>OX369286.1:10155990-11606643 GCA_947284805.1 Coleophora flavipennella
GTTGCGGGCTTGCCACCGGCAACAAGTTACTGGCCAGATTGTCGCCGGAGCCACTGAAAAGTGTAGGGACCTACTTATCGCGGTAGGTTAAGTATGGTAGAGTCACACCCTGGACACTTCATACAACGGGCCAGAATGACATTTCAAAAAAGAAATGGCGGGACAAACAAAATGGCGGCGAAATCCTTTACATTCGACAACCAAACTGTAACCAATCTGTATCAATATGGGTGACGAGGGGGTGATGTCGCGGCAGGGAGTGTCCATACTGTATGTTAGTACTAATATAATACATACTTTGGTAGAGTAACGGAGCCCTGATTATGTGTTCTTTATGCTTGTGACACGTTTGAAATAAGTATTGATTCGAATATGTAGGCACCTATCAAAAGTGAACTACAGCACACTAGGTATATTACGAAAAGTTGAAGTCCAATCGAGTGAACAGTTTTTCTAGTCGTACAAAATATTATCACTCGACTGCTGAAGTTAAATTAGTAAATTTAAGTCAAATATAGCAATAGCTACATTGTATACAAGGTCCTTAAGAGGACTGTGAACCCACGGCGAAAATTCGACTTTCCATACAACAGCGATAACGATTTTCACCTCTTAAATGTTAACCGATTTGGACCAATTTTTGATAGGTTGTCAGTCGGAACAAAATCTAGGCTTATACGTTTCGTTTTTTAAATTACTGATTATAAATAAATAAAAATGGCCGAAATTAGTTTTTATGAACGACAATAAAATTAAACTTATTAACTTTATCGAAAAAACAAAAACGTACAAGCCTAGCTTTTTTTCTAACTGACAACCTATCAAAATTTGGTCCAAATCGGTTAACATTTAAGAGGTGAAAATGGTTATCGCCTTTTGTATGAAAAGCCGCAGCCTCACAATTATTATATTTTCACGTCGTCGTCGTTGCTATTGGTCGGTGGTACTACGCCGCAACGGAAAAACGAATAAAGTCTTCGTGTTTCGTAGCAGGAGGCGCACGATTGGTGGTAAACGAAATACTTAATGTAACAGCCGTTACAAAATTTCTCCGAACGATTTCCCGATAATTAACCAAAACGATACCAATACTCTTCTCGTCGACATTTTACCTAAACTGACCCTTCGGGCTTTTAAAACTTTATCCCCGTAAATTGAAATTTATTTACCGCAAATTTTGTGGTACCATCCCCAATTTAGCAAATTAACTAAGGGTTTTAGGGTTCCGTGGTCAATAAGGAACTTTTATAGATTCGCTAGTCTGTCTGTCTGTCTGTCCGCGGCTTAGCTCAGAGACTATTAACACTAGAAAGCTGTAATTTGGTATGGGCATACATATTAATACATACGCTTACAAAGTGCTACAATAAAATCTTGAAACATAATTTTAGGGTGCCTCCCCTAGATATAAAGAGGGGGCGATTCTTTTACCAACAAAATTGTTTGCCAAGGCAACAATATCGGTTGTCAAAACAATCAAAACAATCATATAAGACAAAAAAGATTTGATCATTTTCAGAGGATAATAAAATTCTTTTCATAGACTGTCTATACCTGCATGTGACAAAAGAGATTTGATTATTTTCTGAAGACCAAGTATTTACTTTCATACATATAGATGGAGCTAAATAAGTTTACTTCAGTCGTGTGGTCTCAAGCATAC
The DNA here is from genome assembly GCA_947284805.1 of Coleophora flavipennella. Classification (NCBI taxonomy): domain Eukaryota; kingdom Metazoa; phylum Arthropoda; class Insecta; order Lepidoptera; family Coleophoridae; genus Coleophora; species Coleophora flavipennella. The sequence continues at coordinate 10,157,654 of OX369286.1, forward strand.
TCGTATTTAAAAAAAAAGTATCACAATAAATGCTATAATCAAGAGCTCAAAAGGAGAGTTTTTAATAAATAAATAAACTGTTTTAATTAAAATATGATGAGAAAAAGTTTCATTTTAGGGTAAAAGCCGGATAATTGCCACACCTTTTGAAATCACTCTATATCTCTCAGTACTAAAAGAAAAACCAATTTATGTGTAAAACTGGCCGGTACTTTAATTTTTTACTTAAAAATTTATGAAGAGTAAAAACCATTATCTTTAATATTTCCAGAATATTAGCGATTTTTGCGAACCTCTGTATTTTGGGACATCTATCCCACATAGGGGATAGTTGCCTAATCCATGTAAATTACGTTTAGGATAGATGTACCGCCGACAAACAGGACATCTATCCCGCAAAAACTTTGATCGCATTTTTCCCCTCCATGCAATCGCACAGAGACATGTCACATGAGACATGGTCAACTTAGTGGTAGTTGGAGAGTATTTATGTATTAAGGCCTTAAGATGGGTCAAATAACAATATTCAATTCAAATTATTAAAGGATTGTATAAAGCTATCACCATGGAAAACATGTATAATATACTTAAAGTAATATTAAATCGATTTAATTGAATGTAATTTTAAAAATATTACCACTTTTGATGTAATAAAATTACTGTAGACCCTGTTATTTCTCGAAAACAAATAGTTAATGTTGAATGAAACCAACACACAAAAATCGGTGACTTTAAGACATTTTATTTTCATTGAACACATTTTGTTTAAACTTATTTGAAAGTGATGAAAAGTAATAAAAACATGTGAAAATCGAGAATTGGGCGTTAGGTTTCAACGTAACAGCCGCGGTAAATCCCGCGTTGATTTTAAATTTCATTAATTTTTATTAAGATTGGTGAACTTAAAATGAATAGACTTCCGTTCGATATCATTTTAACACGTTTCAACCTGCTCAGATTGAGTCATCTTAAAGCCTGAATAAAATATCATGCGATTTATCCGCTAAACTAGAATAATTATAATCGGGGCAACAATACTCCTGGGGCAACTATAACACAGTGTGAATTTTTTAAAGAAAGTTTAAGGAGTGTGCTATTCTCGGCATTTCCCTGCGTGATCGAATCAGAAACGAGGAGATCCGTAGGTGAACCGAAGTAAGCGACATAGCTCTCAGAATCGTTAAACTTAAGTGGCAGTGAGAAAGGCATATAGCTCGTAAAACAGATGACCGTTGGGGCAGTAAAGTTCTCGAGTGGCGACTGCGCGCCGGCAGATGTAGCGTAGTCATGCCTCCCACTCGGTAGACCGGCGATGTGGTGAAGTTCACAGGAAGTTGCTGGATGCGGGCAGCACAGCACCGTTTGTTGTGGCCTTTGTCCAGCTGTAGATGTCCTCGGCTGATGTGATGAAATTCAGGAAATGTTAGAATTTTTCTTTGCAAGTGTCTTGAAGGTGGCACTCGTGAGCGTTGGTCATTTGTATGAATAATATTATACTGGTATGTAATACTACTAATACCGTTTCCTCATTAGAATTTCTTATATGACAAATTCTAAATTACGATTAGGGGTTCTGAGCTATATTTTAATTAGCACAATTTATTCCTTAAAAATGTTAAAAACCCGATTTCTATTGTTACAAATTAGTACAGTTTTATTTTAATTTTATAAAAATTACACCACCGATTTTGATGAAATTTATATGGAATTAACCTGACAGCATACCCTATCGAATAAAAAAAAGAATCTTGAAAAAGCGGTCTACAATCTGCGAAGATATCGCGTAACAAACACATTAAAAAAAAACGCTCGAATTATGAACCTCCTCCTTTTTGGAAGTCGGTTGAAAATGACGCCATTTTATGAGTATAGATGGTAAAATATTTGCTTAAACGATAGAATAGTTATTTTTAATCCAGTCACTCCTCCCTTAATTTTTGATTAGATTGGTAATCATTTTATTTTTTCAAATTTTAGGTTGGTAATCATTTTCTTTTTTTTTAATTCCTCAGACGCAAATACAATTTAGGAACCTTACCTACCATTATCTGAAGCTCTCTATCGATGCTCTTCGTTTTGTTCTATATGATAAAAAACAGAGCTACTTATTCCTTTGAAAAGAAAAGGAATACATTAGGCTAATTTATTTTATGAAGCTCCATATTCGCCATACTTATTCCGACTTTGTTATTTCTTGGTAAGATGTCTCTTGTTTTTATAGATACTTTTTTCAAGGTTCCCAGGACCCTATTACTAAGACTCCGCTGTCCCTCTGCTCGTCTGCCCGTGTGTTCTTGAACTGTGATAGAAATGTAAGCGTAGCGTAAGCAGGCCTCCCACTCTGTGGACCGATGACCTGGTGAAGGTCGCGGGAAGCCGCTGGATGCGGGTAGCGCAGAACCACAGTCGTCGTGGAAATCCTTGGGGGAGGCCTATGTCCAGCAGTGGACGTCGTTCGGCTGGTATGATGGATAGGTAAATTTTTTTACAGAGCCTGTATTTCTATAGACACTTTAACAACAAATAATAATTTTAAAAAAACTTGTTTTTTTAAACGTGAAGAAACTATCGACATCTAGTAGGCTCTATTAGTATCTTATATACAGTTGGTTTATGAAGATGTTTTGGTACGAAACCCTCAGTGCGCGAGTCCAACTCGCACTTGGCTTTTTTTTTAAATAGAAGGTTTTAATAAAAGTTAGGGAAACGAAAATTATATCTAATTTTTAAAGTATATAAAATTTAGAAAACATAATATATAAGTAAATCGTCACCGTATTATTGAAGCTGATTACACTTATTCATCTAAATCGTTCAACCCCTAAAAGTCCCCACTACTGGAACACGGGTCTTTTTCCAACCTCGGGAAGGTTAGGCCATACTCCACACAAGGGGGCCACCTACGGGCTGTTAAGGTTGCAGGGCTTGTGGGGAACCCCACTGTTAGAAGTTTTTCAAGCCGCCTGTACGGCATCCGACACGGCTTAACGACTGCCATCTAGTGATATCAAACGGCACTAAAAGCTTTACGTGACTTGGGAAGAACGAAAACGGTTGAGGCAATGTCACTAACAGTCAAACCCATCCAGGTAAAGACCGTGCTCCAGGTCAGTTAACTTGTGTGATCGAGCTATAACCACTTATCAATGTTTAAAATAGGAATGAATGTAAACATATTTTTTTCACTACTGTTTTTAAGGTTCCGTACCCAAAGGAAAAATAGAGAAATGAAGGAGATAGTGTGAGAGAGAGAGATAACTGGAAAGAGCTACAGCGACAAGAGCACGGCTCTTAAATTATGATGATGACCCAAAGGGCCAGAAATGACATTTCAAAAAAGAAATGGCGGGACAAACAAAATGGCGGCGAAATCCTATACGTTCGACAACCAAACTGTAACCAATCTGTATCAATTTGTGTGGCGAGGGGGTGAGGTCGCAATTTAGAGAGCGGCAGGGAGTGTCCATACTGTATGTTAGTACTAATATATATACTTTGCTACCTATTACTAAGAATCCGCTGTCCGTCCGTCCGTCCCACGGTGGACCGACGACTTCGGTGATCTATGTGTTCCGGCTTGAAGATAAGATAGCCAGTTCTCCATTGCATTGGGAAATCTTGGTATCCCGCTTCCATCTTCGGCATCATCGTTACTTACCATCAGGTGAGATGATGCCAAGGGCTTACCAATTGTGATTTCGGTCATGGCGACCACTTCGACTCCTAGTCGGTTTGCCGAGCGTGCGCTTGAAGATGGTTTATGTAGCCAATCTCCTTGCGCACTGAAGGTATTTATAAGTATGCCACCCTCGTAATTGTATGAAATGGTCGCAGGTGATGGTCGGACATTTAACTGGTCGCGTTTGGTATCAAGGTCAGCTTTACGCTGATCCTCGAACTCGCGCACTTGCCTATTCACAATCTGGTAAAGGTCGCTGGAAGCTGCTGGATGCGGGCAGCGCAGGACCATTCGTCGTGGAAATCCTTGGTGGAGGCCTTTGTCCAGCAGAAATCACATCACACTAATATTATAAAGGCGAAAGTTTGTGAGTGTGTGAGTGTGTATATTTGTTACTTCTTCACGCAAAAACTACTGAACGGATCTGGCTGAAATTTGGTAGGTAGACAGATCAGGACCTGGATTAACACATAGGTTACTTTTTTTCACGCACTGCGCACCCTCGAAAAGTCATAGAAACGTTGTCCACGCGGGTGAAGCCGCGGGAAACAACTAGTATACAAATATTTGTTAAAATTGAAATTTAATGTGTTGCTAAGACTTTTTTGATGTGTGTACTTTCTGTACGAAAATGTCTAAACATTAACCCGTTGGAAAACGTATGTAAATATTTAAGCTGCTTTTAAAGTTCTTTACCAAAGGTAATGGGACCCAATTACCAAAGCTAAGTACGCCGTTCGTCCGTATGTCTTTTTTCGGTCTGTTCGACCTTTGAAGGCTGTATTTTTTTAACCGTAATTGGTAGCCGGTTGAATATGTGTTAACTACTGGGCCCGCGTGGTTGACTAAGGCTTTATCGCCCTAATTCATGGTAGGCTCGAGCCCCTAGTTGGGGACGTATATGAGCTGATGTGATGATGATGACGGTGTTTTTTTTTTCAAAAATAATATAATTAATAGAAAGTAAAAATTACAGGTTTTTTGTTTTTTATCTATCGTAAAAACGATAATGCATACAAGCGTCTAACTTTGTTAAATTATAGTGTAAAAAAACAACGAATAATGAAAACCAATCATGTGTGAGTCGGACTCGTAATAAGGATTCCGAGCAGATTTTTTTTTTTTTAACTGAGGGTCGCGATCGTCTTTTATATAGGAATGAAGTACCTGGGGCACCGAGCGATGCTCGTAGTCTCAGGCATGTAAACTAAAAATGATTTTGTGTGAAAATAGATTTCAAGTTGAAATACATAAACCCTTAGCATGAAAAATAAGTTATTTATTAACCAAACAAAAAATGCTCGCCTCCGCCGAGATTCGAACCACGATCTAATTGTATTGTGGGCTAGACCCGTATCCGGTGAACTAAATTTGCTTCCGGAATGATGTGTTAAAATATTATGATACCTTTTGTGCGATCACCCAAAGGGCAATGGAGCGTGCTATGCTCGGAGTTTCTCTGCGTGATTGAATCAGAAACGTGGAGATCCGTAGTAGAACCAAAGTAACCGACATAGCTCTCAGAATTACTATTAATTACTTCCACCAAAAACCCCATAAAGAAATGTCCAGCCAAATCGTTATTAGAGCCGTTTCCGAGAAACCAATTACTTATAAATATATCATCATTATTATCATATCAGCCGAAAGACGTCCACTGCTGGACAAAGGCCTCCCCAAAGATTTCCACTACGACTGGTCCTGCGCTGCCCGCATCTAGCGGCTTCCCGTGACTTCACCAGGTCATCGTTATAAATACCTACATATAATATAGGTATACACTAGTCAACTTTGTCTAAGACTCAAACATAAGCATTTTTGCATAATCTCTTCGAAAAAAGAAACTGGCCACCTATAAAATTTTAAACGAAATAAAAACTCGATAAAAATGTTATAATTTCAAAAATTCAAACAACGTACGTTGATTTTTTACCCAAAAGTGTGGCGTTGCGGAACCCTAGCTGCGTCCTTCTATGTGTGTATTTCTGTCAAAAAATAATTAAAATTAAATTGAATGTAAAATTAAATTATTACAAGAAAAAATTTTTTTTTGTACGGTGGTACAGTAACCTTTGTGTGCGAGTCTGACTTTCACTTGGCCGGTTTTTTAAAATCTAAAATTTGAGTATTTGGACTAAATTTCCTTAGAGGTCACAAGTTGAGCTGAGACTGCTGCCACACACAACCCCGGACACTTCATACAACGGGCGAGAAATTACATTTCTAAAAACAAATGACGGAACAAATGAGATCACGGCGAAATCCTATATGTTCGAGAACCAAACTGTAACCAATCTGGGTGACGAGGTGGTGAGGTCGGAATTTAGAGAGCGGCAGGGAGTGTCCAGAAGTGTACCGCAAAGTACAACCGGGCACTTACCACTTAGCACCAGAACTATTTGTAACTACAGTTTCGAAGTAAGATGATCCAGTTTGTTAAACCTTTTGTTACAGCGATTTAATAAATCCTCGGATTTATGAGATAGCGTGGGTATTCCACTTAAATTATTCATAGATTGGATGAATAATGGATGGCCCAAAATTTATATGGTGAAAGAATGTCTACAGATTGGTTTGGTCTAGTTGCTATGGCAGTAGCTTTTTCATAAACATGCTTGGAAATTTGAGCATTATTTTGACTACCTTCTTCAAGATAAATCGGAATGTCTGTACTGGCCAAATAAAAGCGAGCGCGGCCGGAAAAAGTTGTATGAAAATCCGTCTGTGTCGTGTTTTAACGGCCAAATAATTACTACGTAAACTTATATAATATGTCGTGTAATTTAAAAATAAAACGATCTTTTACTCCGAAACATGGCAACCAAGGAGGTAACTACTCAAAGGTTTTATTTAAATTTCGAACTGACTTGCAAGTAGAAAGCTGTTTATTATAATAAAAATAAATGTATACTTTGGCGCGTAGAAAATTATTGTTGTTCGTTGTTCGTCATTGATTAAACAACACAACGTAACGAGCGTTAAAAGCTCTGCCTAGTTACTACTTAGTTTAAATTTCCACGCATTATTTGAGAAAAGTACTATACAAGCACAGGTAAGAAAAAAAATTTGCCGTATACAAGCCTTAGCCAAAACTAGGCATTGATTGATGGACGAATGCAGTAATGTATACTATTAAATGTTTCATCCTGGGCCTGTATATGGTAGGTATGTGGTATTCAAAAACTTTTTTATCACACCTATTTAAAAACCGGTCAAGTGCGAGTCTGAACCGCACACAAAGGGTTCCGTACCATCGTACTAGATGGCGCTAGTTTCTCCACGTTTAAAAAAAACCTGTTTTTTATGGAGACCCCCTTGTTTTTTCACTTTTTCTAATTTTTAGTATTTCATGTTAAAGCGACAAAAGAAATACATCATCTGTGAAAATTTCAACTGTATAGCTATCACAGTTCACGAAATACAGCCTGGTGACAGACGGACGAACAGCGGAGTTTTAGTAATAGGGTTCCGTTTTTACCCTTTGGGTACGGAACCCTAAAAAGAACAATTGGTTCCTCAAAAAGTGCGAACGAAATTCTGCTTTGTTTCCAAGGTTGTTTTGGTTTCTCTTTTTTTAATCCTCAATTGATAAGCCCTTGTGACCTGATGGTAAGTGACGTTGATACCCAAGTTGGAATCGGGCTTATCAACATTCCCCAACGCAATGGGGAACTGGTTATCTTATCTTCATGTCGGAACACATCAGTGCTGAAACCTGTAACGCAATGAGACCTGTTATAAAAAACAACAGCATCCACGGCCGTATTTCACATACTAGCGACTTACAATTTCTCACTACATGTTAATTTCCCGACCTGGGTTTTTCTCTCTTATCGTGTGGCACAATTAACCGTGCTATCCAAGGGATAGACGGCGGTTGCCTGGTGTTGCACTTAGCATCACCCGCGGTTACATGTAGGGCAATTAGATTTACATATACGGACGTGTGCAACGCGACCTTCATACACATCTGTAATCAGATGTGCAGGAATTTTCCACACGATGTTTTCCTTCACCGTTAAAGCAATCGGTAAGTTTATGTACGTAAGATTCGAAAAACTCATTGGTACATTGGCCGTCCGGATTTGGACCCGGGACCTCTGGTTAGGAGGACCGAGTCGTTACCTGTTGAGCCACCGACGCTTTTAACCGCTCGGGTGGTAGAAGATAACGCTCCATTGTTGGACCACGCCTACGCCAATTACCTGAAGGACCGTGTGACAGCTGCCGAAGTTATCACGCACCTGAGCGACCATTTCGTGATTGATGCGAGTAAACGTCACTCTACGAGCTAAAATAAATATAGTGGCTTCGCCAGTGCAAAGGGGCCGTTCAAGTATTACGTAGGCACTATAGGGGGTCAGGGGGTCTTTTCTTTCCTTATTTTTGATGACATAGGGGGTTGGGGGGTCAGCAGTAGTTACTAACTTTTTTACACATATGGTATCCCACACATTGTCTTTGCTTGAAAACGAAACGCATTTTCACACAATTAATGAACACGTTTGAAAGGCGTCGGTGGCTCAACCGGTAACGACTCGGTCCCCCTAACCAGAGGTGCCGGGTTCAAATCTGGACGGCCAATGTACCAATGAGTTTTTCGAAACTTACGTACATATATTCACCGATTGCTTTAACGGTGAAGGAAAACATCGTTAGGAAACCTGCACACACCTGCGAAGAAATTCGAAGGTTGTGTGTGAAGTCGACCAACCCGCACTGGGCCCGCGTGGTCGACTAAGGCCCAATCGCCCTAATTCAGGGTAGGCTCGAGCCCCTCGGTGGGGACGTTTATATGAGCTGATGTGATGAATGAACACGTTTAGGTACTCGCTTACAACCGAGCAAAGGAATAACCGCGCGCTATTCACTTGTATAATTTTTTTATTATTATATTTAGGATTAGGGTGACGTAGACTGAAGACTGTTAATTGGAATTAATATGTTTTTTTTTATTGTTTTATTCACAATTGGTAATTCCTTGGCATCATCTCACCTCATGGTAAGTGACGATGATACCGAATATGAAAGCGGGCTTACCAAGATTCCCCAACGCAATAGGAATCTGGTTATCTTATCATGTATACCAAAAATTTAAAAGAAGTTTGTTTTGTTTGTAGTAGTACTTATGATTAAAATATTTGTACCTTACTCTAGATTGAATACCGTGTTAATAAAGTTTGTTTAAATAAATACTATGTGGTTAAAGTACTAAGCCTATTTTCTTTTCTTATTTGCTACTCATGAATCAATAAAAAAAACAGAATACATTAAAAGAAAAATGCAGATACCAGTGTTTACGTAAGCATGGGGGGGGGGTGGTAAGAGCTTTGATTACTTTTGCTGACAAGAGGAAGGGGGGATTATTATTATTATAACAGCTCATATACGTCCCCACCGAGGGGCTCGAGCCTACCCTGAATCAGGGCGATTAGGCCTTAGTCGACCACGCGGGCCCAGTGCGGGTTGGTCGACTTCACACACAACCTTCGAGTTTCTTCGCAGGTGTGTGCAGGTGTGCAGACAAGAGGAAGGGGGGATGCGGGTAAGTAATTGTCGCAATTCTGCTTACGTAATACTTGAACGGCCCCAAATGAGCATTTATAGCCTCTTCAATAAAGCAAATTTTCGCATTGCACACGACGCGGTTGACTGGCCCGACATTCTCAGTAAACATGTTGACGACTGTCAACAGCTCGCAGTTACAATTACTAACTTGCTTGTCAACAAGTTCGATGCTTGCATTCCTCATATCTTAAGATACCTCTAAATAATCAAAGGCTCAACAATGAGATAATAAATTTTAAACTCCTCCTTTTCGATACCATGCCAAACCGAGTCGTACAAAGTTAGACTCCTCCGAGAATCGTACCCGCGACCTCCTGATGTTAAGCTAATGTACTTAACCATTACGCCACGGAGACGGTTAACTGGTCTATTATCAGTCCGTTGATATTTTTCACAGTCTCAAAACTGAATCGCTTTCATCTGTAAAACTTCCATTACTCACACCTATGAATAATGTAATATTTTTCGCTCGGATAGACGTGTTTTGAATACACATGTTTACCTTGTAAGTAATAGCCGACCTGGATTTTATTGAATCCCAATTGCGTAGCAGAATATGAAATTAACAAAAGCTAACTATACGAGTACTTGCCTTTATTTTTACAAGCTTTCATTTAACTTGCAATGTATGTATATAAGGTGTAACAAAATTAGCTGAAACTATTTTAACTGGTGCTTCTACCCATGAAACTGAACAACTTTTACCCATGGAACCTATAGGTGGCCAAATCTTTAAAAAAATAATTGAACTTCCCATAGGTACTAAGTTGGCTGATCAATCAGCTGACCGAGTTAGTATGGGCAATGGGAGAGCCAATTTTTTTTTTGCGATTTGACTATGGGTTCCATGGGGAAAGTTGTTTAGTTTCATGGGTATAAGCACCGGTTAAAATAGTTTCAGCTAATTTTGTTAGACCTTATATATGTTTGTTCGGGTGAAATCTTGCAAAATAAATTTGACCCACTTCCCGGTTTCCGATTGAGCTGAAACTTTGCATACATGTGTAAATCGCGTGACAATACAATATTATGATGACATCGTGCTGATCTGATGCTGGAGCTGGAAGATAGCCATAGGAACTTCGCAATGAAACGACACAACCTCAACGAGTTTGGGCTCGTTTGATTCGTATTGACGAGTACTATGATTGTAAAATGCTTTTGCCTAAAAGCTTTTAAGTTTTTCGAAAATTATTTCAACGTTATATTCAAAAATTCACGAAAGCAGGTAGAATTTCTGGTACATGATATTTGTGCAACGAGTGGGGTATTCGGTAAGTTCGTTTTTGTTGGGAATGCCAAGTTTGAATCCCAAGCAACTGAAGGATTCATTGCATTCGAAACTATGTAGGTACTATTTGAATTTAAAGTCATAATCTTGAGCGTAATGAGGGATTCAAAGGCACAAGAAACTTTTTGTCACGTAGGCACGTTATTTATTATTATTATATCAGCTCATTATACGTCCCCACCGAGGGGCTCGAGCCTACCCTGAATCAGGGCGATTAGGCCTTAGTCGACCACGCGGGCCCAGTGCGGGTTGGTCGACTTCACACACAACCTGCGAGTTTCTTCGCAGACGTGTGCAGGTTTCCTCACGATGTTTTTCTTCACCGTTAAAGCAATCGGTAAGTATATGTACGTAAGTTTTTGAAAAAACTCATTGGTACATTGGCCGTCCAGATTTGAACCCGGTACCTCTGGTTAGATGGACCGAGTCGTTACCGGTTGAGCCACCGACGCTTTTTAGTAGGCACGTACGTACATACAAATTTTCAGTTTGTTGCACAGATGTCCCACAATACTCCACCCTGGTGTTACCCTGGATAGGTCTCTTACATACAAAAAACTATGAAACGCTAAAGGCAAAGTATACAGAGGCGTATTTAAGAATACGGTGCCCCGGTTACAAAAAAATCCGCCCTTCTAAGTGACAAAAAATCGGTCAAGTGCGAGTTGGTGTTGCGCGCTTAGGGTTCCGTACTGCCACACGATAAACATTTATTACTGTAACCTTCTGTTTGCATGTTCGTAGTGGTTCTTCACCCTTATTACCGCTAGTCCGACTCGCACTTGGCTATCTTTATTATTTTTCGGTAAACCAGACATCCGGCCGCCCCTCACCTCTTTCCGCCCCGGGTCAAGTGCCATAGTGTAAATACGCCTCTGAAAGTAAAGATAATATATAAATACTATCGTACTAAAGGCGAAAGTTGATGCGCGAATAACATCCTGCGAATATCAACTACCACCCGTTAGGGAGCCGGCGTGTAACGACACACATATCGCATAAGCTGCCTGGACACTTTGTTACTCAACCGATGAGTACGCGTGCCCTGTGTGGGCACGGTCGTCCCATGTGAGGGAAGTAGATACACCATTGGGACAACTTACTCCCTAACAGGGACCGCTCCACCGAGTGTACGTCACGAAGGGCTAAAACAATCTAACGACAGCAGACATCCCCTCTTTAACCACTGCCCCCTCTACCACGCCTAAAAGTAGGCACAGTTTTATGGCGCACTCAACACCCCTGAACAAAGACCCGAAAAAGCCAGGGTAAAACTGTGGGAGAAGAACTATCCCCCAGCAGACTCCTAAATCCTACTTACAGAGAAACTACCTCCAGGGAAAGACCTGACCTGAGCAGTCCAAAATACAAATCATTATCATCATCATCATATTTACTGAAAGCCGTCCACAGATTGACAAAGGTCTCCCCAAGGATTTCCACAACGACCGATCCTGCGGTGTCCGCATCCAGCGGCTTCCCGCGACCTTCACCAGGTCGTCGGTCCACCAAGCGGAATGCCGGTGTGTGGTCACCAGTCGAGAACTTTACAGCCCCAATGGACATCTGATCTACGAGTTATGTACCCCGCCCACTGCCTCTTAAATTCATAAGTTTAGCAAGCTATGTCGGTTATTTTGGTTCTCCTACGGATCTCCTTATTTCTGATTCGACCATGTAGGGAAACTCCCAAATTAGCTAGCTCGATTTGGGTGAAAATACCTATGCGCTTCAAAATCCACAAAAGTAGATTGCTTCATCATAACTTTTGTAGCACGTTGATTATAAAACACGGATGCTACGAGTAGGATTGACAAATTTTCATATCTGTGGATGCCCCACATCTTAATCTACACGCGATTTGCTTATCTTATCACAAATTATTTACTATATCAGAGATATCGTAAAGTATGGGATTATTCCTGTGACAGATATGTGATAATGTTTCTAGATAAGGAGGAATGTAGAGAATTGTTACCGGTAAAAATAAAAATAAAATGTAGCGAAGCTCTTCAAATATCTTTCTAAATTATCCCAGCTGATTTAGATCGATCCACTAGAAAAAGCATTGATTTCAAGAAGCAATGAGAATTCAATAGGAAATACCACTTATTAGGGATGACGAATGCTAGTCATCCGAGTTACTGAGTTATCATCTGTAAAAAACTACATTTTGTTGTAAAAGTGTTAGAAATACCTAGTATTACCTAGGCGTGACGTCATAGTTTTGCAGCGTCATTTATGTACTCATTTTGTGATTTTGGTGAATAAAAAATCGAAGACTTGATGGAGAACAAAACGAGTAAGTTTAAGTAGGAGGGCAATTTAGTGATCAAGAGTTCATAATTTATTTCTGATGCTGTCGTTATCCCTATTGTCTTTAATTTCACTGATGTAAAAACCAACGTCACAGTTTCTAGGGTTCCATAATACCTAATGGCAACCCTTATAAATAAGATTGTTCTGCGCCGTTTCTGTCCGTCCGTCTATTACATATAGTCACAACTTCATCTCCGAATAAAACCCTTATAAATAAGATTGTTCTGCGCCGTTTCTGTCCGTCCGTCTGTTACATATAGTCACAACTTCATCTCCGAATAAAGTACTAGGCTACCAGACCCTCATAGGAGATGATTTTAGTGTTTTAGTGCTTTACATGGCAGTATTGGCCACGGCAGTCAACATCAGTGACAAGTTAATTAAATTTAAAAAGAACGGGTATGAAGATCAGTCGGTCGTGAGTGTGAAAGTGAGAAAAAAGATAATTAAAATTAAAATGTTGGTAATGTGAGGAAGTGTACTTCCTATCCTTAAGACTGATGTGTGTGACGGAGATGATTTTTTAAGCTATTGCATAGATTTTATCGCAGGCTTTGAGCGCGGGGACCGAATCCAGAAATTCCGTAACGAAGAAAAACCTGACGCTCGGTTGCCATGGCAACAATATCGGTTGTCAAAACAAACATATAAGAAGATTTGATCATTTTCGGAGAATAATAAAACTCTTTTCATAAACTGTATATACCTCCATATGACAAAAAAGATTTGATTATTTTTTATTTATCAAATGCAAAAAGATTTTATTTAAGACACAGCTGTTTGTATTTATAGAGATAGGTACAAAAAGATTTTATTCCATATTTGGCTGAATAGTTCCAACTACCATTGCTTAAAAAAAAAGTACAAAAAGATTTTATTCCATATTTGGCTGTATAGTTCCAACTACCATTGCTTAAAAAAAAACAAAGATGTAAAAAAAGCGCGGTTAAGCGAAAATAAATAATAAGGGACTTTTTGGCGGGAATTTGTAGCGTTCAGTTTGTCATTTTTCTTTTATTATCCGAAAAATTACATTTAGTGGTTTTCGATGTGTAATATTGATAGTGTATTTATCAGCGAAGTATCATTTATGTGTTTCTTGTGTAGGATAATGAAATAAAAGTGTGTATACTGCGTTTCGAGTTCCCACAAGAAGTCCGAGCAAGCTTTAGCAAAAGTGCTATCATTTTGCTAGAGTATGTAGGTTAGGTTAGTATATAGAAGTGAACCTGAAGAACAGTGACCTTGAAGACTGAAAAGGAGAAAATTACTACATAATCTGAAAAATATACAAAAAATTACTGAAGACGTGAATTCTACAAATTAATACTGCTGAATAACATATACTGAAGACTAGGCGGTATGGCCAATGAGCCTTAGCCTGCCCTAAAAGGGCGAAGTAAAAAAAATAAATAAATAAATAAATAATAAATATGAATGAACAAAGTGCATTTATTATTAATGAAGAAAGTAATAAAAGCGCGGTTAAGCGAAAATAAATAATAAATATGAATGAACAAAGTGCATTTATTATTAATGAAGAAAGTCACGAAAAAATAGTGAAAGAAAATGAGTGAGTACTCTATATACATACATTTTATTATTATCACAAATGCAGTATTAATTTTGAATTGAAAATATAATACTGCTATAAAGGTGACCTAAATTTTTGATATTAAAATGAGCGATATTAAAAGTAGCCCTCTTTTATACACACAAACACACACACGCGTATAGTTTAAATTCTCAATTTAGATTCTCAATATGTATATAACAGAAACCATCAAACCAAGCACGTGTACTATTCAGTACCTTTGTTTTTGGTGTATAGATAATGCACATGAATGCCGCGCAGAGAAAGTATATATAATATTATATCTATATAAATGTACATCGCGCGAAATTCGATAATCACTTCTAAATATTGTTATTTATTTAATAAAAGAAAAAAATGTTTTCTTATCGGGAATTAATATCAAAGAAAAAGAAATACTGCATGAATAAAATAAATAAATAATTATAATTGCTTAAGTTGATACAAAATGCTATGCAATAGCTTTACCGCGGCAGTCCCCGAGTGCCACACGTCTTTTTTTTTCTTAACTATCACACCAGTGTGACAGAGCAGTGTGACGATGAGTCGGCCGTGAGATTTTCATTCTTGAACTGCTTTGCATATTTGTCACAGAAGTAGTTTACATATTGTAGATCTATATTTTTAATAACTGACAACGCTGAAAACGTTAGAAACAACCGACTTCAAATGAGATGATGCCAAGGGCTTACGAATTGTGAATAAAAAAAAACCAAAACTGCGGCGTTAAACCTACGACGAATTTTTCATTGATTAGTACACACTTAACAGTCCATATCTTGAAAACTACTGAACCGATTTTGATGAAACTTTAATATATGATTTTCTTCTCTCTCTCTATCTTTGTAGGTCTGCTCAACTTTAAAATTACCGTGAGTAACACTAGGGAATACTACTAACATTATAAATGTTAAAGTTTGTATGTATATGTACGGATGTTTGTTACTCTTTTACGCCAAAACTACCAAACGTATCGGTCTGAAATTTAGTAGGTAGACAGATTAGGACTTCGATTAACACATAGGCTACTTTTTTCTAAGCTCTGCATGCGGCTCGCTCACTGCGCAGCCTTGAACCCAGTCATAGAAACTATGGTCACGCGAGCGAAGCCGCTGGCAAAAATCTAGTAGAGAATATACAGTAACGCCCACAGCGTAGTTAAATAAATCAAGAACATTCTATGCTCTCTAGCACAGTATTACAATATAGTGGCTTACAGTAGCGCAACGAATGTACTTACGCAGAGCAACGAAAGAGTACTTGCGGGGCAGCGGGCGGCGGGGCACAGCCTGGCCAATTTCGCGAGTTTGCCAGGCTGACTACAGGACGAAGTAACTAGTATCTCATCTGTGCTACAGGCTAGTATGGGCTAGTATCTACACCGGTGGCGCATCGTGCGACATCAAAGGCGTTGCGCTACTGGTGTCTCTAGCATACAATTATATCCTCTATCTTTCTTTGCTCAATCAACGCTAACCACCCACACTAAAACAAAACAACATCAAAAACGCCAAATCACAGGCAGACAATACCTATGTGTGCGTGATTCTGTCAACACATCGTAATTTTGTGTGGACGGCGCGGCGGCTTTTCTCGCGCAAATAAAATAAATAAATAAATAGGTATACCATGGATCGATGGGAGCCGTAACTAAGCTATTTCGGTATGTGTAGCCATCGCGCCGCTGAGCTGAGTGCTAGTCGAAACATCCCGACAGGTTATAAAATATATTATATACATGGTTTTAAGCTATTGCATAGCTTAATATCGTGGGCTTTGAGCGCGGCGACCGAATCAAGAAATTCCGTAACGAAAATAAAACCTAACACCCCACACTAGGCCGAGTTCTAAAAACTTACAGTGCCATCTATTAGCGATTTGCGGTACTAAAAGGACTTAGTCAATTTTACTAGTGTAATTTTCTTAGTGTTAATTTATTACATAAACATCCCGCGCCCCAAGGACTATATGGTGGTGGTAAATACTGCATAAATAATAAATAAATGGATAATTAATTGCATAAGTTGATAAAAAATGCTATGCAATAGCTGTACCACGGCAGTCCCCGAGTGCAACACGTTTTTTTTTTAATATACATTGACATACGAGTATTAAATGAAAGGGCCTGTTATGAAAAACTCAATTATGTCTAAATCTTTTTTTATAATTAAGATATACAGGTGTAACAAAATTGGTGTAGGTCCCGTTAACTTGGGCTTCTACTCATCATACTGAACAATTTTTGTTCTACGACTTTGCTGTAATCGCAAAAAAAAATCAATTTTCATACAAATCATTCAGCTGCCGACCAATTTTGTACATTTTTGTACGGAGGGTCCAAATTTTTTTCTTCAGTATTGACTATGGGTTCCTTAGGGAAAGTTGTTCAGTATGATGAGTAGGACCACAGTTAACGGGTCCTACACTAATTTTGTTACATCCTGTATATGGCGCAGTAGGTACTTTTTATTTAAGTGATAACTTCTTTAGGCACGTTCGGCATTTTTGAGATGGGAAAAAACCATTGAACTCAAAACCTTGTCAACCTACCATCAGGTGAGGAGCAGTCCAACGCACTGAAACCAGGAACAGTCGGTGGGCCAAAACTTATAAAAGTGTAAAAATTTTTCACTTCTGTCGGCATTCCCGGAGTGGTGAGGTTTTAAAGTGAAACTTAAAAATTTGAGACGATGTAATACGTCTCGAATTTTTTTTGTCTGTGTGTTGCATGTCGCGTGACGGTCGCTTTCGTCTGACGGTATGATCGTTTCGTCCTCTGTACCGTAGCGAGAGCAGCCATGATCGTTTCGTCCTCTATAAAGTTTCACTTTTACCGTGGTTTCATAAAACCACACACTTACTTTTTTTTTTAAGAGCAAGAGACAGATTGGGAGAAGTTTACTTATAATTGTTATAAGTGCGTCCCTAGAAAATTTCATATGTTTCGTTTCCGCAGCGGCAGGGGCCCAGCGAATACTTCTTTCAACACCCCGTTGATGAAGAAGAAGTAGCAGAAAAATCGGTCGCATAGCAGCAAATAAATAAACAAATATCAGTAACGTGAAGATAAAAAAAAACCATTAGTTTCAAATTTATAACAAAATAATAAGTACACCAATTTACCAGTTTCATGATTGAGTGGTTTACTTAACTGCAGTCCATTTATTAAATTTTTCTATCTTTGGAAAGATTTTCTTTTAAATAAAAGAAGAGTAGTTAAAAGAGGGTTAAGAAGCTTTAATTTCTCTATATTTTAAATAATTAATCCTTACTAATATTATAAATGTGAAAATGTGTTTGTTTGTTTGTTACCTTTTCACGCCTCAACGCCTTGACCAATCTTAATAAAATTTCGCATGTAGGTAGCATGTGTTACGAGGAAGGACATATGCTACTTTTTATCCCGTGAAAACAGCATAGCCCGATGCAGTTCCTGAGGGAACTGAAAATATACTATTTTTTGGTTAATTTCTTTAACATCGCAACGGAACAATGGATTGTGTGATTTTTTGCACAGAGATAGTTGAGGGGGTGGGAAATGACATGTTTTACTAATAAGGATATCCTGACATACTCGTAGTTCCCGAGCGATCCAGAGAAAATTCATGTCCACGGACCCTCTAAGACAGTCATACAAACGATGTTCACGCGGGCGAAGCCGCGGGAAAAAGCTAGTAATAAATAAATAAGGTCTTTATTGGTTCAAGGTGTAAATTACAAAAGCGGATGGAAACCCTGTAACCCGTCGCAGTTAGAAACTGTGTAACAGGTAACAGTGTCCGCCCCCAGTAAACGCATAACAAAATTACCAGAACACCATTATCTTGAACAGACAAGATTATAATATTTATGAAAACTTCATCATCATAATATCAGCCGAAGGTCATCCACTGCTGGACATAGGCCTCCCGCAAGGATTTCCACGACGATCGGTTCTGCGCTGCCCGCATCCAGCGGCTTCTCGCGACCTTTACCAGGTCATCGGTCCACCGAGTGGGAGGCCTGCCTGACTACGTTTTCCAGTGCGTGGTCGCCACTCGAGAACTTTACTGCCCCAACGGCCATCTGTTCTATGAAAACTTACAGAAAAATAATTTTGATTAATGTAAATAATTTTAATCGACTGATTGTTATTGGGTAGGTTTTTGACCCCTCCCCCCCTCCCTACTTCTTGATTGATTGATTATTAATACG
Source organism: Coleophora flavipennella (assembly GCA_947284805.1). Lineage (NCBI taxonomy): Eukaryota > Metazoa > Arthropoda > Insecta > Lepidoptera > Coleophoridae > Coleophora > Coleophora flavipennella. The sequence continues at coordinate 10,176,299 of OX369286.1, forward strand.
AAATCAAGTATAAATTAGACTACATTGCTACATACACATAGAGTGTATGAGTAATGTTATAAAACTGAAATAAAATTGTACACACTTAATATGAGAGAAACATTCGTTTGAATTATTCTTTGGAAAAGTGTCACATTTATATGACGTTTGTTTAATGCTAAAAAAACGAAGTATAGGTACAGTAGGAACGTAACAATTTTGCGTCAATACAAAAACTGTTTGTACAAAAACAGCGTTAAATAGCAAGGTTGCACTATCCACTCACTCAGCTCAGACTGTCTGGTACAGTTGTGGAGAAAAGTGTTCGAAAATGAACCAGTTCTAACAACAAAGGTTTGAAAAATTTTCAAATTCCTTTTCGGTAGGTACTGCATAATACTATCCACTCACTTAGACTGTCTGGTACAGTTGGAGAGAAAAGTGTAAGAAAATGTACCAGTTCTACAACAAAGGTTTGAAAAAAAACGTTTTTTTTTTATTACTTTTCGGTAGGTACTACAACACCAAATCAAGACAAAAAAAAACACATCTAATGTAGAAACTAAAAAGAAAGTTTTGATCACGATTTTGAAACGGACTCTAATTTTCGATAGTGCTACTGAAACTGAAACGCAACGATCGTAGCTCAGTTTGTTTTCGTGATTAGGTCGTACTGTTAGTAGCATTTTTCTCGACCGTTTCCATGCTTCGCAAGTCACATTAAGCCGTTGGTGCCAGTTTCAATCACTAGATGGCAGTCGTTAGCTGTGTCAGATGCCTTATAGGTGGCTTGAAACAGTGGGTTTCGCCACTAGTCCTACAACCTCCACCAGCCCGGACTTAGCCCCCGTGTGTGGAGTATGGCCTAACCTTTCCGAGTTTGAGAAGAGACCAGTGCCCTAGCAGTGGGGACGTTTGTGGGTTGTTAACGAAACTGAAACTGAGTCACTGCGCTTCGAGAACGAAACAAATAAAATTTCATCTATGTAAATGTATCGCTAGTAAAATCGAAAAAAGCCTGGTTAAAAAATTTCAGATACTATCAACACTTCTATCCTGTTTTTTCGTGACTGTACGTAATATTGCGTGTCCCATCGTTATTTCACGTCACACTTTCAGCGTCAGAAGCGAGCTTGTTACAACTTATGGGCGACAACTACAATTTAATACAGGGTAGGCACTCGGCAATTAACGAGAATAACTCACTCACTTATGCACGCAACTGTACTAAACTGTTTGTACTAAGCTTTATGGTGATGAAACATTCACGCTTGGAAACTTGTGACGACTTACTACTAGTAATTTCAGTTACTTTTTGTCACCTGCCCTAAACATTTTGTTCTATTTCTTAACCGACTGCCCAAAAAGGAGGGCAATGTTTTTCAAGTGTATGTATGTATGTCCGTTTCTTTAGATGAGCTATATCCTAAACGACTTGTTGGATTTTGAAGTGCGAGGTGTCGTTAGATTCGTCTTGATCCCATAAGTGCAGACACATTTTTATCCGATTGATAAAAGAGAGGAGTAATGATTTTATGCAGTCGGCTTTAAAATTTCAATAAAATTGGTTAGGTTATTGATTTTTGTTGAAATACATAGACGTGATGTCATAGTTTATCAGCAGAGTTTTTCTAAACTTACATACTCGTACATATACTTACCGATTGCTTTAACGGTTAAGGAAAACATCGTGAGGAAACCTGCACATCTGATTCCAGATGTGTGTGAGGGGTAGCGTTGCACACGTCCGTATAGGTGTAAATCTAAATGCCCTACAGGCCGCGGGTGATGCTAAGTGCAACACCAGGCAACCGCCGTCTATCCCTTGGATAGCACGGTTAATTGTGCCACACAATAAGAAGAAGAGGCATATAACTTGTACTCGTTTTTTGATTTTGAGCAATTAAAAATTGAAGCGTTGCAAAGGGCAATGTAACGTATTATGCTCGGAGTTTCTCTGCGTGATCGAATCAGAAACGAGGAGATCCGCAGAAGAACCAAAGTAACCTACACCGCTCACAGAATCGCTAAACTGAAGTGGCAGTGGGCAGGGCACATAATATCTCGTAGAACAGATGACCTTTGGGTAATAGTGACCGCGCACAGGAAAAAGTAGCATAGGAAGGCCTCCCACGCGGTGGACGGACGCCTGGTGAAGATCGCGGGAAGCCGCCGATGGATGCGGGCAGCGCAGGATGGAAATACTTGGGGAGGCCTTTGTCCAGCAGTAGACGTTTTTCAGCTGATATGATGATGATGAAAATTTGAATACTAGCAATGTTGGTAAGTTTTATTGTTATTCGGTCTACGGCCCCATAATAGTACCATCCTACATATTCCCGAGGATGTCATGATAGGCGTCTTCGGGATCAAAGACCGGAGGAGGGGCAGCAGCGTCCTTCCCTCACATTGACACTTCGATCGCCAACCCGCCTGCCAAGCGTGGCGATTACGCAAAACCCCCCATCATGAGGAGGCCTTTCGAAGTCTTTTGGCTGATGTAATGAATTTTATTGAAATTTCAGTGGGAGGGCTATTTAGTGATTAGTTCATAATTTATTTTGGACGCAGTCATCACCCCAATTATAACGAGATGTCAGATTCCAAAATGAAACTGCAGCCTTGACGCGCCCTCCTTGCCCGCGTCGATTCTAGTATGATATGTTAATATGAACGATGGAGAGCAGGGTCCAATTAAGTAATTAAATTAAAAACATCCTTTCACTTCCAGCACTTTGTTTTAATAAAATATAACACGCAAAATGTAAAAAATTTATGTGATATGATAAAGGTAAGAATCCGACTTCAGGACTTTATTTTATTCACAATTGGTAAGCCCTTGTCATCATCTTACATGATTGTAAGTGACAATGGTGCCAAAGAATGAAGCGGGCTTTCCAAGATTCCCCAACGCAATAGGGAACTGGCTTTACCTATCTTACCTTCAAGCCGGAACACATTAATGTTGTTAGCATTGATGTTTGGCGGCAAGACTCAGATGATAAGATGGAAAAAAAATATTTGAAAACATAAAAATAATAACTTTAGGAATGAAATACGTTTATTGATTAAAGTAACACCACACCAAATAACATAAACATTAAACTTTAGTGTTTACAAATTACACCTAAAATAAAATGCCTAAAATACTTAAAATAAATCACCCTAAATCACACCTAAAATATCTTAAATCACACCTAAAAAAAATTGGGAATTAATTAAAAATTAAAAACCCGACTGCATAAAGACGATACCTCGCACTGCAAAACTATTAAATAACCTTTTTTTGTCCAGTCAGGTAAAAATGTATCCCATGTCACTTACGGGATCAAGACGAATCTAACAACACTTCACACTTCAAAAATCATTAAGTCATTTGGGCTACACGGTGTGCCAAATACATCCACACATGTAGGCTACAGAGTGAGCCAAATAATTAAATAACCTCTTTTTTCGTCCAGTCGTGTAAAAATGTATCCTTTGTCACTCACTGGATCAAGGCGAATCTAACAACACCTCGCACTCGCTAAATCCATTAAGCCGTTTAGGCCACAGAGCGTGCCAAATAAATCAAGCCGTGTAGGCTACAGAGTGAGCCAAATAATTAAATAACCTCTTTTTTCGTCCAGTCGTGTAAAAATGTATCCTTTGTCACTCACTGGATCAAGGCGAATCTAACAACACCTCGCACTCGCTAAATCCATTAAGCCGTTTAGGCCACAGAGCGTGCCAAATAAATCAAGCCGTGTAGGCTACAGAGTGAGCCAAATAATTAAATAACCTCTTTTTTCGTCCAGTCGTGTAAAAATGTATCCTTTGTCACTCACTGGATCAAGGCGAATCTAACAACACCTCGCACTCGCTAAATCCATTAAGCCGTTTAGGCCACAGAGCGTGCCAAATAAATCAAGCCGTGTAGGCTACAGAGTGAGCCAAATAATTAAATAACCTCTTTTTTAGTTTAGTCATGGAAAAATGTATTCTATGTCACTCACGAGATCAAGACAAATCTAACAACTCCTCGCGCTCCAAAATCCATTAAACTGTTTAGGCTAAAGAGCGTGCCAAATAAATCAAGCCGTGTAGGCTACAGAGTGAGCCAAATAATTAAATAACCTCTTTTTTAGTTTAGTCGGGGAAAAATTTATTCTATGTCACTCACGAGATCAAGACAAATCTAACAACTCCTCGCGCTCCAAAATCCATTAAACCGTTTAGGCCACAGAGCGTGCAAAATAAATCAAGCCGTGTAGGATACAGAGTGAGCCAAATAATTAAATAACCTCTTTTTTAGTTTAGTCGGGGAAAAATGTATTCTATGTCACTCACGGGATCAAGACGAATCTAACAACTCCTCGCACTCCAAAATCCGTTAAGCCGTTTAGGCCACAGAGCGTGCCAAATAAATCAACCCGTGTAGGCTACAGAGTGAGCCAAATAATTAAATAACCTCTTCTTTAGCTTAGTCGGGGAAAAATGTATTCTATGTCACTCACGGGATCAAGACGAATCTAACAACTCCTTGCACTCCAAAATCCATTAAGCCGTTTAGGCTACAGAGCGTGCCAAATAAATCAAGCCGTGTAGGCTACAGAGTGAGCCAAATAATTAAATAACCTCATTTTTAGTTTAGTTGGGGAAAAATGTATTCTATGTCACTCACGGGATCAGGACGAATCTAACAACTCCTCGCGCTCCAAAATCCATTAAGCCGTTTAGGCTACAGAGCGTGCCAAATAAATCAAGCCGTGTAGGCTACAGAGTGAGCCAAATAATTAAATAACCTCATTTTTAGTTTAGTCGGGGAAAAATGTATTCTATGTCACTCACGGGATCAGGACGAATCTAACAACTCCTCGCGCTCCAAAATCCATTAAGCCGTTTAGGCCACAGAGCGTGCCAAATAAATCAAGCCGTGTAGGCTACAGAGTGAGCCAAATAATTAAATAACCTCTTTTTTCGTCCAGTCGTGTAAAAATTTATTCTTTGTCACTCACTGGATCAAGGCGAATCTAACAACAACTCGCAATCGCTAAATCCATTAAGCCTTTTAGGCCACAGAGCGTGCAAAATAAATCAAGCCGTGTAAGCTACAGAGTGAGCCAAATAATTAAATAACCTCTTTTTTAGTTTAGTCATGGAAAAATGTATTCTATGTCACTCACGAGATCAAGACAAATCTAACAACTCCTCGCGCTCCAAAATCCATTAAGCCGTTTAGGCTACAGAGCGTGCCAAATAAATCAACCCGTGTAGGCTACAGAGTGAGCCAAATAATTAAATAACCTCTTCTTTAGCTTAGTCGGGGAAAAATGTATTCTATGTCACTCACGGGATCAAGACGAATCTAACAACTCCTCGCACTCCAAAATCCGTTAAGCCGTTTAGGCCACAGAGCGTGCCAAATAAATCAACCCGTGTAGGCTACAGAGTGAGCCAAATAATTAAATAACCTCTTCTTTAGCTTAGTCGGGGAAAAATGTATTCTATGTCACTCACGGGATCAAGACGAATCTAACAACTCCTTGCACTCCAAAATCCATTAAGCCGTTTAGGCTACAGAGCGTGCCAAATAAATCAAGCCGTGTAGGCTACAGAGTGAGCCAAATAATTAAATAACCTCATTTTTAGTTTAGTCGGGGAAAAATGTATTCTATGTCACTCACGGGATCAGGACGAATCTAACAACTCCTCGCGCTCCAAAATCCATTAAGCCGTTTAGGCTACAGAGCGTGCCAAATAAATCAAGCCGTGTAGGCTACAGAGTGAGCCAAATAATTAAATAACCTCATTTTTAGTTTAGTCGGGGAAAAATGTATTCTATGTCACTCACGGGATCAGGACGAATCTAACAACTCCTCGCGCTCCAAAATCCATTAAGCCGTTTAGGCCACAGAGCGTGCCAAATAAATCAAGCCGTGTAGGCTACAGAGTGAGCCAAATAATTAAATAACCTCATTTTTAGCTTAGTTGGGGAAAAATGTATGTCACTCACGGGATCAAGACGAATCTAACAACTCCTTGCCGTTTAGGCTAGAGAGCATGTCAAAAAAAAATATATACATAGGTACATATATAAGGTGTAACAAAATTAGCTGAAACTATTTTAACTGGTTCATCTACCCATGAAACTGAACAACTTTCCCCATGGAACCCATAGTCAAATCGCAAAAAAAAATTTTGCTGTCCCATACTAACTCGATCAGCTGATTAGCCAACTTAGTATGGGAAGTTCAAATTTTTTTTTGAGATTTGACTATGGGTTTCATGGGGAAAGTTGTTCAGTTTCATGGGTAGAAGCACCAGTTAAAATAGTTTCAGCTAATTTTGTTAGACCTTATATACACAATTTTTTATCCATATTTGATAAGCCCTTAGCATCATCTCACCTGATGGTAAGATGAAAGCGGGCTTATCAAGATTCGCCAACGCAATAGGGATCTGGCTATCTTATCTTCAAGCCGGAACACATCAATGCTGTTAACACTGATATTTGACGTCAAGACTTAGATAAAATGGTGGTAGCTAGCCAGGCGGGCTTTGGAAAATGCCCGACCACCAACCAAACCGAGTATTACAAAGTTGACCCCGCCGGGAATTGAACCCACGACCTCCTGGTGTGAAGCGAATGGACTAACCATTACGCCACGGAGGCGGTTACACTTGAAAAACATAACCCTCTTTCTGGCGCAGTCGGTTAAAAACTAAATCATCATCATATCAACCGAAAAACGTCCACTGCTGGACAAAAGCCTGCCCTAAGGATTTCCACTACGACCAGACCTGCGCGGCCCGCATCCATCCATCCATCCATCCATCCAAAACAAAATAAAAAGAACATTATTTAGATAATATATCAAAACAGATTGAAAACAAAGTAAAGAGTTAGGACTCGTCACAAAACCAACCATATACTCGAAATCTGACACAAAGAAAGTGATAAATCAAACTGAATGGAGACAGACAAATTTCTTTCGGCCGCCATGGCAACCTTTTCGCAACCAGTTGTTCGCAATAAGATGTTTTTCCGAGTAAATAAATATACTGATTTAATTGTGATCGAATGTGGAAGTAAGTTACAATGCGGTTACCATGTTTGCTTCTACATATAACTAACCATTTAAACTTAAATAAATATTAAGTGCCCCTCTTTTTCGGGTACAGATGTTTTATGTCACGAACGCGGGTTAGCCATACTTGTGTGTGTAATGCGTATCGACACGCGCTATTCAGTGCTATTGTAAGTTGTGTCTATTGTGTGCGTTATTGTAAGCTCCCGATCTTACGCACGCAAAGACAATGTGCATGTACATTAACACACACAAGTATGGCTAACCCGCACTAGTGAGATAAAACATCTGTAGTAGGGTAAGAATGTATCCAATGTCACTTACGCCACAGTATTACAATACAATGTAGAAGTAAAGTATATATATATATAAGAACCAACATACTGTATGGACACTCCCTGCCGCTCTCTAGATTGCGATCTCACACCCTCGTCACCCAGATTGATACAGATTGGTTACAGTTTGGTTGTCGAACGTATACGATTTCGACGCAATTTTGTTTGTTCCGTCATTCCTTTTTTGAAATGTCATTTCTGGCCCGTTGTATGAATTGTCCAGGGTGTGATAGAAGCCATATCGTAATACTGTGCTGACGGGATAAAGAATAATCTTCTTTTTTATCCACAATTGGTAAGTCCTTGACATCATAATTACCTGATGATAAGTGACGATGAGATGAAATTGCTAACTAGCAATAAGGCCGCCTATTGTATAAGGTTTCTACAATATTGTCAATTTCTTTTTTTATGTTGTGATGCAATAAAGAATATTGTATTGTATTGAAAAGTGGGCTTACCAAGATTCCTTAACGCAATGGGAAACTGGCTATATTATCTACAAGCCGGAACACATCAATTGGCCGGGAGACTCAGATAAGATGGTGGTAGATAGCCAGGCAGGCTTAGAAAATGCCCTTACACCAACCAAACCTAATCATACAAAGTCAGACTCCGCAGGGAATCCAACCCCTAACCTCCTGATGTGAAGCTAATGGACGTAACCATTACGCCACGGAGGCGGTTGATACCACCTCGCTCTCCGAAATCCATCAAGCCGTTCAGGCTACAGGCTCAGCCGAGACATAAATAAAATTCGACCTGGTGAAGATCGCGAAAAGCCGATAGATGCGGGCAGCGCAGGACCGGTCTTCGTGGAATTCCTTGGAGGGGGGGAGGAGGGGAGGGGGGAGGGGGGAGGGGGGAGGGGGGAGGGGGGGCTTTGTTCAGCAGTGGACGTTTTTCGGCTAATATGTTGATGACGATGATGAATAACTGAAATAAGCACTCAGGCAACATGGAGTTTTAAGTATAATTGTCAGTAAATAATATATTCTTTTGTGTAAAGATATAAAACAAATAATATATGCGACCTTGTTCATTGTTGACAACGAGGAGTGCAAAGCAGGCCTTCACGTGTATTTCGAGTTATGAAAATTTATTTCATGGTTAACTTATTCTGCACGCTGACGAAAATATTACAGACTAAGTCTCGAATAAGGTCAGACAAGCGAACTTGAAAATTTACATTTACATACTTGATTTACGCAATGTTGAAATTTACAATCCTTACTAATATTATAAATGTGAAAATGTGTTTGTTTGTTACCTTTTCACGCTTCAACGCCTTGACCAATATTAAGAAAATTTGGCATGCAGGTAGCCTGTGTCACGAGGAAGGACAAAGGCTACTTTTTATCCTGTGAAAATAGCATGCCCGATGCAGTTCCTGAGGCAACTGAATATATACTCTTTTTTGGTTAATTTCTTTAACAGCGCAACGGTACAATGGATTGTGTGATTTTTCGCACAGAGATGGTTGAGGGGATGGGAAATGACATGATTTACTAATGAGCATATTCTGCCATAGTTCCCAAGGGATCTGGAGAAAATTCATGTGCACCGCGCACCCTGTAAGAAGTCATTAAAACGATGTCCACGCGGGCGAAGCCGCGGGCAAAAGCTAGTACTTATGTAAAATTGAAAATATGTGTTTTAAATTGTAATGCAGTAAGCAGACATAATGGTTATTCTCTCCTTTTCATTTATGTTTAAAACGTACGAGTAGTTTGTATTTGTGTTGTAATTGGTACTTGATTTGCGCAAAGTTGCTAGCTCGGCTGTTGCTAATAAAGAGTTTCGCTGTTAAATATTTAGCAAATTTTAAAGTGTCACAGTACAATAAGATGGACGAGTCTACGATTCATGCGTACCAGGATCGGGGGGCGGGGCGGCTACGAGCCCCTGGTGTAGCGGTTCGCTTCACATCAGGCGGCCGCTGCGCTGGTTCAATTCCAAGCGGGGTCCAAATATAAAATTGCGGGGTTCGAATCCTGCCACGTACCAATGTGTTATCGAATTTCGATTTTGTATGAACGTTTATCTGCCGCTCTTACGGTGAAGGAAAACATCGTGAGGAAACCTGCACACGCCTGCGAAGAAACTCGAAACTCTTCGGCTGATATGATGAAGGCGTTTCCTGAGCCGCTCTGGCTAGCTACCATCATCTAATACACAATCCCGACTCATAACAGGAACTATGTATTAGTTAGAAAGACCTCACCATTTAATTATGTAACAGCATAAGAAATTAAAAACATATCGTAATAGATTCACGTACTTGGATTTTGGGGACATTATCACTAAATAAAAAGACATTTTATTGCTGTAAATGTGGTAAATACAATAGATCTTACAAAACATAGTGAGGTTCAGCACATTTTGTCATTTGTACGACATAAGTACATAAATTTAAGAAAAAAAAGTGAATGTAAATTATGGCATTCATGTAAAAAACAAAATGAAAATGAAAATCGTATTCTTATCATAATTTGACATCAACAAAATAATCAAGTGTTTGGTTCAAGTATGTAATTCTTTGATTAAATAGAATATTTTTTCCTTTAGCCATTTTTTGAGATTTTTACGAAAGCGTGGTTGTGGTAAGATTTTTATTTCACTTGGAAGTGCATTATATACTTTGACACACATTGCATTACAATATTTTGGTACATTGTGGTCAAAGGTCTCACTTTAAAAAGCAGTCGATCTGGATTTCTAATATAACGGAAATGAATGTTTCCCGCTTTAAGAAATAAATGATTGTTTGATTTAACAAAATACCCTATGGTATAAATGTACATAGATGGAAGTGATATTATGCCCAACTTTTTAAAAAGAGGTCTACATGGCTCATCTGGTTCTACGCCGCACTACGTACATATGTTTGATCAGATTTGTCACTCCAATGATTACGGCCAATGCGGTACGTTATTGAGCTGGTAAATGAAATCTTATCTTGCCACCAAACATCAATGTTAGCAGCATTTATGTGTTCCGGCATTGGAAATAAGATAGCCAGTTAGCCGCTGCGTTGGGGAATTTTAGTAAGTCCGCATTCCATCTGGTGAGATGATGTCAAAAGCTTACCAAATGGCATTGTTCAAAAGCATTAGGGTTTTTTTTAAAATGAAAACATAGACTATTTTAAGAAAGTCATTATCATATCAGCCGAAAATCGTCCACTGCTGGACAAAGGCCACCCCCAATGATTTCCACGACGAACGGTCCTGCGCTGCCCGCATCCATCGGCTTCTAGCGATCTTCACCAGGTCGTTAAGAAAGTAATCTGAATATTTTTCTTTTTAATCTCTAGTCATTTTTATTATTATTCAAGTTTTAAAAAGTGAACTGAATATTTTTCTTTTTAACCTCTAGTGTTTTTTATTTTTTAAAGTTTTAGAAAGTAATCTAAATATTTTTCTTTTTAATCTAGTCATTTTTTATTATTTTTCAAACGTTAAAAAGTGATGACGTCACAGGCCCAAATAGTATCAAAAAACAATGTACGAGAATGGCTCACTATCTCTTATCGTGTGGCACAATTAACCGTGCTATTCAAGGGATAGACGGTGGTTGCCTGGTGATGCACTTAGCATCACCCCGGGGTCACGTGTATGGCATTTCAGATTTACACCTACGGACGTGTGCAACGCGACCTTCATACACATCTGGAATCAGATGTACAGGTTTACTCACGATGTTTTTCCTTCACAGTTAAAGCAATTGCTCACTTAAGATTAAATAAGATAATTCACTTTCTACTAATCGTGTCTGTTATTAGTAGGTATACATACGTACAAAGCTAATCTATTTTAACTTAATAAGGGAAATCTAAGTTGACAGCAAACAGAACTCCAATTTAATTAGCTATCTCATCGTGTATGTTTTAATTTAACCCTTGTGGTCCCAGTCGGGATGTATCTACACTGTTACTATGACGTATCTAGCGGGAGTCTTGACTAATTGTTAATTGCATTATCTTTACGGGAAAATCAACCTACAATGTGATCTAGTGAGAACATTCCTGCGATTGTAGCGAAGATAGTAATAGCGTATTTAATTATGTTATTATTTACGTACATAATTAAACTGTGGCTTCGACTATGTTAACAAAATAGGGACATACTCGTATTGTACCTTACTAATTGGATTGTAAATTAATAGCGTTTATATATAAGGGTGAGCTTTAAGGTAAAAATATATTCGCTAAATTAAATCTTAATTCTTAGTCGGTGAGTTATTTTGCTGTACATCATCTACATGACATGTATAATTTTTTTAAAAGAGTAATGCCACGATAACACTATAATTGCATGTAGGTACCTACTTTGGTTGTTCTTTTTTTGCATTGTAATACAAAGCTATGTAATTTAGGTTTTCCGGTGCGCGTTCGCCACTCGAGAACTTTACTGCCTCAACGGCCATCTGTTCTACGAGCTATGTGCCCTGCCCCCTGCCACTTCGATTTAGTGATTCTGTGAGCTACGTCAGTTACTTTGGTTCTCCTGCAGATCTCCTCGTTACTGAATCGATCACGCAGAGAAACTGCGAGCATAGCACGCTCCATTGCCCTTTGGGTGACCTTGAGCCTTCTTATGAGGCCCATAGTAAGCGACCGTGTCTCAGTTCCATAATTCATCACTGGCAACACACACTGGTCAAAGACCTTAGTCTTGAGACACTGCGGTATTTGGGACGTGAAGATATTGCGAAGCTTCCCGAACGCTGCCCAGCCGAGATATTGATCTCTTTCTTGAATTTGGACCTATCTAGCTGGACTGTTTGTCCCAGGTTTACATATTCGTTATCTACTTTCAGTCTCCAACCTTTAGAGGGGTGGGTGCGACACGGACATGTTAAATAGCAGTACAGTATGAACAGTTTCTTCAGTGATTAATAATATATAGTATTTAAAAATTAAATATGTAGTTAGTTCTACGAGCAGTATCTGTATTGTCTAATTTATTGTTGGTGCCCAAGATACAGGCTGTGCCTAGTTTGGGACCGATACATATAGACATTTTGTAAATTACTGTTTTAAATAAATTATTTGTATTTGTATTGTACATTTAACATTATTTTCGTCTAGTTTTAATTTAGGAGTATCTGGCTGATAATTCTCCTTTTGAACATCAGTTTGTATTAAACCTACCAAATCTTGACTGTTAAAGGAAGAATATTAAAAAAACAATGTCAATATAAAACTAAATATTTACAGCAAAGTAACCACAAGATTCTTCAATAACAAGATTTCCTCGTGAAAAGAATCCGACCTTGTTAGATGCAGACCTAATTACGCACGAAGGCAATATCCGCTCAGGAGTCGTTCCGATGCTATTGATTGCACGCCCTCATGAGATCTGATCTGATTAGGCTTTGATATCGATGAATACAGTCAGTAGACTAGTCATCATACTAGGCGAACACTTTCTGGCACATAAGAAAATATAAACAAGACAAAAAATATTAAATAATTAGGTAGCAATATAAATACCTTTCAATCAACAGGAACAGGGCAGGTTAATGATGATGATATCAATACTTTTCAATCAACAGAAACAGAGCATGGAAATGACGATATCAATACTTTTCAATCAACAGAAACAGAGCATGGAAATGATGATGATCAATTCTTTTCAATCAACAGGCACAGGCCAGAGAAATGAGGATGATCAATTCCTTTCAATCAACAGAAACAGAACATGGAAATGATGATGATCAATACTTTTGAATAATCAGGAACAGGGCAGGGAAATGATGATGATCAATACTTTTCAATTATCAAGAACAGGGCAGGGAAATGATCAAATACTTTTCAATCAACAAGAACAAGGCAGGAAAATGATTATGATCAATACCTTTCAATGAAAAAGAACAGGGCGGGAAAATAATTATGATCAATACTTTTCAACCAACAAGAACAGGGCAGGAAAATTATGAAAATTAATATTTTTCAAGTAACAAGAACAAGGCAGGAAAATGATTATGATCAATACTTTTTAACCAACAAGAAGAGGGCAGGAAAATGATGATGATCAATACTTTTCAACCAAAAAGAACAGGGCAGGAAAATGATGATAATCAATACTTTTTAATTAACAAGAACAGGACAGGAAAATGATGATGATCAATACTTTTCAACCAACAAGAACAAGGCAGGAAAATGATTATGATCAATACTTTTCAGTTATCAAGAACAGGGCATGGATATGATCAAATACTTTTCAATCAACAAGAACAGGGCAGGAAAATGATTATGATCAATACTTTTCAACCAACAAGAACAGGGCAGGAAAATGATGATAATCAATACTTTTCAACTAACAAGCACAGGGCAGGAAAATTAATATGATCAATACTTTTCAACCAACAATAACAGAGCAGGAAAATAATTATGATCAATTAACAATTAACAATTTAACAAACTAGAACAGGGCAGATGATTATCAATACTTTTTGAATCAACATTGTTCGTTTTCTCCATTTTAAGCAACCTAACCAATTCAATAAACAATAACGACCCCCGATTGCATAAAAACAAACTCCTTATTTTTTTGGAAAATCTGGTAAAAATGTATCTTATGTCTATAAAGGGATCAAGACTAGGGCTAGAGGCTCAGCCGGAGAAACCAACAAACAAACATATATCATATCTACATATTTTTTAATAAGACAAGTTTAATTAGTACGAGTACCTCAGATAACGGGTTGTATAAAAATATTGTTGTGCCTCTTTTACTAATATGCGAGGCATCCCAAAAATTTGTTATTTGTGACTCCATTTAATACGATTAAAATAGTCCGACTACGTGCTCTTGATCCTAATTTGAAAATTCAGACAAGCATATATTCCCATTTTAAGGTAGCTAACCTAATAAGTTAATAGCAATTTTTTCTTCAATTTAAAACATGCAAAGTAATTAAGTCGTCTACACAATATCTAGAAAGAGGCATTAAGCAAAAAAAATATAATTTTGTGTATTGTTTAACTTCTTTGTTGTCTATGGAACCTTAAAAAACATGAAAATCGGTTTAGTTTATATATAATAAAATATATAAACAATTAAACGAACGAAAAATAATTAAACGAACACACGCATATCGGATATTTTTCAAGTGAAAACTTCTTTACGCGCATTGGGCATTTTTGAGATGGGGAAAAAACCATTGAACTTGCGAAACTGTAACCATGAAACGTAACCGACACTTTACCAGGAACATTCACAGGGACAAAACTTTGTCAACGTAGTCAAAACTTATAAAACTGTAAAAAAAAACCTTCTGTCGGCGCTCCCGTAGTGGTTAATTTTTTTTTAATTTTAAATTTAGTAATCATGTCTTTAGTTTATTTTTTGTAACATTTTATAATATTGTTACTCCAAAACTTTCCGGACTATTCCAGACTATTCCGGACTCCATAGTCAGTGTAAAAAGATGTAGAAGCGTGTCTATTTGCCAGAGTGAACCACACAAAAACCGCGGCTTAATCTCTCGTCGAATGTTCCGTTTTACTTGGATAAAGTTTTAATGGAAACAATTAAGGGAGTAACCATGAAGCAGCGATCATTTAAGAAAACCCCCCTTTGACGTAGGGCCAAGTGAAGTGAGGAGGGATGAATAATTACATGATTAAACAACCAGTTCAAACATATATAAAGAGAAGTCCTGTCTCACTCACCGACTGCCTCATTAACGCTCCGTCCAAACCCTAGGACCGACCTAAAATCTGACATATTCTTTTTTAACGTGTGGTACAATTAACTGTTCAAGTAGGCAAGGAATAAAGCCGGACTTTTCGAAATTCCCACGGAATAGAGAAGGAAGGTGACCGAAGTCGCGGCCAATAGCTAATAATTAACAATTGGACGCGATCTGAGTACCGAAAGGTTAAAAACATTAATAGTTGTGAAAGAGGATACTTACTATGAACTAGCGTGGCAACACTGCCAATGTTTTGGGTACCTTTGCATTAGGGGCGTTTCAGGCCCAATTAACTGAGGCTTGCTTTGTTAATCGTATTGTATTTTATAAATTTTTGTTTTAATAATAAATTAAGTTTATTTCGGACCACAAAAATCCATAATATGTGTTAGTAACAATAGAGACTTAGCCTATGTTAGTTTGTACTTAAAATCTACTTGGGAATAATTAAAATAAGTCTCATTTTACGGCACCGGTGACTATCCCCACCCAATAATATTACCTTTAATATTATAATGTACAATATAAAAAGGAATAGAATGTAATGGCAAAATACAATGTATCTTCGTAAAAAACTGCTAGTAGAATCAATTGTATCGTATACTAGACTCTTTTATGTGGGAAAAATTGATGGGCGTCTGCACAGATAGCGCTCCTGAAATGCTTGGCTATCGCTCAGGCTTCATACAACTGGTTAAGAAAAAAAAACGCAATATACCAGCAATACACTGTTTTATACATCTTCAAGCATTGGCAGCAAAGACACTACCAAGCAAACTGAATGACGTGTTGAAACTATGGATCAAAGTTGTCAATTCTATAAAAAGGAGTGCGTTAAATACTCGACTTTTCAGGGCGCTTTGTGAAGATTTGGGAACCGAGCATAAAACATTATTGTTTTACACGGTTTTACATGGAAGTGCGCTGGCTCTCAAAGGTTAATATGCTGGCAAGATTATTTGAACTTCGCGATGAAGTATCAGTATTTCTCGTAAACCAAAGCTATTTGTGCAACAAATTCAAAAGTCCCAGTGTCCAAGTAGCGTTGGCTTATTTATCAGATATTTTTGATCCGCTAAACTCTTTTAACTTGAAACTTTAAGCAAAGTATATATTATATTAGTACTAACATACAGTATGGATACTCCCTACCGCTCTCTAGATTGCGACAGCTCACCCCCTCGTCACCCAGATTGATACAGATTGGTTACAGTTTGGTTGTCAAACGTATAGGATATCGCCGCCATTTTGTTTGTTCCGTCATGCCTTTTTTTATATGTCATTTCTGGCCCTTTGTATGAAGTGTCCAGGGTGTGCTTTAAGGCGGAATTTTAAATAAAATCTATAATCGAGATGTCATCAAAACTTTTACTGAAAAGTTACAACTGTGGGATCGCGAGGTATTAGCAGAGCCATATAATTACTTATGTTTTCCCAAATAATGCAGTATTTCAGAAGAAATGCGCTTTATGCCAAAACCAAGAAAAACATATGAAATCATTTTCGACGCCTTACGATAAGTTCAACCGCTACTTCCGCAACTCATTCGATGATGACATTTATCGATTGGCGACGGATCCATTCCATGTTAACGTAGATTCCCTGCCAGAAACACTTCAAGAGGAAGCTTTGGAAATAAAAAAACGACGGGTTGCACTCCGGGAGTGCCGGCAGAAGTGAAAACTTGAATATTAACGTTGTGCATTTTTGATATTTTGGAATGGTTAGGGAATAATTTTGCACGAATTGCTTTGATTATCAGTATAAAAGTACTATCATTTATGTGGTAGAATACAATATTTATTTAATGCGCTATCGTACACAAACATGACAATTTATATTACATTAAAAAGTTTATATCTCAGAAAAATCAACTCCATCCGTCTTACGAATTTTCGATCAGGTCACGTGTCCTGACGCGAGTTTAACATTTTTTACCCATTACAAAACAAGTGCACAACGCCGCTAAAGAAGTTTTCACTACTCCATCCATCTTACGAATTTTCGATCAGGTCACGTGTCCCTGACGCGAGTTTAAATTTTTTTACCCATTACAAAAAAAGTGCACAACGCCGCTAAAGAAGTTTTCACTTCAAAAATAGTTCTGCTACCAAATATGATTTCGACACAATTTTGAACAAAAAAACCCGACTTCAAACAGGAAACTAAGGTTCCCTTCGATTTCTCTGGAATGCCATCATCAGATCCTGGTTTCCTTATCATGGTATCACCCTTAGGATATCTCCTTTCCAACAAAAGAAGAATCATCAAAATCGGTTCATAAGCGACTAAGTTATCCGCGAACACACATAAAAAAAATATGTACGGTCGAATTGAGAAACATTCTCCTTTTTTTGAAGTGGGTTAAAAATGGATAAATCATTGTTTTGGGTGATATATTTCACAGTTTACCCAAAAATTAGTTGTCTGTAAAGTCGGTTTACGGACGATAGTTTAACGTGACAACGTTATAAGAAAATAGTGATGGAATGGTTTCATAATATCGAAAGAATCATTACATTTATCGCCGCAATTATCGTAGCTGGGCATATTTACTTTTATTTGCTTTGTTACGTAATGGACTTCCAAAAAATCTCTGGCATATTTTGTTTTGAATTTATGTTACTTGGTAAAATAACATTCTGTAGAATGTACTGTTAAGTTTTTTCGTGAATCAAATAGAGATTTTTTACAAAAAATCAACTTTTAGTGAAACAGTATTGAGGAAAATGATCCATTACGTAACGAAATTCAAGGAGCTGTAAAATTAGAACTATGCTGGATTATCAATATATATTATAACCATCATCTTAAAGTAGCACTAATCTCTCATTATAACACCAAATAATATATTAAACCCCGTTTATTTAATTGTAATTAGCCTAATTTAGTCCATTCATTACGTCATTTTCGTGTCTTTTGTCGTCTTAATTTTTTCTTTAATCCATTGTAAATATGAGTTTTCTCTCCAATTTATACATTTAAAGAAAAGTATAGCTGTTTAGCTATATTTTAAATGTAACATCTTTTAATTTATTTCAATTGAAATCAAAATATTTCAATTTTCTCAAACCACAATAATGGGACAGTTTCGTAATAGGAATTATCATGTTATGTAATGGACATGTAAAGGCATGTCTAAATGACTAGAAGAAATGGTTACTGCAACAAAATAGTAAAACAACTTTTTGCACTGAACTGTTTTATTACTAGTGAGACCACCGAAACGATTACTTAGTTACCCGTATTCGTTAACTGTATAATTATACCTTCTAAGTAAAAGATATTTTACACATGAAAACATGAAAAATAGGATACATTAATATGATATGGTAGCCATGTTAATACAGGCCCTAATCCAAAGCTATTCAGCCGTTGAGGTGTGAAGAAGTAACAAGCACACACACCACACACACACACACACACACACACACACACACACACACACACACATACGCACAAATCAAATCACATCGAAATCGTAAATTTTGTAAAAAAATTGGCTAATCAGTTGGTCGATTTGCATGAGAAGTCATTTTTTTTTGCGATTTGGCAATGGGTTCCTTGGGGAAAGTTGTTCAGTATTACGAGTAGAAGCACTGACAAAAATATCCGCATCTAATAAAGTTGCATGTAATATACCATGTTTTGATCTAGATATATTTTTTGGAAAAACATAACCTCTTTTTCAAAGTCGGTTATTGCAATAGGAACTAGTCCTTATAGTTCCATTACGTCACTTTTTTTGTCCACTAATACATAACGTTCTGTAATGGACGTGACGTATTATGCCGGTAAGTATTTCATTCTAGATATTTAGTTTGTTTTTAACACTAATGGATAGGATATAGCAAGTTCACTAATGAAATAGTTAATTACGCATTATGCGAAATGACTAAGAATTATAAAACAAACCTTACCTTTGTTTCGCAGCAAACGTAGTGGACAGAATTTTTTGACCACTGAAAAACTGTCTTACCCACATCGCGTTTTAAGAGCAACTGACACTGTATTCAAATGATGGCGGCTTCCAGAGACAAAATAATGTTGCTATTATTAAAATCCGAAATGCTTTTGGTTTTTTTTGCGGCGTAGTATGAAAAATGAGGCCGTTACGTGTGATGGACAGTCCACTATACCAAATTTTGAAGACAACACAATATTATTGTTTAATCGGGTTTTTACTTTAAACGAAGGTTAATAAGGTTTGCAATTGAATGCCAATGTATAAAATCTTTCGAATGACATAATAAGTTTTCAGCAAAGAGCACGCATTGATATTATTATAGCTTTGCGAACTTGAGAAGATTTGATGGGACATGCTAAAAACGCACATTTTGAGTGTATTTATTTACATTATTTACTAGAAAATAATGTTATTCTACGGTTTCGTACGCTTTTCCTAGACAAAAATAGATACTTAAGTGTAAAATACCGTTTCCAAGCCGCCAGAAACATCAATGGCTTTGGTATAACCGCTCAAAGTTAGAGGACAAGGCGTTTTAGCCCTAAGCAAAAAATTAGTTGTCTGTAAAGTCGGTTTACGGACGATAGTTTAACGTGACAACGTTATAAGAAAATAGTGATGGAATGGTTTCATAATATCGAAAGAATCATTACATTTATCGCCGCAATTATCGTAGCTATAAACAATTGACACCACATTCACTTTTCACTGCACTTCATACTTGACGAAAACATGTAAATGTATTAATGTATAGCAGCTGTCCACGCGGACGCATCGCTCACTCAAGTAGGAGAGAGACAGATGTCGAACGCAGCCGAACGCGGAGGCTGATTGTGCCTCTTTGTCGCTCATTGCGCGCTCTCGCTTGCACTTCAAGCCTTAAATGGAACGCCTCAAAGCGAGGTAACGTCGCATGCGTCATGTTTTTTCGTGCGTGCAGCCGGCTCCATCGAATTATAAGACGTTATCACGTCAAAAATAATTTTTCAACACACTTGCTCATAAAGTGGCTCTAATTTTAACGCAATTAGGCTCATAATGATACCTGTAATCAAACTGTGATTTTTTCATTGCTCTTAATCACAAGTGAGTCATAGAGTTTTATTTTATTTTATTGGTTGAATTGCTTTGTTCTTAAAAAAGTTTCGATACAAAAAAAGATCGTGTTCAATAGTGCAAATAAATGACTGTACCTATTGCTTACTCATTTCATGCAACTTCGTATTTAAATAGAAAATTTCAACTTGTACATCACTACATAGTATAAAACAAAGTCGCTTTCTCTGTCCCTATGTCCCTTTGTATGCTTAAATCTTTGAAACTACGCAACGGATTTTGATGCGGTTTTTTTTAATAGATAGAGTGATTCAAGAGGAAGGTTTATATGTATAATAACATCCATTAAATAGTGGAGAAGTACTGTTATTTTTTATTTAGGTTTCTAATGTGATGTCGTAAATAATTACATTTTTTCCGCTTACATTGCAAACGCAGGCTGAACCCTACGAGTTTTATCAAAATAATGTACTAAGTATTGTACACATTGAAAAGGTCTACAGAAAAGTCCGTGATGGTATATGTCTATCTCTTATGGATAACCCACAATAACTTTTTTTTGTCATTTACTTTTTACGACAAATAATGGCTAATTTTCGAAGCGATTTTAACCAATACAGCATTAATCCTTAACCAATTAAATACCTTGAATACATTGTTCATTTAATATAGATCTATATGGCCCGTTACACCGTATTATTTAAGTGAATATTTTCGAAGATATTACAGATTTAAAAATTAGTTGTCTGTAAAGTCGGTTTACGGACGATAGTTTAACGTGACAACGTTATAAGAAAATAGTGATGGAATGGTTTCATAATATCGAAAGAATCATTACATTTATCGCCGCAATTATCGTAGCTATAAACAATTGACACCACATTCACTTTTCACTGCACTTCATACTTGACGAAAACATGTAAATGTATTAATGTATAGCAGCTGTCCACGCGGACGCATCGCTCACTCAAGTAGGAGAGAGACAGATGTCGAACGCAGCCGAACGCGGAGGCTGATTGTGCCTCTTTGTCGCTCATTGCGCGCTCTCGCTTGCACTTCAAGCCTTAAATGGAACGCCTCAAAGCGAGGTAACGTCGCATGCGTCATGTTTTTTCGTGCGTGCAGCCGGCTCCATCGAATTATAAGACGTTATCACGTCAAAAATAATTTTTCAACACACTTGCTCATAAAGTGGCTCTAATTTTAACGCAATTAGGCTCATAATGATACCTGTAATCAAACTGTGATTTTTTCATTGCTCTTAATCACAAGTGAGTCATAGAGTTTTATTTTATTTTATTGGTTGAATTGCTTTGTTCTTAAAAAAGTTTCGATACAAAAAAAGATCGTGTTCAATAGTGCAAATAAATGACTGTACCTATTGCTTACTCATTTCATGCAACTTCGTATTTAAATAGAAAATTTCAACTTGTACATCACTACATAGTATAAAACAAAGTCGCTTTCTCTGTCCCTATGTCCCTTTTTTTTTAGTATAAAACAAAGTCGCTTTCTCTGTCCCTATGTCCCTTTGTATGCTTAAATCTTTGAAACTACGCAAGGGATTTTGATGCGGTTTTTTTTAATAGATAGAGTGATTCAAGAGGAAGGTTTATATGTATAATAACATCCATTAAATAGTGGAGAAGTACTGTTATTTTTTAGGTTTCTAATGTGATGTCGTAAATAATTACATTTTTTCCGCTTACATTGCAAACGCAGGCTAAACCCTACGAGTTTTATCAAAATAATGTACTAAGTATTGTACAAATTGAAAAGGTCTACAGAAAAGACCATGATGGTATATGTCTATCTCTTATGGATACCCCACAATAACTTTTTTTTGTCATTTACTTTTTACGACAAATAATGGCTAATTTTCGAAGCGATTTTAACCAATACAGCATTAATCCTTAACCAATTAAATACCTTGAATACATTGTTCATTTAATATAGATCTATATGGCCCGTTACACCGTATTATTTAAGTGAATATTTTCGAAGATATTACAGATTTAAAAATTGCGGGACGTAGCGTTTGCGGCGGTACCTCCGGCCGCACGTTCTCAGTTTTTCTGTAGTGTATTTAGTATCAGCATTGCACCCGTGCGAAGCCGGGGCGGGTCGCTAGTGTATAATAAATAAAACTTTCACTCAAATATAACTTTTTTTTTCTGTAAGTAATAAAGAAAACTTATAATTCCCCATTTTGTACGTGGCTAAAACGCTATCCGCGGAAAGCAAAAAACCAACAAACCTCATTCTAGTCTATGGCCGATCGCCATTGTTAGATGAGCGCGCATAGGAAAACTGATTATTTTTTCCCGCCATAGCGAAAAAAGCAAAACATGTAGATGTACTATAGTATAGCAGCTGTTCACACAGACACATCGCTCACTCAAGTTGGAGAGAGACGGATGTCGAACGCTGCCGAACGTAAAGGCCCATTGTGCTTCTTTGTCGCTCGTTCGCGCTCTCGCTTGCACTTCAAGACTTACACGGAACGCCTCAGAGCGAGGTAACGACGCATGACGGAACGCCTCAGAGCGAGGTAACGACGCATGCGTCATGTTTTTTCGTGCGTGCAGCCGGCTCCATCGAATTATAAGACGTTATCACGTCAAAAATTGCGGGACGTAGCGTTTGCGGCGGTACCGCCGGCCGCACGTTCTCAGTTTTTCTGTAGTGTATTTAGTATCAGCATTGCACCCGTGCGAAGCCGGGGCGGGTCGCTAGTGTATAATAAATAAAACTTTCACTCAAATATAACTTTTTTTTTCTGTAATAAAGAAAACTTATAATTCCCCATTTTGTACGTGGCTAAAACGCTATCCGCGGAAAGCAAAAAACAAACAAACCTCATTCTAGTCTATGGCCGATCGCCATTGTTAGATGAGCGCGCATAGGAAAACTGATTATTTTTTCCCGCCATAGCGAAAAAAGCAAAACATGTAGATGTACTATAGTATAGCAGCTGTTCACACAGACACATCGCTCACTCAAGTTGGAGAGAGACGGATGTCGAACGCTGCCGAACGTAAAGGCCGATTGTGCTTCTTTGTCGCTCGTTCGCGCTCTCGCTTGCACTTCAAGACTTACACGGAACGCCTCAGAGCGAGGTAACGACGCATGACGGAACGCCTCAGAGCGAGGTAACGACGCATGCGTCATGTTTTTTCGTGCTTGCAGCCGGCTCCATCGAATTATAAGACGTTATCACGTCAAAAAAAATATATATATGCCCAGCTATAAACAATTGACACCACATTCACTTTTCACTGCACTTCATACTTGACGAAAACATGTAAATGTATTAATGTATAGCAGCTGTCCACGCGGACGCATCGCTCACTCAAGTAGGAGAGAGACAGATGTCGAACGCTGCCGAACGCGGAGGCTGATTGTGCCTCTTTGTCGCTCATTGCGCGCTCTCGCTTGCACTTCAAGCCTTAAATGGAACGCCTCAAAGCGAGGTAACGCCGCATGCGTCATGTTTTTTCGTTGGAACGCCTCAAAGGGAGGTAACGCCGCATGCGTCATGTTTTTTCGTGCGTGCAGCCGGCTCCATCGAATTATAAGACGTTATCACGTCAAAATAGCAGAGAAGGCACTACAGTGATGTTGTATTTACCATTTTCAAGTACATACTTATGCGAAAGAGGATTTTCGGCTGTTGTGGCTATAAAAACCAAGTACCGAAATAAACTTGATATTGGTAACTGTGCGATTTCTGTGGTAAAGCCGAGAATCGGAAACCTCGTCAAATCGATGCAAGCACATCCATCACATTCCAATAAGTAGGTATTACCAAATTAATTTTGTATGATTATTGATTTTTGTGTAGCTTTAATAAGCAATAAAAATACTTATTTTGTTATAACAGTGTTTTTCTGACCTGATATTAACCGAACCCAAATTATCTGAGGCATCTGGGCAGAGGGGGGAGGGTGGGGTAGCCCAAATAAGTTAGGAAACCCCTGTACTAGAGGATGCGGTGCGCAGATGATATCCCACCAAAAACATAAATGTGAAAAGGAGCCAAGTTCGTTACTACAAAAAATTTGCAAAGATCTAATTAGGTACCAAGTTCTATAGTGGTTTTTAGGGTTCCGTACCTAAAGGGTAAAAACGGGACCTTATTACTAAGACTTCTCTGTCTGTTCGTCTGTCTGTCTGTCTGTCTGTCTGTCTGCCACCAGGCTGTATTTCATGAACCGTGATAGCCAGACAGTTGAAATTTTCACAAATGATGTATTTCTGTTACAAATACTAAAATTTAGAAAAAGTGAAAAAATAAGGCCATACAAAAAACGTGTTTTTTTGAAACATGAAGTAACTTGCGCAATCTATTATGATGGTTGGTACGAAACCGTTTGTACTAGCGCCATCTGTATGATGGTACGGATACGGAACCCTTTGTGTACGGTTCTGGCTCGCACTTGGCCGGTTTCTTTTAAAATCATGGCTATAGCCATATATGTATTCAAGACTTCTCCAAATTCAGAATGTTTATTTAAAATAGGTGCTTAATAGGTACACGCTTTCTGATGATCAAAATTAAGTATTTTTTTACACTACATAATGTCAAAAATTTGTGAAAAATTTAAAAACAAACATAATCATTAGTTAACAATGTCAAAAGAAAATCATTGATATAAAACAAATAATGTTATTAGGACATAAAAACAATATGACATGAGAAGTTATACATTAAAATTATTGAATTTGTCATTGAACACGCCTTTAAAAAAAGGGTAGGCCAGTTCACACGGGCGACAGCACCAACGCTAGAGACAGCCATATCGCTCCCCTCGACCATATAAGAAAAAAGGAAATAGTAGAGAATGTAGTGAAACGCAAACTATCATTTCGAGCCGATCTCATTTCGTGCGTTTCATAATTAAATTCTCTTTTGATTTTGTTCCTCTAAGGAAATTTAATTTGAAAATATTGGTGACATTTTTGACAAGAGGAAAAGAAAAGGTTGACCGTGATCTCTTTGACAGTGATGAATATTTAAATTTTTGGTTTTATATTAATGTTTGGTTGTGGCCCAATATTTTATTCAGTGGTAAGTAATTTGTATAAGGAAACCGCTTTGCGTGTATTTTTGGTACTGCTGCGAACTAGATCTATATATGTCCGTAGGGTTCTTCCACTCCCCTTGCGAAGTTGACGTCCCCGAAGGTTCATCCGACTAAGGATTGATCCTGGGATGGAGCTGTGCTGACCACCAGCCAGTCCTTTGCACTGCCCGCCCAGCTGCTTGCCAAAAGGGAAGTGAATGCTTAATTTATCTTTTATCCCGAGCGACTCTCTGGCCATTGGTCCTAGAAGATTTCCTGCCTTCGGTTTCTAACGATTTAGTTATTTGTTTTAAATTTTAAAAATGTTTTGTACCTAATACGTGTTTTTTTTTAGAACGATAGGGTAATTCAGACCAAAGTGAAATTTAATTATTTTGGACTTAGTAACTTATTTAAGTACCAAAGGGACGGCGACGATCGTTGCCTACCGGCATTCTATAAGATAACCTTTTTATATTCAAAAAAAATTGTTACTTTAAATTTATTTCCGGAAATTGTTCAAAATATATTAGGTTATTGTTTTATATCAACACGGTCAACCAATGTAAAGCACATCTTTTTCTAGTACTTATATTGTTCCTTCTTTTTTTAAAAAAAATCATAAAATACATATATTCTAATTTACCCCATAATATTTTTTTCTTAAAACTCCGTTTAGGCCTGAACCTCTAAATCTTACGTATCATATGTGGCAAATTCCGTAAGGGTTTTTATCCCCAGTTTCCATTATTTTTGTCACATATTTATGGCGCCCGAACTAATGTTTTTATCCCCTTTTCTGCCTTTAATCTTTCCCTAACGAACCCGTTTTTTTGTTGTTCGTGGGTGTATCCGTTTTCCGGATGTTATGGCTCAAGTTTTAATACCTCAAGACCCCCTTACTTAATTTAATCGTGCAGTTTTCTTGGAAACGTGTGGTTTTTTTGTTTGTATGCACGGTATTTTTTTGCTTCTCTTCGCACGGGTCGTTTTTTCCCGGCTTATTGGCATTATACCTCTTTCGGATAATTGCTTACGTGTTGTTGAGTTGTTTTTGCCTGTGTATTCCCTTACGATTCCAAGAGAATTTTTCATTTAAGTAGTCAATGGCCAGACTCTAGATTTCTTTCAGTCGAAAGTCGGGACAGACTTACTTTTAGTTCACGATTATTTAACGTTGTTTTAAGGGAAAAATCTTTAAGGGTTACTGTTTGGAATATTTTTACGCGTTGCTTTGCGAGGTAGTCCTTGAATTTTTGGCGTACCCTGTTCACTTTTATGTGACAACGTTTCTGTATTCCGCAGTATTGTTTAGATTTCTTGAGGTCTTATAACAATTTTCCATTTTTCAAATTTCTTTCATTAATCTTGCCCTTGTCTTACCTAAAATGGCCTATTTTTCGGTAGAGTTGTCCCTTTAGACTCTTGCGTATCGCGTTTCAGACTTCCGGAGTTAATTTTATCCGTGAGTCGGATTTTTCACGCATCCGCCTTTACCGCTTTTGTCCATATTTTCGCTGGGGAAACCGACAATGTTTCGCAAGTTTTTTTTAGTTTTTGTCAACCCTATTGGTCTTTAATGTTTTACTAGTTGTTGGTTTTTCCCTCGAGAAGTGTTAAGTTTGACAACCCTACTTGCCTATTGTGCGAAATGCTCCGTTTTTTTCTTCTTCGTTCTCTCTTTATACTATCTAGTTTTAGTTAGTTGTTTAGTTATGCTCTTTCCTAATTAATTGACTAGTTTTAGGCTGTGCACAGCGATCCCTTAACACTAGTGTGTTGTTGGGGTTATTAAGTTTGTTCACTTTTAGATGGAGTTTTTGCCGTTTGTATGTGTAGCTTCGTGTATAAATGTCAATTTCTACCAGCTTCAAGTAAACGTTTGTAGTTAACTAGTTACTTAGAGAGTTTTTATTTTTTCTTCTTCAGGGCTGTCCAACGTCCATAGGGTTGTCCAAATTTCAAAAAATTTTTGGACTTCTCGCCTTTTTTTGTGAGTTTGTGGGTATTTTGAAACGCAAACTATCATTTCGAGCCGATCTCATTTCGTGCGTTTCATAATTAAATTCTCTTTTGATTTTGTTCCTCTAAGGAAATTTAATTTGAAAATATTGGTGACTTTTTTGACAAGAGGAAAAGAAAAGGTTGACCGTGATCTCTTTGACAGTGATGAATATTTAAATTTTTGGTTTTATATTAATGTTTGGTTGTGGCCCACTATTTTATTCAGTGGTAAGTAATTTGTATAAGGAAACCGCTTTGCGTGTATTTTTGGTACTGCTGCGAACTAGATCTATATATGTCCGTAGGGTTCTTCCACTCCCCTTGCGAAGTTGACGTCCCCGAAGGTTCATCCGACTAAGGATTGATCCTGGGATGGAGCTGTGCTGACCACCAGCCAGTCCTTTGCACTGCCCGCCCAGCTGCTTGCCAAAAGGGAAGTGAATGCTTAATTTATCTTTTATCCCGAGCGACTCTCTGGCCATTGGTCCTAGAAGATTTCCTGCCTCCGGTTTCTAACGATTTAGTTATTTGTTTTAAATTTTAAAAATGTTTTGTACCTAATACGTGTTTTTTTTAGAACGATAGGGTAATTCAAACCAAAGTGAAATTTAATTATTTTGGACTTAGTAACTTATTTAAGTACCAAAGGGACGGCGACGATCGTTGCCTACCGGCATTCTATAAGATAACCTTTTTATATTCAAATAAAATTGTTACTTTAAATTTATTTCCGGAAATTGTTCAAAATATATTAGGTTATTGTTTTATATCAACACGGTCAACCAATGTAAAGCACATCTTTTTCTAGTACTTATATTGTTCCTTCTTTTTTTAAAAAAAATCATAAAATACATATATTCTAATTTACCCCATAATATTTTTTTCTTAAAACTCCGTTTAGGCCTGAACCTCTAAATCTTACGTATCATATGTGGCAAATTCCGTAAGGGTTTTTATCCCCAGTTTCCATTATTTTTGTCACAGTAGATACAACGGTTTTCATTTAATTTAAAGAAAATTCGTTATGTTTTGTGCTACTGAATGTTGTAACTTGATAAGTTTAAATGGTAAAGCACTAAGCAAGCATACTTTTTATTAGGGTTCCGTACCTCAAAAGGAAAAAAACGGAACCCTAATAGGATCACTTTGTTGTCCGTCCGTCTGACTGTCAAGACCCTTTATCTCAAGAACGCGTAGAAGTATTGAGTTAAAAATTAAAATCATATATTTCGGTCTACAGTCCCTTGAAACTGTGAAAAAATCAAACTTCTAATTTGACTGACTCTGTGGCTCAGTGGTTAGTGCCCTTGACTACTGATCCGAGAGTCGTGAGTTCGATCCCCACCCAGGGCAAGCATTTGTGTGATGAGCAGATTTGTTTGCTCTGTGTCTGGGTGTTAAATTATATCTATATATGTATGTATTTAAACGTATATAAGTATGTATATCAGTCTCTGGTAACCCATAACACAGGGAATCCTACTTTGGGGCCAGATGACCATGTGTGATTTGTCCCAGAATATTTATTTATTTATTTAACGTTAAAAATGATACGGCCGTTGATGGCGCAAAAAAGGTATATTTCGACACTTTCAAGATCCAGTGGCTTCCCGCGATCTTCACCAGGTCGTCGGTCCACCGCGTGGGCCGCCTGCTTTAGTAGCTCTTAGTCTATTAAAATAAACCAGTCGCAGGATGTTCTGTTTAGGTTTCTGTACACCCAAAGGGGGACTAACGGGACCCCACGGGCATAGATAGAACTATAGAAATATTCACAGAGTGTCTACTTATGTTGCAGCTATAACAACAAGTAACAAAAATTTGTTGAAGTGAAAATTTAAATACAAAAAAATAATCATTTTTAAAAGGTATTTTAAGAGGTAATTATGATTTTGCTCAATCTTAAAAACGGCAATACACCCAAGCGAAAAACTTGGTGTGATTATAAAACTTATTCTAAAGTAAAACAAAAACCGGCAAAGTGCGAGTTGGACTCGCGTATTGAGGTCTCCGTACCACCACACCTCTCTACACAACTATGATAATGATACTTATTCACATGACAAACAAATAACACAAACGCGAGCAACAAAAAGTACTACTAGCGCTATCTAGTGGTGTTTTAGTGAACTATTTTCCGTAAGTGAACGTATTGTATTGAGTTTTCCACTTATTTTCAATTTATAGAATTCTTATAGGTTTTCCTGTCATCTTCAAAGCAATGAACTATATAAAGTATTTTTATTTTTAGGCTCAGTAGTTTCGGAGAACATGGGGGAATGGTCAATTTTCGTCTTCTTTCATAAATAAAATCAAAACTATGTATTTTAAACTAAATATTTAAACTTAATATTTGATTTATGACACAGTAAGGTTTGCAAAACTTTTTTTTATTTCCTTTTTAAAAAAAAAAATATTTTCTTAATTTGCACATCTGTGTTTGGGTCATAGCATGTGTAATCCTATGACCCAATCCTACCAAATTTCACTTGTTTTGCTCCGGTAGATTCGGAGCAAATTGGCTGTGACAGACAGACGGACAGACAGATAAACGCATGAGTGATCCTATAAGGGTTCCGTTTTTTGTGGTACGGAACCCTAAAAATAATAAAAACCGGTTAAGCGTGAGTCTTAAGGAGTTCAAACTGAATAAAAACATTTTTCTGTTTCTCGCATTGATGTCTTTTGTTTGTTATGAATAGGTATCATTGTCATAGGTGTGTGGAGAGGTGTGGTAGGCCGATTCACGTTGGGCTGGTTTCGTGTTTAGCGTGGTACATTATCTTTATTTGCCATCATACGTAGCTACTTAGTATGAACAGTGACGACAAAGGAGGGTAGTTTACGGACTGCCCCGCTTAAACAATAGGGGATCGGACTGCATCAAAAATAAATTCTGAAAAAAGATTTCCTAAATTGACCTCCTCTTGAAGTTTCAAAAAACCTTACTTGTTTAATTTTCATATCACGTCTTCAATTTTTAATCAAATTCACAAAATAAGTTAAGTTAGTTAAGTCAATGACGCTTAAAAATCTATGACGTCACTTGTGGGTATTTCAAACATTTTTAGAACAAAATTTCACTTTTGACACATCATAAAAAGTAACTCAAATGACTAGCAGTCCGATCCCCTATTGTCGTCAATCTAAAGGCTAATGTTTTATTTCGCTTGGTTCTACTTCTAATATGTCGGTCTAAAAGGATATTTTTGGACGAACGACCCGCTAAAAGTTGAAAGTGCACTCCGATAAAAATACAAGAGAAAAAACAGGGTTAGAGTAACGCGAAAAAATTTTAAAATGATTAACCCATTCGGTTCAAATATTTATAAGACGGGAGCGTCGGTGGCGTAATGGCAAGTGCCGCTACCTCCTGTCCGGGAGGTCGTGGTTTGATTGTACGTTTATATACGACGACGCTCTTACGGTGAAGGAAAACATCGTGAGGTTGCACACGCCTGCGAAGAAACTCGAAGGTTGTGTGTGAAGTCGACCAACCCGCTCTGGGCCCGCGTGGTCGACTAAGGAACGATGGCCCTAATTCAGGGTAGGCTCGAGCCCCTTGGTGGAGACGTATATGAGCTGAAATGAGTATGATGATTTATAAGATGATCGATCGAGTGCTGGAATAGTCCTTACAGCTAAACTACCATCAGCGTCCAAAATAATATTCTAAATTATAATTCTTAAGTATGTATGAAAAAGTGACAAGTGGCAGTGGCAAAGTGGCCAAACTTTAGCGGCAGTCGGCGGGGCATAAAGTTCGTACAACATATGGCCGTTGGGGTAGTAAAGTTCCCGTATGGCGACCGTGCACCGGAAGACAGAGCGTAGGCAGGCCTTCGACTCG
Source organism: Coleophora flavipennella (assembly GCA_947284805.1). Classification (NCBI taxonomy): domain Eukaryota; kingdom Metazoa; phylum Arthropoda; class Insecta; order Lepidoptera; family Coleophoridae; genus Coleophora; species Coleophora flavipennella. The sequence continues at coordinate 10,207,330 of OX369286.1, forward strand.
GTTGACCTGGTGAAGATCGCAGGAAGCCGCTGGATGCGGGCAGCGCAGGACCAGTCGTCCTGGAAACCGTTAGGGGAGGCCTTTGTCCAGCAGTGGACGTCTTTCGGCTCATTTGTTGATGATGATAAAAAGGTATTTAATGAATAACCTAAACAAAACTACCATCGCTCAAAAAATATTTATTTGTGATTTCTAAAGTGAGGCCACCTTTGGTATCTGTCAGTCTTTGCCTTAGAGTGAGGTGACCTGCTTAAAATTATCGATTAAATTGATTAAATCGATGTGGTAAGGAGCTGTGAATTGTATGCAGTTGTTGTGAGAGAAAAACAACAATGCTTTAAAAAGCACTTCTTGCCTTAGTACAGTATTTTATTTGATTTTCATTGGAATCTCTGTTACATTATTATAGTCATCCTTCATTTGATTTTTTTGTTTTTCATATTGCTCACGTATAGGAGACAATTTTGGATTAACAATTAAACTACTTTTTTCCACGCTCAATGGCCGATGTCCGATGTTCACGCGAGCGAAGCCGCTGGCAAAAGCTAGTATTAAATAAATGAACGTGAGACATATATATACCTAGGCTGTTTGATAAGTACCCGTTTACTAAATATATTAATATCACTGGCCGAAAATAAGTATACCACCTTTTTAAGCCATTTTTCAGAGGCGGGAAATAGAAAAAAAATTGCATTCTTTTGTTTTTTTTCTCATTTGACAGCGATTTAGTGAAAGCGTGAACTTAAAATTGTTAAAATGGAGAAAGAACAGTATCGGTCTGTAATTAGATTATTTTTGGAAGGAAAAACATGTGATGAAATAAAAGTAAGAATGCAAGCGGTTTACCATGAATGTGCTCCTTCTAAGACAACCGTCAGATATTTGTACAACGAGTTTAAGCGGGGGAGAACAACCGTCTTTGATGAGGATCGCCCAGGCCGGCCAATTGAGGTGACTACAGACGATATGGTTAAGAAAATTGAAAATATCGTTTTAGCCGACCGCCGAATTAAACTTCGAGAAATCGTTGATGGTGTAAACGTTTCAATCAAGAAGGTACAACACATATTAGAAGAAAAACTGGGTATGAAGAAAGTATCGGCGAGGTGGGTGCCGCGTTTACTTACGGAGGAGTAAAAACGGAACCGACTGACTACTTCGGAGCAGTGTTTGGCCGTGTTCAAACGTAACCCGAAGGAGTTTCTGCGTCGTTTCGTAACCGTGGACGAAACTTGGGTTCACCACTACACCCCGGAAATGAAAGAGCAGTCGATGCAGTGGATTTTACCGGGTGAACCTGCTCCAAAGAAAGCAAAAACCGTCCCATCGGCTGGAAAGGTCATGGCGACTGTTTTTTGGGATTCGCAGGGTATTATACATATTGACTACTTAGAAAAGGGGAAAACGATAACAGGGCAGTGCTATGCTAATTTATTGGATGAATTTGACGCCGTCTTAAAGGACAAACGACCCCATTTAAAAAAGAAAAAAGTACTGTTTCATCACGACAACGCCCCGGCTCATTCGTCCAGAGTTGTGACGGCTAAATTAGCACAGTTACGCTACGAACTATTGCCTCACCCCCCGTATTCTCCAGATTTGGCCCCATGCGATTTCTTTTTGTTTCCCATCCTAAAAAAATGGCTCGGTGGTAAGCGATTTGGATCAAATGACGAAGTCTATTTAAATGACTTTCCAAAATCATACTTTTTGGATGGTTTATTGAAGTTTGAGTATAGGTGGAACAAGTGTATAGAGTTAAAAGGTGACTACGTAGAAAAATAAATGCATATATACAAAAAAAAAATGTTTTTTTTGCCATAAACGGGTACTTATCAAACAGCCCTCGTATATACGTTCTAAAATAAAAACAAATGTAGATTTTAAATACTCAGACACAATTTCATTACAGTTATGTCACACCCTGGACAGTTCATACAACGGGCCAGAAATGACATTTCAAAAAAGGGATGACGGACCAAACAAAATGGCGGCGAAATCCTATATGTTCGACAACCAAACTGTAACCAATCTGTATCAATCTGGGTGACGATGGGGTGAGGTCGCGATCTAGGGAGCGGCAGGGAGTGTCCATACTGTATTTTAGTACTAATATATATACTTTGGTTATGTTATGTAAAAGTTCTTTAAGAACTAGTGGCAGCAAGGGGCTTAGTGAAACAAACCCAACAGAAGTCGGTCAAGCCCTCACGGAGGGCTGGCTGGAGCTCAGCTATAACAGCGATAGACAACTTAAGGGGCGCTTCTAGTGAATTAAATGTAAATAATCCATTAAAATTTTGAAATTATTTAATTATTTTAGGATAATAATTGTTTAATAAATTAAATGATACCATACAGTAGTTTATCATTTTTTTACATTTTTTTTAATGCACAATTGGTAAACCCTTGACAATATCTCACCTGGTGGTAAGTGATGATGTTGCCGAAGATGGAAGCGGGCTTACCAAGATTCCCCATGGCTACCTACATGGCTTTGTTTTTTCAGAGAGAATAGAATAGACTTTATTATTTACAGTAAGCCTTTGGCATCATCTCACCTGATGGTAAGTGATGATGACGCCGAAGATGGAAGCGTAAATACCAAGATTCCCCCAATGCAATGGAGAACTGGATATCTTATCTTCAATATTTTAAAATTGATATTACCATACAATAGTATTTTTTTGTAAAAGATGAATTTAGGTATTGTGAAAAGTAAAATAAAACTGTTCACATCTACACGATCATACCATACATTAAAATATTTTTACATATGATTCTAAATTGTAATCCTCCATTTTATCCTTAAGAGCAGCCTTAACAATAAACCTATAACAGAACTTACTTCACACTGTATTCTGATGCGTACTATGGAAACACATTTGATTTTCGAGTTTTCTTACCTTTTAATATTTTTTTTTCTGTAACAAAATAAGGTTTTATCAAATAAAAACCAACTTTGGAAAAAAATACTTAACCGCTCGATACACTTGGTGAAAAATGTGCTGTCAACCGGAGACACTCACACCCGCACAGGCTGCCCGTACTTCATGTAATCATGTTACGTTTTAAATGATTTCTAAAAAGCGTGAAAAGCTTTGTGATTTTAAATAATATCTGAAAATTCGTCATTAAATAAACAAACCTACTTTATAAGAATGTATACAATCTTAAATATAGAATTTCTCCATTGTCCAGCTATTTTATTTTTTTATTTTTTAGGTGGTCGAAAGTAGAGACATCTTTTTTAACCTGGGTTTATACCCGATAAATAAGTGAAACTTAGGTTTTTTTCCAGGTGGATTGTTTGAGATTTTACCCACCGTCCAGCTCTGTTGCAGACACTTACGACTTTCAATCCTTAAATTGAAATAAATCCAAAAATGTACTAAACATGGCACAGGATTTTTTTCCAGACTGAACATTTATTTAATGAAACGGAATGTCATATTTTGATATTTTGTTGTCAAGTTGTCAAGCAATATCTTTTTTTTTCTTACGTTTAATATTCGTCATTAGCATTTTTTGTTAGTGAAATACAAATATTTAGCTGTAAGTCTTCCTAATAGGCAATAAGTAAAACAATCAAGTGAGTTTCGATAGTACCGCAACCACTGTCCGGGGGTGCATCGATTGGTGTTAGGGAGGGCATTAATCGATACGGCTTACCTACACAAAAGCACAGTATTACAATATAGCGGCTTACAGTAGCGCAACGAATGTACCTACGCAGAGCAACGGAAGGGTACTAGCAGGGCAGCGGGCGGCGGGCGGCGGGGCACAGTCTGGCAAACTCCTACGAGTTTGGCAGGCTGACTTTTTTTTTATTCACATTTGGTAAACCCTTGACAACATCTCACCTGGTGGTAAGTGACGATGTTGCCGAAGATGGAAGCGGGCTTACCAAGATTCCCCAACGCAATGGAGAACTGGCTATCTTATCTTCATGCCGGAACATATCAATGATATCAACATTGATATTTGGCGGCAAGACTTAGATAAGATGGTGGTAGCTAGCCAGGCGGGCTTAGAAAATGCCCTACCACCAACCAAACCGAGTCTTACAAATGACCCCGCCGGGAATCGAACCCGCGACCACCTGTGTAAAGCCAGTGAACTTTGCCTCTGAGCTACGGACTACAGGCTAGTATGGGCTAGTACATACGCCGGTGGCGCATCGTGCGACATCAAAGGCGTTGCGGTACTGTATGTAAGCCATATCGTTATACTGTGCTAAAAGTCCCACGTATCACCAGTTGGACTACGATACGGTGTATGCCATATATAAAATGCAATTGTATTGTTATTCTTTGGATTATGTGTGATAAACAGAAACCAGATCATACCGGACTATGAAGTGGTGGTACAATAATGTATAATTGGGGATAATTATTAAACCAAAAGATACGATAGCGGTTATAACATTCCGTCGGGTTCGTCGACGTTAAGATATCTACACTCAAAAACTTAAAAAATATAAAATAACACAATATAAAAAGCACAAGTGAAGTACAGGTGAAGTTCAATATTAGGGATGACGACAGCATCAGAAATAAATTACGAACTCTTGATAACTAAATTGCCTTCCTACTTAAAATGCGGAAAACCTTACTCGTTTTTTTTTCATCAAGTCTTTGATTTTTAATTTACCAAAATCACAAAATGAGTACAATTATGTCGCTGCTAAACTATGAGGCACGCCAAGGTATTTCTTACGTTTTTAAAACAAAATGTAGTTTTTGACAGATGATAAAAAGTAACTCAGATGACTAGCATTCGTCATCCTTATTCAGGTAAATTCAGGAGTTAGTTTTGAGAATTCCATAACGAAATGTTTGTCATTTTTCTCAATCTCATCAATTCTCAACGCCTTTGATAATTAGTAAGCCCTTGGCACAGTGTAAAGATCCATACAGTAGTCCCATGCCTTTTATGATTGGTAACCCCTTGCCACTGTGTTAGGACCCATACAGTGGTCCAACGACTTTGATAATTGGTAAGCCTTTAGCACAATGTAAGGTTCCATACAGTGGTCTGACGCCTTTGATAAATAATTGGTAAGCCCTTATCACATTGTAAGGTTCCATTAAGTGGTCCAACGACTTTGATAATTGGTAAGCCATTAGCACATTGTAAGGTTCCATACTGTGGTCCAAGCGTAGGCATGGGTTTATTCCAGATTACTAGGAAACTATATCAAGCTATTCTAATCAGCAGTCCTTGTCACTTCCCACCCCCTCAACTATTTCTATGCAAATCAAACGTCAATCCGTTGCTCCAATGCGACCCCGACGTGCGCAAGCGTAGAAAGCAAGCTCTTCAAGGCAAGAGTGAATAGGCATTATTTGAGTTTGCGTGTACCATCCTCGACTGCATCATCACTTACCATCAGGTGAGTTGCAGTCAAACGCACTCAAATTTTTATTAAAAAAAATGAGTTTTTCGTAGATCCCTCGGGGACTGTCACAGGCTATGCTAATTAGTAGTCGTAGTAGCAGTAATGGCATTTCCTAGCCCATCAACCATTTATGAGCAAAAAAATCACAACAAACCAATGCTCCATTGCAATGTTAAAAAAGTCAACCAAGAAAAGTATATTTTTAGTTCTCTCAGGAACTGCACCCGACTTTGCCATTTTCACTGGATAAAAAGTAGCCTATGTCCTTCCTCGTGACACAAGCTACCTCCATACCAAATTTCGACAAGATTGGTTGAGGTGTTGAAGCGTAAAAAGATAACAAACAAACAAACACATTTTCACATTTATAATATACTAGCCGTCCGCCCGCGGCCTCGCCCGCGTTGTTTTCGATTTTCTTGTGGGAATAAGATGTTTCCCCGGGGTAAAAGTAGCATTATATGTCCTATTCTAGGATCTAACCTATATATGTGCCAAGTTTCATCCCAATCCGTCCAGTGGTTGAAGCGTAAAAGAGTAACAAACATCCATACATACAAACTTTCACATCCTTACTAATATTATAAATGTGAAAATGTGTTTGTTACCATTTCACGCTTCAACACTTTGACCAATCTTGATGAAATTTGGCATGCAGGTAGCCTGTGTCACTGGTAGGACATAGGCTACTTTTTATCCCGTGAAAATAGCATAGTCCGATGCAGTTTCTGAGGCTACTGAAAAAATACTCTGTTTTTTGGGTAAATTTCTTAAAGAAATCGCAACGGAACATTGCGTTATTGTTTGTGATTTTCTTGCAGAGAGATGGTTTAGGGGAGGGAAATGACATAATTTACTATTTAGCATATCCTGACATAGTTGTCGAGGCGAGGGATCTGGGGAAAACTCAGTTCCAGGCTTGCGCACGTCGGTGCCGCAACAGAGCAACGGATTGAAGTGATTTTTTTATATAGAATTGGTTGAGGGAGTCCCACCCACCCAGTCCAGTGACAAATACTGCTAATCAGAAAAGCCCGATCTGGAATAGGGATCTGTAGAAAACTTGTGCACACGCTCGCGAGCCGCTTGCTGCTCGCGCACCACTTACCATCAAAGACGGTCATAAAAACGATGCCAACGCAGGTGAAGCCGCAGGCAAAAGCTATTTTTTAATATTAGTAGGATTAATGTATTACCAATGTTTATAAGTACCAATGTTACTAACCAATTATGGACTATGTCTGAAATAAATACCTATTAATATTATTTTTTTACTATTTTAATCTCCTTTTCAGGGTTTTTCTTTTTAATCGGCCTAAGAGGCAAGATTATTATTATTATTATTATTATTATTATTATTATCTCAATATATAAACCTAAGCTACTCTGCTCACTTGGCACGAGGCAAAGTGGCAGGAGCACCTCCAGCGGAAGCACAGTCGGCTGGAGTTCAGTGCGACGGGGAGAGAAAGCGTCGAACTATCCGGGCATTATCGAGGAGGACAGCTTTCTGCATTGCTGCAATTATTGGTCTGCCTCGGAGATCCAGCCGCCTCAGGTGACGTTCAAGGTCGGCTGAAATTAACCCGTTCACGGATAGGACTACGGGGATGATTTCGGTAGATTCCACTCGCCACATATCAGTAACCTCGTGCGCCAGGTCCAGGTACTTGGTCCTTTTATCGGCATCAGCCTGCACGAGGTTTTCATCATATGGGATAGTGATATCAACCAAAAACACCCTTGACTGCGTCCGATCCATCAGCACGATATCAGGCTTATTCGAAGGAATAGTCCTGTCCGTGATGATGGGTCGGTCCCAGTAGAGCTTAGCGCGGTCGTTTTCGAGAACCGGCTCCGGCGTGTACTTGTAATACGGCAACCGCCGAGATATGAGGCCATACTTTAGAGCGATCTCTTGGTGTAGGATCCTGGCTGCTTGGTTGTGCCTGTGCAAATACTCAGTGTTGGCAAGCATGGAACAACCGGAGGTTATATGACGTAGGGTCTCCCCTGGTTGACGACACAACCGACAGACGTCCAAGGTGCCGTCTTTTATTATAAACCTCCTATAGTTGTTCGTCTTGACCACCTGATCCTGTATTGCACAGACAAAACCCTCGGTCTCTGCAAAAAGATCTCCGAAGCGCAGCCAGTGCACGGAGGTCTTCTGATCTACGAAGGACCCACAAAGGGCCTTAAAGAATCTACCGTGCAGCTCTTTGTCTTTCCAGATGGCCTCTCGCTCAGCAGTGCTAAGTACAGCCGGCGCCTGCCAGTTCTCTTGGGCCATGGATAGAGGGGTTAGTCCTTTATCACAAGCTATGACAACTCTATGCAAGTCACTATCGACTTTTGTCAGGAAGTAACTTCGAAGGCTGCATATCTCGCGGTTGTGCATTTGTTTGGCACTTAGAAGGCCACGACCGCCACTCTTCCGCGGGATATACAGCCTCATCACTGACGACCTCGGGTGATGCATCCTATAGAGTGTCATAGTGGTGCGGACTTTTCGATCCAGGGCGTCCAGTTCGGTCTGTGACCATCTGAGTATGCCGAAGGTGTACAAAAGAACAGGCATGACCCAGGCGTTGAATGCTCGTATCTTGTAAACGCCCGACAAATAGCTTTCAAGAACTTTTGTCAGGCGCTCCCAAAACACGTCACAAACCGCCTGTTTCACTCCCGCTTCGTGAACACCAATACTCTGCGACATACCCAGATACCGGTATGTATCAGTTCCAGAGAGGGTACGGATGTTCATGGAATCGATTTCGACTCCATCTGAATGTACCACCCTACCCCTGTCTACATGAAGGATCGCACACTTATCCACTCCTAGCTCCATGTTGATGGAACTGCTGAAATCACAAGTGATTTTCAACAGTTCCTCCAACCGCGTGGCATTTGGAGCGAACAGTTTGAGATCGTCCATGTAGAAAAGGTGGGTCATGCGTGAATCACCTCTCCGAAACTGAAATCCCGTCCCTGACTTCTCAAGCAGAAAGCTGAGTGGATTCAGGGACAGGCAAAACCAAAGTGGACTCAGACAGTCACCCTGGAATATACCCCTCTTAATCCAAATCCGGTCCTCCGCATTCGACAACCGCTGACCATGGAGACTAAGGATCGTACTCCATTGCCCCATACACGATCCGAGGAAGTCTCGAACTGTCTCATCTATCTTGTACAGTTCGAGGACCCTCTTTAACCATGAATGGGGGACCGAGTCGAACGCCTTCTTATAATCAATCCAGGCAGCGGAGAAATTGCGTCGATTGCGGTGCACCAATTTGCCCACGACCGCATCAATCAGGAGTAGCTCCTTCGTACCGCGACTTCCGCACCGACATCCATTCTGAGTAATTGCCATAATATCATTCGCCTCAATAAAGGCGTCAATTTTGGCCTTCAGAATGGATGTTAGTGTCTTGTAGGTGGTAGAAAGACACGTGATGGGGCGGTATTGACTAGGGTCAGCGGAGTTACTCGACTTGGGAGCTAAATGAGTGATCCCAGTAGTCAAGAAGCTCGGGACCTGACGCTGCTCGAGAGCTTGCTGGAACTGGCTGGCTAGGGTCTCGTGACTCGCATAAAACCCCTTGAGCCAATAGTGGTGCAGTCCGTCGCTCCCTGGAGTTTTCCAGTTCGGAGCTTTACGGACCGCATGAAGCACATCATCGGCACTAATGGTCACGGGGTTCATAGGCTCGAAGCGAGCACATGCTTCCTCCAGCTCAGCTGTCCATTGCCCCTCGTCGTGTTGCACAGGCCGGGACCACAGGTTACGCCAAAAGGCAACAATACCCTCATGCTCCGGTCTCTCGCCTGTGTTTAACACAGCAGGTCGGTCCAGTGATCTGTAGAACTTCTTTTGATCACTCATGAAGAGGCGATTCTGGCGAAACCGGTCTACTCGCTCCGAGTATCGCCGAATACGATTTGCCCACGCAGCTATCCGTTGCTTCAGGTCATCGATGCGCTCCGTCACCAATCGCATGGCATTGAGTCCTGCAGGATCAAAGTCCGATCCCGCAAATGCGAGCCTGACAAAGCGCATCACTCGGGGCCTACTGTTGCCCGACCTGAAAGCAATCAGTTTGCCAATGAGGACTCTAGCCTCAGCAATACGACGCTCAATCCTTTTCTGCCATGCCGGCTTTTCCCACGAACGGGGTGTGCGAGCCGACTCCGGAAAGTTGGCACCGATAAAACGGCAGACTGCCATTGCGGAGCCAAAGAGGATTGAGTTCGTATCACTGAGATCGCCGCTGTTTGCCAAATATTCTGGCAGCATGCAATTTACGGCCTCAATGACATCCCGATTGCGGACGCTAAGGGGCAATCGTGGAAGCCGTGGCCTCTCCTCGGGAGGCAAAGTGCGGAATTCCCGAATCGCCTCCTCTAGTATACTCCTGATTTGCTCTAATTCCTGGGATATCGTTGCCGCCTCATTATCCTCGTCAAGTGATGGTGGAGGTGGTGGGTCTGAAATTGGCTCCACTTGCGGCACATGCGCTGATAATCGGCGCGAGCCATTTAATGAGGATCTTGAGGCGGGAACGACCTCGCGTCGTAGTCCTTCGAGTTCGGACACACTAAAGATGTTCGAGCGCAATATGTACCGAACTCGATCCGCTAGGTTTTGCTCCGAGACAGACAATGCAGGCTCCAAATGCATGAATGCTTGGTGCAGCCTCGCTCGGTAGCCCGTCCGACGAGTTTCTCCCCCCGTCGCACCGTAGTACGCACGCATGATGTTTTCGTTTTGTGATCTAGTCCATCTCATGCGGCGTACTCCACCAGCGGCGGGCGCCGCTTGCTGAGCCTGTAAAGACTCTGCCGGCGCCAAGCGCACTGGTGGCGATGATGGAAGTGACCGGCCAGATGTTCGGGCCGGTCGTGGTGCGCCGACTCGCATTCTGTCACGTCTGGCATCAGCGCGACCAGACGCGCCCCGGCGACCCCCGGGTAGCGACCCTATTCGCTCTTCATTATAGTAACTTTCCATCATCTTGTACAAGTAACCGTTACGGACCCCAATATTTTTGTACCCGGGGTCAACTAGGGGCTCAGCACGGTCAACACTGAGTCCAAGGGGTACTGACTGACTACACTGATGAAGTAGCTACACTGTCACTACAGCTACTTCCTCAGTGGCGATGGGGTCGTCACATCCCTACGCTAATTATTATTATTATACTATTTTAATCTCCTTTTCAGGGTTTTTCTTTTTAATCGGCCTAAGAGGCAAGATTAAAAGGGTGGGTTTATGAAAGGTTTAGATGTCTCCGTACTATGGACGTCGTGCGGAGTATAACTGATTTTAAAAGATTGTCCCGGACTGCCACCGGCAAACCTAGTTTGATTAGATTGTCGGTGAGCAGTCTCGGTACAATCCCTGTTGTGGAGAGGATAATAGGGATGACAAAGACCTCGGCCTGGCCCCAAACCTGCCTAATCTCTTGGGCTAGCGGCTGGTACTTTGTCATCTTTTCAGATGTATAGGACTGGATATTGTGCGAGTTGGGTACACCGATATCCAGTAACCATGTCCTCTTCTTTTGTTTTTCTATTAAAATAATGTCCGGCCGATTGTGGGGTACTGCACGATCCGTGAGTACAGATCTGTCCCAGTAAAGCTGGACAGCATCATTTTCCAGCACCGAACTTGGGATGTATTTCCAGTATGGAACTTCCTCCTCCACCAAGCCGTGCTTACCTGCCAGGGCCTGGTGTATAATTTTGGCAACCTCATTATGCCGCTCAGTATATTCTGTTGCAGCAAGGACCTGGCAAGCTCCAATTATTATTATTATTAATAATCATATTAAATATCCTTTCTTACAAATATTATAAATGGGCGGTATGTTTGTTTGTTAACTTTTCACGCTTCAACCCCTCGACGAATCTGGATGAAATTTGGCATGTAGAAAGCGTGTTTTACTGGGAAGGACATAGGCAACTTTTTATTCCGTTAAAATAGCATAGTCCGATGCAGTTACAGAGGGAACTGAAAAAAATCTCTTTTTTGGTTAATTTCTTGAACAACGCAACGGAACAATGGATAGTTATGATTTTTTGCACAGAGATTGTTGAGGGGGTGGCAAATGACATAATTTACTAATAAGCATATCCTGACATAGTTCCCGAGAAATCTGGGGGAACTAATTTCCACGCTCGTACACGTCGGCGTCGCAACGGAGCAACGGATTGTAGCGACTTTTTACCCGACTGCGCCAGAAGGAGGGTTATGTTTTTCGAGAGTATGTATGTATGTATGTATGTATAATTGTTTGGCACGCTCTGCAGCCTGAACGGCTGGATGGATTTTGGCTTGAGAGGTGTCGTTAGATTAGTATTTACTGTGAGAGTGACACTGGGTATATCAAAATAAAAAAAATACAAAATGGCGGGTTTTTGGCGCCAAATTCAAATGTTTGACACGCTCTGCAGCCAGAACGACTGCAGAATATAATAATATTATTATATCAACTGATAAGTTAATAATCTGCGTAATCTTAATGTGTGTCATGTGTATATAGGTTACTACACATACTCATTCAATAATAAAACTAAAAAATGAATAAAATAAAATACGGTAATTTAAAAAACTAAAAAACCCGACTGCGTTTCTGTGTAATATGTGAATGAAAAACCCTAAAACAAGAAAGTCGTCATACCCGATTTGTAGCAGTCGGGACCCATTCTAGAAAGTCAGCCGTGTAGTCAGTATATTGGAGTAATCTGCAATGTAATATAGGTATGTGCTCTCAATTCACTGTGCCTCCATTTCTAGAATGGGTCCCGACTGCTACAATTTTTCTTAAGTTAAGTGCAATCGGGTATGACGACTTTCTTGTTTTAGGGTTTTTCATTCACATATTACACAGAAACGCAGTCGGGTTTTTTAGTTTTTTAAATTACCGTATTTTTTGTATCTAGAACTGATTGAGGGGGTAAGAAGTGACATAGACTGCTAATAAGAATAGCCCGATCTGGGATAGGGATCTGGAAAAAGCTCATGCTCACGCTCGCGAGCCGCTTGCGGCTCGCACACCACTCACTATCAAAAGCAGTCATAAAAAAGATAAAAAGATCTTCATGTGGGCTAAGCCGCGGGGGAAAGCTAGTAATATATAAAATCAGATTTTAAACGCCCTCATAGTCTATTGAATTATTATACCTAAGCAAACCCCGGACACTACATACAAATGATCGTGAAATGACATTTCTAAAAACAAATGACGGAGCAAACAAAATCACGGCGAAATCTCATACGTTCGAGAACTAAACTATAACCAATCTGGGTTACGAGGGGGTGAGGTCGCAATCTAGAGAGCGGCAGGGAGTGTCCATACAGTATGTTAGTACTAATATGTACCTATACTTTGACCTAAGCATGTTTCTTGTCTGGCCAATCATCGTCATCTGTATTGTAGTGACTATGTTTTGTGAAACACAGACATGTTGTACACATTTTAGGCGGCTCTGTTTTCTTTGCGCAGTCAGTGATTCAATGGCCTAGTTCATCGCGTAGTCCGCATATATTAGGGGTTGTTTCCCTGCATGACTTGGCTGCGTGACCAAACGGCTGACATTCAAATCATCAATGCTAATAACATTGATGTGTTCCGGCTTGAAGATAAGATAGCCAGTTCCCAGTTGCGTTGAAGAATCTTGGTAAGCCCGCTTTCATCTTCGGCCTCATCGTCACTTATTTACAATCAGGTGAGACCAAGAACTTACCAATTGTGAATTTTAAAAACCGGCCAAGTGCGAGTCAGAACCGCGCACATAGGATTCCGTACCATCATACTAGATGGCGCTAGTTTCTTCATGTTTGAAAATCCACGTTTTTTGTATATAGCCCCCCTCTATTTTTTTCACTGTTTCTAAGTTTTAGTAATTGTTGTTATAGTGGCAATAGAAATATATCATCTTTTTTATTATTCACTATTGGTAAGCCGATGGTGATAAGTGACGATGATGCTGAAGATGGAAGCGGGCTTACCAAGATTTCCTAACGCAATGGGGATCTGGCTATCTCATCTTCAAGCTGGAACACATCAATGCTGTTAACACTAATGTTTGGCGGAGAGACTTAGATAAGATGGTGAAAATGTGAAAATTTCAACTGTCTAGCTTGTAGTTCATGAAATACAGCCTGGTGACACACGGACGGACAGCTAAGTCTTAGTAATAGGGTCACTTACCACCAGGTGAGATGTTGTCAAGGGTTTACCAATTGTGAATTAAAAAAAAAAAAACCCTTTGGATACGGAAAAAACACCTGCTTACATAAAGTCTCTAACAAGCATGATGTTCAGTTCACGAACACCCTTTCCTGTATAATCAGCGCCTTGCGAATGTTGCCTTGAACTTTAATAACAAATTCAGAGGTTTCAGCACTCTCTACCAGATTTATGGCTCAATTTGATCGAGGTCACGAAGGTCTCCCGAAGTTGGTAGTTTATTGGTCAGATTTTGCTCACAAATACATTTAAACGCCATTACGCCACGGTAGGTGGTTAATCAAATGCAAATTTGATTTTCTGCTACACATTATTTATTTAAGGCGGTAATATTACAGATTTTGGTTATTTTTGACGTCAGTTACTCCTAAACGATAGAATACCCAAGGTTGAAAAAAAAATCTTATTGTTGATGATGTTCCTTAAAATCAAATGCTATTAGAAACACGATTGAGCAGTTTTGGCTAGATAGAAAAAAATACTTAAGATAGGTCTACACCGTTACTTTCAACTCTAGTTATGACCTTAAATCAAATGCTATTAGAAACACGATTGAGCAGTTTTGGCTAGATAGAAAAAAATACTTAAGATAGGTCTACACCGTTACTTTCAACTCTAGTTATGACCTTAAATCAAATGCTATTAGAAACACGATTGAGCAGTTTTGGCTAGATAGAAAAAAATACTTAAGATAGGTCTACACCGTTACTTTCAACTCTAGTTATGACCTTAAATCAAATGCTATTAGAAACACGATTGAGCAGTTTTGGCTAGATAGAAAAAAATACTAAAGATAGGTCTACACCGTTACTTTCAACTCTAGTTATGACTAACATTTTGAAGTATAAATTAAAAAAATATACAACAATATTAATTTGTTAAGATAATACAAAGTGAAAAGTGTTATTATCTTTTTAACTTTCATTTAGAAAATTGAAACTAAACAAAAAAACATTGAAAAAGTGTTAAAGTAAGCACTAAGTCGAAGCATTGATTGGAACAGTTGTCTCTGTATTTTTCTTTACGTGTAAAGAGCAAAGAAAATAACCACACTTTTGCACATTTTCAATGTTTTTTCGTTTCATATAAAAACTACAATTAATTTTTAAAAATCCAACTGGCATATTGAAGTGTGTGTTTAGACTAATCGACTAAGATAATTTAGACGTACTAAATCGGTCTGGTTTGCCTGTAGAATGCAAATGTCTGTTTTAAAAATTCTCGGGTCTTTTGATATATTTTTTTCTTTTAAAAGTTAACGAATCGTGTTTAAAGCAACCGACAATATGAAGTCGTGAAAAAAAAATCTGTGTTTTGTAATTGCTAAGAAAAACTGAGATCCCTGCTACCAAAATTTCCAATGCGTCGCTGGAGTGGCATTTTTTTTTAATCTGTGGTCACCGGCCTTAGTATCCAACGGCCCAAATAGTAACGTAATGTTTTTCGGGTGTATGTATGTCTGTTTGTTTGGCTGATACTATAGCCTAAACGGCTTGATGGATTTTCGAGTGCGAAGTGTCGCTAAATTCGTCTTGATCCTGAAACTGACATATGATACTTTTTATGCCGACTGCAAAAAGAAGTTACCCTTTTTTTCAGTCGATTAAATTGATTAGGTTATTTAGTACCTACCGTAGACTTCGAGATAAGGACCAAAACAACACCGCAACGCAAATAAATTAAAAATATCGAAAAATTTAACTTTTTCTCAAAGAAACCGACTTGGATTATTATTAACCCGGCGAGAGTGACTTTTTAACTTTCTTGCTCTTTAACTATGGGAATCAAAATTCTAAAAAAAATTATAAATACCTGAAAATTCTAATTTTTATTTCATATCAGCTCATATACGTCCCCACCGAGGGGCTCGAGCCTACCCTGAATCAGGGCGATCGGGCCTTAGTTGACCACGCGGGTCCAGTGCGGGTTGGTCGAATTCACATACAACCTTCGAGTTTCTTCGCAGGTGTGTGCAGGCTTCCTCACGATGTTTTCCTTCGGCGTTAAAGCAATCGGTGAGTATATGTACGTAAGTTTCGAAAAACTCATTCGTTCATTGGCCGTCCGGGTTGAACCCGGCACCTCTGGTTAGAAGGACCGAGTCGTTACCGGTTGACAATTTTAATAAAATGAGCAAAATAAAAATATTAAAAAAAATGTTAAAATACAACTGAAAGTTTGTTTTTGACTGCATTTCCTCATCTATAAGATCCGTAGTTATATAACGCAGAATAAAAAAAAAATAATTATTTTGTCATACATTTTTTAGGGGTGTCTCCCATAGAAGTAAAAACGGCACGAGTAAAAATATTTTTGTGAACCCCCTTGTGTATAGGGTATCATTGAATTGGTATTTATGAATAAAATTGTACTTTCAAACAACATATTTTGTTTCAGATGTGCCGTTCCCAAGATAAAGCTCGTCACAGTTGTTGTTAATAACTTTAGGAATTAATTAAAAATTAAATACCCTACTGCATAAAAATGTATCCCCTCTTTTTGGTTAGTCGGGTGAAAATGTATCCTATGTCACTCAAGGGTTCAAGACGAATCTAACGACACCTCCCACTCCAAAATCCATCAAGCCGTTTAGGCGATAACGCGTGCCATATTAATAAACATACATACAATTGAAAAACATAACCCTCCTTCTGGCGCATTCGAGTAAACACATGTCCCTTATGGTGTTTCTAAACTATTGGACCTAGCAAAACGATTAAGGGTATCCCGAGATAGACAATGTTCAAGTAATGACTTCGGAACTATGCGTGGTCATTCACGCACTTAACAGATTTTTTTATTCTAAATTAAGACATAAGACATTTATTGATTCCTTGTCACCAAACACACATACATGGCATGCAGAATTTAAACAGTAGTTCAGATAAGAACGTAGGCGGCTTGCGTAACGTACACGGTGGACCGACGACCTGGTGAACACTGCGGAAAGCCGCTGGATGCGAGCAGCGCAGGACCAGTCGTCGTGGAAATCCTTGGGGGAGGCCTTTGTCCAGCAGTGGACGTCGTTCGGCTGATATGATGATGAGGATTATAATGAAATGATACCAGTAGTTTTCAAAAGTCTTCATTATGTCATTAACTGGTATGTCTGATTTAAAGCGTCGTCGGTGGCTGAACCTGTAACGACGTGTTCCTTCTAACTAGAGGTCCTGTGTTCAAATCCGGAAGGCCAATGTACCAATGAGTTTTTCGAAACTTACGTACATATACTTACCGATTGTTTCAACGGTGAAGGAAAACATCGTGAGGAAACCTGCACATCTGATTCCAGATGTGTATGAAGGTCGCGTTGCACACGTCCGTAGGTGTAAATCTAAAAACCGTACACAAGGCCCCGGGTGATGCTAAGTGCAACACCAGGCAACCGCCGTCTATCCTTGATAGTACGGTTAATTGTGCCGCACGATATGAGAGAGAGAGAGAGATGTCTTTTTTAAGTGGGTACTTTTTCCATAATTAAATCAAATATGGGCAACCGAGCTTTACTCGGTGAAAACTCGGGAAAACTAATTTTCCCAGAGATGAAACCTAGCTAGATCGATTTTTCGCCTTCGTAAGCCAGAAGTAGTGTAATGTAGTGTAGTGTAGTGTAATGAATCTAGAGTAGAATTTGTGAGGCGGTGCAAAGTACGCCGGGACAGCTAGTGTATAAAAATTGCACGTTTAATAATATAGGAATATAAAGGATAATGGAGTCAGCCATAGCCGAATGTATTTGTTTTGCAATAATAAATGAATAATGGTTGCCTGCGGCATAGTCTTCACAAAAGCTTTGCCGCAGCACAGTTGGTTCTCTTTCCACTGAATTACCCATTTCATATAACAGTTATAGACTATCATTGCACTTATTGCAAATGAATGAATAATTAATTTATTTTACCAAAGTGATCGGCGGTTATTATTTCCATTGGAAATCGATATGAATACTTAATTTCTTTATTCTTTTTGTATTAACTTTTTTATGAAAAGTTCTGAGTCTGTATGAAAACGACACCATGTCGGTTCGCCTCCAGGATCAGAACTCGAAACCTATGCAGTTGTTGCGAGGGGTGAGACAGGGAGACATTATATCTCCGAAACTATTCAACGCCGCCCTGGAAGATGTTTTCAAATTTCTGGACTGGGGGGGACTCGGCATCTATATCAACGGCGAGTACATCACCCACCTCCGATTCGCTGACGATATCGTGGTTATGGCTGAGACTATTGACGACTTTTTTTTTCGATAGGACAAGCTTGTTGTTGGTCGTTGGGGCCTTTACAACTTCACCGGGCAGGGGAGGCGAGTACAGAAGGCACTCAACCTAGTGCAAAGCAAAAAGATGCAACTGCCTAAGGGCGCCCAGGTTGGCACGGACCTCGGCTTAGGTCGTTGCTTGGACGTGAGAGTATCGGAGAGAAGCGGCCTGGTATATGCCGGTAGCGCTGGAAAGCGCCAGAAGCGGGGGGACGCCGCCCTCGCCGGCGAGGGCAGAATGTCGGTGCAGTGTTTCTCTGTGGGTTAGGGGGCGGGATCAGGGCAGCTACGGCTAGCGTGGTCGGGTCATCGGGGTCAGTGAGTATATGTCTGGGGCATCGGATTACGCGAATGGGGTTCGCGGGGAGCTCGTAAACGGCGGCGTTTACGAGTAGTGGGTTGGGGTGGTGTTCGGCAGACTTAAAGTATCGCATGGATGCCTGCTTTAGGTATTGAGCTATGGCGGGGAGCTCTAAATCGCAATGGAGATTTTAATTCCGTAGAAACCACGGACAGCCCGTGGCTCTACGCATAAAGCGATTTTGGATTACCTGAAGTCGGTGAATGAGACGGGGACTGGTGTGAGCGAAAGCTACACCGGCGTAGGTGAGGATGGGGCGGATGCAAGTTTTGTAAAGTGTCACCTTATTTCTAAGCGACAGTTTACTCCGCTTGTTGGTCATGGGGTAGAGACGGCCTAGTACGAACGCGGCCTTGTTGCGAACTCGTTCTATGTGGTCCTTGAACGTCAGTCGACTATCTAGGGCTACCCCCAGATACTTGGCCGAGCGTTCCCAAGGGATAGAGCTACCGAACATGGTAATGGGGTTGTTGATAGAACTGAGCTGTTTCAAGGTAAACAGAATCGCTGCGTTTTTCTGTGGGTTTACCTCGATCCTCCATTTTCTAAACCAGTCTCCTAAGACTTGGGCTGAGGATTGGAGGCTTTTGACTATATAAGTCGCGGATCGGCTGGACAGATAAAGCGCGGTGTCATCTGTTAAAAGCGCGAGATTGACGATGGGGAATCGAGGCATGTCGCTGATGTAAAGCGAAAAGAGCGTGGGGGCAAGTACGGAGCCTTGGGGGACTCCCGCTCTGATGGGTCGGGGGGATGAGAAGACTCCTTCTAGGCGGTAGCCGAAGCTCCAATTCCTGAGAAAGTCTCGTAAGATGAGTACGAGCCGGTCTGGCAGTTCCAGCTGATATAGCTTGTATATCAAGCCGTTGTGCCAGACTTGATCGAAAGCTTTCGCTACATCAAAGAAGAGAGCTCCTGTATACTGTTTGCGGGCGAAGCCACTTATTATGTGCTCCGTTAGGTGGTGCACCTGTTGTACGCACGAGTGTTTGGTTCTGAAGCCAAACTGCTCGTTGGGGAGTAAGTTTTTAGACTACACTACGTCGTTAAGTCGGGCTAGAAGGATACGCTCATATAGCTTGCCAAGTGCCTTGAGCAGGCTATGGGTCTATAGCTGGAGGGTTCTGAGGGGTGTTTGTTAGGTTTCCTAAAACCTATTACGTCTGCACCTTTCCACGAGTCGAGAAAGAAGCAGTTTTCCATGGCTGCATTGAATATGCTAACCAGGAGTAAAATGAGGTTGCGGGAGAAGCATTTAAGGACTCTGTTGGTGATGCCGTCAGAGCCGGGGGCTTTGCGGGGTTTAAGTTTCTTAATGGCCGTCTCTACCTCATGGGGTGTTACTGGGAGGAGAGGGTCGGTCGGAGGGATGGTGGCTCGAATGTCGACCTCCTCATCCACCTCGCGCATTGACGACTTAGGTACAATGCTCTATGGCCTTAGTTAAGTCTCTCAACAAGTGGGTCTTAAAATAGACATGGACGAGATGAAAATTATGTTAAAATGTCCGTGTCGCAACCACCCCTCTAAAGGTTGGAGACTCTACACAGGAAGTTGTCGACGAATATGTATACCTGGGCAAACAGTCCAGCTAGGTAGGTCCGACTTCAAGAAAGAGATCAATCGACGAATCCAACTCGGCTGGGCAGGGTTCGAGAAGCTATACGCAATATCTTCACGTCCCAAATACCGCAGTGTCTCAAGACTAAGGTCTTTGACAACTGTGTGTCGCCAGTGATGACATACGGAACTGAGATATGGTCGCTTACCTATGGGCCTCATAAGAAGGCTCAAGGTCACCCAAAGTGCAATGGAGCGTGCTATGCTCGGAGTTTCTCTGCGTGATCGAATCAGAAACGAGGAGATCTGCTGGAGAACAACTGTAACCTACAAAGCTCACAGAATCGCTAAACTGAAGTAGCAGTGGGCAGGGCAACATAGCTCGTAAAACAGATAGCCGTTGGGGTAGTAAAGTGGCTAGTAATGTGAAAAAGTAGCGCAGGCAGGCCTCCCACGCGGTGGACCGACGACCTGGTGAAGATCGCGGCAAGTCGCTGGATGCGGGCAGCGCAGGACTGGTCGTCGTGGAAATCTATGGGGGAGGCCTTTGTCCAGCAATATGAAGATGAAGTTTTAAAGTAATTTTATAGAGTTTTTTGGATGTAAGGGGTAATCTCCAAAACTACTTATCCTATTTCAAAAATTCTTTTACCATTAATTAGAATGGACATTCACGATAACAACAACATCAACATATCAGCTCATATACGTCCCCACCGAGGGGCTCGAACCCATCCTGGATTATCGATCGGGCCTTAAACGACCACGCGGCCCCAGTGCAGGTTGGTCGACTTCACACACAGATCCTTCGAGTTTTTAGGTGTGTGCAGGTTTCCTCACGATGTTTACCTTCTCTGTAAGAGCGTCGGATAAACGCAATGAACTCGAAATTCGAAAACACCTGCGGCCCTAGCCATTACGCCACCGACGCTTTATTCGCGATAAGCACAGGCTGAAATAACAATAAAAACCGACAAAGTGCGACTTGTGGTCACACAAACAGGGTTCCGCACCAAAACTTTTAACTACCAACAGAACACGACCTCTCAGTACATACTTTGCTCTACATAAAAAAGGGGACTACTTATTCTGGACCTTGGAAATTTCATTTTTCCTGTGGGATCGGAAACACTTTAGATTTTTTCATAGGTTTTTTTATTCTGTCACTTTTACGATAGATCTAAGTAAATCAAAAGTACCCCTAATATATCTATATAAAACATGTTTTTGAATGGAGAACCCCTAAGTTATTACTTTTTTTATTGATGTGTAACATCTTTGCTCTCGCTTTCCTGCAATTTGTGGGAGTGATTTCGTGAAATGGGACGGAAATGTGTAACAGGAAATGCGAACGTTTTTTAATTCTCGGAAACTAAGGTTGTCATAGCCATGCAGCCTAGTGTGATGGCAAAGGCAAAGATGACATACTACTATTCGAAGGGTTGGCCCGTGAATGTACGACCCGATAATTAATTAATTTCATAAGTATTTTGTCACATGTTACACATCATATGCGAGTACTGTAGGTCTCGTTTTTTTTTTTTATTATCTGTTGTTGTAGCGGCAATATAAATACACATTCTGTAAAAAATTCAATTTTCTACCTATTACTATTCATAAAATACGCTGATAGACGGACAGACAGCAGAGGCTTAGTAGTAGGGTCCCATTGGGAGTACGGAACCTTAAAAATACGACAGCATTAAAACATTATCCTTTTGGGAAGTCGAGTAAAATGTATCGTAAGTATAGATGATAGGTGATATTGTTGAATCAAGAAACATACATACATACTTATATAAACAATTAAAACAAATAAAAAACGAGACCTACAGTACTCGCATATGATGTGTAACAAATCACTGTTACATATTTCCGTACCATTTCACGAAATCACTCTCACAAATTGAAGGAAAGCGAGAGCAAAGCTCATTCGTCAGAGCGAATAGCGCGCGCTTTCGCGACTTCCTGTTACACATTTCCATCCCATGTTACACATTTCCGTCCCATTTCACGAAATCACTCCCACAAATTGCGGGAAAGCGAGAGCAAAGATGTTACACATCAAAAAAAAACAATTGCCTGTTTTTTTTGTAGACAGTCGTGTAAAGACTCATTTTTTGTTGGCAGTTGTGTAAACACTGCTTTTTGTTGGCAGTCGTGTAGACACTACTTTTTTGTGGGCAGTCGTGTAAACACTCCTATTTTGTGAACAATCGTTTTTTGTGGGCAGTCGTGTAAACACTCCTATTTTGTGAACAATCGTTTTTTTTTTGGGCAGACGTGTAAACACTCCTATTTTGTGAACAATCGTTTTTTTTGTGGGCAGTCGTGTTAACACTCCTATTTCTCAGAATTTATTCGGATCCAAAAGTAAGGACTTAACTAAACTCGACGAGATTTTCTGTGAGTGCGCATCAAAAGATTAGAAGAAAACAACTAGAAAATTCTTATAAAAAATTTAACCATGCGCACTGTTTATAATTGTACAGGGAGCGTTAAATGAAACACAGATGTTATCCGAAATGATTTATTATGGCTGAGTAATGGCATTTTCGTAAACAAGACATCACATCAGGTTCATAACATATATTCAGTGGATTTTGATATTCTAAAACATGTAGGCGCTAAAGAATGACCATTTATTGTGTTGAATGGCTATCGTTCTATGCTGAATCATAATGGTTGATAAATAGTGAATTTTATGGTATCTGAGAGCTTACAAATCTGTGACTAGTTCGCAAATTTTGTAGCTTTTTAGAGAATGAACGAAAATACACATCAAATGTCACAAAGGAAGTCTATACACTCTATAAAAACTTAATGAAGATAATGTCTAATTACACATATAAAGTTTCAGAAAGAAAGACATCCTTTTACAACTCGAGATAATAAATAATAACATAAAAACATTGGCAGTTTTCACTAGCAAACAAAGAAGAAACCTAAATTACTCTATAATTATATCTATGACCTATTTCTTCTTAAGTAAAACATTAATTACGAAACAGTAGCTCTATGCATATCTTTATACACGATCCTGAACTATATAAACTTATCTACGGTATTAATGTCGCATATTTTAAATTTGCATAACTTTTATGTATTTTTTTTTACATTTTCATTTCCTAAGACCCTTAAAATTAACCCTTACCTCTAAATTAGAAAGAAAAAGACTATTTTACTTATATTATTTGACCACGAGGTGGTGTCATGCAATTGCCAGAAACCAATAGCAGTACCGTACTTCCGTCGGAATTTCCCTACTCTCAAAATAATACTTTGTCCTGTTAGATAACGACTGCAACATACATATTATTAATATAAAAAGCACCCTAGGTCAGTCGGGCCAATGGAGAAAGAAAAGATAAGAGAGAGAGAGGACCTACTTGGAATCTGAAGATTGTCTGAAAATTTCATCGAAATCGGTCCAGCCGTTTTGGAGTCTATAAGGAACATTTTTTTTTCCTTCACATAGCACAGAGATAGACTGGATTCAAGTGCTAATAACTACAGCCTCCCTGATATAATAAAAGGATTTAAATGTAAATCACATGTTAAACGCTCATAAGAATTAGAAATGATTTGAACGATTAAAAATTATTCAAAATGATTACAAATCAAATCATTTTTAATCCTTTTTAATGATTTTGTTTAATCAGGGCTGTGATTAAAATAACTAAAAAAGAGATTATAAGGTTTTCTTATTTGTTTACTTAGCTTAAGTAATAAAAATATGTATCGTTTATTTAAGTAAATAAACTTTAAACAAAAAAAAATGTTCTGAGGACAGGTTATAGCGGTGAATACTTATAACCTGTTTTGTCCGTTAAATTTGGAACCATATTAAAATAAATAAACTCATGTGAGTCCAACTATGTAACTTAATTAATTAATTCATTAACTTTAATTATCTTAACGTTAGTTAAAAAACACTATAATATTAAGAAATTATAAAGTCACATGAACAATGCGTTCATAAATCTTATTATTGGTCAACTGACAGCCAAAACCGTGTGCTAACACTGGTCTTATGTACAGTTGGTAATATTACAAATTATACAGTCAGTCATTCAAATCACCTACCCAGATAACCAGGGTTGTCAATTTTGAACTACATAAATATAATCATAAAGTTTAAAAGACACTTACAATTACAAATTTTGAAATTACATGAATACAAACGCAAATTTAAATTTCCAACTAATTAACCAAGAAAGTGTAACAACGGTACTTTTTAAAGATTATTTTAATTTAATTAAATCATGGTAGATCTTATCTATGGTTTCTGTATCTTTCCTTTTATTAATTAAATCTTGATGCCTCTCCATTTACATAGATTCCATAATCAGACGCTTTTTATAATTATGTTCTGTATTTAAAATTTTTAATATTTTAAGATTTTAGCCTGCTTACCCTCGAGTAGGCTTTATCATTACAAAATACAAAAGCTTTAGCTCAACCTTTTTTTTTAAAATAAAGACAAAAATAATATAAAACTCATGGCATTTAAAAAAACAGAAACAAAACGATTTACAAAAAGTATTGTATCATATAACACTTGACAGCCCTACCAGCACATCACACACCAGAAACTATGCACTCGCGACTTAGCTTGCTCAATAGCAAGTAAGTGGTTGTAGCATCGTCTTGAATTCATCCAGGGAAGCAGCAGTTGAAACAGCAGGTGGCACAAAGTTCCAGAAAGCAACTCCAAGGACAAGAAAAGAGCTCTTGTACATTGATGTACCCGGAATCGGCGATAACAGCGTATAGTCCGGTTGTTCTCAGATCATTGCAGAGTCGGATCGATAATAGCTTCCAGGTTCTTGAGAATACTAACTTACTCAATATCTTTACCAGCTAACGACAGCACTGGCTTCTCACTGCTATCTATGAGGATAGTACGTTTAGACAAACACCAAAAAAAATGTTAGACACGAAATTCATGATGTGTGAACGGAAGATTAACACTTATTTTTTTTTTTTCTTCTCCTCCTCGATAAATTTATTTATTCCGCAGTCTCTGCACCACCTCCAAAATGGGCTGAAATCGTACACTCTGCCACAATTGATACATGTTTTTTTTTGGGACTCCATTTGACCGGAATGGTTGCAACAATATGAATCATTTCGACCCTCCGTCTCCGTTTAAATAGCAATGCTTATCAAAACTAGGGCTACCACTTTCTCATAACATTTTTTTTTGTTTAAAGTTTATTTACTTAAATAAACGATACATATTTTTATTACTTAAGCTAAGTAAACAAATAAGAAAACCTTATAATCTCTTTTTTAGTTATTTTAATCACAGCCCTGATTAAACAAAATCATTAAAAAGGATTAAAAATGATTTGATTTGTAATCATTTTGAATAATTTTTAATCGTTCAAATCATTTCTAATTCTTATGAGCGTTTAACATGTGATTTACATTCAAATCCTTTTATTATATCAGGGAGGCTGTAGTTATTAGCACTTGAATCCAGTCTATCTCTGTGCTATGTGAAGGAAAAAAAAATGTTCCTTATAGACTCCAAAACGGCTGGACCGATTTCGATGAAATTTTCAGACAATCTTCAGATTCCAAGTAGGTCCTCTCTCTCGCTTATCTTTTCTTTCTCCATTGGCCCAACTGACCTAGGGTCCTTTTTACTTTTAAATTGCATATTTTTAAAACAGTTTTTCAAACAACTATCAAATGTCCACGTAAGCTATTAATCTCTTGTTATTGAAGTGTGGTTTTCCTTAATAAATGCGATGTACCTATGCCGACCACTCTTATCTAAAAAGTTTTATGTTTACATATTTTTAGTTCGGGAATTCCCATGACTAATATAATGTGTGTGTTACAGTCGTTATCTGACAGAAAAACATATTGTTTTGAGAGTAGGGAAAATCCCAAAGTTCTGTCATCCACGGATTGTAAGTACAGTCACCATCAACCAACTGATCTATCTCAACTGATCTATCTCAACCAGTTCACGTATTTTGGGTACCAAGAAGCTAGAAGCTAAGAAGCTAGTGGGTGTTTGATAGACATAAAATTAGCATATGATTTGACTAGGTTAGGGATCATCTATTTTGAATGGAAATTATTTATTTAAAAAAATGGTCAGATTTCAGACAAGTTTTGTCATCAAATAAATCCTATGTTTCGTGAACAATCGTTTTTTCTGGGCAGTCGTGTAAACACTCCTATTTTGTGAACAATGGTTTTTTGTAGGCAGTCGTGTAAAATGACCTCAGTACTTCTGGGCCTGAGCGATGTTCCTGGTGAGCAACACGTCCAGGCTACCAGTCGTAATTACTGTGGATCATGACCGAAATATCATTCCAAAGTTTGAATTTTTTAACAAATATCTCGCTTGGCAAGCCATTGAGGAAAACAACAAACCTACTGGACCTTATATTTACACTGATTCTATGAACTCACTTGTTTATCTGAGAGAATGCATTATCAAACAATTGATACCCTATATAGAGAAAAATATTATCGTAGAAGACATTGTGCTCTGGCCGAATATGGCAACATGGCACTTAATATTCTTTGATGCCACCATGCGTTTGAAGTCACCCAACGCTTGGGGGCCGCAGAGGTAAAGTTTTTACTCGAACATAGTAATGCCAAAGTATATATATATTAGTAGGTACTAACATACAGTAGCGTAAGCAGGCCTTCCACGCGGTGGACCGACGACCTGGTGAAGATCGCGGGAAGCTGATGGATGCGGGCAGCGCAGGACCGGTCGTCTTGAAAATATTTAAAGGAGGCCTTTGTCCAGCAGTGGACGTCTTTTGGCTGATATGATGATGATGATGATGACGAACCTAACCAATTTATTTTATATTAAAAACTTGAGTACTTCGGTACCCACTTCGAATCTAAGCACAAATCTAAGGATATCTCGTACTCCAAAATTCATTAAGCCGTTTAGACTACAGGCTCAGCCAAAAAAACATACTAATGGCTAATCTGGTCCAACGAAGTTTCAAAGCAGCTAAAGATTGGGGCTAAGCCGCTCAAAAGAAGGGTAATGTTTCTCAGGTCTATATATGTATGTATGTATTTATTTATTTATGTACTAGCTTTTGCCCGCGGCTTCGCCCGCTTGGACATCGTTTTAATATCATTTCTTCCTACGCTACGCCTTAGCGCGGTCGTCACTTGAGAGCTTTACTGCCCCAACGTTCATCTGTTCTACGAGCTACATGCCCGTCCACGCTAAAAAATTCTGCCTACATGACAATTTCAGACAATTCATTAAGGCTAGGATATCCCGAACCACCTATTTTTGATAGAGCTGAAAACAAAGTAATATTTATTTTTTTTGATCCATAAAAATTAAATGTTTTAGTTTAATATACGTTCTTGTTTATTCAATGGTTCAAAACACGATAATTGTAACTTGTCTCGATAAAAAAAAATCACAAACATAGGATGTTTTTGATTATTTTTCTGGTTGTACTTGAAGATTATCAGATTTTAAGTTACAATATTCACTTTTTCTTTTATTCTTCCGCAGGTAGCCGCTGGGATTTCAAATTCAATTGGAAACAAAAGATGTGACGGAGAAACGTAATAAACAATGACCGCCCCAGCAGATAAGATGAGATAGCAAGAAAAATATACCAAAAATATAAATTAAGTAGTAGTGTTCATCTAGTCAGTGAATGTCAGTGATGATAAATAAACTTTACACAGTTACATTACTGTTAGATCTGTAAGTGATTGTTTAGGAGATAAGAATAATTAAAACGTTTCATGAAAAATACTACAGTGAATTTATAGTTCATTAATGAGCAGAGTAGGTGTGCTAAACTCATGACCTAATACAACGTTGCAAATCCAGATTGTTATTTCGACTTTAATCAATATGATATCTAAGAACTGAAGTAATCACTAAAACCCTAAGAATAAATCCTAAAATCTAACGCCAAGAAAGCAAAAAGACGGTATGCGAAGTTAGAGACAGAAAACATGGGTTGCCAGTTGGGAAAGCTGGCGGCTTCAGAAAGGCGGGGGGCCAACAATGCAGGACCGGACTTGGCAGATGGGCCCCCTCCGCAGACGGACCCCCGGCTGCCACTGACAGCGAAACAGAAGTACTCCATGCTGGCATCGTGGAAAGGGATCTCCAGAGCAATGGAGAAGACTGGAATTTGTATGTTTATCAAGTAAGTAACTATAATTTTGCTAATTTGTTGCTTCTTTACATATTTTCTTGTACAGTTCTTTCGCTCATTTAACCGTATCTTTGACGGCTTCCGACAAATACTGTCAAAGATGCCGCACCGCGGACGCCATGTTTGAACTTAGGGCGGCAACTTTGACAGAGTGTTTGTTGGGAGCCGTCAAAGATGCCGTTAAATGCTCTGCGAACAAACTTTGTATTCTCACCTATGGGATGGATCAGCCCGCTATCAGCTGGATACATTGGACGCCATCGACCGACGCGCCCGGAGTCTCATTGGCGACGATGAGGTAGTCAAAAACAAAGCCTTGAACAAGGCCGCAAAGTCGCCTGTCTTTCGGTATTCTATCGAATTCATTTTGTAGAGTGTGCACAAGAACTGCACGGCCTCATTTCCCCAGCTCTATTTCACAATCGGTCAACGAGACGCAGGGGGAGGTTCAACCCCTTTGTTGTTGATATTCAGCCTATACGCACGAAGCATTACGCTTCCTCCTTTATTATGCGGACAGCGATGGAGTGGAACTCCTTGCCTGCGTCTGAGTTTACCGACTCCTACAATTTTGGGATCTTCATGGCGAGAGTGAACAGGTATTAATTGAGTTTGTGTGTACTATCCTCGGCTAAATCGTCACCTACCATCAGGTAAGATATAGATAAATGAACTCATATTTTTAATAAAAAAAAGATATCAAAGAGAACATTATATCGTTGGGGAATCTTGGTAAACCCGCTTCTATCTTCGGCATCATCGTTACTTACCTTCAGGTGAGATGATGCCAAGGTCTTACCAATAGGGGATCGGACTGCATCAAAAATAAAATCTGAAATATGATATCCTAAATCCTCTTGAAGTTTCAAAAAACCTTACTTGTTTTGTTTTTCCATCACGTCTTCAATTTTTAATTGATCAAATTCACAAAATAAGTTCTGACGCTTAAAATCTATGACGTCACTTGTGGGTATTTCAAACATTTTTAGTACATTATTTAGTTTTTGACAGATCATAAAAAGTAACTCAAATGATGACTTATAAATGAATTAATCACTAATTTATTTAGCCCTGCTACTTAAACTTCGGAAACCCTTACTCGTTTTGTTTTCATCAAGTCTTCGATTTTTAATTCACCAAAATCACAAAATGAGTACATAAATGACGCTGCTAAGCTATGACGTCACGGCTACGTATTTATAACATTTTTAGAACAAAATTTCATTTTTGACAGATGCTAAAAAGTAACTCAGATGACTAGAGTTCGTCATCCCTATTGTGAATAAAAAAAAGACTTGAAGTTTTAAAGTAAATAAACTTTATCTTCCAAAACACGCCTACAAGCCGAGAGAAGCAACCAAATTAATATTTAGCAGACTCCGCACTCAAAATTTAAATTGCTAAACAGCACGTCAAACACATTTAACTTTTTCAAATTTCTTCGCATTTTTTTGCTAATTCATATTCCCATCGTTACTTAACTTCAATTTTACGCATCAAAAGGAACCTACGCATTTAAATAGGCATATTTGTAATTAAAGTTGGTTCGAATCCTACCACGTACCAATGTGATTTCGAATTTAGATTTGTTAAGTACGCTCTCATCCGAAGCTCTTACGGTGAAGGAAAACATCGTGAGGAAACCTGCACACGCCTGCGAAGAAACTCGAAGGTTGTGTGTGAAGTCGACCAACTCGCACTGGGCAGGCGTGGTCGACTAAGGCCCGATCGCCCTAATTCAGGGTAGGCTCGAGCCCCTCGGTGGGGACGTCTAAGATCTAGTATGATAATGATAATAATATGTACCAGCTCAAGAAATACTTTTCGAAAAACCTAAAAATTTAAGTATGTAGGTACATCATCATCATCTTATCAGCCGAAAAACGTCTACAGCTAGACAAAGGCCTCCCTTAAGGATTTCCACGACGACCGGTCCTGCGCTGCCCGCATCCATTGGCTTCCCGCGATCTTCACCAAGTCGTCGGTCACCGCGTGGGAGGCCTGCCAACGCTACGCTTTCCGGTGCGCGGTCGCCACTCGAGAACTTTACTAATCGAAGTAAGTACATGCTTTAAATTTAAAGCAGTTATTCTTTTCAGAAAACCCTTTTATTTAATAGGTACCCAACTACCCATATCATTGGGGTGCATAAAAAAAAAACGGTCCGGCATCTTTTAGAGTCCACCATATTGAATTTACAATGACGTCACTTAGCTAACCATGCATTGTCATCCAAACTAAACGTGTTTGCAAAATTTCAGCTCAATCGGAAACCGGTAAATGGTTCTAATTTAGTTTCAAAATTTTGACCCAAACTTACTTGTAATAATTTTCGAAAAACCTTAAAGCTTTTAGGTACAAGCTATTATTTGAAAAGAGTTTTTATTGCACAAAAAGCCAAATGCTCAAATGAATATAAAAAATAAACGGTTCAAAATTCAAAAAAGGTGAGCACAGTCTTATGTTTATTACGATTACATTGAAAAATAAAAGACGATTCTGGGACCTTGATTCCACCTCAAAAGTTTATCATCAGATCAACTTCAAAATAACAAAGTAACAATTATATTTACTAACGTCACGAGTTTGTTATTTCCTTTTACACCCATGTATCACACGATGTTTTTTAATACAATTGTAAGAAAAGAAGAGAAGGTACATACCTATCAAGGTTTCAGCGTAAGTTTTTTTTTTATATATTTTCATAATTAGACTACAATAAGGCTTGGGATACTTTTATTATAAGCATTAAAAACTCTTAGGAAAAGATGACCTACTCTTCATATTTTTTCTCTTTTTTTACAAAGATATAACCCAAAGAGAATCTAAACAGTTAGCGTTATGTACTAACCTCACGGAGGAACATCCTATTTTTTTTAAATTTTCCTTTCAAGTCTTAAAGGAGAATCTGTATCATTGGTTATTTTTTTTTATTTGCTAGAAATGTCTTGTTCCTCCGAACTAGAAATTTAAAAAAAGTGGTAAAGTAAAAGCACATGTGCGGTAAAATCAATTTTGCGCACACTTGACTGGCATATAAAGCACCACTTTTCGATCAACTGGTATTGAAAAAGCTTTTAAAACATAGCAAGTTAAATAAAAGCTTTTAAAAACAGGTTGGCTTTGTAACTTTTGTAACCGTTATCGACCAGTAACGCTTGATGGAGATTCAGCTTACACAAACTTTCTAAGGGAAAGTTTAGAAATGATTCTAAAGGATTTGTAATAATTTGTATGGAGCCTGGCACTAATAATAATAATGTTAAGGCGGCTGGATCTCCGAGGCAGACCAATAATTGCAGCAATGCAGAAAGCAGTCCTCCTCGATAATGCCCGGATAGTTCGACGCTTTCTCTCCCCGTCGCACTGAACTCCAGCCGACTGTGCTTCTGCTGGAGGTGCTCCTGCCACTTTGCCTCGTGCCAAGTGAGCAGAGTAGCTTAAGTTTTTATATTGAAATAATAATTCTTCGGCGTCATTGTCACTTATCATCAGGTGAGATGATGCCGAGGGCTTACCAATTGTGAATAAAATAATAATAATAATAATAATTCCAAGTCCGCCTTTTTCAAAATAGCGTCGGACACCTAAACTTATATATTTGGATAAAGGGTACACACAGACAAACAAAAAAACGAGTGTACTTTAGACCACACGACTGAAGTAAAATTTAATCACCGTTCGCGTAACGCATTCACCAACTTACTCCCCAAGTCAAGCGTACCGTTCGCCTCGCCCGATCACACTTTTCGTAACGCTAGAAATCACTACCGTTCGCGTAACGCATTCATTAGCTTACTCCCCAAGTCAAGCGTGCGTAAAGAAGTTTTACTCTTAAAATGTTATCTACTTAGCATAAAATATCCTAAAACCTCACGTTACGTAAATAATTGGTAATAAAAAGAAATATAATAAAAGTACGCGTATATTGAGTCATTCTACGATGTCCAATTATCTCCGTAATGTGACGTGTTAAACCCCCGACGCGAAAGGCCGGGGGTTACAAGTTTAACGATGGTTTAACGTGCGTATTTGTTTATTTACTAGCTTTTGCCCGCGGCTTCGCCCGCTTGGACATCGTTTTTATGACTGTCGTTTAGGATGCGTGGTGCGCGAGCCGCAAGCTCGCGAGCGCGGACATGAGTTTTCCTCGGATCCCTCAGGAACGATATCAGGCTATTCTGATTAGAAGTCTATGTCATTTCCCACCCCCTCAACCAATTCTATACAAAAAACCACTTCAGTCCGTAGCTCCGTTGCGACGCTGACGTGCGCGAGCGCGGAAATGAGTTTTCCTAGATCCCTCGGGAACCATGTCAGGATATGCTAAATAGTAAATTATGTCATTTCCGACCCCCTCAGCCATCTCTGTGCGAAAAATCACAGCAATTCATTGTTCCGTTGCAATGTTAAAGAAACTAACCAAAAAAAAGAGTATATTTTCAGTTCCCTCGGGAATCGCATCGGGCTATGCTATTTTCACGGAATAAAAAGTAGCCTATGTTCTTCCTTGTGACACAGGCTACCTGCATGCCAAATTTCATTAAGATTGGTCAAGGCGTTGAAGCGTGAAAAGGTAACAAACAAAGAAACACATTTTCAATTTATAATATTAAAAGGATACAATTTATGTTCAGGCGTTGGAAAATCATCAGCTCTTTTCTAGGTGATGAAGGGATGTGGGCAATTTGCACTGGTCTGATCGATTCGGAATTTGGTATACTTTTACTTTGATAGAACATGGTAACCTTGACCTGATGCTGCATCATCTCCTGAAAACTAAAAAACCTCTAAAAAGTAAAATGTATCGGCCCTGTAACTTTACTACAAAGTAGTAACATTTTGATTCAAGTTTCGTCGCGTAGGCGGTCCGTTGCGTGAACAAAATAATAAACTGAATACAACTGATTCTCTTTACCTAATTACTACCAAAATCACAACGCGCGTGACAGAAAACTGGTTTTTTTGTTAAGTTCGAACTCCTTAGTGCTAATACGGCTCACAATTGGCCGGTTTTTTTTTACTTTAGGGTTAGTACTATAATCGCACCAATTTTCACGCTTGTATGTACAATAGAGCAAAAACAAGAAATCCTGTTTCATATGTAGGGACCCCCCCTTAATTTTTTACGTTTTTGTTACTTCTCAGTAAATCCCCCTTAACACCATTTATTCTGTGAAATTTTAGTCAGTCACGTATTACAGTTCAAAAGATACGGCTTTTTAAAAGTCGGACGGACGGATAGTGTAGGCTTAGTAATAGGGTCCCGTTACCTGACTATGTCAATAATTTTTAAACCCCTTTAACGAAAAAGGGGGAGGCAGTATGACACTGCTGCATATTTCCGACGAACTTTAAAAAAATAGGAGCACCTAGCATAAACATCAAAGACTTTGAATTTTCCTTGAAGGAAGCTAATTTTTTAGTTCTTTTATTATTATTATTTACATATTTATACGTAGATGGATAAATAATTGTTAAAAATGTATTAAAGGGTAGGTATTTAATTCCATTTCGACATGACGTCTGAAACGACTTTAAAATCACATACGGGGTACCAAAACTGAAATGCAACGGATATGTCACCGTAAAATTGTTAAAACCGTTAGGTTATAATCTAACGGGATCTATCTCGCGAGATTGTGAATTGTCGAAAGATTGTGAACCGTAATATACTGCTTACAATGTCACTAATGTCCGTGTAATCTTACTAATGACATTACAATAACACTAAGTGAAGTGAGTAACATTAAATAAATGAGCGAGCGAAGCGAGCGATGTTAGGTTCGGTCAGGTTTGATTGATTAAACAGTCTCCCCCCCTCCTGGATAGTAGAATGCTTCGCAGAAGAAGAAATCATCGGTTTTATTCAGATGGGCCGTGAGATTGTAAGCCGATTGACAATTTACCGTCATATTATAATCTAACTGAATTTAGTGTAGTGAGATTGTAATATCGCGGTTTTGACAATTATACCGGCGACAACAGATTATAAAAGAGACTCTTAACTGTTTCCGGTTAAACCGGCCAATTGTGTTATAACCTCATTTCTTGGAACAAGCAAACCTCATTCTCATTAGTTATCCACTCACGGAGAAAAATTTAAATTGTTTCACGTCAAACCAACAGCCCCTCCCGATTTTTTTATTAGTCTCTACCGCTGATTTTAGTTCTCTTTTTATTTTTTACTGTTTTTGAGATTATGTCTTTGCCATTAATTAAATTGGACTTAAATACTTTATATAGAAGTACTTTAATTTAGGCAGAGTTCTTGATTTTTATCAAACTTTTAACATAGCTCCAAAGAAGTTCTATACAACTAGATAGATAAATTTATAGCAGAGTCAAAGTATATAAATTAGTACTAATATACAGTATGGACACTCCCTGCCGCTCTCTAGATTGCGACCTCACCCCCTCGTCACCCAGATTGATACAGATTGGTTACAGTTTGGTTGTTGAACGTATAGGATTTCGCCGCCATTTTGTTAGTTCCGTCATTCCTTTTTTGAAATGTCATTTCTGGTCCGTTGTATGAAGTGTCCAGGGTGTGGCATAGCCCAGAATTTTCTCAGTGACGATGATGGAGCCATATAAATAACTCTATGGAATTCTTTGTACGACTTTATAATCGTATATACCGGAGAGTCCCTTTTTAGGTTGTACATCACTGTGTGTATTAACGTATTTGAGCTCTTTTGATTTGTCGGGTTACTCGCATAACGACTGATTTCTTTCACGCATATTGACTTATACGCATATTGACTGATACGCATATTGACTGATACGCATATTGACTGATACGCATATTGACTTATACGCATATTGACTTATACGCATATTGTACATAGTTTCCCGTCCAGCGGCTTCGTCTGTTGATTTCCCACCGTAAAAAGTAGCCTGTGTCCAATTAATCTATCCTTTGTCTCGATGACCTTGCTCACAGAGCTGTGTCTCTTACGTAACTTGCATTTCTCGTTGTTCGTTTATTTCTTTTCTATGAGTAACAAACATTACTTTTCTATTGTTTGCACTCATTGTATGTTTTTTTGGGTAGCGATGCAGTACCTAGTACTAATAAGTATATCGTGTTGACAAAAAAATATTTATGTTCTGGCAAGTATTTCATTTATTTTAGTTAATAAGTTTAATTGAAAATGTATGAAAAGGTAGATTTTTAAATTCATATAAAATCAAGTACAGTGATGCTACAGCTTTGGTGCCCTAATAAGAAATGCTAAGGTGGAGGAGTCCTATCAGAATAAAGCACTTTTATGTTTTGACTGGCACTTTTATATTTGGACCAAAAATATATGAAATCCGGATGATGTATCCCGGTAACGGAAATTGATAAACTTAGGTTGAGAGGATAAATGGTGACCCTCCGATGTCAAATATGTCGGTCTGCCTGCGGTTGTGTTATGTCTACTTATAGCGCCTGAAAAACTAGTTATCGTGACCAAAAAAACGATAAGGGAAATGGCTGAGTAAGATAGAAAATAAAATTACTAGTTGTTCTCATGAAAATTATGCAAAAACTGACCAAATATTCGGTTGTGTCATAGAGCAACGCCTAATAGTAGTAGGAATAGCGAGAGTTCTGGACCAGGATCCCACCCCCCTGCCGGCACCAAAGTTGCCTGGAATTCCTATCTCGGAAACGCTTGAAGATAGCGAAAAGGGACCACGCGCAAACGATTCAAATGCTTTTAATTTTATTATTTTATAGGAATTAATTTCCGCCATTTCCAACCACGTTCTCCAGCAGGGGTGTGGGAAGTAACTATTTAGTAATCTGTGGTGTGGGGGCCTGGTCCAGAATTCTTAATACTAACAGGCATTGCTCCATAACGCAACCGAATATTTGGTCAGTTTTTACATAATTATCATGAGTAAAACTAGTACTTTCATTTTCTATCTTACTCAGGTATTTCCCCTATCGTTGTTTTTGGTCTCGATAACTAGTTTTTCAGGCGCTATAAGTACATAACGAAACCACTTTGCGCAGGCAGACCGACATATTTAACATCAGAGGCTTGTTATTTATCCTCTCAACCTAAGTTTATCCATTTCCATTAAAGTTACTTGCAACTTTCCTTAAAAAGTCTTCTTAAAAATCTCGTGTCACGGTGTTTGTGTTCGTACTCCTCCAAAATGGCTGGACGGATTTGTATGAAATTTTTGATGTGTATTGGGTAGGTATTGGAATAGAAATTCCTACGGCATAGGGAATGAAGCGCGTTGGGGCAGTAAAGTTCTCGAGTGTCGACCACGCACCGGGAAGCGTAGCCTGGGCAGGCCTCCCACTCGGTGGACCGACGACCTGGTGAAGATCGCAGGAAGCCGCTGCGGGCAGCGCATGACCGATCGTCGTGGAAATCCTTGAGGTAGGCCTTTGTCCAGCAGTCATGGACGTTATTTGGCTGATATGATGATGATAATGATGAGGGAATAAAGCGCGAACGATGTTGCGTGCACATTCTAGTATATGTATGAGTGCCAGGTGAGTGGTTGTAAGTTCAGCGCAATTAGAATGTCAATAATTGAAAACAGTATTGTTAATTGTCTAATAAAGCACTACACCGATTTTAATAAAATTTATATGAGACTAATTCGAGAGCATATACTATCGCACGAAAAAAGAATCAAGAAAATCGGTTTACAATCTGCGAAGATATCGCGTAACAAACGTACAAAAAAACATACAGTTGAATTCAGAACCTCCTCCTTTTCGAAAGTCGGTTTTGAAGTGAAATAAATAATAGACTTTCCACGTCAAATGTGTTCTCGACGAAACATTAAAGTTTCGCATTTTATTATTGCCTTGTTTCCGCAGCGATGACTTTTGTTCCAGTTAATATTTCAACTTGGGCCATTATCTTTCCAATGTTCTTTTCATTGTTCGCCGTCACAAAGGGATTAATTTCTCCCTTTACTTTCTGTTTCATTTTCTTCATTAAATCATTTTGAATCAATCTTGTTGCTATACTTATCAACGTAATTGCTTTTTTAAAAGCTTTTATTTAACTTGCAAGACGCGTCGGTGGCGCAATGGCAAGGGCCGCTACATCCTGTCCGGCAGGTCGTGGTTCGAATCCTGCCACGTACCAATGTGTTTTCGAATTTCGATTTCATATGTACATTTATCCGATGCTCTTACGGTGAAGGAAAACATCGTGAAGAAACCTGCACACGCCTGCGAAAAAACTCGAAGGTTGTGTGTGAAGTCGACCAACCCGCACTGGGCCCGCGTGGTCGACTAAAGCCCAATCGCCCTAATTCAGGGAAGGCTCGAGCCCCTCGGTGGGGACGTATATGAGCTGATATGATGATGAATTTTGTTCCAGTTAATATTTCAACTTGGGCCATTATCTTTCCAATGTTCTTTTCATTGTTCGCCGTCACAAAGGGATTAATTTCTCCCTTTACCTTCTGTATTCGTTTTCTTCATTAAAGCATTTTGAATCAATCTTGTTGCTATAATTATCAACGTAATTGCTTTTTTAAAAGCTTTTATTGAACTTGCGAGACGCGTCGGTGGTGTAAAGGCTAGGGCCGCCGCCTCCTGTCCGGGAAGTCGTGGTTCGAATCCTGCGACGTACCAATGTGTTTTCAAATTTCGATTTCATATTTCTGACGCTCTTGCGGTGAAGGAAAACATCGTGAGGAAACCTGCTCACGCCTGCGAAGAAAATCGAAGGTTGTGTGTGAAGCCGACAAACCCACACTGGGCCCGCGTGGTCGACTAAGGCCCGATCGCCCTAGTTCAGGGTAGGCTCGAGCCCCGCGGTGGGGACGTATATGAGCTGATGTGATTTAACTTGCGATGTTTGTATGTATGTATGTTTAGTTCAAATATTGCGATCGATTTTAGAGCGACTTCCAGGGGTCCGATTAAGCTGAAATTTGGAATAAAGCCGTATTCCCGGTGGCAATAAATCCTTTCTTATTTTGAAGTTGAACTAATGATGAACTTTGAAGGTAAAATCTAAGTCCCAGAATCGTCTTTTATTTTTCAATAGAATCGTAGAAAATACAATACTGTGCTCACTTTTTTTGAATTTGGAACTATATTCATTTGATCATTTGGCATTTTGAGCATAAAAACTCTTTTCAAATAAAAACTTGACCAAAAATCTTTTAGGTTTGTCGAAAATTATTCATCTTGAAAAACAAATGCCTTTGTAAATCCTTTATAATATTTTATTAGATGATTGATTGAATAATAAAGCAATTTACATTTTAATTGGTGGGGTAGATTAAGGGTCCCCAGGAGGCTCGAGTTTCCATACAAACGTAGTTCCGCTTTAATATAAAAACTCAAATTGAATTCAAACTTTGTTAATATATTGATAAACACATATCGATGTTTGTAGCCTTAAGAATTCGGGTAAAGTTTAGTTGGTAATTACTGGTAATTCTGTTCGCCATAGAAAATATTATGTTCGACATCATCGTCACTTACCATCAGATGAGATGATGCCAAGGGCTTACCGATTGTGAATAAAAAAAAAAAAATTAATTACCTACAGGAAATTTCTCAGTAAGGGGCCGCCCTTATACACTTACATAGCTCGTAGAACAGATGGCCGAGGGGGCAGTAAAGTTCTCGGGTGGCGACCGCGCACCGGAAAACGTAGCGTAGGCAGGCCTCCCATGCGGTGGACCGATGACCTGGTGAAGATCGCGGGAAGCCGATGGATGCGGGCAGAGCAGGACCGGTCGTCGTGGAAATCCTTGGGGGAGGCCTTTGTCCAGCAGTGGACGATTTGTGGCTGGTATGATGATGATGATGATGGGCCGCCCTTAATTACATGAGGTTTATGGCCTCTTTATACCCCTATCTTGGAGATACGTCGTCGTGACAGTTAAGGCTACCCCTCCACCCACTTAGCATCAAGTGTACTTTTTGTGTATACTGACGTGTTTCTTAGATTCCGAAAGCCTTAACCATAATTTAAAAAAAAACAGACATTCGAGGTCCATAGATTGTTAGTAACACTTTAACTTATGTCTATGTTAGTAATTTCGCAAAAGTACACACAACACCATACCTACCATCATTATTATATGTATATTACCATACTATACATGATTTATTTGCGATTTGTGATTTTCATTTTGTCACAGAAAACCTCGTCTTATGTGCTTGTAAGTCGAGTATAGTATGTCGAGTGGCGACCACGCACCGGAAAGCGTAGTTAGGCAGGCCTCCCACTCGGTGGACCGATGACCTGGTGAAGGTCGCGGGAAGCCGCTGGATGCGGGCAGCGCAGAACCGGTCGTCGTGGAGATCCTTGGGGGAGGCCTATGTCCAGCAGTGGACTTCCTTCGGCTGATATGATGAAGTATGTAACTTGTTTTATGCGGGGTGTATGTAACAAAAGTTTTGCTGTAATCGCCAAAATACATAAGGAAAAATCCTAAATCACCCTTGTATTGTCATACATAACATACCTACAAAAGTAAGCAGTACGTACATTTATCCAGTAATCGGAAAAAACTTCACAATTCGCATCGGAATACAAACGAGACAATAAACACAATCAGCCTGTCACGATTCTCTGAATTAACGTACCTATTTTTAGTTAATTTCCTGGAAATAGTCGCTCAGCTGATGTGTGTGTTGATAAGATGAGATGAGAAAAAATTAAATGAGAATGATGAGAACTGAATGTTTTGTTACTGATGTTTTTTTTTAGAAAATTGCATACAATTACTAATTCTTTCCCCCCCCCCCCCCTAGTTTTTGTCATAATTATAATAAATTATGTCCTAGTTGGCAATATATCTGTCACCGTAAAATTGTAAAAATCGTTAGATTATAGTCTAACAGGATCTATCTCGCTAGATTGTGAACTGTCGAAAGATTATGAACCGTAACATACTGCTTATAATTTCACTATATTATAATATCACTAGTGACATTACAATCACACTAAGCGAAGTGAATAACAATAAATAAATGAGCGAGCGAAGCAAGCGATGTCAGTTTCGGTCTGGTTTGATTGATTTAACAGTCAAAGAGCCTCGTTAAGGGAGGCTCCCTCCCTCCCCCCTTTCCCCCCTGGGTAGCAGAATGCTTCGCAGAAGAAGAAATCACCGGTTTTATTCGGAGATACAAGAATTGGCCGTGAAATTGTAAGCCGAAAGACAATTTATCGTCATATTTTAATCTAACTGAATTTAGTGCAGTGAGATTGTAATATCGCGGTTTTGACAATATCCCGGCGACATATCCAAATAAAACTCAAAACACACATCAAACAAAAACAACCAAAATCAGACTCAGACTAAAAGAAAAATGGTGGCAGGCAGGGTAATGTCACAAAGAGCTCTTGACCCACCTCTATTGTAACTAAAGAACAAAACTATCCTACGTGTCATAAAAATGTAAAAAGTATTTTAAAACTCATAATTTTCTTTGGTTACTAAAATATTTTGTAATGCACTTAAAAGTTTGATTTTCAGCAGCTTATATGCATTGAACCTCATCATATCAGCTCGTATACGTCCCCACCGAGGGGCTCGAGCCTACCCTGAAGTAGGGCGACCGGGTCTTAGTCGACCACGCGGGCCCAGTGCGGGTTGGTCGACTTCACACACAACCTGCGTTTC
Organism: Coleophora flavipennella; assembly: GCA_947284805.1. Taxonomy (NCBI): domain Eukaryota; kingdom Metazoa; phylum Arthropoda; class Insecta; order Lepidoptera; family Coleophoridae; genus Coleophora; species Coleophora flavipennella. The sequence continues at coordinate 10,247,972 of OX369286.1, forward strand.
TCCGCAGGCATGTGCAGATTTCCTCTTGAGTGTTTCCTTCACTGTAAGAGCGTCAGATAAACGTACATATAAAAACGAAATTCGAAATCACATTGGTACGTGCCAGGATTCGAACCACAGTACCTAAATTGATCAGTTTTGGCGAATTGATTATAAGCTCCTTTTTAGTTTCATAAGTTGAAATTATTTTCAGATATTTTATTTCAAAATGAACCTTATTGTCTACTTTGAAATAGAACTACAAACATTTTTTAAAAATTGTTCATTATCTTATTAGTTTACTACTTTATGGGCAATTCTTGTAAAATAAACTTTGTTTTTCGAAAACGGCTCCAACGATTTAGATGAAATTTTGTTGTAAGACAATGTATTACATTCCAAGTCTTTCTAGATAGGTGTAATCCCTAAAAATACAGTTTTTACACAAAAAAAAAATATTTTTAGTTTACACATGCCTAGCATGTATGCCTAGCTTGTATCAAATGCATAGTTTACCATCGTCCAGGGTTTAATAATAATATTCCCAAAAGAACTGCAGTTCTCGTGGAATAGGAATAAAATTGTATAAATTAACCCTGATCAAAGAGTCGTCATCATCATCATAGTAGCAGCTTATATACGTCCCCACCGTGGGGCTCGAGCCTACCCTGAATTAGGGCGATTGGGCTTTAGTCGACCACGCGGGCCCAGTGCGGGTTGGTCGACTTCACACACAACCTTCGAGTTTTTTCGCAGGCGTGTGCAGGTTTCTTCACGATGTTTTCGTTCACCGTAAGAGCATCGGATAAATGTACATATGAAATCGAAATTCGATAAAAAACGGTAATTTAAAAAACTAAAAAACCCGCCTGCGTTTCTGTGTAATTTGGAAATGAAAAACCCTAAAACAAGAAAGTCGTCATACCCGATTGCACTTAACTCAAGAAAAATTGTAGCAGTCGGGACCCATTCTAGAAATGGAGGCATAGTGAATTGAGAGCACATACCTATATTACATTGCAGATTACTCCAATATACTGACTAGACGGCTGACTTTCTAGAATGGGTCCCGACTGCTACAATTTTTCTTGAGTTAAGACTTTCTTGTTTTAGGGTTTTTCATTTCCAAATTACACAGAAACGCAGGCGGGTTTTTTAGTTTTTTAAATTACCGTTTTTTATTTAGTTTTTTAAATTCATCATCATCATTACAGCTCATATACGTCCCCACCGAGGGGCTCGAGCCTACCCTGAATCAGGGCGATTAGGCCTTAGTCGACCACGCGGGCCCAGTGCGGGTTGGTCGACTTCACACACAACCTTCGAGTTTCTTCGCAGGCGTGTGCAGGTTTCCTCACGATGTTTTCCTTCACCGTTAAAGCAATCGGTAAGTATGTACGTAAGTTTTTGAAAAACTCATTGGTACATTGGCCGTCCAGATTTGAACCCGGTACCTCTGGTTAGATGGACCGAGTCGTTACCGGTTGAGCCACCGACGCTTCAGTTTTTTAAATTACCGTTTTTTATTTTATTCATTTTTTTAGTTTTATTATTGAATGAGTTCATATGAATTGGCGCCAAAAATCCGCCATTTTGTTTTTTTTATTTTCATATACCCAGTGTCACTCTCACAGTAAATACGAATCTAACGACACGTCTCAAGCTAAAATCCATCCAGCCGTTCAGGCTGCAGAGCGTGCCAAACAATTATACATACAAACATACATACATACTCTCGAAAAACATAACCCTCCTTCTGGCGCAGTCGGGTAAAAACACATTGGTACGTGGCAGGATTCGACCACGACCTGCCGGACAGGATGTTGCGGCCCTTGCCATTGCGCCACCAACGCACCAAAGTGAATTATTGAAAACTAACTGTTATAATTTCGTTTGTGTGTATTTTGTTATTCACACATTTCTAAAAAGCAAAAGCCTCAAAATTACATATAAAGGGTTTGAAAAAATGGTGTAGGACCCGTCAACGGGAGGTTCTACTCATCATACTGAACAACTTCTCTGAGGAATCCATTGTCAGTTCTCAAAAAAATTAGGACCCTCCATACAACCATGCACAAAATTAGTCGATCAGCTTGTCGATTTGTATCAAGAGTAAAAAAATGCGATTTCAACAAATTCATAGATCAAATGTTGTTTGATATAATGAGAAAAGCTAACGGAACATACACCAATTTTGTTACATCCTGTATATATAACTAGTCGTGAATTGCGACAGTTCATATGCAGGTGTAACATAGAGGTGCAGTGATACTTTAAGGTGGGCTGTACTCATCAAACTAAACTACTTTTGTTTTAGAACTTTAATGAAATCGCGTTTTTTTTTTGACATAATAACGTCTTATACATTGATGAAACGCGCTGCATTCACGAAAAAGTGTGACGTAATTGTCGCGTTACGCCAGTGTGACGTCATTGTCGCGTTATGCCTGAGCCGAGCATGCAAACGAGAGTTGTATTTGTACTTGTACTAGTACTTGGACTTGGACCGGCCGGACGGACGGACGAACCGTCAAACAAGTGTGTCAATGGATTAAAAGTACTAGGCTTCCAAGACCTTACAAGAGGTGTTCCAATGCGGTCGATTCTCTGAGAGGAAAACACGTATCTATGTGTGTCAATGGATTAAAAGTACTAGGCTTCCAGGATCTTACAAGAGGTGTTCCAATGCGATCGGTTCTCTGAGAGGAAATGCCAAAGAGTTAACTCATTCTACTATGGGCGGTATTTTACATCTAATTAAAGATGGAGCTAAAGAAGTTTTACTTCAGTCGTGTGGTCTAAAGCACACAAGCGTCCGGCTTGTGACACGTTAACACGTAAAATTATCGTCCGTAAACCGACTTTACAGACAACATAGTTTTTTTATTTTTTGTAGAAATCGGTTAGATCATTGGCCGGTTTTTTATGAAAATCCAAAAAAAATCAATCGTTGTAGAACAAAAGTTGTTCAGTTTGATGAGTACAAGCCCACCTTAAAGTATCACTGCACCTTTATGTTACACCCTGCACACATATGTACTACTCCAGATTAGAAAATGATACCTTTACACAAGGTGGTTCCGCTTTGCGTTCGTTAATCATCAATTACTCTTCGTGCATTAGCAAATAGGTTCGCGGATCGGCGCTATGCGACGTGATCCGATGTAGTGATGTCCTGAGTACCCGTAGGTACCTACCCAAGAACATTAAGAACATCAGAATTTTCCTAATTTTGTTATATTTAAAAGTATTTTAATAGTAATTTGATTTGTTATATTTTGAAGTATTTAAAAGGAAAACTATCACGGCTAGGTAGACTTTCTTAGTTTACGCACAATCCGGACACTTCATAAAAACAGCGAGAAGTTGTGTACTTATAAACAACTGACTGACGTATCTATAGGCATCAATGCAGGTAGGTCTGTATCACGGGCGGCATTGGTTTGTTAGGTATTTACTGCATGTAACAATCAACAATGGCTACTTGGTAGGTAGGCATAAGGTAGGTAACTTACATAAACATAAAATTGTTCTTCAAACATACAGCTACACGAACGCTGATCGTTGCTTTTGTCGGTGAAACAGTCAATCTCAATCTATTATTCCGTGATCACATTCTATAATATCACATCATATTTTCACACCATCTAATCAAATTAGTGTCCATACTGTACGTTAGTACTTATATTATACTGTGGTTTAGTACAAAATATTGTATTACCTAATGCAAATATGTATATTTTTTTATATTTTTAAATAAATAAAATAAAAAACGACGACGTGGGACGAACAAACGAACCTACTAAACTCCATGCATAATGCCTTTCTAAAAGAATGTACAATTAACTAGAATGAGATTCATACAAAGTGATTGTTGTTAGATTTAGTCGTGTAATATTGGGGTGAACGACCAAGTCAGACAAAATACGAAATAATGAATAGGCTTTATGTGTTGCTTTTTATCCAAAAAATATCTGTTAAAGCTTTTTTACTGCCTTAATCACTATGTAAATAAAAAATCAGTAATATGAACAGTTTACCAAATTTGGATTTAATAATTCCCAACGAAATCACAGCGGTCGGGGCGCGGTAACGTCACTCATCCCTTTCGTTCGATAACCAAACTTGAACCAATCTATGTGACGGGTGGGTGAGGTCGAGAGAACGGCAGGGAGTGTCCTGTCCATACTGTACGTTACTACTAATACTTATACTGTGGTTTATGAGTAATAGATGACAAAATAGAAGTGTGCAAGTGGATTTTTAAAGTTCATAGATTTCCCGTACAAAATGTTCTATTACCAACTGAAAATATATATATTTTTTTTAAATATACACATTTATTTTTTTAAAGACTACAGAACCCTACTTTGCGCGTGATTCGACACGTACTTGGCCACTTTTTTTTAATATCCAAAACGACCTCGTTCAGAAAGAATTCAGATCATCACTAGTTACGATAATCCTGTCTTTTGAATGCTACCTGCTTGAGTTAAGCCGTTAAGCCAGCTCACGGTGTCGTTTCTCGAAAGCGTTATACTATCTACGCTATGTAGTAGGTTGATAAATGGGACACTCGCTTAGGGTACCAATTATTTAATCGGCGGCCAAATGCCCGTCTTCATAATGTGTATGAAAATGTATTGAAGTCTGCGCATGAATGAGCGGCTTTCAATCGACTTCCAAAAAGGAGGAGGTTCTCATGTGACTGTATGTTTTTTTTTGTATTGCGATATCTTCTCAGATTGTGAACCGATTTTAGTGATTCTTTCCCCCCTCAACCATCTCTGTGCAAAAATCACAACAATCCATTTTTCCATTGCGATGTGAAAGAAATTAACCAAAGAAGAGTATTTTTTCAGATCCTTCAGGAACTGCATCGGACTATGCTATTTTCACGGGATAAACAGTAGCCTATGACACAGGCTACTTGCATGCCAAATTTTATCAAGATTGGTCAAAGTGTTGAAACGTGAAAAAGTAAAAAAAAATAAACAAACAAAACATTTTCACATATTTTGTAATATTAGTAAGGATTTAATAAACAATAAAACGTCATTTGCACTACTATCCTAGTGTGTTATGCACAATTTATTAGTTTATTTTATCACACCCCGGACACTTCATACAACGGGCGAGAAAATGACATTTCTTAAAAACAAATGACGGAACAAACAAAATCATGGCGAAATCCTTTACGTTCGAGAACCAAACTAGCACCAATCTGTATGAAACTGGGTGACGAGGGGGTGAGGTCGGAATCTAGAGAGCGTCAGGGAGTGTCCATATTGTATGTTAGTCAAACGGTTGCGTCAAAGGGGCCGCCCTGATTTCAATCGAGGCGCCGCCAACGTTACACCCGCGCAGGGTCGCTCGAATCTTGTTCGGTATTTAATTATTAATATAGGCGACGATTCTAAAGATACTTCGTCCAGAGATGAAGGTATTCATGATAAATTAAAAAAAAAAACTTTTATTTTTGTAAAATTGTTTTATTCTTCAACACATTTCCAGAACTCCGTTCGGGTGTACTGCAGCTATTTCCCCGAACGTGCATTACACAGTTTGATGTTTGTCGTGGTTTTTTTTTGATACGGTGCCGTAATTATCTTTCGCCTAGTCCTGTCTAAGGCCACAGTATATATATTAGTACTAACGCTAAGGCCTAGAGCGCCAATTCGAAATGGCTCACAGTAGCGCAACGCCTTTGATGTCGCACGATGCCGCCACGGCGTAGGTACTAGCAGTACTAGCCTGTAGCCCGCCTGGCAAAATCGCGGAGTTTGTCAGGCTGTGCCCCGCCGCCCACTGCCCCGCAAGTACCCTTCCGTTGCTCTGCGTAAGTACATTCGTTGCACTACTGTAAGCCGCTATATTGTAATACTGTAGCCAAGTTTGCTCGCGCCGGTGCTCTCCGTATGTGGTGTTGAAGCTATTCAAAACAGCTGGACCAATTTCGATGATTACGAAATAACTATAGAGCACCATCGAGGAATTTCTAACATCTAAATTAAAATAAAGTAGTTGTCAAAGTGTCATGTCATGATTCAAATGATGAAAGAAAGCCAAAAAATTTAATGATTGTCCACACGAAATGAGTTAAAAAAAAACAATTCACGTTTTTTATGCACAAGAAAACAAAACTATAGAAGCCAAACTAGTCAATATTTATGGAACCATATCTTGCCAGCTCCATCTGTCGATACCAGATTGGAACTACTTCTTTTTCTTTCCAGCGACTAAAGAGCGAGTGGTAGCGAAAAATTGAAAAAAAAAACGACCTTCAGATTTTGATGGGGATCATTTGTCATACTCCTAATCGTATGTAATGTAGAGTCTTATGTAATTGAACTATAAAATAAAAAATGTCTCTATGTTTAATGTATGTGCGTCCGTCCGGTGCTCCAGACTAGAAGGATTAGGATATAATTTGGGTTAGAGAAACAGATTTTTAATATCTCAGTTCTTTTTAGGGTTCCGTACCCAAAGGGTAAAAACGGAACCCAATTACTAAGACTTCGCTGTGTGTCCGTCTGTCACCAGACTGTATTTCATGAACCGTGATAGATAGACAGTTGAAATTTTTACAGATGATGTATTTCTGTTGCCGCTATAACCACAAATACAAAAAATTAGAAAACTTGGAAAATAAGGGGTGTCACGTGTTTTTTTTGAAACATGAAGAAACCAGCGCCATCTAGTATGATGGCACGGAACCCTATGTGTGCGGTTCTGACTCGCACTTAGCCGGTTTTTTTCTTTTTACTCAGATATTCTGAGAGTTGGAGAGAAAAAAATAGTACTTTGCCAAACTTTAACATCAAAATCTTAGTAATGTGACGCTTTAGGTCAAAATATCCCAATGTTATGTTACTTAATGATTTGTTGGCAGAAAACTCTTACAGAGTTTAAGCATACCGAATGTAAATCTTGTGTTTTTAACTTATGTATTTCTCATTTAATGTGTTTTTTAATAAAATAAGTAAATAAATAAATGTTTTCTGTTTGTATTTGCATCCCCCATTAAAATATAATAGGTCTAATCGCGTGGAAATATTTCAAAAATAATTATAATATGTATTTAGTCGCTATGCCAGCTGCCATACAAAAATGTTCTAAAATAATAAAAATTCGCGAGAATTTGACTTCGGAAGTTTCTTGTGGCGGAGTCGCTTATATTATTATAAGATATCTCAAAACCTGTGAAGTTGTCGAAAGCCTAATAGTAAAGACTAACTGTCCCGGCGAACTTCGTACCGCCTCATACTACACAAAACTACACTACACTACACTACACTACGTTACGCTACACTACACTACACTACTTTTTGTAGATATTGTAGGAATTTTTAGGTATTTTTTTTACACCTTGGGTTACGTTATTTGAGTTTTAGTAAGGATCCCTATTTTTTAAAAATATAGCCTATAGCAACAACGGATAGTGTACAGCTTCCCAACGGTAAAATAATATTTCAAATCGGTTCAGCATTTTCGGAGACTATTCAATGCAAAGAAAAAATCAAATCATTCCTCTTTATAATATTAGAATAGATATAGACATGTCTGACAGTGTATTGTATGTAGAACTCTTTTCACAGATCACAGTTATTTTATTCATCTCTTATACACGAGTATAAAATTCTCGTGTCACAATGTTCGTTCCCGTACTCCTCCGAAACGGCTTGACCGATTCTTATGAAATTTTGTGAGCATATTGAGTAGGTCTGAAAATCGGCCAAAATCTATTTTATTTTAGGGTAGGGTAGTGTAGGTTAGGGTAGGGTAGTGTAGTGTAGGGTAGTGTAGTGTAGAGTAGTGTAGGGTAGGGTAGTGTAGTGTAGTGTATGTAGGGTAGGGTAGGGTAGTGTAGGGTAGGGTAGTGTAGGGTAGGGTAGGGTAGTGTAGTGTAGGGTAGTGTAGTGTATGTAGGGTAGGGTAGTGTAGGTTAGGGTAGTGTAGGGTAGGGTAGTGTAGTGTAGGGTAGGGTAGGGTAGTGTAGTGTAGTGTAGGGTAGGGTAGGGTAGGGCAGTGTAATGTAATGTAAGGCGGTACGTAGTTCGCCGGGACAGCTAGTAGCCATATAGAACAAACATAATATTACTGAAATTAAAATTTCACCCGACCAAATTTCAGCCAAATAGAGCTATTTCACTTTCGGCAGCCATTTTTTTTTCCGCCACTTTGATTTTTTATTGCATCTAAAAACTGCCCAGCGTGTACATTATTTTAGTTAAAGCACCATCTCCTTATCTCTTACCGTTTTGATGGGCAGTTGACCATTTCCATGAATGGCACTGGATTTCCATCAAATCAATTTTGATCCGCCTCCGTGGCGTAATGGTTAGTCCATTCGTTTCACACCAGGAGGTCGCGGATTCGATTCCCGGTGGGGTCAACTTGTAAGACTCGGTTAGGTTGGTGGTAGGGCATTTTCTACGCCCGCCTGGCTAGCTCCCACCATCTTATGTAAGTTTTACCGCAAAACATCAGTGTTAACAACCGTGTGTTCTGATGTGTTCCGCCTTGAATATAAGATAGCCAGTTCTCCATTGCGTTGGGGAATCTTGGTAGGCCCACTTCCATCTTCGGCATCATCGTCACTTACCATCAGGTGAGATTATGCCAAGGGCTTATCAATTGTTAATAAATAAAATAAAAAAATAAAAACTGGCTAATGACCATCTCGGTTAATTTAGCTATCAATTAAATAAAGACTGCATTGGAATCGGTCCACTCGTTTGAGTGCTACTATGCCACAGACATTCACACAGATACACACGTTGAATTTATAATAATAATAATAATAAATATCTTTATTCTTTCAGACAGTTTCAGTCCATTTTTGTTAGTACACACAACTTTAATAAACTATGTTAGTAATTAATAAATATAATAAAAACACACAGAAAAATAAAAATAAAAACATAATTAACATATATTGATAAGTATATTGACCCAATGCTTAACATTGGGACAATCATACTTGAAGACCCCTATTTTTGCGTTGGGGCAACACACTATAATAAAACCCTATCGGGTTACTGCTTTTTTTGTATCGAAAGTTACAAACATTCAAACAGGCGTTACAAACACATCTCTGATGAAAACCTTCATCTCTTAATAAACTATAACTCACCCCTTTGCGTGGACAATGTAATTTTATTACCTGTTTTCCAGGCCAACCATCCCAGCAACCTACGATTATTAAACGCCCAACAAGCAGGTAGGGGTTAGCCAATAAAGGTCACATAAAATTAAGTTAAGTGGGTATTGCCTGCGGTCTATACCGAGGCTCCAATAACTAATCTACTTATAGTTTAGAACCAATTTCAGTAAGCAAAAGGCTTTGTAAAATAAACTCGTTTTAGACACGAAAATTTCGTTAATCTCCTCCGCTTGTTTTTGGAGCGTTAACCATCTGTTCGAGATAATAATATGGATCAGCATGGATCTCACATTTCAACCTCTTAACCAATTGTTCGAGATAATAATATGGATCGGCATGGATCTCACATTACAACCTCTTTTTAACCCCCGATTAACCAACTGTTCGAGATAAAAATATGGATCAGCATGGATCTCACATTTCAACCTCTTAACCAATTGTTCGAGATAATAATATGGATCGAATCAGCATGGATCTCACATTACAACCTCTTTTTAACCCCCGATTAACCAACTGTTCGAGATAATAATATGGATCAGATGATTCCCACATCTCAACCTTTTACGCGAATTTCGGTTTAATCGAAGAGCAGCATCACCTGTAATCTGCAGGATACCCAACTCCTCACCAACTTACAGCAGCGGCATCATCTTTGGGCTCATTGGAATGATCTCAATGAATAGGTTATAGGTAGATGGTAAGAAAAGAGAGTCGGGGGTTTTTCAATCTTTAATTATAGTTTTAATACTTACTAATATTATAAATGTGAAAATATGTTTTTTGTTTTATTTATTTGTTTGTTACTTTTTCACGCTTCATCACCTTGACCAATCTTGATGAAATTTGACATGCAGGTAGCCTGTGTCACTGGAAAGCACATAGGCTACTTTTTATACCGTAAAAAAGCATAATCCGATGCAGATCTTTTTTGGTTAATTTCATTTCATTACCATCGCAACGGACAATGGATTGTTGTGATTTTTTCACAAAGATGTTTGAGGAGGTGGGAAATTACACATTTTTTTCTAATTACCATATCCTGAGATAGTTCCCGAGGGATCTGAAGAAAAAATCATTTCCACGCTAGCGCACGTCGGCATCGCAACGGGCAACTGATTGAAGTTATTTTTTGTATACAATTGGTTAGGGAGTGGGAAGTGGCATAGACTGCTAATCAGAATAACCCGATATAGTTTCTGAGGGATCTAAAGAAATCTCATATCCTCAAAGACAATCATAAAAACTATGTCCACGCGGGCGAAGCCGAGGTCAAAAGCTAGATAAATATATATTTGAACTAGCGAACTCCGCCCGCTTTTTTTTCACAGGATCACCCAATAGATGCCGCTAGGCTAATCAGAAGATTCCCTGAAAGTTTAATTTGGAGTCCATGGGGAACATACCTACATACACACATCGACTTTTATATATGAAGATTGCTACTTAGCTAGGTAAATTTTAAAGTATCTTATATATGAAACTGTGCAAAGTAATTAAATTACGCTCAAAATTGTTAAGGCGTAGTATGTTTGTCGCCTCTATTTTCTTTCAATCCTTTGAAAAACGGAGGAGGTTCTCAATGCGACGGTGTTTTGTTTGTATGTTACGCGATTTCTTGTTAACTGATTTTGATACTTATTTTTTAATAAATAGGTTATACCTCGTAATTAGTCCCATGTAAGTTTTATCACAATCGGTTTAGTATTTTTGTTTTGTTACATCTTTCCTCTCGCTTTTCTGCTATCTGTGGGAGTTATTGCGTTAAATGGGACAGTAAAATGTATCAGGAAATGCTAACGTTTTTAAGTCACGAAGGCTAAGGTAACATGGCCATGCCGCCTAATGTGAGGCCGAAGGCAAAGATGACCTACCATCCGGAGGTTCGGCCCTTGAATGTATGTACGACCCGATAAGCCATATTACTCTTCTGATCGTTGAAAAGATCAAAATTGCTAAAAATATTTTTTTTAAAATTAAAATGTTTTTTTTTCAAGTCAGAAAAAAGATAAATTACATGGAATTACAAAAAATAATTTCAGGTTAATCTGGGTTTTCATAAATATTTTGTCACACGTAACACATCTTAAGCGACTACTTAAGGCTCGTTTATTTTTAAAAACTAACAAAAAGGAATGTAGGGCAAATTGGTCCAAATTTGTTGCGATTGAAGTCTGTTTTTTACGTGTTCAGCGTGATATTTAATTTAATTTTATTTATTTATTTACCAGACAACATGGGCCCATGATATGTTAGTAAAAAACTTATTGACTATATGTTAGTAAAACGTGAAAAATAAAGAAATCAATTAATATAATAAACCTGCCCAGCATGTGGGTGAATCAGGGCTGACACCCAGTGCTTCTGCAGCACACTGTCGGGTCTGTCTGCCAGCACCCTCAGGATGGTGTTGTTGCTGCCCAGCATTCTACTGCGGACCGAGTCTATTTTTTTGCGTGAAATCCGTCTACTTGGGCTGCGGCAAACATGCCTGAAGCACTGCAAATGGGCAACCTCAACATCATCCTGAACACATTATTGTACTGGATCCGTAGGGCATTGAAAGCCCGAAGGGTATAGCTAGCCCACAGGCCGCTTGTATAGAATGATTGACAGTATGATTTAAACAAAGTGACCTTCACATCATCTGTGCAATCAGCGAACCTGCGTGCCAGCATATTCCCGCGCACCGTCAATGCCCTACGTTCCCTCTCGATGTCACAATCGTCTTTTAAATGTGTGGTAACAATGTGCCCTAGGTATTTAAATTGGCCGACTCTTGACAGCTCTTCATCTGTTCCTTCGTACTTCCTAAACCATTACACCGATCTTGATAAATGTGGTGTTTTTGGATTCGTGGTATCAGTCCGCGTTTTATAGGATATATAACATTTTAAAAAATCAACATGGCGGATTTTATAGGTGAATTAAACAACCAAATCGATTGATTGATATTTTGATATTTGAATGCCAAATCTGCTGAAATATGAGAACTTCCTATATAATGTTAACAGCTTTTTAACCATGTTTTATGCAAATACATTTTTATTTCATTTCAAAAATATATGTTTTTTTAGATATTCATATCATGTTTGGCATCAAAGGAAAGTTCTTAACGAGCAAATTCTAAATATATATACATTACATATTGAAATGTTTCTATCTTCTTAGCAAATTTTCTCACAAGCGATATTATAAGACGGCTCAATGCACGCGCCCTACAATCAAGCGACACGACACGCGGCCGGGGGTAGCGACTAGCGAGGTGGGGTGGTTTTATACTTTGAGCACAAAAAATATGGATATAAAATAAAAGTTGAAAAAACTAAAACCCGACTAAGGAATAGTATGAAAACAATAGTTTCCTGCCTGAAATAGTAGACTTTATTTTTCCCTTCATTGGGGTAATCGCAAGCCCTATCGTAATCATTTTTTTTTATAATAACTAGGTACCTATCATTAAGGCTTGCGACCACGGCTATTACCCCTGATGAAGAGAAAAATTAAGACTACAATAACTCTTGTTGTCATAATTTTCCGTAATCGGGTTTAATTTTTTATAACATAATTATTATTTTTTTTGGTTTTTTTTTATTCATAGTTGGTAAGCCCTTGGCATCATCTCACCTGATGGTAAGTGATGATGATGCCGAAGATAAAAGTGGGCTTACCAAGATTTGCCAATGCAACGGAGAGCTGGATATCTTATCTTCAAGCCGGAACACATCGTAGCTAGCCAGGCGGGCTTAGAAAATGGCCTTCCACCCACCAAACCGAGTCTTACAGGGTTAGACTCCGCCGTGAATCGAACCCGCGACCTCGATGTGAAGCTAATGAACTTTACCATTAAGCCACGCAGGCGGTTAAAATCATCCCTAATAAGTAATAACACAGAAACTGTAAAAAGTTCAATCGGCTGCTGCCTATTACGGTTTAAAACAAAAATCTTTTTAATTGTTAAACAGACGAACGGATGGACATACAGTGTAGGCGTAGTAATAGGGTCCCGTTGGCATCTTTAGGCACGGAACCCTAAAAAATGATCAGCCACCGTTTTTGTTTCAATCAAAGTATGAAAACAAAGCTGCAATTATATCCAAACAAAACGGCCAGCGAGTATTTCACGAATAAATCAAAATCCGGAAGCTTCTGTTGAATTAATAATTTTAGCAATAAAATAAAAACAAAAACCCGACTACATTATAAACGTAACCGCTCTTTTTTTAACTCTTTTGGCGGGTAAACATGTCACATGTCACTTACAAGAATCGAACGACACCTCGCATTCCAAAACCCATCAAATAGTTTAAGCTATATAGAGCTATATAGAGCGTGCCAAAGAAATAAATAAATATACATACATCAAAAAACATAACCTTTTTTCTAGCGCAGTCGGATAAAACTTGCTATAGAAGCGTGCCTGTTGGTGATAGGTAACTGAAAACGGATTATAAATATATTCGAGGCCAATATTACGGAACATTCAATTTATTTTTAAATCTCATTTATAAATTAGGTCAGCAGTGGTCAGTGAATAACTGTTATGTAGCGGTATATCATATCAACAATATCTAGGGATATACTTCATACCCAGCATTTAAATGAAATTTCAAGTATTAGTATTGGGTTCCGTACCACTAAACTATCCTACTTCCTACTATCCTACTATAATATTATAAACGCGAAAGTTTGTAAGAATGTATGGATATATGTTTGTTACTCTTTCATGCAAAAACTACGTAACGGATCTGGATGAAATTTGGTAGATAGACAGATTAGGACTTGCATTAACACATAGGCTACTTTTTACAACGCTCGCAAGCCGCTTGCGGCTCTCGCACTGTGCACCCTCGATAAGTCATAGAAACGTTGTCCACGCGTGTGAAGCCGCGGGAAACAGCTAGTAATATTATTTTATTTTTACCCGACTGCATTAGAAGAAGGATTATGTGTTTCGAGTGCATGTATATATGTCGGAGCACAAGGACGTGGCGCCATCTATGCATGCGTCGAAGCACCGTGTGTTTTATCTTGAAACGTCAAGCGGTTAGCTAGGGTAGTAATATAGTCATCTTTGGCCAAGGCGTGGTCTGTGCGAGACCGGAACCCGGAAGTTGGTAGTGTTGGTACTTGTTTGTTAGCCAATCAGAATCGTTGTGTTTATCGATCCATTAAAGACAATGCAGCCTACCTACAGAGGCTACGACAGAGGCGCCAATTATTTTACGAGCACTTTTGATCGAGCAGCTGAACTGTCAACTTGGGAAGCCAGCCCGTGCCGAACTCATCGCAGTCTATAAAATAATCGGTTTTCATCCGAATCATCGTGAAGCCTCGAGTTGCAAACGTGTGTGAATATTGATTGTACACTCCAAAACTTCTCGAAGACGAGTTTATTTCTTAGATACGGCCAAAACCCTTTTGATGATCCGAAATATATGTTTATTTATTTCTTTGGTACGCTCTGTAGCCTTAACTGCTAGATGTATTTTAGAGTGCGAGTTGTCGTTAGATTCGTCTTAATCCCGTGAGTGACATAGGATACAAAAAATACGGGTTAACTTTCCATGCAGTCGGGTTTTTATTTTTAATTAATTCTTAAAGTTATTTATCTACAGCTTTTGCCCGCGGCTCTCGTGCGTGGAAATAAGTTTTCTGCAGATCCCTTTCCCAGATAGGGCTATTCTGATTATCAGTCTGTCACTTCCCACCGCCTCAACCAATTCTGCAGAAAAAAATCACTACGATCCGTTGCTCCGTTGCGACGACGACGTGTGCAAGTGTGTAAATTAGTTTTTCCTAGATCTCTCAGGAACTATATCAGGATATGCTAATTAGTAAACTATGTCATTTCCCAGTCCCTCGTCCATCACTGTGCAAAAAATCACAACAATCCATTGTTCCGTTGCGATGTTAAAGCCTATGTCTATCCCAATGCCACGTATACCTGCATACCAAATTTCATCAAGATTGGTCAAGGTGTTGAAGCGTGTGAAGGTAACAATCAATATAACACATTTTCACATTTCTAATATTAGTAAGAATATGGATTTATCACAAAAAAGTTTTTCTTTCATTCCGTTTAGGATTCTAAGCGCGATTACGACTCATTTACCATTTGTTTTTTTAGGGTTTAGCACCCAAATGGTGCCAACGTGACCTATCACTAAGCCTCCGCTGTTCGTCCGTCCGTCTGTCAGCGGGATGTACTTCATGAACCCTAATAGCACAGATGAGATACTAGTTGCTAATAACCAGACAGTTGAAATTTTCACAGTGTTCTTTTTTATTGCCGCTATAACAACAATTAATGAAAACAAAGTAAAGTGAAAAATTGAAGGGGTTCTTATACAAGAAATGTAATTTTTTTTAAACGTGTAAATTTAATCTTGTACAATGTTACGGAATCCTTCGTGTGCGAGTCCTATTCACACTTTTCCGGTTTTTGTTAAGAAATCCGTCATAATAACGCATATTTTGTAAAAATTTCTACCGGCTACCTATAAAAGTTAAAAACTATTTCAAAGTCAGACATGGAGATAGACAGACGGATGGACCTTTGTAATAGCACAGTATTACGATATGACTTACAGTAGTGCAACGCCTTTAATGTTGCACGATGCCGCCACGGCGGGCGTACGTACTAGCAGTACTAGCCTGTAGCCAGACTGTGCCCCGCCGCCCACTGCCCCGCAAGTGCCCTTCCATTGTTCGGCGTAAGTACATTCGTTGCACTACTGTAAGCCGCTATATTGTAATACTGTGGTGATAGGGTCTTTGAGTACAGTACCCTAAAAAGTAATAAGAATCAATTTTAGAGTTTAGTTACTAGAATAATTTGACTGTTCAAGCAGACCAGCACACATCTACTTACGAGACCTATAAAATGTTTTAGATTCGATGGCTTTGCACCGAACTTAAAAAAATTGTGGGCCCCGAATTTGATTTGTACCAACCTTTGATTTCGTTACTATATCATACTTTTGCGTTCATTTCTTTTTGAAGTCGGTCTTTAGTTTTTTTAAACATTAATTTTAATTTTTAGTGATAATGCTACTTATCTATCTAACAACGTTACACCACTTACACCCATCAATTACCTACTCGCTAATAGAAATCATCAAATCATAAGGCATGTGTTTAATAAACTGATACAGAGTCTTGTAGCTTCCATCATCATCTCAGCAACATGAAAGTTAAGGAGTCAAACCTTCCATCATCAGCTCACTTGAATAACCTGAAAGAAACGTATCTACGCATAATATTAAAAGATTTATCGTTCAACTCCTAACCGTTAAGGAGTTGTACCTTCCATCATCAGCTCATCAACATGAGGTGATGACTACCAGACGAAAATATTTAAATAAATACCTGCGTAATACGTGTCTATAAAATTTTAGAATTACCCTCGATTTCCCTGGGATCCCATCATCAGATCCTGACTTATTGACAATGGACCACTTTGGAAATATACTCTTTTGAATTAAAAAAAAATTGAAAATCGGTCCACAATTGATGGAGAATCTGGTGGACATACATAAAAAATACGCACAGTCGAACATAGAACCTCCTCCTTTTTTGAAGTCGTTTAAAAATAATGATTGCCTTAACCCTAGAGTGCTAGCGCTATGAGTATTTTGCTGCCCTCGACAAACAATGTATATTATTTTATAAACTATGCATTCGCCAAGGTCAAGTCTTCCAGTAGCTGCTCCCATATCCTTCACTTACCTGTATCATAAGTTGGAAGAAAATCAATTGCGCTTGTGACCGCGGAATTTAAGGGTTCTTTCTTGTTAGGACAAAAAGTAGTTGCAATACAAGAGCAAATTTACTGTGTAACGAGCACTGTGTGTACACTTTTAGGACTTTTTTGCTGAAATATATGCCGAAAGTATGTTATGATAACATTTAAATAAGTATGTAGGTACCTACATGAAGATGGTCGAAAAAAAGGCAACTTTCCCAAAGTACTCTCCAAATGTTTTTTTTTATTTTTAATATTACTTAAATCAATATTACTGCTTTGTCTAGTTTATGATTTATTTTTATTCTTTAAAAAACATTTAGAAGATTTTTAACCATTGTGTTAAAAAATGCATTTTAATATGGACAGCCAAATACTCCCCACGCGACACTCACGTTTCACGGAAAGGCATGACTACTCTAGGGTTAAGCTAGTTTTTTTTTTGTTTTAACCCTAAAAAAAATATAGGTACTTTACCTAATTATTTGATTCGTTTCTAATTACCCGGATGTTAACAACGCGTTTCCAATTTCCTATGTTTTGTTAGTAATTTGATAAAGCAAGATAAATAAAGGAATTTTACGGGTTACGTATGATTAAGAAAAACATTCCGTAGCTACAAATCGGGAAAAACTCAACAGCGATTATGTAAAAAAACTTGTTGTCTGTAAAATCGGTTTACGGACGATAATTTTACGTGACGGATGCGAAATTCGTTATATTATCCTACCGACAGTAGATGCGCCCGTAACGAATCAAAATGCGCCTTAAGTCCGCAGACCGAGAGTCGGTATCACTTCACCCGTCATGCACCTTTATATAAGCCGCTCCTGTTATAGGGTTGGGAGTTGTGAGAAAACAATACCTAGTACATTACTGCAGCGGCCAGTAAAAGAGACATTGATGGACGAACGTGTGTGTGTCATCAATGCCTAGTTGTGGCCAGGGCTTGTATAGTAATTTTCTCAAATAATGCGCAGAAATTAAAACTTCAATAAATACTTTTCAAAATCAATGACGAACAACAATCATTTTTCACGCGCAAAAGTGTTCATTTGTTGTTTTTTTTTTCAATAAACAGCGTTCTATTTTCAAGTCAGTTCGAAATTTAAATAATACCTTTGTTAAGTTACCTCCTTGGTGGCCATGTTTTGGAGTAAAATATAGTTCCATTTTTAAATTACACGACAGATATGAGTTTACGTAGTAATTTATTTGGCCGCTAAACACGACAGATATGGATTTTCATACAACTTTTGCCAGCCGCTGCGCGCATGTATTTGAACAGTACAACAATTTTGATTTATCTCTCGAAGAAGTTTGTCATAATAATGCTCAAATTTCCAAGCATGTTTGTGAAAATTAAATTAAATTTCGATATTGCTAGTAGAACAAACACACTAAGGCGTAATGTAACGTTGTACATTACGGATAATAAAGTGGAGGTAGGATATATGTACCACCTATTTATACTTTATTACGTTATTTTTAATAAAAATTGACAATGATCGTAGGTTCAGTCACCTATCTATTTTTAGGGTTTCGAAGTCAACAATGGACCCTTATAGTTTCCCCATGTTTGTCAGTCTGTCCGCCGCTAGTACGAGTAGTACGACAAAGTTGTACAATAAAATCTTGAAAAAAAAACTTTTTGGAAACCTCCCCTACATGTAAAGAGGATTACCTTACTACAGCAAGGATTTTTTTATGGTTTAAGAAAAACAACTTTAATAATATTTTTAAATAGTATTAGTTCTCAGAAATAAAATTATAATTACTAACATTGAAAATTATAATATATTATTTCTTATTATTGTTACTAAAAATACTTTTTATGCTTTAAGGAACTAAAATAATTTAATAAACCAAAACGGAGTAATACTCGTATTAATTCAAACTTATTTAAAATAAAAATAAAATGTAAATTAGAAAGACTGTAACGACGAACTGAATTTCTAAACGTGCCATTGTATGTTTTCCTTTGATTAAAAAGGATCTATTTTAAAAACTCTTTCCACGCTAGCGGATAACACGCAATTTTGCGCGCTAAAATGGAGTGACGTACAAAACATTTCCGAGCGTGTGAGGTGAAATAATATTTAACAAAGATTGGCGCGAAAATGAGAAAACACAATGAATAATCATTATGAGACTGACAGGTTCCAAATTCAAACGTATTATTGTTTTTTTATTTGATGTAACAGAATTTATGGCCTGATTAAGTATGTGCGTTTATGCTCCATAATAGCTGAACCAAATCGGGTGCTTTTTAAATATGCATTGATCACTAATATATTTGACTGGCTTGGCTAGGATTTTAAGTCACAGGTGCTAATTAGTTTAAAATAAAACACTATCATTACAAATCCAGAAAATAATTAGTTACATTAAAAAGTCCAGTATAAGCAGAGATATGCTATATATAAGGGGAGGTAGATAGGTTACGTGCATCCAAAAAGTGAAGCAAAAAAAAGATGCCAATTGGCATCTCTTTTCTTAGTAGCATCGATGCAACGGAAGCGAACTGCTTGTAATGTTGTGTGTGTAAATGGCTTCGATTTTCAAATGTAGTTTGTTAGTGCATAACCCATCTATGGTAACAAATCTCTGAGTATAAGGGCGAAATATAGCAGTTAAAAAAATTACATTGCCTATTGGAGGACTTGTTTTATGGGTCTCCAACTCATCACACTAAACAACTTTCTGCAAGAAAATTCTCAAAAAAATGATTTTGTCATCAGCTGATATATTTGTTCTTTAAAGAAATGTTTTTTTGCACATTGTCTGTGT
The DNA here is from genome assembly GCA_947284805.1 of Coleophora flavipennella. NCBI lineage: Eukaryota > Metazoa > Arthropoda > Insecta > Lepidoptera > Coleophoridae > Coleophora > Coleophora flavipennella. The sequence goes on from OX369286.1 coordinate 10,267,651, forward strand.
ATCATACTGAACAACTTTCCCCAAGAGTATTGACGAAAGTTTTTCAGTATGGCACACCCTGGACACTTTATACAACGGGCCAGAAATGACATTTCAAAAAAGGAATGACGGAACAAACAAAATGGCGGCGAAATCCTATACGTTCGACACCCAAACTGTAACCAATCTGTATCAATCCGGGTGACGAGGGGGCGAGGTCGCAATCTAGAGAACGGCAAGGAGTGTCCATTCTGTATGTTAGTACTAATATACATAGGTACTTTGGCCCCAGTTAACGGGTCCCACACCAATTTTGTTACATCCTTTTTAACCACAGAAATTGCCTATATTATTCTGATATATGTATTAATAACCATTGATTTATTTCATAAATATTCTTCTGGAAAACTTTTGAAAAATTCGATTGCCTTTATAACAACGAAAATTGCCTATTCTATTTAAATTTGATTTCTGTGTTAATAACCGTTGATTTATCCCTTAAATATTTTTCATAATTTCATAACTTTTGAAAAATTTGATTGCCTTTATAACCAAATTCCCTATATATTATTCCGAGTTGATTTATCTCATAAATATGGTTCTGGGAAACTTTTGAAAAATTCGATTGCCTTCCAACAATAAGGTCTTGGCAGAAAGCTTTTTACGTGACGCAACCGGGTCAAGATCCCGTGTCCCTGTCGGGGGAGCGTCGTCGGCCCTTCACTCTACCCTCAGCCCTCAAGGCTCTTGCGATTATTACCTTTGTTATAAAAATAGGCCACTCGCAGGTCCTTTTCAACAGTCATTTTAAAAGGAGAAGGGTCTTATCCGCTTTATGTTATGTTATGCGATTTCTTCTCGAACATGAACCGATTTTATTGATTTTTTTTACCTTTGATCGACTGAGGAGCGGAAGTTAGCTAGCAACGAAGGAGTGAAGAAGGTACCTACGAGTGAATGAATGAATGAATGATCTATCCGAACGATTTCGGTCATGGCGACCACTTCGACTCCTAGTCCTACGAGTATAGTGATGACGAAACAAATCGAAGTTGAGATTTTGATGGGGACCGGTTCTCTGACACCGATAGAGTCTAAAAAAATATTTCAATTATAAAAAAACGTCTTGACGATCAGGATTAAACGCTTCACGTTACTAGAACTTTATATAGCTTAGGTGTTGTTCGGAAAAGTCCTAATAATATAGTACCTCCCATATAAAGCTAGGTTGTCTGTTACTTTTTTTCAAAAATTGATCTATTTTAATGAAACTTGATATATATGTTCTTTATTGCATACAAATATTTACATGAAAAATATTTAGAAAGGACATAATATACAAAGTAAGAGTAAATAGGACTTAATAAGGCCCACTGTACTGGTACGTTAGTACTAATATATATACTGTGGTACTGGGTAATTCATTATTCCAGAAAAAAACTTAATAAGGTACGTCCCTCCCATGCAAACATAAACTATTTGTAAAATTTTCATCAAATCTAATATACGCCTCTTTTAATAGCTACTTCATAGATAAATAAGCGTATGTTTTGTGAATTTTCCCTACTACGCCAGATGGTGAAACTCCCAATAAAAGGAGTGGAATTCCCCGCCGGCGCAGGCGTCTATATTCCCCGATTCGTATAATTTAGGAATCTTCAAGACGAGAGTGAATAGGCACTATTTGAGTTTGCATGTTACATCCTCGGCTCCATCGGCACTTACCATCAGGTGCAACCAAACGCACTCAAATTTTTAATAAAAAAAAAGAAACCGCATCGCGCGGTTCCTTTTCACGGTAGAACAAGACATGCTCTTACCTAACCGTCTGTCCGTCCGTCCGCCGAACTCGGTTTTATTAGGAGTTTTTACTTAGTATAGTGCGTGCCACTAAAGATGATACTTGAGACACTACGTAAAACATAAAAAAACAAAGTAGGCCGAGGTTTACGACGGACATACATATATGTCTATAGAATAAAAAGATTATATACAACTATACATTATGGATAACTATTTCATACACTTTCCTACTTCTTTTTTTTTATTAAAAATTTGAGTGCGTTTGACTGCAACTCACCTGATGGTAAGTGATGATGCAGTCGAGGATGGTACACGCAAACTCAAATAATGCCTATTCACTCTTGCCTTGAAGATCCCCAAATTATAGGAATCGGGAAACACTGACGCAGGCAAGGAGTTCCATTCCTGCGCTGTACGCATAATAAATGAAGAAGCGTAACGATTCGTGCGAAAAGGTGGAACATCAACAACAAAGGGGTGCAACCCCTCCCTGCGTCTCGTTGACCGACGGTGGAATGGAGCAGGGGGAATGAGGTCGTGAAGTTCTTGCGCGCACTCTCCGAAATGAATTCGATAGAATACCGATAGACAGGCGACTTTGCGGCGATGCTCAAGGCTTTGGAGCTTGTGATTGACTAGCTCGTCGTCACCAATGAGTCTCCGTGCGCGTCGGTCGATGGCGTCCAAGGTACCCAGCTGATAGCGGGCTGATCCATCCCATAAGTGTGAACAGTACTCCATACATGAGCGGACCTGTGCTTGATACAAGGTAAGCAGCTGTCCAGGTGTGAAGTACCGTCTCACCTTAGAGAGAATGCCCAGCTTCATTGCAGCAACTTGGTCTTTTTAATGTTTTACGTGGTGTGTCAAGTCTCATCTTTAGTGGCACGCATTATATACGAAGCGGCGCGCTGTATTGTAAAACGGCTAAGTCTACAATATGGGTGCGACGCCAATACACGGATTTTGGGTGTTCATACGTTCTCATTAATTTCATTTGAGATCTCACTGACCTGGTTGCGTAGTAGTTAGCGTTACTGACTGTTAGGCTAAGGGTCGTGGATTCAAATCCAACCCAGGGAATACTTTCATTATGACAAACAGGACTTTTGTGTCTGGTTGTTCTTTATCTATATTATACTAGCTGTCCCGGCGAACTTCGTTACACTAACTCACTACCCTACCATAAAACCTTTTCCTGATTGCTGTTCAAAAGTTGTTCAGTTTCATGAGTAGAAGCCCTTCTACTCATGAAACTGAACGACTTTTGTTCCAGGTTTCACTTTCAAATCGTACTGTATTTCGTCGTTCATTTATAACCCATACACTTCCCCAGTGCTGGGGCAAAGCTATAGAATATAGACAGATTTTTATTTGACATAAACGCACACCGATTATACAATACCACAGAATTACAATAAGACAATATCGCGATACTGTGACAATACTGAGACAAGACTCTGTTTCCCGCAGCTTCACCCGCGTGGATAACATTTCTATGACTTTTCGAGGGTGCGCAGTGCGCGAGCCGTAAGCGGCTCGCGAGCGTGTAAAGAGTAGCCTGTGTGTTAATCCAGGTCCTAATCTGTCTACGTACCAAATTTCAGCTAGATCCGTTAAGTAGTTTTTGCGTAAAAGAGTAACAAACATACATCATACATAGTTTAGTATTAGTATACTAGTACAATATACAGGGTGTAACAAAATTGGTTTAGATCCCGTAAACTGAAGCTTCTACTCATTATACTGAACAACTTTTGTTATACGACTTTGCTAAAAACGCAAAAAAGAAATTTACTCTTCATACAAATCAATCAGCTGATCGACCAATTTTGTGCATTTTAGTATGCAGGGTCAAAATTTCATTTTGAGAAAAGCTATGAGTTCTTTTGGGGAAAGTTATTCAGTATGATGAGTAGAACTCCCAGTAAACGGGTTCTACACCATTATTTTTACAGCCTGTATATGGTAACCGCGCTTCCATCTTCGGCATCATTATCACTTATCATCAGGTGAAATGATGCAAAGGGCTTACCGTGAACAAAAAAAAATATGCATAAAGAGTAAAACATAGAAAAAAAAACCCACAAAAAAACAAATAAAACTAACGGAATCGGTGTAGAATACTAACATAGCTAACGCAATAGGTCTTTTCCAAAACTCGAAAATGTTATTCCATTCCCCACACGGAGCCGAGTCCGGGTTATAGAAGGTTGTGGCGCTAGTAGGCGAACCTCACTGTCAGAAGGTTTTCAACCCGTGTATAAGGCGTCTTACTCAGCTTAAGGCGAGGCTCCGGTGGAGAAGCGGAGAAACCCTTTTGCTAGATCCAATTTTTTGGGTATTTACTACTAAATATTGGTCGTACAAAAAATATTGGACATACTTAAGGATATTGTCTGAGGAACGTGCTATAATATGTTACACGATAGTGTGTACTTTACTCGATCATAAAAAATACCATAAAACAGGTCTAAACGTTTTAAAAAAAAGTTTATTAACAAACGAATTGTTTGTTAATAAAATTTCTAAATTTGCACATAGTTTTTATATGGAGATATTTATTTTTAAGTACTACAGAGAACCTGCTAAATTTTAGTTTTTAAATTGAACTCTTAAGAGAAATAACAAAGTAAAACATTGAAAAAGTGCAAAAGTGTGGTTATTGTCTAGACTCTTTACACGTAAAAGAAAAAACCGAGACAACTGTTTTACAAATGCCTCGCCTTAAGAGGAAACGCGGGCACAATTTTTTCCATATAAACTCAGTCCCTTGTTTCCTCCCTGGATAATGACAAAAAAACAAAAATGTTGTTTCTATCAAACCTATACCTACAGCGGCCATGCCCCTATGTTTTGTTTTTTCCCGTATTCTCATTGTAATAGGAAGTAGGAGCCTTCAAAAACTGAGATAATTGCCCAATTGAAACGTCATTTTCAGACACCCACCAAAAAATTACACGCATACTAACAATAAAACTAAAACATAGAGGCATAGGTAAAGCGTTTTTAAATTATTTTTGAATAAAATATTATTATTGTTCATGTTTTTGAGTAGAAAAAAGGGGATTACGAAATGCTGTTTTAGTCAATTTTAGTGCCTATTATCGAACTGCGCTGCAGTTCTCCCTTTCTTGCTGTATACGGATAGGTTTGGGGGAGAAAGACAGCAACATTTTATTCAAATACTCTTTAGACCTCGTTCCTCTTAACGACTGCCATCTAGTGATAGCAACCGGCACTATTGGCTTATTGTGCCTTAAAAAGCACTAAAACGGTGCCAATAAAAGTCGAACCCATCCAGGTAATGACACAATAGTTACTTTGACCGCGCTTCAGATCAGTTAACCTGTGCGATCGACCCAACCACGTCACAACGAAGCTACAACCGCTTCTGTATTTCGAATTACAGTTTAATGAAACATTCCTCCCTCCCTACCTACACCCAATTTATCAAAGGAAGAGGGTCATCTGTTAGTTTTGACATGACGACTGTGATCTTGGCAATTTCCTGGTCCTTAAGGTACTACTGAATGTGAAGGAAGTCCTTTATAGTTGGGTCTCGTGAGTTTGATATTTGGTAGGTTGGGACTGAACAGGTGTATCTATTGTGAAGTTGACTTGTTTCTAACTTCACTTTTAATGATATACTAGCTGTCCCGGCGAACTACGTACCGCCTTACATTACAATACCCTACTCTACCCTACACTACCCTACCCTACACTACACTACCCTACCCTACACTACCCTACCCTACACTACTCTACTCTACACTACACTACCCTACCCTACACTACTCTACACTACCCTACACTACACTACCCTACCCTACACTACCCTACCCTTCACTACCCTACCCTACATACACTACACTACACTACCCTACACTACACTACCCTACACTACACTACCCTACCCTACCCTACACTGCCCTACCCTACACTACACTACCCTACCCTACCCTACCCTACCCTACCCTACACTACCCTAATCTAAACCATCCTCAAACCCCCTGGAATACACACAAAAAAATTCATCAAAATCGGTCCAGCCGTTTAGGAGGAGTTCAATGACTAACACACGGACAGAAGATTTATATAATGATATATACTAACATCTAAGTTTGCTATCTACCTATCGTATCAAAATAAGGCGGTAATATTACAGATTTTCGTAATTTTTGACGTCAATTACTCCTAAACGATAGAACACACAAGGTTGAAAAAAATACCCTTATTTTTGATGATGTTCCTTCAAGTCAAAAGCTATTAGAAACACGATTGAGCAGTTTTGGCTCGATAGAAAAAAATCCCAAACATAGGTCTACACCGTTACTTTCAACTCTAGTTATGACTTCTACTTTGAAGTATAAATTAAAAAAAATATACAACAATATTTGTTATGATAATACAAAGTGAGTAATGTTATTATTTTTAATACTCTTATTGTAGTTTTTGATTGAAACCAAAAAACCACTGAAAAAGTGTGGTTATTTACTTTCGTCCTTCAAAGAAGTCCACTACTAAACAAAAGACTCCCCCAAAGGTTTTTCACAACGACTGGTCCTGCACTGCCCGCATCCAGTGGCTACCCGCGACCTTAACCGATGGGAGGCCTATTTACGCTTCATCTTCCGGTGCGCAGTTGCCACTCGAGAACTTTAATGTCCCGAGTTAAAGAAGCCCTTAAAAATCTCGCACGCAGCTCGCAGGAATTTTATTAAAGGCATTAAACCTTACGAAAATCTTCGTGTAATTTTCTTTATTACACGCTCTGATTAAGGCGGTAATATTACAGATTTTCGTTATTTTTGACGTCAATTACTCCGCCTTTGCTTAATGTATTTTCTTTTGTCTAAATATTTAATGTATTTGTTTTAAAAGCAATAAAGAGTTTACAAACAAACAAACAAAACCCAAGGTTGAAAAAAAAACTCTTATTGTTGATGATGTACCTTAAAGTCAAAAGCTATTAGAAACACGATTGAGTAGTTTTGGCTCGATAGAAAAAAAACCCAAAGATAGGTTACACCGTTACTGTCAACTCTAGTTATGACTAATATTTTTAAATATGTATAAATTTTAAATATACAACAATATTTGTTATGATAATAAAAAGTGAGTAAAGTTATTATTTTTTACTAGCTGTCCCGGCGAACATCGTTCCACCTTACACTACACTACACTACCCTACCCTACACTACCCTACCCTACCCTACCCTACACTACACTACACTACCCTACCCTACCCTACCCTACACTACACTACACTACACTACTACCCTACACTACACTACCCTACCCTAGCCTACCCTAACTACACTACACCTACACAACACTACCCTACCCTACCCTAAAACCAATTTTTTTTAATCATATTTTTTTCATGATGATCTATGATCTATTCCCGACGATGACAAATGCAAAAACACAAAAATCATAAAAATTGGTCCAGCCGTTCTTGAGTTATAAATGGTGTAACTAACACAACTTTCTTTAATAAAGACTAGTATTCCCGGCGAACTTCGTATCACCTTACACTACACTACACTACCCTACCCAACCCTACCCTACCCTACCCTACACTACCCTACACTACACTAAACTACACTACCCAACCCTACATAAGAACCTTCTCCTGACAATAACGAACTCGACAAAAAAGAATTAGCGAAATCGGTCCAGCCGTTCACGCGTAATGCCGTGAGCAAAGGAAATAGGGATTTATTTTTATTTCAATAAGTACTTTCATTCTAGTTTTTGATTCAAACGAAAAACTATTGAAAAAGTGTGGTTATTTTCTTTACTCTTTACATGTAAAGAAAAAGACAGAGACAACTGTATCAACCAATACCTCGCCTTAACTGTGAAGAAATAGATATAGGGAGATACAAATTATATGTAATCGTACCCAGAGATATGCTATATATAACGGGAGGTAGATAGGTTACATGCGTCCTAAAAGTGAAGCAAAAAAAAGATGCCAATTGGCATCTCTTTTCTTAGTAACATTCGGTGCAATAGAAGGAAACTACCTATAACATTGTGTGTGTAAATGGCTTCGATTTTCAAATGTTGTTTGTTAGTGCATAACCCATCTATGGTAACAAATCTCTGATCGTACCTACCTATTTTATATTCAGCGAGAGACGAGAACGAAAGTAAAATTCAATCATTTCCTTCATAAATTCAGTTCAGTCTTCGTATAACATTTCACATGTAATTTTCTTCATATTTATAATACGTATAACCTTTGTAGAAACGTAACCCTTTTATTCTTAATCTTCTATCCACACGTACGATAAAGAACCCTCATACGAAGTGTTACAGTCGAAATTCGTTATTCCATTTAACAGAGGGGAATGCGCAGAAGTTTATCTGGGGGTCTATAAAAACCATTTTATGGACGGAGGATGGCTAGCAATGAAGTATTAGAGAGTGAATTAGAATATTGGTGGTTTTTTTTTGAGTAAGGAAAGGCGTCGTAGGTAGACTTCCCACTCGTTGGACGACCTGATGAAGGTCGCGGGAAACCGCTGGATGCGCGAAGCGGTCATGCCTCAGTGCAACTTGCGTTGTTGGGTTGATTACGCAGGTTAACTGCCCTGAAGCACGGTTATTACCTAGATGGGTTTGACTATTAGTAGCATTTTTCTCGAGCAAGGCAACATTCGATCATTATGCGAACGGCCAAGGACCAGAATTCCCTGCCGGCGTCTGTATTCCCCGATTCGTATAATTTAGGAATCTTCAAGACGAGAGTGAATAGGCACTATTTCAGCTTGCGTGTTACATCCTCCGCTGCATCGGCACTTACCATCAGGTGAGGTGCAGCCAAACGCACTCAAATTATTAAATATTAATTAAAAAACGTTCGAGCGTCGGTGGCTTAATGGCTAGGGCCGCCGCCTCCTGTCCGGGAGGTCGTGGTTCGACCCTGCCACGTACCAATGTGATTTCGAATTTAGATTTCATATGTACGTTTATCCGACGCGCTTATGGTGAAGGAAAATATTGTGAGGAAACCTGCACACGCCTGCGAAGAAACTCGCAGGTTGTATGTGAAGTCGACCAACCCGCACTAGGCCCGTGTGGTCGACTAAGGCCCGATCGCCCTAATTCAGGATAGGGAAGTATATGAGCTGATATGAATGAATAAAGAAACGTTAGCCGTTTTTGATTGGTGATGTGTTGACTGTGTGATTCGTCCCTGAACATTTATTATTATCTTTCACTTTAAGTTAAACATTCCTGATAAACCTGTGTGCTGTGACGCCTCTACGGTCGTCCGCGGTAAATCAGCGGGTTTCATAGAATAAGTAAAATACAGTTTTTGTTAGATTAGTGAAACTGACTAAAAATCACTATTATTCACTTTAAAACGGTCACTTTAAAAAGGAACCATCCTTATTGGATCGAATTTAATTTTGCAATCTTTCATTTATAAATTTATACTCTGTAATGGATGTAGGGACCTCTGCCCTGGCTCGCGGCTTCCCATAGAATGGAATGAAACTCAACTGTTTCGGAAATCGTTCGAACGACTTACCAGTTTGAATTTGAACTTAGCGTTTGAATACTTTGAATATTACCCGCGCTGGCAAGTATATATAAGGTGTAACAAAATTAGCTGAAACTATTTTAACTGGTGCTTCTACCCATGAAACTGAACAACTTTTCCCATGAAAGCCATAGTCAAATCGCAAAAAAAATGGCTCTCCCATACTAACTCGATCAACTGATCAGCCAACTTAGTATGGGAAGTTCAACAATTTTTGTGAGATTTGACTATGGGTTTCATGGAGAAAGTTGTTCAGTTTCATAGGTAGGAGCACCAGTTAAAATAGTTTCAGCTGATTTTGTTAGACCTCATATAAAAGGAGGCGCGAATGCGTAAATGTAAAGTTATACGATCTTTAGAATACATACATACCTACCTTTGTTATCCTATCCGCACGACTATCCATGACGTCGTTACATTCCCTTCGTATGTATTGTAAGTTTTATAAGCTTCATGTATCTGCTTATTCCTTAAGCTTTGTCTGCGTTAAGAGAAAACGCGGGCGCCATTTTTTCCATGCAAACGTAGTCCCCTGTTTCCTCCCTGGATAATGACAATAGATCAACAATGTCTTTTCCACCAAACCTATATGGTAGATTTATTCTAATTATTATAGATTTTTCCCCATATTCTAATTATAATATTAAGTAGGAGCCTCCAAAAACTGAGAAAATTTCCCAATTGAAACGTCATCATTTTCAGACACCCACCAAAAAAATTACACGCATATTAACAATAAAATGAAAACATAGAGGCATAAACAAAAAAACTACAAAAAAATTACACGCATATTAACAATAAAATGAAAACATAGAGGCATAGGTAAAGCGTTATTTTATTTCTTTTTGAAAAAAATATTACAATTTCTCAAGTTTTGGAGGAGGAAATAGGGGACTACGAAATGCTGTTTTGGACAATTTTAATGCCTATTTATCGGTCTGCGCTGCAGTTCTCTCTTTCATGCTGTATACGGAGAGGTTTGGGGCGGGTAGATAGCAACATTTTATTCAAATACCTATTCTTTATACCGCGTTTCCTCTTAAGGCGAGGCATTGATTGAACAGTTGTCTCTGTCTTTTTCTTTACGTGTAAAGAGTATAATCACACTTTTGCACTTTTTCAATGTTTTTTTTGTTGAAAAGTTTCGAAACAGTGGACTCAATTAAATTTGAATAAACATTGACTACGTAAGCTGAAATTTGGTAGGTAGAATAATTAGGACCTAGATTAACACATAGGCTACTTTTTTCACACACGCGAGCCGCTTGCGTCTCGCGCACTGCGAACCCTCGAAAAGTCATAGAAACGTTGTCCACGCGGGTGAAGACGCGGGAAACAGCTAGTTGTTAATATGCGTATTATTTTTTGGTGGTGTCTAAAAATTACGTTTCAATTGGCCAATTTTCTCAATTTTTGAAGGCTCTTACACTAATGATAATTTGAATATGGGAAAAAACAAAACATAGGGGCATAGCCATGGTAGATATAGGTTTGATGGAAAAATCATTTTTGCTCTATTGTTATTTATTATCCAGGGAGGAAACAGGGGACTACGTTTGTATTGAAAACATGGCACCCGCGCTTCCTCATAATGGAGGCTGTTAGGCTAGTGGCGAACACTGGGATGGTATCAACAAAAGTTTTTCAGTTCGCCTATAAGCCATCTCGTGATAAGAACCGGCACCAACAGGTTAACTTACCTTGCGAGGCACAGTAATGTCAAGAAAAATGCCACTAACGGTCAAACCCATCCAGGCAATGACCTTATAACAGGTTAGTTAACCTGCGTGATCAAACCAACTACGCAAGTTCCACTAAGCTTATAGGCAATGACCGCTTCAAGACTAAATACTCATTTTGAAATCCTCCTAACACGAAAACTTACACAGTATTTGAAGAATCTTATAATATATTAATTGTACCTACTTTATTCGCAGAAGGGAATGTAATAGGGGATCGGACTGCATCAAAAATAAATTCTTAAATATGATTTCCTAAATTGACTCCTCTTGAAGTTTCAAAAAACCTTACTTGTTTTGTTTTTCCATCAAGTCTTCAATTTTTAATTGATAAAATTTACAAAATAAGTTCGTCAATGACGCTAAAAATCTATGACGTCACTTGTGGGTATTTCAAACAATTTTAGAGCAAAATTTCGTTTTTGATAAATCATAAAAAGTAACTCAAATGACTAGCAGTCCGATCCCCTATTATATATGTAAAGTTTTATTCGTTTTATCCGGCAGAGAAACAGTTTTTTATCCCCAATTGGTAAGCTCTTTGCATCATATCAATAGATCATCATCATCATAGCCGAAAAACGTCCACTGGTGGACAAAGGTCTCCTAAGGATGTAAATGTAAATATTTTTTAAATTATCTTTCATAATATTTAGTTTACTCCCATTTATCTAAAGTATTACAAAACCACGAAGAGCAAATAGCGTGCCTGCATTATCTAGAACGGTTTATTATGAATGGCTAATATTTATTTTGCGATAAATAACAAAGTAATTATTTATGAGGTGTAGAAACCATGCAGACTAAGTACTAGTATGTAAAAATTTACAAGTTTTAAGTATGCGTTGGACGTAAAGTTTTAAGTTCAGATCAAAGGCAAACTAAGGCTCAAGTATGTTTAAATGGAATCAACTACAATAAACCTCTCTTTTTGGGCAGTGGAGTAAAAATGTACCCTATGTCATTCACGGGATCAAAACGAATCTATGACATCTCGCATTCCAAAATTCAAGAGGCCGTTTAGACTACAAACAAAGAAACAGACATACATACATACTTGGATACATACATTCACCCGAAGAACAGTACTTTCTTTTTTTAAACAGTCGGTAAAAAGTGTTTTTGTATGTAGATCGATCGCGCTCATTTTATAAGCGCCTGATATAAGTTTAGGAGCAAACGCTCAAAGTAGGTCGCAAGTGAAAACCACAAGGCGCTCGGCTACGTGATACGCTTACGGAATGGATATCGTGTCTGTCTTGCAGGCAGTGTTGCCGCTCTAATTTTCTAGATTGCACTAAATATTATCAAAAAAAGTGCCAAAACAAATAAAATAATGAATTTTTGGCACTAGTATAGAGAGACTGTACTCAAAGAGTGCTAAAATGTATGAAGCGTTAATTTTTTTTACGCTATACTGCTTCGAAAGTGCACTAGTTCTAGCGCCCAATGCGCTAAAACGGCAACACTGCATCTAAGTAGTCTAAAGTAAACTGCATGCAGGGGAAAACTTTCCGTAGTTAACCTCTTCTTCTTGAAATAGGAAATTGGACTATGTATTTATGAAAACTGTGTTTAGGAAATTGAACGAACGCCTGTCTGTAACGCCCGCACGCTCGATTGTATCATCGTCGTAGGCATTCTGTCACAGTTCTTGTACATCACATCGACCTGCACGTTTAAAAATATTGAAAGTGTTTTTGGATAATTTTATCCTTTAAAAGTCCTTTATCAGTTTGGTGAGTTTTATTCCCCTCTATTTTGGAGATATCGCTTGAAATACATGTCATCAGCCCATCCCCCTCCCCCATCTCCAGACTCGAATCCAACGAAGCAAAAATTCTTGAAATTTTAAAGAAAGTTACTACTAGAATTAATCTCGTTTTCAGGGTTTCGTAGTCAAACTAGGAATTCTCGAGTTCTGTATATGACAGCAATAAATTATTGAGTATTGAGTATTGAGTTTCCGCCGTTTTTTGGTGGTTCCACTAATTTGTCCTTTAATGTCAGTTAACGAATCATTCATTTTTTTGCACCCGTATGGAAAAAAAGAGGCTCGAGCATACTCTGAATTAGGGCGATCGGGCCTTAGCCGACCACGCGGGCCCAGTGCGGGTTGGTCGACTTCACACACAACCTGCGAGTTTCTCCGCAGGCGTGTGCAGGTTTCCTCACGACGTTTTCCTTCACCGTAAGAGCGTCGGATAAACGTACATATGAAATCTAAATTCAAAATCACATTGGTACGTGGCAGGATTCGAACCACGGCCTCCCGGATAGGAGGTAGCGGCCGTAACCGTGACGCCACCGACGCTCTTACATAATTATCTACAACATTCAGGTTATATTTATAAAGAGCTTACCAAGAATGGACAAAAAGGATAAAAAAACACTTTAAGAGAGCATCTTCATATCCGTATTTCCGTGAAAGCAATCACTGGATTTCCATAAAAATGGAAGCGAACGAGATAACCGTCCCCTCTGGGGTGGATTCTTTCCACCCGGTATGTTAAATGAGCCTTGCTATAACTGTTTACAGTATGAAGTGTAATGCAAAAATATCAGGGAGGTATCTTTTTATTAAAATTTCAATGGGGTCGACTGCACCGTTTTAACGCTTTGAACGCTAAGTTGACTTTTATTTGTAGTGATTTGTTAACAGCCGAAAATGTTACTATAGCTCGTCAACTTCGTGCGCGGTACGCCTGAGGTACGGGCGGGTAGGCAGGGGCGAGGTAGCACGACACGACACGCTCTTACAAGCTTCGAGCCCTTCCCCGCTAACCTCAAGCTCCCCCGCGGAAATCTTCCCGCACACCGCTCATGCATGCGTATCGGGCACGAAGTTGACGGGCTATAGAGTTCATGAAATCTAACCTCTTTAAGTTCAATTCGTCGCAGGGAATCGGTGAAAACGGCGAACCGATTCGACGATTGACTTTTACCATTATAGGGTTGTCACTGTCGAACCTGTTCGACTATTTCACCAAATTCGTTTGACGAATCTAACTTGATTTGAGCGTTTAGAATTTCATGAACTTTATTAACAATTTCGGCTGTTATCAAATCACTACAAATAAAAGTCAACTTAGTGTTGAAAGTGTTAAAACGATCCAGTCAACCCTATTGAAATTTTAATAAAAAGAAACCTCTGTGATATTTTTGTATAACGTTTTAAAGTCAGTTATACCTGTGTGGTTAAACTATCATCAGTTATCGTTTGTAAGTGCTGACAGTAAGTTTATTAGCATAAGGGAAGCACAGGTAGATAAGCGAATAGCCTGATTAGAATAAAGTAGCTACCTTCTCGTGTTTTCGTGTTGTCACGCAAAGAAGATAGTACTAGGTTTTAATTTGAGGACAAGGACCTACTCATAACTTTTTTTTTTTAAGTTTTTTTTATCTACCATTTTTCTGTTTTGACACATCTCACCTGATGGTAAGTGACGATGATGCCAAAAATAGAAGCTGGCTTACCAAGATTATTATAAAGTATCCATAAAAGGCTTGTGATTCTGAAGAAAAAACAGGCTAAGTGCAAGTCAGACACAAACTCCTGGGGTTCCCATCAGTGTAGGATACCTGCTGGATACCATGGATGCCATCGGCCAACGCGTTCGGAATTCATTGAAGACGACGAGCTTGTAAAAAAACAAGCTCCAATGCCTAGAGCATCACCGCAAAGTTGGCTGTCTTTCGGTATTCTATCGAATCCATTTCGCAAAAGTATGAAGTACAAGAGCTAAACGAACTCATTCCGCCTGCTCCATTCCACCTTCGGTCAAGGTGACGCAGGGAAGAGTTCCACCCCATTGTTATTGGTATTCAGCCTATCCGCACGAAGTGTTGCGCTTCCTCGTTTATTATGCAGGCAGCAATGGAGTGGAACTACTTGCCTGTTTCCGCTTTTTGGGGATGTTTAAAGGTAAACAGGCATTATTTGAGTAGCGTGTATCATCCTTGACTACATCGTCATCACTTTCCATCCGGTGTGATGTAGTCAAATTTTTAATAAAAAATACTATTATGTCCTATTTTATCAATCACACCTCTTCTGTAATAATTCGCTCTCCACTTAGTCTTAAACATTTTTTCCTTAAGTGTAAATGACAGTTATAATCCAAAAAAAATACGAGTGTGCTTTAAACTACACGACTGAAGTAAAACTTCTTTAGCTCCATCTATATATGTGTTAAAGTAAATACATAGTGTTCAGAAAATAATCAAATCTTTTTTGTCATATGGGAGGTATAGACAGTTTATGAAAAGAGTTTTATTATCCTGTGAAAATGATCAATTCTTTTTTATCTTTTTTATCTTATAGGTTTTGTTTGATTGTTTTGACAACCGATATTATTGCCTTGGCAACCGATATTGTTGGTAAACAAAAATAAATAGTATCTCTCTTTCTATCTTCACTAATTTATATACCCCTATCAACTTCCGTTCGCCTCGCCCGACCACACTTCCGTACCGCTCTCGTCATGCATCCACCAGTTTACTCCCCAAGTCAAGCGTGCGTAAAGAAGTTTTTCGTAAAAACTTTGAAAATAACAAACAAAATCAACAATCGTTTTTTTTTTTTTTTTTTTTTTTTTTTTTTTTTTTTCCCGAAAGATGGTAGGTGGGGAGAGAGGTGAATACGTTTACGTATGCCTGTGCAGCGGTAAGGCTGCACCGGTTATGTGGGACTCACAGCTGTCGAGCCGCACTACCCACTAACACCCCCCGAAGAACTTTGGCAGCAAAGCCGCCCTAAAAGTACATCGGAGCGACGCCCCCCCCTAGGGAGGGGGGGGGTGCGAAAAATACACGCTAACCTAAGAACAGCGCGGCGAGCTCCTGATGGGAGGGCCGTTTGGTTTACCACATTAAGTGTGCAAGTGAGGGGACGGTGTTATTCAAATAATAACACTAACAGTCTCCCTGAGCTGCCAGGAGACAGTTCAGGTCGGCTGATATTTTATCGGGAGGATCAGTGGGGACATACCTTGGTCTGCGGACCATACTACGAGACTCGGGGCTGATGTTGTTTTGCCCTAAGGGCATTATTAAAACAAACTAAGGAGGTGGTGGTGTTCCACAAGAGCGAGTAAGCGCTCTTGGGGAGTGCGTGAGGCGCGTATTTTACCAGCTAAAACCGAAATTTCGCTGATATCTATGTTTGCGATGGTGGCGGCCACCGTTTGCATATCGTCCTTAAGGGACGGCTGAGAGCCGCCCGGTTGGGGACGCGGTTGTGGTGGGGGAGGGGTGGCTTTAGGAGCCGGTTTAGAGGGGGCTGTTGGGATAGCCCTGCCCCAGGCGTTGTTGGGGGCCGTGTTGGGTTGGACCCTAGGGGTCCTTAATGCGGGGAAATTGGCCGCTGTTGGGGCCGGTGCCCACTTCGCACCCTGTTTGGGTTGCGGGGTGGGTTTGCCTCTTAGAGGCGCCGGCGGCTTGGGTTTTGGTGCGCGCGGGCAACCACGGTAGTTGGCCGGATGGCCTTCCTGGCCGCATAAGACGCAGGCTGGGGGAGATAAGTCAGAGTCGCGGTTACGCGTGCACTCTTTAGTGCCGTGGGACCCTAGGCACTTTACGCACCTCGGGGTGGCAGTGCAATTGGCCGACGCGTGACCGTATAACTGGCAACGGTGACATTGCCCGGGGTAGCCGCGTTTGTGCGGAGGCTCCACTTTTACATTGGATAGCCCACAGATGGTGAGCTTACCCATTCTAAAAATGTCTTTCGCCTCCGGCTTGTTAGACAAGACGACGAGGGCGAGTGGGAAGTTTTTGCCTGAGCGGCTGTGCATTTTGTGCACACCCTCTACTGGCAGTCCTAACTTTACAAGGTCCGTGTGCACGTCCTCGTTTGGCAATTCGTAGGGAATGCCTCGGAGGACCGCGCGTATCTTACGCTCTTCAGGGAGAGCGTATGTGTGATACGGTATTTGGTTTGTGAGAAGGAGCCTGGTAAGGTTCCTAAAATCGTCGGTCGTAGGGACCTCGATTTTAATCGTCTCACCTAAGTTAGACGCTTTGGTATATCTGATTTTTTGTTCCTTGCAGAGAAGGCTAGTGGTCTGCCACTTGCTCTTATCCCTGAGGAACACGCTTGGCGGGGGCTTGGATCTCGGTAGGACCGGGGCGCACCGACTCGGCTTATTCGCCGTGGTGTTTTCGCCTGACTGACTTAATGCCGCGGGCGGCGGGGCGGCGCGGGCGGGGGGGGTAATTTCTGCGGCCGGCGGCGGCGCGGTACTAGCGGGAGGGCTGGGTAAGGTAGAGCGAGACAGCGCTAGCGACTCTAGCTTTGCTCTCTCGAGTTCTGCTAGCTGTCGCTTCGCAAGCCTCCTCGCCTTCTTAGCGGCCTTTTTGTCGCAGGCGGATACAAAAACGGAGTCACCCGTGACGGTGTCCTCCGATGACTTTGACGAGTCTGAATCCGCTGGACGGCCTCGTTTGTTGGGACGGGAGGATGTCACTGACGAGTTGTCAGCGTCCATAAAGTTGTCGTCCTTACCGCCGTCGACCTCGGACGCTTGCTCAGATGCAGGCGCGGGCGACGGCGGGTCGGGAGACGCGGGCGAGTCGGGGATTTGCTCGGCGGATTGTATGCATGCTACAATCGATTCGCGGGGCAGGGCTTTGAAGAGGTCAATGAAGCGGGGCGCGGACTTAAGGAGAGCTAGAAACTCTCCGACTAAAATCTCCGGCTGAGAGGCGCCGGAGGCGGGGAGCGCGGGTGCTCGTGCACCCGCCATATTGGGACCTAACCAACCTAGGTGTCCCTAACCGTCACCCCTGGGCAAGCCCTAGTGCAATGGGTTCGGGTAGCCTAACGGCCCTAGCTGCCTGAAGTGTCGAGGGTAGCCTGTGCTAGCTGGAACCAGCGCAGACGCCCAAACAACACAACAAGAATAGGAAAGGGGATGGGTAGGGTGGGAGGGAGATGTCTGGTGTCGACGAGGGGACACCCCCAAAGCCGGTGGTTCCAGACCCAACCAAGAATTTCCGTTTCCCAGTAGGGAACCGTGAGGGCTTGGGTCACACTCTGTCCGACTTTAACGCGCAGCGCCGTGAGGCAGCCTTCCTCTTAAAGAGGTGCACCGGACAACCACGTAAAACGGTGGTTTTAGCAAACGCGCGAGGAGACTTGTATCGATCGTCAGAAACTGGCCGTAGTCGCGTCGTGTAAACACCACGTGGCTGGGCTGGGATGGCCGACTGGCAGCGTTGCGCGCGGCGCAGGCAGATGTCGGCAGCGTGCGGGGGCGTGGCCGGCGAGCGGGCACGACGACGCACGGAGATACTCGAAGAGTAGCGCGGATAGCGGGCGGCGACGGGGCGCCGAGAGCGGACTGTCTAGCACACGTCCACCGCAAGCGATAGACGGTGAAAGACCCCAACAATCGTTTGTCAATCACAGCTTGATACTGCGTTACATTGTCATATTAAATTCTTGGATTTTTTATTCCTATTTGTCCCCTCGTGGGGGGGACAGGCGCGGGCACAGACAGGAACTACCCTATTTTATGAATCGTAATAGGTAGACGGTGGAAATTTTCACAGAGTGTGTATAATATTGCCCCTATAACAACCCTTTTTTGGCCAGTCGGGCAAAAATGTATCCTATGTCACTCTCGGGATTAAGACGAATCTAACAACACCTTGCAATCGAAAATCCATCAAGCCATTTAGACTCAAAGAAATAAATAACATCTTTTTTTGGCTAGTCGGGTAAAAATGTACTCTATGTCATTCATATATAAATAGAATAGAAGATAAATGTAACGACACCTCGTACTCCAAAACCCATACAGCTGTTAAGGCTACAGGGCATGCCAAAGAATACATACATAAATATACTCAAAAAACATGATTTAATAACAATTTTTTTCGAGGAACTTCTCATGAAACTAAACAACTTTTGTACTCCAAGTTTACTGAAATTGCAAATTTTCGATTTCTTAGACAAACGGATCAGCTGATTTTTCGGCTTTGTGTGGAAAGTGCAATGCGATTTTCGCAATGTCGAAGAACAAGAGTTCAGAAATGTGTTCTATTATACTTAACACCCCGTATAGTTAAGAAGCCATTTTTTAATCAAGAAATTAATAAGCCAATACGAAATAACGAGCAGTTGCCGGCGTCTTCGCCAGCGTGTACGTATATTGAGGGTGCGTGGATATCAATGGTGCGCGGTGCACGAGCCGCAAGCGGCCCACGATCTTTTTGAGGTTAATTCCTTTAGAAATGATTTCATAGATATGTTACGAAAAATATATGAGGAGTAAAATCAAATGTTAACTTACGTTTGTTTACATACGTTTTATGTCAGTCACCATAGGAAGGCTAAGCCTCCATGGCCATACCGCCTAAACCACGACGCCGGAGGCCGATCCCCGCGAAACGAAGCCCGTAGCGCTCCCTGCGAGGCCTGTGGCTAAAATAAAACCAAAATAATAATAAATAAATAAATTATTTTTTTAATATAAAAAATAGATAAAAAAAATGTTACACGATAAGTAAAGTCCTGACGCGCGTCGGAGCAGACACGTTCACTTTTTTATGTTGATCGTTAAATTTCAATCAATAGTTTCGGAGATCGTCTCTTACATCCAAACTTACATATTTACAAACTTTACCTTTATATATAGATTAATTTAGATTTTTAACTTAACTCAATAAATTGAAACAATTTTCCTTGTAACTTCAAATAATTCTAGAGCTTTACGACGTCTATGGCTATGGCTACGTCGAAGTGACGTAGCCTGTCGTTTGCGTGCAAAAGCTCTATTAATCTTGAAGAGGGCTGAACCGATATAAACACTTAAGGCTGTTATCATTTGCCGAATTGGACGGTTTTTCGGTGTTCAAAGTCAGTTACATTTACCCAATTGCCCAATAAAGAGGAAAATGTTTTTCGGGAGTAAGTATTGTAGCGAAAATTAAATTAAAAAGCTATGGTATCGCCACATAAAACGTAGAATTTGGATCAAAGGCCCTAAGTCCAAATTCTACGTATTGTGTAGCGAGACCATAGCTGGTATTTTTAATCACTTTATTTAATTTTCGCTACAGTATGTATGTATTTAGGTACTCGTATGTCTGTTTCTTTGGCTGAGCCTGTAACCAAAACGGCTTAGGTTATTGTCTACATGCTATTTAGAAGTGAAGTATGAGCACAGAGGAAAGAAGAGTACCTGCGGCAAAGAATAAAGACTGTTTATTAAGTAAAAGAAGATTCACTCCGCAAAATCTTTTAAACGAATGGCGACTCTTGACACGACACAATAAAGTGCAAATTCAGGTCGCACAGTATTTTACCTACAAGTTGCCTGTCTTTCTATAGCGTAACTCTTATTTCTTCTGATTACTTAACTTGCTGTGATTGGTAGACGTGAAAAAAATGTTAATGGATATTGATGATATTATCTTTGATAAGACAGCCACCGATACACGAATTATATAAGTTCACGCGATACGCCCAAAATAACCTCTAAATCCTTAATATGTGGGTCTTGAACCAAACTTTATAGTAAATACTTAATAAAACTTTATAAAACAACGAGTAGGTTGAAAAATCAATCCTATGTTTGATATTAATTTTAAAACAATATAATTTCGATATCTTACGCAAATAATTTTAAATAAACTAATTAAGTCAACCGCAGAAGATTAGAATTGGCGCGTTATTGCTCATTATTTTACTCTCTAATGAATCTAGGTATGGGAAAAGGGGAGAGATGATTGGGGCTCTGAGGCTGATTCACGGAACGGCCTTAAGGCACAAAATGTACCCTTATTCTGTCAAGGACTTTATTCAAGAGGATGGAGGGGGGGCAGTTTTTTCTTTTAAAAACCTCACTAACGTGAATAACTTAACGGACGTTTTCCTAAATTAAATTTAGGTACCTACCTGAATGAATTCTGGCTGCTTATTATTTTAGTTTATTTTTAGTTTGTTAAATCCCTTAAAACTTTTTTTTTATTTCGGCTCATATGATTCCACTAACGATAAATTTGATCGGCGAAGAAATACCATAATAACACTTACATATAAAAAAAACTAATTTAGAACCTCCTTCTAATTTTATGTCGGTTAAAGAAGCCTCACCAGCAAACCCTCACGTACGAACGTCATTATACTCTATTTGATATTTTGAGTTCTTTATTATATTGCGGAACCATTGGCCCAAAGGCACCATGCTATTAACAAGCACTCCCAGGGAGAGAACAAGTATTTTTTCGTGACCCAATTCTTTCATATTTTTATTTCGTTTCATTTCATTTTAACACGAGGAGCTCCTCCTGTGAAATATAATTGAATTGGCAATCAATTTTGTGAAGAAACGCTACGGAACTTGACTTTTATTTATCACGGGTCACCAGTGTCGTCTGTTCCAGATGGTCATAACGAAATTGTTGGCAAATGAGAAAAAAAATCTCAGTTGGCAAATGAGAAAAAAAAACGCTGCGTATAAAATGATAAAAACATTTCAATTAAGTATTTGGAATTAAATATTTCACAAAGAATTAAATAGTAACTAATTGTTTTGAATGAAAATTAACAACAAAAAATTATGGCCAAGTGCGTCTCAGGCCACGCATAGTGTAGTGTTCCGCAGTCTTGAAAACATTTGCATTGAGATTTTTTTAAGACCCACCTACATAGGTAATTTTGAGTTTTTAGCTAAAAACGTTTAGAAACGTCAGGGAGGACACATTGGCAAAACTTCGACGGTGTATATCAAACTTGCAAACAGTACACTAAAAAAAAGTAAGTGTGTGGTTTTATGAAACCACGGTAAAAGTGAAACTTTACAGAGGACGAACCGATGATGGTTGCTCTCGCTACGGTACAGATGACGAAACGATCATACCGTCAGACGAAAGCGACCGTCACGCGACATGCAACACACAGACGAAAAAATTTGAGACAATGTAATCAAAGTTTCACTTTAAGACACTTTTACATGTATGGGCGGTATTACCCCTCAAAATTAAAATTACCATATTTTTTTATTCAAAATAGAGATCTACATGGAAATTAATTTTTGACGAAATTTTTCGCAGTTCTGTTAAAAGTGTAAGAGCTATGAGTTTTTAACAATCTATGACACACGGACGAACAGAACGATCTTATAAGGGTTTCTCGTAGGGACTACGGAACCATAAAATGAAATCAATTTACTACTTAACTGGAAATATTTTTTCACTTGTTAGCGAAAATGAAATATTGTTGAACATAAAAAGGCGCCTTTGATTCCGAAATATTAGGCCTGAAATTCGATTTAGGAAGTTGTGAAAAGGAATTATTTTACTTCAAGTGGAAGCTGTGTGCTGAAGAATATAGAAAATGTTATATTAATTTTTGTTAAAAAATATTTCTATCCTATTTTATGTCTATTAAAGAATGAATGTAAGAAACTTGGAAAACTATAACTGGATAGACTTTTGTAAACCAATAAATATATGAAGGCGGAAAATAGTGTAGGTTTGAAAATTCGTCCTGAGAATCATAAATAAATTGTACATCCACGCTGTACATACTTTCTCGCTTAGTCTTCATCAGCTGGCATTCAGAAATGATCATTAAAATATACGCTTACCTAATATTAAAGAAAAGAGGTGTACTTAACAGACTTGGTAAAAAATTCACAAATAATCTGTATTTTTTTAAATTCACAATTGGTAAGCCCTTGGCATCGTCTCACCTGATGGTAAGTGATTTGAATGAAGTGATTTGAATGAAAGAGATTTTTTTTTTCTAAAATAATGAAATACTACTCAGTGTAAAGTTTCTAAAACATTCAGTAAATTGGTTTTAGCCATTCTTGAGAAAAAATAACAAAGAACATAGATTTGTACGTTTTTCCATTTTTCCCGGAACAATGAACTTCAACTATGAACGAAGTAGAAACGCACACACACACTCAAAATGCTAATTTACAATACAGAGTGTCATTAAATTCTTGAAAGCCATTTTTGAGAAAAATAATATTGTCATAGGATTAGAGCTCTACATACAGCCATTTTTTACAACTTTTGTTACCCTTATTTATACATTTGTTATTATTAGTGTATCATATTATTGATTAATAACTACAAATATATAAATATATTTTTCAATAGAGTTGCTCGAAAAGTGGTACTTTTAATGCCAGTTTACTGTAAGCCAAATTAATTTTAGCGTACACGTGCTTTTTACTTTGCCACTTTTTTAATTCCTAGCTCGGAGAAACAACACATTTCAAGCAAATAAAAAATAAAATAGCCAATTATACCTACTTGATCTTCTTTGAGACTTTTAAAAGGAGAATTTTAAAAGAGATTGGTTATTCCTCCGAGATGTTACATAACGCTAGTTGGCTAGATTCTCTTTTGGTTATATCTTTGTGAAGAAAGGATAATAAATACCACGGTGGCCTGAATCAGAACTTCAGAAGGAAATAGATTTATGACGCATGAAGTTACAGCAAGAAATAGGTCATCTTTTTCAAGGAGATTTTAATGCACTATTATACCAAGCCTCATTGTAATCTATTTATGGTAATATTAAAAAAAATAACGCATTCGTATGTTTGCCTAGATATAATAAGGCGCAATTTTCGTAAAACTGAATTTAGTTCTTTTAGTTGTGAATAGGAAAAAATAATGAAATAACGAATAGTTAATATTATATGTGTGATAAAAAACAAAGTGAGACTACTCCCCCGGACATTTAAAATGAACAAGTCGCGTAAAATGAACTTTAATTGCCGAAATATTGATCGATATGTACGTACTTGGTTGGTTTTCTCACAACTATATTGAAAAACGTCATAAGATACATGTATGTAAAAGGTCCATGTTCTTTCTAAGACCTACTTGTTAAAAGGCTCTACTGAGACCAAAAACCATAGTGCCTAAGTCGTCCATAGTCTCAGCCATGACCAAGCTACATTTAAGAGATACTTAATATAAAATAATCAATAGACAAATAATACAGACTCATAAATAAATACTTTGCAGGGTGTAACAAAATTGGTGTAGGTCACGCAACTGGAGCTTCTACTCATCAAACTGAACA
Source organism: Coleophora flavipennella (assembly GCA_947284805.1). Taxonomy (NCBI): domain Eukaryota; kingdom Metazoa; phylum Arthropoda; class Insecta; order Lepidoptera; family Coleophoridae; genus Coleophora; species Coleophora flavipennella. The sequence goes on from OX369286.1 coordinate 10,291,790, forward strand.
ACTATTGTTCTACAAGTTTGCTGAATTCGCGAAAAATATTGAAACGATTAACTGATTGACCAATTTTGTGCATTTTTGCGTGAAGCGTAGAATTTTTTTTGCGAATTGACTATGGGTTCCTTGAGGAAAGTTGTTCAGTATGATGAGTAGAAGCCCCAGTTAACGGGTCCAACACCATTTTTTTACACCCTGTATTTTTAATCGATACATACAATACAGTTTTAATGAGAAGTACTTACTTTGCAATTAAACAATGTGTACTGTATGTATGTGTTGTGTTATTTACTACATAATAACATTTTTTCTAAAAACAAAGACGAGAGATTACGCTTTAATCAGATACGCTCATATACATCCCCACCGAGGGGCTCGACCCTACCCTGAATTAGGGCGATCGACCTTAGTCGACCACACGAGCCCAATGCGGCTTGGTCGACTTCACACACACCCTGCGAGTTTCTTCGCAGGAGTGTGCAGGTTTCCTCACGATGTTTTCTTTCACCGTAAGAGCGTCGTATAAACGTACATACGAAATCTAAATTCGAAATCACTTTGATACGTGGCAGGTTCGAACCACGACCTCACAGACAGGAGGCGGCGGCCCTAGCCATTACGCCACTTCACATTTAGCCTAGCCATTACACATTTTCATTATACATTCATCATCATCATATCAGCGGAAAGACGTCCACTGCTGGACATAGGCCTCCCCCAAGGATCTCCACGACGACCGGTTCTGCGGTGACTGCATCCAATGGCTTCCCGCGACCTTCACCAGGTCATCGGTCCACCGAGTGGGAGGCCTGCCTATACTACGTTTTCCGGTGCGTGGTTGCCACTCGGGAACTTTACTGCCCCAACGGCCATCTTTTCTGCGAGTAATGTGCCCCGCCCACTAACACTTAAGTTTAGCAATTCTGAGAGCTATGTCTGCTACATTATACATTACATTATTTTATAACACCAACGTTAATACAATCTAAAAAAAAGACCAATTCAATTTACACATAAATTGCAGACAAGTCCGACGGAAGGGTTCAAAGAAACGTAAGGAAACTCAGTATGAAAAGGCTTTTCTTACATTGATTTATATAATGGCTCTTGGGGCGCTTTATGCTGTAAGATTATTTGACTTTACTTTAAATTTAAAAAAAAATAAGACAACCACTGCATAATAACATTAACCCTCTTTTTTGGGAAGTGGGGTAAATATCCTATGTCACTCACGGGATCAAGACAAATCTAACGATAACTCGGACTGTAAAATCAATTAAGCTGTTTAGAATTAATCGTGGAATAAAGAAACATACATACATCTAAATATATAAAAATCAATGCCACTTTTCGTTGTAATTTTATAACTCAAGAACTGCTGGACCGATTTCGTTAATTCTTTTTTTGTCGAGTTCGTTATTGTCAGGAGAAGGTTCTAATGTAGGGTAGGGTAGGGTAGCGTAGTTTAGTGTAGTGTAGTGTAGTGTAGGGTAGGGTAGTGTAGTGTAAGGTAGGGTAGGGTAGTGTAGTGTAGGGTAGTGTAGCAGAGGGCAGGGTAGGGTAGTTTAGTGTAGTTTAGCGTAATTTAGGGTAGGGTAGGGTAGTGTAGGGTAGTGTAGTGTAGTGTAGGGTAGGGTAGGGTAGTGTAGGGTAGGTAAGGGTAGGGTAGGGCATTGTAGTGTAGTGTAAGGCGGAACGTAGTCCGCCGGTACAGCTAGTTATGTATATATATCGCTGACAGGCAAACGTGTGGTCTTGTACAATTGTCCGTAGAACTTCTCAACTTGTTGCAGCAACTCAGTCTTAGACGATATGATTGTTGGCTTTGCCCAACAGACAGAGCTCTCGCGAACACTTTTGAGCCTTTGTTGTGCTCAATAGCCTTTTGAATACAATTTGTATTATACTGGAGCAAATCGCGAGTCAGGGACTTAAAGATCTGCCTGTTTAGTTGCCGATACTGAGTAGCGTCTTAAGGACTGCAAAACCAATCTGCGTCTTTCTTCCAGGAGGTTGCTGGTGAAGCCCGAGATTTTTAAAGTGAAACTTTTATTACATCGTCTCAAGTTTTTTCGTCTGTGCGTTGCATGTCGCGTGACGTTCGCTTTCGTCTGACGGTATGATCGTTTCGTCCTCTGTACCGTAGCGAGAGCAGCTATGATCGTTTCGTCCTCTATAAAGTTTCACTTTTACCGTGGTTTCATAAAACCACACACTTAATTTTGGTGATACATTAGTCTTAAAAACAATAAGCTCTATTTTTGTAGTCGTGTAATAAGATAAATATTGTTAGGATTTATGTTCTGAATCACAAGCTATGAATTTTGCGGTATACATCAGTGAAAATGTTAGCCACTACGTTTGTATCACCTTGTAGTTCGCTACATAGCCCAGTAACCACGAAAACATGAAACGATACTGATATTCGTTCTTCGTTCATTCGATCTATTTCATTTCATCTATTTGTTCCATTACGCATGCGCTGGCACAAAATAATCCATGTGTCACAATTTGTCAAAATTACGAGGGTGGCATACTTAAATGCCCCTGTGCGCGATTGGCTACATAGACCGTCTTCGAGCGCACGCGCGGCAAACCGACTAGGAGTCGAAGTGGTCGTCATGATCGAAATCGGTCGGATAGATCATCATCAAACTGTGACACATGTGAATAAAAAATCCATTCTATCATTCACCATCATATCTCAATATAAATGTAATTTAAATTACCTTATCTATGTATATAAAAGAAAGTCGTGTTAGTTAACAATAACTGCATTTATAACTCAAAATCGGCTGGACCATTTTTTTATGATTTTTTTACCGACTTCAAAAAGGAGGAAGTACTAAGTTCGACTATATATATATTTTTTTTAATGTATGTTCACCGATTTTTCCGTCAATTGTGGACCGATTTTCAAAATTCTTTTTTCATTCGAAAGAGTATACTCCCGAGGGGGTCCCATTGTCACCAAGTCAGGATCTGATGATGGGATCCCAGGGAAATCGAGAGCTACCCTTCAAAAATAAAGAAAAAATTGAATTTTAAAGGCACTACTTAATTACGTGATTCATATGTTTTCTAAAGCAATAAAATACTTGCGTCTGTTAGTCATATTCTCATGTTGATAAGCTGATGTAGGAAGGTACAGCTCCTTAATGGTTAGGAGTTGCAGGAAAAATATTTTTAATGTTATACATAGATATATACGTAGGTATGCATAGACCGATAGTTGTATTCCTTCAGGTTATTCAGATGAGCTGATGATGGACGATTTAACTCCTTAACTTTCATGCTGCTGAGATGATGATGGACGCCACAGGACTCTGTATCTGTTAATGAAACACATGTATTATGATTTGATAATTCCTATTCCTAGGTATAGGTGATTGGACTTAACGTTGCTAGATAGATAGCATTATCACTAAAAATAAAGAAAATAAAAAAAAAGTTTAAAAAAACTTAAAACCGACTTCAAAATGAAATTCACTCAAAGTATGAAGTAATATTATTATACTTAAATACACAACATTAACCAACAATAACAAAATCAAAGGTGGGTACGAATTAAATTAGGGGCTTAAAATTTTTTTGAGGTCACGATGATCGATGTAAATTTAGCTTAAATACCTTTTTAACCCGTCTGTTCTCTCTCCGCAGACTCTTCGAAGAAAACCAAGACCTGCTGGACATGTTTGACAAGTTCCGGCAGTGTCGGACGAAGGAGGAGCAGATCAACTCCATGGAGCTGGCAGAGCACGCCAACAACGTGATGAATACGTTGGATGAGGGGATCAAGGGTCTGGACGATCTGGATAACTTCTTTGCGTATATCTACCAGGTGGGAGCCAGCCATCGGCGGATACCGGGGTTCAAAGTCGAGTATTTTTGGGTGAGTAATCAGGCATTTTGATGTTATTTTTGTTCAGTATAAAGACCAAGGTCTTTTTTGAAGTCTTTCAATCCTTGGTCATTTTTAAACTTCGTTTATTTTCTTGGCATTTCTCTAATTTGGATCTTATGGACGTATTCACAAAATTGTTTTCCATACAAACTTAAAATTACTACTTCTTGAAAATGGATGGGCCGATTCTAATGAAACTATAAACTTAAGCAAGTCAGAAAAGTGTAGTTTATGGATAGATTTTTTTTTATACTTTATTTTAAAAAGATTGGCGAATTTTAAGATCACTATGAAAACCTTATATCACTATTATTTAGTGACAATGCAATCTTATTTAAAAATTAAAAAATTAGAATTTCGTGACTTGCTTAAGTGTATAAAGTTTCATTAGAATAGGCCCATCCATTTTCAAGAATTATGTTCATTTATGTTAATATGGGAAACTATTTTGTGAGTACGCTCTTAAGGCGAGGTATTGATTGGAACATTTGTCTCTGTCTTTTTCTTTACGTGTAAAGAGTAAAGAAAATAACCACACTTTTTCACGTTCCAATTCCCGGTTACCGATTGAGCTGAAATTTTGCATACATGTGTAAATCGCGTGATAATGCAATATTATGAGTGCTGATCTGATGATGGAGCTGGAAGGTGGCCATAGGAACTTCGCAATGAAACGACACAACCTCATCGAGTTTAGGCTCGTTTTTTTCGTATTGACGAGTACTTTGATTGTAAAAATCTTGTACCTAAAAGCTTTTATGTTTTTTTTAATTAGTGTTCAAAAGGAAATGAACTTCCCAAGGGACCTTTGGTTACAGAACCCTAAATTTACTTATATCCTAATCTCAAGGAAACGCAAACGATATTATGAGTTTGATTGGGCTAACTTTGCTAAACTCTAAGATTTCGTCGAAATTTGGAGAATTGGACCAAGAACAAATATTAGGAAACTTTTCTTACCCTCCCTTTCAAAGTGAAAGCGAGCCAACATCTGGTTTTCATCAAGAGAGAATCAATTTAAGCGGAAATTTTGACAAACGTTTCAAAACAAATCGACCAAATCTGAGTAGTGTGACCATGATCGTAGCGAAAATTTGATATTTGATTTTTTTGAATTACAATAGGCGATCCACAGAAAATATCGAATTCACTTACAATAAATTTAGAGTCATCTGTGGCGTAACATAAATAGTCATGGGTAAGCGTCGACGCCTTTATGCGTTTCGACGTGACGTGAAAAAACGATAGCAAACGTTTATGTTTCTAGATAAAATTGGTACCTATCTATACTATAATATTATAAAGAGGAAAGACTTGATTGTTTGTTTGTTTGCATTGAATAGGCTCCGAAACAACTGGACCGATTTGAAAAAATATTTTACCGTTGGGAAGCTACACTATCCGCGGTTGCTATAGGCTATATCATATTTTCAAAAATTAGGGATCCTTACTAAAACTCTAATAATGTAACCCTAAGTGTAAAAAAATACCTAAAAATTTTGCATTATCTACAAAAAGTAGTGTAGTATAGTGTAATGTAGTGTAGTGCAATGTAGCTTAGTGTAGTATAAGGCGATACGAAGTTCGCCGGGACAGGTAGTCGCTAGACAAAGAGATGAAGCATAACATAAACACAGAAAAACTGCTGTGTAATACTTTAGGTAACATTTCTGTGTCGTGAAATTGCTATTCAAACACTTTTTTTTTCTCCAGCATTTTCTAATCTGCTCATGAATTTGGCCGCAATATTTCTTGTTTTATGTTGTACTTCATCTTTGTTTGACTAGCGACAGTATCACAGTATTACTATATAACGGCCTATATCGTAATACTGTGATAGTAGTTTGAAGGGGTAGGACCCTCAAATGAAGTAAATTCCACATAAAAGTGAACTGTATTTTTTTTCTTGCATTGTATAACCTGTTTTTTTAGCTTGTGTGGGTTCTGAATAAATGCTTATCTTATCCTAACTACATAATGACCAAAGTAAATTGACGGCAATGTTCCAACTATTACAGGCTGTTTTTGTATTTGTTGAAAAGCAGCAAATACTAGTGTTACTCATGTAACTGAACACTTATCCCCGATACCAATACAATCGGTGCAAAGAAAGACAATACTTTTTATACAAAGCTTGCAAATCAGCAGATCAATTACCTCTATGACAATTAAATATGGGAAGCCCACATGTTTTATACTCCGATTGTATTGATTTCTTGAGGAACATTTAATATGGGAAGCCCACATGTTTTATACTCCGATTGTATTGATTTCTTGAGGAACATTTAATATGGGAAGCCCACATTTTTTATACTACGTCTGTATTGATTTCTTGGGGAGTTTAGTTTAATTAGAGTACAATCTATCATTTGTGACTTTCAAGTCACTTTCTTTTTCACGACACTTAAGTACTCTTTTACAAGATTGCCCTTGAAGAAGGGTAATGATAATCGTATTAAAGTACTGAGCATGTTGCCGAAATAGCTTGATGGATTTTGAAGTGCGAGGTGTCGTTAGATGCGTCTTGATCCCCTGAATCTTACAGGATAAAGTCCGTTCGCTCATTTAACTGCGTTTTTGAAGAATGCCGCGAGCCGGCAGCGGTGACAGTCAAACACTTCGATAAAGGGGCCGCGCTGAATTCAATCGCGATGCCGACAACGTCGGCGGTGGTGCAGCGGGCGGCGCGATTGAACTCAAGGCGGCCTCTTTGACAGAGTATTTGTCGCGAGCCGTCAAATCTGCAGTAAATTCAGCAAACTAACTTTAACAATTTTTTTTAATAACGGTTATTTAATTATTCATTTTTTATAAAATCGTTTAGGTTATTCTATAGAAACGAAAGTTAATAAAAAAATAAAAAAGTGTTCGTGTCGTTGAAGACGTGTCAGCTCTGACGCGCGAATGGATTTTACTCGTTAATTCTTCTTGTGTGTTTCATGATAAATTTAACGTCTCTGACCTTAAAGAAGGAACGCTCTGGGCTTAACCCTTCGTAGATGGTATGGCCATGGAGCCTTAGCCTTGTGGAAAAATGTGACTGACATAAAAACATGACAAACTTTTGTTTTTCGTACCACTTGCTACATACGAAAACCGATTCAACTCCAAAAATGATTATTTCGGACAAATAAATATGCATAGTATGTTAGTAATAGGCTTATATTAAACCAAGCGATGGTGAGCTGAGAGTGGGGCAATTCGGATACGGAGTAAAAAATGCACGTGGTCCGACTTTATGGAGAAGGAGAGCCTCTTTATGATGAACTCCTTCTTCAAAAAGTCAAAACAGCGGAAGTGAACATGGTTGCATCCCAATTGCGTTACGAAGAACGAGATTGACTTCACCTGTCGACAAGGAAGCAAATATTCAATGATGTCTTTGTGATCAATTCAGTCAAAACAGGAAGCGATCACCGGATGGTAAGAGGCACATTGAATCTAAAGACCAAGCTAGAAAGATGTCGACTGATGAAGTCTACGCTCCGACCAGCACCCATCCAGCTCCAAAACCCCGAGAACTTTCAGCCCGAGTTGCACAATTGCTTCGAATACCTAGGAGACTGCGAGAATGTGGACGATTTTAATAACAGATTGATGGATATTATCCAAACGGTCGGGTCTTAGATTTTTAAAACTCGCTGTTCGACAGAACCAAAAAAATCTCAGACTTCACCAGCAACCTCATGGAAGAAAGATTGGTTTTGCAGTCCTCTGAAGACGCTACTCAGTATCGCCAACTAAACAGGCACATTTCTGAGTCCTTGACTCGCGATTTGCGCCAATATAATACAAATTGTATTAAAGAGGTGATTGAGAACAACAAAGGCTCAAAAGTGTTCGCAAGAGCTCTGTCTGTTGGGCAAAGCCAACTGACCAAACTGAAGACTGAGGATGGCAGGATCATATCGTCTAAGACTGAATTGCTGGAAGAAGTTGAACGGACAACCTGTACACGACCGCACGTTTACCTGTCAGCGATCAGCCCAAAGACCCAGCCTAACCCGCTAAAGCCAGACTAACCCGACACTATACCGAAGATATCCCGGACGTCAGCCTGTACGAGATTAGAATGGCTCTTAAACAGCTCAAGAATAACAAGGCACCGGGTTATGATGGAATTACGGCTGAAATTCTGAAATCAGATGCATCACCGGTGCTAAAAGCTCTTCAGAAGTTATTTAATTCCGTTATACTCGAGGGACAAACGCCTAAGGCCTGGCACAAAAGTGTGGTCGTGCTTTTCTTCAAAAAGGATGACAACACCCTGCTGAAGAACTACAGACCCATCTCACTTTTGAGCCATGTGTACAAGCTGTTTTCGAGATTTATTACGAATCGTTTCGCACACAGGTTTGACGTATTCCAGCCTCCCGAACAAGCCGGTTTCCGAAAAGGCTTTAGTACCATAGACCACATACATACGCTGGGGCAGATTATACAGAAGACTGAAGAGTACAATCAGCCACTACGCTTGGCGTTTGTGGACTATGAGAAAGCCTTTGATTTAGTCGAAACCTGGGCTGTACTACAGTCTCTCCAGTGGTGTCAAATTGACCATCGATACATCGAAGTGTTGAAGTGTCTGTATGAAAACGCCACCATGACAGTTCGCCTCCAGAAATGGAACTCGAAACTTATCAAGTTGCAGCGAGGGGTGAGAAAGCGAGACGTTATATCTCCGAAACTGTTCACCGCCACTTTGGAAGATGTTTTCAAGTTTCTGGACTGGGCTGGATTCGGCATCAATATCAACGGCGAGTACATAACCCACCTCCGATTCGCTGATGATATCGTGGTCATGGCTGAGACTAACCTAAGCACAATGCTCGATGGCCTCAGTAAAGTCTCTCAACAAGTGGGTCTTAAAATGAACAAGGAAAAGACGAAAATAATGTTAAATGTCCGTGTCGCACCCACCCCCTAAAGGTTGGAGACTTGATTTAGGGAACTGTAACATGGTCGCTTACTATTAGCCTCATAAGAAGGCTCAATGTCACCCAAAGGGCAATGGAGCGTGCTATGCTATTTCTCTGCGTGATCGAATCAGAAACAAGGAGATCCGCAGGAGAACCAAAGTTACCAACATAGCTCACAGAACAGAATAGCTAAACTAAAGTGGAAGTGAGCAGGGCACATAGCTCGTAGAACAGATGGCCGTTGGGGCAGTAGAGTTCTCGAGTGGCGACCGCACACCGGAATGGTATGCAGGCCTCCCACGCGGTTGACCGACGACCTGGAAGCCGATGGATGCAGGCAGAGCTGGAACGGTCGTCGTGGAAATCCTTGGGGGAGGCCTTCGTCCAGCAGTGGACGTTTTTCGGCTGATATGATGATGATGAATAATAGGCTTATAGTAGGTTACCGTCAATAAAAAGAACAAAGAAACCAGAGTAAGGAGACTAAATAATTTAGACAGAATTCCGTTTGCCTATACCTAAGTATATATATTAGTACTGACGTTCCTATACCAAGGACGATCAGGGAAATGAGCTATTAGTTTCCGTGATAACCCTGCACAAGGCACTTACATAGCGGTGTAGTGCACCTATCAGCTAAAGTTTTAGGATGCGGTTGGGACCGTCCCGTAGGTATTACAAGTAATCATGGCTACCTTGTTTGAAAGGCACATCGAGTGAAAAGGTCACAGACATATTATGTCTGCTGGGCCCTGATTAGATTGCTAAGTTAGATCTAAAAGATCTCTGTGGTTGGGTATACACGGTCTTTTTTAATTTGGAACCGTGTATTTTTTATATTCATTTGAGCAAATTGGCTTTTTGAGCATAAAAACTCTTTCAGATAAAAGCTTGTTCCTAGAGCTTTTAGGTTTTTCGAAAATAATTACAAGTTAGTTCGTTATTATTAAAATTTTGAAACTAAATTATAACCGCTTTTCCGATTAAGCTGAAACTTTGCATGCACGTTTAGTTTAGATGACAATGCATGGTTAGCTAAGTGACGTCATTCTAAATTTAATATGGAGGACACCAAAATATGGTGGATCAGTTATTTTTCATACACCCCCATGATATGCATATCAAATGAAAGGGTTTTCTGAGAAGAACACGAAATAGTTTAATTTATTTTCATATTAAAGCTTGTAGCTAGGTACCCAAAAGTTTTAGATTTTTGGACTATTGCATTTGTCTTAAGGGCCGCCAGGAGGCTTGAGTTTCCATACAAACGTAGTTCCGCTTTGATACAAAAACTACATGCCCGATTGAATCCAAACTTTGCAAATATATTAAGGAGATACATATCAATGTTTGTAATTAGTTTTCGATGTACAAATATAAAACGGAAAAAAAATAAGAGCAGTTTCAAACTTTCATACAAAAGTAATTTAAGCTTTCGTTTAGTTAAGTTGAAATTCACTACGATGAAAACTAATTACAAACATCTGTTCTACGAACAATGTGGGCCACTGCCACTTAAGTTTAGCAATTCTGAGAGCTATGACGGTTACTTTGGTTCTCCTACGGATCTCCTCGTTTCTGATTCGATCCCGCAGAGAAACTCCGAGCATAGCACGCTCCATTGCCCTTTGGGTGACCTTGAGCCTTCTTATGAGGCCTATAGTAAGCGACCATGTCTAAGTTCCGTATATGTCATCACTGGCAACACACACTGGTCGAAGACCTTGGTCTTAAGACACTGCGGTATCTGGGACATGTACCTTATAGTAAGTAGTTAAATAATATTTTTTTGTTTACAGAAAATCGAGGCACCATTCTTGGCAGCTGTAGAATCGACACTTGGAGATCGCTACACACCAAACGTAGAAAGTATCTATAAAATAACTATTAAGTTCATCCTGGAAACCCTAGTGGAAGGCTTCGAGAAAGCAGGCAAGCAGCCCAACTCAACGTGAGAATCTTCCATTTAGGACAAAGAGAAAAATCTCAAAAGGCCACGATGCTGGATGCCAATAGTAAATTAAAAAGTTAAAGCAGGACTTCCAAACTTTTTGAAGTCGGAATGGACTTTAGCAAACTCGTAAAAAAGGCGGTGGAGTGAATTAAATTTGAAGTGTCAATTTACCATTTTAAAAGCAATGGACAATGATTTTAAGTATTTTAAATTATTATTATTCAAGTTTTTATTTTACATAGCTAATGTTTAAATTTTGAGTGTACACGTGGTAAATTATTTATATTAGTATTTCGACTGGTCAGTTAGTTATCTATGAATTCGGCTCAATAAGGTGTAAAAATACTTTTGACTATTTCATGATGTTCTTGAAACATTTCATATTTTATTACTATTTGAGCAAAATTTAGGAACAGTTTTTTCGTTTTAATCAAATTCTTTAAAAAGCACTTTGATAAAAGTGACCTATTTATAAAAATAATACAGTGTAGATAAATACTAATTAGCAGTTTACTATGTATGTTGTGTGCGTATGTATGTACTTAAATGGAATTTTAATATACAATGTTTTTGTCACAAAAAATCTAAATACTTTAGCTAATTATTATTTTTTGGATCGCTCTTTATTATTGCAAGTTGTGTACTCTATTCATATTAATTATGTGGCTGGTCCATGTTTTAAATTATTTAAATTATTTTGAAAAAGGTATAAATATTTCGCAATTTAAATTATGTCTTCCTTTCTAACTTTATTAATTATGCATTCTATACATTTTTATTCCAAAAACTAGTTTGATGTTTTTTTAATTTGTAACTTTTTATGTAGGTTATTATTTCTACATTTCGCGTTTTTAACCGGCTTCAAAAAAGGAGGAGGTTTTTCAATTCGACCGTATTTTTTTTATATTTATTCGCGGATAATTTCGTCTTTTATGAACCGATTTTAATTATTCTTTTTTTTTATTGGAAAGGAGATATCCCAAGGGTGGTACCATGATAAGGAAACCAGTATCTGATGATGGTATCCCAGGGAAATCGAGGGGAACCTTAGTTTCCTGTTTGAAGTCGGTTTTTTTTTTGTTCAAAATTATTTAGTTTTTAGGTTCTATTTGTTTTGTTACTTAAAAAGTTGAAAAACTAAACAAAAATATAAGCAAAACCCTAGCACAAACACGTTAATAAATAGGTATTATATTAGTAAATGTAAGGTAAATTACTGCAACACATACAATTTTTGACCTCAAATTTAGTGACTGTATATTTTTGATCTTTTTTTTACTGTGTACAACTTCAAATATTTTTACCAACCAAAGAAAAACCTTGATAAACATTTATAAGAACTGAAAATGTGATATGCAAAACAAAACTTAAGAAACCAAAAAAAATTTAGATTTGTAAATCAAATATTATATAAAACATTTATTTACGTTATTTTGAAAATTTGTACCAAAAAAACAAAATGTGACATGAAATATTTTATTCGAAATCCACTTGCCACAACTCGAAAAACTGTAATGAAAGTCAAACATTACAGACAAAGTGTAATGTCACTTAAAAATAAATTTTAACATTTGTAAAGTGTACATGGTAGGTACTCTACTCAACCTGGAGGTACTTATCAACGTTTTCGGGTTTCAATCAATTTTCAAGGACATTTTTTTATAAAGAAAGATCTAAGTAAAAAGAGAATTACTTTTCTGTGTACTTCAATTCGTCTTTGGCGAATTCGACATTCTCAACATTATCCTTTTTGTTGTAAAACTGTTTATAAAGTGTAAACAAAAAAATATATAGATTCATAACTGTAACAAAATGATTGTCCAATTACTTTAAGTATGAAGTATGTTTGAATATAAAGTATGAATATTATAATTAATGTTTTGACCGTATTATTATGACGTACTATGTATAAATAAATAAATAAAAAGTTGTTTTAAATCGGTGTAATAAAGTGTTAACTTCTTTTTGAAAATAAATATTATTTGACATTTAGTTGTTATGTATTTTAGCAATAAAAATGTAAGATTTATCAATTTCTAAAATGCCCTTAACCTTTTCTGCCAAGTCCATGCCTTTTTTTATCCACAGTTGATAAGCCCTTGGCATCATCTCACCTGATGATAAGTGACGATGATGCCGAAGATGGAGGCGGGCTTACCAAGATTCCCCAACGCAATAGATAGATAGATGAAACATTTTTTTTCTTTACCACAACACAAATACAGTACGGTAAATTAACATTAGTACACTTATGTAAGTACTTAGTAATAGTAAAATTTAGTAGTAGTTAAAAGGGATCTGGCTATCTTATCATCAACGCTTTTAACACTGATGTTTGGCGGCAGGACTTAGATAGTTGGTGGAAGCTAGCTAAGCAGTACAAATAAAATGCCCTACCACCAACCAAACCGAGTCTTAGAAAGTTGACCCCGCCGGGAATCAAACCCACTACCTCCTGGTGTGAAGCGAATGGACTAACCATTGATTCACTTTCCAGTCCCCTTTATTTATATTCTTCCTTTAGGAACATAAACGAAAAAAATCCTAAATTTATAGTACCCTAAAATAAACTCATAACGATATGTTTAGGGTTGATTCACACTTATGCAACTTTACATGAGTCTACTTACATTGTACCAATTCATGTCATGGTACCCAACGCTTTATCATACATGAATTCATACCATATTTCGTTGCTATCCGATAAGATCTCTACGAATTATCGCCCATGATGCCCAGTAATAGAGGTCATAATGACCGTACGTTGAACAAATTGCACAGCAGGTAATGACGTACGGTGACCATAATTTCGAAAAAGGAGGGCCATTATCATACAATTGCTGTCGCGTCATAAAAAATAAAATTGTATGGAGTTCATAGTGATGTATTGTTTGTCGACATTCGATAAATTGTTTTAGTGTGAATTAATTTCAAAGGAGGAAATATTGTTTACTATCAAAAATATGACTATTTCAATCTACTAGAAACTAGCCTAAATATAAAACTGAATAAACAGATAAAGTTTATGCCAACTGTTTTATACATCAAAGAATGTCATACTTCTGATGAAATGCCAACAAAAATACACTTAACAAATCTCACAAAGCGTTCGCGATTCTTTGATTAAAACCTGTGCAAATAAACCGTTCATTCCTAGAGAACTATACCAAATTTAAAATATAAAAAAATGATAAAAATAACATTGAAAAACCTAAAAATTTTAGTCAAAAAATTTAACCACCTCCGTGGCGTAATGGTTAGTCCATTCGCTTCACACCAGGAGGTCGTGGGTTCGATTCCCGGTGGGGTCACTTGTAAGACTCGGTTTGGTTGGTGGTAGGGCATTTTCTAAGCCCGCCTGGCTAGCTAGCACCATCTTATCTAAGTCTTGACGCTAAACATCAGTGTTAACAATATTGATGTGTTCCGGCTTGAAGATAAGATAGCCAGTTCTCCATTGCGTTGGGGAATCTTGGTAAGCCCGCTTCCATCTTCGGCAACATCGTCACTTAGCATCAGGTGAGATGACGCCAAGGGCTAACCAATTGAGAATGAAAAAAAAGGTCCAAGCTTTATATTAAAAAGAGTTTTATCAAAGATAATTATAGTTCCATTGTCTTTGGTTTTATGCGCAATAATGGCTATTGCTCACTGTTCCAAATGCTCAGTGTGCCAAAAATGAATACAAATACACGTTTCCAAATTCAAAAGGCGAGCCAGGGTATTTCCTACGATGCTATTGAAAACAAAAACACGATCGTGGGACCTTGAATCCACCTCCAAAGCTCATCAGATCAACTTCAAAATACCAAAAGGATCTATTGTCAAAAGCTTCATATAGAATTTTAGCCCAATCGGCTCCTGGAAGTCGCTTTAAAATCGGTTGGAAGATTAGACCCAAACAAACTGACAATACAAACATTGCCATTTAAATGAGAGCTTGAAAAATTGCAAGAAAATGTCGATCCCAATAAAATGGATAAAATGCGGGCAGCGCAAGACATTCGTGGAATTTTTTTGGGGGAAGGCCTTTGTCAAGCAGTAGACGTCTTCCGGCTGATATGATAATAAAATAAAAGAAATAAATTATTATTTACAATTTGTAGGCCCTTAGCATCATAAATAATATATGTATATGATCAACATAGAGTTTTTATTAGTACTTTAAGACATTTCATCATATCAGCTCATATACGTCCCCACCAAAGGGCTCGAGCCTACCCTGAATAAGGGCGATGACGCCTTAGTCGACCACGCGGGCCCAGTGCGGGTTGGTCGACTTCACACACAACCTTCGAGTTTCTTCGCAGGTGTGTGCAGGTTTCCTCACGATGTTTTCCTTTACCGTTAAAGCAATCGGTGAGTATATGTACGTAAGTTTGGAAAAACTCATTGGTACATTGGCCGTCCGGATTTGAACCCGGGACCTCTGGTTAGGAGGACCGAGTCATTACCGGTTGAGCCACCGACGCTTATAGGTTTAACAAATGTTTTTTTTTCCTGTTTGCCTACCTTGCATAAATTAGAACAACTGGGAAATAAACGAATAAACATAAAAAGTCGTCTTTGAGATTATTATTAGTAAATCAGCGATATAAAAAACTTTCACATCACTACTCGATTCTATTTCGTAACGCGTCGTCGTGTCGTCTCAGTTACCGGCGAAACCTGCTATAGTTGTATCATCACTAGATAGTTTATTAAACAACAAATTAATTTATTTTTAATAGAAGTGAGAAATATGACAAATGGAAAAATACTTCGAAATCGTCATTTGGTTAATTGGTTTTTAGTTGGTGTTTAATTTTAAAGAGACAGTGTTGTTGAATAGTAGGTAGTTTCTGTGCGTCTAATAATTTACAAAAAAAAAATACTTAACTTAAAACATTTGTCAATTATCGAAGAACATGTGAACAAAGCAACTTACCGACTTTGTAATTGCATCAACTTAAGTCGAAGTCATCAACTATCCAGTTCTCAAAAACATTCACTATAATGGGTTGTGAATTGACTAAACTTGCCTCTGCTCCGGAACCGAACCCCGACCCTCTGGAACGGCCACCCCCGCCGTCCGACCCTCGCTCGCCGCTCACCGCCAAACAGCAGTACTGCATGCTGGCTTCGTGGAAAGGCATCTTCCGCCAGATTGAGAAGACTGGGATTCTGCTCTTTGTTAAGTAAGTACCATCCAAAATCTTTTGTGAAAATATTAGTCAGGGCGTAACAATATTACATTGTGATACAAGGGTTGTAAATAAATAATTGCAACAGAGTTGACATTTTTAAGCCCAAGCCGCAGGCGAGGGCTACTATCGTAACGGGTTTGCAATTACTTTTTACGACCGTGTATCATACGACATTTTCTAATACATTTGTGAAAAAACAGTGTTAAAAAAAAACTTAAAGCTATAATTTTATTTAATTAAAACACATTTTAATTTAAATAAAAATATGAAACTGCAATTATAAAGTTAACGAGGCTAAGAGGAGGTGCTAGTGTGATAGATCCCGTCGCGCCTTGTATCGGTTGGATGGGGAGTAAATATTTATTTTCGAGCCCTTGTTTGTAAACAATAACATTCTGGTCATGTATAGCATGTAAAGTCATTCTTTTCGAGCAAGTTGATTCAAAAATATTTTATAGAGGGAGACAACTTTTCCCAAAAACCCCTAAAAATAGTGTTTAAACCTTCCACACTAACATATCATCACTTGTCAGCTAATTAATGATATTTTAGCCATACTCTCTAGAAGCCGATGCACTGGATGCGGGCAGCGTAAAACCGGTCGTTGTGAAAATCCTTGGGGGAGGCCTTTGCTCAGCAGTGAAACATATATTGTTGTAGAGTTCCTTCAATATATGTGCGCCAAGTTTATTATGTAGTTATTGGATATTTCAGACTCTGAACTTCAGAATTACTGAACTAGTAGTGGGACTACAAAACATCATTAAGGGCCTTTTCAGACGTACTGAGTCGCATTCCTTCGTGTTGATTCATAACACTCGTAGTACTGATGTATCTGACATTTATACAAATGATTTATTAATGAGTTGATTTCACTACCGGTTTCCGATGCTTGTAATGTTTCGTATTCTACCGGATTAGTGCTATCTAATTTTGTAATAATAAAGGCTGATTCAATCTGTCCCGAATCTAATATATATCTCATATAATCTCAATCTCATATATTTTCTAGCAATTTTCCCGTTTGATGACGGGGTCTGCTTTCCGGCTATTCTTTCTCCACTTTTCCCTATCTTCTACCTCGGTTAGATTGCAGATTTATAGATCTTTTTAATGACGCTCTACCATCGCAGTTTCAGCCTTCCTCTTCGCCTTTGACCGATCGCGATGTAGTCAGGAAGCCTCCTTTTCACGTGTCCAAACCATCGTAGCCGGTTTTCTTGCACCTTCTTGTAGGCTCCATACACGTGTGGGCTGGAATTTCTTCCAAAAGCCGCACTGAGCTAGTGGTGATCGAAAATGGAACTTTCATTGTAGAGAGATACGTGAATGAAATCTTAAATGAGTATGTTGGCCCATTTTAAGTTAACCATAAAGATAACGCATGTCCCTACACAGCTCGAATAGTGTTTTACTACCTACTCGTACCTTGATGATGTCGCTATGACACGCATGAAGTGGTCAGCACGCAGCCCAGACTTGAACCCCATCGAGCATGCCTGGGATGAACTGAGACGACGGGTACGCCAGCGAAATTCCCCTCCAATCAGGCTTTGTGAACTGAAAGAAGCACTGATAGAGGAATGGGAGAATATTCCTCAGCATCGGTTCAGAAATCTGGAGGAAAGCACGCCAAACCGTGAAACAGTTGTTTAAATAGCTTGTGGTGATAATACAAAATACAGAAATGTGTGAAAATTGCACATTTGACACCGTAACACATTTTTAGAAATTAACCTACTTTTATTCAAAATAAACTTTGTAATCGTGAACTTTTATGACTTATTTTTATTTTTATTTAAGCACTATAAAATTGTCTATAATACAATATTTATTTCATAGAGCTAGTTACAGTATTTTGAAATTTAGTGAGGTTTTTGTTACCGACCCGTTTTCTTTGCTGACGAGTGTAGTTCGCTGTAGTTACAGATAGTTTGAGTGCCAAAAGCGGCCACATTTAGCACTTATGCTATCTGTGACTACAGCGAACTATACGAGTATTTCACAGAGTTGATAGTTTTTAAATAAACTAAAGTAGGTACAGCTCGCGCCAAACTTTATCACTGATCTGAAATGTGTGATGCGAGTCCTTACTGCGCTCTGGTATAACCGAGTAGTAGGTATTTTTACGTTCTACTAACACCCAAAGTTTACTACTGCGACGCGTCTTGCGAACAACTTCAGAGCCGTAATAAAGTTTGGCGCGAACTGTACCTATTCTTCAAATTCATCGTTGAAAATGGTCGATAAAGCATGTACTCACCGAGTAATCATTTATTAAGAGAGAAGAATAGCACACACTCTTCAGACAAAAAGAGATTACGTTTTTCCACCTCTGAATATTATCTGATCATACTGATTTTTAGGGTTCCGAGGTCAAAAAGAAACTCTTTATAGTTTCGCCATGTCTGTCTGTTTGTCCACGGCTTAGCTCAGAGACTATTAGTACTAGAAAGCTGTAATTTGGCATGGGTATACATATTAATTACGCCTACAAAGTGGTACAATAAAATTTTGAAAAACATTTTTAGGGTACCTCCCCTAGATGTAAAGAGGAGGTGATTGTTTTTCCTTAACATACCCTATCGTGTGGGGTATTGTTAAATAGGTCTTTCAAAACTACTGAGGTTTTTTAAACCACTTTTCAAATCAGGAATTCGTTAGCAAAATATTAAGCTTTTAAGTGATGATTTTTGTTCGAGTCAAGACATTTAATCAGTTTAAAAGGAAAACTATCACGGCTAAGTAGGATTTCTTAGTTTAGGAGTGATAGTCGACCATTTTAAAATGTGCAGTTGGATTTCTAATAAGTTCATAGATTTTCCATACAAAATATTCTTTTACAAACTGCAAATATAATTTAGTTTTTTAAATATAATTAAGTTAGGTTTTAAGTTAGATTTTTAATGATTAGGATTAGATATTGGTTTTTGTTTACCAATGTGTATTTCACATAGAACCATAAATTGTATAAACGTCTTCTTAGTTTGTGAATTTCTATTTTAACATAAAAAGGGCCAATAAAGCATGCACAATATACATTTATTTTTTGAAAAGACTCTCGAACCCTACTTTGCGCGAGTCCGACTCGCACTTGGCCAATTTTTAAATAGGTTATTGACACAAAAAAGCTAGGTTTATAGGTTTTGTTTATTAAATTATTGATTTAAAAATAAACATAAATTGATTATGAATAAAAAAAAAATCGAGCGAGACCTACAGTATACTCGCATATGATGTGTAACATGTGACAAAATACTTTATAAAAGGACGGCAAAGATACGGCAGACTAGGCTGTATGGTCATAGATACCTTTGCCTTTTCCGCGCTTTTAAAGCCTGAAAAAGGGACGGCAAAGATATGGCAGACTAGGCTGTATGGTCAATATGGTCATAGATACCTTTGCCTTTTCCGCGCTTTTAAAGCCTGAAAAAACGCGACTTCCTGTTACAATGGGACACATTTCCGTCCCATTTCACGAAATCACTCCCACAAATTGCAGGAAAGCGAGAGCAAAGATGTTACACATCAATAATTTAATAAACATCGTTAAAAATTGTCGATAAAGCATGTACTCACCGAGTAACGGAGCTAGTTAGCGGGGATAGGCCCTTAATGATATCAAGATCGTCATGATAACATATTTTTCTATATCTTCCTCATCCTTTTCAGATAGTATGTCTGGAACAAATACTGTTGCATACGCTACCTATGGCGAAGCGTCGGTGGCTCAACCGGTAAAGACTCGGTCCTCCTTACCAGAGGTGCCGGGTTCAAACCGGACGGCAAATGTACCAATGAGTTTTTTGAAACTTACGTACATATACTCATCGATTGCGCTTAACGGTGAAGAAAAACATCGTGAGGAAACCTGCACACACCTGCGAAGAAACTCGAAGGTTGTGTGTGAAGTCGACCAACCCGCACTGGGTCCACGTGGTCAAATAAGGCCCGATCGCCCTAATTCCAAAATCTTATCTAAGTCTTGCCGCCAAACATCAGTGTTAACAACATTGATGTGTTCCGGCTTGAAGATAAGATAGCCAGATCCCCATTGCGTTGGGGAATCTTGGTATGCCCGCTTCCATCTTCGGCATCATCGTCACTTACCATCAGGTAAGATGATGCCAAGGGCTTACCAATTGAGAATAAAAAAAATAAAAAATCAGGGTAGGCTCGAGCCCCTCGGTGGGGACGTATATGAGCTGATAGGATGATGATGACGCTACCTATTGCACATTTTGGTCGTCCTCTTTTAAAAAAAATATTGTGATTAAGATTATTTCTGTTCTTGTCAGAAAACGCCTTTTGAGCTAGCTCCCCGTGAGACATTAATCTCCATCGCCCGGACAATGACTAACAAGTTAACTGACTATAAGAACACCGAAAGCACAGTATTACAATATAGCGGCTTACAGTAGCGCAACGAATGTACTTACGCAGAGCAACGGAAGGGTACTTGCGGGGCGAGTTTGCCAGGCTGACTACATAAGACTTGGAGTTCATGAAAAATTTGGTAACGATAACGGAAATGGATAAACTTAGGTTGAGAGGATAAATCGGACCCTCTGACGTTAAATATGTCAGTCTGCCTGCGCAAAGTGGTTCCGTTATGTACTTATAGCGTCTGAAAAACTAGTTATTGTGACCAAAAAAACGATAAGGGAAATCCTACTACTAACGGGCATTGCTCCATAACACAACCGAATATTAAGTTTGTTTTTGCATAATTGCCATGAGTATAACTAGTAATTTCATTTTCTATCTTACTCAGCCATTTCAATTATCTATCTTTTTTTTGGTCACGATAACTAGTTATTTAGGCGCTATAAGTACATAACGCAACTACTCTGCGCAGGCAGACCGACATATTTAACATCAGAGGGTCCGATTTATACTCTCAACCTAAGTTTATATCCATTTCCGTTATAGTTACTAAATTTGTCGTTACCTCCTAGTATAACAGGCTAGTATGGGCTAGTTCAATAAAAGACCTCTGGCCCTGGCATCCTACAACACGCGCACACTGCGAACCGACGTAAAGCTAACAGAACTCGACCGCAGTGTCTTAAGACCAAGGTCTTCGACCAATGTGTGTTGCCAGTGATGACGTACGGAACTGAGACATGGTCACTTACTATGGGCCTCATAAGAAGGCTTAAGGTCACCCAAAGGGCAATGGAGCGTGCTATGCTCGGAGTTTCTCTGCGTGATCGAATCAGAAACGAGGAAATCCGTAAGAGAACCAAAGTGACCGACATAGCTCTCAGAATTGCTAAACTTAAGTGGCAGTGGGCGGGGCACATTGCTCGTAGAACAGATGGCCGTTGGGGCAGTAAAGTTCTCGAGTGGCGACCACGCACCGGAAAGCGTAGTGTAGGCAGGCCTCCCACTCGGTGGACCGATGACCTGGTGAAGGTCGCGGGAAGCCACTGGATGCGGGCAGCGCAGAACCGGTCGTCGTGGAGATCCTTGGGGGAGGCCTATGTCCAGCAGTGGACTTCCTTCGGCTGATATGATGATGATGATGATATGGGCTAGTACCTACGCCGGTGGCGCATCATCATATCAGCCACAAATCGTCCACGACAAAGGCGACAAAGGCCTCCCCCATCGTGCGACATCAAAGGCGTTGCACTACTGTAAGCCATACCGTAATACTGTGCCGAGAGGTTAGCATCTGTAACGGAAGGTACATTTGTAACTCTTCCCACTGACAGCAGGCACGGAGGAAAGGAAGGGATTTAGGTTTCAGCGAGAGGATTTGTACATTGGTGTAGAACGAAAATACAAAATGTTAAGGGTAATCAATTTATAACTGAATCAACTGGCTCAACACTTAGCTCATCTTTTCTAACTAATTTGATTGGCTTGTTTTTATATTTCATCATCATCATCATATCAACCGAAGGACGTCCACAGCTGGACATAGGCCTCCCCCAAAGATTTGCACGACGACCGGTTCTGCGTTACCCGCATCCAGTGGCTTCCCGCGATCTTCACCAGGTCGTCAGTCCACCGCGTGGGAGGTCTTCCTACGCTACGTTTTCCGGTGCGCGGTCGCCACTCGAGAACTTTACTACCATAACGGCCATCTGTTCTACGAGCTATTTTATTTTTTCTTAACATTAATCCTAAACTTTCATATAGCCTGAAAACTGAATATTACAAATTTAACTCACTACCAACAACGTTTTATCTTCATCGCTTGTTTGCTCTATGGTGCTGTTTTGCTAGAAAAATAAATGAGTTATCTATCTTTTTGAAACGTTTAGACCTCACTACCTAGTCAGAAATGCCTTACCGTAGTGCCCCCTGCCTAAACGCGCCCATCACGCTGGCTGCGTTCCCTCCCTGGATGCTTTGGGCCAAAAGTTTTTTTTTTCGAAAGGACAAGCTTGTTGTTGGCCGTGGGGGCGTTTATAACTTCACCGGACAGGGGAGGCGAGTGCGGAGGGCACTTAACCAAAGCGAAAAAATGCAACTGCCTAAGGGCGCCCAGGTGGGCACGGACCTCGGCTTAGGTCGTTGCTTGGACGGGGAAGGATCAGAGAGAAGCGGCCTGGTACGTGCCGGAGAAGCGGGGGGACGCCGCCCTCGCCGGCGAGGGTAGAATGAAAATTGGGCCAAAAAGGAGCCTCAGACGCTTTTCTACTCAGACTTGGCCTCCGAGCCCCACGACCCTGCTGTCTCGAGAGCAATCGGAACAAATTCATATTTAGGAACCAGACCGGCATACTTTGTGTGCTAAAGGGCGGCTGCCTGTCTCGACGGCCGATCTGGGCGACCGCTGTGCGTCCCTAAGGAGAGGGCGTGCATGTACACACACGAGTGATGTCCCATAGCAGGCATCGACTTGTTTGCCAAGGGATCAGCATGTGACGCAAACCGGGAGGCTCCAGGGAACAAGATATTCCCGCG
The DNA here is from genome assembly GCA_947284805.1 of Coleophora flavipennella. Lineage (NCBI taxonomy): Eukaryota > Metazoa > Arthropoda > Insecta > Lepidoptera > Coleophoridae > Coleophora > Coleophora flavipennella. Next base: position 10,314,668 of record OX369286.1, read on the forward strand.
GAGACAGCATCTCGCCGAATAATGTCATTTAATGCCTGATGCCTAGAAAACCAAACCACAATCCCAAATGAGATACTAGTTACCACAATCTTTAAGCATTTCATTTTTACTAAATATTATTCAAGATAACGTTATTATTTGTTATTTTAAATTTATTTAATTTGGCATGATATAATTATAATATTTTGACATCTATATACAGAATGTAACAAAATTGGTATACGGCCCGTCAACTGAGGGTTCTCAATTCCCAAAAAAAAATTGGACCCTCCATACCAAAATCAATACCGAGGTAGCAGGCTAAGCTCCGCGTAGGGCGAAGACAGGATAAGGTGAGAGACGTTTCACGATGAGTACTCCAGTCGCGCGACGGAGCTGCCTCGCACACTTTTTTCATTCAGTTTAGACTCCATAGCGCGAGTACGACTCACACTTGGCTGTATTTTATTATTTTTTATACTTCTTCATGATAAATATATAACTACAACTAGTTTCACACCTGTATGTACGTAGATACTTATAACAATTTTTACGATAGAGTAAAAACAAAAAACCTTAAGACACGTTTCTTGTATGGGGACCTCCTTAATTTTTACTTCGTAATTTATATACTTGTCTTCATCTCCCAAATACCACAGTGTCTCAAGACAAAGGCCTTCGACCAGTGTATGTTGCTAGTGATGGCCTCACAAGAAGGCTCAAAGTCACCCAAAGGGTGATAGAGCGAGCTATGCTAGGAGTTACCCTATGAGATCGAATCAGAAGACGTAGCGTGGGCAGGCCTGCCACTTGGGAGTCCGGTAGCCTTGGAATATCTTAGGGGAGGCCTTTGACCAGCAGTGGACGTCCTTCAGCTGATATGATGATGGCGATGAAGCGTAATGTATAACGTTGATAAGTGTATGCCCGACTGCGCGAGGCGGTTAAGGCTTCGCGAGAAAGTATGCACAACGTGGCTGTACCTACAATTTATTTTACCTTGAACAGATAGCAACAATACTATTATTTTAAATATTAACGTAGAATATCGAAGTTTTTGTGATTATGTACTAAAGCACATCACCTAATCCTATTAGTTGGGTAATTATTGTTACATGGAATATTAAAAGGTCAATTACTTTATTAGGTCTTTACCTATAAAATTGCCGATTGTATAAAAAAGTTTAAAGATGAAAATTAATATTAAGAAAAATAGTTATTAGAACTAAATTTATTCTCAAAATAGCATTAGACTATTATAAATTAAATGGTGATAAACATATGCCTATTGTTTAGTCATTTTGAGCGCATGGTGACTTTAACCCCATGAAGTCGGGTTTTTTTAACCTGAAAAAATCGCCTTTATTGAGGCAAAAAATAGAGAGTTTTAATTTTAAAGCTCTAGAATTATCGTTTCTTCGTTACTAATGTCATTTTTGGGAATACCCTGCATGAGATTTCGTCACCACAGGAAAATTCAAGAAAATTAACTAGTCAAAAAAATTGCCCCATCTGACCACTAAGAAAACGCCTTTGTCCCATTCAATGGTACATAGCTCAGGGGATTGGAACATAAAAGACATACCACTAGTTACTGATAAAAGACCATAAGTAATGTCACCATAAATTCAATAATAAAAAAACAATAACTTTTTTTTTCAATAAAAATTGGCATTGAACTTCAAAAACTGGATCGGCAATTTTATAGGTAAAGAGATCTATATTATTACTACTTCCCTTTTGCTTTACGGTGATTGGCCGTTATTCAAATGAATGTTCTTGAATTCAAAAATTTGCAGCCTATTATGAATATTTCCCCGCCCGTACCCCAGACTGGCCACTCAACATCGCCCACGCGGTTTCATATTGAAACCGAAGTATTAGCACTCTATTGAGGAGAGCTAAATCTTTTAAATCTGTGGGAATAATTCATTCATCCAAATTCACGCGAATTTGCGATGGTCAAGTTAGTCGAGTCGCCTTGGGGGTTTTTGGACGATGAGTATAGTTTCACCATTAATTCGTTTGTGTAGGAACCTACCTATAGGGTGCGTTTCCACTGAAGCTGAGATAAGCGTAGGTGAGCGGTGTGGTGCAAAGAGGAAGATGTGTGGCACGACGGGTAGGTATGGTATGGGCGTGGGTTGAAAAAAGATGCGTGCTTACAGATATTTATCATGGAGATAAAAGACCCGAGATGGGTCTATGAGAATATCTAGTTTCTCATATGCAAACATATATGCAAAGTATGTATTTAATTTTATTATGATAGCGAAAGTTTGGTGAGAAATTTTGATGGATCGGATTTTGATTATTGAATCATATTGTCTCATAGATGACAGTGCATGCGTAAAAGAACAAATAGACGGAATGAAAAATGGGTCGAATGAAAGAAGAACTTATAACAGCGTTACCGTGCTACAGATGTTTCCACTGAAGCTGAGACAAGCGGAGGTTAGCGATGTGGAGAAAAGAGGAAGATGTTTCCACTGAAGCGGAGAGAAGAAGTGCCCAAACGAGTGGAGTGGAATAGTGCGACGTCAAACTGATCGAGACAATACCCCTTTACTGTTGATCTTTTAGCTGCACTCTATCCCGCCCCCTACACTCCGCTTCGCTCTGCCCGCTGCACCCAGAGCCATTCTGCCCTCTGCACCCCACCCCGCTGTACCCCGCTAAGTCTGCGCCCCGCTCTGCTCCACTCCGCTCCGCGCACCCTACATTTTCATACATCCATACATTTTTGCCGTTACTGTTTCCACGGAAGCGGAGCCGAGATGAGATGTGCATTTTGAGCAATGTGATTGGTCAGTTTTTGCACGTCTCTAATCTCCGCTTCAGTGGAAACGCAGCCATATTGTAAGGTGGGCCGCCCTGCATATTTGTAAATGGGATGTGGTTTAAAATTGATTTCATTTGCTATAAGTTCGTTTGTAAATATCGTACGTAGATACGAGTAGGTTGAAATTGTTATTCAAAAAAACAATTTTCCGAAAAATAACCCATACCATACTATACTAAGTAGACACCTACAACTACATGTTAAAATTTATCGAAAGACGTTAGCGTGGATTCTGACTGCTTATTGGCGAGGCAGCAAAAACCCAACCAATTTAAAACCCGACTGTATTAAAATATTACCCTACTTTTTTGGGCGGTTGAACAAAACTGTATCCTATGTTACTTAGGGGATCAAGCAAGACGAATCTAATGACTCCTCGCACTCTTAAGTAAGCTGTTTAGGCTACACCACTCAGCCAAAGAAACAGACATTCGATATACTTATGTATACAGGGTGTAACAAAATTGGTGTAATTCCTGTTAACTGGGGCTTTTGCTCACCAAACTGAGCAACTTTTGTTCTACAAGTTTGTTCAATCGCAAAAAAAATCAACTCTTCATACAAAACGATCAGCTGACTGACCAATTTTTGCATTTTTGTGATTATGAGTAATGGTAAAAAATAGTTACTTATGCCACTGCCAAGTCATTAGAGCCATATTTGCGTTATACATAGCCTAAAATCATATCACAAAAGTATTCATTCGTACAATATATGATTATGTAAAAATTTCAATGTATATTTTTAATTATTTTATGGTTGTAGAAAAAGTATTGTATGCCACTGTACTTTTTCTACAACCACGACATAATTAAAAATATACATTGAAATTTTGTCATAATCATAATACATTGAATTTTTGAAGTGAAAAAAAGTCTGTTTTTGAAATGATTATTGTAAAACGACTTGTAGAAATGAATACTTTATTTTTGAAGCCAAAGCCATAAAACTATTTAAAAGTTTCATTGTAGTACAGTTGTCTCGTTTTGAAATGATCATTGTAAAACGACTTGTAGAAATGAATACTTTTGTGATACGATTTTAGGCTATGTATTACGCAAATAACCAAAAGTAAAAATAGTTATATATGATACAAGGGTTCTTTTACACCCATGTATCATACAACGTTTTTAAATACAGTTGTGAGAAAACAGGTAAAATAAAAAACAACCGTGACAGAAAAACAAAAAACATGGGTACATACATATGTCTATCAACGTTTCGGCAAACAAAGTTCATTTTACGCGAATTGTGGCTCATTATAATTTTAAACTCACACTTGGTTTTTTCTTATAACACATAAGTATATTTTTTATTGCACATATATTTCAATATTTTCGTTTTCACAACTAAAACATCTCAATTCAGTTTTACGAAAATTGCGCCATATTTTAGCTAGTGCGCTTACGCATGCGTAAGTTTTTTTTTATATTATCTTATTTAATAGACTACAATAACTACAAAATCGATATGTGTCTACTCAATATTATATTCGCTTTTGTTTTTTTTCAATCCGGTTGGGATTCAATCCGGCATGTAGTTTTCGTATTAAAGCGGAACTAAGTTTGTATAGAAATTCGAGCCTCCAAATGTCTCTTGGCAAATTACGTACACAATATAGTACTTACTTACGTGGTCCTCAAGGTCTGAATTCAAGTGAAGTAAAAAAAATATTTGCGGTACCCTATAGTTTTCACGCACAAACCTATTTTTAAAAGCTTTTATTTAACTTGCAATGTATTTATGTATGTATGTTTGTTCGGATGAAATTTGACCAACTTCCCGGTTTCCGATTGAGCTGAAACTTTGGATGAATATGTATATCGCGTGACAATGTAATAGTAAAAGCTAGTACCTAAAAGTTTTTAGGTTTTTCGAAATTTATTTCTTCATGTGAATTCGAATGATAATTATTGGACATGGATATATTTAATTGCATCTCCAGCTAGGTAGGTCCAACTTCAAGAAAGAGATCAATCGACGAGTCCAACTCGGCTTGGCAGCGTTGGGGAAGCTTCGCAATATCTTCACGTCCCAAATACCGCAGTGTCTCAAGACTAAGGTCTTTCTTTGACCAGTGTGTGTTGCCAGTGATGACTTTCGGAACTGAGGTATGGTCGCTTACTATGGGTCTCATAAGACGGCTCAAGGTCACCCAAAGGGCAATGGAGCGTGCTATGCTCGAATTTTTTTTGCGTGATCGAATCAGAAACGAAGAGATCCGCAGGAGAACCAAAGTAACCGACATAGCTCACAGAATCGCTAAACTGAAGTGGCAATGGGCAAGACATATAGCTCGTAGAACAGATGGCCGCTGAGTCAGTAAAGTTGTCGAGTGGTGACCGCACACCGGAAAACGTAGCGTAGGTAGGCCTCCCACGCGGTGGACCGACGACCTGGTAAAGATCGCGGGAAGCCGATGGATGCGGGCAGCGCAGGCCCGGTCGTCGTGGAAATCGTTGGGGGAGGCCTTTGTCCAACAGTGGACGTTTTTCGACTGATATGATGATGATGATGAAGTCTATTCATTTTAAGTTCAAATCAATGCGGGCTTCATCGCGGCTGTTACGTTAAAACCAAGCGTCCTATTCTCGATTTTTACATATTGTCTTTATTACTTTTCTATACTTTCAAAAAAGTTTTAAAAAATAAGTTCAATTAAAATGAAAGGTCTTAAAATCACCAATTTTTGTGTGTTGGTTAACTCAACATTAACTATTTATTTTCAAGAAATTTTGCAATTAATGGCAAAAACAGGGTCTACAAATTTTTTTTTACATAAAAACTGGCAATATTTTTAAAATTGTATTCAATTATATCGATTTTTATTACTTTAGGTATATTACATATTTTCCCCATATTTTTATTTGACATGAATAATTTAATATTTCAAGGTATTATGTAGGTTTTAAATATTTTTCTATTTTTTTGTGCAAGCTGAAATTTATTGTATGCCTCTTTAGGCAGATTATGTGAAACTTTATATTGCTCTAAGATCTTTGAACCATAATCAACAATAAAATCTCTGATTCTGATTCCCCACAGTGATAGCTTTACATAGTCTTTCAATAATTTGAATTGAATATTGTCATTTGACCTATCTTAAGGCCTTAACTACATAATCGAAACCAGAATAGTCGTTCTAATGTATTCTCTCCATTCAGTGCCGCTGCTGTTGATAAAACTAAGTGGTTCTGTTTTTCATTTTATTATACACGTTAGCTCCGGTCAATCTGAAAATAAAGAAGTGAAGGTTAACTGTATGGTTGCTTTATAGAAATAAGAAAATAGTGACTAAAATATTAATTATCATCATCATATCAGCCGAAAGACGTCCACTGCTGGAAAAAGGCCTCCTTCTAGAATTTCCACGACGATCGGTCTTGAGCTGCCCGCATCCAGTGGCTTCCCGCGACGGTCGACGGTTTACCGAGTGGGATCCGTTGCGGATCGTTCATTTTGCCCGAAGTTTCCCTACGCGATCGAATCAGTCATGAGGAGACCCATAGTAGAACCAAGGTAACCGAAGTAGCTTACAGAATCGCTAAAATTGGGTGAGTGGCGCACTGCCACTTAATTTTAGCGATTTTACGGGTCTCCTTATGTCTGATTCGATCGCGTAGGAAAACTCCGGCCAAAATATCAATAATCTGTATAAATCCTAAAAGTTGGTACCTACACTCGAGAGCGATGAATCCGGGTCACTTAAAGAATCCTAAAAATCTCGGACACTAAGAAGGCTAGCTTCATGAAATAAATTGTGTTTAATAGACAATTTAATACTCCTTGAATGAAGTCATTAAAACTTCTTAGTTATTGAAAAGTTATGTCATAAAAAAAATCAAATTTGAAAAAGGGAGACTTTCGGAGATGGAACTACGAAATTACTACATTTGTTTTTGCTTTTGTTTCTAATCTGTCATTTAAATGGGTACATAAACCATGTTGATAGTGTTCAATATTTATTATTCAAGCAGTAATCATGTCGCTTACACCTGAAGAATGCACCAGAATACTCACAATGCTGGAAAACGGCCGGGGTCAGCGCGATACAGCCACGACTGTCGGTGTGTCGCTCTCAACAGTACAAAGAGTTCTCCAACGTTACGAGGAAACTACCAGGAACAGGCAGAACCAGGTGTAACACAGCCCGAGAAGATCGATACTTGGTGAACACAATGCTTCGTAATCGCTTTCTCACAGGAACTGAACTTACAAATCAGTTTCGACGCCTCGGAGGAAGTAACCCAAGCGCATGGACAGTAAGGCGACGACTTGCTGAAACTAACTTGAAACCACTTAGACCTGCAAACGGCCCTAAACTGAAGCGTGGGCGTCGTATTTCAATACTAAGATATGCCCAGAACCACTTAAATTGGAGTATTGGAGATTGGTCAAAAGTTATTTTCTCCGACGAATCAAAATTTATGCTCTACAAGCACGATGGAAGACACAGAGTGTATAGAAGACCAGGGGAAAGATTCAAGCAAGCATGCATCGAAGAAAAAGTAGCCTACGGTGGTGGGTCTGTACATGTGTGGGCCGGAATTTCTTCTGAGAGTCGCACAGTACTGGTGTTCATAGAAAACGGCTCTTTAACTAGCGACAGATATGTGGAAGAAATCCTCAATGAACACGTTGGTCCATTTATGGTCAATTTGGGTGAGGATGCTATTTTTATGCATGACAATGCCGGGCCTCATACGGGTTGGATTGTGAATGACTACCTTCAAGAGATGAACATTACTCGTATGGAGTGGCCAGCACGCAGCCCGGATATCAACCCGATCCCTCCGGAACCATCGGTCTGTTTTCCCGATCGGTCCACTAGTACAAACCGTCTACTTTCCCGATCGGTCCATTTGCTTTTCCTCATTCGTCTACTTCCAGATTGGTCCATTTTCCCGATCTGTCTACTTGTACAAACTGTCTAATTTCCTGATCTATCTACTTGATTCTCCTCATCCATCTACTTTTGGGCTCGACGACACCACACCACGCTACACTTTATTACACTAATTTTTGTAGATAATTAATGCAGACATTTTTGGGTAATTTTTTACACCTTGGGTTACATTATTGGTGTTTTAGTAAAGACATAGGTGTTAGTTGTAGTGTATTGTAGTATAATGTGGTGTGGTGTGGTTTAGTGTGTGGTACTAAAAAAAATAAATTTAAAACAATAAGTAAAAAGGTAATATTTAAAGAAAATAAAAACATAATATTCTTTAAATTGTTCACTTAAACTCTCATAAAACTAAGATTTTTCTAAAAAACAAGTACCTAACTTAACGTCCATACGTTTTTACATAAACACAAAATCATATTATTTAATTGACACAAGCTGTTGAAAAACTAAAGTCCAGGCAAATATTCGTAATTACCCGAATATCATAAACCAATTATTTTTAAGGCCTACTTTTCTTTTTAATGCGTATATTAAATTTAACGCCTAAATTCTTTAAATCGAAGAAAATGTAGGAGTTTCTACGTAGGAAACCTGCGAATATTTTTTCGTGTATGGGTTGGATCGGGCCAAAATCTTTACACACTTCTTTCTTGCACTTGTCTAATGTTTTCAACATTTCAGTTTTTACAATATCTACCAAACACGTGTGCACTCTCTTTTTCAACATTTTCGTTTTAGTTATGTCTATTGTCACGGTAGCCGAACATTCTTTTCGGTTGCTGCACCGCCATAAAGTAGACCCATTTTTATTAAACTTACCGCAATTAAACTTATATCCGTCCACTAATAGCATTTCAGACCCACTTGACTGTTTTAAGAAAATCATTTTAGAATAAAATCTATTAAAAGTGTGAATTCAATGTTTTTAATTGATAAATGTAGAAATTGAGGGTAGAAGGATACAGGAGCAGAGGAAGACCGAAGAAACGATGGGTGGATGGAGTGAAGAAAAATATGGAGGAGTGTGGAGTGACGCAGGAGTTGACCAGTATGAGGCCGGAATGGCGACAAAAAACATCTAAAGCCGATGAAATGTAGAAATTGACAGTGACACTGAAATGGAAAACAATATCAAACTAATCTAATGTTTTTCTAAGTGGCCAGTCACATTTTACATTAAAAAGATAATAAGGAGTTACAATATGAGCAGAATAGTAGACGTATCTAACGGAAAAGTAGACCGATTGGGAAAGTAGACCGTTTAACAAGTAGACGTAACGGAAAAGTAGACCGATCGGAAAAGTAGAACAAGTAGACGTAACGGAAAAGTAGACCAATCGGGAAAGTAGACCATTCGGGAAAACAGACCGATGGTTCCGGAGGGAACCCGATCGAGCATGCTTGGGACGAGCTAGGGAGATGCGTAAAACAAAGAAGCCCTCCCCCAATCACGCTTCGTGAGCTCAAAATTGCTCTCACAGAGGAATGGGAGAATATTCCCCAAAATCGTACAAGGAACTTGGTGTACAGCATGCCAAACCCCGTAAACACAGTGATGGAAGCACGAGGAGGCAATAAGAAGTATTAAAATTCAAGTAAATCGTAATGTTGTTCAAAAATGACATGTTTCCTATTTCTGTTTTAAGGCGAGATCAGCAGTTTTTTTTTATTTATGTAAATTTTGTAAATAAAATGTAGTGACTCGTAAATTTTATTACTTTCATTTAAGGGGTATTAAAGTGTCTATTAAACACAATTTATTTCATGAAGCTAGCCTTCTTAGTTTCCGAGATTTTTAGGATTCTTTAAGTGATCCGAATTCATCGCTCTCGAGTGTATGTACCTAGGCAAATCACGAATGTTGTTCAGCTGCATAAGAAGAAGCCACAGTTAGAATGTTCGGTGCGCGGTTGCCACTCGAGAAATTTACTGCTCCAACGGCCATCTGTTCTACGAGCTATGTGCCCCGCCCACTGCCACTTAAGAGGATTGTGAAGCTGCGACTTAAGCTAAGGAACGGTAGATCAAGTGTCTTTTTTAACTGACTTCAAAAAAAGGAGGAGGTCTCACAATTCGACCGTATATATATTTTTGACATTTTTAGCATCAAATATATATGTCGCAGCCGTAACGTAGAATCCGCCGGTTTCAAAAACGGCGCGCTGAATGGCGCCGGATTGTAAAACGGCGACGTTTTGTAAAGCGGCGGATTTTGCGTCGCTATGTAAACTAGGTACTGAGTAAATAAAACCGATGATTGCTTCTTCTGAGAAGCATTCTGCTATCCAGGGGGGAGGTTGCGAAGGTTGTGTGTGAAGTCGACTAACCCACACTGGGCCCACGTGGTCGACTAAGGCACGATCGCCCTAATTCAGGGTAGGCTTGAGCCCCTCGGTAGGGACGTGTCTTAACTGATGCATGCATGCATTTTATTAAACCAGAGTGCTGGTGGTAAAAGCATATTTTTATTTTATTACATGATTGGACCCTGCCCGTGCCATTGTTACCAGGAAAATTAATTAAAAAGACATAGAATGCACCATCTGACCACTAAGAATACGCATTTTTTACAGATAACTAGAGATTGAAACATGAAAGAAATCAAAACAGTCAATAAAAACAGGAATTATCCTTACTAATATTATAAATGTGAAAATGTGTTTGTTATTTATATTTTCACGCTTCAAAACCTCAACCAATCTAGACGAAATTTGGCATGGAGGTAGCCTGAGTCATTGGAAAGGACATAGGCTACTTTTTATTCCGTGAAAATAGCACAGTTGGATGCAGTTCCTAAGGGAGCTAAGAAAAGTATTTTTTTTGTTTATATTTTTTAACATCGCAATGGAGCAACGGTTTCTTGTGAGTTTTTGCTCAGAGATGGTTGATGGGGTGGGAAATTGGGACTACTAATTAGCGTAGCCTGAGACAGTTTCTGAGGGATCTAGGGAAAATTCATTTCTAGGCTCGCGCACTTCTTTTTTGCATAGAAATAACTGAGGGGTGGGAAGTGAGATAGACTGCTGATAAGAATAGCCAGATATAGTTACCGAGGTATCTAAAGTAAATTGCTGTATACGTTTGCGATCTGCTTGCGGCTCGCGGACCCCTTACCCTTAAAGACAGTAATGAAAACAATGTCCATGCGAGTGAAGTCGCGGGAAAAAGCTAGTTTTTTTAAAAAAATGGCATTGTACTTTAAAAAGAGAATCGATAATTTCTAAACCCCTAATTGTTAACTAACTTGAAAAATTATGATAAAATTTTCATTTCATTAAATTAAATGATAACATTTCATTTGATTAGTAATAAAAATATTAAATCCGTTATTTATTATCATAAAGTAGATTGCTTACCGTATATAAGCACTCTTCTCATCTTACCTGTAGCTGTGTATCCTCTTGTGTATCAACTTTTATTTCAAACCCTTCATCAAGTCGTTCATGTAGAGGCACACTGGCGTTTGGTGCATTTTCTAATTCTCCATCTCGTTGTGGTAGTTTTGGTACTGAACCCAGGCGTAGTACCTGTGACTGTGTATCCTCTTGTGTATCAACTTTTATTTCAAACCCTTCATCAAGTCGTTCATGTAGAGGCACACTGGCGTTTGGTGCATTTTCTAATTCTCCATCTCGTTGTGGTAGTTTTGGTACTGAACCCAGGCGTAGTACCTGTGGCTGTGTATTCTCTTGTGTATCAACTACATCGATGGCCACAGAACTCATCCTGACGGTTTTTTTCCACTGTACTTAAATGTTGTTTCTGGTTTCCTATGTTTCCTGTTCCGTTACAAAAGGACGGACTAATCCAGGACAAGCTTCTTGGCGGCAAGACCTACCGCAACTGTGGTCCTTGCCTTCGCCTTGTGGTGTTGGCAAGAATAGCGGCCCTTACTGTTATGCCCTAACGGTCGGTTTAGCGTATCTGGTAGATAAACGAGAGGGAATGGATAAATCCGTGCGATCCCTACGACGCGCGGCAGAGAGAGTAAAAGCAGCTAAAAATATTCCTTGTTTTTATACCGAAGCGGTTGTCCATGGAGGTAAAAGTTCGTTTATGTGTGCGTTCCTTCGATTGATTTACGATTGTTTGTGTAGGTTATACCAATATTAATGCATTTTCCTCAGTGACTAAAATAGTTGACAAATAACTTCTGAATGAACAACTCTCATTATCGTCATCATTTCAGCTCAAATAAGCCCCCACCGAGGGGCTCAAACCTACTCTAAATTAGGGCGATCGGGGCTTAGTCGACCGCGCGGGCCCAGTGCAGGTTGGTCGACTTCACACACAACCTGCGAGTTTCTTAGTAGGCGTGTGCAGGTTTCCTCATGATGTTTTCTTTCACCGTAAGAGCGTCGGATAAACGTACATATGAAATCAGAAATTCGAAATCACATAGGTACGTGGCAGGATTCGAACCACGACCTCCCGGCCCTAGCCATTACGCCACCGACGCTCTAGCTCTCACACGCAACTTAGTTTAGTTGATAAGAAAACTGCTCAGCGTCAACCGATGCAGTCTTAAAACAGTTATAGGTACTATCACTGAGCACCTGCCCTTGAACACGCATTATACCTGTATAGCCCGTCAACTTCGTGCCCGGTACGCCTGTGGTAAGGGCGGGTAGGTGGGAGCGAGGTAGCACGACACGACACGATCTCCGCGGGGGAACTTGAGGCTAGCTTCCACCATCTTATCTAAGTCTTGCCGCCAAACATCAGTGTTAACATCATTGATGTGTTCTGACCTGAAGATAAGATATCCAGATCTTCATTGCGTTGGGGAATCTTGGTAAGCCCGCCTACATCTTCGGCATCATCGTCACTTACCATCAGGTAAGATGATGCCAAGAGCTTATCAATTGTGGATAAAAAAAACGAACTGTTACTAGTTAAAATAAAAAATAAATATTCTGGGACAAATCACACATGGTCATCTGGCCCCAAAGTAGGATTCCCTGTGTTATGGGAACCAGAGACTGATATACATACTTATATACGTTTAAATACATACACTATTATTTAACACCCAGACACAGAGCAAACAAATCTGCTCCTCACACAAATGCTTGCCCTGGGTGGGGATCGGACCCACAACCCTCGGATCAGTAGTCAAGGGCACTAACCACTGAGTCTCCGAGTCAGTCAAAGTTAGATGAAGTACCGAGTTAGATGGAAAGATAACTGCGTTGTTACAATGTTTACAAATTAATGATCGAACCATTCGGGTACAGTAAAGAGATGGTTTCCGTTAAGACCGAAAAAGTTGATGTTGGTATACCACGTCGGTTCCAGAATTACAATAGTCCGTCCGCTCGTTCTATCCAACCGATTTACTTTTTTTTAGGGTTCCATACCTCAAAAGGTAAAAACGGAACCATTATATGATCACTCGTGTGTCTGTCTGTCCGTCCGTCTGTCACAGCCAATTTGCTCAGAAACTACTAGACCGATTCAGTTGAAATTTGGTACACATATGTAAGTTGGAGACACAAAGACGGACGTGTAACGTAATTAAATGAATTCTAAACATGGGGGCCATTTTTGGGGGGTTAATTAGGAAATTAAAACAATTTTTTCAAAATGTATTGTGTGATATAATATCACATGACCCTTATAGTCTTAATCTTGTCTAAGTTTTCATTTGAAATGTCAAACCTCAAATACATTTTTTTTAAATTTTAAGTTAAATAGTTTTGAAGTTATTGTCTAAAATTTACCATTCCTGAACCTACTGGGCCTAAAATCTTGAAAAAATCATAGTGTATTAATTACAGAAAATCTAAAGTCCTGCCATTCTCACAGGAACGTGGAATGAAATTTCAAAAGTCTAGAATAAGTAGACCCCTATTTACCTATGGCAAAGGTCTTGTTCTGTTGGTTGCAAAATTTTTGGTGCGGAACCCTGTTTGTGTGACCCCGACTCGCACTTGTCCGGTTTTTTGTAAAATTGGAAATTAAATAACTTTCACCCTTCTCAAGTTATATACTCAAACGCTATTTTCATAGTTTTATTTTTCTGTATATTCGGTTCTAATTGAAATACCTGATTCATCGTCATCATCATTGCAGCTCATATACGTCCCCACCGAGGGGCTCGAGCCTACCCTAAATCAGGGCGACTAGGCCTTAGTCGACCACGCGGACCCAGTGCGGGTTGGTCGACTTCACACACAACCTTCGAGTTTCTTCCTACCTGATTCGTTTTGATCTAATTGTAAGAACACTTACTAGAACGTTGAGTTGGATCTGGGTGTGAACTAGTGATGAAGTCAATCTTTTTAGTTATTTTTTTTATTTGAAATCTGTTTTTATATCATCTTTTTTGTCTATTTTTACTTTTTGTTATTTTTGAAATTGTCACTTTCATTTCTCATACCATACTCGATTCATTTTCCTTATTATACTTATTTAATATTTTTATAACTAATTCTCATCCTGTACGGCCTACATACGGTGTCACACGGTCTACTGTTCACATTTTACAATTATTTCTTTTTTTTCTGTTTAATATATATTCAGTTTGGTGGATTTCACTATTTTACTAAATTTGGCCTACACTACGTAGTGTAGGCAGGCCTCCCACTCGGTGGACCGATGACCTGGTGAAGGTCGCGGGAAGCCGCTGGATACGGGCAGCGCAGAACCGATCGTCGTGGAGGGAGGCCTATGTCCAGCAGTGGACGTCCTTCGGCTGATATGGTGATGATGATAATGACTAAATTTGGACCCGGAGCCTTCCCTCCATAAAATTACGATTCATTCTACTTCTCCATCTTGTGCGAGCCTAGTGCAAACGGAGGGTGCGCCGCCCGTCGCAATCTTGACTCATGACATCAGGAAGGGTGCACAAATCCCCACTTACCGCACACCCTCGATGTCCATGCGGCAGATTGGCAACTGGTTGTGAATAAGGATATATTATGACTCCATCGCAACTAATTACGAAAGCGTATGGCTGCCGGAACGTGAGCCGCGGGCAAAAGCTAGTAATAATTACAAGCTTTATATTAACTTGCCGTGGCAGTTAGTTAATATGTCTGTAAGATTGGGACAAATATTGGAAGCTCATTGCAATTAGAACCACTTCCTGATTTCCGATTAAGCTGAAATTTTGCATTTACGTTAAGTTTGGAGAACAATGCATGGTAAGCTAAGTGACGTCATTCTAAATCAAACAGCAGTCTCCGAAAAATATTTTTATGCACCCCCATGATATGGATATCAAATGAAAGGGTTTGCTGAAAAGATTACGAAATAATTAAAATTATTTTTTTATTAAAGCTTGTACCTATAAGTTTTTAGGTTTTTCTAAAATTATTGTAATCTTAATTTAGATAGGTAATGATTTATTATAGTTGCTGAAGGATCAATACAGAAAAATATATATTCTTCTCATTTACTTATTATATTATTTTGGTAAGCCCTAGGCATCGTCTCTTCTATTGGTAAAATATGATGATTCCAAAGATGGAAGCGGGCTTACTAAGATTCCCCAACGTAATGAGGACCCCATCTTATCCTCTAGCAGGAACAAAAGAATGCCGTTCCACCAACCAGACCTAGTCTTATAGAGTTAGAATCAGCCGGCAATCGAACCCACGACCTCCCGATGAGAAGCTAAAG
The DNA here is from genome assembly GCA_947284805.1 of Coleophora flavipennella. Classification (NCBI taxonomy): domain Eukaryota; kingdom Metazoa; phylum Arthropoda; class Insecta; order Lepidoptera; family Coleophoridae; genus Coleophora; species Coleophora flavipennella. Next base: position 10,330,027 of record OX369286.1, read on the forward strand.
GAGTACACATTACCCTACGGAGGCGGTTACATTACGCCACGGAGGCAGCACCTTACGTTTTACATTTTAGAACTACGTTTGACATAAATCCAAGGAGCCAACTGCCTAAATCCAAGGTGCTAACAGCCTAAATCCAAGGTGCCAACTGCCTTAATCCAAGGAGCCAATTACCTAATTCCAAGGTGCTAACTGCCTAAACTCAAGGAGCCAACTGGCTAAATCCAAGGTGACAACTGCCCTAATCGAAGGTCCAACTGCCTAATTCCAAGGTGTCAATTGCCTAATTCCAATGTGCTAACTGCCTAAATCTTAGATGCTTACTGCCTTAATCCAAGAAGCCAACTGCCTAAACCCCAGGTGCTAAATGCCTAAATCCAAGGTGCCAACTGCCTAAATCGAATGTGCCAACTGCCTAAATCGAAGGTGCCAACTGCCTAATTCCAAGGTGCTAACTGCCTAAATTCAAGGTGCTAATTGCCTAAATCCAAGGAGCCAAGTGCTTAAATTCAAGGTGCTAACTGCCTAAATCCAAGGAGCCAACTGCTTAAATCCAAGGTGCTAACTGCCTTAATCGAAGGTGCCAACTGCCTAATTCGAAGGTGCCAACTGCCTAAATCCAAGGTGCCAACTGCCTTATTTAGTTGCCATTAGTTTGTTTGCCACAGACTTTTATCTAAGGGAATCCTTCAGTATTCAAAACTTAAATAATGTGGGCACTTACTTACCACGTTTTTAAAAACGGACGTAATTTTTTTCTGGAATCATAAATTAATTAGACCTTATTTAGTCCTTATTTATAATATTTCTGATAACAATTTTGAGAAACCGATATCAAATATATCAAATAATACCATGATAATTCAATAGTTCCAACCATTTGCGAGTAAAACGCAAATTTCAATTTCACTTGTAGGAGAACTATACAAACACGATCTTTCCCAGACCGGACGGACGCACAGATGGACGCACGGACAGACGTGCGGACGGTCACACGCATGGACGGAATTGAGATATTCGAGATTTCGGTATGTGTTAATGATATAGAACACATGTTCACGAAAATTGATTAAATATTTTTGTGTTCGCGATAGCAGTTCGGTCGAGAAATTAAAAAACTGCATCATACAAAGTGAGCGAATAGGCTGACCAATCCTGATGAAATTTTGCATGCAGGTAGCCTGTGTCACGGGTAAGGACATAGGCTACTTTTTATCCCGTGAAAATAGCATAGTCCGATGCAGTTCCTGGGGGAACTGAAAAAATACTCTTTTTTTGGTTAATTTCTTTTACATCACATCGGAACGATGGATTGTTGTGAATTTTGCACAGAGATGGTTGAGGGGGTGGGAAATGACATAATTTACTAATTAGCATATCATGACATAGTTCACGAGGGATCTAGAGAAAACTCATGTCCACGCTCGATTTGTTTGAGACGTCAAAGTGAGCGAATAGGCTGATCGATTTGTTTAAGACGTCAAAATCATCAAGCTTATAGAACAAACGATGTTCGGTTCCCCTTAAAAAATGTGTTCAAATTTACCCATATACTGTCATTGGAGTCGAGGGGAGGGGATCTCAACTACCCTCGGCTTGTTTTTTAATCATCAACAAAAATTATTCTGACGATTCCTAAGATCATTAACCTAATTAATTTAATTTTATATTAAAACCCAATTGCATTAAAACATTACCCATATATTTGGGAAGTCGGGTAAAAATGTACCTTATGTCACTCAAGGGTTCAAGACGAATCTAACGACACTTCGCACTCACAAAATCTATCAAGCCGTTTAGACTACAGGCTCAGCCAAAGAAACAATCAAACATATATACATGCAGGGTAGGCTCATATAATGACATACATACATACACCCGAAAAACATTATCCTCTTTTTTGAGCTATCGGGTTAAAATGCTTAATGACGCGCTTCCTACGGAGCTCCCACGTCAATATGATTCAGTCGCATGCATTCCAAAGTTAATTATAAAATCCTTATGTGTAACCACAATGAAACAATTAAGTATCACAACAATAAAATATCGTTAATATTGTAGTAATAATTGTAATATTCCTAATATTTGGTAATAGTTTGCGGTTGGTCACATTACTGAGCGCTTTATCATCCCGTGCGTCACAGGGCTTTACACCAAACTGCACAAACACATGATGATGGATCTGACTCAAATACTACCAGTTTACACTAGGTACCTCCATCCATATTATTTACTAGGTATCCATCATCATATCAGCTCATATACTATACGTCCCCACCGAGGGGCTCAAGCCTACCCTGAATTAGGGCGATCCGGCCTTAGTAGACCACGCGGGCCCAGTACGGGTTGGTCGTCTTCACACACAACCTTCGAGTTTCCTCCCAGGCGTGTGCAGGTTTCCTCACGATGTTTTCCTTCACCGTAAGAGCGTCGGAAAAACGTACATTTGAAAAATCGAAATTCGAAAACACGTTGGTACGTGGAAGGATTCGAACCATGACCTCCCTGACAGGAGGTAGCGGCCCTTGTCATTACGCCACCGACGCTCTCATTTTTACTAGGTACTTAAATGAATTAAAATTATTGAACCACCTCCGTGGCGTAATAGTTAAGTCCATTAGATTTACATCACGAGGTCGCGGGTTCGATTGAAAGACTCGGTTTGGTTGGTGGAAGGGTATTTTCTTAGCCCTAGCTACCACCATCTTATCTAATGCCGCCAAACATCAATGTTAACAACGTTGATGTGTTCCGGCTTGAAGATAAGGTAGGCAGTTTCCCATTGCGTTGGGGAATCTTGGTAAGCTTGCTTCGATCTTCGGCATCATCGTCACTTAACATCAGGTGAGATGATGTCAAGGGCTTAACAATTGTAAATGAAATGCAAGGCTGTTTCAATTTACAAGGCATGTCCAGTAAGTAAGTGTACTAGATTATCGTGTGTTATAATAATATGTAGTAGTTTATGAAACTGTTGCATAATACCTAGTTATTTGTAGTTTCATACACTATTTTATCTAATCTCATACATTGGGATTGAATCAACTAAGCAACAAAGATCAAAGAGTAAGAAAAAAAAATCCCACGAAATTTAGTACCTATAACAAAACGTGTCATAGCGCCAAATCCCAGCACAGCAAAGTATGCCAATATAAATTCGTTTTGAAGTTTATAATTCGAACTTTACGATATGAGAGTAGATATAATATTATAAAAATATTTACCGTGGTTACGTCAGAACATATTAACATGTGAAATATTTTTTACGTAGGCGCCATCACTCTCGATGCACGTCAGTACGTGCATCGAGAGTGATGGCGCCAAAACGGATAATTTTTACAAAAGGGATAATTTTTTAGGCCTTGTTCAAAAAACTGTACCGCCACCTCTTTTGCCCACTTTTTCACCTTCCCCATCACTGTTGAATTTTTATTCCCACATATGTGTATCTTCAGGGACCTGAACAGATAATAATATATTGTTTTTATATAAAAAAAATAGTATGTGATGCTCTTTTTTTATGATTATGATTTTTTATAGCATATTTTGAAATTTGACGTTTACATTTATGATCCTTACTATAATAATATTCATCATCATCATCATAATATCAGCCGACGGACGTCCACTGCTGGACATAGGCCTCCCCCAAGGATTTCTATGAGGACCGGTTCTGCGCCCCGTATCCAGCGGCTTCCCGCGACCTTCACCAGGTCCACTGAGTGGAAGGCCTACCTACGCTACATCTTTCGGTGTGCGGTCGCCACTCGAGATCTTACTGTCCCAATGGCCATCTGTTGTACGAGCTATGTGCCCTGCCCACTGACAGTTCAGTTTAGCGATTCTGTGAGCTATGTCGATTACTTTGGTTCTCCTATGGATCTCCTCATTTCTGATTCGATCGCGTAGGGAAATTCCAAACATAGCTCGTTCCATAGCCCTTTGTGTGACCTTGAGCCTTCTTATGAGGCCCATAGTAGGCGACCATGTCTCAGTTCCGTAAGTCATCACTGGCAACACACAGTGGTCAAAGACCTTAGTCTTGAGACACTGCGGTATTTGGGAGGTGAAGATATTGCGAAGCTTCCTGAACGCTGCCCAGCCGAGTGGGATTAGTCGATTGATCTCTTTCTTGAAGTTGGACCTACATAGTACCTACTGTTTGACCCAGGTACACATATTCGTCAACAACTTGCAGTGTAGAGTCTCCAACCTTTAGAGGGGTGGGTGCGACACAGACATTTAACATTATTTTCGTCTTGTCAATGTTCATTTTAAGACCCACTTGTTGAGAGACTTCACTGAGGCTATCGAGCATTATGCTTAGGTCTCCATAATCTCAGCTATGACCATACTTAAATACTAAAATACTCGTATATGAGTAAGTACAGTGGCTTCTATAATGTATTTATTTTCTTCATCTTCTTCATCTTATCAGCTCATATACGTCCCCACCGAGGGGCTCGAGCCTACCCTGAATCAGGGCGATTAGGCCTTAGTCGACCACGCGGGCCCAGTGCGGGTTGGTCGACTTCACACACAACCTTCGAGTTTCTTCGCAGGCGTGTGCAGGTTTCCTCACGATGTTTTTCCTTCACCGTTAAAGCAATCGGTACCGTATTTATTTTATGACTTCTAAAATAGCGAATCAGTTTTTTTATGCACTCCCATGATATGAGTATGAAATGAAAGGTTTTGCTTTGAATAATACGAAATAATTAAATTTATTTTCAAATTAAAGCTTGCACCTAAATGATTTCAGGTTCTACGAAAATTATTTTTTTAGGAAGTTACAACAAAAATTGATCAGTATCATGAAGTTGCACTGTGAAGTTTTAGCGGGGGTTCAAAATTAGCCTGTATACACAGGGTACACTGGAGTAGTAAAGTTCTCGAGTGGTGAACGCGCACCGGAAGACGTAGCGTCCCATTCGGTGGACCGACGATCTGGTGAAGGTCGCGGGAAACCGCTGGAAGCAGGCTGTGCAAAATCGGCCGTCGTGGAAATCCTTGAAGGAGGCCCTTGTCCAGCAGTGGACGTCTTTCGGCTAATATGATGATAATGACACAGGCACAGAATTACAATATGGCCTATCGTAATACTGTGACACAGGGTTACAGTATAAAAAACGGACGTATAAATAAGAAAACGAAACTAGAAATAGTTCTTCATGCACCATGTCATTGTAAATGATAAAACGTAAAAAACCGATTTCAGTCGGAAGTCGGAACCACCAAGCACAATTTTGCTAATTTTATGGTGTTTGTATATTTCCTAAAAAAAATTCAAGCGAGACCTACAGTACTCGCATATGATGTTGTAACATGTGACAAAATACTTTATAAAAGGACGGCAAAGATACGGCAGACTAGGCTGTATGGTCATAGATACCTTTGCCTTTTCCGCGCTTTTAAAGCCTGAAAAAAGGACGACAAAGATACGGCAGACTAGGCTGTATGGTCATAGGTACCTTTGCCTTTTCCGCGCTTTTAAAAGCCTGAAAAAACGCGACTTCCTGTTACACATGGGACACATTTCCGTCCCATTTCACGAAATCACTCCCACAAATTTCAGGAAAGCGAGAGCAAAGAAAGATACGGCAGACTAGGCTGTATGGTCATAGATACCTTTGCCTTTTCCGCGCTTTTAAAGCCTGAAAAAAGGACGGCATGATACGGCAGACTAGGCTGTATGCTCATAGGTACCTTTGCCTTTTCCGCGCTTTTAAAGCCTGAAAAAACGCGACTCCCTGGGACACATTTCCGTCCCATGGGACACTTTTCCGTCCCATTTCACGAAATCACTCCCACAAATTGCAGGAAAGCGAGAGCAAAGATGTTACACATCAAAAAAGTACTGAACCGTTTTAAATAAAACCTATATAGGACTAACTTGGCAGAATACCACCCTATCGTATAAAAAAGAATCACATAAATCGATTCACAATCTGCGAAGATATCGCGTAACAAATATACAAATACATACAGTCGAATTGGGTACTTGACAGCATCGTAAATAAATTATGAAATAAAATTCACTAAACAGCCCTCCTCTTGCAATTTCAGAAGAACTTTCTCATTTGGTTTTTATTATCATTTTCAATTTTTTATTTATCAAGAACATATTTAGTACGTCAACGGTAATCAAAAATATGACATCTTATTACAATATTTCAAACATTTTCAGAACAAAATCGTGTGTGTTTGACAGTTTATAAAAAGTAACTCAGATGACTAGTAGGCAAGTACCGAATTGAAAACCCTTCCTTTTAGAAGTCGATTAAAAATAAATTATAGAACAAAATGCACTTATCAACCTATCTTATGTAATTTTAGAAAAACGTAACGATTTGGTATTTTAGATGTATTTACAGTTACGCCAACTGCAATGAAAAATTATGACGTCATATTTCAATATTTCAAACATTTTTAGAACGAAACATCATTATTTGAGTTTGAGCGCACCATCCTCGGCTACTTCATCAATTTCCATCAGGTAAAAATTTTAAAAAAAATATTGTTCATAAAAAGTAAATGGAAATTCGGGAGTTTTTTTTATTTCGTAGTAAGTACGTAAAAAGTTAAGCAAACGTATCCAGGATGTAGAAAAATTGGTGTAGGTTATGTTAGCTGGGGTTCTACTCATCATACTCAACAACTTTCCCCAAAAAACCTATAGTCAATTCTCAAAAAAAAGTATTGGATCCTTCATACTAAATTGCACAAAATTGGTCGATCAGCTGATCGATTTGTATGAAGAGTAAAACATTTTTTTTGCGATTTCAGCTGAGTCGACAACAAAATTTGTTCAGTATGATAAGTAGGAGCTCCAGTTAACTGGACCTACACCAAATTTGTTAAACCCTGTATGGGTAAAGCGATGATTTGAGCAAGGTTTCTGGCGGCTACTTATTGCGCAGGGCCGGAGATCGGTATAAGTGGTGTGCCTTGGGGAGGCCTATATCCAGAAGTGGATTAACACGGCCTGATGATGATAATGAAAAAGTTTGCTAATCAGCTGTTCCACAGATGGACTAACAGTCGACTAAGGAGAGTGTAACTTACCGTGGTATAAAGATAAAATCCGATTCTATTTTATTTATTTAGAACAACACCTATGTTTGAACCATATCGCTAACAGGAAGTTACTGTATTATTTATTACATAGTACGTACAGTCACAAAACAGATAGGTACAGTATATAATAGTAAATCGATTTTTAAAAAATGAGGTGTCTCTAAATTTACCTTGATTTTAGTTGTGTCTTAAGGAGATGTGAATAGGTAGGGCTTATTTACCCGAACTTCGGGGAACAGAGACGAAAATTGGAGACTTCCTCACTACAATATTTTTTCCGGAACATGTGTCCCGGGATGCGGGACGTGACTTAAGTACATTTAAAATCAATGTTATTCAGCATAATTGGTCTACGTTTACCTAAAGTTTGTGACTTGAAATAATTGTTACAACAACTTAATTTTTTAACTATATCTTATGCAATGTTTAATATAAATATAAAGTGCTTTGAAGAGTGTTGTATCTATCTATAACTAAATCAGTAATATAATATTAAAATGGTAAAAGCAAATAAAACAAAGTGAATACTGTTGTGACAAATGTAGATATGTTTAATTTATTTTTCAAAATTAAATAAAAGTCTCCTAACGTCAAATATTCTATAAAATTTGCACTATTTGTTTACGTAAACATAAGACGTAGAGTATACTTTGTAATGTAAGTTATTCCGTCTGTACCTTTTTATTAATTTCATATTATATGTTAAAAAATAAATCAAACATCACAACAATATTCACTTTCTTTTATTTTCTTTTACCATTTTAATATTATATTACTGAATAAATTGTAGATAAAACACTCTTCAAAGTACTCAATATTGATATTAAACATTGCTTAAGATACAGTTAAAAATTTAGTGGTTGTAATCACAAAGTTTAGGTAAACGTAGACCAATTATACTGAATAACATTAATTTTTAATGTACCTAAGTCATGTCCCGCATCCCGGGACACATGTCCCTGAAAAAAATATTGTAGTAAGGAAGTCTCCAATTTTCGTCTCCGTTCCTAGAAGTTTAGGTAAATAAGCCCTGCCTATTCCTATCTCCACGTCTTCAAAATAAATCAGTACAAATTTCAGAAAATTCAAAACATTCTAGGTGTTAGCAAACTATACAATTACAGGTTGTAACAAAATTGGTGTAGGACCCGTTAACTGGGGGTTCTACTCATCATATTGAACAACTTTCCCCAAGGAAACCATAGTCAATTCTCCAAAAAAAATTGGACACTCCTTACTAAAATGCACAAAATTGGTCGATCAACTGATCGATTTGTATGGAGAAAAAAATTTTTTTTTGCGATTTCAGCAAAGTCGTAGAACAAAAGTTGTTCAGTATGATGAGTAGAAGCCCCAGTTAACGGGGCCTACACCAATTTTGTTACACTCTGTATATTAGTACTATGTGTTGGTTTACAAAATGCGGGCGATTAAAATTTACCAAATTAGGTGTGTTACCTTGTGATTCTTGTCAGATATCTTCGATCTCCTCGGTAAGTAAATGTATAATGCTTGCGTGTATATTTTTCAATAATTCCGTGAGCATAATAGGCACCTTTGCACTGGGAGAGATCAAAGTGGTATATTTGAGTGACAACTCTCACTGTGACAACTCTCACTGTGACTTTATTTTACAAATTAATATTTTTCACTTTTTTTTAAATCCACAATTGATAGCCCTTGGCATCATCTTACCTGATGGTAAGTGACGAAGATGCCGAAGATGAAAGCGGGCTTATCAACATTCCCCAACGCAATGGGGAACAGGCTATCATATCTTCAAGCCGGAACACATCAATGCTGTTAATGGTGTTTAAGCTAAAATTTCCTACCACCAACCAAACCGGGCCCCGCCGGGAATTGAACCCGCGACCTCCTGGTGTGAAGCGAATGGACTTCCATTACGCCACGGAGGCGGTTAAAACCACATTTATTGTTGTGTTACATTTTCTTTAATAATGCAAATAAAATTACAATATATAAAAAGCGTCGGTGGCTCAACCGGTAACGACTCGGTCCATCTAACCAGAGGTACCGGGTTCAAATCTGGACGGCCAATGTACCAATGAGTTTTTCCAAAAAACTTACGTACATATACTTACCGATTGCTTTAACGGTGAAGGAAAAACATCGTGAGGAAACCTGCACACGCCTGCGAAGAAACTCGAAGGTTGGGTGTGAAGTCGACCAACCCGCACTGGGCCCGCGTGGTCGACTAAGGCCTAATCGCCCTGATTCAGGGTAGGCTCGAGCCCCTCGGTGGGGACGTATATGAGCTGATATAATATATAAAACCATCGCGGTGGTGAAGTGTGGTCGCGCTTTTCTTCAAAAAGGGTGACAACAACAGCTAGTCTTATAATAATCGTAGACGCCGTGAAGTAAAAGTGTCATGTTTACATTGTTGGACAGTTGTAATGAAAGATACCAAAGAATCTTATTCTTCTTATCGTGTGGCATAATTAACCGTGCTATCCAAGGGATAGAGTGGGGCATTTAGATTTACATTCAAACGCACTCAAATTTTTAATAAAAAAAAAAAAAAAAAAAAAAAAACACCTAGAGACGTGTGCAACGCGACCTTCATACACATCTGGAATCGGATTTGCAGGTTTCCTCACGATGTTTTCCTTCACCGTTTAAGCAATCGGAAGTATGTATATGTACGTAAGTTTCGAAAACTCATTGGTACATTCGCCATCCGGATTTGAACCCGAGACCTCTGGTTAGGAGGACCGAGTCATTATACGGGTATGTTTGCGGGGGCGCAGGTCGACTGCTTCCGCGCGACCATGCGCAGGCGCGCCGCGTCTCTGGTGCGCAGGGTGCGGGGCAGCGCAAACATCATCCTGAAAATGATTGCGGACAGGCCGAACTGTCCTTTCATTTCCTTTTGTAACTCTTTACATGTATTAATCCCCTAGGTTAAGCTCTACTAACTTTGTATGAGTCCATGTAACTTGAAATAAAATTGAAATTAAAAAAAAAATTACCGGTTGAGCCACCGACGCTTTTTACAAGCTTTTATTTAATTTGCAATGTATGTATGTTTGTTCGGGTGGAATCTTGCAACTCAATTTTGATGCAGACACCTTCAACCGATTGAGCTGAAATTTTGTATACACGTTCAGTTTGGATGACAATGCATGGTTAACTGTGTGACGTCATTCTAAATCCAACATGGCGGCACACCTAAGATGGCGGACTAGTTATTTATAATTCACTCCTACAATATGGGTATCAAATGAAAGGGATTTCTAAAAAGAATACGAAATAATTAAAATTATTTTTAAATTAAAGCTTGTACCTTTTTAGGTTTTTCTAAAATTATTTAAGTCTCCAGGAGGCTCGAGTGTGCATACAAACGTAGTTCCGCTTTAATACAAAAACAACATGCCGGATTTAATCCTAACTTTGTTAATATATTGATTAGACACATATTGATGTTTGTAATAAGTTTTCATCGTAGTAAATTTTAACGTAACTAAACGAAGGCTTAAATTAATTTTGTACTGAAAGTTTGAAACTGCTCCAATTTTTCCCCGTTTTATATTAGTACAATGAATACTAATTACAAACATCGATATATGTCTCCTCAATATATTTGCAAAGTTTGGATTTAATCTGGCATGAAGTTTTTGTATTAAAGCGGAACTACCTCGAGCCTCCTTTATTTAAGTATCTAATGTGTAAAGAGCCTTACACCAATTTTGCAACACACTGCACGGAAAGAGGTGTACGCCAAAGTTTGGCGGCCGAACCCACAGATGAGATACTAGTTACTCGCCGAACCCACACAGCCGAGCCGTTCCGAACTGTAACAGTTACATGGAACTGGTTGTCTGGAACTACGGTTGTTGTTCAGTGTTCTAACTTTGCATGCAATTTGCATGAATGACTCGAGTATTAAGGCGAGGCATTTATTGGAACATTTTTCTCTGTCTATTGCTTTACGTCTAAAGAGTAAAGAAAATAACCACACTTCTGAACTTTTTAAATGTTTTTTTCGTTTTAATTATTGTTCTGTGCGGTGTGAACGAACATAGCCAAATTACTTATATTCAAGTCTACTTCTCATGTGAGTGACATTTTGTCTTTTATGAGAATAAAATATTTTTAAAACTAACCTAATTAAAAACTACAATAAATTACAAAAAATCCAATTGGCATATTGAAGTGTGTATTTGGACTTAGAAAATTTAGAAGTACTAAATCAGTCTGGTTTACCTGTAGAATGCAAATCTCTGTTTTAAAAGAGCTTTTTTTAATATATTTTTTCTGTTATAAAATGTAACGAATCGTGTTAATGCAACTGACAAAATAAAGTCATTAAATTGAAGAATCAGGTTATAAAATATCACTTCCGTATGTTTTGTCATTGCTGTGAAAAATCGAGATCCCTGCGGTATATCAACGAGAGCACCAGTGTTTTTTTGTATTACTTCATTCGTTCTGTTAACGAATCGTGTTTATGCTACTGACAAAATGTAGTCATTTAAATGAAGAATTAGGTTACAATATATCATTTTCATATGTTTTATGATTGATGAGAAAAATCGAGATCCCCGCGACCAAAGTTTCCAATGCGTCGCCTTAACAGTCAGTTAGTTTGGAGAATGAGCACGATATAGGAGTAGGAATAATATTGCAGAATCTCACTGTAATACTACAATATACGTTATGAAAAAATAATAATAAGTAATAAATGATAGTGGAGAATTCAATTACTTTTAAGAATAAGTTGAAGGTAAAAATCTATAATCTTTTAACGCACACACACACACGCATTACTTATTTTTTGTTTTTTAGACCCTATTAGTGTAAGATAAATCGACCCCCATCAAAATCCCAAATTCAATTTTTAGGGTTCCCTACCTCAAAAGGAAAAAACAGAACCCTTATGGGATCACTTTGTTATCCGTCTGTACATCCGTCCGTCTGTCTGTCAAGATCCTTTATCTCGGAAACATAATGTAGATATCAATAAAATGTTATCGTGTAAACGGTTCATTAATTGTTTGTATAGAACTTTATATTCATTTCGTCGCTTACAGTGTTTTGAACCATTGGGCCCTGCCAATATATTAATGAACTCGACTGTGCAAGCTTTGAGCCGCCTTTCAGGGTGCCACCTTCTGGGTCCATCATCAGACCCTGAATATTATCCAGAGCCAGAGCCACAGTTCTTGTCAAGACTAATCAAATGAGCCCAAACTCGATGGGGTTGCATCGTATTATTACAAAGTTTCCATGGCCACCTTCCGGCTCCATCATCAGATCAGCTCCATGTCATAATAATATTGCATTGTCATCCAATTAACATATGCGTGAAAAAGGTCAGCTCAATCGGAAACCGGAAAGTGGGACAAATTAAACGTGAAAGATTTTATGCAGACACCGGGACAGGTGAAACTAAAAAAATGCTTGTAAAAACGACTAAAGATGTAAAAAAAATGCCCAAATTTTACAAAAATCCTTCATGTATGGAACTAGATCACCGGTCGGACGCACACGCACACTGACACACATTTCTTTTTTTTTCTTTTTTTAGACTATATTAGTGTAAGATAAATCGATCCCCATTAAAATTCAAACTTCAATTTTTAGGGTTCCGTACCTCACAAGGAAAAAACAGAACCCTTATAATAGGATCACTTTGTTGTCCGTTTGTCCATCCGTCCGTCTGTCTATCAAGATCCTTTATCTCGGAAACGCGTAGAGATATCGAGTAAAAATTAAAACCATATACTCCAGGCTACAGTCCCTTGAAGCTGTGAAAAAATTAAACATCTAAGTTAACGTAAAAAAAGATAAGGCCGTATATGCCGCAAAAAACTTATATTTCGACACTCTCAAGTTGGACACACTCAAAGAAATCAGAATTTATACGGTATTTTACGTTGACCTGGAACTATAAAATTTCGCAAGTAATCCCGTTTTATACTCGCGCACCACTCACTCTCAAAGGCAGTCATAAAAACGATTTCCACGCGAACGAAGCCACGGGAAAAAGCTAGTAGTAACAATATCTTTAAGTACATACATTTTTGTTAAATTTATTTTCCCACACGATGTTACCTTTATTATTGTTCACGTTATTTTAGTAGAGAGGAAAATATTTCATCTGTGCCGTATCTCCAAGTATCTCAGAAACGTGACACGTGACTTGAGATCAATATATTCTAAAATATTTTTAGATAGTCGAGATATATATAGGTTCAATTGTAACCCATGCAAAAGATTTAAAAAAAAATGTTTATGTATACAGGGTGTAAAAAAGTGGTGTAGGACCCGTTAATCGGGGGTTCTACTCATCATACTGAACAACTTTCCCCAGGAAACCATACTCAATTCTCAAAAAAAAATTAGAACCCTCCATACAAAAATCCGTTCCGTTCCGTTCCGGTGGCGCACTGACCAGAAGTTCTTCTGCAAGGGAATTGATATCAGCGTATAAAGGAGAACAGTAGAGGCTAAAGTACCCGTCGTTGCAAGCGTGTCCCCCGTAGCTGCACCTGGCATGCGACGGTACTCCTGAGTAAATGCGGTCTGCTACCTCAGATTCCCGCTGTCGCCTACCAGGCACATCCGACGGTGGCTACGTTAACAACGTCTGTGGTGTATCAGCAATCGCTGTCTGCCATTATGCGACGGAAATCTACCCGAGGCACCAGTGGTCACGTAGATGCGATCAGGAGTGTAGGGTGGTCGCAGTTAGGATGGGAGTGACTGGATCTTGAGCCGACAAGTATACTAGCAACGAGTCAGCATATTAGGAAGATAGATATTATACTTTGTGTGTCATAGATACAGGGGAGGAATAATACTGCTTATCAATGCGTCTTCATGCATGCCGTAACTCTTTTTTCTCTCTCTTCTGTATTATCTTCTAGTATTGATTGTTGTTACGTTGAGCTATTATTCCCAAAGTAGTCGCTGCGTGTTATCGTTTCACCGTTTTTACAGATGTTGCTTTGAATTTGAACTGATGTTGTCGACGTGGTCTATTTATGATGGTGTTCCTATCGAAAAAAAAAGGACACTGGGCTGTTCTTCCGTTGTCAATCGTTGTATTGGTTACATTGGTTACGAGCCGTGCGATGAGTTTATTTCCCATAGAGTGGTCACCGGTCGGTCATTTAGTTGAGATTTTTTTTTTTCGCCGTCGATGTCCCGTCACTGGTGCTTTGTTCCATTGTTAACATCTTCCCTTTGTTCTAGGGTGAGTATCTACTGAATTGAGGATATGTTTATTGGATGTGGCTTTAGAAGTTGCAATTGAATCACTTTTTTTAAGTTAGATATATATTTTGTTTGGTTTGTAAAGCTCTTAGTAAGAGGTAATTGCTCTAGTTATATTAAATATCTTAAATATACTGCACTTTGTATTCCTAGGAATTTCACAATAATTTCACAAATAGACAGAGTTTTTCTTCCCTATTCTTCACATTTGTAATTTGCACATAAGAATGATTGCATAACTTACACACAAACGCACACAAATACATAATACAACTTGCACGAAATACTTAATTTTTTGCTGTCCAGAAAGGTTGCTGTAGCTTTTTTTTGCATAATTTTTTTGCTGGTTCTATGTCTTGCCCCTATTCAATAGTTTCCAGATGTGTGTCTTTGAGCCAGAAGCCCTTTATTAATAACAACGTTTTAGTTGGTGCAGGTTCCAAGTTAAAATTAAATTCACTTCACTTTCACAAACACTCACACCTCTCTGTAAAAATGATAATTTAAGTATCTACCTATATTAGTTACCATGCTTTATATGGAAAGCTCTCACCGTGTTGTAAGTACAAAATTGCCGCTTTTTTCTCCGTTCCGTAAGATGCACAAATACAATTTTCACTTTTTTACAATACACTTTTTAGAATGTTTAATCCTAGTATTTTCACACACTTCACTCACTCACCTCAATTTAGACACAAAATAGACTTTATGTTGAGACACAATTGTAGTCATAATGTGATGCGCAAGAGTCTTTTATAAGACACCAGGAAACAATAGCTGTTAGCGGGCACACCGCCCGGTCCGGTGGCCACGTGCGTTCCCGGTCGACGCCTGCAAGAACTCTAATTAGAACCCTCCATACAAAAATGCACAAAATTGGTCGATCAGCCGATCGATTTGTATGAAGAGTTTAATTTTTTTTTGCGATTTCAGCAAAGTCGTAGAACATAAGTTGTTCAGTATGATTAGTAGAAGCCCCAATAAACGGGACCTACACCAATTTTGTTACACTCTGTGTAATTCATTTTCACGTCACTACGTCACGCTCTGTACAAAAATGTTCCAAGCCCTTTACTCATGGTTTTTGTAAACACTTTTTTTAAACTGAATGAATCGGACGTTTTTGAACAAATTCTAAGACGGTCTATAATAAGGAGCCGTATGTAATACAGTGAAGGCTCTTCTGTTTGAACGTCTCACAAACCCTAATCTAGCGACAAACTTTGTAACAAGACTTGCCTCGTTTTGTGTATGTAACTCATTAAACAGTTCTTGTTGAAGTTATTTCATCAGACCCCTGAAAGGAAGACACGATTGTACACACAAAAATTACAACTGTAGACAAAAGCTAGTAATCTTCGGGCGAATAAGAAATGATATGGCGGTTTGATGAAATAAGATTCGGAGAAGTAGGGTTCTACCAATTGTATTTGCGGTAAAACGTAAAATAAATCGGTCTACCGTAACGTATATGATACATAGGTATTAGGCACATATGTACATTGGAAAAGCATATATATTATAGTACTAACGTAACATAGGTATGGTTTGATGAAATAAGATTCGGAGAAGCAGGGTTCTACCAATGGTATTTGAGGTAAAACGTTACTTAAATCAGTCTAACAGTTAAATATTGTTATATTATACAGGATATGATCTTGTACAGGAATGCAATGTCAATGTCAGTGAGTGTCCTAGAGGTGGTCCCAAATAAAATGCAATGCTCTTGTCAGAAGGATCTCTAATTGAACACTGATTTAAATACTAATAAAATTATGCTACGTTGTCGTGTCAATGCACTCTTAACTGGGTCGCGGGCAAAGTACACAGTAGAAGCGCGACTGCTTCCAAATCTTAACAAAACAATATAAAAATAAATTACATGTACGTATGTAATTCGTACATATTGCCATCTCAAACAAAGAAAATATCAAGTCATTTACGCCATAATAAAAAAAAGTAAAATTAAACCACTATTACTTATATAACCTAATAAAAATAATGTAGAATTGCTTAGTGTCCCTAGATCTAACTCTAGCACACTTCACTGTGTTTTTGATTGTCAAATGTCACCACACTTGATGTCGGTAGTGTCCTTTTACTTTCACTATACACTTTTGTCACGTGTTTTTTGATTTCACTGTAGCCATCATCGATTTCTTCTTCATCTAGGCTTCTCTCAGGTCTATATCTTGCGCCGCCACGGCGTTTACCGTCTGTACCTTTTCGTTTCCTTGTCACCTTTCGCCAGTAGCACACAGATGTGACAAACAGTGCAATGCTAATTCCTAAGACTATGTAAATCATAGTATAATGATGCCAATCATGTGAGGTTAATGTTTTTAAGCTCGACTGTTCCTTGATGGTGTCTATTTCAGCTTTGATTTTTTGTAACTTTTCTTCGTGTGTCTCAATTTGCAATGACGTATTTTTTAAAGATGTATTTATTATATTATTTATGGGTGATATGTTCGGAATTGAAATAATATTTGGGTTCGGATCGATGACTGTGATTTGACTAGAATACTCGTTATTTGCATGTAACATGAATGTGTCACCTCTTATGACGCATCCCCGTCCGAGTGTTATGAGTCCCGTGTGACGTAGCGTCTCTGACGTCACGCCAGCTGGGCACATAGTGTGGATTAAGCATTCTTCACAACAGTAGTACAGCCAGGAGTTTTGTTTTTGTAATTTGATCCATTTATCGGTGCACGTTCTTATTTCTGAGTGGCAGTAAAAGTCTTATTTTTCAATGTTGTTTACTAACAGTGTAACACATATAGTTTAGGTTCGGATATTCATGTTATATACAGGATGATTAAATTTACACATTAATTTTTGATCTTGTATTTTTTGGCATTCGGCCATGTCAAATTGATTCAAAGGTATGAACGAGTATTGGTTTACATTGAATGCAATTAAATCTGACGTAGGAATGACATACCTTACTCGTTTTTTATCTATGCGTTGAGGAATACTCATAAGTTTGTTTATTTCGTACATTTCGTTACTTATTATTGGTACCTTTATTTCCATAATCAAAAAGTGACGTGCCACTCGTGCGTGAATACGGAACAGCCTGTATATCTCTCGCACGTTATCTTTTATGTCAGGCAGTGCCAGGTGATATGGTAAATGCCGTGCTATTTTATTTTATTCGTTTAGAAGTTGATTCGGAGAAATTAAATATATTAATTAAATGCATGTCAAAGTATTTATGAGAGTATGTTGAATCATAGCTTCTGCTGCTATGGTGGATGTCATTATATAAAATGCATTTTCTATTTCGACCCTTCGTTGTTCTGTCTCGTTTTGTAGAGCGTATAGTTGTTCATTTATCAAGTTAAAATGTTTCACCATAGTAGCCTCGTTTCTTTGTAAAATATTATGTTCGGCTTCTAGGATACTTGTTTGATTTTTTAATAGCTGTAATAAATGATCATCGTTCTGTTGTAAAGTTTTTATGTCATTTTCATATTTGTCAGCAAATCTTTGGTCTAAGACTCCAAACAGTGTGTTTGCAGCATAGCCGATCCCATCGAATAGGCCTCTTTTGTATCTTTTTTGTGTCAGGTGGTGTGTTTTTAACAGCTGATTGTAAAAAATTAGTTCGTTTGTGTTCTGTTCCAATTGATTAATTAAAATATGAAATTGCATTGCCCAACCTTCTCTTTGAAAACCTTTGAGATGAGTAACGTATTTTTGTAACGCTTCAACATTTTGCCAATAATTTGTCATATTGTAATAAAATATTAACTTCCATTCATCTTTTATCTCATAAGCTTCTGCAAGCTTGTCAAAATAAATTGTCTGATTTTGTGTAAAGGTTGTAATTTTTATGCCTTTTTCGGTTTGTTGTACAGATGGAGTTATCATTGTCATTAGTAATAATAAAGAATACCCAAATAAACTTTTCCATGTCATTTTGCCCGTTCTATTTCTTTTTCTGTCATCATTGTCATTTTTTTCATTTATTAATTTTTTGTCGGCCTCGACTAGTGGGAATAGTTTTATCATAGGTCTTTTTATTTCACCTTTTTTCGTTTTTAAGGTGACTACTCTCGTATGTCCGTCTTTACCTGGATGTAAGGAAACTACACGTCCTAATGCCCACCTTCCTGCTGGTAAATTATCGTCCTTGATGCACACAATGTCATTTA
Organism: Coleophora flavipennella; assembly: GCA_947284805.1. NCBI lineage: Eukaryota > Metazoa > Arthropoda > Insecta > Lepidoptera > Coleophoridae > Coleophora > Coleophora flavipennella. Next base: position 10,348,506 of record OX369286.1, read on the forward strand.
TTTGAGGGTCTTTGTTCTGTCTTGTCCATTTTTGTCTAGTCTGTAGTTGTTGAAGATATTCTTGGGACCATCGCTTCCAAAAATCCTTGCCCATTTTTTGAACAATCTGCCATCGTTTTCTTAGGTCATAGCTACCAGTGTCAGGTTCTGGAACTGTCAAGATAGATGTGCCAGTGAGAAAGTGACCTGGTGTTAAATAGTTTGTCAATGTCAATTTCGGTCCACCATGTAGTGTTTGATGATGAGATCGCCAAATGATAAGGTCAGTCAATTTACTATTATGTGGTAAAATCATAGGATTCTTTGCGCTGTTCTCCAGGTTCGAGTAATTTAATCTCCCTCCAACATGCATGACGTCATTTTTTGATAGCCATATGGGTTTAATGTCAGTAATTTACTCTTTTTTCCAAGAGATTTGTCAGTTTTTAATTTTGAGATATCCTCCTTAAAAACATGTGCTTGTATGGTTTTCACAATAATTTTTTCAGCGCTTGTCAATTCTGCAGATGTTAAGTAGTTGGTACATAACTTCGTTTTTGTCCTAGTATTTTTAATAAAACGCAAGACCCACGCAAGGATTCGTGTAATGTGAGTCATGTCACTATACCTATCTAGCAGCTTTATGATGATAGATGACGGTTCTGACTGTACAGCGCATATTTGTTTTTGTTTTTCTTCCAGCTGTGTTTGTATTATTTCCGGTTTCTGTACAGTATTTTTGTCAAAAAAAAATATCCATTCTGGGCCCTGCCACCATAAGGGATGTTTTAGTAGTTGAGAACAGGATAGTCCTCGTGTGGCACAGTCGGCGGCGTTCTCCTCTGATTTCACGTAGCTCCAGTGATCTTTCGGTATGACGTCAGTTATTTTTTGCACCCTGTTACTCACAAACGTTTTCCATCTTGATACATCACCATGTAACCAACCTAGAACGATCATAGAGTCGGTCCACGCGTAGGTATTTTTGCTTACTTTTTCCCACTTAAATGCCTTCAGGACCTGTTTCATGTGTTTTGCAAGTAACAATGCTCCACATAGCTCTAGACGGGGAAGTGTCAATTTTTTATTTATAGGAGCTAATCTTGATTTAGCAGCAATTAGTCTTACTATGTGCTCGTTGTTGTCATTTAAAGTACGTAAGTAGATTGCACATGAGTAAATCTTTTCTGATGAATCGCAGAATCCATGAATTTGTACCGGTTTCGTTGTGTCTCCGATCCACCTAGGTATGTCAATGTCAGTTATGTTTTGCAAATCATTTCTTATTCTTCTCCAGTTTTCTTGAATGTCTTCCGGTAAGCTGTCATCCCATCCACATTGAGATAGCCAAATATTCTGAAACAGTAACTTCGCCCTAACTGTGAGTGGTGTGAGCCATCCCAGCGGGTCAAAGATTTTTGATATTTCTGAAAGTAATATTCTTTTCGTGTAAATCTTGCAATCTGTTTTTATTGTATTATTGAATTTAAAGTTGTCATTTTGTGGGTTCCATTGTAACCCAAGCGCTTTAGTAACACCTTCATTTTTGAAATGTAGGGTTGTTTGGTTGAGTTCAGATGTTGTCAAAGTTTCCAGTAGAGATGGGTCATTGCTGTTCCACTTTCTCAGGGTTAAACCGGCGCCTTGCAACATGATAATTAATTGTTTTTGAATGTGTTTCGCTTCTTCCAGGTTGTTACTGCCACTCAACACGGCATCGACATACATTTCGTGGTTTAACACTTTGGCTGCCAATGGGTAATTTTTGGCTTCGTCTTGTGCCAACTGTTTTAATGTACGCAGGGCAAGAAATGGTGCAGATTTTGTTCCATATGTTAATGTGCAGAGCTGGTATTCCTGCAATGGGCTATCTTTCGTTTCCCGCCAAACAATTTTTTGTAGCTGCTGATCTTCTTGAACCAAAATCATTCTGTACATCAGTCAGCTGTGAAAACGTATTTATACAAACGCCATCCTCTCAGTAAAGTTAACAGATCTTGATGCAACTTAGGACCGCACTCCATCAAACTATTTAAGCTAAAGCCAGTGTCAGTTTTTTGTGAAGCGTTAAAAACCACTCGTAGTTTAGTTGTCAAGGAATCTTGTTTTAACACTGCATGGTGTGGCAGATAACAGAAGGGTTCAATGTCATTTTTACATTTCTTCATATGTTGCATATCTATATATTCTTGCATGAATTGGGTATAACTAGTAGACAATAGTGTATTTTTGTATAATTTCCTCTCTAGTTGCATAAATTGGGCGATCGCGCGTGGTTTAGATTTTCCTAAAAGCTCACCAAAGTTCGGTTTCATTGGCAATCGAACTGCGTACCTGCCGTCGTCTAAACGTTTCGTTGTTGCTACGTAAAAATCCTCGCAGTACTGCTCCTGTGACGTCATATGTTTTGATTCACCGCTGATGTCTTCGACCTCCCAATACCTTGCTAAGTCCTCAAGATTATTCGTAACTACATGACAGTTGTAGGTCTTGACATTGCCTGACAGTATCCAGTCCAGCTGGGTCTGTTGAGCCATAGGTTGGTGACCTTCACCTTTAATTAGACCGCTCATTAATATTTCAGAATAGACATGTGCATCAAAAAGTATATCTATGGGCCTGGACATGTTGTAGTTAGGATCAGCTAGAGTAATATTTGTCACGTGAGACCACGGTTTTTTGGCAAATGTGTTGTTTGGCAAGTTATTTACAACACGTGTCATAATCAACGCTTCAGTTGTAAATTGAAAGTCGCTGTGTAAAGATTTGCATACTAAGTTCAACTTTCCTTTACTCTTATTAGATAAGGTACCAATTCCTCTTACGCTGGCATGCATTTGCTCACGTTTTAACCCTAGTTTCTGGGCCGCGTCTTCATTAATTAATGTGATCTGTGACCCTTGATCAACCAGCGCGCGTAGTGTAATAAAATTACCGTCATAGGCCTGAACCTGCACTAAGGCAGTAGGTAACAAAATTTCGTCATCATTGCTTGATACAAAATTGTTTTGCATATTTTTTATCGACGGCCCGTCTGAGGCTCGACTTGTAATATTAGGCTTAGCGGGCGTTGTTGAGTGCAAATGCCCTGAACAAAGGATAGCTTTGTGCAAAAGTGTGTTATGGGACTCATCGCATTCTTTACAACGTTTTTGAGATCCACAGTAACCTTTGGAATGTACAAATAAACAATTTTTGCATATTTTATTTTTTATGACATATTTTAATTTATCATTATCTGTCATGTCATAAAACTTTAGGCACTGAAACAGAGTATGATTATCGTTGCATAATGGGCAGATTATTTTATTATATTGACTCGCATTATAGGTATTAAAATTGCGAGAGCGCGTGAATGAACTCTGTGTAGGTTGCTGAATTGCAGATTTTTGTGTTTTATTGAACGGGTAGGGCACATTATGAAATTGAGTTCTTGGCTGTGGTTTTGAAATACTCTCATTTTTATTTTTATGCAAGGGCTCCAATGCAATGAATTTACTCTCAATAAAATCCATAAAATGTTCATATGAGGCAACTTCCCGCGGATCTGATCTAGATTTGGAATATTCAGAATAGGTTTCCGGGTCAAGTTTTTCACATAAAATGTACACAAGCATGGGGTCCCAAGTCGACGTATCGATTCCCAGATTGTGTATAGCATGAATGGATTCGTTCGTAATGTCATATAAACGTTTTAACTCAAATGATGTCTGCTTTTTTAGTGACGGCTGTTTCATAAAATTATCAAAATTTTTCGTAAATAGAACGTGCTTATTATTATTATATCTATGGTAAAGTAGTTCCCAGCATGTGTCATAATTTTCTGCTGAAATGTGTAAATGCTGGACTAACTTTTCAGCCTCGCCACGCAATTTTCCCTTCAAATGTTGCATTTTTTGACCTTTAGAAAGTGAAGGATTTTTGTGTATGGTCTCAGAGTACAAGTCATAAAATGTAGGCCATTGGGTGTAGTTCCCACTAAACACAGGTATGTCCATCTTTGGCGTAGACTGTTGCTGATGAACAGACGTGTTTAATTTTATATTTAAATTACGTTTTAATTCCTCAAAACGCTTTTCGTGCTGGACAAATTCATAATAGTAAGCCTCGTCATCACCTACTAATAAACCATCAATTTGCAAGTGTAATTTGTCAATGGCTTTCCAACGGATCTCCAAACTTTTAAGCTTGTCCTCAATTTCCCATTTTTCGGAAATTTCGTCAATGCAAATACTCTCTACTAACCTCTTTAATGCTCTGAAATTAGCATATGAAATATATATTTTTTAAAGGCATAATAAACATTCAGTCCGCAAAATAACTACTTGAGCGGCAAGATTTCATGATTGAGCGGCAGAAAAACATGTCTATAAGCAGCAACTCAACACTGTAGGAAGAGTGTGGTACGGGGAGTTCTAAATGGAAGCGGGAGCGAGCGAAGCGAGCTCGGACTTGCGGAGCACCCCGACTCGGATCCGTTAGGTTCGGAGACTGTGCGGGGAGGCGAGCTAAGCTCGCCTCCCCGCACAGTCGTAGTGTTAGGTTTAACATGAGAACACAGAAGTAGGAGCCCCGAAGGGGCTCCGTCGACCACTCAACACTGTAGGAAGAGTGTAGTACGGGGATGTTTAAAATAATTACAGCCATCCAGAATGACATAAATTGCTGATTGATTTTGAAATGTTTGCTGACCATGAGTTGCTGACCAATTAGCTATTTCTGCTGACCGATTAGCTATTTCTGCTGACCGATTATATTTTTCTGCTCACAGAAATAACAATACTATGCTAACCATTTAATTGACACCCTTAGCATATTGCAACTGCTGTAACTCTGTCACCTTGTCATCCACCTTCGCGCCCTCGAAGTGCGAGCTGTCGAAACGGACGGTAACCCCCTTACCATCACCTGTCGTCAATGGATTGCCCGCAGCTTCCTGTGGTTTCCAACGGGATATCTCATCACGCGTCCCCTGGTACCAATTCTGGATTACCTTAATGATGTTCTCGGTGTAGTATTGATGAGATTTATCTTCCTGGGTCATCAACTTCGTGTCATTCAGCGTACATTCCGCCCACAGGCTGTCTAATGAATCCAAACGACGCTTGATGTAATCAGCATCTTTCCTACTTGCCGAATCCTTTTTGAAATTAGTATGGACTCTCTTAATCTCTTCTAAAATAGCAGCTTGGCGTTGAATGAGTACCTCCATTGTAAGCAAAAAAAAGGAAAGATCTTACTTGATCAGCAGAACTTCTCTTTCGATGGTGCAACTGGTTCGCAGGACATAGGGCGGGAACACTGCTTCCTTCCGAAAGGGCTGCTGTCTTTCGAACTTAAACGTACGTCTTACGCAACACTCGCGAAAGTAAAAATAACAGTGCACTCGCGACGTCACTACTTTTTACGAAGGACCAAAAAATATTGTACAGGATATGATCTTGTACAGGAATGCAATGTCAATGTCAGTGAGTGTCCTAGAGGTGGTCCCAAATAAAATGCAATGCTCTTGTCAGAAGGATCTCTAATTGAACACTGATTTAAATACTAATAAAATTATAATAATAATAATTAAATTCATTTATTAAAGTAACTTAAGACTCATAGAATGTTAGTAACAATGTGCTTAAAAACTATGTTAGTATTTCTTAACCTAGAACCTTTCAAAAACACAATGTAGTTGAGTATGTGAAACCCTGCTACAAGATCACCACAGAAGTGGAGAGCCTGCAGCAGCGATTCACATACGAGCAGTCGAGCCGGCTCGCGACGCAGCTCAGGATGAGACTGGGGCTGGCCCGCACGCGGCGCACCAGGGACGCGCATCTCTTCCGCATTGTAGTGAAGAAGCACATCCCTGATGCGCTACAGAAACGAGGCAGCCCCAACAACACCCGGAACGCGTTGTTATATTGGACACGAAGGGCGCTGTATGTTTTTTGCGTATAATTCGCCCACAGGCTGCACGTGTAAAATGAGGTGCAATATGCGCGAAATAGCGTCAATTTTACTTCCTTGGAGCAACGTGCAAACCTGCGAGCTATCATATTTGCTCTAACCGACAGCGCCCTTCGCTCCCTTTCGATGTCGTCATCATCCCTGAGGTCGGCAGTCAGCAAATGCCCCAGGTATTTAAACTTGTACACCCTAGCCATTGGGACTCCATTTAATTTGACTGGGGGCACGGATTCCGGGTAGCGACTGCCGACCCCAAAGACCATGACCTCACTTTTTTAACATTGTATGTCAGCCCTTGAAGACTGGCATACTTTTCACATATGGCCACAAGCTTCCTGAGACCGCACACTGAGGCGCTCAGCAGCGCCATGTCATCAGCGTAACTAACATTATTTACACAGACGCCATCAATGTAGCAGCCCACACGTTGACTGCTGAGCTCCTCGATCAGGTCATTGATGTACAGGTTAAAGAGCGTGGGCGAGCTCAGTCCACCCTGCCTCACCCCGCACTCCAACCCGTACGGCCGCGACAATGCCCCTGCCCACCGGACCTGATTGATCTGGCCTCCATACCAATGCTTAAAAGTGTTTATGAGCTCTATTGGTACATCTGCATTTTTCAGCTTCTTCCAGAGCATGTCGTAGGAGACCAGATCAAAGGCCCTAGACAGGTCGAGGAAACAGGCATATATCGGAGTTTTCCGATCCGTGTAGTACTTGACAGCCCACTTAAGACCCAGGATGGCACTGTCTGTGGATAGCCCGGAACGGAAGCCGAACTGATTGTCGTGCAGATGTATGTATTTATTAAGCTGTGTGTTAAGCAGGCCGTCAAGGACCTTCGCAATGACCGTGGCAAGTGATATAGGCCTATAGTTATTTTTGTCCGCTAGGTCGCCTGTTTTATTTTTAACTATAGGCACTACGATAGTTTTAGTCAGATTGCCAGGCAAATACGAATGACTCACACAAAGATTAAATAACAATGCTAATACTCTTGGTAGATGAGGGCCTGCATACCGTAGATGTTCAATGCTGAGACCATCGTGACCCGGAGACTTGCCTCTAGACATTGTGCTTATAACACGTGCAATCTCTTTAGCTGTAAATCTTGTTCTCAGGTCACCATGGCCAACAGCAGCCGGTATAAAAGAGGGACCCAGTGGAGATTTTACCATAAAATGATCCTTAAAGAGATCAGCAATGCCCTCAGGATCGTTAACCCCGTCAAGAGACACAGGGAGGCCAGGCTTGTTGCTCAGTCTATTGGTCTGTTTCCAGAAGGAACGAAAATCATTACTAGTATGATGTGATGCCAGAATATCCATTTTTATTTGTTCTACATTTTTATTTGTTCATTATGCTACGTTGTCGTGTCAATGCACTCTTAACTGGGTCGCGGGCAAAGTACACAGTAGAAGCGCGACTGCTTCCAAATCTTAACAAAATAATATAAAAATAAATTACATGTACGTATGTAATTCGTACGTATGTACATGTACATCTGTATCTATGTACGTATATGATACATAGATACAGATGTACATAGGCAAAATATATTAGTACTAACGTAACATAGCTACTGTTTGATGAAATAGGATTCGGAGAAGTACGGTTCTACCAATTGTATTTGCGGTAAAACGTTACATAAATTGGTCTTATGCAACGTATATGACACATAGGTACAGTACAGATGTACACTTTGCTACTGCAGAGGTGGATGCAGCTGTTTACGACTTCTTTGGGATCAATCAGTAATTTACTCCAATTCAGTTCTCAATCATCATCTTCATCATATCAGCTGAAGGATGTCCATAGCTAGACAAAGGCATTCCGCAAAGATTGCCACGACGACCGGTTCAGCGCTGAACGCATCCAGAGGCTTCCCGGAGCCTAGCTCGTAGAACAGATAGCTGTCGGGGTAGGAAGTTCTCAAGTGGCGACCGCGCACTGGAAAACGTAGTGTTGGCAGGCCTCCCACTCGGTGGACTTCTTAATATTATTGCAAAGTTTGGATTCGATCGAGCATGTCGCTTTTGTATTAAAACGGAGCTTTGTATGAAATCTCGAGCCTCCTGGCGGCCCACAGGCAACTCAGAAAAGAAGTGTTCTTTTTGACAGCGTTTAATCTCACGATGTCTGTTATTGTACTTAAAATTCACTATTTATGCAAAAAGCTGTAAGGAGTCTAACAAGCTTTTAAAAAATCTTGTCTCCTTCCAGGCTATTCGAAGAAAATGCAGACCTGCTGCACCTCTTTGAGAAATTCCGAGAGTTGGGCACCAAGGATGACCTCACAACCTCCGCTGAACTGGCTGAGCATGCCACTAAGGTCATGAGAACGCTAGACGAAGGCATCAAGGGAATGTCTGATGTGGACGCGTTCTTCGCCTACATAAGGCATGTGGGGGCCACGCATCATCAGGTGCCCGGGTTTAAGGCGGAAAATTTCTGGGTAACTAAAACCGCATCTATTTTATTACCTAACGTAAATCTTTCTGTGAACATCTTAATCCATGCCGATTATTTATTTCGTCTGTTCTTAATCTTATCCCATACCAATGGTAGATATTGCCGATCTCATGTCAGTTACTATAAATAGAGCAGGGTTTAAAGTAAATAATTTCTGGGTAATTAAGACAATTTATTAATATTTCCGATCTCAATGTCAGTCACTATAAGCAGACTAGGATTTAACGTAACGAATTTCTCGGTAATTAAGATTATTTATTAAGTCTGTTCCTAATCTTATCCCATACCAATGGTAGATATTGCCGATCTCACGTCAGTCACTATAAATAGAGCAGGGTTTAAAGTAAATAATTTCTGGGTAATGAAGACTATTTATTAATATTTACAATCTCGTGTCAGTTACTATAAGTAGACCAGGGTTTAACGTAACGAATACCTGGGTAATTAAGACTATTTATTACGGTTCTTAATCTTATCCTATATCAATGTTAGATATTTCCGATCTCATGTCAGTAAGTATAAATAGTGCAGGGTTTAAAGTAAAGAATTTCTTTGTAATTAAGACAATTTATTAATATTTCCGATCTCATGGCAGTCACTATAAGTAGACCAGGGTTTAAGGTTTAGAGTTTCTGGGTAATTAAGACTATTTATTACGTCTGTTATTAACTTATCCCATACCAATGGTAGATATTGGTAACCTCATGTCATTCACTATAAATAGACCCGGGTTTAAAATGAATAATTTCTGAGTAATTAAGAACATTTATTATGTCTTTTGTTAACATATTCTTTACCCATACTCGAAGTGGATGTAGATTCTGCCAGCGTCATATAAATCACTAAAACAGCTGAAAAAATAGGGAAGGGATCTAAACATCCCGTGAGCTTAGTAATAGCAAGCTTGTGCCAAGCAGTGAAGACACCTTTACCTAAAATTTTAACTGCTCTTTGCAAATAAAGACACCATTTAACGTTAAGACTTGACTCAAATCCCTCTATCTAAAGTTGGATATATTTTTGCTACAAAGAGACGCATATAGCATAGCTTTTTCATATTTAATGCAATATACATTGAAAATGAAACTCAAATATCCGGCAAATGATATTGCGAAATATTCCTCTCTTAAATTTGCATGAAGTTTTGCAATGCGACGCTAAGGAATAAGAGGAAAAGAAAGTTTTATTTTATAAGAACATTTCTTTAATTTAATCTGCCTTCTTCCATTAACTATTTGAATAGGGAACTCCTTTTTGAAATGAGCGAGGGAACTTTAGTTCCCGCTGAGTTAATGGAGCAGTTACTCTGAACTGGAGTATTACGTGATTACTCTGACAAGTAGCAAGAACGGCTGAATCTAAATTGTAAGTGATTCACAAGCCGAAGTAGGTAATTACTAAATACAGTTACTATTCGTCATTCGTAGGTACATAGTTTTGAAATAATAATTGCAGATCTAAATCTTGGTCTTGAAACCATTCGAGCCAATGTAAAGGACCCCTTTTTTGTTTCTTATCGTGTGGCACAATTAACCGTGCTATCCAAGGGATAAACAATCGTCAGTGGCTCGATCGGTAAGAACTCGGTCCTCTTAACCAGAGGTCCCGGATTCAAATCCGGACAGCCAATGTACCTATGAGTTTTTCGAAACTCACGTACTCGATTGCTTTAATGGTGAATGGTGAAACATCGTGAGGAAACCTACACATCAGATTCCAGATGTGTATGAAGGTCGCGTTCCACACGTCCGTAGATGTACATCTAAATGCCCTACACGTGACCGCAGGTGATGCTAAGTTGCAACACCAGTTAACCGCCGTCGTCTATCCCTTGGATATCACGGTTAATTGTTCCACACGATAACGATAATGTAAGGGATAAAACGGTATCACATGTAACTATTACAATTTAGATAGCTCCCAGTTTATTATCAAAATTGAATTCATATACATCCCGCAATCTCGTAATCGTAGTCATCATATCAGCTCATATACGTTCCCACCGAGGGGCTCGAGCCTACCCTGAATTAGGGCGATCGGGCCTTAGTCGACCACGCGGGCCCAGTGCGGGTTGATCGACTTCACACACAACTTGCGAGTTTATTTACAGGCGTGTGCAGGTTTCTTCACAATGTTTTCCTTCACCGTAACAGCGTCTTATAAACGTACATATGAAATCTCAATTCGAAATCACATTGGTACGTGGCAGGATTCGAACCACAACCTCCCGGACAGGAGGCGGTTACGCCACCTACGCAATCGTAGTAAGACATAAAAATAAGTGCACCACCTTTTTTTGAAGTTTTCCTTTCTATGGTTTCTTCGTGAACGATATTCATGTTCATATAAATAATTTGCTAAAACTCTGCCATATTTTTTTAAACCTGTGTTATCTCCTATTTTGCAGAAAATTGAGCAGCCATTCTTAGAAGCGGCTAAAACTACCTTGGGGGACCGGTATACGCCTAACATCGAGAACATATACAAGCTGACCATCAGATTCATCCTGGAGAACCTGGTCATTGGCTACGAGGAGTCAGAGGCGGAGGCCAGGAATGGGAGTCAGGCGCAGACCTAAAAATATTTAAGTTATGACTGAACAATGTTTTAAATTATTTTTGTTTTTTTAGCCTACATACCCACTTTATATGTACATACATATGACAACCTACATACAGCTTAACGTCTGCTTTTACAGGGTGTAACAATATTGGTGTAGGATAGAAATATTTAAGTTGTGAATGCCTTGCTTAATTAATTTTGTGAATTATTTTTGCATATTTTTAGCCTGCATCATCATCATATCAGCCGAAAAACGTCCACTGCTGGACAAAGGCCTCCCCCAAAGATTTTCACGACGAGCGGTCCACGATCTTCACCAGGTCGTTGGTTCACGCTACATTTTCCGCCACTCGAGAACTTTACTACCCCAACGGCCATCTGTTCTAAGAGCTACGTGCCCTGCCCAATGCCACTTCAGTTTAGCGATTCTGTGAGCTGCATCGGTTACTTTGGTTCTCCCGCGGATCACCTCATTTCTATCATAGCTCGCACCATTGCCCTTTGAGTGACCTTGAGCCTTCTTATGAGGCCTACATATATACCCACTTTATACATACTCGCTCTTACCTATTACTAGCTACGTACAGTCAAACTATACATACATATTAGTACTAACGTACAGTATAAACACTCCCTGGCGCTCTCTAGATTCCGACCTCACCCCCTGATTGATACAGATTGGTGCTGCCGCTATGTTGTAATACTGTGGTTTGGTTTTCGAACGTAGGTATAGGACATCGCCGTGATTTCGTTTGCTCCTCACGTCAATTGTTTTTTAAAAATAAAATTTCTCGCCCTTTGTATGAAGTGTCCGTGGTGTTATACAACTTTACGAATGTATTATAATAACATAATTAAAAAGTTTAACAATTTTTGAGACGGACTTGTTAGCTGGAGCTTCTTCTTAACATTATCATAATAATAAAAGCCGAAAGACGTCCACTGCTGAACAGTGGCCTCTCCCAAGGATTGTGAGATGATGCCAAGGGCTTATCATTTGTGTATGAACAAAAAAAAACTAATCAGCGAATTGATCTTTTTTTCTAGGATTGACTATAGGTATCCTTAACGTTGTTTAGTATGATAAATAGAAGCTCTACTAGCGAGTCCTACGCCAGTTTTGTCACACCTGTGTAACTTGTGTGAAATTTTGTAGTTGATGATGCTGTGATACAGCTTTACGAATGTATTATAATAATTACAGGGTTTAACAATGTTGGCGTAGGACTTGTTAGCTGGAGCTTTTTTTTATCATTATCATAATAATATAAGCCGAAAGACGTCCACTGCTGAACAGTGGCCTCTCCCAGGGATTGTGAGATGATGCCAAGGGCTTATCATTTGTGTATAAACAAAAAAAAACAAATCAGCTATTTGATCTTTTTTTCTAGGATTGACTATAGGTACCTTTAATAAGTAGAAGCTCTACTTAACGAGTCCTACGCCAGTTTTTTTGTTTCTTTTTTTCTAGGATTGACTATAGGTACGTTGTTTAGTATGATAAGTATTGTTTAGAACAGTTGTCTCTGTTTTTTCATTACGTGTAAAGAGTAAAGAAAATAACCACACTTTTATGAACTTTTTCAATGTTTTATTTTTTAACTCAGAGATAGGCATTTTTGCAAAAAGTGAGTCCGACAATATGTAAGGATTTTATTGAGGAATAAGAGAGAAAAAAAATTAGTGCTGTGTATACTTAGTGAAGTAAAACATGTTTTTGTGGGCTAAAACAGCAAAAATTTACACAATTTAAGCGAACTTTGCATTTTTTTCTATAGAGAAAATTTTATCAAATCGTGTTTTGGCCTCCTATACTTTGAAGCAGACATATTGTAATAAATTTATTTAAAAATACGATAAAACTATTGCAGTTTGAAAAATGACTTTTTCCAACCTTCGATTTCGGCGTTTGCATTATTTTCTGAAAGGTTTTCGCCTTAACGAGCCCTACGCCAGTTTTGTCACATGTACTATAACTTGTGTGAAATTTTGTTACATACTGTTCATACAAAATGGCGCTAGTTTCTTCACGTTTAAAAAAAAACGTTTTTTGTATGGTGACTTATTTGAGGGACTTCTTTTTTCTTTTTTTTCTAATTTGTTATGTCGGCAACAGAAATACATCATCACGGTTCATGAAATACAGCCTGGTGACAAACGGACAGACAGACGGACGGACAGCGGAGTCTTAGTAATAGGGTCCCATTTTTACCCTTTGGGTACGGAACCCTAAAAATTTCAGCGGGGCGCCGATTTTTTTTTCGTACCGGTATTCGAAAAGTATCGTACCAGATGAAAAATTATCGTACAACTGCTATTTCGCTAAACAAAAACAAAGTTAGTCACTTACCAAAGTTGAAAGTATGGTAACCCAAGTAATTTGAAACTTTTTGACAATTTAAAACAATACCCTTCCATTGCTCTGCGTAAATACATTCGTTGCGCTACTGTAAGCCCCTATATTGTAATACTGTGACCATTGTATGAAGACAACCTACTATTATTTCCTGTTACTACCCTATTAGACCGTGCTTTGTCTTACACGTGTTAAGATTTTAAGTTTCTACATACTTAGAACCTTCAGCTTAACGGTCACAAAAGAACATACAAACCATACACAATATACAGCTTTTATGAAAACATTTTGCTGAATAATGTTTCATAGGGTGGCGCTGAGTCAGCGGTTCTGCACATTTGAGCAGACAGCGCGCAGCGATTCTCAAACTTTCCTTTTGTGCCGTAATCCTCTAATAAGACTACGGAGGCCCTAAATACACACCTAAAAGACATTTGAGGTTATTATTTTAACCTGCGTAAATGAAAGTTCTTCTGAGGCCTGTTGCCTAAACTAATATATACAGCGAAAAACGTAAAAACTTTTAGCAAACAAGCTTTTTTACAAGCTTTTACTTTAAAAGAGTTTTTATGTTCAATGTGAATTGTAAAATAAATGCTTGACTACAAGTTTTAAAAGCCGAGCTGTGTGGTACGGTACTTACCTTTTTTAAGATTTTTCCAAAGTAGATTAATGTTATTAATTAAATTAGGTTTTGAATCAGATTTTCAATGATTTTAAATGAATCTTTTTTTGATGAGTTTCTCAACTATTATTGTAACTGATTAAATATAAAGTCAGAAATAAGCTGAATAGGCTTTAATTCAGTTTTCGTGTACCACGAACGCATCGTCACTTCCCATCAGGTGAATTGCAGCAAAGTATTAAATTAGTACTAACATACAGTATGGACACTCCCTGCCGCTCTCTAGATTACAACCTCACCCCCTCGTCACCCAGATTGATACAGATTGGTTATAGTTTGGTTTACGAACGTATGGGATTTCGATGTGATTTTGTTTTCTCCGTCATTTGTTTTAGAAATTTCATTTCACGACCGTTGTATGCAGTGTCCGGGGTGTGGTTGTAGTCAAACGAAATAAAACTTTTATAAAAAAAATATATCAAAGAATAATCTGCTTGTGAAAATTCTAGATAGTACAGTATAGAATCCTAGACAGATAGAGGCAATACTGTCAGTAGCTGTATAGTAACAACACCAATTAAGAGGAAGATGCAAGCCTAGAACCAGATTACGTAGACAGAGAACCGGATATACTTCTGCACGAGGTGGAGTCAGTCATTAATGCTCTGAAACTTAATGCCTGCGGCAGTGATGGCGTTACTGCCCAAATGCTAAAAAATATGGGAACAGAAGGCACCAAGATCTTGCACAATATCTGTCAAAAAGTCTGGAGAACTGGCCAGTGGCCAGATGATTAGACCGAGTCAACAGTGGTTCCCTTGCACAAGAAAGGTTCAACACGAAAATACGAAAACTACAGAACTCTTTCGATCATCTCACATGCCAGTAATGTCCTTTTACGCATCATGAACAAGCGGCTGGAATCTTGCATTAGTAGGCAGATACCAAAAGAGCAGGCAGGGTTTGTTAAAGGCCGACGAACGAGAGAACAGATTCTGAACATAAGGCAAATAATTGAGAAAGACAGGGAGCATAACATCGATATAGCTATGTGCTTTATCGACTACGCCAAGGCCTTCGATTGTATTGACTGGAAGAAAATGTTCAACGTTATGATCGAAATGGGAATACCCCAACATCTAACATTTCTTGTGCAAAGCAGGATTTCAAGAGTGAGACTGGAGGATAGCGTGTCACAACCCTTCAAAACTGAAAGAGGAGTGCGTCAAGGATGCATCCTATCACCGCAACAATCTCATCGTCGAACACATAATGAGACGGTTTTTAGAAGACTGAGAGGGAGGCATTCGCATTGGTGGGTACCTTCTGTACAATCTTCGCTTTGCAGATGACACCACTATCATAGGCGCCTCCGAGTCTGAACTGGCTGAACTTCTCGCGAGGATTGAACACATCAGTAAGGAATACAGACTCCATGTAAACAGGAGCAAAACCAAATTGATGTTCGTGGATCGTACCGGCGTTATGTCTCGAACAAATGAACTGAGTGACCTTGACGTAGTGCATAAATTCGTGCACCTAGGATCACAAACCAGTGATGACGGCAACTGCGACCAAGAAGCTATTCAGAGATCTCAGATGTCCAAAGCAGCAGTAAAGAGACTTGAGAAGATATGGAGAAACAGAAGCATGAAACGCAAAACAAAAATCAAACTCATGCGAACTCTTATTTTCTCGATATTCTTGTATGATTCAGAAACCTGGACTATAAAAGCTCGAACTCATCGCAGGATAGATGCATTCGAAATGTGGTGCTAGCGCTTCGAATATCATGGACTAAGCACCGCACAAATTAATCTATCCTCGAAGAACTCAACATAAAGACGAGGCTCTCCTCCACCTGCATGCAACGAATACTCAAATTCTTTAGTCACACGGTCAGGAGTGGATCAAACAGCTTGGAAAAGCATATCGTCACTGGCCGCATGGACAGAAAGAGGAGTAGAGGACGAATGCCTATGCGATGGGCCGATGCGTTAAATGAAGTGGTCGGGATGACACTGCAGGCTAATATACACAGAGCTCAAAATCGAGTGGCCTGGAGAGCTGTGGTCGCACGTGCGACCCACAATGGTCACATCCCTCAGCCATGAGGATACGACAAAGAAGAAGACAGTATAGAATATAAAAAGCTCCTACCTACCAATATCACCAGAGCTAGTGTACAATAGGGATGAAGAATGCTAGTCATCTGAGTTACTTTTTAGCATCTGTCAAAAACGACATTTTGTTCTAAAAATGTTAAAAATACCTAGGCGTGACGTCATAGGTTAGAATATATGTTCTTATTTTGTGATAACGGTGAATTAAAATCGAAGACTTGATGGAAAACAAAACGAGTAGGGTTTTCCGAAGTTAATTTATTTCTGATGCTGTCGTCATCCCTATTTTACGTGGTGCCAATGAAATTACCATGTCGGTGTACAACGTGTGTCTAACGAGCGAAACACATGTAGATAATACAGGAATAACTTTGAGAATCTCTGCTGCCAGTCAGGTACTAATAAAATGGTGAATAATGAATTTATTGATAAATGATATTGAAAAATTTCGAACATATCTAAAAAGACATAGAGAGAGAGGGAAATAATAGCAGTTCGTATTTTTTGTGGTTTGTGTAAGATAAATTTTATAATCTTATGTTAGAACGCTTTATATTATAATTATTTCTACCGCCTACGTGGCGTCCATTAGCTTCAAATCAGGAGGTTGCGGGTTCGATTTCCGAGGGAGTCTAACTTTGTATGCCTCGGTTTGAATGGTGGAACGGCATTTTCTAAGCCGACCTGGCTAGCTACCACCATCTTATCTAAGTCTTGCCGCCAAGCATCAATGTTAACAACATCGATGTGTTTCGGCTTGGAGATAAGATAGCCGGTCCCTATTCCGTTGGGTAATCTTGGTAAGCCCGCTTTTATCTTCGGCATCATCGTCACTACCATCAGGTGAGATGATGTCAAAGGTTTACCAATTGTTGATTAACAAAATAAATAATTAAATAATATCGTCGAGTGGGAGGCCTACATTTACGCTAAATCATCTGCTGCGCGGTTGCCACTCCAGAGAATGTCCTCCGCTGGCTGCATTTAGTGGTATCCCGCGACCTTTACCAAGTCATCGGTACACCAAGTGGGAGGCCTGCCTACGCTTCGTCTTACGCCATTTGAAAACTTAACTTCACCAACGTCTTAACCACAGATTAGGTAATAGTACTAACTTAACGCTCTATGTACCCCGCCCACTGCCATGTGAGCTGTGTCGGTAACCTATACTTGGTTCTCCTTCAGATCTTTGTTTTTTTTTATTCACAATTGGTTAGCCCCTGGCAACATCTCACCTGATGGTAAGTGACGATAATGCCGAAAATAGAAGCGGTCTTACCATGATTCCCAAAGCATTGGAGAACTAGCTATCATATCTTCAAGCCAGAACACAGCCATGTTGTTAACACTGATGTTTGGCGACAAGACTTAGATAAGATCGTGGTAGCTAGCCAGGCGGGCTTAGAAAATTTCCTTAAACCACCAACCAAACTGAGTCTTACAAGTTGACCTCACCGGGAATCGAACCCGAGACCTCCTGGTGTGAAGCGAGTGTACTAACCATTACGCCACGGAGGTGGTTATCTCCTCATTGCTAATTCTATCATCTTTTTTTTATTCATCTGATGGTAATTGACGATGATGCCAAAAAGGAAAGCGGACTTACCAAGCTTCCCCAACGCAAACTTATCTTCAAGCCGGAGCACATCAATGTTGTTAACATTGATGTTTGGCGGCAAGACTTAGATAAGACGACGGTAGCTAGCCAGGCGGGTTTAGAAAATTCCCTTCTACCAACCGAACCGAATCTTATAAAGTTAGACTCCGCGGGGAATCGAACCCGCGACCTGCTGGTGTAAAGCTAATGGACACAACGAATTCGCCACGGAGGCGGTCAACCTATGGATTTTCTATGGAAACTCCGAACATAGCTCGCTTTTATGCCCTTTGTATGACCTTGAGCCATGATGAAGTAATATCATAGATACTCGTATACCTATCTAAAGTAGGTATATACGCTTACATAGTGTAAGAAAGTATGAGTGAAATAAAAAACCGGCTAAGTGCGAGTAAAATAAAATAAAGCAAATTTCAAGTAAATCTGACCGGTAGTTCAGGAGTTATGTATGTATTTTAAGCAAACACCTAGCCAGGCGGGCTTAAAAAATGCCCTTCCGCCAACCAAACCGAGTATTATATAGTCAGACTCTGTCGGCAATCAAACCCGTTACCTGCTGATGTAAAGCTAATGGACATTACGAATTCGCCACGAAAGCGGTCAACCTACGGAAGCTCCGAACAAAGCTCGCTTTTACAGCCTATATTTAACCTTGAGCCTTGATGAAGTAATATCATAGATCCTCGAATATCTGAAGTAGGTATATAATGTCACGGCTAAAAGTGTGTGTGAACGTAAACTTAAGATTAGCCGGCTTAAGTTGTTTGGGTAAAGTTCGATAGTTGGTATTCAGCGTTTAACCGTACACAACAAGGTCTACCCAACACTGGCTGGGTAATGTTTTTTGGGTGGTGAGCGAGCGAAACGAGCGATATTAGGTTCGGTCAGGTTTGATTGATTTTACAGTCGAATCTAACTTTAGCCGGCTAATCTTAAATTTATGTTCACACCTACCTTTAGCCGTAACATGTACATAGTGTAAGAAAGTACGAGAAAATTAAAAAAAAAACGGCTAAGTGCGAGTAAAATAAAATAAAGCAAATTTCAAGTAAATCTGACCGGTAGTACAGGAGTTTTTTTTTATTAAAAATTTGAGTGCGTTTGACCTCACCTTATGGTAAGTGCCGATACAGCCGAGGATGTGACACGCAAGCTCAAATATTAATTATATATTTTAAGCAGAATTTTGTCATCTTTTATAAACCCCCCTCTCTTCGAAGTCTTGATGAACGATTCTCAGGTATTTTGTTTTGGCAAGCTGGAAGAACTATCTTTAATGCAATATACCTAACCTTTCTGTACATATTATAGTTATTGAGATGTAAGCCGCCCAAAGTAAATATTTTTTCGTGACGCAAATATTTCTAAAATAAATAGTCTGAACCCAAAGACGAGACATTTCATCAAATTCACATCAAAAAATGGAACATTTATATACGCACTTAAGTATCGTACATTCAAGAGCAAGGTTAACAAAATATTAAAGTGACTATTTACTTCTGATTAGAATTGCAATTTAATGCTCAACGTTCCGTACAGCTCCAATTCGCCTAGCAATAAAAATGCAAAACGCCGCCGCAAAATTTTCAACAATTCACACACACACATACAGGCACGTTGGCTTATATTTCTTTGTAGACCTGCCGTTGCGAACATTTTATTTTTAACAATCCTCAATATAAAACTGTTAATCTGGTAAGCTGTGATTTTCATAGATATTTTTCTTATATCTTTTTTTTTTTATTCACGATTGGTAAGCCCTTGGCATCATCTCATCTGATGGTAAGTGACGATGATGCCGAAGATGGAAGCGGGCTTACCAAGATTCGCCAACGCGATCTTATCTTTTCTTCAAGCTGGATCACATTAATGCTGTTAACATTGATGTTTGGCGGCAAGACTTAGATAAGATGGTGGTAGCTAGCCAGGCAAACCAAACCGAGTTACAAAGTTAGACTCCGCCGGGAATCGAACCCGCGACCTCCTGATGTGAAGTTAATGGAGTAACCATTACGCCACAGAGGCGGTCTTTGTGGATGGGGCCGATGACGTTTGCTGTGACACTTCAATCCAATGGAATCTTTTGTGCTAAGCCCTAAAGTATAGTGGTTCACACAAAAGATCAGAGAGTTTTAGGGTCCATAAGGACCTTTGAACTGTTGTAACACGACGGGTAGGTAGGTAGGTATAGTAGGGCGTAGGTTCTTAAAAAATGCAGTCCGTGTTCAGATAATTTATTAAGACGTAAAAGCAAAGTAAAAAAAACGAAAAATAACATCATCATCATCATCATATCAGCCGAAGGAAGTCCACTGCTGGA
This sequence comes from Coleophora flavipennella, assembly GCA_947284805.1. Lineage (NCBI taxonomy): Eukaryota > Metazoa > Arthropoda > Insecta > Lepidoptera > Coleophoridae > Coleophora > Coleophora flavipennella. Next base: position 10,368,521 of record OX369286.1, read on the forward strand.
CATAGGCCTCCCCCAAGGATCTCCACGACGACCGGTTCTGCGCTGCCCGCATCCAACGGCTTCCCGCGACCTTCACCAGGCCATCGGTCCACCGAGTGGGAGGCCTGCCTACACTACGCTTTCCGGTGCGTGGTCGCCACTCGAGTACTTTACTGCCCCAACGGCCATCTGTTCTATGAGCAATGTGCCCCGCAAAATAACATACAAATTAGAAAAACGTTAGAACACTTGAATTTTAAATATTAATCACAAACGTGGAAAAAAAATAATTAATTAATCTTACCCGTAATGGGTCTTTTTAAAGTATTAAGGTATGAATGTATTAAATCTATTATAATGTGTTGTGATGGTCGAGTTTTGGCTTTTTTGATTTAAAAATTCAGATGGATGACAGCGCATGCGTGAAGAAGAAATAGGTAGAATGAAAAGATCGCCTCCGTGGCGTAATGGTTAACTCCATTCGCTTCACACCAGGAGGTCGCGGGTTCGATTCCCGGCGGGGTCAACTTTGTAAGACTCGGTTTGGTTGGTGGTAGGGCATTTTCTAAGCCCGCCTGGCTAGCTACCACCATCTTATCTAAGTCTTGCCGCCAAACATCAGTGTTAAAAACATTGATGTGTTCCGGCTTGAAGATAAGATAGCCAGTTCTCCATTGCGTTGGGGAATCTTGGTAAGCCCGCTTCCATCTTCGACATCATCGTCAGTTACCATCAGGTGAGATGATGCCAAGGGCTTTACCAATTGTGAATAATAGAAGATCGGATGAAAGGAGAACGAATAACAGCGCACCGAGCTACACTCTAGCCCATTTGTGCTGCTTCTTTAACAGCCCATAACGTCTCCACTGGTGGGGCTCAGGTATCTTCCCATACTCTGGAAGGTTAGGCCATACTCCACAAACGGGAGCCAAGTCCGGGCTGGTGGAGGCTGTAGAGCTAGTGGCAGAAGTTTTTCAAGCCGCCTTAGGCATCTGACAAGGCTTAACGATTGCCATAACCAGCACCATCGGCTTTACATGTCTTGCGAAGCACGGAAATGTTCGAGAAAAATGCCACTAACAGTCAAACCCATCCAGGTAATGACCGTGCTTCAGTTCAGTTAACCTGCGTGATCGACCCAACAACGCAAGTTGCATTGAGCTATGACCGCTTCGTGGGTACTTACCATGTTTTTAAAACGGTAATGATGAAAATAAATGATTTTATGTATTTTAGGCATGATTTAAGGTGTTTTATTTTAATTGTATTAGGCATTTTATTTTAGGTGTACTTAGTAAACATTAAAGAATTTTAATATTTTTAAAACGAACTTTTTTTGTTTATTTACAATTGGTAAGCCCTTGGCATTAACTTAAAAGTGATAAAGAGTTTTATCCTATTGTAAGATTTAAAACTAACCACGCGCATAGGGTCCGTAGTCTTTTGAAGAAATAAGTAGATGTAAATTTACAAAAAAAACTTTATGAAATAATTAAAAATTAACAATCCGACTGCATAAAAACTTAACCACTATTTTTTGGCTAGTCGGGTAAAAATGTATGGACTCACGGGATCAAGAGAAATCTAACGTTACTTCGAGCTCCAAAATCCATCAAGCCGTTTAGGCAACAGGGCGCGCCAAAGAAATATACACTCGAAAAACATAACCCTCCTTCTAGCGCAGTCGCGTAAAAGGGTATTGAGCTCCGACCCCATATCCTGCATCACGCAGTAATTCCGCTGCGTGAAAAGTACTTGCAGTCCTCCGATATTATGTAGCCATTACAACACCCTGGACACTTCATACAACAGGCCAGAAATGACATTTCAAAAAACGAATGACGGAACAAACAAAATGGCGGCGAAATCCTATACGTTCGACAACCAAACTGTATCAATCTGGGTGACGAGGGGGTGAGGTCGCAATCTAGAGAGCGGCAGGGAGTGGCCATACTGTATGTTAGTACTAATATATATTGCCACTAGCTGTTTCCCGCGGTTTCACCCGCGTGGACAACGTTTCTATGAATTTTTGAGGGTGCGCAGTGCGCGAGCCGCAAGCGGCTCGCGAGCGTGGTAAAAAGTAGCCTATGTCTGAATCCAGGTCCTAATCTGTCTACCTACCAAATTTCAGCCAAATCCGTTCAGTAGTTTTTGCGGGAAAGCGTAACAGACAGACAGAGTTACTTTCACATTTATAATATTAGTAGGGATTACCAAGGACGTACACGACACGTAATGTGGGTACTAACTAATCCTGACTAGCAAGTGATGTAGTAAGTGTTCCATTGATTCTGTACGTTCAACGCGGGCTTTGCAGGTCGGGTCGTGTCATTTATCAAGGCATTTTTCTCGTACCACGCCTGGTATGAGAAAAATGCCTTGATAAATGACACGACCTGCAAAGCCTGCGAATCTAGAAGGGGCAGAAAGTGGTCAAACTGTAACTTTACTAGCACACCCCGGACACTTCATACAACGGGCAAGAAATGACATTTCTAAAAACAAATGACGAAGCAAACAAGGTCGCAATCTAGAGAGCGGCAAGGAGTGTCCATGCTGTGTTAGTACTAATATATGTACTTTGCTACTAGATTACTACTAGAAGCGTCGTTAACTCAACTGGTAACGACTCGGTCCTCCTAACCAGAGGTCATCATTACAGCTCATATACGTCCCCACCGAGGGGCTCGAGCCTACCCTGAATCAGGGCGATTAGGCCTTAGTCGACCACGCGGGCCCAGTGCGGGTTGGTCGACTTCACACACAACCTTCGAGTTTCTTCGCAGGCGTGTGCAGGTTTCCTCACGATGTTTTCCTTCACCGTTAAAGCAATCGGTAAGTATGTACGTAAGTTTTTTGAAAAACTCATTGGTACATTGGCCGTCCAGATTTGAACCCGGTACCTCTGGTTAGATGGACCTAGTCGTTACCTAACCAGAGGTGCCGGGTTCAAATCCGGACGGCCAATGTACCAATGAGTTTTTCAAAACTTACGTACATATATACTCACCGATTGCTTTAACGGTGAAGGAAAACATCGTGAGGAAACCTGCACACACCTGCGAAGACACTCGAAGGTTGTGTGTGAAGTCGACCAACCCGCACTGGGCCCGCGTGGTCGAGTAAGGCCCGATCGCCCTAATTCAGGGTAGGCTCGAGCCCCTCGGTGGGGACGTATATGAGCTGATATGAAGCTACTAGATTAACGGTCCCTGCCAATGAGTATGTCATTAACATGGCCCCACGTGAAGTATGCTTTCATACAAAGATAGTGTACTTTCAAATAATTTATTTTTCTCAGCTACGTCCTAGAGCTGTTAGTGGACTCCACTTTTCCGTTGAGCCGCGAAAAGACATCGCTCCTCTGGAGCTATATAGAAACTCATTGGTCCCTCCCTTGACAAGTATTTGAATTGAAAAAAGTACTTATTTAAATCATCAGATTTTCTTCTTTTGTTTTTAGGTTTCCGTACCTCAAAAGGTAAAAACGGAACCATTATATGATCTCTCGTGTGTCTGTCTGTCTGTCCGTCCGTCCGTCCGTCTGTCACAGCCAATTTGCTCCGAAACTACTGAACTGATTGAGCTGAAATTTGGTACACGTATGTAAGACGGAAGTGTAACGTAATTGAATTTTAAACATGGGAGCCGTTTTTAGAAGGTTAATTAAAATATGCAAACTGTGTCATGTGACATATCAATTGAACTGCGCTTGCTGTGGAAATTTCAAATATTTTTTTTTTATAATTTAAAGTAAATAGTTTTGAAGTTATTTAAGAAAATAAATGAAAATTGACCCCAGTATATGAAATTGCTTGCATAGATTATAGGAAAACCTATGAGAAAATCTAAAGTCCTTCCGTTCCAACGGCAAAAATTAACAAAATAAGTACTGAGAGGTCTTGTTCTGTTAAATATAAATGAAAATTGACCCCAGTATATGAAATTGCTTGCATAGATTACAGGAAAACCTATGAGAAAATCGAATGTCCTTCCGTTCCAACGGCAAAAATTAACAAAATAAGTACTCAGAGGTCTTGTTCTGTTAAAAATAAATGAAAATTGACCCCAGTATATGAAATTGCTTGCATAGATTACAGGAAAACCTATGAGAAAATCTAAAGTCCTTCCGTTCCAACGGCAAAAATTAACAAAATAAGTACTGAGAGGTCTTGTTCTGTTAAAAATAAATGAAAATTGACCCCAGTATATGAAATTGCTTACATAGATTACAGAAAAACCTATGAGAAAATCTAAAGTCCTTCCGTTCCAACGGCAAAAATTAACAAAATAAGTACTGAGAGGTCTTGTTCTGTTAATAGTTAAAGTTTTGGCGTAGAACCCTGTTTGTGTGACCTCGAGTTACACGTAGCTGATTTTTAGGGTTCCATACCCAAAGGGAAAAAACGGGACCCTATTTCTAAGATTCCGCTGTCCGTCCGTCTGTCTGTCTGTCTGTCCGTCTGACACCAGGCTGTATTTCATGAAACGTGATAGCTAGACAGCTGAAATTTTCACAGGTGATGTATTTCTGTTGCCGCTATAACAACAAATACTAAAAAATTACACCTGTGATGACGAATAAATGATTATGATTAAAATGACGCAGCAAATAACGTATATGTCTGGTTAAATCTGCCATTTGATTAAACGGCTAGCGTAGCGTAGCGTAGTGTAATGTAGTGTAGCGTCGTGTAGCGTGTAGCGCGTAGCATGTAGCGCGTGGGTTATTGCGTAGCGTGTAGCGCGTAGCGTTTCTTCTGCGCAGCATTCGGCTACCGACTGTATAATCAATCAAACCTAACCGAACCTAATATCACTCGCCTCGCTCGCTGATTTACAGTGTAGCGTGTAGTTATCAATTGTAGATTTAAAAAAACTACTGAGTAAAAAAAATTAAACGGGCGAGCGAAGCGAGCGATATTAGCTTCGGTCAGGTTTGTTTAATTATATACATTCAAAGAGCAGAATGCTTCGCAGAAGAAGAAATCATCGGTTTTATTTATATATTGACTGACTCGTTGGCTCAGTGGTCCTGCTCTTGACTGCTGATCCGAGAGTTGTGGGTTCGATCCCCACCCAGGGCAAGCATTTGTGTGATGAACAGATTTGTTTGCTCTGTGTCTGGGTGTTAAATATCTATATATGTATGTATTTAAACGTATATAAGTATTTATATCAGTCTCTGGTTCCCAAACACAGGTAATCCTACTTTGGGGCCAGATGACCATGTGTGATTTGTCCCAGAATATTTATTTATTTATTTATTTTATTATTCGGAGTTTCGTAGCTACGACTTGGTTAAACGACATTTAGCTAAGTCGTTGAACGTTGCATTCAACGACTTGGCTATTTGTCTTTTAGTCATTCAATTGAATGTCGCCATTCAGTCAACAGGCTAGCCGTTCAATTGAACGGCAGTTTTAACCAGATGGCTGCGACATATATACCTACACCAATAACGGCGCTCGCCACTATTTTGTATAAACACTTACTAAAAAAAGTCACCATAAAGCGGACAGTTTCTGTCACTGATTTAATATGAGACCCGTGATCTACTTGGTGAGAACCATTATAATATACCAATGTTACGTGGGCTCCACCATTATTATTATTATTCTTTAATAATACAAAACTAGCGCCTCTCTGCTCACTTGGCACGAGGCGAAATGGCAGGAGCACCTCCAGCAGAAGCACAGTCGGCTGAAGTTCAGTGCGACGGGGAAAGAAAACGTCGGACTATCTGGACATTGTCGCGGAGAACTGCTTTCTGCATTGCTGCAATTATTGGTCTACTTCGGAGTTCCAGCCGCCTTAGGTGACGTTCATGGTCGGCTGAAATTAGCTCGTTATTATTATAATTATAATTTATTTTTTTAACAGACAACATGGATCCATGATATGTTAGTAAAAAACTTAATGACTATGTTAGTAAAACAAGAAAAATCATCATGTCAGCTCATATACGTCCCCACCGAGGGGCTCGAGCCTACCCTGAATTAGGGCGATCGGGCCTTAGTCGACCACGCGGGCCCAGTGCGGGTTGGTCGACTTCACACACAACCTTCGAGTTTCTCCGCAGGTTTGTTGTGAAGGTTTCCTTACGATGTTTTCCTTCACCGTTAAAGCAATCGGAGTGTATATGTACGTAAGTTTCGAAAAACTCATTGGTACATTGGCTTCCGGATTTGAACCCGGCACCTCTGGTTAGGACGACCGAGTCGTTACCGGTTGAGCCACCGACGCTCAAGAAAAATACAACTAAGAAATCAATTCATATAGTAAACCCGCCCAGTGTGTGGGTGAATCAGGGCTGATACCCACATTTTTACAGAGAATGGTACCATCCTTACGTAGTGATAATATACCTATCACACAGTCTGCGCCGGCAGCAATTGAGACAAAATTTTGTCAAACAAAGTTTGCGAAACAGAACGCGGTAGGGAATGAAATGGCGGTAAACATACAAATATGGCGCTGTGTGACGACACATGTAAATAAATGGCGAAGTACACCTCACATATTATTTACGTTTCATTTCAATCTTCCCCTTTCCCATGGGTGTTTAATGGTGTATTACTCTTTTTGCTTGGAGAGGTTTCCACTTTCAAGGAAATGTGATCTATCACATGCGTCATCTTTCCGACTAAGGTTGTAAACGTCTATCGTAGATATTACGTCACAGATGTTGAGTTAAGATTTGTTTGAGTTATTTGTATTTTTACAAATTTCACTTGCATGGGATCTTTTTTCGCTACCAAAATGATTTTTTGTTTGCTAATTTTTAACCGACTTCAAAAAAGGATATATATTTTTTTATGTGTGTTCGCAGAATACTCCGTCGTTTATGAACCGATTTTGATGATTATTTTTTTGTTGGAAAGGAGATATCCCAAGGGTCCCATGATAAGGAAACCAGGATCTGATAATGGGATCCCAGAGAAATCGAGGGGAACCTTAGTTTCCTGTCTGAAGTTTTTTTTGTTCAAAATTATAGTAATGGCTTGTATTTTTTTTTATTTTAAGTCACATGGTCAAAAAGTGAAAAACATTTTGTAAATGCTATTTTGATTAAAAAAAGTGTTGAGAGAAACCTTCAATAAATTTTATAAGACCTATTTAGATACGGGGGGTATCTTACATTAAAAAAAGCGGTACATTAAAAAAACATCTTTGTTTTACATGTAATAGAGGCTACCCTTTTTATATCTTGACTTCGTTTAACATTTTGATTAATATTTGTCATTGGGCAAAATCTGACCCGGTTAACTAAAGTTATCCTACAAAAACTAAATTAGTTTTAAATTGTTAAGTATTAACCCACATTTCATTACAAATAGTTTTTTTTTTTAAACCATGGGAATAAAATGTAAAAAAAATATATAAATGCGTAAATAAAACAATTTTAGTGAAGCACAAATCGATGGAGCCTCTTGCTAGTGAAAAGCAAAGTTGAAAAAATCGATGGAGCCTCTTGCTAGGGAGGAGCAGAGTTGAAAAAATAGATGGAGCCTCTTGCTAGTAAAAAGCAGAGTTGAAAAAATGGATGAAGCCTCTTGCTAGTGAAGACCAGAGTTAAAAAAATCGATGAAGCCTCTTGCTAGTGAAAAGCAGAGTTGAAAAAATCGATGAAGCCTCTTGCTAGGGAGGAGCAGAAATAAAAAAATCGATGGAGCCTATTGCTAGTGAAAAGCAGAGTTGTACAAATCGATGGAGCCTCTTGCTAGTAAAGACCAGAGTTGAAAAAATCGATGCAGCCTCTTGTAAATGAAGAGCAGAGTAAAAAGAAGTGATGGAGCCTCTTGCTAGTGAAGACCAGTGCTCTTCACTGGCAAGAGGCTCCATCGCTTTTTCTCACTCTCCTTTTCATTAACAAGACGCTTCATCGATTTTTTTAACTCTGGTATTCACTAGCAAGAGGCTTCATCCATTTTTTCAACTCTAGTCTTCACTAGCAAGAGGCTCCATCTATTTTTTCATTTCTGCTCCTCCCTAGCAAGAGGCTTCATCGATTTTTTAAACTCTGCTCTTCAATAGCAAGAGGCGCCATCGCTTTTTTTCACTCTGCTGTCCATCAACAAGAAGCTTCATCGATTTTTTCAACTCTGCTTTTTACTAGCAAGAGGCTCCATCTTTTTTTTCAACTCTGCTCTTCACTAGCAAGAGGCTCCATTTATTTTGTCAACTCCGTACTCTACTAGCAAGAGGCTCCATCGATTTTTTTTAACTCTGCTTTTCATTAACAAGAGGCTCCATCGATTTTTTCAACTCTGGTCTTTACTAGCAAGAGGCTCCATCACTTCTTTTTACTCTGCTCTTCATTAACAAGAGGCTCCATCGATTTTTTCAACTCTGGTCTTTACTAGCAAGAGGCTCCATCGATTTTTTTAACTTTGCTTTTCACTAGCAAGACGCTCCATCGATTTGTACAACTCTGCTTTTCAGTAGCAATAGGCTCCATCGATTTTTTCAACTCTGGTCCTTACTAGCAAGAGGCTCCATCTATTTTTTCAACTCTGCTCCTCACTAGCAAGAGGCTCCATCAATTTTTTTAACTCTGCTCCTCACTAGCAAGAGGCTCCTTCGATTTTTTCAACTCTGCTCTTCACTAGCAAGAGGCTTCATCCATTTTTTCAACTTTGCTTTTCACTAGCAAGAGGCTCCATCGATTTGTACAACTCTGCTTTTCACTAGCAATAGGCTCCATCTATTTTTTTTACCTCAAGAACGTTTAAGGACGTTCTGTCACGTTGCTAACACGAAAGTTTTAACCTCAATATTATATTTTTCTTTTTTAAGCTTTTGGCTTGAATCCCATTAACTACGTTAATGCGACATATATATTCGTGAACTAGAGACGTTTATCTAAACATCCTACCTATTTTTTTTTCTGTAGGCCGTGGGTATAGGTTTCATACTATGCTGCCCAATGACCGTTCTAATTGTGGCAGAAAAAAATTGCTGTGGTTTTCCAGGATTAAAAGTATATTTCGTAACTTTAATCAGGTGTTAACATATTGAATACACTTGATCTAACTGTAAAAGTGTAATCTTAATACATTAGGCCATTCGCGAGATATAATTTTCTTCCTTTCCTGGGAACCTTTTCACGGTGACAGAAAAACAACGGGTTACTTTGATTCCTTCGGGAACTCTCCGATTTACCGGGATCAAACGTATTTTCGTTATTATAACCAGGTCATCATCATCTGTTCCAAGCCGGTTTCGGCTACAGCGACTGGTTCCCTCTAGATGCGAGGACTTCGTTGATTTGCCCTCTCGTGTGCCCTCATGTGGCTACAGTAGCTAATCTTGTTAGCAAATTCGTGTGCACATACAGTGCAGTTTAGGACACCATTGTCAAAGTGGTACTTGAGATTTACAGGAGATCTAGCTTGTAGTTCCTCACGCTTCGTGTCCAGGTCGGACCGGCGCTGCTCTTCGAAACTCTGCACCCGTTCCTGCACCAATCTAATCCAATCCGGTTGTTGGCTAGCTTGACTCTGCCAGTGTGCGGGCAAGATGTTCCATTTCGTCACGTGTCTTTTCTGAACATATTTGAAACGAAGGAACTGGCCACCGGGTTTCCGCTTGCCGTTCTGGAGTTCGGAGAAGAATATACGTTTAGCCACTCCTTCATCTGACATTCTTGACACGTGTCCACACCACCGCAGCCGCCGCCGCATTAGGTAAGCTTCTATTCCGCAGACATTGGCCTTGCATAGCACATCAGTATTTCGGACCCGGTCGGACCATCCGATGTTCATAATATCTCGGAGACACTTAAGATAGAATTTGTCTAAGATGCGGATGTGCTTTCGGTAAAGAACCCATGTTTCCGATGAATACAATAAATTGGGGAGTACAGTAGCCATGTATATTGAGATCTTTGTTGCCATCTTAATAATCAGGTTCCAACAAAAGGTGCGAAAAAAAAAGGGAGAAGAAGCTTTCTTCGTGCTTATGCAGAGCACAGTTGAAAAAAACCTGCCAAGTGCAAGTCGGACTTCAAAGTCGAAGGGGGGTGGGATCCTGGTACAGATAAGTCGCTATTCCTACTAACTAACGGGCGTTGCTCCATGACGTAACCGAGTATTTGGTCAGTTTTCGACTAACTGTCATGAGTACAACTAGCATTTTCATTTTACATCTTACTCAGCCATTTCCCTTATAGTTTTTTTTTTGGTCACTATAACTAGTTTTTCAGGCGCCATTAACGCAACCACTTTGCGCAGGCAGTCCGACATAATTAACATCAGAGGGTTGCCATTTATCCTCTAAACCTAAGTTTAACCATTTCCGTTATCGTTACCAAATGTGTCGTTACCTCCTAGTATAAGAGAACCTAAACGATGATCCCAGACCCGGCCGACCACCAACTGCAGTAACTCATGAAAATGTCATCAGGGTAGAGTGACTATTGCGGGAGAATAGACACATGACACCGATGTGTCATGTGTCTAGAGGACACACAGATTGAGGCTGAACTGAAGATTGGATCACAGGCAGGATGCATGAACAACTTAAAGTTAGGAAGCTTGCTCCGCGACAGATATCTCATTGTCTCACCGAAGAGCAAAAATCCCGTCGTGTTGATTGGTGCAAATTTATGCTGGAAGATCGCAGAACGTATCCTCACAACTGACGAATCTTGGATCTACAGCTACGATCCTCTCACGAAGCTGCAATCCACGCAGTGGGTGTTTGAAGAGAACCAGTTGCCCACAAAAGTTGTTCGCGGTCGGAGCGTTACTAAAAAAATTATAACGGTTTTTTTTCGACGCAGTGGAATAATTCCGCTAGAAGACGATAGAACCGTTACTGCGAAGTTTGCCTGCCTCAAGCTTTCTGGGAGTTGAATAGCGAGAACGCCCAAGGAGCAGCGTTTGTGGCATTTTATTTCACCAAGATAACGCGCCCGCTCACACAGCTGTTAGAACCATGAACTATTTGACTACTTCGGGGGTACAATTAATGTTACTCGATCCTCCGTACAGCCCAGATTTAGCTCCATGCGATTATTTTTTTCCCACGATGAAAAAAAAGTTTCGTGGGTGAAATATCACCACTGCAGACGAGGCCGTCGAAGAATTTCAGCGGTTATTTTTCGAACTCCCGCAAGATACGTTTTTTTAATGTTTTTAAAGCTAGTTCATCCGAATGCATATGTATATTGAAGGAAAATATTCTGAAAAGCTCTAAATATATTTTTTTCATTTCACTATTTTTGGAACAGCCCACGTACCTACTACATACGTACTTACTCAAAAACACTTCCTGTCTTTTGAGTGCTCTATAGCTTATAGCATTATCAAGTTTGTTTGTGAACCCTTTTTACCCGCGACGACGGTACGCAGACGGTTTATGCGTTTGGGGTGATCGGATGTTTGTGTGTGCAAACCAATGTTGCCATTTATCTTCAAAACTACTAGTCCGATTTTGATGCGGTTTTCAGTGATGGGTTTGGATCTGATTAGTGCAAGTTCTTAGATAGGTGTTACGGTGACAACTCACCATCGGGCGCTGCAGTAAACAGTTTTTGTACAAACCAATGTTGCCATTTATCTCTAAAACCAATTTTTATGCGGTTTTCAGTGATGGGTTCTGGTTTTTTTGGTGCATGTTCTAATACATTATGTGTTACGATGAAAACCAGGGGGCGCTGCAGTAAACATTTGTTTGTGCAAAACCAAATCTACTATACTATATATCAACCAAAAGAAAGCAAAAGGTAAACAAAAGTACTTTGGAATTGACATTTGAAACTGTCAAATCCCTACTAAGTTTGTTTACATTGTGCTTTTTTTGGTTGATATAAGGTATAGTCCGTTTGGATACAGTTTTTTTTGTGATAGGTTCAGGTTTCATTGTGATGCATGTTCTTAGATATGTGTTACGATGACAACTCACCAGGGGGCGCTGCAGTAAACATTTGTTTGTGCAAATCCAAAACTACTAGACCGATTTAGATGCGATTTTCAATAATGGGTTTGTGGTTGATTATGATTAGTGAGGATTCTTAAATAGGTGTTACGGTAGTAACTCACTTGGTGGCGGTGCAGTAATATCTAGTCCGATTTTGATGCGGCATTCAGTACAGGGTTTATGGTTGATTAGTGAAGGTTCTTAAAAACTTTCTTTTTGTTTTGTAAACAAGTTAGCATTGTGTAGTGGGGAATGTATTTTCCTACGTTGCCCAATGTGGAGCGTGCACAGTGGTTGTCGATATCAATATTTCCTAAACCTTTTTACCCGCGACGGTACGGGGACGGTATATGCGTTTGGGGTGAGATGATGTTTGTTTGTTTGTTTGTGTGTGCAAAAATGTTGCCATTTAACTCCAAAACTACTAGTCCGATAAGTTTAGTTGTACTAAACTATATCGATTTTGTATTATGTTTTGTATTTATTTTATTTATTTATTTGTCCGGAAAAAATACAATACAAGTAAATTTATAGAACGGTGGTACCTACACTAGGCTAAGCCTGTATCGTAGGGGCCGTGAGTGCAAACAATTTCCATGCTTAAGGTAAGCCGACAGTAAAGAATAAAACTAAAATTTTAAATTTAAACTTAATAAACATAGTCATGCATAATAGAAAGTGAGTGATTGCGATTTTGTGTACCTATGCTCTTTAAAAAGTTTGAAATAAAAAGCAAAATTAAAAAATTTCCAAAACCCACGACGGTTAAAATGTAATTGAAAAACAGGCCAAGTGCGAGTTGGACTCGCGGCATTAGGGTTCCGTACCACTACACCTCTCCACACAACTATGACAATGATACCTATTCACATGACAAACAGAAGACACTAACACGGGCAACAGAAAAATACTACTAGCGCTATCTAGTGGTGTTTTAAAAATGAAAATGAAAAATGTTTATTTCAGTAACAAAATACAAAAAATATCTACAGACATGGATGGGGCCCCCTTTTAAGTTTAAGGATACTTGTGCCAGGAGGTCCCGCTCTTCTATAGTAATTAGTTTCTTAACTTGAAATAAACAATATAAATTAGTAAGTTGCCAAACAAATTTTACATTTCCTAATACCTTAATACAAAAACGGTGTATATGCGTGCATGTGTGTGTGTGTGTATGTGTATGCTCGTGTTTAATCATGTGTGTGTGTGTGTGTGTGTGCGTGTTGTGTGTTAACCTTAATTTGTTTATTTAACTTAAGTTTAAACAGTCACCTGCATCAGTGCCTCAACTTCCTCGATAGTTAGGGAATTTAGCCAGTACATTAATTTTTCTTTACATTTATTTAGTGCTAAAGGGTAAATACAAATTATTTTATTAAATTATAAATACCCTAAGCTCCTGGTGAAAAAATTAAATAGCAACACTAATCGCTCCAGTAGCGACGCCGTCTACTGAACAGATAAGTTGGTGGCACTGTAGATGGAGCTAAAGAAGTTTTACTTCATTCGTGTGGTCATAAGCACACTCTTATTTTTTTTTATTAACTTGCATTATTGTATATATGTATTTATGTTTGTTTGTTTAGTTCAAGTTTTGCGATTGATTTTAGAGTTTTAGAGTTTCGATTAAGCTGAAATTTGGAATGAAGCCTTATTCCCGGTGACAATAGATCTTTTTGGTATTTTGAAGTTCATTTGATGATGATCTTTGGAGGTGGAATCGAGGTCCCAGAATAGTCTTTTATTTTAAATAGAATCGTAGGAAATACAGTCCAAACAACTAGACTTTACTGTGCTGACCTTTTTTTAATTTGGAGCCGTATATTTTATATTCATTTAAGCATTTGGCTTTTGAGCATAAAAACTATTTCACGTAAAAGCTCCTACCTAAAAGCTTAGGTTTTACATAAAAAATATTTGAATTCAGAATGAAGCTTTATCTTGTCTGAAACTGAGTAAAACAGACAGTTTCCATTATGATGTCAGTATACATAAAATGAAAGAGATTTTTCTGCATGAATACGTTATAGTGACTTGCATACAAATGAAATATTTGCTGTCGTGTCTTGTTTCTGTTATGAGATTTCAATTAAAACTATCCATCAGGTGAGATGTAAGTAGTCAAACGCACTCAAATGTTCTGTATGTATAAGGTGTAACAAAATTAGCTGAAATTATTTTAACTGGTGCTTCTACCCATGAAACTGAACCACTTTCCCCATGAAACCCATAGTCAAATCTCAAACAAATTTTTGAACTTCCCATACTAAGTTTGCTGATCAGCTGATCGAGTTACTACGAGAGAGACAATTTTTTTTGCGATTTGACTATGGTTTCCATGGGGAAAGTTGTTCAGTTTCATCGGTAGAAGCACAAGTTAAAATAGTTTCAGCTAATTTTGTTACACCTTATATACAGAGTGTAAAAAAATGGTGTAGGAGCCGTTAACTGGGGGTTCTACTTATCCATACTGAACAACTTTTCCCAAGGAACCCATAGTGAATTCGCAAAAAAAATGAGGACCCTCGATACTAAAATGCACAAAATTGGTCGATCAGCTGATAGATTTGTATGAAGAGTAAAACATTTTTTTGCATTTTCTGCAAAATCTTGAACAAAAGTTGTTCAGTATGATGAGTAGAAGCTCCAGTTAACGGGACGTACACCAATTTTGTTACAGCCTGTATAAACGGAAACGGTGACTGATTGATTAATCTATCAACGCACAGTTCAAAACATTGGACGCTGAAATTCGGCATATATATATATATATAAATTATGACGTAGGCATCCGCTTAGAAAGGATTTAGGAGATTCCTACGAAAACAAAAAAAATTGGGATTTGCACGGGCGAAGCCGTGGGCAACAGCAGATTTTTAATTTAAAAAAAGTAAGTGTGTGGTTTTATGAAACCGCGGTAAAAATGAAACTTTACAGAGAACGAAATTATCATGGCTTCTCTCGCTACGGTACAGAGGACGAAACGATCATACCGTCAGACGAAAGCGACCGTCACGCGACATGCAACACACAGACGTAAAATTGTGAGACGATGTAATAAAAGTTTCACTTTAATAAAACAGTACGGATTCCTAATTTAGTCGCAAATATGTCCTATTCTATTAGTTCTTTGGGCAAACTTTTCAGCGATTAAATACTACTCATTATAGGTACCTTTTCAAAGTTCTCGAGTGGTGACCGCGCACCGAAAGACGTAACGTAAGACGTAAAGGCCTCCCACAGGTTGGACCGACGACCTGTTGAAGATCGCGGTAAGTTGCTGGATGCGGGCAGCGCAGGACCGGTCGTCGTGGAAATACTTGGGGAACGCCTTTGTCCAGCTGTAGACGTCTTTCGGCTGATGTGATAAGTACCTTTAAAATTTTGCTGTTACGGGTATAACCACAAAAATAAAATCAGATAGACAACTTAAAATGTGTCTTGGAGGAGCTTCATTAGATCCTAAGTAACTTTATTTCTAGCAGTTCTTTTTCCAACTCATACCTTTGGCGCCCGACGTGTGACCAGAATAAGTAATCACCGAACGATTGGCGCCCGTCGTGTGTTTTACGTAGTTTCTCTTATAAATGAAGTGGAAACGTTACACTTTGAATCAATAACACACTTTAAATCTTCTGTGGTATGTAGTTACATGCGAAGTAAATCCGACAAGGGATTACCGAAAGCCATTCGTGAATTTGAACTGAAACAATATCTCGACACGTGACACTCTGTCAAGATTGCTCAGCTGAGCAATCTTAACAGGAATTCGCGTGTCGAGGTTTTGTTTCGGTTCAAATTTACGAATGGCTTTCAGTAATCCCTTGTCCTTCGCGTTGAGTTGGGCGGTATCGTTTGATGTATGTATGTATTATTTATTGCACACAATGAATAATCACTAATGGTTTTATCAGACTTAAGTGTACAAAGGCGGTCTTATCTCTAAAAGTGATCTCTTCCAGACAACCCTTGGCAGATGAGATATATTCAAATATTTTATGTAAAACAACGATAGCGCAAGAATCTGATAGCAATGTTTTTTTTCCAAAAGGCAAAGAAATAATAATCCACCATAAATATATATGTTTTAAACATAAATATGAATAGACAGATTATAATAATTGTATTATACATATACCAATATATAAACAAGTATAAATGTACATATATACGCACAAAACTACTGGATCAGGAAAAATTACCGAAGACGCAGCTTGAACGCTGCTAGTGTCTCAGCGTGGCGAACATCAGAGGGTAAAGAGTTCCATAGACGAGTGGACATAATAGAGAAGGACTGGGTGTAGTAGTGCGAGCAAAAATGTAAAAGTTTAAGCAGGTTATACTCTTTAGACCTAAACGGTCGATCGTGATCAGATCCAAGGTACGTAAAATTGGTCTGTAGTTAGGTTAGAGCATTGGGATTATACAGGACATTAAAGAGAAGGGAAAGGAGATGCAAACAAATGCTGATGATATTACAAACTTCGCTCGTGCTCGTATGGCGTGTAATCTAATGAGTGAGGTGAAGGAACGGAGCCGACATAAGTTGAGGTAACGCTGTGCGTTCGTTGATGTTAAGGTTAATGCAATTACCAGCATTAATCTAATTACAAGTGTTATTATTGTTCATTCAGAGACCTCGTGTTACCTGAAAATAGTAACAGTTTTTCCTGCTTTTTCTTTATATAGGTACGTTTAATAAATGTTTCGTTTCATGTTAGTAAATGTTTTGGAAAGTTGTTACTTATGTAAGTGCTCCGTCGCTCAACTATAATATAACCAAGTCGGGCCGCTACTGACAACTTAAAAACTTAATATTTCGTAAACTAATCAATTATTGACGGACATGGCGAAAAGTACAAAGGTTCTTAGTTTGACTACAATACCTTACAAATCACCAACGTACCGATAAAAAAAGCTAAGTTAAGTAAATTTTAACCGCCTCTGTGGCGTAAGGGTTAGTCCATTCGCTTCACACCAGAAGGACGCGAGTTCGATTCCCGGCGGGGTCAACTTTTTAAGACTCGGTTTGGTTGGTGTTAGGGTATTTTCATAGCCCGCCTGGCTAGCCACCACCATTTTATCTAAGTTTTGCCGCCGAACATCAGTGTTAACAGCATTGATGTGTTCCGGCTTGAAGATAAGATCCCCATTGCGTTGGGGAATCTTGGTAAGCCCAAGCCCATTTTCGGTATAATCGTCACTTACCATCAGGTGAAACGATGCCAAGTAAGGGCTTATCAATTGTGGATTAAAAATAAATACTATCGGGTCGCAATCAGAACTCGTCAATCAGGATTTACCTAGTAATAACGTAGAGTACCGCGCATTTTTTTAACCAAACAAAAAATGCACGCTCGCGCACCTTTAAAATGCGATCAACTATTACGACTATTACTTAAACTGATCAAATAAATAAAAACCATCACTTTTAAAACTTTTATTTTCATTTTCTTGAATCAACACTAGCGCTAGAACGCCAAACAGTCACCGCCGCAATCCGCTCGCCGCCGCCCGTGTATGCAGTTATAACCGCTAAGTCCAGCGCCTTAATACCCATGTTTCCGTGTATTGTCTGACAGTGGGAAGAAGTAGGTTAATAAATGCGTAGGTATTTTCGTTTTATAAGGAAGTGCAGTATCTGTTACGAAGTAACTATAGTATTTCATCTGTGGTTATGTGAAAGTAAGTTGATCATTTTCACTTAGCTTTTAACCGCCTCTGTGGCGTAATGGTTAGTCCATTCCCTTCACACCAGGAGATCGCGGGTTCGATAAAAACTCACCCTATAGATTCGTAACAAGCTAAAGATAATAAAAACTCACCCCATAGATTCGTAGTAAGCGAAAGGTAACAAAAACTCACCCGCTAGATTCGCAATAAGCTGAAGGTAATAAAAACTCACCCTATAGATTCGCTATAAGCTAAAGGTAATAAAAACTCACCCCTTAGATTCGTAGTAAGCCAAAGGTAATAAAAACTCACCCTATAGATTCGCAATAAGCTAAAGGTAATAAAAACTCACTCCATAGTTTCGTTACAAACTAAAGAAGCTAAAGGTTCGTAACAAACTCACCCTTTAGATTCGTGATTCGTAATAAGCTACATGAAGGGTCAAGAGTTAAGTCAAGCGCGCTCCCGAGACACTTCAGACAAGTACCTCCTCCATTGTACCGTGTGCAGTGGTAAATTAACGGCGATTTCTCGGTGTTCTTACAAACACACACATAAATGCAAGAGACCAATTTTCATTTATCACAAACACACACCGATTGATGATACATCATTTTATAACCCTCTTTTTTTATTTTACATTAATAGATGTAAAACAAACAGATTAAATTTTACACAGATCGTCTTGTCCTCGCTTGTACTGTACTGTATGCTACGCTTTACCATAGTTTGTATACTACCATAGTTTGGGCTTATCAATTGTGAAAAAAAAAAGTTTGTAGGGCTGTTCCAAAAATTTTGAAATGAAATATAGTTAGAATATGAAAAAAGTTTATTCAGAGCTTTTCAAAATATTCTCTTCAAACCTTATCCTATGCACTTATGCATTCGAGTGAACTAGCTTTCAAAACATTTAAAAAACGTATCTTGCGGGAGTTCGAAAAACAACCGCCGAAATTAAGATAAGATACTAGTAAGATAAATACTCTTTATTGTACACACTAATTAAAAAATAAACTGAATGTAAAACTTAAAAACTGTAACTTAAAAATTTAAAGAAAAACACAACTTAAAACAAATTCTTGGACGGCCTCGTCTGCAGTGTTGAATTTTCGCCCACGAAGCATTTTTTTACCGTGGGAAATTGAAAAAATCTGGGCTATACGGAGGATGGTGTAACATTTGTACTCCCGAAGTTGTCAAATAGTCCATGGTACTAACAGCTGTGTGAGCGGGCGCGTTATCTTAATGAACAAGAATGCCACGGACGCCGCTCCTTGGGCACTCGCTATTCAACTCCCCGAAAGCTTGAGGCAGGCGAAGTACCCTACAATAGTAACAGTTCTATGATATTTATGATAATATTTAGTTACAGCAGAACCACCAGCGTAGCTGAGGCTTTGTCTTTGCTACATATGCTGAGCTGGGACCTTTTGATGTCGCCGGGTTTATACCTAAATTACCTGTTTTATATATTTACTTCTTCTCGTTTATTTAAAATTAACATGTTTGTCTAGTGTAAGTAAAAATACGTTTATTTTTAACATAACAGTAATTATGTACTATTAACTGTACGTTATGTGCCTGGTGTCTTAATAAACTTATTCTGTTCTATTCTATTCTAATATTCTATTCCATTCTATTCCATTCTATTCCATTCTATTCCATTATATTCCATTCTATTCCATTCTATTCCATTCTATTCCATTCTATTCCATTCTATTCCATTCTATTCCATTCTATTCCATTCTATTCCATTCTATTCCATTCTATATCATTCTATTCCATTTTGTTCCATTCTATTTCATTCCATTCTATTCTATTCCATTCTATTCCATTCCATTCTATTTTCCATTCTATTCCATTCTATTTCATTCCATTCCATTCCATGCCATTCTATTCCATTCCACTCCATTCCATTCTATTCTATTCTACTCTGTTCGACTCCACTCGAATCGACTCCACTCCACTCCACTCCATTCTATTATATTTTATTATATTCTATATTCTAGCGGAATTATTGCTACTGGTCCACTGCGTCAAATAAATTGCTATTAATTTTTTATTAACGCTCCAACCGCGAACAAGTTTTGTGGTCAACTGGTCCTCTTCAAACACCCATTGCGTGGATTGTTTCTTCGTAATAGGATCGTAGATGTAGATCCATGATTCGTCAGTTGTAAGGATGTAGGATACATTTTGCGAAGATGTAAGGCGGTACGTAGTTCGCCGGGAGAGCTAGTAATCATAGAAAATCATAGCACGAAAAGCTTTCCGCAAGACGTCCATTGTTGCAAACAAAATATAAGCGGCCAAGTGCGAGTCGGACTCGCCCTTGAAGGGTTCCGTAGCAAAAAGTAACATAATATAAAAGTTCTTGTAGTTCGTTGTAACTTTGATCGATGTTTTAATAATAGTGTATTTTTTTACTTAGACACTTACAGATTTATTAATAGAAATTAATGGTTCACGGTTTATGCATAATATAAGGTTTATGAAATTAAATGTTTCTTTTTTTTTCATGTTTATATTTGAGTTGATTGAATGAAAGGTAAATTGCGGTTTACGATTTATGACGTATGAAAAAAACTTACTAGATCTCGTGCAAACCAAATTTCGGTGGAAGTTTGCATGGTAATGTACATCATATATTTTTTTTAGTTTTATCATTTTCTTATTTTAGAAGTTACAGGGGGTAATGTGTGTCCCCCATTTTACCATTTTGAAAGTGTCTCTCGCGCAAACTATTCAGTTTAGAAAAAAAAGATATAAGAAACCTCAATATCATTTTTGAAGACCTATCCATAGATACCCCACACTTTATTGTTTGTTTCTATTTTTGTGTGAAAATCTTAATGCGGTTCACAGAATACATCTTCTACTTACCAAGTTTCAACAGTATAGTTCTTATAGTTTCGGAAAAAAGTGGCTGTGACATACGGACGGACAGATAGACAGACATGACGAATCCATAAGGGTTCCGTTTTTTGTCATTTGGCTACGGAACCCTAAAAAGAGTGACAGATAATCTTTAATTTTTTTTAAAAAATGAAGTACTAATAGGTGGGCTATGATTTTTACCAAGGAGATTTGTATTGAAATTTGCCATCAATTCAAAATAGTTTCGGGACAAAGGAGATTGTATTTATTGTGTGGCTAACAATTTTCGGAACAACCTAGGTACAATAGGCAACATGCAATATTTTTATTTTTGCTTTTTTTTGCTTGCATTTTAAAGAACTCCATGCAGAATAAACCAGGAGTATATTAAAAAATAAAAAAACTTGTTTTTTTAATTTTAAATGCGGTTTTAAAGTAACCGTTTAAATTTGCGCGCGCAAACGGACGTATAGTTGCGATGACGTCACTCCTGTCTGACACTCAGACCAAAGAGAATATAATACATTACAATGTATTATATTTTCTTTGGTCTGAATGACAGACAGCAGTGACCAAAGAGAATATAATACATTACAATTACAATGTATTATATTCTCTTTGGTCTGAGTGACAGACAGGAGTGACGCCATCGGAACTATACGTCCGTTTGCGCGCGAAAATTTAAACGGTTACTTTAAAACCGCATTTAAAATTAAAAAAACAAGTTTTTTTATTTTTTTAATATACTCCTGGTTTATTCTGCATGGAGTTCTTTAAAATGAAAGCAAAAATAAAAATATTGCATGTTGCCTATTCGGGTTAGGGTAATATTATTTTAATATCTCACGCTATTTATTCAAATATTGCCTCACCTCCTTTTTTACTGTTGTAGAAAACACATACTTATTATATTATTACTCTAAAACGGCTGGTATGATTATGATGAAACTCTGTAAGCTACTAAAAGCTTATATGGCCTACTACAGGTAGTACTTAGTTATTCCAGGAAAAATCAGAATACTGATGCCTTCCATACAAAACCCAGATGTTTGATACTGCTTCTCAAAAACGGCTATAACGATTTTAATGAAACTTTGTAAACATCAAGGACCTAATAAGGCTTACTACTACTTTTTTATGCAAGAAAAAATCTAGATTAGGCAGGTAAAGTTGGGTGCGTTTGACTACATCTCACTGATGGAAAGAGACGATGTGGTCGAGGATGATACACGCAATTTAAAACAATGCCTATTCACTCTCGCATTGAAGATCCCCAAATTTCAAGAGTCGGAAAAACAGACGCAGGCAAGAAGTTCCACTCATTCGATATCCTTGTAACAAATGCGGAAGCGTAACGCTTCGTGCGGATAGGCTGAATATCAACAACAAAGGGTGGAACCTCTCCCTGCGTCTCGTAGACCAAAGGTGAAACGGAGCTGGTGGGAATGAGGTCGCACACTCTCTGAAATGAATTCGGTAGAGTACCGAAAGACAGGCAACTTTGCGGCGATGCTAAAGGCTTTGGAGCTTATTTTTAACAAGCTTATCGTCGTCAGTGAGTCTCCGGGCACGTCAGTCGATGGCGCCCAAGGTACTATGATGATGATTCAGTTATAAACAAAACGAAAGTATTTTAATTCATGTGTTAGCTTTTCTTTGTTTATTTTTATTTTTAAAAATCACAGGGTGCCTCGTTTTCACTGCTTGATAATGCTAAACAGATTAAATCAACAACGTAACCAATTTAAATTTAAATTAAAACCCCGAGTGCTTTAAAAGTATTTCAATGCCATTTAAAGGATCAAGACGAATCTAACGACACCTCGCACCCCTAAATATATTTTTTAATCCACAATTGGTAAGCCCTTGACATCATCTCACCTGATGGTAAGTGACGGTGATGCCGAAAGATGTAAGCGGACTTACCAAGATTCCCCAACGTCATGGGGGACTGGCTATCCTATGTACAAGCCGGAAGACATCAGTGCAGTTAACATTGATGCTTGGCGGCACGACTTAGGGAAGATGGTGGTAGCTAGCCAGGCGAGCTTAGAAAATGCCCTTCCACCAACGAAACAGAGTCGTATAAAGTTAGAATCCGAAGGGAATCGAATCCTCTTGACGTGAAGCTAATGGACATAACCATTACGCCACGAAGGCGGTTAAAAACCTTTGAAAATCGACGTATAGGCTACAGCCGAAGAAACAAACTTTATAACTTTTTGATTACAAATTTGAGTGTGTTTGGTTGCACTTCACTTGATAGTAAGTGCCGATGCAGCCGAGGAAGTAACAAGCAAGCTAAAATAGTGTCTCTCTTGTTTTGAAGATTCATAAATTTTATAAATCGGAGAACACAGACGCCGGTAGGGAATTCCACTACTTGGCCGTTCGCGTGATGAATTACGAAGCGGACAGCTTCGTGTGAGAGGGTAAATCATTAGAGACAACGTGGTGGGATCGCCCCCCGTGTCTGGTCGTCTGATGATGCAAAGAAGAAAGGGGTATAAGTTTGTGAAGCTCTTGAGCACAACGGCCCTGTCCCAAATTAATCCTGTAGAATAGCAAGGTGACTTAGCGGCTATGTTCCAGGCTTTGTTTTGTAACTTGGCTGATATAAGCTGCTTGTCGCCAATGAGTCTCTTGACACGTCAGTCGATAGAATCCAAGGCATCTAGCTGGCAATGAGCCGATCCGTCCCATAAGTAAGATCAGTACTCCACACGTATGATCGAACTTGAGCTTGGTTTAACCTTAAAAGCTGCTAACATTATGAGGGTATAATAGATATAAAGTATTAAGCGAGGAAACCTAGCACCAGCTATACTCATTATCATCATCTTCATCATCAGCTGAAAGACGTCCACTGCTGGAGAAAGGCCTCCCCTAAAAGATTTCCACACTGACCGATCCTGCGGTGCCCGCATCCAGCGGCTTCCCGCGAACTTCAATAAGTCCTCGGTCCTTCGAGTCGCCTACGCTATATCTTCCGGTGCGCGGTCGCCACTCAAGAACTTTAATACGGCCATCTGTTCAACAAGCTATGTGCCCCGCCCACTGCCACTTAAGTATATCAATACCAGCATGATATATGTGTGGAGTATTAGCTATTCTATACTATCATAAAACGATATCCACGCGGGCGAAGCCGCGGGCTAAAGCTTGTATGAAATAAAAAAGGTTACCTCGCTGTTAAACACTATAAATCACAAGACGATGGTCGATGTTTTGTAGCGACCGGAGGGTATAATTTAAATATTTTGGCAAATCTATTAGTCAGCAGGGTAACGCCTAAAAAAACATTTCATAATTTATGTCGGCCCAACTTTTGGACTTTCCAATAAATCGACACTGTACCTAATTCCTATAAATAATACAAACTGGCCAAGTGCGAGTCGGACTTGCTCATCGAGGTTTCCGTATGGTACCACATCTCTGAATAAGGAACCTTAAAAATTATAAATCGTAAACATTATTAAATTAATTAAAAATCTGTTTAAGCTTGTGCCAGTGAAGCCCTTTCATACGATACCCCACATGACACGGTTAACTCAATTCAAAATTTGGACCGCCGTTTCTTGCTAAATTATTATAATACTTTAAATAAAGACTATATTTTTTATAATTTAATTGCAAATGGATTGTTTTCAAATTTTTCCATACATATTTGTAGTATAATACGGTATTACTTGCCAAATTTCATAGTTCTTTGTAAACGGAAAATACCCTGTAAATTTTGATTCCCTTGAGAGTGTCGAAATATACGTTTTTTGCGGCATAAACGGCCTTATCTTTCTTTTACTATAACATAGAAGTTTATTTTTTTATAGCTACAAAGGACTGTAGACCGGAGATTTTTTTTAAAATTTAAACTTGATACCTCCAAGCATTCCCGAGATAAAGGGTCTTGACAGACAGACGGATGGACGAACAGAAAGACGGACAACAAAGTGATCCTAAAAGGGTTCCGTTTTTTCCTTTTGAGGTACGGAACCCTAAAAATGGAGATCTCCAACCCTTCGTAAGACTTCGTAACATTACTGAACATAATAGGTCTTCCTCAAGTTTGAGGGTGTTTGCCGTAATCGCCACACTTGGCAAGCGGATTGGCGGTCACAGTGTTCAGTGTGGTGGCACAATACGCTGCCTGAAAGGACGGTCGGTGCTGCGCGCTGCCCAACCTCGTACGGTTTTCCCCTCTACCCTCAGGGTCCCCCTAAGGGTCGGTAAGTGGGGACGCTATATCATAAACTGGGTAGTTTTTAGCGTATCTGATAGATATACGACAGGGAATGTTCCCTTAGTCCAATGACTTATATATTACTGGCGCCTTAGTCGCATCTTTCTATGTCCTCGGAAAGAGATACTAATTAATTTAATTGTATTATATTAGCCCGCGTGGTCTACTAAGGCCCAATCGCCCTAATTCAGGGTAGGCTCGAGCCCCTCGGTGGGGACGAATATGAGCTGATATGAATGAATGAATATTATAAAAAATAGTGTTTGTTCATTCGATCCTCTTGTATACCTGTCTATAAATAACATTCATACGATTACGATACAAAAAATTGTAATTGTTGTCACGCCAGGGAAGGTTTCTGTGAGGTTTCTGAAAAACGCAGACGGTGTCTCGGCCGGAAAGATAAATTTATCTATGTAAATAAAAATAAGTCTCTGATTTGTTTTTTTTTCGAAAGGGACTACTTTAATTAATTAACAGTAAAGTATATGTCGGAGCGCAAGGACGTGGCGCCATCTATGCATGCGTCGAAGCACCGTGTGTTTTATCTTGAAATGTCAAGCGGTTAGCTAGGGTAGTCATAATAGTCACTTTTGCCAAGGCGTGGTCGGTGCGGGGCCGGAAACCGGAAGTTGGTAGTGTTGGTACTTGTTTGTTAGCCAATCAGAATCGTTGTGAATATCGAACCATCAAATACAATGCAGCCTACCTACAGAGGCTACGACAGAGGCGCCAATTATTTTACGAGCACTTTTGATCGAGCAGCTGAACTGTCAACTTGGGAAGCCAGCCCCGTGCCGAACTCATCGCAGTCTATAAAATAATCGGTTTTCATCCTAATCATCGTGAAGCCTCGTGTTGCAAACGTGTGTGAATATTGATTATACACTCCAAAACTTCTCGAAGACGAGTTTATTTCTTAGATACGGCCAAAACCCTTCTGATGATCCGAAATCAGAATTGGGATAGGACACGGACGCCCCACGAGTTCCAGATAGTGATGTGTGCAAGACAAAATAGAAAGTGCTTCTGGAACAACGAAATCAGAATTTTCTGACGCTGATACTAGCCACGAGGACGACATCATCGTCCCATGAATTGAGGTTACCCAATTTCAACCCCGATAGATCGGATGTGAATGCACGTGCATGGATTGCTACTACGGATCTGTGTATTTACGACCCATATCGGCAAGGGGCAGGGCCACTACATGTCTAGCTGCTTGAAGTAATGCAGCCAAGAGGGAAGCACCTGCGAAGCTGCCCCAGTGATGGAGAAGAGAGTCGACCTTTGCGTGGTTGATGCACAATACTGGAATTCCATCGGGTGAGCAGTTTTCATTAAAGAGAAATCTGTTGTTATCTGTTGTGTCAGTGCAAGTTAAGAGGCACTGATTAGGTACACGACTACCATTGACAATGCTACAGACTGACGACAGCTGCTTGTCCGACTCTTTAGTCTGACGACTCAATGTCGGCACGGAGCCGACACGACACCTTGGTTCTGAACCATCATAGACTAACTGACCATAAACTAACTAATCATAAGCTACAACAAAGAATAACATGGTGCCGACCATATGATTTGGTCGTCTCCGTGTAGATTTGTTTACAGCCAGTGTTGTTTGGTCAGGTTTCCTGATGATACTTGTAGTGACGACTGCAAACTATTTCTCATTTTTACCGTCATTCCTTTTCCCCTGTGTACCACGGCGTACAAGACCGCCCAGAGCACAGCATCGACCTTTCCTTTTTTTTTTAGGGCCCCTGTGTACCACGGCGCATATGGACATATGCGCCTAGAGCACAGCATCGACCTGACCTTTATCATTTTAGAGCCTCTGTGTGTCACACAGCATCGACCTCTACGTATTCCCTTTATTTTTATGAGCTTTGCCCTGTGGAAGGGGAGTTCAAGTACCTACCTTTTTTTTGTGAGCTTTGCCCTATGGAAGGGGAGTTCAAGTACCTACCTTTTTTGTGAGCTTTGCCCTGTGGAAGGGGAGTTCAAGTACCTACCTTTTTTTGTGAGCTTTGCCCTGTAGAAGGGGAGTTCAAGTACCTACCTTTTTTTTGTGAGCTTTGCCCTGTGGAAGGGGAGTTCAAGTACCTACACAGCTCATCGTCATCATATCAGCCAGGCAACGTTCACTGCTGTACAAAGGCGCAATCGCTTGGCAGGCAGGTGGGCGATCGTGGTGTGTGGCATGGTACGCAGAAAAGACGCTGCTGCCCATCCTCCGGTCTTTGATCCCTCTTACCATACCCTCGGGAGGAGATGGGTGGTACTATTCTAGGGCCATACCACAGGCCTACTTATCTGTAGTAGATTTATGATAAGTTAGGTAATCTGAATACCTAACTTAAACACACATCCACTCCTCATTACAGATTATGGCAGCTGCTGGGCACGCATCGCCGTCAGGATGGCCGTGTCGGAGCGCAAGGACGTGGCGCCATCTATGCATGCGTCGAAGCACCGTGTGTTTTATCTTGAAATGTCAAGCGGTTAGCTAGGGTAGTCATAATAGTCACTTTTGCCAAGGCGTGGTCGGTGCGGGACCGGAAACCGGAAGTTGGTAGTGTTGGTACTTGTTTGTTAGCCAATCAGAATCGTTGTGAATATCGAACCATCAAAGACAATGCAGCCTACCTACAGAGGCTACGACAGAGGCGCCAATTATTTTACGAGCACTTTTGATCGAGCAGCTGAACTGTCAACTTGGGAAGCCAGCCCCGTGCCGAACTCATCGCAGTCTATAAAATAATCGGTTTTCATCCGAATCATCGTGAAGCCTCGTGTTGCAAACGTGTGTGAATATTGATTATACACTCCAAAACTTCTCGAAGACGAGTTTATTTCTTAGATACGGCCAAAACCCTTCTGATGATCCGAAATATATTACCAGCGCCAGCACCAAAGATAAGCATTACCGATAAGTATCTTGAACACGACATGAGATTATTTCCCTTCCGACACCGAGCTTATGAAAGAGACTAGCAAAATACTTTTTTGCGCGTCGGTTGCAACTATAAGCCTCGTTCTACGCCTCATTACAGATTAACATAATAATTACCCCGAGCTGCAATTTTTTTTTCTTATCTATGGGTACTCCTCATGCTTACCTGCTGGTTGTCTAGAAGATATCACTTTAAGAGGTATGATCTCCAACCTCTTTACGGTAGAAAAAGACATGCTAACCAAACCTAACCTACCTAACGAAGCGGGGCTCCTTCCGACTTGGTTTTTTCGGAGTTTTCTACTCCATAGTGTGGAATATTCCTAGGATTTACGCGAAACGACGGATTTTGAGAATATCCTGCGATATATATATTAGTACTATCCTACTTCGCTTTGACTACGACACCGCGTAGCTAGTCTGTAGCTCGTAGCAACATGTCGAATGGCTTTCCAGTGAAAAAACCTTAAGGCGAGGCATTGATTGGAACAGTTATCTCTGTCTTTTTCTTTACGTGTAAAGAGTAAAGAAAATAACCACACTTTAGCACTTTTTAACGTTTTTTCGTTTCAATTAAAAACTACAACTAATTTCAAAAAATCCAACTGGCAAATTGAAGTGTGTGTTTAGATTAATCGACTAAGAAAATTTAGAGTTATTAAATCGCCCTGGTTTGCCTATAGAATGCAAATCCTTGTTTTAAAAGAGGTGCCTTTGATATATTTTTATCTGTTATATAAGTGAACAAATTGTGTTTCTGCAACTGACAAAATGAAGCCATTGAATTGAATAATCAGGTTATAAAATATCACTTTCAAATGTTTTGTAATTGCTGAAAAAAATCGAGATCCCTGCGACTAAAGTTTCCAATGCGTCGCCTTAAAACCTTTACCGATCGATGTGAGACTATACTCGATCGACTGCCCAAAAAGGAATATAATGTTTTTCGGGTCTATGTATGTCAGTAGGTGTGCACGTGGTAGGTCCCATAATGAATTGGCCTAACTGGCTTGTGGAAGTAGAAATGAAAAAAAATCCGCATTACTTTTTAATATAGTCTCCTTTATACAGGGTGACTTTTAACTAGTTCTTAATAGCAAAGGATATGAATGTACTGGTGATTACAAACATCTTTCCCAAAGAAAGTATATGTCTAATATGAAAAAAAAAATTTGATGCTTTATACATTTTTGCCGATTTGATAACTTGTTAAGTATCGAGGATCACTTTTTTTTCTGATTTGATTTAAAGTTTCTTTTTTTTTCTTATCTTTTGTTATCAAGCGCTTGCATGTCGCGTGACGGTCGCTTCCGTCTGAAGGTATGATCGTTTCGTCCTCTGTAAAGTTTTACTTTTACCGTGGTTTCATAAAACCACACACTTTTTTTTTTAACCCAAAGTCATAAAAATATTTAAAAAGTTTCATTGTAGAACAGTTGTCTCGTTTTGAAATGATCATTGTAGGAATGAATACTTAAAAAAAGTATTTTTCGATGGGTTGGAAGAGCTGCAATACCGTCGTTGGTCTTAAAAAGAAATTATATAGAAAAATAACTTTAATTATATTATGTCTCTGATTTATCTAACGGCTGTATCTTATATATGAAATTCTCGTGTCACAATGTTCGTTCCCGTACTCCTCCGAAACGGCTTGACCAATTCTCATGAAATTTTGTGAGCATATTGAGTAGGTCTGAGAATCGGCCAACATCTATTTTATTTTAGTGTAGGGTAGGGTAGGGTAGTGTAGTGTAGGGTAGTGTAGGGTAGGGTAGTGTAGTGTAGTGTATGTAGGGTAGGGTAGGGTAGTGTAGGGTAGGGTAGTGTAGGGTAGGGTAATGTAGGGTAGGGTAGTGTAGTGTAGTGTAGGGTAGTGTAGGGTAGTGTAGTGTAGGGTAGTGTAGGGTAGGGTAGTGTAGTGTATGTAGGGTAGTGTAGGTTAGGGTAGTGTAGGGTAGGGTAGTGTAGTGTAGTGTAGGGTAGGGTAGTGTAGTGTAGTGTAGTGTAGGGTAGGGTAGGGTAGGGCAGTGTAATGTAATACAGGGTCTTCGGCAGATGGTTGAAAATACGAAAATGGGGGATAGGTGAGGTCGCTTCCCACCTATTTTGAGAATTAAAAAAAATCTAGGACTTGTAATTTTTTTACAGGATTTTTTTTACTTTTTTTAGAAATTTTGCCATTTTTATACCTTTGAACACATGTAACTTTTTGTTTTTTAAAGCTAGCTCCAAAATCTTTTTTTTAATAGACTTTTATAAGATTGTCGGCTCTAAAAAAAAATATGTTTGTTTCAAGTTATTGCTAAAAACAAAAATGTGGGCCCCCGAACTTAAAAAAAAAGTTGATCAAAAATTTAAAAGTCAACTTTGCGATGCATTTAAAAAAAAAATAATGGGGCTGGAAGGCTTCTGTTTTTTTTAAAACATCTCTAAAGCTTAGGCTTTTGAATGGTATGTAATTTGTTTCGGTATCTTTTTTGTAACCGGAGTTGTTAATTTTTTTTACTCAATTGGACCATGTTGACGAAATTCCACTAGTTACATGTTTTGTGAAATGTATCAAATGCAAAGTTGAAAATAATGTAAATACTTACTGTTGGGACGGTTACAAAGAGCAGGTACGTTTTTTTACATTCTTGCACACACATAATGGCTATCTTTTGTCATTTATTAGCATATTGGAGTTAGCACTTCCATATGCCAATAAAATGTCCGCATATTCCGCATTGGTAAATTGAGCCATTTTAAACCACAACAAAGTCTTAACAAAACGTCTGATAATAACAAAAAGTGACAAACAACAAAAAAACTTAACAAAATCACAAACACAGCAAAGTGAAATTAACGAAAACAAAAAAAAAACGTTAACGTTATTAACGTTTGTGATTTTGTTAAGTTTTTTTGTTGTTTGTCACTTTTTGTTATTATCAGACGTTTTGTTAAGACTTTCTTGTGGTTTAAAATGGCTCAATTTACCAATGCGGAATATGCGGACATTTTATTGGTATATGGAACTGCTAACTCCAATATGCCAATAAATGACAAAAGATAGCCATTATGTGTGTGCAAGAATGTAAAAAAACGTACCTGCTCTTTGTAACCGTCCCAACAGTAAGTATTTACATTATTTTCAACTTTGCATTTGATACATTTCACAAAACATGTAACTAGTGGAATTTCGTCAACATGGTCCAATTGAGTAAAAAAAATTAACAACTCCGGTTACAAAAAAGATACCGAAATAAATTACATACCATTCAAAAGCGTAAGCTTTAGAGATGTTTTAAAAAAAACAGAAGCCTTCCAGCCCCATTATTTTTTTTTTAAATGCATCGCAAAGTTGACTTTTAAATTTTTGTTCAACTTTTTTTTTAAGTTCGGGAGCCCACATTTTTGTTTTTAGCAATAACTTGAAACAAACATATTTTTTTTTAGAGCCGACAATCTTATAAAAGTCTACTAAAAAAAAGATTTTGGAGCTAGCTTTAAAAAACAAAAAGTTACATGTGTTCAAAGGTATAAAAATGGCAAAATTTCTAAAAAAAGGAAAAAAAATCCTGTAA
Organism: Coleophora flavipennella; assembly: GCA_947284805.1. Classification (NCBI taxonomy): domain Eukaryota; kingdom Metazoa; phylum Arthropoda; class Insecta; order Lepidoptera; family Coleophoridae; genus Coleophora; species Coleophora flavipennella. The sequence continues at coordinate 10,399,743 of OX369286.1, forward strand.
AAAAAATTACAAGTCCTAGATTTTTTTTAATTCTCAAAATAGGTGGGAGGCGACCCCACCTATCCCCCATTTTCGTATTTTCAACCATCTGCCGAAGACCCTGTATAAGGCGGTACGTAGTTCGCCGGGACAGCTAGTGTTCTTGTATATGATTGAACAATAAAGGTAAGGGTAAATTCCTAGATAACTATAAAAAAAGTTTATCGATTTTCTTATCGCTTGATCTTTACAAACATTTAAGGCGGTAATATTTCGTTATTTTTGACGTCAATTACTCCTTAACGATAGAAAACCCAAGGTTGAAAAAAAATACCCTTATTGTTGACTAGCTTTTGCCCGCGGCTTCGCCCACGTGGACATAGCTTTTATGACTCTTTTTAAGGGTGAGTGGTGCGCCAGCTGCAATCAGCTCGCAAGCGTGGACATGGATCGGGCTATTCGGATTAGCAGTCTTTGTCACTTCCCATCCCCTCAACAAATTCTATACAAAAAATCACTTTAATCCGTTGCTCCGTTGCGACGCCACCGACGTGCGCGAGCGTAGAAAACAGTTGTCCCCAGATCCCTCGGGAACTATGTCAGGATATACTTATTAGTAAATTATATCTTTTGCCACCTCATCTCAGTGATACAGGCTACCTGCATGCCAAATTTCATCAAGATTGGTAGAGGTGTTGAAGTGTGAATAGGTAACAAACAAACAAACACATTTTAACATTTATAATATTAAGTAAGGATTTCTAAATCTTCGTCGGTGGCAAAACGGTTAGGGCCACTACCTCCTGTCCGGAAGGCCGTGGTTCGAATCCTGCCACTTACCAATATCTATATGAATATCGATTTCATACTGGTATGTACGTTTATCAGACGCTCTTACGGTAAGAAAAACATCGTGAGGAAACCTGTACACGCCTGCGAAGAAATTCGAAGCTTATGTGTGAAGTCAATCAACCCGCAATGGGCCCGCGTGATCGTCGAAGGCCTGATCGCCCTAACTCAGGGCAGGTCGAGCCCCTTGGTGGGGATTTATATAAACTGATATGATGAAATAACACATATAAAAAACTAATTTAAATCATTATAGGTATCAATCTAGTAATAAAATTTCCTAACAATATTAATTTGGGTCAAATCCTCGAGACGTATCAGCTCTAAAGGAGCCCACGACGCACTTCTCGTTGCCGCGCTGGATGGCAATAGACAACCTTAGCAGCAGGTAGGACCTCACGTCACATCTCCTCTCTCGAAGGCGAAGGCCAATCTCCTTTGTGAAGGCAAAGGCCTCTGAGGGTTCAGCAGCCGGTTGTCTCACAGACCAGCGGCACAAAGCAGTAATTTTCCTCCAAGACCGAGTACTTATTATGCTTCTTTCTCACCGCAAATTGAGCAGCAATACCGTACGGGTGAGGAGTGAGGCAGAAAAAGTGGCTTCCCAAAGCAGACGCGTTCCTCTCTGCCATAGCACCTGTTTAAACGCTCGGGCCTTTTGCCATCAGATCGACTAAAGCCCGGCCGGCGGCTGCATCAAATATGGAATATTCCATTCTGTCTGGAATCAATTCCATCTGGCCGAGACCAGTGCCCTCCGAGTGAGGTCATTAAGGAATTGGTGACATGGGAATCTTCACAAACACGACTGCAACTCAGTGAGCGATGGCCAATTGCCTCCGCCGTGGACCCGCAAATACATTGATGAGGTTCACAGATATTGATATTGAAGGCGGAGAGCAACTGCCACACGTAAATAGTCGCCGTCAGAAGAGTTCCCATATCTGTGCCTCCTGTTAAAAGATGCTAAACTCGATTTATGTGTTTTTATTTTTTTACACGATTGGAATCTGTAAAAAATACCTCTCTGTTCGTCTATGAAACACATCGCTACGTGCCATAGTTCCAGAGTTATATTTGTGTTAAGTAGCGTATGCTGAAAAATACATAAAAGAAATCCACTCAAAAGTATGAAATAATATTTTAATGTTTTAATACAACTTAAGCGCGTTTTATTATCCCTGCAGTGCCATCTATTGACATTCTGCTACTACGATTATAATGTTTGGTATGTGTAGCTAATATATAGAAAAAAGTACTTCTATTGATATTATTGTAAGTCTCGATAGATAATTTCCCACGGGACCTCTTTAGTTTTCCGGGATAAAGAATACCCGACTATACAATGATGGTCAAAAACACCCCATCCCAATGTAAAGGTTTCATATTGTTACGTTGAGTCATTTTAAAGATACAATCTTTTGCATTCCTGTAGGAACCCCATTTTTTTGGGATTCACAATGTCCCAGTTTTAGTTCGCGATAAGGGTATCAACGTGTAAAATTTGATTGTAATAGTTCAAGCCACATTTGCGTGGTGAGCCATTCTATTAATGAATACTTTTTATTTTCCCACGGGAACTCTTGAATTTTCTGGGATAAAAAGTATCCTATATGTTAACCCGGGCTATAAGGAACCACCATACAAAATTTCATCAAAATCGGCCAGGTAGTTTTTGCGTGATGCGCGAACATACAGACAGACAGACAAAAATTCCAAAAGTTGTTGTTTTGGCCTCTGTATCGTTAGTAATGTCCACCACAGTTATTATTTTCCAAAAATATTTCATGTACAGTCACGGCCCCGTTACAGTTTTATTATATTAAATAGATAGATGATGTTCCTTAAAGTCAAAAGCAATTAAAAACACGATTGAGCAGTTTTGGCTCCATAGAAAAAGATCTCAAATATAGGTCTACAACGTTACTTTCAACCCTTTTTACGACCTATATTTAGAAGTATAAATTTAAAAAAATATACAACTATATTTGATATGATAATACAAAGTGCTAAATGTTATTATTTTTTTATACTTTCATTCAGAAAATTTAAAATAAACGAAAAAACATTGAAAAAGTGCAAAAGTGTGGTTATTTTCTTTACTCTTTACACCTCAAGAAAAAAACAGAGACATCTGTTCCAATCAATGCTTCGCCTTAATAATAAATTCAAATCCCAATTCAATTCTGTTACTGCTGAAACATTTTATCGATTTAAGTCTCAGTGAAGTGCAGCAAGGCAGCAAGGCTCTCTCGAGATCGCAAGCCGAACATTTTGTTTTGTTATAATTTATTAGTTTGATTCTCAACTAAAATGAAATGCTTCGCTAAAGTTTGTGGGGAGCTTGCGGTAATTAATTCCAACAATTTTTTTATGGATAGTTTACGACTTAATGTTTCAAAAAAATCTACCAATTTTAAGTGAATCTTTTCTAAAACCGTATTACCGAGAAAATTTTAAAATTGAAATATAATTTTTAAAATTTTCTTGGTTGTCTTTATGTTCTCTTTTATTAAACTTTCAAATAGGTTAAAGAACGATAAATCAATAAAATCTAACCCAAAAGGCAAAACGAAGAAAGTTTCAATTTACCTCCTTAGTCAGATAAAAAATATGTAACCCATCTCTAAAACTGGAAAATCTTTTTGGTGATTACCCTCTTACAGTTAGCAGCAGTGGTTATAGTGGCGCTGGTTGTTGTGATCCATCTTCAGCTGGCGGCCGTCACCAAGTTCCACCTAGCGATCTTCCTGGCCCTCGTGCTGGGAGGGGTGGTGGTACTGGCCGCACTGTTCGGCATCAGCGGCGTGTTCAGAATGAGCCACTGCATGCTCACCTTAGTGAGTATCAACATCGTCATATCAGCCGAAAGACGACCATTGCTGGGCATAGGCCTCCCCCAAGGATTTCCACGAATTCCGGTTCTGCGCTGCCCGCATCCAGCGGTTTCCCGCGACCTTTACCAGGTCATCGGTCTACCGAGTGGGAGGCCTGCCTACACTACGTTTTCCGGTGCATGTTAGCCACTCGGCAACTTTACTGCCCCAACGGCCATCTGTTCTACGAGCTATGTGTCCCGCCCACTATCACTTATGTTTAGCAATTCTGAGAGCTATGTCGGTTACTTTGGTTCTCCTACGGATTTCCTCATTTCTGATTCGATCACGCAGAGAAACTCCGAGCATATCACGCTCTGAGCCTTCTTATGAGGCCCATAGTAAGCGACCATGTCTCAGTTTCCGTATGTTATCACTGGCAACACACACTGGTCGAAGACCTTGTTCTTAAGACACTGCGGTATCTGGGACGTGAAGACATGGCGAAGCTGAGGTACCGAACGCTGCCCAGCCGAGTTGGATTCGACGATTGATCTCGAAGTTGGATCTACCTAACTGGACTGTTTGTCCCAGGTACACATTTTCGGCAACAACCTCGAGTGTAAAGCCTCCAACCTTCATAATGACGTTTGACATAATTTTCGTCTTGTTCATGTTCATTCTAAGACCTAATTGTTGAGAGGCTCTACTGAGCCCATCGAGTATTGTGCCTTAGTCGTCCATAGTCTCAGCTATGACTACGATATCGTCAGCGAATCGAGGGTGGGTGATGTACTCGCCGTTGATATTGATACCAACTCCAACCTAATCCAAAAGCTTAAAAACATTTTCCAGGGCGGCAGTGTCTCTCTGTCTCACCCCTCGCTGCAGCCGAATAGGTTCTGAGTTTTGATGCTGGAGGCGAACCAACATGGTGGCGTTTTCATACAAACACTTCAGTACCTCGATATATCGATAGTCAATTTCGCACCGCTGGAAAGACTGTAACACAGCCCAAGTTTCGACCGAATCAAAGGCTTTTTCATAGTCCACGAACGCCAAGCATTGTGGCTGATTTTACTCTTCTGTATAATCTGCCGCAGCGTACGTATGTGGACTATGGTACTAAAGCCTTTTAGGAAACCAGCCAAGGGCTTACCAATTGTGAATTTTAAAATATCCTGTACTGTCAAACAAAGTTCATAATTTTGATTCCCATTCAGAAGTGTATAGCAACTTAGAAACCCTAACTCAACAAGAAATGTACGCTAATGTTTTTGTCTCTGAAATAAATAAATAAATCATATCAGCCGAAAGACGTCCACTGTTGTACAAAGGCCTTCCCAACGATTTCCACAACGAACGGTCCTGCACTGCCTTCATCCAGCTTCCCGTGACCCTCACCAGGTCGTCGGTCCACCAAGTCTGCCTTCTTTGCATGTTAAATCAAGCACTGCGAGACTCCGGATGGTGCTTGTGTTGGGTGTTATTAGTTTCTCTAAGTCAATTTCAGAGAATAAGTAATCATACTTTTCCACTACTCTCATTTCAGATCATCATCATCTCAGCTCATATTCGTCCCCACCGAGGGGCTCGAGCCTACCCTGAATTAGGGCGATCGGGCCTTAGTCAACCACGCGGGCCCAGTGCGGGTTGGTCGACTTCACACACAACCTGCGAGTTTCTTCGCAGGCGTGTGCATGTTTCCCCACGATGTTTTCCTTCACCGTAAGAGCGTCGGATAAACTCACATTTGAAATCTTAATTCGAAATCACATTGGTACGTGGCACGATTCGAACTCGGACAGGAGGCGGCGGCTCTAGCTGTTACGCTACAGACGCTCATTTTATATAAATTATTGAAATACAAGAGAGAAGCACATCTGTCGATCATTTGCACGTTTATGCGTACTTGCGTTTACGTCTTTGTGGCGCTGTCTCTTTCGGTCGCGTGAAACTATCTTTCAGTTCCACTCTTCCTGTGACTTCACCCCCAGCCCTCAACCTTGCGTCCTTTTAATTATTTCTTTGTGGCGCTGTCTCTTTCGGTCGCGTGAAACTATCTTTGAGTTCCTCTCTTCTTGTGACTTCACCCTCAGCCCTCCCGCTTGCGTCCTTTTAATTATTTCTTTGTGGCGCCGCTGTCTCTTTCGGTCGCGTGAAACTATCTTTGAGTTCCACTCTTCCTGTGACGTCACTTCCAGCCCCAACCCTCCCGATTGCGTCTCTTTTCATTATTTCTTAGGAAATATTGCTTATTTACCGGTTTTGTATCGGAAGTCTATGGAAAGCAAGCAGTCTGTTAAATTTTAAGAAATGTTCACTGTCATTTAGCCCGCGACCAAAGGCCCTGCAGGAAGGAAGAAGAAGTGATATATAAATTGGTGATGACTGACTGATATAAGTTCATTTTTACAACCACCTGTTGGTGTACTTACCTACCATTGCTAGTCTTCATAGTCATTCTGTGACGTTAAGTATAGTGTAGGTAAATCTGGTTAGTAGTTTTTTTAGTTTATATAAAGTTTATCTCTTTTCATTTCACCCTCAAAACTAATTAATTACAACCTCTTTGATTATATCCTCTTTGCTTAATCATCTCTAATTAAGCTAATAAAAAATTGTCAGTTTTTTTTTCTTTTTGTGCGTTTTGTTTTATTTGATGTTTTAACTTTTTCTTTTCATAAATGGCATCCTATTAGTTATTTTAAGTACCAGGTCGCTGGCAGGTAGTGGAAGCAACTGATTAGTTTAATATATATAGATTAGTTATTTACACTTATAAGTACATATATTTACTGAATTTTATTATTTACATTATATATTTATATTAATCTATGGATAATTCTATTTATGATTTTTTAACATGTTCTTCTGATTCATGTTCTGAGAGTATATTTAAAAGTTTTGCAAGCCTTGAAGATCTGCTCAACTCAACTTTTGCGGATGTTCTCAAAAATTTTAACGTGGTACACATTAATGCGCAGAGCATACCAGCCCACTATCCGGACTTACTTGATTCGTTAACACAAAAAATATTCATGCCATTCTTGTTTCCGAATCTTTTCTCTTCCCACAACCTCTTATTCACTTCCTAGCTATTTTCTTATTTGGAATGATCGTGTGAGTTCCTCTCATGGTGGGGTAGCCATTTACCTCCGTAGTCATATTCCTTTCCCTGTCATTAGTAAATCCCCTCAACCACCTCCCCCTAGCACACCAGAACTCTTTTTAGAAATATTGTTGTCCGATCGCAAAGTTCTGCTTGGTGTTTATTGTAGCCCGTCCCTTAATATCAACTATTTCACGACTTTTGAAACCCTTCTTGACGACCTTCTTCCGTCTTACGACCATTCCATCTTAATGGGTGACTTCAATACGTGCCTTATAAAAACGATTCCCGTTCAAAAAACTAAAATCACTCGTCCAATCGTGCAACATGAACATTCTTCCCCTAAACTCCACTCATCACATTCCCAACACTGTGCCTTCTCTTTTAGATTTAATCCCAGTTTCCTCTCTTTCTCACGTTGCAAAGCATAGTCAATTTCCGGTGGAGGCTTTCTCCTATCATGTTCTTGTCTTCTTTTACTACAAAATGCGTCCTCCCAAACACAAACCTAAAATACTACTTCGACGTAACTTAAATGGGATAGACTCCGAGCGTCTTACGGAGGATGCGCGTAAAATTGACTGGCCTGTCATTGATACGGCTTTTTCTGTGGATGAGCAGGTTGAAATACTTAGTTCGCTTCTGATACAGTTGTATGATTTGCATGCACCTGTGCGACCAGTTAGGCTGAAGCACCTTCCTGCTCCCTGGCTTTCAAAGGGCATTAAGTTAGTGATGGGAAAGAAAAACAAAGCTAAGGTGAAATATAAGGTGGAATCTTCGGACTTAAATCGTAATAAATATCACTGTATAAGAAACCTTTGTAATAGACTTATCAGAGATGCTCAACGCCGTCACATTCATAAATCAGTAGACAATGGTGACCCCGCTATTGTCTGGCGTCTCTTAAAAACTATTGGCATTGGTAAGTCACGTAATGATAACATCCCTAAGGATACTGATCTGGATCGTCTGAATCTTCATTTTTCCTCTTCTGCATCTATTAACCCTATCACTAAAAATAACACCTTACAGCTGTTGTCATCTATACCAATCTCTGATCATCCTTCCTTTTCTTTTAGCCAATTTACTGCGGAAGATGTTGAGAAGAGCGTTCTGTCCATTGCTTCAAATGCCGTTTGGAGTAATAGTATTAGCCGTTATATGATCTTCCCTCTAATCGACATCCTCCCCCCTTTCGCCGCCAAAATCCTCAATAATTTAGTGTCCTCTGGCGTATTCCCTGCGGCGTGGAAGGAAGCACAAATCATCCCTCTTCCAAAAAAGAGTATACCAGCCTCCTTTTCTGACTATCGCCTGATCTCCATTTTACCCTTCCTTTCTAAAGTCCTCGAAAAGCTAGTCCACGAACAGCTCAACTCCTTCCTTATCGAAAATTCCTTGATTTCAGTAACGCGTTTAACACCGTAGATTATGATATCTTGTTGAGATTGCTGCGATCCCTTAATATCTCTCCTGCAGTGATAGGTTGGTTTCATAGCTACCTTGCTGGTCGTCGTCAGCGCATACACATTGAAGATACCGTCACTTCTTGGTGCAACATCTCTGCTGGTGTTCCGCAAGGCGGCGTCCTATCTCTTCTTCTTTTCGCTATTTTCATCAGCTCTATAACCTCTTCCCTCTCCTCCTACTATCACGTTTATGCAGACGATCTCCAGATTTACACCCAATCTTCGTTCCTTGATCTCCCGGTGGCAATCAGGACCATCAATAATAATCTTGAGAGCATTCTTGCCTGGAGTCAATCCTACGGACTTAGCGTAAACGCTGCCAAGACACAGACTATCATCATCGGCAGTCCTTGGTTCACGTCAAGGATTAATTACGGCCTTCTGCCACCAGTGATTTTTGACGGGGTTCACATTCTCTTCAGCGAAACGGTGAAGAATCTTGGGGTGATATTCGATCGCTGTTTTTCTTGGAAACCGCATGTGACTGAAGTGAGTAGGAGGATTTTTGCTGCTTACGGCTCGCTTAGGCGATTGAAAAATTTCTTACTTACACGTACAAAAATTTCTCTTGCCTAATCGTTGCTCTTGCCGGTGCTTGATTACGCTGATGTGTGCTACCCTGACCTTACTGTTGAGCTTAAAAACAAACTTGATCGTTTGCAAAATCTTTGCATCCGCTTTGTTTTCGGTCTTCGTAAATTTGACCATGTTTCCCATTTTCGTGCTCAACTTAAATAAATAAAATGAATAAAAAAATTAATAAATATTCTGGGACAAATCACACATGGTCATCTGGCCCCAAAGTAGGATTCCCTGTGTTATGGGAACCAGAGACTGATATACATACTTATATACGTTAAAATACATACATATACAGATATTTAACACACAGACACAGAGCAAACAAATCTGCTCATCACACAAATGTTTGCCCTGTGTGGGGATCGAACCCACAACTCTCGGATCAGTAGTCAAGAGCACTAACCACTGAGCCACCGAGTCAGTCAAATGGCTACCTATTCCCCGTTGGCGGGATTCACACATCTTGTCTCTCCTCTATAATATCCTTTTTAATCCAGTCACTCCTTCTTACCTCAAAAATCCCTTTGTCTTTCGTTCATCTACCCTAAAACGCACCTTGCGTACATCCAGCACCCAAATACTCAATATCCCCATCCACTCTTCCTCTGTTTATTCCAACACTTTCACAGTTCAAGCAATCAGGCTGTGGAAGTCGCTGCCTGAGTCTATCAGGCGTGCTCCAACACTACAATCTTTTAAAAGGCTTGTGAAAGCTCATTATTTAACTTAATAATACCACTGTACTCTGCTTTTAAATCCTTTTTTTCCATCTTATTTTTCCTTTCTTTACCATAGATAGATAAAACATTTAATTTATTTATATTTTTGTTTGTTTATGTATATATTATTTTATATATTATTGTTATAATTTTATAAAATAATATAAATATATAATATTTTACTGTTTATTTGCAAATTTTTCTGTTTTTAATTATTGCACCGCCCCTTAACTTATTCTGTCGCTGTTTCCCAAGGTTGCCTGGAAGAAATTGCTACCTAGCAATAAGGCCGCCTATTGTATAGGCTTTCTTCTATATTGTCAATTTCTTTTTTTTAAGTTGTGATGCAATGAAGAATATTGTATTGTATTGTATTGTATTGTATTTAAAAGCTGAAATTCACTCTAGTTGCAAGGGTAAGCAGTCTCTTTTGAAGTACATGTCTTAGACGGTGTAAAGTTTATAAATAACTAAATAAGTTTGGATGTAAGAGGGATTCTCCGAAACGACTCATCCAATTTCAAAAATTCTTACATAAACATTTCGAATGAACAGTAGGTTATAAAAAGACCACGAATTGCTTCCCAGAACTAGAATTAGAATTCCCAGTACTATGGGAACCAGAGACAAACAAAACTGTTCGTCACGCGAATGTTTACTCTGAGTGGGAATTGAATCCACGACACTCAGTCCAGCAAGAAGGATTGCTAACCACTGGACCATCGGGTTGTTAGTCAATCGCTGAAATACACGAGTTTTGGAATGGATACTGCATTTAGGCAAACATAGCTTCACATCCTATCCTACTAATCCTATCCCACTAATATTAAAAACGCAAAATTTTGTAAGAATGTATGGATGCAAGTATGTTAATCTTTCACGCAAAAACTCCTGAACGGATCTGGCTGAAATTCGGTAGGTAGACAGATTAGGACCTGGATTAACACATAGGCTACTATTTTCCACGCTCGCGAGCCGCTTGCGGCTCGCGCACTGCGCACCCTCGAAAGGTCATAGAAACTTTGTCCACGCGGGTGAAGCCGCGGGAAACAGCTAGTATATCATATGATGATCCCGGCCAGGTAGAGCGATGACGTGTCCACAAAGCTACTGGATCCGGTGATTCGACCCTGGATATGCAAGCGAAAAGAACGTTACAAGTGGCATATCGTGTGGCACAATTAACCGTGCTATCCAACTGACGTGCTATCCAATAGACGGCTGTTGCCTGGTGTTACACTTAGCATCACCCGCGGTCACGTGTAGAGCATTTTAGATTTACACCTACGAACGTGTGCAACGCGACCTTCATACACATCTGGAATCAGATGTGCAGGTTCCTCACGATGTGTTCCTTCACTGTTAAAGCAATTGGTAAATATATTTAAGTAAGTTTCGTAAAACTCAAACATTGGCCTTCCAGATTTGAGCCCGGGACCTCTGGTTAAGAGGACCAAGTCGTTACCGGCTAAGCCACCGACGCTATAGAGAGCTAAGAGAGAGTGACGTATGTTGGAAAGGAAGGCTTAGGTCCAAGAATGAAATAATACGAGCTTACGATGATGATGATGATAGTTAAAGTGATGATTAAAAATAATATTTATTCCCAGTACGCGGTGATCATGTTGCTGACGATGCTGGTGAAGCTGACCATCGCGCTGGTAATATTTGTGAAGCTGGAATCGATACTGAAGAGGATTCCGCAATGGCTGGACCATTCCTTTAGTAACCTTGATTCGTTCAAAACTATTGAGTCTACTGTGAGTTGTTTTCAAATATTATCTGAATAACTCCACAAAACAATTTGATAAAGGTCCCCAGGAGGCTCGAGTTTCCATACAAACGTAGTTCAGCTTTAATACAAAAACTACATGCCGGATGAAATCCAAACTTTGCAAATATATTGAGTAGACACATATTAATGTTTGTAATTAGTTTTTGATGTACCTACTAATTTAAAACTTAAAAAAATAAGAGAAGTTCAAACTTTCATTATAAAACTAATTTAAATCTTCGTTTAGTTAAATTTACTACGAAGAAAACTGATTTCACACATCGATATGTGTCTACTCAATATATTCGCAAAGTTTGGATTCAATCCGGCATGTAGTTTTAGTATTAAAGCGGAACTACGTTTGTATGGAAACTCAAGCCTCCTGGGAACCGTTTTTCTTTTTATTTATTAATGTATCAGGGAGCACGTTAGTGTCCCCCCCTCCCCTCTCAAGTCGAGCATGTATTTTGTACAATATAGAGATAAAACAAACGAAACGCTATAGAGCGCTATTTTTGACTTTCTACCAAAACTTTAACAATGGCTTCTTACTATCAAACTGTGTAACTATCCCTAAGCATCCTGTAGGAACGGTGTGTTCCTACTCAAAGGGAGATATCTCCGCCAGGTGAGGTAGTGTGCCTGATGATCCGCCGTTGATGGTCCAGCCGTGAATGGTTGGCAGTAGCACCGTATGGGTTACAGTAGCGCAACGCCTTTGATGTCGCACTATGCGCCACCAGCGGCGTAGGTACTAGCCCATACTAGCCTGTAGTCAGCCTGACAAACTCGCAGAGTTTGCCAGTCTGTGCCCCGCAAGTACCCTTCCGTTGCTCTGCGTAACTACATTTGTTGCCCTACTGTATATTGTAATACTGTGGCAGTAGTACGCTTGGTAGTAAGGAAATGTTGATAGCGCGTTGTAAATGTTTGTACTCTAGGTACTTACATTAAGGTTCAGTTTAGTTGTACATAGTCTTCCTACGATGACAGTGTCACATCTGTTGAGGTGTTGAAGTAAACTCCATATAGCTTGACGGATGGCTCGTATTGAGCTGTGGGAGTTGTTAGTGGGGGTTAGTGCAGATGCCGCCTCAAAGCTATAGTCAAATCGTTAAAAAATTGTTGGACTCCCCACACAAATTTGACCAATCAGCTGATCAAGTTTGTATGAGAAATAAAAAAACAAACGGGAAATGAGTGAATGAATGAGTTGAATAGCCGGCTTAGTTGAAGTTGAATAGTTTTGTCAGGAGTCGTCAAAGTTGCGATTAAATGAGCGAACGATCTTTACCATGAGTTATACATCTGAATCTATAGGTACTAAACCACTACATTGCAATATACTTCTAATAAATTTACAAAGAGAAAGGTACAAAGTTTGTAGGTAAGTATGTAAGATTTGATGTAAGATATAATCTCCGAAACTGCTGAAACTCTTACCAAATCTCCTTTCTAGTTCCAATGCTGCGGTCCGCACAGCCCTGCAGACTATAACCTCCAGTTGCCGAACACCTGCTGTGCGACGCATCCTTGCAACGAACACAATGCCTACCAGGGCTGCTCCAGTGTCCTTCACAGTTTTTTTAATACCTTTGGCATCCCCGCTGCTGTGGTCGCGCTTGTTGTTGGTTTGATAGAGGTAACCAGATCATTAATTTTTTTACTCAGCAAAAATCAAAGCATCCCTGTTCCCCCCACTCACAGAAACTCCCACACCTCAGTCTCACCCCAAAAGTTCTCACTTCACGAAACAAGGAAGATTTCTGATGTGGTAAAATCAAAATCAAATCAATTTCAAAATCAAATCAATTTATTTCAAATAGGTGTTTACACACACTTTTAAATAGTCAAAACAAAAAAATATACTGTATATTACAAATAATGTCATGATTCAGATTACAGTCTCAGGTAATGGTATTTGATATAGAATCAACATTTATATCTTTGTCATTTACATAATCTATTATTTTATAATATCCTCTAGAGCACAAAACTTTTTTGACATGAGTCTTGAATTTATTCTCTGACAAACTAGTTACATTTTCTGGAATTTTATTGTAGAATCTTATACACTTCCCCACAAATGACTTCTTAACCTTACTCAGTCTCGAAAAGGCTATATCTATTTTATTTACATTTCTTAAATTCAAATTATGCCTGTCACTGTTTTTAGGAAATAAATGCAAATTCTTACGAACGTACATGATGTTTTCATATATAAATTGACTAGCAACAGTTAAAATATTGATTTCTTTAAACTTATTCTGTAACGACTCACGTGATCGCATCTGATAGATTTCGCGGATAGCTCTTTTCTGCAGGATGAAAATAGTTTCTATATCAGCCGCATGCCCCCACAGTAATATGCCATAAGACATTATACTATGGAAGTAACTAAAATACACAAGTCTCGCAGTATCTACATCCGTTAACTGTCTTATTTTCTTAACGGCATAAGCAGCTGAACTAAGCCTTCCCGCTAAAGTTTCAATGTGTGGTCCCCATTCAAGTGAAACATCCAAAGTTATACCAAGGTATTTACAAATTCTAATTTATTACTGTCTAATATTACACTATTGTTGACCTTTTTTACATTTGGCAAACAAAATTTTATACATTTTGTTTTCTTAGCATTTAATAATAAGTTGTTCACAGTGAACCAGTTCAGTATCTTTGAAAGAGTGTTGTTTACTTCGTCAATTTCGTTTTCTTTCCTATTCACTTTAAAAATAAGAGATGTATCATCCGCAAACAACACAATATTTGACAGATGTTGCACCATAAAAGGCAAATCATTTACGTAAACAAGGAAAAGAAAAGGCCCTAATATGGAACCCTGGGGCACACCCATTTTCACTTTAGATCCAGATGAGTTTGTGCCATTCACTTGTACTTTTTGTGTTCTGTTGTCTAAATTTTTTTTTTTTTTTTTTTTTGTTCACAATTGGTAAACCCTTGACAACATCTCACCTAAATACGAATTTAAAAGACTGAAAGCCCCTTCCTCTACACCATAATGCTATAATTTCATAAGTAATGTTTATATTGAATATTTTGTTCTGTTAGGGCCGCTGCCTCCTGTCCGAGAGGTCGTGGTCCGAATCCTACCACGTACAATTTTTTGTTTAAATATGTACGTTTATCCGGCGCTTTTACGGTGAAGGAAAACATCATGAGAAAACTTACACACGCCTGAGAATAAACTCGAAGATTGTGTGTGAAGTCGACCAAGCCGCACTGGGCCCGCGTGGTCGACTAAGGCCCGATCCCCTCGTTGAATTGAATATGATGAAAAACACCAAAAAAAAACCCGGCCAAGTGCGTGTCGGGCCACGAGCAATGTAGGGCTCCGTAGTTGTCACTATCGCGCCTATATCTAATTTTCAAATTTCCAAATACAGCGGTTTAGTTGTTAGGGGGTGGGGACACTCGACTCCAACAAAATTTAGCACTTTAAAGCCTATTTTTCGAAAACGGAACCATAAATTATAAAATGGTCTTAGAAGACTCACAACTATTTTTTAGGCTCTAACTAACGATACCCCACACGACTGGGTTTGACGAGAAAAAAAATCATCCCCACTTTACTTGTAGGGTAGGTACCCTTAAAAGTTTATTTCCAAAAACTTACAGTTCTCTCCGCGTTATTATTATACAGGGTCTTAACAAAGGTATGCACTTATTTTTAACTGAAGCTTATACTCATGTAACTGAACAACTTTCCCCAAGAAACCCATAGTCAAATCGCAAAAAAAATTTTTGGATTTTCCATGCAAATCAATCAGCTGACGAGCAAACTTTGTATAGAGATCTAAAAAAGCGAATTTTCCATGGGTTTCTTCGGGAAAGTTGTTCAGTTTCGGGAGTACAAGCTCCAGTTAAAAATAAGTGCATACCTTTGTTAAGACCCTATATATATCTTTGCCAAATTTCACCTCTTAACTACTAATAGTCTAGGAGCTAGGCCGCGGACAAACAGACGGACAGACAGACATGAAGAAACTATAACGGTTCCTTGTTGTACTACGGAACCCTAAAAATGAAATTTTACAAACATATTTTCAACTTTGACTACGGCTTAGGGTCAATACATATTGGTCGACGGCGTTCGACGGTTTTCCCATACAAAACGAGCGCAAAGTAAGGCACGACGCGTACGCATCTTCTCACATCGTCGCGACGACCGCGCTCCCTATACTGTCGACCACTGTGTCCTGACCCCAACTCTCCATGCTATCGATCAATTAGGTAAGGCAGTTTGCGCGCCGCAAATGTAAGCGCGTTTTACTATCCCTGCAGCGCCATCTATTGGTAGTCTGTTGTTATGATCATAATTCGTACTTACTCTTACTTACTCCGCTTGTTTAACGACCCAAAGTGTGTCCAGACCTCCGATACGGGAACTCGCCACTTGTCCTGGTCTTGTGCGGTTACAGCTGAAGAGGACTTACTAATCTTGTCTCCTAAATCTCCTAACTGGTATGACCTTGCGTGTGAAACCTGTAATGTAGACACGCACTGAACTGGTGATTTTTTAGGGTTAGTTAGGGTGGACCCTATTATTAAACCTACGCTGACTGTATGTCTGTAAAACTTTTAAAAGTCTGTAGGTATCTTTGAACCGTAATAGGTGAGAGTACCAGCGTCGTTGGCGTAACGGCTAAGGCCGCCGCCTCCTGCCCGGGAGGTCGTGATTCAAATCTCGCCACGTACCAATGTGATTTAGAATTTAGATTTCATATGTACGTTTATCCGACGTTCATTGCATCGCCCTAATTCAGGGTAGGCTCGAGCCCCTAGGTGGGGACGTATATGAGCTGATATGATGAGGTGAGAGAATTCGGCAGAAATTTTCACAAAATATGTGTTATAAACGTAGCCTAGGCAAGGCCTTCCACTCGGTGGACCGATGACCTGCTGAAGGTCGCGGGAAGCAGTTGGGTGCAGGCAGCGCAGGACCGATCATGGTGGAAATCCTTTGGGGGAGGGGGGGCTTTGTCCAGTAATGGACGTCCTTCGGCTGATATGATGATGTCTTATTATGGGGGATAAGAAACATGTATTTTCAAGGGTTTTTTTGTTTTTCCTTTATCAAAAAAATGGTAATACCTACATACGTAGAACTTGGTATGATTATAGTACTAATCCTAAAGTAAAAATAAAAAAGCAACGAAAATCGGTCAAAAGTGAGTCGTACTCGCGCCGAGAAGTCCAAACTGAAAAGTAAAAAGTATTTTTTGTCGCTCCCGTTAATTTCATTTGTTTGAAATGAATAGGTATCATAGTTTTACTTGTGTTGACAGTTGTGGTGGTGCGAAACCCTCGACGCGCGATTCCGACTCGCACTTGGCCGGTTTTTTTTGGTAACTTTTTATCTTCTTCAGTAAACCACGTCCTCCTTGTTTCAGCTTATAGCAGTGGTGGTGGTATTAACCCTCATCCACCAATCCCGTAAGAAGAACAGGCAACTCAAGCACCTGAACGAAATACACTTCGAAGCAGCTAATACAAAGCACGCAGACAAAAAAACATGTTTCTGACGACGAAGCAAAATAGGTCATAACCGAATGTTTTTAAAATCTGTGCCTCATCTCTATTATAGCGTGTGAAAAATTCCTATTGTCTACACATAATCACAGTATTACGATATGGCTTACAGTAGGGCAACGCCTTTGATAACGCACGATGCCGCCACGGTGTAGGTACTAGCCCATACTAGCCTGTAGCCAGCCTGGCAAACTCGCGGAGTTTGCCAGGCTGTGTCCCGCCGCCCGCTGCCCCGCAAGTACCCTTCCGTTGCTCTGCGTTAAGTACATTCGTCTCACTACTGTAAGCCGCTATATTGTAATAGTGTAAAAAAATTGTGCGGAACAGAACACCTTGTCATATTACTTGTTATAAATTCAAAAACATTTTCGCAACCTTTATTATGTTGATTTGAATTATTATTACAAATAAAGTGTTTGCTTCACTGGTGTTTTATTTTTAAATAAATTTGTACACATACTTTATCGAGAAAACGTACAGTCAACAACACGACAAAACTACTAAAACTGGCAGTAAACTTCGATTTATAGCTTAAAATAGGCAAATTTGTTAAAATAGGCAATTGTTTTGTTGAGTTAACTTAAAACAGTAAGACCGCTTCCATCTTCGGCATCATCGTCACTTACAATCAGGTGAGATGATACCAAGGGCTTACCAATTGTGAATAAAAAAACTAATAAAAAAAGACGGGTAAAGAAAATCGCAAACAAACATGGCGATAGTATGTGGGCCTACCTTTTACGAATTTCGCCAGAATTACCAAAACTGCCACGTAATCCTTCTATCCTACTAATATTATAAACGCGAAAGTTTGTAAGTATAATAATAGTTTATGTTTGTTACTCTTTCACGCAAAAACTACTTAACGGATCTGGCTGAAATTTGGTAGGTAGACAGACTATGACCTGGATTAACACAGATGCTACCTTTTTCCACGTTTGCGAGCCGCTTGCGTCTCGCGAACTGCGCACCCTCGAAAAGTCATAGAAACGTTGTCGACGCGAGTGTAGCCGCGGGAAACAGCTAGTTGTACATAAAATAATAAATACAATTTGCAAAGTTTCATCAAAATTGTTAAAACCATTTTTGAAATTATATATATATTTTAATTTTCTTGGTGTAAGGCAGCTACCCTTTATTCAAAGCATTTATTTACATTCGTTATCGAACGCCACTCGCTAAGGTATATTGGGTTTCAAAGCCGCAGCTACCCTTTATTCAAAGCATTTATTTAAATTCGTTATCGAACGCCACTCGCTAAGGTATATTGGGATTCAAAGCCGCAGCTACCCTTTCTTCAACGCATTTATTTACATTCGTTATCGAACGCCACTCGCTAAGGTATATTGGCATTCAAAGCCGCAGCTACCCTTTATTCAAAGCATTTATTTAAATTCTTTATCGAACGCCACTCGCTAAGGTATACTGGGATTCAAAGCCGCAGCTACCCTTTCTTCAAAGCATTTATTTAAATTCGTTATCGAACGCCACTCGCTAAGGTATACTGGGATTCAAAGCCGCAGCTACCCTTTCTTCAAAGCATTTATTTAAATTCGTTATCGAACGCCACTCGCTAAGGTATACTGGGATTCAAAGCCGCAGCTGCCCTTTCTTCAAAGCATTTATTTACATTCGTTATCGAACGCCACTTGCTAAGGTATATTGGGTTTCAAAGCCGCAGCTACCCTTTATTCAAAGCATTTATTTAAATTCGTTATCGAACGCCACTCGCTAAGGTATACTGGGATTCAAAGCCGCAGCTACCCTTTCTTCAAAGCATTTATTTACATTCGTTATCGAACGCCACTCGCTAAGGTATATTGGGATTCAAAGCCGCAGCTACCCTTTAGTCAAAGCATTTATTTACATTCGTTATCGAACTCCACTCGCTAAGGTACACTGAGATTCAAAAATTTAAATGGCAACCCAGCTTGAAGCCGCACGGAACCCTTCGACAAATTATTATAAAACTTTTTTTAATTTAATTTATTTATTTCTTTATTTACACTTCCAATACACCAAAATCAAGGACGTTTTAATAATAGCCGGACCCCCTATCGATAACAAGCGACTGAAGTACCCCTATTGCGCCCACTCGCTCGTAGGTACAAGCATGCGCGCACACATTCATACTATAGTACACCCATGGGCCACCATTACGCAGCGAATCTTTCGCAAAAGAACACATGTACGTAACGTGAAATAATATTTATTATGCCGACTTGCGTAGTGAAACGCTGTAAAAATAGATCCGAGCGGGGGAAAAAACTTACGGGGATCACATTCCATACGTTAGTTCAGAATATTTTCACTTAATTTCCTATATTTATCGCGTTAAAATTTGTAAACATTGGAACAAAAAACCCCAACCAAACAACTAGTGTTGCCACAAATTTCAGTAAAAAAATACCTGAAAGTGTGGGAGATCGAGTTTAATATGCCTTTTATCATGAAGTTGGGCATTTATTACTTGTTAATTATTTACTTTAGGTTCCCTCGTGTATCAAAGTATGTCCGCTCGAAAAAAGTTGGAATGTTTGTGTGCTCTAAATGTTAACCAATCAAAGTATGTGTACTCTAAAATTTATGATTTTGTTAGTTTTAAGAGTTCCTCACTAGGACAAAATGGAACCCTATAACATTACTCCCACGTCCGTCCATCCCTTGCGTCCGTCTGTCACGCCCGTTTTTAGGGTTCCGTAGTAAAACTATCTCCGTCAGTATGTCACAGGTGTTTTACTCAAACACTGTTATAATATACATAGCAAGAGACCCACTCAATAATTATTGACTGGCTGGCCGAATCACATCCGTTGTCAGAATTGAAAAAAAGTTGCCACTATTTTGAACTTTGTAGTTATGGGACCGATTGCTTTCAAAATCGATATTAGAAGGCCCTTGAAGTTTCTGATCTCGAAACCGTTGTCAGAATTATAACAGTGTCGATTTCTTTAAAAATCGATATTTGAAGGTCTTTGGGGTCTCTGATCTCAAATCCGTTGTCAGAATTGAAAAAAGAGGCCGCCATTCTCAACCTTTTGGTTACTGGACCAATGGCTTTCAAAATCGACATCTGAAGGTCCTTGAGGTCTTTGATTTCAAAACCATTGTCACAATTTCAAATGTCATTATCATTTTGCATTTTTTAGTTACTGAAACAATTTCTTTCAAAACCGATATGAGTACTCAGTTTCGTTATTGAATAAACGTGCATATAAAATCAAAATTTGGTACTAATCAGGATTCAAACCACGACCTCTCGGACAGGATGTAGCGGTCCTAGCCGTTACACCACTGACGAGTTACAGCTATACAACGATATATGTATGTCGAAGGCGGTGGTTAGGTTATGGATGGCCTTGTGGTTCACGTCCTTAACTATTTTGGTATTGGGCGTCGAAAAAACAATGCAGCTATATCACAGAGTTCCTTCTTCAATAGTCTTGATCATTTGGTAATCGAAATTGTACAGGATGCCTTGGATAACAATGGATGCAAACGCGGTCATCACAGCGATGGCGTGACACGTCCGTTTTTGCTCACAGATCACCACTACTTGTTCTGCTCGACGCTCCGTCGAAAAGTGTCCGCCTCGAAACTGACGTCCAGCTAATATGGCTTCTCCACAGATCTAATAAATTCTCAACTCAGTGTGGCAGCACAAACAGCCTTCCGCTAATACGTCATATTTGCTACCACAAATGATCGTCTCACGAGTACAAGCGAATGTCACGCCACCACCGGTTTCACCCAGGTACTAATACCTGACGTTTGATCCAAACAAAGTGTAACTATGTAAACTTATCTCGAGCTGGTATTGGTCGCGTTTTCAATGACGCTCCGACACGGCCATCTTGACGCATCACACGTCCCCGTGTGGGTCACCTGAAAGAAAAACATGACCACCAGAGTATTTCTTTTCTTAACTGGCCCGCTCGGCCAACCTGACATAAAATTCAATAAGCATCAAGAGATTTTTATCACAGTTTACAGAAAAATTTTCACTAAGCTTTCAAAATAAATAGGCACTTTCAGTAAAACAGTCAAGTCAATGTCAATTGTTAACAAATTTATCTCGTTTAATTACTTGAATTTTATCACAATGCTTCGCAATGTATAACGTTTCGCAATTAATCTTAATGTATCCCAATGTATCGCAATGTTTCGCAACAAATTAACTGCAGTTCGGTAACCCCCATTCGTTTGATATCCACAACAGTCACCCATCTTGGCAACTGTGGGCCACCTCCATCCGGTGCCCAACCAAACTACAGTCACTCTACCTGGCGACTCTCAGACACCTCCATCCGGTGCCCGCCCAAACTCACAGTCGCTCTACCTGGCGACTCTCAGACACCCTACGGTGCCCGCCCAACTCAGTCACCCTACCTGGCGACTCTCAGACAACCTCTCAGGTGTCCGCCCAAAAACACAGTCACCCTACCTGGCGACTCTTGGACCACCTCCCTCCGGTGTCCAACCACACTATCGCTTCCATGCGGCGATCTCAAACATCACCTCTTTCTGGTGATTGCCAACATCACCTCCCCGGTGATACGCCTGCGAGCCAAACGCACGCCACACACAGTTGTGGCCGCACAGCAACGAGAAAATCAACTCTGTGTTTTACGCCTACGTCTACGAATGGCTGAGACTATTGGCGTTCTGTTGCGAAAAATTGTTTACGTCTAAGGTTCAAAATACAAACTAGTGAACGTTAAAATCACGGTCAAGTACAAAAGTCCTTACTCTGCACTAGTAGATGGTCGAGGTTCAGTCTCTCTATCATCAATTCTGTCAAAGTCAATAATACTGTCACTATCGGGCATTTAACGTAGTCTGTCCTCAATAACTCTGACGGTTGATTTGATATCTAAAGTGGTCGGTTACGCTTGTCCATTTGTAACAACACAAAGTTAGGTAACTTGTGAAGCTAAGCTTTAATTTAGAAATCAGCCTGTGGTGCTGCCCCAGAGCAATGTAACACCCCATCTCTTTCCGAGGGTTCCTTATGAAGCAACTAAGGGACCAAAAATTTGAGGACAAGCAACATCGTCCTTCACGCTCATACTGTACCGCCAAACAGCCCGCCAAGCGTAGCGTTTTTTTTTTGTTTTTTTTTTACAATTGGTGAAACCGCTCCAACATGGGGGAGGCCCATGTCTATTATCACATCAGCAGCAAGCTGATTAACAACTCCTGTGATATGATGCGTTACTCTCCGTATTATCACTAGTCTTTTGTCGTGCTTCACTTAGATAAAATTACAGCCTGTGTGTGTAATCGACAAACATGACATTTAGAGGTTAAGCTACTTTACTCGTACCTAGAAGCAACTCCAGGAGGCTGTACTTCGTATCTCGGTTAACCCAACAGTTCGGTTGCTGCCAAATGATCATCATGGAAGGACTTGTAACATGAAATCTCATTACTATACTCGAAGGAAGTGAGCATATTTTAAAGAATACTTAACTATGAGCACCAACGTTTAATACGTTTAAACTAAGATTTAGATTAAGATTCACCTGACCGTTGCCACGCAAGTGCTTAAAGCGTTTATGAACGTGAGTTCGAAACACAAGGGGGCATTACGTAGATCGAATGACACATGGATGTATTCGAAAAGAGCCTCCGGAATTACAAAATCAGTCATTTCGATTTTATAGGGATAGAATGCACCTGATGTAACCCCTGGCTTACATATGGGCGCCGCGCCGCCGTGGCAACCCCGCACGCCGCCGCCGCCGCCGTCATTCTCCGCGCGGCGTGAGTGGCGTAAAGGCGTTCATTATTTTAGAGATTTTTCCCCACTTTTTAATGTTTTTGACTGACTTACGTGCATTAAAATAACAGAACTATCAAAAAATATATAAAAAATAATTCAAAGTGAGTGGATTCTTTTAAAATATCTTGTGAAATTTTTGAGAAGCTTTCGCCAAGCCGTTTAAATCTTGTCATCTCAGAAAACGTGTACAATGAATGTTGCTCTGGTGTTCCGTTCTGAGATTATGGACGTATTGAAGATGAATCAAGATGACGAAGCACTAATTAATTATGTTATGTTTGAAACGCAACATGATGGTAAAAATTAATAAAAGACTCCAAGTAACAAAACCGATTGTCGCAGCAGCACTTTTGGATAACCGATTTATGAGTCAGGCAGATATTGGTTTTTTTTATTAAGTTTGAGTGGGTTTGACTATATCTCACCTGATGGTAAGTGACGATGTAGTCGAGGATGGTACACGCAAACTCAAATAATGCGTATTCACTCTCGCCTTGAAGATCCCCAAATTGTAGGAGTCGGGAAACACAGACACGGGCAAGGAGTTCTAATCCATCGCTGTCCGCATAATAAACGAGGAAGCGTAACGCTTCGTGCGCATAGGCTGAATATCAACAACAAAGGGGTGTTACTTCCCCCCGCGTCTCGTTGACCGAAAGTGGAATTCGTGAAGTTCTTGAGCACACTCTCCGAAATGAATCGTTTAGTCCGTTTTCGATAGAAAACCGAAAGACAGGCAACTTTGCGGCGATGCTCAAGGCTTTGGAACTTGTTTTTGACAAGCTCATCGTCACCAATGAGTCTCCGAGCGCGCCGGTCGATAGCGTCCAAGGTATCAAGCTGATAGCGGGCTGATCCATCCCATAGGTCAGAACAGTACTCCATACAAGAACGGACTTGTGCTTGATATAAAGATAGAAGCTGTCCAGGTGTGAAGTACCGTCTCGCCTTAGAGAGAATACCCAGCTTCATTGCAGCAACTTTGGCCTTGGACTCAATGTATCTACCGAAATTGAGATTAGGTGTTATTTCTACGCCAAGAAGCTCAAGATGGTCAGCTATCTGAATGAATTCATTCTGGAAAGTAGGAGTCAAGTTGAAAGGAATCCTTTTAGCGGAAAAGAGACACGCCTGTGTTTTAGAGACATTGAACCTTACGAGGTTGGAATCACCCCAATCAGACACTGCCTGAAGCGATAGGTTCATGCGCTTGATCATGGCCTCTCTCAGAGACAGCGTCTCAGCGCTGTTCGCTCGTGCACTGGATAGGTATCTTTCCACAACTGTGCTATCGTCTGCATACCCAATAATACCTGGTGTCAGCAGATTGTTTATGTGTAGCAAGAAAAGAGGGACGGAAAGAACAGTCCCCTGAGGTACCCCGGCATCGATTGCCAATAGGTCAGAGGAGCAGCCATCAATGACTACTCGAATAGACCGTTCCCTCAGGAAATCAGATACTCACAGGCAGTCCGTATGAAGGAAGTTTGCCAATAAGGCTAGCGTGCCAGACTCGGTCAAAAGCCTTCGAGAAGTCAAGAGACACTGCGAGAGCCTCACCGTGTTTCTCGATGGCCTCACCCCATATATGCGTAGCATACACTAGAAGATCTCCAGTGAACCGACCTTGACGAAAACCGTATTGTCGATTACTTAGGAGGGCATTGTCTTCTAGGTATGCCAAAATGCGGGTGTTCAATACACGCTTCATAATCTTACAGATTACAGAGGTGATTGCTATGGGGCGGTAATTTGCCGGGTCTGCACGACTGCTTTTTTTGGGCACAGGCTGCACGTTGGCGAGCTTCCAGGACTTTGGGACTATACCTGTTTTAAGAGAGAGGCGGTACAGACGTGTCAGAACAGGAGACAACTCAGGAGCGCAGTTCTTTAGCACTATAGCTGGTATACGGTCAGGTCCACTGACTTTGTTCACGTCTAGATTACGAAGTGTTTTGAGTACCTCCTTATGGCGGATACGAATAGGGGGCATAGTAGATCCGCAAGGAGGTAACTGTGGTGGTATACTATTCGCTGTGTCTAGACTTGAGTTTTCGGCAAACATGGAGGCAAACAGGTTTGCCTTGTCAGTCGCCGTATGCCAGCGTTCCATCGAGTTTCAGCAGTGGAGGCAAAGACGAGCGGCAAAAGTTCGCCTCGACCGACTTAGCCAAGGACCAAAACGCCTTACTCCCAGAAGGATATGAAGCTAGTTTTGATCCTATGCGGCTAATATGGTCGAAACGAGCCCTGCGCAGCGTCTTTTTGTAGGACTTGGCGGCTTTGTTGAATGCCTTCTTCTTGTCACGTCCGGAGCTTTAAGATTCCGAGCGTGGGCCCACGCCTGGTAAGCTGAATGCTTTTGTGCCTCAGCAACTGAACATTCGGCAAACCACGGGCGAGCTTTACTCTCTAAAGGAATGTCAGAAAATGGAATATTATATTCCATCGCCTGACATATTACCTTTGAGATTTCGGTCGCACAGCTCGACGGATCGCTAGAAGAAAAACACGCCTGCCGCCAAGGATAAGATGCAAAAAAGTGGCGCATCTCATCCCAATCTGCTGACTTGTACCGCCATACCCGTCTGGTGCCCTTAGGGCTGAGATCGGGAGGTGAATAAGACAGTACAGATTTCACCAGACAATGGTCAGACGTACCCAAAGGTAAGGATACTGACACATTGTAACGGTCTGGTTCTGTTGTCAGCAGAAGGTCCAAACAATTTTCCGTTTAGCCATCAACGTCAGGCACACGCGTCGCCTGGTCTACCAGCTGGGAAAGATTTAGCGACAAAGCGAGTTTGAGTGCCTCTCTCCCAGCGTGGTCGGTCTTTTCGTACGGGAACAGCCACTCCTTATGGTGGGCATTGAAGTCCCCCAGAAGGACCAGTTGGGCAGATGGGTACCTTTGTTATCGCTGACGTAGACAGAAACACCGGCGTGCGCCTTGAAATTGTGCTCCAGGGAATATCCCGGGTACTGCAAGTTTTTAGAGAACCAAAATATGAGAAGAACTTCCTTTCGTACATCAGAGAAGTGATAAACATCAATGACGTGCCAGAAAATTCAGCAAAAAATGCAGGCATTACAAGCATCAGCAATGAAACCGACACATCATTGTTTCACAAACGAAACATAGCATCAGTTCATGCCAAGGAATAGAGCAAACAATAGAGCAAGAATGTTGGCGTAACATTGCTGGGGCTGTTCGAACAGAACCCAACGATGGTAATTTATTATCTTACTGGAACAGTAAAAAAGGCATTTTCTTATCTTGCTGCTATTGCTACAGCTTTACTCTGTGTGCCTGCCACTAGCACTTCGAGTGAGAGGGTATTCTCGGTAGCCGGGTTAACCGTTACGGCGAAAAGATCTCGCTTGAGCTCAATTTGGGTGAAAAAGATCATTCATGATAATTGTAAAATCTGTAAGATTGATAATAACGAAAAACCATACTTAGTATATAAAAAAAAATTTACGAGGCTATTAAAGTAAGGGTTCATTTGTAAAATTGTTTTTTATTATTTGTGTACCTAATCTAGACAAGTATGTAATATATTGACATTTTCTTGTCGTCTGCCTGAAATTACACGAGCAGCTTGTTAAAATTTAAACAAACTAGGTGGAGAAGGGGAGTCGATGACGTGTTTTATAAAAAAAACAAGAAAATCAGCGACGCCGCCGGCGCCACGCCGCCGCCGACTGAAAATCTTCAGCGCGCCGCCGCTGACAATTTTCAAGGCGGCGCCCACATCTACCCTGGCTATGCCTGACGGTGGTGAAATAGTGACCACCTATGAAGTCAATCGTTGTGGTTAACTATCAGAGGAAGCGATTACCGTTCAGGCATGATGTTGTCATTTAATTCACGGTTATCAACACACTTGCGTTCTATGCCATTCTTTTTCTTTGCCAGCATGATAAGGCCGTCAAAAAAGGGAAAGCTTCGAAGCGTATAACATTCGCAGTCTCCAGCCCATGATTCTTGTATCATCATCACATCAGCCGTAAGACGTCCACCACTGCACTCCGCATACTACCCCGTTATTATTCTTTTTTTTTTACAATTGGTAAATAAACTATTTTATTGGGGTCCCCGAAACTCATCTACCTACATAGGGTCTATACGATAGCGGGGCATTAAGGATGCCCTCGACTAATTCATCACGAAAGCTATTAAAAATAGGCAACAACTTTGGCCTATGCTCAATGACAATATCAGTCCCAATACTACGAAATCTAATAAGGGTTTTTCACTCCATGTAAAGATGTCAGTCTTAATATTATGAAAGCTTAAAGGGGTTTCAATACTTTCAATTCTGGTTTAAATTTGTATAACCGAAACTCTAGATAACTAAATGAATCGTCATATTTACAATGAGTCCTCTTTTTAAATCTTCCGTTCAATCACGACGTTGTGTAACAAGTAATGATCTGAAAGAACTTGAAGGAGTACTTTGAAGGACAACAAGGCATCATTTTGGCTGCTAATGCAATCACCACTATTCGCATTCTTTCCGACAGTCGAGCCGTTTTGTTATTGACAGACTCGTTTAAATATACCCTCAAGCCTAGATTTAAAATATCTGAACATATCATAATATTTTTAGCACGTAAGTACCTATCTGGCATAACAAGAAATGAAAATTGTAAACAATGCCCATCAATACTACCCTCACTCGATATTTGTTCTGTACAGTAAACGTAAGCGTTGCCTACAAAAGTCAATCGTGCGTTAGTATTGAACACACTCCCGAAAGTCTATACACGAAATTTTCTTTAACGAGAGAACACTCGGCACAACCACAGATTTGGTAATATACTACGAACGTACTAATACCACTATCAAAACAAAAGGGGTACGACTCACCGGATTTTCGTAGCTCCGCGTACATCACGCACTTCGCTGAAGCTGCACGCGCCGCTTGCGTGGATCTCCGCTGCTGCCAGTGCAGCTCATGCTGTCACCTCATTCCAACGATTGTTCCGTAAGGGAGATGGCGACAGTTGAGCACCGTGCACGTGTATTAGCTTCAGGTATATTCCGGTTGAATGCTGGCAATATGATTGCAGCAGATGTAGGATGGTGCTCGCATAGCCTCAATTAATCGCAGTATGTTCTGGTTCTGTAGCACGAAGAATTGTTGCCAGTGAGTTTTTATTTCGCTGCTCCATTATTATTTTTCACATTTTCCCGTCGTCCACTAGTTGCGAGCGCTGGGAACAATCCCAATTCTGATGTCGAAGGGGTATGGTTAGGTTATGGATGGCCTTGTGGTTCACGTCCTTAACTATTTTGGTATTGGGCGTCGAAATAACAATGCAGCTATATCACACAGGTCCTTCTTCAATAGTCTTGATCATTTGGTAATCTAAATTGTACAGGATGCCTTGGATAACAATGGATGCAAACGCGGTGATCACAGCGATGGCGTGACACGTCCGTTTTTGCTCACAGATCACCACTACTTGTGTTCTGCTCGACGCTCCGTCGAAAAGTGTCCGCCTCGAAACTGACGTCCAGCTAATATGGCTTCTCCACAGATCTAATAAATTCTCAACTCAGTGTGGCAGCACAAACAGCATTCCGCTAATACGTCATATTTGCTACCACAAATGATCGTCTCACGAGTACAAGCGAATGTCACGCCACCACCGGTTTCACCCAGGTACTAATACCTGACGTTTGATCCAAACAAAGTGTAACTATGTAAACTTATCTCGAGCTGGTATTGGTCGCGTTTTCAATGACGCTCCGACATGTATATCTACTACTACGCACAAAATTTTGCTATCCGAACGCACATTCTGTTCGACTAAACCGTATTACAATCCGTAAAAACACCTTACTTTAGTATGAGTTCGACATTCATGCAATTTGGGCGCGTACGGAGTGGCACTAATGGCACCCATGGCACCATGAATATGAACAACTATGTCTTTTTCTGAACATCGTGTACTCGTCAATCATTAAAAATTGCAGTAAACTGCATTTTTATCTTCAAGATAATTTTACACAGCTCACGGTGACAATCGATGATACATGATCGCTCACTAAAAATCCCCTCCCCCCACTCCCCCCGCCCAGACGACTTGATGTCAGCGGAGGGGAGGTTAATGTCGCATCTTTACGCTAGTAATAATAGTTCATCTTTGTTTACGAATAGTATAGAAAAAATGGGGAAATTTATATTAAAATGGCAACCCTCTATTCACTCATACATTCTTAGTCCGCCGCCATTACTATACTTCAGCTGATTCTTAAACGATATTCCCTCCGTCTTTTTTCTTCTTCCGAGACCAAAATACAATATCTTAAAGCGAATTCTTTGGGATAGCGCATATGATGTACAGATGTGCCTTATTGCTAAGAAATACGTCTTATTTAATGTCAATTGAACCATTGATTTAGCCCCAAGGGAAGGAGTGACGGACGGACGGACGGACGGACAGATGGACGGACTGACGGAAGGACGGTCATTTTTGGCAAAAATATTTTTTGGATAAAGTAATGAGGTGTTCTATTTGTTTGCTCTGTGTCTGGGTGTTAAATATATCTATATATGTATGTATTTAAACGTATATAAGTATGTATATCAGTCTCTGGTAACCCATAACACAGGGAATCCTACTTTGGGGCCAGATGACCATGTGTGATTTGTCCCAGAATATTTATTTATTTATTGGTATAGTGTCGGTATTTTGGGGTAAAATTTCAAAAACTTTTTTGACGAGGACAATAGTTTGAAGCGAACTGAAAATATTGCAGTTCAAATGCAGACTGTCTACTTAGACAGGCTATCATCATATCAGCCGAAGGAAGTCCACAGGCCTCCCCAAGGATCTCCGCGACGACCGGTTCTGCGATGCCCGCATCCAGCGGCTTCCCGGAGTTTCTCTGCGTTGATCGAATCAGAAACGAGGAGATCCGTAAGAGAACCAAAGTAACCGACATAGCTCTCAGAATTGCTAAACTTAAGTGGCAGTGGGCGGGGCACATTGCTCGTAGAACAGATGGCCGTTGGGGCAGTAAAGTTCTCAAGTGGCGACCACGCACCGGAAAGCGTAGTGTAGGCAGGCCTCCCACTCGGTGGACCGATGACCTGGTGAAGGTCGCGGGAAGAATACAGAGTGTAAAAAAGTTTGGTGTAGGACCCGTTAACTGGGGCTCTACTCATCATACTGAACAACTTTCCCCAAGAAACCCATAGTCAATTCTCAAAAAAAATTTGGACCCATCATACTAAAATGTGCAAAATTGGCCGATCAACTGATCGATTTGTATGAAAAGTTTAAAAAAAGGCGTTTTCAGCAAAGTTGTAAAACAAAAGTTGTTCAGTATGATGAGTAGAAGCCCCAGTTAACGGGACCTACACCAATTTCGTTACACCCTGCATATTAATTAAAATTAGTATTAACGACATAGACTCTAATTTCCCCAAGTTAAAACATTGTTCTTGCGCGATACCATATCTATGGGCCAGGCACATACAATGCTGAAATTTGTAAATCCAACATACTCATACAATAGAAATATGATTGGAAATAATTTTTGAAATACTAAGTCTGTATAACGATGACCACAAACATTGTATGGTGCAGTTTAGTTTTGTGTTCAATAATTGAATGTTTCAGAATCTCAATTTCAAGTTGGTTTGTGACCGACCTTTTTTACCGCAATCTAGTTATCTTACACTGTTTGTTATCAAGCAGCTCAGTCGTGCGAGAGTGTTCATTGCGTGACGACGCGTTTTTATCTTTATTAGTATTTGTGATAACTGATAACAGTTTAGTAACAATAGTCTATTACTTACTTACAAAATGGGGTGCGGTGAATTTTTAGTGAAATACATTCTCTTTTTTGCGAACTTATTCTTCGCGGTACGTATGCAACAAGTATTTTTAGTCGTAACATTTTGCAGGTAACGCTATCTTAATATCATACCTGCACATCGATCGATATGAATATAACAAAGATAAGGATAAATAGATAAAGTTTGGGTCCATATAAATTGCATTATAACCCCTTTATTTATAACTAGCTTTTGACCGCGGCTTTGCCCGCGTGGACATCGTTTTTATGTCGAGTAGTGCGCGAGCCGCTCGCGAGCGTGGACATAAGTTTTCTCCAGATCCCTATGGTTATTCTGATTAGCAGTGTATGTCATTTCCCACTCCCTCATCTCTGTGCAAAAAATCACAAAAATCCATTGTTCCGTTGTGGTGTTGGCAAGAAAAGCGGCCCTCACTTTATTTATACCCTAAGCAAAGTATATATATTAGTACTAACATACAGTATGGAGACTCCCTGCCGCTCTCTAGATTGCGACCTCACCCCCTCGTCATCCAGATTGATGCAGATTGGTTATAGTTTGGTTCCCGAACGTATAGAATTTCGTCGTGATTTCGTTTGCTCCGTCATTTGTTTTTAGAAATGACATTTCTCGCTCGTTGTATGAAGTTTCCGGGGTGTTCCGAGGCTTCCCCGAGTTGGGGAGTTTTGCCGTTATCGCCACGCTTGGCAGGTCGCAAAGTGCTATGTTATGGCACGGTACGCGGAAGAGACGCTGCTGCCCATCCTCAAGTTTAGTGCCTTAGTCATCTTTTACGACACCCACGGGAAGAGTTGGGATGGCCCTATTCTAAGTCGGGAGCCATATGGCATTTATCATATCAGCTCATATATGTCCCTGCCGAGGGGCTCAAGCCTACCCTGAATTAAGCCGGCCTTAGTTCGAGTTTCTGCGCAGACGTGTGCAGGTTTCCTCACGATATTTTCCTTCACTGTAAGAGCGTCGGATAAACGTACATATGAAATGGAAATTCGAAAACACATTGGTACGTGGGAGGATTCGAACAACGCCCTCCCAGACAGGAGGTAGCGGCCCTAGCTGTTACCACAGTATTACGATATGGCTTACAGTAGCGCAACGCCTTTGATGTCGCACGATGCGCCACCGGCGTAGGTACTGGCCAGTAGTCAGCCTGGCGGAGTTTGCCAGGCTGTGCCCCGCCGCCTGCTGCCCCGCAAGAACCTTTCCGTTGCTCTCCGTAAATACATTCGTTACGCTACTGTAAGCCGCTATATTGTATAATAATACTGTGCCGTTACGCCACAGACGCGTTTAGTGTTTTTTTATAACACAAAACCGACGCTACCTACCTAGATATTATAGATAGATAGATATAGATATCGATAGATACTTACTAAATCATCATATTATCAGCTCATAATCGTTCCCACTAAGGGGCTCGAGCCTACCCTGAATTAGGTCGATCGGGCCTTAGTCGACCACGTGGGCTCAGTGCGGGTTGGTCGACTTCACACACAACCTGCGAGTTTCTCCGCAGGCGTGTGCAGGTTTCCTCACGATGTTTTCCTTCACCGTAAGGGCGTCGGGTAAACGTACCCACATATGAAACCGAAATTCGAAAACACATTGGTACATGGCAGAATTCGAACCATGACCTCCCGGACAGGAGGTAGCGGCCCTAGCCATTGCGCCACCGAAGCTAAGCTAAATACTAAATAACTATACCTAATAATAATTGTTGTACTTTTTACTCCAAAATAGCCAAAGAAACCAGACACAATAGTTAAACAAAAGACGGTTTACCCGTGGTATTGGAGCGGTTAATTTAAATATGAGCACAGGAAAGTACGAGACCTTCTAGTTTATTCTAAGTGCCTGCTAGTAGGCACTTTAAGTAGGTTAGTCTTTTCTGTAATATTGTGACCAAAGCAATTCTGACACTTTAATATTAGTCATTACCTACAATCAGGTGAGATGATGCCAAGGCCTTATCAATTAAGGATTTTTTAAAAATACTAGTTTTATCATACTGTTGCCTCCAAAAATTATGAAACAAAACTTACCTTGATTTAGAACGAATCGGTAAATTGGTGTTCTTTTGTTTTAACATCACATCTCGCAAAAACACCTGTCTTTACATATACTATACTGTCATTCAATATTTTCAATGCTTTGACTACAAAAATAAATATCTTAGTTCTACATTTGAAATCCAAATTTATGCAAACCTATCTGAAACGCCCTCTAGCAAGATGAAATTTGAATGTATAGAAGTAACCCTCGGTTGGTCGCGTGGGGTTTTTAAAAGCCCGACGTTTACGAAAACTGCTATATTTTGTTCCATATTAAAGATACAAATTTGTACCTCAGGGTAGCTTCCACATACTTAACTATCAATTATTTGTTCAAAATTATTTCCTATCAATAAAGTGATTTCAAATCACACTATGGGTTTTATTTAAAACTTTATTATGCTACTAAAAATATAAAAATAAATAAATAATAATAAAATAAAAATATTTAAAGTCTCTACCCTAATATCGGGCTTTTAAAGACCCCACGCGACCGATGGTGTCACAAAAAAAGCGCAACCAACCGAGGGTTAAGAGGACTGTGAACCCACCTGCGGCGAAAATTAGATTTTTCTTTCATACAAATGGCGAAAGCGATTTCTAATAATTTTTGATGGGTTGTCAGTCAGAACAAAGCTAGGTTGTATAGGTTAAATTAGTTTTGTATGAAAACACGTGAACGACAATAAAATTGAACTCATTAACTTTATTGAAAATATAAAAACCTATAAAATATCCTTTTTTCTGACTGAAAACTAATTAAAAATTTGATTTCGATTTAAATATTAGAGGTGAAAATCTCTAACGCCGTTTGTATGAAAACTGGTGTTTCGGCGTCATCACATCAGCACATCACATATCTAATTAGGATACGAAGCGGCTTACATACAACCACAAAAGGTGGGTCATGCTACAACCAATATTGAAAAGATAAACGATCGCATACGTATACGAAAAAAGATAAGCCGGCAATAGCTAGCTATCTGTTCTAAATACACACTGAGACAGGTAAATGAATCATGTTAAAGGAAACTAGTAAAATAACTTTCAGTGCGTCTCAGCGAGACTACTGGCACACCCTGGACACTTCATATAACGGGCCAGAAATGACATTTCAAAAAAGGCATGACGGAACAAACAAAATGGCGGCGAAATCCTATACGTTCGAGAATCAAACTGTAACCAATCTGTATCAATCTGGGTGACGAGGGGATGAGGTCGTGAGAGCGGCAGGGAGTGTCCATATTGTATGTTAGTACTAATATATATATATATATTGCTACTGGTGACCGTAGGACTGGCAGATTTTTAGGTCAACGCATAAGCATCACCATCCAGCGCGGAAACGCTGGCAGTATGCTGGGTACCATACCTTGCGGGGACGCACTGGACGGCATTTATTATTTACTAGCTTTTGCCCGCGGCTTCGCCCGCGTGGACATCGATTTTATGACTGTCTTTTAGGGTGAGTGGTGCGCGGACATGGGTGTTCCTCAGATCCCTCAGGAACGTTAACGGGCTATTATAACAATTGTCTATCGCTGTTCATGTGCAGCACATCACTGCCTGTAGACATTAGAACTCCTCAGTGCGGATGGGGCGTATTATGGGTCGAAGGTCTATTGGACCCCTTCCCGCACTGAAATGAAATAAAAGCTGTTCAGTGCGGGAGAGGTCCAATGTGCCTCTCACGTGAACTAATTATGCAATATTATCAAATTTTAAGAAATATACAGAAAACAATATTTTGTCTTTGTCGTACTCCAACGATTGGCCAAGATACGCTCCCCGCACCGTATGAAAAGACACTATTTTCGCTGCCGCACAGGGTTTCGGCCATGCATGGGGCACTTTGTGCCTTTTTCCGCAGTGAAGATGTTAACCAAATACGCTATTTACCATACACCATAATACGCAGGTTGCACAATATCTACACATCCCAAACCGCATCACGTTCGTTTCACATTTATTGGAAAACATTTATACTTAGTGAAAAGCTTCCTAGTGACGCGGCAAGTGTTGAACACGGTAGCATTAAGCACTAGGTAAAGTTCGTTTGAAGAATTAGATCGACCAATTTTGTAATTTTTGTATGTAAATTCCAAAATTTTTTTCTCGTATTGACTTTGGGTTTCTTGGGGAAAGTTGTTCAGTATGATGTGTAGTAACCCCAGTTAACGGGTCCTACACCAATTTTGTTAAATCCTGTATATTACATGAAAATTTAACCTCATGACCCGCATTATGTTCCAGTTAGCAGGCTTGACCCTGCTGGGTCTCGGCGTGGCCGTCCAACTGCAGATCTCGGCCATCACCAATGTTATAGAAGGCAACTTCGCCGTCGCCCCCATCAGCGCCATGGTGGTGGGTGGAACCGTCTTCATCATCGCCTTCTTCGGATGCTGTGGAGCCATCAGGGAGAGCAATTGCATGCTGGTTACTGTGAGTTTACGATCTTATTTTGAAGATAACAAAAGAAAAACATCAGTTTTAAGTGTGGGTAGAAATTTAGTCTTTAGACACTTAAGGCGAGGCATTTATAACACAGTTGTCTCTGTTTTTTCCTTTACGTGTAAATAGTCAAGAAAATAACCACACTTTTGCACTTTTTCAATGTTTTATGTTGTTATTTCTCTTAAGACTCCAATAAAAAAAACTAAAATTTTGCAGGTTTCTGTAGTACTTAAAAAGAAATATCTCCATATAAAAACTATGTACAAATTTAGAAATTTTATTAATAAAACAATTCGTTTTAGACTTTTTTTTGACGTTTTAGACCTGTTTTTGGATTTTTTTTGACGAGTAAAGTACACACTATCGTGTAACATATTAGCACATTCCTCAGACCATATCCTTAAGTATGTCCAATATTTTTTGCAAGACCGATATTTAGTAGTGATTACCCAAAATAATTGATCTAGCAAAAGGGTTTCTCCGCTTCTCCGCCGGTAACTCGCCTTAAAACTCGCCACTTTCGTATGGTCAATTCACAAAAAATATCCGGAGTCGAACTCGCGCACCGATGTTTCTGTATCACCATACCTCTGGATGAGGGAGGAACCTTCTAAACATCGACGAGTACTAATAACAATGATACCTGAGGGGTCTACTTTCAAAACCCGCTAAAGCACTTTTTGATAAATGACGGTAAAGTAAACTGGTTTTTATTGAAAAGAACTGGTAATGTTTTAGCGGTGTTTGCAACAAACTTGCATTTTTTCAGCTTATTTGAAGGGGTTTTAGTGGAATTTGATGGGAACTGACAAAGGCCACCTAAAGTAGCACCAAAGAAGTTTCATATTCAAAAGGAACATTTTTTTGTATGATTAACGTTTTAGCGGGTATTGAAACTAGACTACTCACCTATTCATTTCATTTGACTAGTCCAGCCAGGGAAAGAACGATTAAAGTCAGTCCAAAACTTTTTCGAGACTATTACCGCCATATAGACGTTATACGTTCATTAGACGCTAGTCTTACTTGGCCTGAGACAGAAAAAGGTTATTATCGAACAGTCCCGAATAATGAGCTTTTATTTTTCAGCATAATAGTTATAAGGAATCAAAGTGCACATTATAAAAATTTTTAAAAAATAGTGAGATCGTTTTTACAAATTTTTGAACGAACCTTTTTCAAGAAGCAGAGTTGCCAGATCGTACTAAAAGGTACCACTTATAAGATATTCTTCCCTTTTTGAACTGAATCGTACCTTAATCGTACTTTTACAGCCAGTGTACCCTTACTTGCACAGGGATAGTTATTGGTTTTTTAGTAAGACTTTGATCATTGATACAATTAATGTTTGAGACTGATCAAAAGAAAAAATAAATAAGATAATTATGAACTTCGTTTTTGTTAAAATGTCATTACAAACATAGACACAGTGATTTGAGGGTTTACTTAGTTAAAATCTCTTGTTTTTTTTAAATTATGCATAAGTAAAGTATATATACAGGGTGAGTTTTTTTAAGGGTCAGTATGGGGAAATTCTAAACTTTCTTCTCCTTCTTATCGTGTGGCACAATTAGCCGTGCTATCCAAGGGATAGACAGTGGTTGCCTGGTGTTGCACTTAGCATCACCCGCGGTCACGTGTAGGGTATTTAGATTAACACCTACGGACGTGTGCAACGCGACCTTCGTACACATCTGGAATCAGATCAGTTTTCCTTCACCGATAAAGCAATCGGTAAGTATATGTACGTATGTAAGTTTAGAAAAACTCATTGGTACATTGGCTGTCCGGATTTGAACCCGGGACCTTTTGGTTAGGAGGACCAAATCATTACCGGTTGAGCCACCGACGCTTACCACCGACGTTCGGAATTCTAAACAATAAGAGATAGAGAAAAACGCTCTTGGGAACCGTGATCTCAATTTTAGAGAAAATAAAAATGGGGTTTAAAAAAAAGAAAAGTCTTTTCGGTTCGGAAATATGGCTTTTAAAAAAAATTGTTATTTCAATTGTATATCATTATACAAACCAAAAAAACATTATACAGACCATAGGTCTAAAGTTGCTAGAAATTGTTGAAATTACTTGAAATTAACATTTTATTAAAGATACATTTTATTATACATTGATAGAATGAATAATTGAAATGAAACAAAACCAAAAATCTGCCAGTTGCCTTAGTCCCAGGAAATTAAATTTATCCTAAAAATTGTCTGAAATGTTTCCCACTTTCGCCTAAGCACAGTCGACTTCGGCGAAGCACTCCCCGAGTTGCATTTCTCAATGAAATGTATGGTATAGAGTTTATCATTTGACGAACTGAATATTTTAAATCATCAACAGTGTTTGTACACTGCACTTTTTAAGTGACCTCATAAAAAAAAACCATCAGGTGACCGCGCTGGCCACTGGACTTCGCCATAGGTACCCATCCACGTGTTCCCAAACCTTTCGTTGAAGTAATGAAGTAATTTTGTGCAAGGCGACTATTGTGCGCAGGGGCTTTAGTTCCTGTTACTTAAATGATACCCTCTCAATAAATCCATTTTTTCGGATTTGACAACGATTGAGGCGTTTTAACTATTTAGTTCACCATTGAATTCACAACACAACTAATTCATTGACTAAATTATGCATTTAATAAATTACAGAAACACGCAACTTGTTTTTTTTTAAGTCTGCTTTTTTTTTTCCTTGTTTATTAGAAAATCGGCCAGTAGTATTAGTTTCCACATAACTAAGAAAACTAAAACGTTAATTTCAACAACTTTAGTTAATTTCAACCATAGTCTCCATGCAATTTTTAGTTTGTATAGTGATATAAATATTTTTTTCCAAAAACGCCATATCTTCCAACCTATCAAAATTTATTTATATTTTTATAACGCCATTTTTATTTTCTCTGAAATTGAGATCACGGTTTCTAAAAGCGTTTTTCTCTTTCTCGTAAAGTTTATAATTTCCCCTCCCCATACTGACCCTTGAAAAAAAATCACTCTGTATATTAGTACTAAAATACATTATTGACACTCCCTGTCGCTTTCTAGATTCCGAACTCACCCCCTCGTCACCCAGATTGATACAGATTGGTTATAGTTTGGTTCGCGAACGTATACCATTTCTCCGTGATTTAGTTTGCTCAGTTATTTGTTTTTCGAATGTTATTTCACGACCGTTGTATGGAGTGTCCGGGGTGTGCCATTAGTTACTCTGAGCGTTCTTTCCCTGGATTCTTCATTTCACATCAACGATAGGCACATAAAATATTTTTTATAACTCACTTCAGGACCCTTAATAGCGCTACTACGACTAGGTATTTACACTTAGCCGGTTATATTAAGTACTTGTTGTTTTACTTTAGGATTTGTACTCTAATTACATCAAGTTGACGCGTGTGTACTATCGTTAGGGGAATATCGTACCACCTAACTTTGAACCGGGTTTGCAGGAAAACCATGGAAGAAATTTGTACGTGTTTTAATTTACAATGTACTATGGTTCTAGTTCTAAGCCATAGTAACACATCGACTGTGATAATTTCAGCCAGCTAACTGTCACGGTTACAAAGATACAGCAGATAAACAGATAGACGAACGGAGGGATGGACAGACTGACAGCGAGGCTTAGTAATAGGTTCCCATTACCTAGTACGGAACCAGAAAAAAAATATTTTAAACGGCTATACAATGTACAAATTTGAAACAAATTGTAAATATACTTACATGAAATCATGGTCAACATTTTCTTTCTAGTACGCAATCTTCATGCTGGTCCTGATGGTGCTGAAGATAGCGCTGGCGACGATGATTTTCGTGAAACTGGACGACTTCCTGGCGCAGGTTCCCCACTGGATGGACGAGGCGTTCAAAACGCCGGACGCTTTCCATGCCATCGAAAGCACTGTAAGTTCTGCAGTGACAAATGCTCAGTGTTGACATAGGAGCACTACACACCGGAGGAGCGTGGCGTGGCACGGCTTGTTTTTTTTTTCTCAGATTGCGGAGGAGGGAAGTGAGAAAATGCTTTTACGCATACCAATACAGCCGGCTGTACTGGTTATATGGGACTCACAGTCCTGCGCCTATATGGATACATACCCATTATATACATAAGGTATTTATAAATAAATATGCACAGGCCCAAGACCGCACTACCCACTAACGACCCCCTGTAGCCTTGGCAGCTAAGCTACCTTAAAAGCTAATCGGAGCGACGCCCAAGCGTGTCCGCTTGTGTATAATTTATACAACCCTGCACACGTGCCCAGGCGAGATGCGTCTGCTACGGTTGTCCATATAAAAGCAGCAAAGTGTGCCGTATTTGATGTGTGGGGCCCTTAAGTGGAGCCTCAAAAAAATTAAGTTGGTAGTGACAAATGAAGGATTCTGTAAAAGCCACTCTTTGTCATTCCTACGGGAACCCTCGACTTTTCCGGAATAAAAAGTTTTCAAGACGTTACTCCGGACTATAAGTTATATCATCATCATCGTATCAGCCGAAGGACGTCCACTGCTGGACATAGGCCTCCCCCGAGAATTTCCACGACGACCGGTTCTGCGCTGCCCGCGCCAGCATAAGTTATATATTAGATCTTTACCTATAAAATTGCTCTTATACGGTGAAGGAAAACATCGTGAGGAAACCTGCATACGCCTGCGAGGAAACTCGAAGCTTGTGTGTGAAGTCGACCAACCCGCACTGGGCCCGCGTGGTCGACTGAGGCCCGATCACCCTAATTCAGGGTAAGCTCGAGCCCCTCGGTGGGGACTTATATGAGCTGATGTGATCTATAAAATTGCCGTTGAGTAAAAAAGCTTAAAGATGAAAATTAATATTATGAACAATAGTTATTAAAACAAAATTTATTCTCAAAATAGCATTAGGCTATTAGATATTAAATGGTGGTAAACATATGCCTATTATTCAGATATTTTGAGAGCACTGTGGCTTTAACCCCATGAAGTCGGGTTTTCTCACCTGGAAAAATCGCATTTAATGAGGCAAAAAATACACATTTTTTATTTTAATCTAGCTAGAGTTATCGCAGCAGTTTTTTCGTTACTAATGTCATATTTGGGAATGCCCCGCATAAGATTTCATCACTTTCAGGAAAATTCAAGAAAATTAACTAGTCTAAAAAATTGCCCCATCTGACCACCAAAAAAACGCCTGTGTTCCATTCAATGGTACATAGCTCAGGGGATTGGAACATGAAAGACATGCCACTAGTTACTAAAAAGACCATAAGTAGTGTCACCACAAGGTCAATAATAAAAAAAAACTTTTTTATTTTCAATAAAAATTGGCATTGAACTTCAAAACCTGAATCGGCAATTTCATAGGTAAAGACCTATTATAAATTATAACCGTGCAAAATTTCACTTCAACGCTTCAGCCCTTTTTCTCGTGATGCGTGAACAAACGATCAGACTGAAAATCTTTTAAAATATATTATAAAATAGGCCCCGTTTCAGTTTTATTATAATACTAGTTTATGCCCGCGGCTCCGCCTGCGTGGACACCAAGGAAGTGCGGTGTGCTAGCCACAACCTCGTCATCCATTTTGCGCGGTGCGTGAGCCGCAAGCAGCTCACCATCAATGTTGGGCGGTGTGCGAACCGCAAGCGGTTTGCGGGGCTTTTTTTGTTATAAATAAGTATAAACCTTCCCATGGCGTGCGCGCGCAACACATACCAAATTTTAGCGAGACTAAGGAACAGTAATTAGTTTTTACGTATATACGAGTAAGAGAGAGATGTATAGAGATGTGATTAATGCATTTATTATGTATCTAATTGTAGAACTTCTTTTATAGGTTTTATAGGTACACAATCCACAAATCTTCAGACCGCCACGCCATGGAATATAACACGTACTAAATAAAATAGCTATCTACGAGTACTTCGCACTTCGTCGTACTAACATCGCCTTTTTATCTTTGATATGATAATAACACAATCACAGCCAAATGTTTTCAGATAATTCCCCAAAATGATGATACCTATTATGCATAAATTGCAGCTACAGCTGCAAGATAAATATTTCCACAGAAATCGGAATAATATAGACACTTATTTTCATTCCTTAGATCAAAATAGCATTCGAAATTGTTGGACACTGTTTTGTTCCAAATTCAAGACAGCAACCCTTCGACCAATAAAATAGCTATGGACCGGCCAACGCGAACAGCTGTTTTGATGCCTACAGAAAGAGCGAATTCGCTCATTTCCTCTTATTCTATCAGTATTCCCCAAATCGGTTGAAGGTCGAAGTGAGTGAAATTTGTAACCTCATTCGTGCTATATTCCCAGTACGCACCTCTCG
This sequence comes from Coleophora flavipennella, assembly GCA_947284805.1. Taxonomy (NCBI): domain Eukaryota; kingdom Metazoa; phylum Arthropoda; class Insecta; order Lepidoptera; family Coleophoridae; genus Coleophora; species Coleophora flavipennella. Next base: position 10,441,048 of record OX369286.1, read on the forward strand.
ATCTCTCTCGTTCTATCTATATGAACGAGACTCAGTAGACTATAGTGGTGAGTTTAAGTTTGTGTTTACGTGTAGTTATATATGAATCATTTTTTATGAGATGAATGTATGGATAGAGCCGGTCCATTATATTTGGTCGAAGGAGCCACCATATTATCCAACTTTGGCGGAGTGGTTCTGCTCAGTACGTGAATGACATACTTTGATATTATTTTTTTAACCGACTTCAAAAAGGAGGAGTTTTCTCAATTTGACCGTATATTTTTTTATGTGTGTTCGCGGTTAACTTCGTCGTTTATGAACCGATTTTAATGATTCTTTTTTGTAGGAAAAGAGATATCCCAAGGGTGGTACCATGATAAGAAAACCAGCATCTGATGATGGCATCCCAGAGAAATCGAGGGGAACCTTAGTTTCCTGTTTGAAGTCGGTTTTTTTGTTCAAAATTATTAACATTGACAATATTTCCGCGCAAGTTTGAGAAACCATCCTTAAACTTTTCAGTACCGCTGCTGCGGCATAGATGGCGCCAGCTCGTATACTAACACAAACCTGCCTGTGCCCAACTCGTGCTGTGAGACCACGCCCTGTACCAATCAGAACTCATACCCTGGCTGCTCGGGGATTCTGAAGGACTTCTTTAGCACCTTTGGCCTGACTATTGGGATTATTGCCATTGCTGTTGGCGCTGTCGAGGTGAGACACAATGCGTATAAAGTACCTAAAGTACCTAGACCAAAAAAATTTTATCGTTCACACATGTCCCGCTATTATAGAACGCCTAGAAACGTTATTATGATACCCCAAGTCTTCGGCCAACTATCGAGTAGGAAGCTTGGGAGTGATCCAATGTTCTGAATCAAGACGAATGCAACGACACCATATTTAAATTTATTTACATTGACTTATGTGACAAAAATAATGGTAACTAGGGAATTTGCCACATATGACACGTAAAATTTAGAGGCTCAGGCCTAAACGGAGTTTTGAAGAAAAAAATATCATGGGGTAAATTAGAATATATTTTTAACAAAATAAAAAATAGCAATAAAATTTAAGTAAATTTAACTGAAGTTTCTTAGGTAAAACATAAAATTTAAATGTTAAAGAATTTAGTTAAATGGCGGTCAGACAACGATCGTCGCTTTCCCAGTATCCAAATAAATTATCAATTATAATTTATCAATTATCCTTATAACTTCGGGGGTACACAGAACAGTTGCTAATTAGAAAAACTAAAACATCTAAAGAACACAGGTAAGACATTTTAGAGGAGAACTCCGCACAGCAATAAAGTAAAGAAAAATAAAGAACTTCCCTCTATGCAGCTGGTACTGCGCCTGGCGTTGTATGGCGAATTCAACATGTATTTGGTAGTGTGGTTGCTGTGTCCCAGGGCAAAACAATATTCTGCGGCTATCTCCTGAAGTATTTGGAAGCACGGGAGCGGCAAACCCGCGCGTACGGAAAACCCTACAAAATAATAGTACATGAAGCTCGCACCAGCACCAACCAAAAACGCACCATGGTTTCCGAACATAAATTACTTACCTCCGATTAACAATTAGGAGGGCTTTGTTTCAGAAATACCACTAATATAAACTTTGATAACCATTTTAGTAAAATCGGGATCTAAACTGTAGAATAATAAAACAACAATCCCAAATACCCAAATTAAATAAAACTTGCAAAAATAGGCTTGGCCATCAGTCAATCAGAATAAATTTTTGTTTTACACTTGTCAAAAAGTCACAAATATTTTCAAATTCAATTTCCATAGACGAACAAAATCTAACGGAATTTAATTATGAAACGCAAAAAGGAGATTGGCTCGAAACGATAGTTTGCGTTTCACTTAGTAGTTTAGGCTTTCTAACATACACAGCCTGTCAGATTTTTTTGCTGAAATATATTATTATTGTGGTCGTTAAACAACCCATAACATCCGCACTGTCGAGGCTTGGGTTTCATTCCAGCCTTGAAAAGTTTAGGCCACAATAAACAATGTTTTTTTTACGTAACTATCACTATCATTATAGGTTTACCCCAATTCAATATTGTAGTAACATTAACTAAAAACAACAATCATAATTATAAAAAAGACAAGGTTAATTATTCGCTGGGTGCGAAGTACTAGGTGGGGGTAATATAATCGATCGCAGCGCTCATAGTGGCCAAAAGTAAAAATAATGTTGGCTCTGTCATCCGTCATATCTCATAGTAAACTGTTCAGACTTGTTTACCTAATTAATAAAACCAGGTCCTTAAAATAATATTCATTTCGATCTGAAAACGATATTTAAATTATCACTAGGGATACAGGAAAAATTATATATTTATATTATTATTGAATGAAACCAGTAAAATAGCTTTAACTTCTTGTTTTACAGTAAAACTACAACTAAAAATGAAGTAAACAAACCCTGACATGTTCAAAGTACCTAAAACAAACTTTTTGAATTAATTTAACATACCTCATTTGATTTGAATGTTCAAAAATGATTTTACAACCCTTTCTCCACCCAAATCAAGGTACCACAGTTATTTTGGAAAGAAATTAATAGATAATTTTGGATTATAATAATATTTATCACAATGTTGTGATTAAATGTCAAAACGTCTGAGCCAACAAAGTTGCGGACCTAGGTGGCGCTGAACTCGTGCACAGAGCCAATATGTTACTTAGATAACTTACAACTAAGTTTTCGAATACCGTCAGTGTTCACGTGAATATATCTATATCCTGCGCCACCCTATTAATAATAGGGATGACGGACGACACCATCAGAAATAAATTATGAACTCTTGATCACTAAATTGCCCCCCTACTTAAACTTCGGAAAACCTTACTCGTTTTGTTTCCCATCAAGTCTTCGATTTTTAAGTCACCAAAATCACAAAATGAGTATCTTAAATGACGCTGCTAAACTATGACGTCACGCCTAGGTATATCAAACATTTTTAGAATAAAACTTCGTTTTTGACAGATGATAAAAAGTAACTCAGATGACTAGCAGTCGTCATCCCTATTCCAACTGCCGTTGGGATAGGAGCGAATTTTCCTATGATTGTTCTGAAGAAAGATTCTTCAAACACTCTGTCCCTCGGACCAATCCTAAGCCTCGTGTTTGGGACTAGTAGCTCAAGGAACTCAAAATGTCAGGGTTGTTTATTTTACCCCGATAAACCGAAAGACATATTTTTAAAGCCAAATTTCTCCTCATCTCTTTTCTGATTATCCAAGAGGCAAGTCCAGATTGATCGAGATTGTAGGGCTAGTGGCGAATCCCACTCTCAGAAATCTTCAAGCCGCCTATTAGGCCTCTGACATGGCTAAAGATGGCCATTTAGTAATAACCACCAGCACCTACGGTTTAAAGTGCCTTGCGAAGTAAGGAAACAATCGAGATCATAAGCATCATATCAGCCGAAAAACGTCCAACGCTGGACAAAGGCCTCCCCCAAGGCTTTCCACGACGACCGGTCCTGCGCTGCCCGCATCCATCGGCTTCCCGCAATCTTCACCAGGTCGTCGGTCCACCGCGTGGGAGGCCTGCCTACGCTACGTTTTCTGGTGCGCGGTCGCCACTCAAGAACTTTACTGCCCCAACGGCTATCTGTTCTACGAGCTATGTGCCCTGCCCACTGCCACTTCAGTTTAGCGATTCTGTGAGCTATGTCGGTTACTTTGGTTCTCCTGCGGATCTGGCGAGGCGATTTGGCCGTGTGAGGCGAGGCTGCTCACCCCGAGGCTACCTCTAGTCTATACGCACCTAAACTCGTAATATCTCTCTCTTGCAGCTAGTTACGGTGGTTTTCGCTCTCTGTCTGGCAAACAACGCCAGGAACAAGGAAAGACGGTCCAGATACTGAATCATGGCGTACCAAGCGGCTACTAATAAGTATAGTCTTAACTTTAATTGTTAATAATAAGTTTTTACCAATTTTATAAACCCTAGCCATAGAAATACCTCCTGTTCGAAGTTTTGAAAGTAATTTAATTATTTTGTTTACTGAATTGCCTATTGCTTAGTCCGCAGTTAGTTACTAAGTTCTTTATTTTAAAAATATATATATATTTATATATATTAATTTTAAAAACTGTACCAAGTAAATTTTTACTTATCTAAACCTTTTTAATAGGTATTTTACTATAGAAGTGGTCTATAGTAAAATACCTTATTTTATACATTATTTTATTATAAACAAATCTTGTACCCTTAATATTGCAAACGCGTGCATTATGTTAAGAATAATTTATAATTAATTATAACTACTTACTTACCCATAATTTTATTTTTTATGTACATAATGATTTAGTACTTTGTATATTAAGTGACAAAGTTTATATTATTAAAAATATGTTCATATTTAATAAAATACCAGAAGAACAATTAAAGAAGACAAAGAGGGGAGTGCGGTGAGTAGAGATGCAGGGTAGGAGGGTGAAAGTAGAAAAGGGAGGGAGAGGGGCATTGATTTACGAGTAGATGATCGTTGTAAGAGAGACAAAAGGAGAGGGGTTATGACTTTAGAGGAGTGTGTGTTTCGTAGAAGGGAATAGCTGGGAAATGAGAAGAGGTATGAAGGGAGAAGTTGTGTGACACGACGGGTAGGTACGAAGGTATGTAAGAGCGTAGATTCTTAAACAGTGCCGTGCGTGTTCATAGAATTTAATGAGAGGTAAAAGCAAAGTAAAAGACCTGAAAATAACATACAAATTAGAAAAACGTTAGAACACTTACATTTTAATTATAAATCACAAACGAGGAAATACATTAAATAATCTTACCCGTAATGGGTCTTTTGTAAAGTATTAAGGAATGAATTATTAAATCTATTATTAATGTGTTATGATGATCGAGTTTTGGTTTTTTGATTGAAAAGTCAGATGGATGACAGCGCATGCATGAAAAAGAAATAGATGGAATGAAAAGAAGATCGTATGAAAGAAGAATGAATAACAGCGCACCGCGCTACAGGTGTAAAGTGTGGGGTGGTGTGGTGAGGGGATATGGACTTGTAAAGGGGGAGTCTTATCTTATCTTATCTTTGTAAGTGGGGGCTGCAGTTGCAGCGACACTTCGACCCAATGGGATCTTTTGTGTCTACCCCTATAACCTTTGCACCCCAACCTACTCGAGGATGTGCTGCATTAATGCAGCAATTCCGCTGATTGGAAGGTGCTTGTAGTCCTCCGGTGTTGGGTAGCCATCACCTAGGAGGTACATACGCTTACTAGCCAGGACATCGCAGTGACACAGTAAGTGGGAGTCACTTACGGGTGAGTGTTGTGAAGGGAAAATTAGTAATTTGAATGAGGTAAGAAGTAAGGAGCGTGGGTAAGGAGACGAGCAAACGAAACACGCGGACATTCACACACCAATCAGAGTAAAAATTAGAGGTGAGGTTGGTCGTTGCATCAATCAAATTTTTATTTCGCGCGTCCACCATCAAGTTAAAATGCGCTAAAAATCCATCGCTGTTATGGGCTTCGATACGTCCGCCACCACGAATATCAATGAAAAATCGCGTCACAAACCTAAATTCAAGGTAACCGCGACTGTGCCGTAGGTACCTATAGGCGTCCCGTTAGCTGCCACCAATTCATAGGCAGACGTGGTGCGAGCCGTATGAATTAGTGACTTAGGGTATACGCATAAATCCGCGCCCGTGTCAATTAAAAACCTCACCTTGGTATGGATATCTGTCAAGAACATGCGGCGCGATGCTGTGGGCTGGGAGTTCATCTCGTCCGCCGCTAATGACTACCGGCGGCATTTCCCGGCATCTATGGCGCGTTATACGCGCATGGCTGCATGCAGGTACTGGCTTTTGGTCCAAATTTCCAATGGTACCAGCACTGCCAGTCCGCGATGTAGAGCACCTCCTCGCGTGACCTCGCGAGAGAGATCGCTGCCTCGGCCTTGTGTCCCTCGTTGCGTCCGCAGCTTGCAAGCGGTCGGCTATACTCCGCAACAATCCCTTAACTTCGGCCAACTCGCCTTCTAATTGCACAATACGCTGGTGCGCGGGGTCGGCGGGTGTAACGGCTGATATAGAGGGCGTCGCCCTTGTGCACCGGAGCCTAGTATTTTCAGCTACCAGGTCTGCGATGTCGGCAAGAGCATTCAGTGGCGTGTCCCGCTTCGCTACTACCGCGGCCTGCATGTCGGTAGGTTGGCCCTTGGTCCATATGACCCTTACGACTTCGTCCGACATGTCACTGCCTGCTAAGGACCGTAGGTGGCGCAAGAATTGTGATGGAGCGCGGTCGCTGATTTCCTCTGCTTCTAGTAATCGCTGAGTTTTAATGGTCTGGGACTCACCAAACCTCTTAATTATTTGACTTTTTAGGTCCTCGTACCGCTGTTCTGATACTATAGATAGATCGGCAATCAAATCACTTATTTCCTTAAGTGCTACTGAGTCCATTTTACTAATTATGTATAAACACTTCTCCGTAGGGTCATTTATTTGTGACATTCGAAGAAAACTCTCCGCGCATATCAGCCAGGTGGCCGGATCTGCCTTATTGAATTCGGCCATACGTAGCCACAACGTGTGCTGGGCCAGACCACTAGCGTTTTCCACGGAGTTCGGCATTGTATAAAAGTCTACTTACTCGGTTGAGCCACACACACACACACACACACACACACAAAAATATACGGAGAGAAAAGTTTAAAAGTTATCAATAGTTATCACAGGGACAAAAAAAATATTTCACACGAATATAACGATACTAAAAGTTTTAAAAAGTCACTGTCTTACTCGCGTGTTACACTCGCGACGCTATAAAGTTTATATTACACACTTGAGCGCGATGAAAGATATCAGATCACGTCGGGGTCACCACTGTTGCGCTTCTCACTAAAGTCGGGTGTAATGACTCACGTCGCGTATAAAATGAAAGTTCAGAACTTCTATTTAAACTGATAACTGTATAATATCAGAAAACACAAAATATAACACGGACATACAAAGTAGGTACAGAAATCGGTATGCTAAGTTAGTCCCTAGGAGAACGTCCGATCTATATCGTGGCTGGGAATTGACTCCTTTTGGTGTGTCTCGTAACATTCAATAACGACTAGTTACGGAGATCGGGGGGTGCTCTTAACGGTACTAAGATACAAAGAAATATTAAGAATATTCGTGGAAAAACAGAGGTACAGTACAGCAATAACAAACAGGGATACAATACTTAATAAAACTATAAACATTTAGCTGGGTAGAAACTAATAAACGTCGGTGTGTCTTTTGTACAAATTACGTTCCCATAGCGACGTCTGGTACATTCTATTGTCCTTATGTAGACCGTAATAACAGTTAGACCCGAAAGCAATTAGAAATCCCTTACAATGTGCAAGACCGCCGAAACGTAACCAGGATGTACCTCAATAAACTGTAGTTACATAAAGTCATATAAAAATATAAAGTGTCCGTGTTTACGGCTTCAAAATCCAAGAACTGTTATTAGTTGTGTCTCGACAAAAAATAAAACTTTTTAGGGTTCCGTGGGACCAGGAAATGTGGTCGCCACACTTTTACTATGATTTCGTGTTGTGACGTATCGTTACCAGGGTCACGGTAGAAGAAAAGAGTACTAAATATATTACTTGGTAAACGGCACGGAAATACACAGTTATGCAGTAATTAAGCTTGGAGAGTATTAAGCTTTCTCTTAGCAATTTGCGGAGATCGGTACTGATAAATGATCTTCATCGTCACCATATCAGCCAAAAAAACGTCCACTACTGGAAAAAGGCCTCCCGCAAGGATTTTCACGACGGCCGGTCCTAATGTTGTCCTGAATGATCTTATCATGTACAAAACTTTGAGCCGGAACAGTTCCGTAGTAACTCGATATCCACAATATGGTACGAAGTAACTAGTATCTCATCTGTGATATGGTTCTCAAAACATATCCATCTAAGCCCAAGATACCGCACTCGGTGTACCTGTTCTATATGATTCTTATCGACTAGCTTTTGCCCGCGGCGTCACCCGCGTGGGTATCGTTTTTATGAGTAACCGCCTCCCTAATGGTTAGTCCATTCGCTTCACACCAGGAGGTCGCGAGTTCGATTCCCGGCGGGGTCAACTTTATAAGACTCGGTTTGGTTGGTGGTAGGACATTTTCTAAGCCCGCCTGGCTATCTACCACCATCTTATTTAAGCCTTGCCGCCAAACATCAAGTGTTAACAACATTGATGTGTTCCGGCTTGAAGATAAGATAGATAGATCCCCATTGCGTTGGGGAATCTTGGTAAGCCCGCTTCCATCTTCGGCATCATCGTCACTTACCATCAGGTGAGATGATGCCAAGGGCTTACCAATTAAGAATAAAAAAAAATGGGTGTTTGAGGGTGAGTGGTGCACGAGCCGCAAACGGTTTTCTTTACTTGGTCCAGACTTTAACTACATCATTAACAACCCCGCTTCACAGTCCCGCGGTTCAATCCTTATCTGTATTATAGGTATTGATTTTTTTTCTATAATTCTTAGCATGACATGGCGCTTGCGTTTATGTTTTTCGTATGAATGTTCCAATAGTGATTACCTAGCCACATCCCGGACACTGCAAACAACGGTCGTGAAATGACATTTCTATACAAATAACGGAGTAAACAAAATCACGGCGATATCCTGTACGTTCGAGAACGAAACTGTAACCAATCTTCATCAACCTGGAGACGATGGGTGAGGTTGGAATCTACTACGGCTTCTCCCGCGTGGACATCGTTTTTATGGCTGTCTTAGAGGGTGCGCGTTGCGCAGGCCGCAAGCGGCTCGCGACCGTGGACATGAATTTTCTCCAGATCCCTCGGGAACTAAATCAGGATATGCTTATTAGTAAATCATGTCATTTTCCACCCCCTCAACCATCTCTGTGCAAAAAAATCACACAATCCATTGTTCCGTTGCGATGTTAAAGAAATTAACAAAAAAAAATATTTTCAGTTCCCTCAGGAACTGCATCGGGCTTTGCTATTTTCACGAAATAATAAGTAGCCTATGTCCTTCCTCGTGACACAGGCTACCTGCATGCCAAATTTCATTAAGATTTGTCAACGAAATAAAGCGTGAAAAGGTAACAAACAAACACATTTTTACATTTATAATATTTATTAGTAAGGAAACCGTGTTTAAATAAAATTAACCTTGAGTATTATAATAAATTGTGATGAACTGTTAATAACTGTACCTTATGTATAATTAGTTCCAATTTATCATATTAACCGAACGATTAAATATGAAACAATTAAAGTTAAATTATATTACAGTTTGTGTATCTTAGTTTTTGAAAAAAAATATCTAAGTATAGGTATGGCACCTTCCGGTGCGTGGTCGCCAGCCGAGAACTTTACTGCCCCAACGGCCATCTGTACTACGAGCTATGTGCCCCGCTACTGCCACTTAAGTTTAGCTATTCTTTTCTTTTTTTTGGTGATGGTAAATGTGTTATGTAATTTTTTGTTGTATTAAATAAATATAAATAAATGTTGGTTACCTTGGTTCTCCTCATTTCTGATTAGATCGCGTAGGGAAACTTCAAGCATAGCGTAGCGCAGGCAGCCCTCCCACCTGGGGGACCGACGACCTGGTTAAGGTCAGGCAGCGCAAGACCGGTCGTCGTGGAAATCCTTGGAGGAGGCCTTTATCCTTATCATTATATGTGATAATATTATGTCACCTAACTTACTTACTTATAGGTTACTACGTACTTATTTCTTTCTCTCTCAATCTCTCTCTTTCTTATCGTGTGGCACAATTAACCATGCTATCCAAGGGATAGACGGCAATTGCCTGTTGTTGCACTTAGCATCACCCGCGGTCACGTGCAGGGCATTTAGTTTTACACCTACAGACGTGTGCCACGAGACCTTCTGGAATCGAAATCGGATGTGAAGGTTTCCTCACGTTGTTTTCCTTCACTGTTAAAGCAATCGATAAGAAAATAATACACGGTGTAAAAAAAATTAAGTAGGACCCGTTAACTGGGGCTTATACTCATCATACTGAACAAGTTTCCCCAAGGAACCCATAGATAGACAATTCGCTAAAAAAAAATTTCGACGCTCCATAAAAAATGCACAAAATTGGTCAATCAACTGAACGTTTTGTATGAAGAATTTAATTTTTTTTGCGATTTCAGCAAACTTGTAGAACAAAAAAAGTTCAGTTTGATGAGTAGAAGCCCCAGTTAACGCGGCCTATACCAATTTTGTTACACCCCGTATAAATCAGCTCATATACGTCCCTACCGAGGGGCTGGAGCCTACCCTGAGTTAGGGCGATCAGTGCGGGTTGGTCGACTTCACGCACAACCTTCGAGTTTCTCCGTAGGCGTGTGCAGGTTTCCTCACGATGTTTTTCCTTCACCGTAAGAGCGTCGGATAAAAGTACATATGAAATCGAAATTCGAAAACACATTGGTACGTGGCAGGATTCGAACCACGACCTCCCGGACAGGAGGTAGCGGCCCTTGCCATTACGCCACCGACATAAGAAAATTAACCTAAGGATGAATTTTCGAGAAATTCCTAGAAACCCGGGACTTCTGTAGGTACTTACTTACTTAACAATTATCGTTCTTTTTTAAAGTTCCGAAGCCTTGAGCATCGCTGCAAAGTCGCCTGTTTATCGGATTATTTACGAATAGTGTGCGCAAGAAATACACGATCTCATTCTTTCAACTTCATTCCACCTCGCATCAGACAATTAGACTCTATCCAAAGGGAGTTGTTTATAATCCTCATTTTTATACGGGCAGCAAATGCTTGGAATTCCTTGCCTGCGTCAGTGTTTCCCGTCTCCTACAATTTGGGGACCTTCAAAGCGAGAGTGAATACGCATTATATACATTAGCGTGTACCATGCTCAATTGCATCGTCACTTTCCATCAAGCAGGTAAGATACAGACAAAAAAATTAAAATTTTAGATTTCAAAAAACTAACAATGTGTGGACATGTGCGGATTAACATCAACAACGTCCAAAAATAGCCCTTTTTTCTATCCTTGTCTTCTGTTCAATAACTACAGGTATTGAACGGTTTTCTAAATAACACCGGGGATCCAGTTCTCTTATGGGTGATCGAAGGTAGTAACACAAAAAAATATGATGCTAAAAGTTCTTTAGGAATCGATTTAACTTCTGAGCGCCTGCCAGGAAGCAAAAAGCAAACTTATTTTAAGATAACCTTGCTCAGATACCTACTCTCTAACTTCTCCCAGTCATAAATAAAACATTCTTGCCTTGAAGGGTTCCGTTTCCAAAGGGTATCAAAAGACACTACTACTAAGCCTACACCGTTCTTGTGTCTGTTCGACTTTTAAGAGCTTGTACCTTTTGAACCATGAAAGTTAACAGGCTGATTTTTTACAGAATATGTGATACTAGCTGTGCCCGCGACTTAGTCCGCGTGGAATAGTGTCTTTGGGTAGATTGATGTGTGTTTTAAACACAAAATTGTTTTATAGTTGGTAATAGAACATTTTTAGGCATGGTAAATCTATGAACTTTGTACAAATCCAACTGCACATCATAAATTGGTCGACTATTATTCCTAAACTAAGAAAGTCTACTTAGCCGTGATAGTCCTTTTAAATTGATTATATTATGTCCTATTTTTTTCATTTTTCCAAATGTCCTAAAATAGCGGCTTAGCTGGTAGCTGGCTGCTACAAAAAATTTTTTTCAAGATTTTATTTTACCACTCTAGTTGGCGTGATGAACATGTATACTCATGCCAAATTACAGCTATCTAGTACTAACAGTATATGTCTGAATTTGATATCAAAAGTTGAAATTCCAAACCAAAAAAAAATTATAAATTAAAAAAAAAGTTTTTTTAACTACAAAATTGTGTGTTAATCAGCACGCTCAAAACACTTGAAATGTGATGTTTTTAATGTTCTTTTCTTCGAGATAATTGCCGCTTAGTAACATTTTTATCTTCCTATTATTGAACGATTGGGGTTTTCCCTCACCGGGATCAGACTTAGGTCAAACCTTATCTCTTTTATCTCCAGTCGGTAGCGCAAAAATAAGATCTTTAAAATCGAACTATTTATAAGTTATTTGAGTTTTTTTTCTGCTATAATTTTCTAAAATCGGTATCACATTTGAGCTTAGTGCTCACAGAAATTAAGACTTAGGACTGATGGTCCTTACCTAGAGTATTTGAACTCAGAATTCTAATTCTTTCAACAGTGATCTCCCGTGTGTGTTTTGAATAAATTGTTGATTTTGAGTAATGAAATAATGAGCGGATTTGTATTTTTTACGTACAAATATTTCTTGAAAAATCAAATTACTCGTATGTGTATTGGCGCTAAGTGATTTTGAGAAACTATCACTTGATAGTTAAATAAAAAGTAATGAAATAACTTAAACTAATAAATATTTAGTGTAAACTTAAAATAAACAAAATATCAATTTCTTTATTAACTATATTTCTTCAAATTCATTAAGTATGCGTCTTTGCCCGTAAAATGTGAACGTAGTTCTAAGAACATTAGAACATTTCACTGTTAGATCGCATAGTATCTATGAAGTAGAGTAAAAAAGATATTGGGTTTTAGATAAAAAACTGAAATTTCTCTGCATCCTTAGACCTAGTACTACTGATGGTATTGATATGGTTGCCGTTTTTATTAGTTTATACAGACAGTAATCTGCAGCACAAAAGGTTGCAGTTCTTCCCACACCTGCCATTCCGTGAACAACAATTGGGCCTAGCGATGACTGTCCGTTAGCCAATGCTTCAAAGACAAATTCTTGGTGATGCTTATTGACCACTAACAAAAAGTCAAGAAACGATTTTACATCAGGAGTTCCGTTTTCTGGTAATAGACAGGCGACTTTGTGGAGATGCTCGAGGCTTTAGAGCCTGTATGATACAAGTTCCTCATCGCCAAGAGTCTCCTAGCGCGTCGGTCGATAGAATCCAAGGCATATAGCTGGTAACGAGCCGATCCGTCCCACAAGTGAGAGCAGTACTCCATACAGTTAACTACTAATAGCGCTACTACCGATACAGCCGGGGATGTAACACGCAAGCTCAAAAAGTGGCCATTCACTCTCGTCTTGAAGATTCCTAAATTATACGAATCGTGGAATACAGACGCCGGCAGGGAATTCCACTCGTTGCCCGTTCGCATAATGAACGAAGAAGCAAAACGCTTCGTGCGTGAAGGTGGAACATCAACGACAAAGGGGTGGAATCGCCCTCCGCACTTGGTCGTTAGATGATGAAATGAAGAGGGGGAATGAGGTCGTGAAGCTTCAGGACACACTTTCCGAAATGAATCCTGTAGAACACCGATAGACTATTTCCTATTATGACTAAAACTATTTTCCGTAGGTCAACGTATTATATTGAGTTTACCACTTTTTTTATTGATAGAATTCTTATAGGTTTTCCTGTAATCTACAAGCAATGAACTGTATTTTGATTTTTTTTTTATTTTAGGCCCAGTAGTTTCGGAGAACAGGGGGGGGGATGGTCAATTTTCGTCTTCTTTCATGAATGAAATCAAAACTATACTTTTTACAATATAAACAAAAATATATTTAAGATCCTGATAACGAGCCCTTTCATTTGATATATGACACAATAAGATTTCCAACATTTTTTTTTTTTAATTTCCTAATTTGTCCCCCGAAAATAACCCTTGTTTAAAAACAAAATTTATTTACTTTGCACATCTGTATTTGGGTCATAGGATTACACCATCCTACCAAATTTCACCTGATTTGGTCCAGTAGATTCGGAGAAAATTGGCTTGGACAGACGGACGGACAGACAGACAGACGCACGAGTGATCCTATAAGGTTCCGTTTTGTTGTTTTTTTGTACGGAACCTTAAAATGAAGCCCGCGTTTCCTCTTAAACGTAAAACTGAACAACTTCGTTCTACAAATTTTGCTCTTTTAAAAAAAAAAAGGGATTTACATGTTGATTAGCTGATAAGCCAACTGTCTCAAGTTTTACAGTCTCATGAGTAGAAGCCCTTCCAAAAATGTGTTCTATAAAATAGTACGAGGTGTTCTCAAAATATCTGCCAGTGTTGCAAGGGATGCTTCTACTCGAAAAACTGAACAACTTGCCAGCAGTAACCCGTGGTCAAAAATCGACATAACAAAAGACTTGATGGAAAACAAAACGAGTAAGGTTTTCCGAAGTATAAGTAGGAGGGCAGTTTAGTGATCAAGAGTTCATAATTTATTTCTGATGCTGTCGTCATCCCTATTATATTAACAAAAATAACAAAATTTAATAAATATATGTATTGGTATATTCAGTTACATCAAAAAATGGCCTAAGGCTAAAAACAAACTGTCACAGTAGGTATGTTCCTTGTGTACATATCCGATATGATAACTTATCAGAGACTAGCTGTGCCCGCCGATCGCTATGCTGAATGGTCATACTTAATCTGAAATTTAGCAGTAACTAGCTGTTTCCCGCAGCTTCACCCGCGTGGACAACGTTTCCATGACTTTGCGAGGGTGCGCAAAGAGTAAAAAGTAGCCTGTGTGTTAATCCAGGTCCTAATATGTCTACAAACCAAATTTCAGCCAGATCTGTTCAGCAGTTTTTGCGTGAAGAAGTAACAATCATACACACTCACAAATTTTCGCCTTTATAATATTAATGTGATGTGATTAATCTATTATCTATTTATATTGTAGGGACACAAAATGTTGACCAAGCAAATTAGCAATGTACTAGTGTGTAAGCACGACTAGTCAGTCGTTCCCGGTAACCCTACTCGCCTGCCCGCGCTCGCGCCGCTGCGCCGGTGCAAATAAATTACCTATATGGCCTTTGTCCAGCAGTGGACGATTTGTGGCTGATATGATGATAACCTATATATTCTACAATTAAAGTGTTAACCGTATTAGACCCTTTCTATATCACACCCTCCGAAGGACACGCACCCCCTACAGTGGCAACAAAACCTACAGTGGTGACCCCGACGTGATTATAAATCCTGGTGCAGCCTTCCGCCATGGACTGCACCTGACTTAGTTTCCCGAACTCTTCCAATTGCACGGCTTGACACACCTAGTTGCTTTCTCCCTGTACCGATAATGCGCTGTACACAGCCAATCCGGACTTTCAGGTGTACGTCTAGAAAACGACCAGTTCCTTTTTCCTCTCCAGTTTCCTGGGGATTTCGACCTATTTCTAAATCTATCCCTGCTGAAACTTCTTGATCTCGATCTCGTTCTAGCTATCCTCTTCACTTCAGCACTCAGTTTTGCAATTTCAGCTGACAGGTCTACGTTTTTCTTATTGCTAGACTCACCGATACTGCTACTAGGTTGCGACTGGTGTACCTCTGAGACGTCTAATGGCCTGGAGTTCTCCAGTATGGTGTCTGCTACCACTGCTAAATTCTCTAGATCCTTGGCTTTACTGACTGCCAGTACAGCTCTGACGTGTGCTGGAAGGTGGTTCGCCCACATCATCCTCAACGTCGCATCAGCCATCTTTCCCCTTGCCAGGTCTCGCATTTTTCTGAGGAGTTGTGATGGTTTCTGATCACCTAACTCCATTTCGCTCAGTAACTTCTGAAATTGTCGGTTTTCGGATTCCTCATATACCGTTAACAATCTGTTTTTCAGAGTTTCATACTTTCCACTTTCTGGCGGTGAAACTAATATGTCGCTGACCTGCTTGATGACATCTTTCCCGAGCCTCGTGACTACTAGATTAAACTTGTTTTCGTCGCTGAGCTTTTGCGGCGCTAATACAGCGTCGACCCTTATGAACCATAGCCTAGGTTCATCTTGCCAAAATTCTGGTAATTTCGATTGTACCGATACTGCTGCAGCCATGTTACCTTCGCTTTCTTGTTTAACCGGAATTGCAGTAGGATTAGCCGGTGTTACTACTGTGGGAGGTTGTGTTGACACAGGTATCTGTGGCTGTCCTGCCGCGGGATCCCTTGTGGATTCATTGCAGTTCACAAACAAAATAAAATGTCCTACTCTACTCGCCACCGATGAAAATGAGTCATCCCCGTTGAAAAAAAAAAAGTTCACACAATTTAGATCACACCCTCTTACACTATGTTCGGTTCAAATCACAGTTCACTGTTATATAACCGTCCATAAACACATGCGTACGCGACTGTCCAAACGCGGAATGTCCAAACGCGTTTTTTTTTTGTTCCGGTCGGGTTAGTTACACCATTTATAACTCAAGAACGGATGGACCAATTTTTATAATTTTTGTGTTTTTGCATTTTTTTTCGTCCGGAATAGGATAATAAGTATTAAAGTATATATTCATCAATAAAAAATATTACCAGTCAAAAAATAATTGGTTTTACGGTAGGGAAGGGTAGTTTAGTGTAGGTGTAGTATAGTTAGGGTAAGGAAGTGTAGTGTAGGAAAGGGTAGTGTAGGGTAGGGTAGTGTAATTTAGGGTAGGGTAGGGTAGTGTAGGGTAGGGTAGGGTAGTGTAGTGTAGGGTAGTGTAGGGTAGGGTAGGTTATTGTAGGGTAGTGTAATGTAGGGTAGGGTAGGATAGTGTAATTTAGGGTAGGGTAGGGTAGTGTAGGGTAGGGTAGGGTAGTGTAGTGTAGTGTAGGGTAGGGTAGGGTAGTGTAGGGTAGGGTAGGTTATTGTAGGGTAGTGTAATGTAGGGTAGAGTAGGATAGGGTTAGTGTAGGGTAGTGTAGGGTTGTGTAGGGTAGTGTAGGGTAGGGTATTGCAGTATAAGTTGGAACGAAGTTCGCCGGGACAGCTAGTTATTCATATCATTGTTGCACCTGCCTAACATTAATTACATGTCTGTCTTGTCAGGGTATATCGGAGTGAAACAGTGGTGAATTTTTATTTTTTTTATTTAAACAAATAAAAAGAGATGGAGAATCGGATACCCCTGTATTTTCGCTTTGCTCAGTTTTAGTCCGTAGTTTCTTTTTATTCACAATTGGTAAGCCTTTGGCATCATGTCATCTGATGGTAAGTGACGATGATGCCGAAGATGGAAGGGGCTTACCAAAACACCCCAACGCAATGGAGAACTGGCTATCTTATCTTTAAGCCGGACCACATCGATGTTGTTAGCATTGATGTTTGGCGGCAAGCCTTAGATAAGATAGTGGTAGCTAGCTAGGCGGGCTTAGAAAATGCCCTTCCACCTATCAAACTGAGTTTTACAAAGTCGAACCAGCGACCTCAAGCCTTAACTTTCCTTTAACCTAACCATTATACGCCACGGAGGTGGTTCCGTAAAATCGTTTCATTATTTCCAGAGATTACCTCCTACATACCTACAAACAATCAATTTGACCTCTATATAACACTAGATTTTGCCAGCGGCTTCGCTCGCGTTAACATAGTTTCTATGACTTTCTTCGAGTGTGCGCAGTGCGCAAGGCGCAAGCGGTTAGCGAGCGTGGAAAAGAGTAGCCTATGTTTTATTCCAGGTCCTAATCTGTGTCATCATCATCATATCAGCCGAAGGAGGTCCACTGCTGGACATAGGCCTCCCCCAAGGATATCCACGACGACCGGTTCTGCGCTGCCCGCATCCAGCGGCTTCCCGCTACCTTCACCAGGTCGTCGGTCCACCGAGTGGGAGGCCTGCCTATGCTACGCTTTCCAGTGCGCGGTCGCCACTCGAGAACTTTACTGCCCCAACGGCCATCTATTCTACCTAGTTCTTCAATTCCTGTCTACCTTCCAAATTTCATCCAGATCCATTCAGTAGTTTATGCGTGAAAAAGTAACAAACATCCATACATACAGTCACACATCCATACACACAAACTTACACATTTATAATATTAGTAGGATTAGTAGGCAAAATGATGTTCTCTTATCTATCACTTTATGACGAAATTGTTATTCTGAGTAACGCACTCATGCCTGAAACAAATTACTCAATGTAATGTATCAGTGTTGACAATACGTTTACACAAAGCGCGCATATTAAACTTGTTTTGGACAAAAGTGATAAAATAAAAAAACTAAAAATGTGCTGTGGAGAGTTTGTTGCTAAATATGTGCTATTTTTCTTTAATTTGGCATGCACCGTAAGTAACTATTTCCTTTTTGTACTTTACATCTAATTTCAGGTTCGAAATTTAAATTTTGTTTTATGTTTAAGGGTCTCCAGGAGGCTCGAGTTTCCATACAAACGTAGTTCTGGTTTAACACAAAAACTGCATACTGGATTGAATTCAAACTTTGCGAATATATTGAGTAGACACATATCGATGTTTGTAATTAGTTTTCGATGTACTAATATAAAACGGAAAAATATAAAAGTAGTTTCAAACTTTCAGTACAAAACTAATTTTAGCCTTTGTTTAGTTATTTGTTATGTTTTAATTTATTTCAATGAAAACTAATTACAAACATCGATATGTGTCTATTCAACATATTAGCAAAGTTTGGATTCAATCCGGCATGCAGTTTTTGTATGAAATCGGAACTACGTTTGTATGGAAACGCGAGCCTCCTGGAGACTCTTAAGTAGAATATTAAATCAGATATTCACTGACCGCCTGGACGGAAAGAGGAGTGGAGGACGAATGCCTATGTGATGGGCCGATGCGATAAAAGAAGTGACCGGGATGACACTGCAGGCTAATATCCACAGAGCTTAAAATCTAGCGGCCTGGATAGCTGTGGTGGCACGTGCGACCCACGATGGTCACATCCCTTAGCCATGAGGATACGACAAAGAAGAAGAAGAATATTAAAAAAAAACATAAAATCAAATATTTATTTCAAGGAGCGAAACCCTTACAATAGACAAAAGATACGGAACGAACAGACTTACCTTAAATGTTTCTTTTTCTTTTGCAGCTTGTAGGCCTTGCCTTTATAGTGCTTGGCATAGTGGTCATCACCAACATCACTGACCTGGTGGCGCTCGTGCCTGATAACTTGAACTTGATTCCCATCGCTTTGATAGTCTTTGGTTGCGTAGTCTTCTTCATTGCGTTCCTGGGATGCTGGGGAGCCGTGAGAGAGAAAGGATGCATGCTGGTGATGGTAAGCATTACCTTTAAATCTACGTAACACTTTTGCTATAAATGGTCGTTGGACTAGAAAAATTCCCTACGCGATCGAATCAGAAATGAGGAGATCCGTAGGAGAACCAAAGTACCCGACCTAGCTCACAGAATCGCTTAACTAAAGTGGCAGTGGGCAGGGCATATATCTCGTAGAACTGATGGCGGGTGAGGCAGTAAAGTTCTCGAGTGGCGACCGCGCACCGGAAGACGCGGTGGACCGACGATCTGGTGAAGGTAGCGCGAAGCCGCTAGATGCGATCGGCGCAGGACCGGTCGTCGTGGTAATCCTTTGGGGAGGCCTTTATTCAGAAGTGTACGTCTTTCGGCTGATATGATGATGATGGAGGGTCCGTCGTCGAATGTGCAGACGCGACTCTTAAAGTATTTTAACCATGTCGTTCGAAATGAGGTCTCTATGGAGCGCGCTCGAGCGTCTGGTTACGCTAGTACTCTTTATTGTACTGTGGTATGGTGGTGCAAGGTCATATCTAGACGGCAAACGTGCACTTGAGGCCAGCGCTGGATGAACCTTTAATTAAAACTACAACGCAATGTTCCATCACAGTCTGACAAGACAATCGTGTGGAGGTCGAGGGTCAAGCCCCAATTGCCCCGTTACCGTTGGGGACAATTCATTTAATTTAATTCATACAGGCGGTTGCGGCGGAGAACGTAGAGTTCATTCGTTGAATAGCTGCACCTTTGATAAATGCCGCTCGCCGTGGCCGGCTCGCATCAAACAAAGGGGCGGCCACTTTGACGGAGTGAGTGTTTGACTCAGGGCGGCCCCTTTGACGGAGTGTTTGTCGCGAGCCGGCAAAGGTGGAGCTAATTCAGCAAACGAAGTTTACCCGTGACTAATAATGTAGGCGTTAACCGGAACATCAAAGGCGCTGGCTGGACCGCTGAATGGATTGTGCTGAAGCTCTGTAGTTCTATCTATGAAACCAGGTCACAGATGAGATACTAGCTGATGTTTCTATGGTCCAGTGTACAAGATACGCTACTAACAGCTTTATAGGTGGAGACATATTTTTTATTTTTTTTATTTACTATTGGTAAGCCCTTGGCATCATCTTACCTGATGGTAAGTGACGATGATGCCGAAGGTTGAAGCGGGCTTACCAAGATTCTCCAACGCAATGGAGAATTGGCTATCGTATCTTCAAGCCGGAACACATCAATGTTGTTAACACTGATGTTTGGCGGCAAGACTTAGATAAGATGGTGATAGCTAGCCATGCGGGCTTAGAAAATGCCCTAACATCAACCAAGCCGAGTCTTACAAGTTTACCCCACCGGGAATCGAACCCGCGACCTCCTGGTGTGAAGCAAATGGACTACCATTTCGCCACGGAGGCTGTTAAAACACACATCGCAAGATCTTCAGTAGCCAACGTGGACGGCACCACCATTATCATGACAACGAGCACTCTGTTAAGAGTGTACGTATGAGGAGGAAAAAGTACCAAACACGATAACAGAACTCAGATGACGCATGCTTTTGAGTCATGTTCTGATGAACAGTCATAATTAAGGAAAAATAAACATTTTGGTCGAGATAACGTCACCATTCGAACTGATAGTTCCTAGTTACTTTGAATGTTTAAAATGTCATGTTTTAGACCTGGTGAAGGTCGCAGAAAGCCTCTGGATGCGGGCAGCGCAGAACCGTTCGTTATGGAAATATTGGGGGAGGCCTTTGTCCAGCACAGTGCACGTCTTTTGGCTGAAATGATGATGATGAATTTAGTAAATTGATGATGATGATCTATCCGACCGATTTCGGTCATGGCGACCACTTCGACTCCTAGTCGGTTTGCCGCGCGTGCGCTCGAAGATGGTTTATGTAGCCAATCTTCGCAGCGAAACTCCTCGCGCACTGAGGGCATTTAAGTATGCCACCCTCGTAATTGTATGAAATGGTCGCAGTTGGTCGGGCCTTTAACTGGTAAATTTATCAATGACTAGTATTCCCGGCAATATTCGTACCACCTTACACTACACTACACTACCCTACCCTACCGTTCCCTACACTTCCCTAAACTACACTACACTACCCTAGCCTACCGTTACCCACTCTACCCTACCCTACCCTACACTTCACTACACTACACTACACTTCACTACACTACACTACCCTACTCTACCCTACACTACACTTAACTACCCTACACTACCCTACCCTACATAAGAACCTTCTCCTGACAATAACGAACTAGACAAAAAAAGAATTAGCGAAATCGGTCCAGCCGTTCACGCGTGATGCCGTGACCAAGGGAAATAGGGATTCATTTATATATAAATATAAATGGTTAGAAACAATAGTTCGTTATCACTTCCACTGCCACTGTCCACTCTATATAGTTGTGATAATCATTGTCATCGTTTTGTCTTCATCATCGTGGCAGGGAATGTGTTCACAACCTATAAACATCCCCACAGCTGTGGCACAGCTGGTGTCTACTTAAACTTGAGAAGGCCAGGCAAAGTTGTGGGCTAGTGGCTAACCCTACTGTCAGAAGTATTTCTAGTCGGCTTAACGATTCCATCTAGTGACTCCAACGGCTTAACGTGGCTTGCGAAGCACGGAAACGGTAGAATCAATAGTGAGATCAGAACGACTAAATATTGCACACCACACATGATAAGCATGAGCGTCGGTGGCGTAATGGCAAAGAACGCTATCTTCTGTCCGGGAGCTCGTGGTTCTAATCCTGCCACGTACCAATGTGTTTTCGAATTTCGATTTCATATGTACGTTTATCCGACGCTTTTACGGTGAAGGAAAACATCGTGAGGAAACCTGCACACGCCTTCGAAGAAATTCGAGGGTTGTGTGTGAAGTCAAACAACCCGCAATGGGTCCGCGTGGTCGACTAAGGCTCGATCGCCCTAATTCACGGTAGGCTCGAGCCCCTCGGTGGGGACGTATGAGCTGACGTATATGAGAAGAACCTAAAAATTATAAACAGCATTGATGTGTTCCGCCTTGAAGATAAGATAGCTGTTCCCCATTGCATTGGGGAATCTTGGTAAGCCCGCTTCCATTTTCGGCATCATCGTCCTTACCATCAGGTGAGATGATGTCAAGGGCTTAACAATTATGTATTTTAAAAAAATAGAGAATAATATGCAAAGTTGGTCTTATCGCTTCAATCGATTTCTACCAGGCAACCTAGTTAGTATTCTTTGGTAGAAATATCATGTAACTACCTACAAACACTTCCTATAGGCCTTCGATGACGCTTTTTTATCAAATATCTGTAGTATCTTTACAGCCTGGCTTACATTATAGTCACTAGATGTTTTAGGACGTGACGTGCCATACATCGCTTGCTACTTGTACTAACATACAGTATGGACACTCTTTGCCGCTCTCTACAATCCTACCTCACCCTCTCGTCACCCAGATTGATACAGATTGATGCTAGTTTGGTTCTCAAACGTATAGGATTTCGCTGTGATTTTTTTTCGTCATTTGTTTTTAGAAATTTCATTTCTTTTTTAATTCATAATCGGTTAACCCTTGGCATCATCTCACCTGATGGTAAGTGACGATGTTGCCGAAGATGGAAGCGGGCTTACCAAGGTTCCCCAACGCAATGGATAACTGGGTATCTTATCTTCAATCCGGATTGACATCAATGTTGTTAACACTGATGTTTGGCGGCAAGACTTAGATAAGATGGTGGTAGCTAGCCAGGCGGGATTAGAAAATGCCCTACCACCAACCAAACCGAGTCTTACAAGTGACCTCACCGGGAATCGAACCCACGAACCGCTGGTGTGAAGCAAATGGACTAACTATAACGCCACGGAGGCGGTTAAAACTTGTGGTGCGGCCCAGCACTCGAGACAAAGCAAGCAATGTGAGAAACTATGTAAGCAGACCGCTCCCGGAAACTTAAACAGGGGGTTCTATTCATGAAACTGAACCCATACTGTGTGCAAAAAAAAGGCCTTTCCATACAAATATGACTGATCAGATGATCGAATTGTACAAAAATTGACAAAAAAAAAAGAGTTCCTTGGGAGAGTTGTTCAGTACCATAAGTCCTGTTAAGTTTCCGGGAGGGGTCTTGTTGTTGTTATTCTACATAGCTCGTGGAACAGAGCGTAGTTGGGGTAGTAAAGTTCCCAAGTGGTGACCGCGCACCGGAAAACGTAGCGTAGGAAGGCCTCTCATTCAGAGCACCAACGACCTGGTGAAGGTTGCGGGAAGCTGCTGACTGCGGGCAGCGCAAGACCGGTCGTTGTGGGAATCCTTGGGAGAGGCCTTTGACCAGCAGTGGATGTCTTTCGGCTGATATGATGAAGATGATAGAGAGGTTAGGTACTTCTATTTGCCAATATGATCTCGTGAATCCTTGTGTATTCAGCCTTTTAGATGCGTTAACTCCTGTTTCAGTACGCCGTGATCATGTTGATACTGGCGGCACTGAAGATCTGGCTGGCGGTGGTGCTGTACAGAAACCTAGGCGGTCTCCAGAGCAAGGTCACAACCTGGCTTGAAGATGCCTTTAACAACCCGAATCTGCAAACGCCGTTCCATGTTATGGAGTCTTCTGTAAGTATTACACTGCAGGTCCAAGCAGGCAGGTCACACCACCTTTAAAAAAATCGGCAAGTGCGTGTCTGACCGCGCGTAGTGTAGAAATCCGGAGTCGTTACTTATAAATTGTTTGTCTCAGGATACGCTGAATCGTTTTCATATGTCCAATAGTTAAGAAACATCAGAGACACGTGGTCATGTATCCAATAGTTCAGAAATACCAGAGACACGTTTTCATATGTCCAATAGTACAGAAACACCAGACACACGTTTTCATATGTCCAATAGTTTAGAAACACCAGATTCACGTTGTCATATATCCAATAGTTTAGAATCACCAGAGACACATATACATATGTCCAATAGTTAAGAAACACCACATACAAGTTGTCATATGTCCAATAGTTCAGAAACACCAGAGACACGTTTTCATATGTCCAATAGTTTAGAAACACCAGAGATCCGTTTTCATATGTCCAATAGTTTAGAATCACTAGAGACACATATACATATGTCCAATAGTTAAGAAACACCACATACAAGTTGTCATATGTCCAATAGTTCAGAAACACCAGAGACACGTTTTCATATGTCCAATAGTTTAGAAACACCAGAGATCCGTTTTCATATGTCCAATAGTTTAGAATCACTAGAGACACGTTTTCATGTGTCCAATAGTTTAAAAACACCAGATACACGTTTTCATATGTCCAATAGTTTAGAAACACCAGAGACACGTTTTCATATGTCCATTAGTTTAGAAACACCAGAGACACGTTTTTAACGACTTTGACGAGCTTTATCTACCCTCTTTTAACTACTGTCGTTTTAAAACAACATTTGTTGCATTAGATTTTTTCTTATTTTAATTATATTTTATGTAGCATATTCGTTTCAAATACAAATTTTTGCGAATTTTTTTTGTTGTAAAAAGTGAAGAACAGCACATCTGGGAAAAATGTGTTGTTTGAAAGCACTGAGGGTATTAAAAGTACATATGTAAGTGTATGTATGTATATCAGTCTCTGGTTCCCATAGTACAGGAAATCCTAGTTTGGGGCCAGATGATCGTGTGTGATTTGTCCCGGAATATTGTTATTATTGTTTACATTTTTAGTGCGATAATCCCAAAAAAAACGGGGTTTTTTTCTTCAGACAGACATTTAGCCGTATCTATTTGTCTATCTGAACGCGATAAACTCAAAAACTACCGAAGAGATTTTTATACGGTTTTCACCAATGGACGGAGCGATTTAAGAGAGAGGTTTATGTGTATAACCAGTTTTTTTTTTCTCGAACAGTGTATTACCAAAGTCTATGGATTTTTAGACTATGTATTACTGTAAAGCTATTAATGGCAGAGAAAACTAACTATGGCATACGAACAGACGGACGGGCAGACATGACGCAATTATGAGGGTTCCGTTTTTTGACATTTTGGCTCCGGAGCCTCAAAAATTAAAAAACCTTACTAATATTATAAACGCGAAAGTTTGTATGTATGGATGTTTTTTACTCTTTTACGTAAAAACTACTGAATGTATCTGTATGAAATTTGGTAGGTAGACAGATTAGGACCTAGATTAACAAATAGGGTACTTTTTCCACGCTCGCGAGCCACTGGCGGCTCGCGCACTGCGCACCCTCGGGGCCAGTCATAAAATCTATGTTCACGCGAGCAAAGCCGCTGGCAAAAGCTTGTATCCTATATTTATGATATCCTATATAAACTGCTCCTAACTTCAAGTATTTTATTTTGCGACAACAAAGTATTACTTACTCAACAAATACATGATGTGCCGTATAAAAGACTCCGAAACCCTAAAAATTGCAAATAAATCCTCATTTGTGTTTAGATAATGAAAAATAGACAAAAAAACTGTACTATAGTTACGTCACAGTATATATATTAGTTCTAACATACAGTATTGACACACCCTGCCGCTCTCTAGATTCCGACCTCACCGCCTCGTCACCCAGATTGATACAGATTGGTTACAGTTTGGTTGTCGAACGTATAGGATTTCGCCGCCATTTTGTTTGTTCCGTCATTCCTTTTTTGAAATGTCATTTCTGGCCCGTTGTATGAAGTGTCCAGGGTGTGGTTACGTACTATCCTCATTAAAAAAGTCACTATTTGACCTTAGCTGGTTTGTTACTGGTACATTCACCCTTATTAAAATTATCTCAGTATTTATCGTATTCAAATTATCAATTTATCGTGAACAATGTCGATAATTTCTACCTAGATAATTTTATTTAACTGCTAAGTATGATAAAACAATGACTCATAGGTAATTCCCTAGAAGTACAATAAAAAACGTCATAAAGAATTTAGAGCGCGTTTTAAAAAGGGTATTTGTGAAACTGAATAAGTATATTTCATATCCTATACTACGCCGCACTTAAATACTAGTTTTTTCACGCTTCCACCTTAGAGTCATCAGTACCAGTACATACCAGATCTGGGAATCAGTAGATCTGCTTCCTAACGGTCGTCCCCCTTTACATTAGAGT
Organism: Coleophora flavipennella; assembly: GCA_947284805.1. NCBI lineage: Eukaryota > Metazoa > Arthropoda > Insecta > Lepidoptera > Coleophoridae > Coleophora > Coleophora flavipennella. Next base: position 10,467,178 of record OX369286.1, read on the forward strand.
CTCTAGTATAAGATAGATTTTGTGTTAAATGAAAATAAAAATAATTAAATGTTTGCACTTGTTTTGTAATCGCACTCAGAAGAATTTCAGTAATAAAATAATTCGTCGACGCAGTCTTTTTATGTAGGGTATAAGCACGGTATAAGATAGATTTTGTGTTAAATGAAAATAAAAAAATAAAATATTTGCACTTGTTTGGTAAACGCATTCAAAAGGACTTCAGCAACAGTCTTACAAGATAGATTTTGTGTTAAAATAAATAAAAAATGAAATAATTGCACTTGTTTTCTAATCACACTCGGAAGAACTTCAGTAATAAAATAATTGGTCGAGACTAGTCTTACTATGTAGGTTATAATATAGATTTTGTGTTAAATGAAAATAAATAAAATGAAATATTTGCACTTGTTTTGTAATCTAATCGCATTCAGAAGAACTTCAGTTATAAAAGTAACGTTAAAAATTATTTCCTATCAATGAACACAGTACGGTATATAAATATATAATTTATTTTTTTTGCACTAATTGATAGTTAAGTTTTAGGAAACTACCCTGAAGTACAAATTTGTATCTTTAATATGGAACAAAATATAGCAGTTTCCGTTAACGTCCGACTTTTAAGAGTCTCCAGGAGGCTCGAGTTTCCATACAAATGTAGTTCCGCTTTAATTCAAAAACTACTAAAAAAAAACTATATAAATATAATGAGTAGACACATATTGATGTTTGTAATTAGTTTTCATTGTAGTAAATTTTAACGTAACTAAACGAAGGCTTAAATTAGTTTTGTACTGAAAGTGCTCTTATTTTTTTCCGTTTAATATAATTTCCGTTAAATATAAGTACATCGAAAACTAATTACAAACATCGATATGTGTCCTCTCAATATATTCACAAAGTTTGGATTCAATGTGGCGTGTAGTTTTTGTTTTAAAGCGGAACTACGTTTGTATGGAAACTCGTAAGCGATCGACCGCGGGTTAAATTACGAGTCTACTACTACCTCTAATAAATCAACTATTTTAATAGAAAGCTTATTAATGGATGAAGAATCTTTGCTTAGCTTGGTCTCGAAGTTTAGACAGTGGTTCTCAACATTTTCGGTATTATTCAGGGTGTAACAAAATTGGTGCAGGTCCCGTTAACTGAGGCTTCTACTCTTCATACTAAACAACTTTTGCTCTATGATTTTGCTGAAATCGCAAAAAAACTCTTCATACAAAACGCAGCTGATCGACCAATTTTGTGCATTTTTGTATGGAGGGTCTAATTATTTTTTTTATTGACTGTAGGTTATTAGGGAAAATTTGTTCAGTATGATTAGTAGAGCCCCCAGTTAATCGGGCCTATACCAATGTGTTACCTATAGGTCCTGGTATCTATATCTGTCTATTGACTGACGCTTTGGTCCTGTGGCAGCGCTCCTGCCTCCTGGACCTGGGTTCGTGATTTCGATCCCCACTCAGGGCAAACATTCGTGTGACAAACAGGATAGTTTGATAATAATAATAATAATAATATAATAATTTATTCAAGTAGGTACATAGCTGACAAAATAAAACAATTGGTGAAGATTTTACCTCCTAAAAAAGGGAAAAACCCTGTGTTATAGGATAGGTAATAATGCTCATCCCACCAAATCATTGACACAAAAAGAACCAAGTAACAAGTCACTGTAGCACAAAAATTTAATCGATAGTGTCTAGGTGTTCTAAACTTATATAAGGTCTAACAAAATTAGCTGAAACTATTTTAACTGGTGCTTCTACCCATAAAACTGAACAACTTTCCCCATGAAACCCATATTCAAACCTCAAAAAAAAAATTGAACTTCCCATACTAAGTTGGCTGATCAGCTGGTCGAGTTAGTATGGGAAAGACAATTTTTTTGCAAGTTGCACCAGTGTGACACGCAAACAGACTTACCATCACACCATTTTGTCCCACCAGTGTGACACGCAAGCAGACTTACCGTCATACCATTTTGTCCCACCAGTGTAACACGCAAGCAGACTCACCGTCACACCAGTTTGTCCCACCAGTGTGACACGCAAGCAGACTTAACGTCACACCATTTTGTCCCACCAGTGTGACACGCAAGCAGAGTCTGTCACACCATTTTGTCCCACCAGTGTGACACGCAAGCAGATTCACCGTCACACCAGTTTGTCCCACCAATGTGACACGCAAGTTTTTTTTCCTCACAGCGCTTCGGTACCCTGGGTTAGTACTAATATATATACTGTGCCCTGGGTGGCGGATCTGAAATGAGCGGGCGAAGTACCTATCTAATTTTTGGCATCTTCACAGTTCAAATGCTGCGGAACCACGGGGCCGAACTCCTATCTCAACGCCTCCCTGCCCGGCTCGTGTTGCGGGCTAGGGGTAATGGAGTCTTGCAGCACCGCTAACGCGTTCGGGGGCTGCACCACCACGATCACGGACTACTTACAGTCATATGGAGATCTGATTGGGGGGGTTTTGATTACTATTATTGTTGCCGAGGTAAGTTTATAGCCTTTTTTTATCCACAATTGGAAAGCTCTTGGCATCATCTTACATGATGGTAAGTGATGATGATGCCGAAGATGGAAGCAGTCTGACCAAGATTACCCTACATAATGGAGAACTGGCAATCTTATATTCAAACCGGAACACATCAACGCTGTTAACATTAATGCTTGGCGGCAAGACTTACATAAGATGATGGTAGCTAGCCAGGCGGACTTGAAAATGCCCTTCCACCAACCAAACCGAGTCTTTCAGAGTAAGACTCCGCCGGATATCGAACCCGCGACTTTCTGATGTGAAGCTAATAGACGGAGGCCATTAAACGAGGAATTGTAATTTAAAGTTCACAATTGGGATCATGGTTCTTCAAAAATAAAGTATGAACTCTTGATCACGAAATTACCTTCCTACTGAATTAAGACCTAAAAACTTTTAGGTACAAGCTTTTATTTTAAAAAATTCAATTATTGCGTATTCTTCTCAGCAAACCCTTTAATTTGATACGCACATTGTAAGAGTGCAAAAATAACTAGTCCGCCATCTTGGGTGCGCCGCCATGTTGGATTTAGAATGACGTTTACACAGTTAACGATACATTGTCATCCAAACTGAACGTGTATAAAAAAATTCAGCTTAATCGGTTGAAGATATCTGCTTAAAAATTTAGTCGCAAGATTTCACCCGAACAAATATACATACATTGCAAGTTTGTAAAAACCTTACCCGTCCCATGAAGGCAATAGGTGGGTAAAACTTAGGATTGTACCCACTCAGGGATCTTTCCCTTCCCTTACCCCTTATCCCCGTTGTTGTACTATTATACCCCCAAATGTACCCAAGTTAAACCAGCAACGTCTTTTATACGTGATTTATTTTTTGTTTCAGATAATCGCTATGTTTTTGGGATTGTTTTTGAACCATACGATCTCCCAAAAGCAGAGGTACTAAGTGTCCTGATATTAAGTAGGTAATTTATATTTTTGTATAAAAAATATTATTCTGTTGAGGCAGAGGCTGATTGACTGCATCAAAAATAAAGTGTGAACTATTGTTCTCATAATTTTCCTCCTTGGTACTGAAATTTAAATGAACCTCACCCGTTTTGTTTCTCATCAAGTTTACTATGGGCAGTATCTAAGCGTATAACTGTAAATCCCTCTTTTTTGAACAAAATAAATCGCAAGTAGCACCAAAAATACTGGATAACAGACTAAATAAATAAAATTTCCGCTTAATGGATTAAGTAAAACTGTTTTACTGAGTGATTATCTATTACTAAAATATTAAGTAAGCGACTGAATGTGACCCATTTTTTTTCGTTACTGTCAGATGTGAGGGGGTCGCGAGGCTCCTCTACAGTATCAACATCAAACCTAACGAAACTAATCGCTTGTTTCGCTCGCTCAACTCCAATTTTCATAATCCCTACACAGTGTTGCCAACTACACCGTAATTACGGTAGATATACAGTATTTCGTGTTGTCCAGTATCATCTACTGTAATGAATTTTGAGAATCTTCAAACAAACACCATAATTTCGGTATCAGTGCTGTGAAAGAAACGCCGTATTTTTTTAACCTTTTTGAGCATTTTGTATAAGGAACACCTTCATTTGAGCCTGTTAACACGGTGTTTTTGACAATGTGATTTGGCAACACTGACTCTACTCCGGTGGCGAATCCTTACAGTCTTACTTAAAATTGTATGACGTGTAAATTTGTGGAATGCAAATTTGCAATGTAAATATACATTATTGTAATGTCAAATCATTTTTTAGAAATTCCGTTGTAAGATTGGGTAATTTAGTGCGCAAGACAGTATCTTTGTTAAACTATGAGATTTTTTTCTTTATAAACTTATTGTACTTAAATTGTAAATAAGCGCAGTTATAAGTTTCCCGTTTTCAGTTTTTTTAACTTACAGAATTAGTAATTATACTATGTACAGACGCTGAAAAGCTATAACGTCACTCAAGTCTTGCTATTTCAAACATTTTAAGAACAAAATATCGTTTTTGACACGTGACGCAACTACCATATTAATAATAAGTGACTGGCACTAAAATAAAGTATATTTTCTACCTACTTATTTATTTAATTAATTCTTCCTCAAAACTACCATTCTTTAAAATTATTTGTAACAGAAATGCATGAGGGAAGATGAAGAATAATCATCGAAGGGCGCCGAAAAATAATTACAGTGTAAACTCTATATAGCGACACTTAAGGGACCAGGCATTTGTGACGTTATTGAGAATTTTCGTTATACAGAGAGAAATTAGCGTCAAAGTAAACCAACTGGAGCCACAAAATTTTACATTTTAAAGAGTGAATCGTTATATCAAATGACGTTATACAGAGTTTACACTGTAATTGAGATCGCTACAGTCGAGAATTTGAAAAATTTATGAGAACCTAACATGTACAACGTAATCTTAATATAATTATATGGGTACACCCGAACGACGGACGCATAGCAGGTGATAAAGACGAAGCTGATGAACTATAATAATAAATATATAATAGGGGTTTTAAGGTTGTTAAAAAAGCGTCGGTGGCTCAACCGGTAACGACTCGGTCCCCCTAACTAGAGGTGCCGGGTTCAAATCCGGACGGCCAATGTGCCAATGATTTTTCGAAACTTACGTACATATACTCACCGATTGCCTTAACGGTGAAGGAAAACATCGTGAGGAAACCTGCCCACACCTGCAAAGAAACTCGAAGGGTGTGTGTGAAGTCGACCAACCAGCAGGGTAGGCTCCAGCCTCTCGGTGGAAACGTATATGAGCTGATATGATGATGAGGGGTTTTTAAGTTACAGTTTTTGAAGTTCAATACCAATTTTTATTAAAAAAAATAGTTATTGTTTTTTTATTATTGACCTGATGGTGAAACCACTTATGGTCTTTTATTAGGAACTACTGGCATGCCTTTCATGTTCCAATCCACTGAGCTGTACACCATTGAATGGAACAAAGGCGTTTTCTTGGTGGTCAGATGGGACAATTTTTTAGACTAGTTAAATTTCTTGAATTTTCCTGAAAGTGACGAATTCTTATGCGGGGTATTCCCAAATATGACATCAGTAACGAAGAATTTGCTGCGATAACTCTAGAGCTTTAAAATGTGTATTTTTTGCCCTTAAAAGTGGTGATTTGTTGAGTTGAAAGTAACCGTCTTCATGGGTTTAAAGCCACCGTGCTCTCAAAATATCTGAACAAAAGGCACACATTTACCAGCTATTATTTTCTAATAGTCTAATGCTATTTTGAGAATAAATTTTGTTTTAATAACTAATTTTCTTAATTCTCATTTTCTTCTTGAAACTTTTTTATCCGATAGGCAATTTCATACTGGAAAACTGAAAAAATAAAAAACTGAGAGGCTTCGTACTACCCCCCTCTCACATCTCCCCTTACCTGAAGCGTGGCTATCCCCCTTCCCCCCTCCTTGCCCCACCACTCTCCCTTCCCTGATCTAAGGGCAAGGGATGGTTGGGGAGGGAAGGGTAGGAAGGGAGAAGGGGCGGAGAGGGGAGAGAACTGGGGACCTTCCGATCCTCCTTCCCAACCACCCCTTCCCTAAGCTGAGGGAAGGGGGAGGAGGGAGGCTCTTCGACAGTATAATCAAACAAAACTGACCGAACCTATCATCGCTTGCTTCGCTAGCTCAACTTCGCTCCTCGGCGTTTGATGATGTGAACAGCTAAAGAGCAAAATGGAGCAGTACTGGAACGTAGTTTGGGCTATGGGCTTTATGACTACTCTGCTAACATTTACCTGTTTTAGTATAAGTAGTCTTATATCTTGCATTGCTCTTTGATGTCTTTTCTATGTAGGTTGCTATGAGTTTAATATTAGTGTTTTGATACCCTAACTCCAAATATCTCAAAAAATGGAGCTTTTTTAAAAATTTTAGGTTGAAATTCCCTAAATACAAATGATATTACCCAAATAGGTATTTTCGATTTACATATACCTGTCTTAGTATAAGTAGTCTTATTTCTTGCATTGCTCTTTGATGTCTTTTCTATGAAAGTTGCTATGATGGAAGGAAACTAGTGTTTTGACACCCTAACTTCAAATATCTCAGAACGTGGCGCTTTTTTTAAATTTTAGGTTATAATTCCTTAAATACAAATGATATTACCCAAATAGGTATTTTCGATTTACATATACCTGTCTTAGTTTAAGTAGTCTTATTTCTTGCATTGCTCTTTGATGTCTTTTCTATGAAAGTTGCTATGATGGAAGGAAACTAGTGTTTTTACACCCTAACTCCTAATATCTCAGTAACGTGGCGCTTTTTTTAATTTTAGGTTGAAGTTCCCTAAATACAAATGATATTCCCCAAATAGGTATTTTCGATTTGTAATTGCATCGTATCGATACATCAAGGTTTATTTGTGTGCAAAAGACTTCGACAAAAAAATGCGCATAGTTATTGTTACTATACCACGCTCCATACAAAAATGATCGAACCCCTTTGTATCTGATTTACTTCTACAATCTACAATCTTCTACAATCGCTACCTACATAGTTTATGAATAGTAGCAAGTCAAAACACAACCACAATTATACGACTTTTGACTGCTAGTCAATTGAGTTACTTTTTATCAACTATCAAAAACGACATTTTGTTCTGAAATTGTTCGTTTTACAAAGTTGTGACGTCATTGTCTATAACGAACTAATTTAGTGATTTTGATAAATATAAAATTGAAATTGGATTAAAATATTAAATTGACAAGTTTTAATGCTTTTGTAGGAGAAATTCTATTTAGTGAACAATATTTTTAATTTATTGACTGTAACACTGTCAAATACCCTATCGTAAAATTGATTTGAGCGGGGTTATTAAAAAGCGAAATGAAAGACATTCCACGTCAAAAAACCGGCTAAGTGCGAGTCAAACTCGCGCACTAAGGGTTCCGTAGCTAACACTAATTTACATCAAAAGCGCGATCTATAGATATAGGTAAAAGGGAACTAATTGCTGTTGTCGTATTACTGCGTAAATTAACAATGTAGAAGATACTACCAGATCCCACTAGGTGTCACTAGTTTTATAACAATTGGACTTCGTTCATTTTTCTTGTTTAAACGGAATGACTTTAGATTTTCTCATGGATTTTCCTGTAATCTATGCATTCAACTTCATATACTGTATTTTTTTTCAAAATTTTAGGCGCATTAGTTTCGGAGATAGGGGGTGAATGGTCAATTTTCTCCTATTATCTTAAATAACATTCAATTAACCCCCCAAAAGTGACCTCCATGTTTAAAGTTGATTTATTTACGTTACATGGCCGTCTTTATGTCACCGTCTCACATATGTGCACTAATTTTCAACTCATCGGTCCAGTAATTTCTGAGCAAATCGATTGTGACAGACGGACGGACAGACACACGAGTGATATTATAAGGGTTTAGTTTTTTTTTCCCTTTTAGGTACGCAACCAAAAAAAACTGGCCAAGTGTAAGACGGACTCGCGCACTTTACGTTTAATATTTTCGGTTTGAAATTGCACCCTCTATCGAAATGTAAAGGTACAATGGAGGGCGAAATTGTTATTATGCCACGCTCCATACAAAAATGTTCCATCTCCTTTGTACCAGATTTACTTCGAGAGGTACAATCGCTACCTATTTACGTAATCCTGATCCTGTAAGGTTCCTTTTTTCCTTTGAGGTACGGAACCCTAAAAATATTCAGCAACAAAACTTCTAAAAACAAATAAATCAAAAACGGTCATCTGGCCTAAAACTAAGATTCCCTGATATAAATAATACTTGCACATAAATCGCCCAAACACAGAAAAATAAATGTGTCACACCTAATGTATGCCCGGGTGGGAATAAAACCCACCGGGTCAGTCGAAGTTTCCCAGGAGCCTTGGGTTTATTCTCAAAATAATTTTCGAAAAACCTAAAAACTTTCAGGTACACGCTTTTAAAATTGCATTTTTATGCGATAAACATATGCATGCAAAATTTCAACTCAATCAGAAACCGGGAAGTGGGTCAATAAATAAAAGCTTGTAATAATAAAACTGAACTTCCCATATATTTCGGATCATCAGAAGGGTTTTGTGGCCGGATCTAAGAAATAAACTCGTCTTTGAGAAGTTTTGGAGTGTACAATCAATATTCACACACGTTTGCAACACGAGGCTTCACGATGATTCGGATGAAAACAGATTATTTTATAGACTGCGATGAGTCCGGCACGCGGCTGGCTTCCCAAGTTGACAGTTCAGCTGCTCGATCAAAAGTGCTCGTAAAATAATTGGCGCCTCTGTCGTAGCCTCTTTAGGTTGGCTGCATTGTCATTTATTGGTTCGATAATCACAACGATTCTGATTGGCTAACAAACAAGTACCAACACTACCAACTAAAACTGGATTCCAGTCTCGCACCGACCACACCTTGGCCAAAAAGATGACCTTTTATTACTACCCTAGCTAACCGCTTGACGTTTCAAAATAAAACACACGGTGCTTCGACGCATGCATAGGTGGCGCCACGTCCGACATAATATACTTTATCGTTAAACTACCCAATAAGTGTCCACTGCAGGGTCCACAAGGGTTTCTTCCCATACTTGGGAAGGTTAAGCCATACTCCATACACGGGGCCAAGTCCAGGTGGGTGCAGGTTATAGGGCTATAGTGGCGAACACCACTGTCTGAAGTCTTTCTGATACGGCTTAACATATGCAATCTAGTGATAGTAACCAGCACCAACGGTTTAACTTGCCTTGCGAAGCACGGAAATGCTTGAGATAAATGCCAGAAACAGTCAAACCCATCCAGATAATGACCGTGAATAAGGTCAGTTAAAATGCGTGATCGATGCAACCCCACAAGAAGCACTGAGCTACGACTGCTTAGATGCCACAATGATCGGTAAAACGAGAACTCCTATTTTGCGAGTTGATGACGGGATCCTTGCCACTTTTTTTATATATATTTTTTTTTAATTTAGGTGTTTTTGGTTGCATCTCACCTGATTATAAGTGCCGATGCAGGCGAGGATGTAACACGCTAGCTCAAATAGTGCCTATTCACTCTCGACTTGAAGATATCTAAATTATACGAATCAGGGAACACAGACGCCGGCATCAGGGAATTCCACTTACAAATGTGTTATAAAATTTCGATTTTATATGTAAGTTTATGTCCCACGCTCTTACGGTAAAGGAAAACATCGTGAGGAAACCTACACCAAATGAGGGAGCTAACAAAATCACGGCGAAATCCTATAAGTTCAAGACCCAAACTGTAACCAATCTGTATCAAAATGGGTGACGACGGGGATGAGGTCGCAATCTAGAGAGCGGCAGGGAGTGTCCATACTGTATATATACTTTGCTCGAAGGCTGTGTGTGAAGTCGACCAACCCGCACTGAGCTCGCTTTGTCGACTAAGGCCCTATTGCCCTAAATCAGGGAGGCGGCTCGAGCCCCTCGTTGGAGACGTATATGAGCTGATATGATGATTGATCCGTCCTTCAACCTTCAGTAAACCCTGTATTGAACTGACTCCTTACAAATATTATAAATGTGAAAATGTGTTTGTTTGTTACCTTTTCACGCTTCAAAACCTTAACCAATCTTGGTGAAATTAAGCATGCAGATAGACTGTGTCACTGGTAAGGGCATAGGCTACTTTTTATCCCGTGAAAATAGCATAGTCCGATGCAGTTCCTGGGGTAACTGAAAATATACTCTTTTTTTGGTTAGTTTCTTTAACATTGCAACGGAATAATGAATGACTGAGGGGGTGGGAAATGGCATAATTTACTAATTAGCATATCCTGACATGGTTCCCGAGGGATCTGGGGAAAACTCATTTCTGCGCTCGCGCACGTCAGCGTCGCAACGGAGCTACGGACTGAAGTGGTTTTTTGACTTCTAATCAGAATAGCCCGATATCGTGCCTGAGGGATCTTAGGAAAACTCATGTCCGCGCTCCCGCGCACCACTCACCCTAAAAGACAGTCATAAAAACGATGTCCACGCGGGCGAAGCCGCGGCCAAAAACTAGTATTACATAAACATGAACACCCAACCTACGCGTGCAGGTAAGTATCCTTAAGTACCTACTTAACTTATTACTGCACACATTCTGTAACTGGTTGGTTTATAAGAACACGCAAAGGAGGAAACTACGGCCCGACCGGTTTGTGCCGTTACCATCATGACGGTCAGTGGTCATTTTGCTTCTCATTGGCATCTCGCATTTTTAGAGTTCCGTACCCAAAGGGTAAAAACGGGACCCTATTACCACACCCTGGAGACTCCATACAACGGGCTAGAAATGACAAATTTAAAAAATGAATGACGGAACAAACAAAATGGCGGCGAAGTCCTATACGTTCGACAACCAAACTGTAACCAATCTGTATTAATCTGGGTGACGAGGGGGTGAGGTCGCAATCTAGAGAGCCGCAGGGAGTTTCCATACTGTATGTTAGTACTAATATATATACTTTGCTATTACTAAGACTCTTCTGTCCGTCTGTTCGTCTGCACCAGGTTGTATTTCATGAACCGTGATAGTTAGACAGTTGAAATTTTCACTGATGATGTTTTTCTGTTGCCGCTATAACAACAAATACTGAAAATTAGAAAACGTGCAAGTCTCTATACGAAAAACTTGTTTTTTTTAAACGTGAAGAAACTAGCGCCATCTAGTATGATGGTACGAAACCCTGTGTGCGCGGTTCTGACTCGCACTTTACCGGTTTTTTGGACTGTGAAAAACATTACATTAATTAAGGCTTATACCGCCGCCAACGTCCATATTTGTAACCACTTTTTACTTCAATTAAGGATTTTTTTATCGAGAAAAAATTGTTTTGTAATTTGCAGGATATGAGGAGTGATTTTTATTTCCTCGAATTCTATTTTAATACACAGAATCAAAGTAAAAAACTATCCTAATGCACCCTTTTTTTTCTAATTGTACAGCAGAGGTATCGTATTTGGGCTTATTCAATTAAACTCAATGAACATGGTTACCTTGACCTGATGCTGCAGCATCTCCTGGAATCTGCAGGATACCTAACTCCTCACCAACTTACAGCAGTTGAGTCGTGTTTGGGTTCATTGGAATATTCTCAATGAATAGGTGTTAGATAGAACATGGTAACCTTGACCTGATGCTGCAGCATCTCCTGGAATCTGCAGGCTACCCAACTCCTCGCCAACTTACAGCAGAGGTATCCTGTTTGAGCTCATTGGAGTAGTCTCAATGAATAGGTTCTAGATAGAACATGGTTAACTTGACCGAATGCTGCAGCATCTCCTGGAATCTGCAGGATACCAAACTCCTCGCCAACTTATAGCAGAAGTATATCGTGTTAGGGATACGTAAAGTTAAAAAAAACATGAAATAAAATTTAAATTAAAAATTTGAAAAACCCCCGGCAATAAAACCGCTAATTCAATTTTACTATTTCCCAGTATGACAGATTTTTTCATTGTTTGCGTCGTTTCCATCTACGGTACGCAAGCCACACTACAACTGCTTTGTCTGACTCAATTTTTTTGACTGACTGAAAGCGTCTTCCTACAAAGCTCGCGAATAAATCACGCGTGAGTCGCGCTATGTGGGCGCAATACCAATTCAGACGCGCGACTTAGCAGCTCAGCTCATATACGTCCCCACCGATGGGGCTCGAGCCCACCCTGAATTAGGGCGATCAGGCCTTAGTCGATCACGCAGGCCCAGTGCGGGTTGGTCGACTTCACACACAACCTTCGAGTTTCTTCGCAAGCGTGTGCAGGTTTCCTCACGATTTTTTCCTTCACCGTTAAAGCAATCGGTAAGTATGTAACGTAAGTCTTGAAAAAGTCATTGGCACATTGGCCGTCCAGATTTGAACCCGGTACCTCTGGATAGAAGGACCGAGTCGTTACCGGTTGAGCCACCGACGCTTTTGTAAGTCACGCTATGTGGGCGCAATAAGTTTCAATCGAAGTGAAGCGGAAAGAAGCGGGCAATCTCGCGCTTTGCTGATCGCAATCCTAAAAAACTATGAAATAAAGGATTTATGTATGTTTTGTGTGTGTGAGAGAGAGTTTGTGTGTCTGCGTCCGTTGCATAAAGAGATTAGAGTAAAATTTAGATAAGGGCTATATTATTTTACAATAACCAGCCGTTTTTTTTTAATTTCTGCCTGCATGATTTTTAGGGTTGCAATCATGACCATACTAAAAATAAACAACATTTATTTGAAAAAAGAAACCTATTTTGATGAAACACGGCACGTTACTATAACTTTTATAAGCTTAAAGCACGCGGTAATTATTCCAAGAAAAATCTAAATAAGGTACCTCCAAATTCAGCTTGTTTATAACTTTTTCTCAAAAATGGCTGTTACGATTTTTATTAAACTTTGTGAATATCTAGGACTTAATAAGGCCAACTGCACTAGACAATTAATTATTCCAGGAAAAATCTGAATAAGGTAACTCACATACAAACTCAAATTATTAATTGCTCATCCAGTGGGTTAAACTTTATTCTTTGCTACTAAGTAAAGTACTTCATCATCATATCAGCTAATATAGGTCCCCACCGAGGGGCTCGAGTCTACAATGAATAAGGGCGATCGGGCGTTAGTCAACCACGCGGGCCCAGTGCGGGTTGGTCGACTTCAAACACAACCTTAAGGTTTCCTCACGATGTTTTCCTTCACCTTTAAAGCATTCAGTGAGTGTACGTAAGTTTCGAAAAACTCATTGGTACTTAGGCCGACCAGATTTGAACCCGGCACCTCTTGTTAGGAGGACCGAGTCGTTACCGGTTGAGCCACCGACTCTTTTTAAGTAAAGTAAAGTACTTAAGGTGGGGTATTGTGAATAACAGTTGTCTCTGTTTTTTTCTTTACGTATAAAGGGTAAAAAAAAACGACACTTTTTCAACGTTTTACTTTTTTAACTTTCATATAGGCATTTTTGCAAAAAAACTGGGTCTGACAATATGTTAGGATTTTATTGAGGAATAAGAGAGAAAAAAAATAAGGTACTATGTCTAACTCTAGTGAAGTAAAACTGGTTTTTGTGGGCTGAAACAGCAAAAAATGATAAAATTTAAGCGAACTTTGCAATTCGTGGTTTGGCCTCCTACACTTTGTAGCAGACATATTGCAATAAATTTATTTTAAAAAAATGATAAATGTATTGCAGTTTCAACCGCAGAAAAAAAAAATTGCCCACCCTCGATTTCGGGGTTTGCATTAATTTCTGAAAGGTTTTCGCCTTAAGAATAAACTTTATTGTTGATTTGTGTATGCCCGACTACGACAGATGGTGAAGGCTTCGCTAGAACGTATGTGTCACCGTAAGATTGTAAATTCCGTTAGATTAATAATCTAACGGAATTTATTTCGCGAGATTGTGACATTCACTAGTGACATTGTAAACTCACAAGTGACATTACAATAACACCAAGCAAAGTGAAAAACACAAAATAAATAATGATTGATTTAACAGTTAAAGAGCAACCTCCCCTCCCTCCCCTGCCCTCCCGGGGTAGCAGAATGCTTCGCAGCAGAAGAAATCATCGGTTTTATTCGCAGGTACAAGAATAGGCCGCGATATTGTGATCAAATTTACCGTTATATCATAATCTAACTATTGAGATTGTAATATCGCGGTTTTCTCAATATCTCGGTGACATATGCACACAGTGGCTGTACAATTGATTATACCTGTGACCAGAGATATGTTATATATAAGGGGAGGTAGATAGGTTACGTGCATCCTAACAGTGAAGCAAATATAGCGATGCCAATTGGCATCTCTTTTCTTTGTAGCATTCGGTGCAACGGAAGCGAACCACCGAGTTTACATTGAATTTACAAGCGAATTTACATTGTGTGTGTAAATGGATTCGGTTTTCAAATGTTGTTTGTTAGTGCATAACACATCTATGGTAACAAATCTCTGCCTGTGACTCAATTTTTCAAACGACATCGTGGGTTAAAAATGTGTCAGTATACGTACGTCGTAAAGTAATTGAATTGAAAGCTATGTGTGTCGATCAATACCAAACAAAGAGCTTAACACTTCAAACTTATTTTAATTGAATTTTCAACTGCTCGCCCGCAACACAATCACTTGTTTAGCCAAACTAAATTTTAACTTAGTTTAATCAAATTTTAGTTTCACCTGTATTACAATGTGCTAGGGTCACCCAAGCAAACAAATTTTCTAAACTTGACTTTATTTTAGTAAACAAAGTCAAGTTTAGAAAATTTGTTTACTTGAGTGAAGTAACTAAACATAAATCAAAATAATTGGTTTGTATTCATTCTGAAAATATATTTTGTTGGAATTTTAGGGTTACTTTCCTCAAATGGAAAAACCGAAACCCTTTAAAAATCACTCGTCTGTCTGTCTGTATAAATAGATTTGAAGTTAGGTATATAAGAAAATTGGTGAAAATTTACTATCCCCCCTTTTATCTCCGAAACTATTGGGCCTAAAATTTTGAAAAAATCACATAGATTACAGGAAAATCTATGGGAAAATCTAAAGCCCTTCCGATCTTACAAGAAAAATGAAATTTCCGAAACCAATTGTTTAGAAACTATAGCGACACCAAAAGGAATCTAGTAGTATCTTCTACATAGTTACATAACGTAGTAATACAACAACAGAAATTAGTTCCCTTTTACCTGTATCAATAGATGGCGCTGTAGATGAAAATAAGTTTTTGGTACGGAACCCTTAGTGCGCGAGTTTGACTCGCACTTAACCGGTTTTTTTCTTAATGAATTGTATTGATAGCTAGTTTTTATTAGCTTTGGTGGCAGAGGTATAGGTTGTACGTCGATCGATACGGACGAGCTATGGCACAAACTCGTATAGTTTTAGGGTTCCTAACCTCAATAGGAAAAATACCGTTTAAATACAGAATCATTATAGGATTACTTTGTTGTCCATCTGTCCGACTTTTATAAAAATTATTAGATCCATTTTTGAGTAAAAAATTATAAGTGATTTTTCTACTACAGTGGCAACCTTAAAAAATCAGAAAGGGAGAATCTATAAAAAAAATTGCTGGAGATGTAAAACTAAAAGTAATAATGCCCTAACCCAAATTTTATCCAAATCCGTATGATCACTATAGCGCGGACAGAAGCACAGATACACACACACACTTTTTTTTTCTTTTTTTTTTGAACTCTATTAGTGTAATCCAAATCTCAACTTCGTTTTTTTTGCCATCACAAGTCCTTCTCCTCTACTTCGGCGCTTGAAAGTAAAAAACAGCATCAATTTTCTTTTTAGGGTTTCGCAGTCAACAAGGAACTCTATTAGTTTCGCCATGACTGTCCGTCTTTTCGCGGCTTACCTCAGAGACTATTAGTACTGTAATTTGGCATGGATACACACATTAATCACCCCGATAAAGTGGTACAATAAAACCTTGTAAAAAAATTTAGGGTAATTCGCCTACATGTAAAAGGGGGTTGATTTCTTTCGTTGACGTACCCTATTGTGGACGGTATCGTCATTGAATAGGTCTTTGAAAACTACTGAGGGTTTGCTAAAACCATATTCTGATTCAGGAATCCGTTAAAATACTAACTTTTCTTTTGATTATGGTTAGAGTCTATAGTGTCTCGTCTCCCCCCCCCCCCTATCAGCTAAAACGCTATATAGGATGACTTTTAATTAGTTCTTGATAGCAAAAGATATGAAAGTACTCGTGATTACAAACAACTTTCCCAAAGAAACTATATGTCAAATATGAAAAAAAAAATTTGGTCCTTCATATATTTTTGTCGATTTGATAACTTGTTATGTACCGAGGACCTAAAATTTTTTTCTGATTCGACATATAGTTTCTTTGGGAAAGTTGTTTGTAATCACGAGTACATTCATATCCTTTGCTATCAAGAACTAATTTAAGGTCACCGTATATAAGAGAAGTAGATTTCCCATAAATCATATTCTATTACCAAGTGCAAATATAATTTTGTTTTTTAAAATATTAATTCATTTTTTGATAAGACAACGGAACCGTACTTTGCGCAAGTCCGACTTGCACTTGGCCGGTTTTATTTATCTAAGAACTTGAGTGTGTTTTACTTACTTAAGTAAAATTTTGTATATTTTCTCAGATATAGCGGTTTCTGCCGTGGAGATAGAATTTATGGTATTGACTACTTCGCTCTACTTTAAACTGGAAAACTTTTATTCTTTGCTGAAATTCAAAAAAGTTTCAGCAAAGTTGTAAAATAGTCCTGGTCGTAGATAGATAGATAGATCATTTATTCATTGACAGTTTACAAGCAATAAAGTAATAAGGTAGGTACTAATACGCTTATTTTAACTACACAAAAAAAACAAGATTAAAAATAAAAGACGTAATATTACAGATTTTCGTTTTTTTTGTCGTCAATTACTCCTAAACGATAGAAAACTTAAAAATACCCTTATTGTTGAAGACGTTCCTTAAATTCAAAAGCTATAAGAAACACGATTGAGCAGTTTTCAAGAGAAAAAAATCCCAAGATAGGTCTATACCGTTACTTTCAACTCTATTTACCGTTATAATATTTTGAAGTATAAATTTAAAAAAATATACAACAATATTTTTTATGATAATGCAAAGTGAGTAATGTTATTATTTTTTGTACTTTCATTGTAGTTTTTGATTGAAACGAAAAACCATTGAAAAAGTGACAGTGTGGTTATTTTCTTTACACTTTACACGTAAAGAAAAAGATAGAGACAACTGTTCCAATCAATACCTCGCCTTAATACACAAACAGGGCCAACGAAGTACCGGCAATGAAAAGACACTAACTCAGCATAAAAAACAAAAACAACTTCAAATGATGTTAAAAGCATGAAAATCGGAACGATTGGTTTTTAGGCCATTTGAATCAATTTAGCCTGTAGCACCGAAAAAGGAAGAGGAGTTATGACGTAATCTTTTTTTGTATGGGAAAAAAAATGTTCTGAAAACTATCGTGTGTGGCATCAAATGAAAGGGCTATTTGATCCTATTCTAAAAATAAATTAGATCATGATATTTCAGTCGCTTGTTTTAAATTAAAATAAAAATCATGTTCAAAACATACTAAGTTTGGGCTCCTCCAGATTCGATACGGTTGAATCATTTTTGGTAAAATATACTATAAATGATTCATAATATCCTCAGATCCAACTTCGCGATAGCAATTGTGAAAATATGTACATTAGTTTTTTTTTATTTTTCATTATTTCATTTATTAAGTATTTTTGTATGGAGGGTCCAAATTTTTGTAACAAAATTGATGTAGGAGCCGTTAACTGGAGCTTCTATTCAACACAGTGAACAACTTTCCCCAAAGAACCCATAGTCAAATCTCTTAAAAAAAATTGGACCCTCCATCATCATCATCATATCAGCCACAGGATGTCCACTGCCGGACAAAGGCCTCGCCCAAGGTTTTCCACGACAACCGGTTCTGCGCCGTTCTGGACCCTCCATACAAAAATGAAATTTAAATACTAATTGTAAATATTTATATAGGAACGTATACAGGTAGTAACAAAATTGGTGTAGGTCCCGTTAACTGGGGCTTCTACTCATCAAACTGAAAAACTTTTGTTCTACAAGTTTGCTGAAATCGCAAAAAAAAATGTATTCTTCATACAAAACGATCGGCTGATTGACCAATTTTGTGCATTTTTGTATGGAGCGTCAACATTTTTTTTTGCGAATTGACTATGGGTTCCTTGGGAACGGGTTCTAAACCATTTTTTTACACCTTTTATATGTTTCCTGTATACAATAAACTATAAATAAATAAACGAAATGTATAAAATATCACCCTGTGTGTACACCTTACTATAGATAAGTAGGTAAGGTAAGGTATACAAGCAAGCAGTTTAATGCTAGTTCAACGTAACTAAGTATACCATACAAACTACAAGTGAACTAAGTACTAACTAAGCATTACAAACTTAACAGGGAACCCTCTATAAATCTTGTAACAATCATTGAAGAAACTTTCCAACGCTCACATGCTAACAATCAAGTCTTGCGTACTAAGTACTAACTTAAGGCGAGGTATTGTTCAGAACAGTTGTCTCTGTTTTTTTATTTACGTGTAAAGAGTAAAGAGCCACACTTTCATGAACTGTTGAAGTCAAACATATTTACGCACGCTTGACTTGTAGAGTAAGCTGGTGGATGAGTGACGAGAGCATTACGGAAGTTGAGAGGGATAGGTATATAAGTTAATAAAGATAGAAAGAGAGATAATATTTATTTTTGTTTACCAACAAAATCGGTTGCCAAGGCAACAATATCGTTTGAGTTACGAGTCTGTCACCTCGTACACCATCATCATGGAAGCTTCTGGATCACACAATGACTCAATGCAATGATGATTGCGAAACAAAGTTAATTTAAGGGACGGGCACCGAGACCCGCCGCCTTTCTGTCGCACCATCGCGGTAGCGCTTGGACATAATTTATATAATTAGTACTTATAATTAGCTGTTAATCACATTATCTACTATTAAACTCACTTTCTTATATTAAAGTGTTTTTAAAAACCCTCCACCTGCGGCCTAAACCATAACTGGCGCAGTCGTTGTTGAGGTAGTCTAACTAGACGAGACGCGTTTCCAAAAATCGAATCGCCGCTTCGTCGAATCGTTGGCTATCAAGAACCTACTACGGTTGACCGCTGGAAGGAGTCTACGTGATCAATCCAAACATCGATGGGTCTCGTTTGCAAAATCACGCTGTTTTTGTGAGTAATAGATATAAGTTACACAATCCTATTGGTTGTCATATCCGATCCTGGAAACCTTATCCTAAGTATAACTAGTTCTATTTTTTAGTTTTAATTATTAATATTCAAAATTTTCTACCCTCGTAGAGAAAGGGGCCTTAAGCCCAACAGTCCGACTTCTCTTCGTGAAAGTCTTAGGGCTGATAGATTTCATAGCGATCTTCTAGCTGTCTTAGAAGAATTGTCTGACGACGAGTTAGAAATGGCTAGCAATAACGAAACTCAGGGTGCTCATGACGCTGCACCACAGCAAATAGCTGAAGACCTAACAGAAAAAATTTGGAGATCTTTAAGGGTTGTCCCTGAATTCGACGGGAACCCTCATATATTAGTCAGATTTTTAGATATCTGCGACAAATTAATTTTAAAATATGTAAATCCCCTCCCAGGAAACGAGTTAAATAATACATCATTGTTAAACGGAATCCTTAATAAAATCGTAGGCCCAGCAGCTAGAACTCTGTCTGCAAATGGCATCCCTAACAATTGGCAAACCATTAGAAACACCTTAGTTAACAGTTTCTCTGATCATAGGGATGAAACATCCTTATACACAGATCTATCCATGCTTACACAAGGAAAAGATTCTCCTAGTATTTTTTACGAACGCGTGCAAAATCTTTTTTCTACTATTGTCACTTATATAGAGCTGCACGAAACCATACCTACCACAGTCGCAGCAAAACGCGAGTTGTATAGGAAACTATCGCTTCAAACCTTCCTGAAAGGCCTATCCGAGCCTCTAGGCTCTAGAATTAGATGTATGCGACCTGTTACTATAGAGTCTGCCCTAGAGTATGCATTGGAGGAAAGTAATATTCTCTACCTACAAGGTAAAGCGTCCCAATACCCAAAAACCCAAAATAATCACCCAAAGTTCTCAATTCCGTTCAATATGCCATTAAATAATCAGTTCAATCAACCCAGACCATTTCACCGGCCTATAAACAACCCCATGGCAAATCAACCTTCAAGTGCTATGCCACTAACCCCCCTCCAACCCCCACAATATACGCAATACCAACAAAATTTTAGACCCTATCAAGGTCCTTCAAAAACCCAACAGGTCATGAGAGCATTGCCTCGCTCCGACATGACTACTGGATTCAGAATCGCACCCCGTCCGTTCCAAAATCACCAAAACACAAACTACCCTAAGCCTATGAGTGGCATCAGCTACCCAGTTGCGAGGAAATTACCACCTACTCCCCAGAATCAACTTAACGTGAACGAGACTTACTATGAACCGAACCCCTACTATGAGTGCGAACCTCACTATTATTATGACAATTATACAAACTATGACTACAGTGAATTATACTTACAAAACTCCAACCCTGAAATAGAATATCAACCCCTTCCCCAAGCCGACATAAACCATGAGATTTCTTCCCAACTAAGTGAAGAAAATTTTTCCAAAATTACGAAACCGGACCCCCCAGAATAGAATTAAATCTACAGGATAAAAAACAATTACCCTATATCCAAATTAACCAACCCCCGCTAAAACTATTAATCGACACTGGCGCAAATAAATCATTTATTAGCCCAGAAGTAGTACATTCATTTTTTCCAAACTTTCCCCTCAACTATGAACCGTTCGTAGTGACAAACATACACGCAAGTACTAGGAATGACTACTCGATCACAATCCCATGTTTCTCCGAACTAAATGACCAAAAGTCATTAAAATTTTTCATATACCGATTTCATGAATATTTCGATGGATTAGTTGGACTAGACTTATTACAACAATGGGAATCAAAAATTGACCTTGGTTCACGTACATTATTAACCAAATACGCGACCAATCCAATTTACATGTATGAGTCACTCAACTCGCCGGGCGTTCATTTCTTCGAAACGCTGATTCCCGCGAACTCCAGTCGTATCGTAAGGGCGCCGACAGACGTTGCTAAAGGCGAGATACTAATTAATTTTCAAAACATATGTGAATGCAACATTACCGAATGTATATCAGTCGCGGAGAATAACTATGCGTTCATAGAAATTACGAACCCTACAAATAGAGACGTCCCCTTTAGATTGACCGAACCCATATCGGCGTGTATTTTTAGTGAAGAATTCGCAACAGACAACATGACCAACAGACAAAAAACAGTCTTGTCACGACTACGCACCAATCACATGAATAGCGAAGAAAAAGCCAATTTAACTAGACTATGTCAAGAATACTCTGACATATTTCATCTTGACGGTGAACCCCTGACATTTACTAATCAAATCAAGCATAGAATAAAAACTAAAGATGAAAATCCCATATATACGAAAACTTATCGATATCCCCACATACACAGAGAAGAAGTTAGAACACAAATACAAAATATGTTAGACCAAGGCATAATAAGGCCATCCACCTCTGCCTGGAGCGCGCCCATATGGATAGTTCCCAAAAAAATGGACGCGTCAGGAAAGGTCAAATGGAGATTAGTAGTAGACTTCCGAAAATTAAACGAAAAAACAATAGATGATAAATATCCCATCCCGAATATCGCTGATATCCTCGATAAGCTTGGTAAATGCATGTATTTCACTACGCTAGATCTAGCTACTGGCTTTTATCAGGTCGAGATGCACCCGGAAGATATTCACAAAACTGGGTTTAGTGTAGCAGATGGAAATGGGCACTACGAGTTTCTACGGATGCCCATGGGTCTAAAAAATAGCCCTTCGACCTTCCAAAGGGTCATGGACAACGTTTTGAGAGGCTTACAAAACGTTATATGTGTAGTCTACTTAGATGATATCCTGGTCTTTTCCACCTCTCTACAAGAACATATGATTAATCTACGAAAAATTTTTGACAGACTTCGAGAATCCAACTTCAAAATCCAAATGGATAAATCCGAATTTGTCAAACATGAAACACCCTACTTAGGCCACATCATAACACCAGAAGGAGTAAAGCCCAACCCAGAAAAAATAGCTGCAATACAGAAATACCCCATCCCTAAAACACCTACAGCTATCAGGAGATTTTTAGGTCTATTAGGATATTATAGACGATTTATCAAAAATCTCGCTCATCTTACAAAACCCATGACGAAATGCCTCAAAAAGGGAGCTAAAATTCAACTGACTCCTGAATATGTCAATTGTTTCGAGCACTGTAAAACGTTACTTATGAACGACCCCATCCTGCAATACCCGGATTTTTCGAAAGAGTTTATCCTTACTACGGATGCCTCGAATATAGCTCTTGGTGCTGTCCTTTCCCAAGGAACCGTTGGCCAAGATAGACCGGTTGCATATGCCTCTAGAACATTAAATGATAGCGAAATAAATTACTCAACTATAGAAAAAGAACTATTAGCAATAGTTTGGGCCACAAAAACTTTTAGACCATACCTTTTCGGACGAAAATTCAAAATTGTGACAGATCATAAGCCCCTCCAATGGCTAATGAATTTAAAAGAATCAAATACACATCTCACTAGGTGGAGATTAAAACTCTCAGAATACGATTTCTCTATCGTTTACAAAAAAGGGATAAATAACACCAACGCTGACGCTCTTTCTAGAGTGGAGATACACAATGAAGATATATCATCTGTCGTAGTAGAAATTAGCTCTACTTCTTCGGAAGCTACACTCTCTGCAGACTCGGAAGCCACAATCGATGCTCCAGATGATAGACCGATTATAAGCCAATCTGAAACTGACACTGCACCCTCTCTGAGACCTCTTGACAGCCCTATTCCCGAAATTAACAATGATATACAGGAAAACCAACTATTACCCTCACCGAGATCTCTTGACAACAGCCCCATCCCTGAACCTTACATACCTGAAGATAATTTACCGCCCCCTGAAGACATTCCCTTGACTAATACGGACCATACAAGTGCAGAACAACCGATCCTAGAAATACCCATATTAGAAGACTCACTCAATAAAAACAAAAGGCAACTAATAATAAAATTTACGAACAGTCCCATAAAAATTAATCCAAAGGTAACACAGCCATTTGAGACTTTTAGAAAAACTGTTGCCTATGTTCATGATGACAACTTAGAACAGGATATTATATCCTTGGTCAAAAATCACATAGATCCAAAAATGCGAACAGCAATACTAGTTGAACCTTTAGAAAAAATGTACAACATCGTGCCTATATTACAACGCAACCTAAAAAGTTCTTCAATGAATCTAGTGCTAGTTAAATACGAGGTCCAAGATGTTAATGATTTCCTTAAACAACAAGAAATCATACAAAAATACCATCAAGGTAAAACAAACCACAGAGGAATCAACGAAACCTATCTAGCTATCTCTCATAGGTATTTTTGGCCAAAATTAAAAGACAGTATAACTAAATTTATAAATACTTGCAATATCTGTAATTGCGCAAAATACGATCGTAACCCAGTTCGACCTGAGTTCCAAATAGTGCCCCCACCTAGTAAACCCTTTGAAGAAGCTTTCGCTGACGTCATAACCATAGAAAATGAAAAATATCTGTCTATTATAGACGCATTTTCAAAATACACACAAGTCTATAGACTGCCTGATTGCACAGCTCCGAATATTGTAAAGTCTCTCCTGATGTACTGTACCCACCATGGTTTCCCCGTGACTCTAGTTACAGACCGAGGTACGGAATTCACAAACCAAGTCGTTAGTGAATTTCTTAAATTTCATAAAATAAACCATCGTTTAACTGCAGCACACGCCCCAAATGAAAGAGGCATGGTTGAGCGATTTCATAATACCCTACTAGAACACCTTAGACTGTTAAAACTTCAACATAAAAATGAACCAGCCTCTAACCTCGTGCTTTACGCAATTATCGCCTACAACAGTTCTGTACACAGCCTAACTAAGTGTAAACCATTTGAAGTAATATCCGGACACTTTGATCCTCGAGACCCAACAGAACTAAACCTATCCGAACGCCTTCTCCAGCAATACATGCAAGATCATAGAAATAAAATGGAAAACGTATACAAAATTATTCATGACGACTCTTACAGAGACCGACAAGCAATAATGACAAGGCGAAATCGTGACCGGGAGCCTGAAACAAATTACGAAGAAGGACAAGAGGTTTACGTTAAAAATCCACTAGCAAGCAGAAAAAAACTTGCACCACGCTATACCCACGACAAAATTGTGACTAACCTTCCAATTCACATATATACCTCAAAAAAGAAAGGTCCCGTTGCAAAAACTAGATTAAAACGTAATAAAAAAGTAAATTCTACATTGTTACAGGACCATGACAAACGTGGTGACCCTGTCGCCAGCTCGAGCCGACTTTCAGACCAACGTCAAACTTGACAATCTAACAGAAGGACCTGGACTCCTACCATTTAAATTAGGACCTACAAAAATAACTTCCCATGACCACACCTTTTTGAATGAAATCGACTTTGACAAAATCGAACAAGCTATTAAACTTCTAGAAAATGACCTATCTGATGCCGTTAGTAAAATTCCTAATAACAACTTCATACTTTTTAAGTATCAAATACTCTACCTTTTTAAGAAATTGAACGAAACTTCACGCCTTTTGGCGACATTTGAACCCAAAAGAGTAAAACGTGGCCTACTCAACCCCTTAGGAACCATCATAAAAAGCATATCCGGAAACTTAGACAATGACGACGCTATACGATTCGAAAATGCCCTCAAAATTCTTCAAAAGAATGAAAAAGACATTTCTATAAGCTTAAACAATCATATAAGTCTATATAAAGACATGACATCCCAGCAAACCCAAATTTTACAAAATCTGACCAATAATCAAAGACAATTAGAAAAAGCCATGTCTTATATGGTTAACATGACTAATCAGGATAGAGAACGTATATCTCTATATGCTCAGCTGTCTCAGTTATTTACCGTAATCGGTGAAAATATCCAAGACCTACATAATGAAATAACTAGGTTAAGTAATATATTAGCTTTTAGTCGATCTAGCTCTGTGCACCACTCCCTGCTATCTGTGGAAGATATAACATCTATGTTGCACAAAATAAAAAACATATATGGCACTCACTCAGTTTTAGACTTAGATACTAGATATTACTACAATTTACTTAGCTTAGGATCCTATTTTCTAGATAAAAAACTAGTTATTGTCCTTAAATTTCCTATATTTTCCTTACCTACCTACGACCTGTTCCAACTTTGTCCGGTTCCGAATAAAAACCTGGAAATAATCCTTCCCCCTTTCCCCTTTATGGCAACCAACTCCCAGGAGTTTGTGTACATGGAGGCTGAATGCCCGAAGATCGCAACCTGGCATATTTGCAAACAGCAAATAAACTATCAGACCCGCATGCAGCAAGACTGTATCCACCGACTCATCTACGAGCAAGAAATAGACAGTTCATGTCACTCTACCCCCGTTAACCTACTCAAAGAAGCCCTACTGGAATTGGATGACCAGCATTACATCTTATCGTTCCCGAAGCCTACAAAAATACAAATATCCTGCGGACAAGAAGAACACCATATACTACAGGGCAGTTTTCTAGCAACCATCCCTCAGAAATGCCAACTCAAAACTCCATCATTCACAATCATCAACATTGATGACAAAATTCACGGACATGCTGTCGAAATCATAACAATTCCCAAGTTGTCAGCAAAATCGACAAAGAATTCAATTCGTTATAACCTGACATCCATCGACCTGAATAAATTACACAACATTCAACACCAAGTACTAATGGAGATTCCGACTACAGTTGACTCACCGGACCCAACAGCGAGCATATTCCATACAACAATACCAGTTTACGCAATCATCATATTTGGTACAGTTGCACTCGCTATATTGTACGGACGCCGCCACACACTAAGAAACCTAATAAAATTCAACGAAGAAAGACATGCTGACCAATCTTCACGCAACGCGACGACTCTAGAAGAAAGAAAAGCTGCAACATTTTCTCTCAAGCTTGGCCAATAGTCTTTCATCTAGGGGCGGAGGAGTTACGAGTCTGTCACCTCGTACACCATCATCATGGAAGCTTCTGGATCACACAATGACTCAATGCAATGATGATTGCGAAACAAAGTTAATTTAAGGGACGGGCACCGAGACCCGCCGCCTTTCTGTCGCACCATCGCGGTAGCGCTTGGACATAATTTATATAATTAGTACTTATAATTAGCTGTTAATCACATTATCTACTATTAAACTCACTTTCTTATATTAAAGTGTTTTTAAAAACCCTCCACCTGCGGCCTAAACCATAACTTTTGTCAAAACAATCACAACAAACAAAAGATAAAAAAAGATTTGATATTTTTCAGAGGATAATAAAACTCTTTTCATAAACTGTCTATACCTCCATAATATGACAAATAAGATTTGATTATTTTCTGAAGACTAAGTATTTACTTTCATACATATTGATGGATCTAAAGAAGTTTTACTTCAGACGTGTGGTCTAAAGCACACTCGTATTTTTTCAATGTTTTATTTTTTTAACTGAGATTTAGGCATTTTAGCAAAAAAGTGAGTCCGGCAATATGTTAGGATTTTTTTGAGGAATAAGAGAGAGAAAAATATGGTGCTATGTCTTACTGTAGTGAAGTAAACCTGGTTTATGTGGGCTAAAACAACAAAAATTTACAAAATTTAAGCGAACTTTGCAATTTTTTCTATCGAGAAAAATTTATCAAATCGTGTTTTGGCCTCCTACGCAGACATATTGTAATATTTTCATTTTTTTTATTATAAATATATTGCAGTTTCAACCGCAGAAAAATTACTTTTTCCAATCCTCGATTTTGGGGTTTGCATTATTTTCTGAAAGGGTTTCGCCTTAATACACGTCCGCCATAAAAGCCTGTTAGTACCTAACTTTCAGTAAGCTGTAAAACATCCATAACTGTTCATTTATTAATCGTCGTTAACAACTGGACCCGTCCACTGCTGGGGACGGGTCTGGTTAAGCGCGACTCTACACACGGGGGCCAAATCTGGGGTGGAAGTTGTAGGACTAGTGGTGAACCCCACTATCAGAAATGTTTAAGCCGCTTATAATATAAGGCAGCTGACACGGCTTGACGACTGCCATCTAGTGATAGCAACCGGCACCAACAGCTTAAGCATGCTTAAGTACCTTGCGAAGCACGGAACCAGTCAAGAAAAATGTCACTAACAGCACAGTATTACAATATAGCGGCTTACAGGAGCGCAACGAATGTACTTACGCAGAGTACTTGGGGGGCAGAGGGCGGCAGGGCACAGCCTGGCAAACTCCGCGAGTTTGCCAGGCTGGCTACAGGCTAGTACTGCTAGTACCTACGCCGCGCCGTGGCGGCTTCGTGCGACATCAAAGGCGTTGCGCTACTGTAAGTCATATCGTAATATTGTGCTAACAGTCAAATCCATCCAGGTAATGAACGTGCTTCAGGTCGGTTAACCTGCATGACTGACCCAAACACGCAAGTTGCACTAAGTTACGACCGCTACATTAATAGCTAGGCTATGAGTAATAAATTATGCACTCAAGTACGTTATGCATGCCCCTGTGAAGAAAGTTTACCTTTTTGTAGGTACCTTTGCCGTTGATACCACCTGATGCTGGTGATTGGAGGCAAAAGTTATCATTCGCATCAGACAGAGAGGGGTTGATGCTCGCTGAGGGGTGAAGGCCCCCTTCCTGATGCAAAAGTTGTCCATTGATATTCAGCGTGGAAATGATGGTCCTTTGCGTCAGGGTCGTGATCGTCTAGGGGCGGACTTTTTGATTAATGAAGTCCATATTGATTTGAAGTATACAATTATAACATACATTAATTAAATTGCAGCCTCAGGAATTTGCAGTTGCATTTGCAGCCCAGCAATTAAATTGTATTTAAGACCTGGAAGAAGACCGCGTTAAATACAAATCAATGAAGGCAATAGTTAAGTCAGTCGTAGCGCAAGCGAAAGCACATTCCAGGCACAAATTTTATGAAAAATTAGAAAACGCGCCATCTGAAAACGCAATATTTAAAATAGCCAAACAGAGGCACAAGGCAACACTCGATATAAAATCCAGTAAATATATCAGAGATGAGCAGGGTCGGCTATTAACATCGGATAATGATATAAAAAGGAGGTGGAAAACGTATTTTGATGGCAAGCTAAACGAAGAATTCCCTAGCGAGGATATTCCAGAAATATCGTCTACGGAGGGGCCTATCCAACAGATTCATCCGCAAAAAATAAAAAATGCGCTCCGTAAAATGGAGTTCTATAAAGCTACTGGCCCTGATAACGTACCTGCCGATATCTGGAAGCTCCTGCAGGATGACGCGTTGCCTTGGCTCGCAGAACTATTTAACAGAATCCTTCTGGAAACCAAAATACCCGACTCATGGCGAAGAAGCTTCCTATGCCCGCTGTTCAAAAACAAGGGTGATGTAGCAGACTGCAACAACTACAGAGGAATCAAGCTAACGTCACACACTCTCAAACTCTGGGAGCGAGTTATGGGCGCTCGTCTCAGTTTATTAACCAGTGCTACTGAAAACCAGTTTGGTTTCACAGCTGGACTACGACGGAAGCCATACAAACCATCAGAATCCTGATGGAGAAATGCCGGACAAATAGAGAGAACCACTAATAATAATAATCATAAAATTTTATTTGACCTTAAATAATAATCAGTAATCACGAGTACATGTATACCTTTTGTTAACAAGAACTACTTAGAAGTCATCCTGTAGGTATATGAAAATCGATGCCTAAGGAGGTAAACTCCAATAAGATGCTTTCCTTCACCTTAAGAGCATCGGATAAACGTAAAATAATATGAAATCGAAATTCGAAAACACATTGGTACTCCCGGACAGGAGGTAGCCACCAACTTTCTTATCTATATCTACCTATTTTTTCAATAAAAAAATAACTTAGTTTCATTAACAGCAATAACCATAACTATTTAAAGGACTTTTCAGTTATTAAAAATCACTATAGTAGTTAAGTATATTGACATTTCCATCGCAAAGTTTACGCCGAATGCAGTAGGTACCATTGTTGCTGAAAACTGCGCACGAGTGATCGATCAAGGTCTATTACGAAACGCATGTGCAGTGCAGTGAGGTCACTGGCCGGACTAGATGTGCTGTTTTGTAAATCTGAATCTGTGATTTTGCATGCATAAAAACTATTTTTTAAATACAATTTTTACAAAAAAAAAAAGAGTTTTATTTTATTCTGCTTTTCATGTCAACCGTACTCCCGTGGAGTGATTGGGAACGATTTCTGAAATTTCATTTCAACCTTATAAACTATGATATTTTAGACCCAGTAGTTTGATAATGGTAAAATTTTCGCGTAAATCTTTAAAATAACTTGTCTTAAAATTATAAAAAAATATGCATACCTATATTTAATATTCTCACAAGTCTTTTCATTTGATATGTCACACGATGTAGTTTGCATTTTGATTTTAGAAAAGAAAAATCTAATTTACCACCCAAAAGTGGTTTATTTTTAATGTGGGAGCCACATTAAAAATAAAAAAAACAATTCGATCAGTCCAGTAGTTTCGGAGCAAAGTGGCTGTGACAGACGGACGTATGGTCAAACAGAGATGCGAGTGATCCTATAATGGTTCCGTTTTTACCTTTAGAGGTTCGAAACCCTAAAAAAATTTTATCTGTCGCTCGCATTGATGTCTTTTGTTAGTAATTAATAGGTATCATTGTTATACTTGGTAAAGGTGTGGCGGCACGGAACAGTCGGTGCACGAGTTCGACTCGCACTTGGCCGGTTTTCATGTGAAATAACTACAAATCTACAATCTTCAGTTTTTTTTATTTTATTTTATCTAATTCTATTCACGTAATTAATATATTACGGCGAAGGAAAACATCGTGAGGAAACCTGCACACATCTGCGAAGAAACTCGAATGGTGTGTGTGAAGTTGACCAACTCACACTGGGCCCGCGAGGTCGACTAAGGCCCGATCATCACCCTAATTCAGGCTAGGCTCGAGCCCTTCGGTGGGGACGTATATATGTGCTGATGTGATGATGATGATGAATTAATATACAGAATGTAAATATATGGTGTAGGACCCGTTAACGGGGCTTCTACTCATTATACTGAACATGTTTCCCCAAGAAACCAGGAAAATTTTGACGCTCCATACAAAAATGCACAAAATTGGTCAATGATCGTTTTGTATGAAGAGTTTTTTTTGGCGATTTCAGCATACTTGTAGAACAAAAGTGGTTCAGTATGACGAGTAGAAGCAGTTAACGGGACCTACACCAATGTTGTTACACCCTGTATTTGTGGGCTGGAAAATATGATGAGGTTTCAAACAAAAATCCATCTTTGAAAGAAATGAGCCCATAATCTATTCGTTAACCCAAAAAATATAGTGTAAACAGATTCACAAAATAGACACAAACTGTGACAGACAAACACAAAATCGCTATATCAACAAAACGTCTATCATGTCTGTCTGTTAGTGTAACGGTCGTGCACAATGCAAACAATATTGTTGCCTGAGAGTTCGGATGACCAAATATTAGCTTTACCACGTTCCTACGGAACTTAGAGGTCGCTATTTTATGCATTCGAACTTGAATACATTTCTCCAAATTATAAGTCGAAAATTTCAACACACTACGCAACCGGTTTTACGAATCAGGGGCAAGTTCGGACAACGAACTTCAATCACGGTTTTTAGGATTCCGTCCAAGAATACCGGACGCCTATTCAGCCTACGCTATCTGTCCGTCTGTCCATGTAGCCGTTGGTCTGTATCTTTTGAACAGTAGTAGGTAGCCGGCTGAAATTTTTACACAATATCTAATCTCTTATTATCGCGGATTCACAAAAAAATAAAAGTCGAATAAAAAATATAAGTGTTTATTTTTTTTTTTTATTTACAATTGGTAAAACCTTGACAACATCTCACCTGGTGGTAAGTGACGATGTTGCCGAAGATGGAAGAAGGCTTACCAAGATTCCCCAACGCAATGGGGAATTAAGGGTTTTTTTTTATCGTTAAACGGTAGTCAGTAATACATACTATAACGTCAAACTTGGTGTGATTATAGTACCTACTAATCTTAAACTAAAAAAACAACTAACGGAAAAGATCTTAATATAATTACTCGCGGGAGCTTCTTACAAAGTTCAGTTTATATGGGATGTAACTTATTAAGACATTTCCCAGATATTCCACTTATAGCATATAATACAAATTTAAAGTGTGTTGTTAAAGGTCCCCAAGAGGCTCGAGTTTCCATACAAACGTAGTTCCGCTTTAATACAAAAACCCAAACTTTGCGAATATATTGAGTAGACAGACACATATCGATGTTTGTAATTAGTTGTCGATGCACTAATATAAAACGGTAAAAAATAAAAGAAGTTTTAAACTTTCAGTACAAGTTCGTTTACTTATGTTTCAATTTACTATGATGAAATTTAATTACAAACATCGATAAGTCTCTACTCAATATATTCGCTAAGTTTGAGTTCAATCCAGCATGTAGTTGTTATATTAAAACGGAACTACGTTTGTATGGAAACTCGAGCCTTCTTGGGGACCCTTAATTACGAAAATTTGCTAAATTTCAACTGCGCATTCTGAAGAAAAAATATTTAAAATATTTTTTGTATGACAAGTACAATGTTCAGTTTTTCCAGATAACACCACAGAAATGGGAATAATCATCATATCAGACGAAAATCATCCACTGCTGGACAAAGGCCCCCCCCCAAGGATTTCCACGACGAATAATGGTTAATACATATTATTGGGTAAAATAATGGGAATAATTATTTAAAAAAAAATTAAGTAAAAACTTCTTTACGCGCGTTGGATATTTTTGAACTCGCGACACTGTAATGTAACCGCCACCGTACCAGGAACACTCGCAGGCTCAAAACTCTGTCAACCTAGTCGTTCGCCAGGAACACTCGGAGGTTCAAAACTTATAAAACTGTGAAAAGTTATCACTTCTGTCGGCACTCCCAGAGTGGTGGTTTATTTTATTTTATTAGAGACAGTCATTCACAGATATAAAACTAACACCAGTAATATACTAGATGCTTCCCGCGGCTTCGCCCACTCAGATCTAGGTGAAAAACTTTCTATACCTATTTTCAGAACTACCGACTGCACTCAGAAAATTTCATGGAAATCCGTCCAGCCGTTTCGGAGGAGTATGGCAACTAACACTGTGACACGAGAATTTTATATACCTACATAGATTTTAGATGTTACATATTAAGTTTTACTTATGGAAAAAAATTAAAAAACATTCTCAGAACAATTTTTGAGAAAAAAGTAATCTGTCTTTTTGTATCATCATCATCATGTCAGCCGAAGGACGTCCACTGCTAGACAAAGACTTTTTATGTATAAGAGTTATTATTAATATTTTCTAAATAAAAGAAGGTACCCCTGGAAAGTAATTTAAAAAACTGCATGTGATAAAATCGGTCCAACAGTTTCCCTGCAAAACAGGTGGACACACACACATCCATACATACCATACATGCATTTTTAGCTCGACCAATGTTTTGGTGTCTATT
Source organism: Coleophora flavipennella (assembly GCA_947284805.1). Taxonomy (NCBI): domain Eukaryota; kingdom Metazoa; phylum Arthropoda; class Insecta; order Lepidoptera; family Coleophoridae; genus Coleophora; species Coleophora flavipennella. The sequence continues at coordinate 10,500,038 of OX369286.1, forward strand.
GGTGAAATAGAGAGTACATTACATTTTCATCAAAATCTCAAAGTAGAACTTTTGGGAATCACATAACTTTCCTTCGTCGCTCGAAAGTACAGTGTAAACTCTGTAAAACGTCACTCGATATAACTATTCAGTCTACGAGTATGAAACGTCAAAATTTTTGGCCCCTGTTGGTTGGTTTGCTTTGACGCTCTTTTTCTCTCTGTGTAACGAAAACTCTTAATAACGTCACAAAATGCCCGGTCCCTTGAGTTTCGCTATATAGGGTGACCTTAAATTAGTTCTTGATAGCAAAGGATATGAATGTACTCGTGATTACAAACAACTTTCCCATAGAAACTATATGTCGAATCAGAAAAAAATTTTAGGTCCTCGGTACATATCAAGTTATCAAATCGACAAAAATGTATGAAGGACCAAATTTTTTTTTTCATATTTGACATATAGTTTCTATGGGAAAGTTGTTTGTAATCACGAGTACATTCATATCCTTTGCTATCAAGAACTAATTTAAGGTCACCCTATATATAGAGTTTACACTGTATCAATAAAACCGGCCGAGTGTGAGATGTACTCGCGCCTTCCTTAGGAAAGAGCCCCGAACTGAATAAAAAACAACAATTATTCTGTCGCTCCCGTTGATGTCTTTTGATTTAAATGAATAGATATCTTTTTATTATTATTATTCACTATTGGTAAACCCTTGACAACATCTCACCTGGTGGTAAGTGACGATGTTGCCGAAGATGGAAGCGGGCTTACCAAGATTCCCCAACGCAATGGGGAACTGGCTATCTTATCTTCATGCCGGAACACACCAATGATATCAACATTGATATTTGGCGGCAAGACTTAGATAAGATGGTGGTAGCTAGCCAGGCGGGCTTAGAAAATGCCCTACCACCAACCAAACCGAGTCTTACAATTGACCCCGCCGGGGATCGAACCCGCGACCTCCTGTGTAAAGTCAGTGAATTTTGCCTCTGAGCTACGAAGGCGGTTAAATCTTGCTGTAGATATGTAGGTACTCGTGTGAACAGGTGTGGAGGTATACGGAGCCCTTGGTGCGCGAGTCCCACTCGCACTTCAGGCCAGTTTTCTGAAATTAGGGCGAGGTATTGATTGGTATCGTCATCGTGTAAAGAGTAAAGAAAATAACCAAACTTTTTTACTTTTTAAATAGTTTTTCGTTTCAATCAAAAACCACAAAGAAAGTATAAAAAATAAAAACATTAAATCAAATGAAATCAAAATCAAAATAAATTATTTTAAATAGGTGTTTACACACACTTTTAAATAGTCAAAAAAACTTATTGAATATTAATAATAATGTCTACCGTCTGCCTTCCTTGTCTTATTCAGATTACTTACTCACTTTGTATTATCATAACAAATATTGTTGTATATTTTTTTCAATTTATACTTCAAACAAAATTTTTGTCATAACTAGAGTTGAAAGTAGAACGGTGTAGACCTATCTCTTTGGGATTTTTTTTTCCATCGAGACAAAACTGTTCAATCGTACTATAGTAGCTTTTGACTTTAAGGAACATCATCAACAATAAGGGTTTTTTTTCAACCTTGGGTTTTCTATCGTTTAGGAGTAATTGACGTCAAAAATAATGAAAATCTGTACATAATATTACCGCCAGCTCGTAAATTCGGTCAACAGCCTAGTTGTTACGGAAATAGTTTATTCAATCGGTCGCATAATTCGAAAGTGTCAGGGTTGATCTTTCTTTCTTGCTTTTTCTTAATTTCGCTTCGCCCGCGTGGACATCGTTTTTATGACCGTCTTTAAAGATGAATGGTGCGCGAGCCGCAAGCAGCTCGCACGCAAGCGCGAACATGAGTTTTCTCCAGATCCCTTATGAACTACGTCAGGATATATAAATTAATGTCACTCACTTCCCACCTCCTCAACCATCTCTATGCAAAAAATTACAACAATCCATTGTTCTGTTGCGATGTTAAAGAAATGAACCAAAAAAGACATTTTTTCAGTTCCCTCAGGAACTGCATCGGAATACGCTAATTTCACGAGATAAAAAGTAGCCTATGTCCTTTTCATTGACACAGGCTACCTGCATGCCAATTTTAATCAAGATTGGTTGAGGTGTTGAAGCGTTAAAAGGTAACAAACAAACACATTTTCACATTTATAACATTATATAAGTACAGATAAAAAAACATGGTGGTGGGGTCTACCGTCTGCCTTCCTTGTCTTCTCGTTCCACTTCGCTCAATTGGACGCGCCGTCAGCGGCAGCATTGAAAGAACGTAAGTAGTTCTTTCATAATGACATCTGTCCACCTCGTTTTCAGTCGCCCTCTTCTTCTGGACCCCTGTATGATCCCAATTGGCCAAAGTTAAAGTTCCTAATATCCAAGCATATTATGTTATCTGGATACGGAAGTACGTTGCTCTGTGAATAATTTTAAGGCTACTACGAAAGTGAACTTTTCCCTGACCTTCGCGCACGCCAGGCTTCTTCTCGCTAAATCGCTTTCATCGTATGAATAAATAACAAGTTTCCATTGTTATACCAGTACTTCCACATGTTGTTCGAGTCGTGACTATGGTTTTAGCGTCCTGTAAAGTGAAAACGAAAGTGCATCGGTTGTATTCTATGAATACTCAATATTTGGAACCCTGCACTACGATAGGGCGATTACCCTATGGTCACACCCCGGACACTGCATACAATGGTCGTGAAATTACATTTTTTTTTAAATAACGGAGCAAACAATATCACGGTGAAAACCTACACGTTCCAGAACCAAACTATAACCAATCTGGGTGACGAGGGGGTGAGGTCGGAAAAGAGAGAGAGCAGGGAGTGTCCATACTGTATGTTAGTACTGATATACATAGGGTGACTTTTAATTAGTTCTTGATAGCAAAGGATATGAATGTACTCGTGTTTATTAACAACTTTCCTAAAGAAACTATAATATGTCAATTAAGAAAAAAAAATTGGTCCTTTATCCATTTTTGCCGATTTGATAACTTAATATGCATCGAGGATCAAATGATTTTTTTCTGATTTGACAAATAGTTCCTTTGAGAAAGTTGTATGTAATCACGAGTACATGCATACCTTTTGTTATCAAGAGCTTATTAAAAGTCACCCTGTATACTTTGCTATGGCATGCCACCTTATAGCTCTACGAGATTCACGTTTTTATGGGAGCAAGAGTTAACATGGAGCTCAATTTGTTATGAATGTAATCTCGAAATCTAGAGAGAAGTTTACTTTACCTTAACTGTTATTAACTTGGACGGCTTAAACTGTCTTCAATTGATAACTTGAAACCAGAATTCCGAATACTAATCACCTCAAAAAAAAATCTACCTACTTACTCGTATCATTGCTCTCATCTTAACCACAGTAGCCCCCGCTATCCTGCTAATAAGGTCTTTAGTGATTTAAATTTAAATTCCGTGCCTGTGAACAGTTAATTCGGTGATGCTAACGAAGGTGCGGACAATTTAAATACAAATAATGACAGAAAAGTTTAGCGCTGGACGCGCGGAAAGCGTACATATGACCGAGCGCCGGCGCACCGTTAGCCCGCTCGTATAAAGGCGGGGATCCCACCCGACCAGTTTAGTGCACAGACAGGCAACATGCGGCTACATACGTTGATATTCACACTTTTAGTAATAGGCGCACGCGCCGCCACGATTCCCGACAAAACTGAAGTCGATTTTGAAAAAAAACTAACGGAAGTAGTAAAAGAAGTTTTTAATAAAGATGAGGTAGTACAGGAGAATGTTGACGGTAAACAGGAGGTGATTGATCAAACAAATGGGGTCAAAGAAGTTAATAATAAACTGAGAAATCGTGTACCAATTGTAGATATTCCTGTAAAAGTTGTCGTAGAAGATGTCAAGGCTTCGGTCAAGAGTGAAAAAGGCAGTGAGAAGGAAGAAAATAATGAAGTGACACCTCAAGAAGAAATTAAAATACCCGAAATTGATTTGGAGAACCCCGGTCTGCCTCAAATGATGCAACACGACAACCAAAACCCTGACCACTTTGAGGAGCATCAGCCAGCAGCTTTATCAGGATTAAATCAAAACATCAAGGACACACAGAATGGTTTTAACGGCGGTCCTTCAATCTACCAGCAAAATTTGCAAAACTGGGTTCACGAGAACCAGCAACTCATCCAAATTCAACAACACATTCAGCAGCTGCAACAAAACTTTCAAAACCAAATCAGCATGCTCAATAGCACTGTACAGAAATTCTTTAAACCTGAAGAAAATCCTTCCGAGGCTTTACGAACCCAAACTCAAAATACAGTTCAGACTGGTCTGAAAATGATAGAAGATAACATAAAATCTGGTGTCAAATCTTTTACTGACGGTGTTCAAGCTATCACAGGTGCCAAACAAGGCGGAAATAATGCATCAGTTGGCTTTCCAAGTTTCGGATCTGGCAATCCTTGGGGCACCATGTTCCAGGCTATTCAAACGCAAATCAGCCAAGGTTTCCAGAACCTCACCAACAATTTACAAAACTATTTCAATAGCACTCAGACACAGAACGTTAATAATAGTTCGGGACCGACCAACTTTTTCCAAAACTGGAGTCAGGGTGTGCAGAACTTGATTGGTCAAGGCCAGCAGGGCAGCCTACCTGGTACAGCCCAATCAGATGAACCTCAAACACCAAGGCCGACTATCTGGCAGAACATCCAAAATATCTTCAACCCTCAAGGTAGTCAACAACCTCAGAACGACCCAGTGGCTCAGCCTCAACCAACTCCAAACCGTCCCATCGCAAATGCTATTCAAGGGGTAGTGAGCTTCATCCAGCCCGGCAAGAAACCTGAGAATCCTCCAGCGGCAGTATCTCAGGAGGGCAGCAATGCCGTGCCTGCTGAGCCAGTGAAGCCAGCAGAGCAGAAAGATAAACCTGTCGAGTACGTAGAGGGTGGGCCGATCAAGCAGCTGATCGAAAAGAACCCGATAGTCCAGGGCTTCGCCGGGGCAGTGCAGAGGATACAGCACACTATCAACCCTGAGAAGCCGAGAGACACCGTGAAGGGCGGCGAGAAAGGACTCTTCCACGGAGGTTTTGGACATGGAGGAAGTGGCTCAGGTATGTAAAAAAAAATTATGCCTATGGTAGAAGATTTTTCATAATCAATCATCTTTTTACATAAAAACAATTTCTGAATTCATACAGAAATCATGTTTGGGTAGGCAGGTACTCAGTTGAAACAGATTGCATGCTGCAGTATAATGAAATGAACCAAGTACAAATCGATTATACGTACATTGTGTTAACGTGAAATTTAATTTAATTGAATTAATTTAACATGTTTTTTTTAAAACACTAACGTAATACCGTATAAACGTAGCTTTGCCCACCCACACGGGCACTATACGGTGCGCGGTGCGCGAGCCACAAGCTGCTCGTGATCTTTTTCTAGCCTAGAATTTTTGAAATCGCAGATTACCTCTTATACAAACTTTTCCTCTTCATAATATTAGTAACCTAGACATAGATATTCATGCGTATAAATTATTCACCTTCAATTGAACTATTTCGTGCCTCTTTACATTCCTAGAATGAAACTGCAGTGATTAGAGCATAGCATTGGTATTTATAATCACCTAAAGTAGGAAATATTAGGGAACTCAAGTAGGCGGATCAAATTATGTAATTTAATCATTTTTAAGGTTCCGTACCCAAAGGGTAAAAACGGGACCCTATTACTAAGACTTCGCTGTCCGTCCGTCTGTCACCAGGCTGTATTTCATGAACCGTGATAGCTAGACAGTTGAAATTTTCACAGATGATGTATTTCTGTTGCCGCTATAACAATCAATACTAAAAATTAGAAAAAGTGAATAAATAAGGGGGTCTCCATACAAAAAACTTGTTTTATTTAAACATGAAGAAACTAGCGCCATCTAGTATGATGGTACCGAACCGTTTGTACTAGCGCCATCTAGCATGATGGTACGGAACCCTTTGCGTGCGGTTCTGACTTCTGACTCGCATTAGGCCGGATTTTATTTTAAATGCGTTTGACTGCACTCATCTGATAAAATAATGGGAAGCTAATACTTTTGATTGTAGGTTCTTATTGGAACATTATATCACTCATTTTGGAATACATTTACACTAATTCCATAGAAATTTAAATTTCTGGATGAAATAATGGGAAGTGACAATGCAGTCGGGAATGTAACAAGCAAACTTAAATTATGCCTATTTAGAAACCTTTGTTTTGAAAAAAAAATCTATGGAATTACTTAAAACAACGATAAGTATTGGTGTATCAGTCCTTCCACAGTATTATGGTATTGTTTGATAGAGAACAGAACAGTATAAGTACACTTATTACGTCATACATAACGTCACACTTTTTCGAGTGCCTCTCAGGCACTCATCCCGCTTGAGCGTTGATCTGTATGAATGCCTAAGTGACATTCAGTCAGCTTGAAAGGTTTATCATACTGAACATCTTGCCCCACGGCACCTACAGTCAATTCTCGAAAAATAACATTCCTTCCATAAAAATGCACAAAGTTTATAAATTAGCTAATAGATTTTACGGTGAAGGAAAACATCGTGAGGAAACCTGCATACATACGCCTGCGGAGAAACTCGCAGGTTGTGTGTGATGTAGACCAACCCGCACTGGGCCCGCGTGGCCGACTTAGGCCCAATCGCCATAATTTAGGGTAGGCTAGAGCCCCTCGGTGGGGACGTATATGACCTGATATGATGAGATTTTATAAAGTTTTTTTGGGGATTGATGATGGATCTATACATCTCTTTAGGAAAGTTGTTCAGTGAGTAGTAGTCCCATTTACGGGACCTACACCAATTTTGTCACAGTCTGTCTGTACATGGAACGTACCTACCAGCAGTAAATTATTTTATTTACTTACATTTCCGGTACGGACAATCGTTGGAACTGTAAGGTTCTCGAGTGGTGACCGCTCAACGGAATTAGCGTAGATGGACCGATGACCAGGTGAACGTCGCGGGAGAGAAAGCCGCTGATGGATATGGGCAACGCAGGACCGTTCGTTGTAAAAATCCTTGGTCTATGTCTTGCGGCTGATATCATGATGATGACGATATTTCCACATCATATCGTTAATAACAGATTAACGTCCCCACTGCTGGGGAATGGTCTCTTCCCAAAGTCGGGAGGGTTAGGCCATACTCCACATACGGCCAAGATCGGGTTGGTGGATGTTGTATAGGGTTAGTGGCAGACCCCCTCTGTCAGAAATTTTCAACGGCCTTTATGGCATTTGGCACGGCTGGACTACCGTCTAGTGATTAGCAGCTGGCACCAACGGCCCTGAGAAGCACAGAAACGGTCAAGAAAAATGCCACTACAGTCAAACCCATCCAGCTAATGACCGTGCTTCAGTTGAGTTAACCAACGTGTATGACCCAACCACACAAGTCGCACTAAGCTTCGACCGCTTCATCATATCAGCTCATATACTTCCCCACCGAGGGAATTAGGGCCATCAGGTTTTAGTCGAGCATGCACGCGGGCCCAGTGTCTAGCTACATTCATCATCATCATCATATCAGCTCATTTTCGTCCCCACCGTGGGGCTAGAGCCTACCCTGAATTAGGACGATCAGGCCTTAGTCGACCACGCGGGCCCAGTGCGAGTTGGTCGACTTCACACACAACCTTCGACTTTCTTCGCAGGCGTGCGCAGGTTCCCTCACGATGTTTTCCCTCACCGTAAGAGCGTCGGATAAACGTTCATATGAAATCGAAATTCGTAAACACATTGGTACGTGGCAGGGTTCGAACCACGACCTCCCGTACAGGAGGTAGCGGCCCTGGCCTATACGCCACCGACGCTTATCCGACAGCTTCATAAAGATATCTTTACAATAGCATGCATGTCCTTATAGTGTCAGCGTGGAGCGCGTTTGTCAACGGCCTTATAGGCACGATAGGGTCAGTTATAAATGACACTACGGTCGCCGTGTCCACAGCCTTCAACAGTGCCATCAACACTATTGGCACTAACGTTCAGGTATTTCGAATTGGATCAAAAAGCTTCCTAGTATACGCCTAGATGCAAATCCAAAGCTTTGTGTGTTATCTCATCAGGAGTTTTAGTGTCGCTATCGTTATTGTTTTACTTATATGTGCTTTCTTCTGACCTTGGTGCTTTTTAAGTTGTTTATGTTTTTACACTTGTAGTTTTGTGTTTCTTCAACTGTGTTAAAAAGCTTCAAAGTGTCTTTACTTGTTATTTGATTTTTCCAGAATAGGGATGACGAATGCTTGTCATCTGATTGACTTTTTATCATTTGTCAAAAACGACATTTTGTTCTAAAAATGTTTGAAATACCTAGGCGTGGCGTCATAGTTTTGCAGCGTCATTTATGTGTTCATTTTGTGATTTTGATGAATAAATATCGAAGGCTTGATGGAAAACAAAACGAGTAAGGTTTTCTGAAGTTGAAGTAGGAGGGCGATAATTTATTTCTGATGCTGTCGTCATCCCTATTGATTTTCCTCGGTGTTCATGTTACAGATTTTTCAGATGAGCCTTTTTTCCTTACTAGGAACCTAGTTACCTACTGGTACAGGGTAAATTTAAACCGATTTCTAAAAAGGAGGAGGTTATCTGTTCAACTGTTGTTTTTAGGGTTCCGTACCCAAAGGGTAAAAACGGGACCCTATTACTAACACTTCGCTATCCGTCCGTCTTTCTGTCTGTCAGTCTGTCACCGGGCTGTATTTCATGAACCGTGATAGCTAGACAGTCGAAATTTTCACAGATGATGTATTTCTTTTGCCGCTATAACAACAAATACTATAAATTAGAAAAAATAAAAAAATAAAGGGGTTTCCATACAAAAAAACGTGTTTTTTTAAACATGAAGAAACTGGCGCCATCTACTTAGTATTATGGTTTTTGAAACATGAAATTTGCGCCATCTAGTATGATGGTACGGAACCGTATGTGTGCGGTTCTGACTCGCACGTGACCGGTTTTTTTGTTGCTAATGAATTAAAAACCAACAGATCCATCCAATCCAACAAGCCGTCCAAACATTGTTATAGATTTTTGGAGTTTACAATAAAATAGTGTTAAATAGTGTTTTTTTGAAACATGAAGAAACTAGCCAGTTCCCCGATTGCTTTGGGGAATCTTGGTAAGCCCGCTTCCATCATCGGCATTATCGTCACTTAACATCAAGGGCCTACCGATTGTGGACAAAAAGGTATTAGATAAAACCCAGAGCAAACACAACTGTCCGTCACACGAACGTTTGCCCTGGGTGGAGTTCGTACCCACTACTCTCAGGCCAGCAGGCAGAAGCTGGTCATTGAACCACTGGGTCAGTCAAAATCAATATAAATATACAGCGTTCATTCAGTGTTTTAATATTTCTTTGTGTAGGTATGTGATGGATGAGTATTAACTCTCTCTTAAATATTCATCAGCGCGCTTGGCAATACCGTCAAGATACTTAATATTGGGATTTTGACGAAAACCTTTCTATTTTAGCGTTACTTCGTTAAAACCTTCGACTGCCAAGAAAGTTTCAACGTTATCCCTAAGTGTTTTCTGTGTTCCAATTTTGGCGTTACAACAAATCCGTGGTAAAGAAATGATGACAAAGTTCCTAGCTTAGAAACTTTATTGTTGGCTCAGTTTATTACTTACAGTCGATGAGTTGCTATATCTCTAGAGATTAATTCTATGTCACGTAAATTGCCCCACGTTAGATAGATAGATAGATAAAACATTTATTCAAAGCTACATTGCAATTGATACCTACACAAAAAGAAAACAAAAACTAATATCAACTTCTTATATCTAAGCTTAAATGAAAAAGAGGGTAGATACATAAAATTGTGGCGTAGCTCAGAAATGGCTCCGGTGTTGGAGTACGCCTGCATACTCCGCCTGCATACTCTTCCTCATAATTTGCTGTAGAGTCTCATACAATTTATTTTTCACCTCACACACACTCGGAAATGTTTTGTTTTTCATACCATTTCATCGCGCAAAACTGCGTTTTATCCGCTAGCGTGGAAAGAGTTTTTAGAATTAGAACCTTTCTATTCCAAGAAAAACACACACAATGGTAAGTTTAGAAACACGTTTCGACATTTTTTTTTCTCGCTGTAGTGAGGTGAAAAATTGTGTGTTTCGCTCGGCAGCAAAGTTATTTTGGGTCTCGAGTAATATATAAGTCACTGGTCTCGTTCCTTTGAAACCCTCGCAGGTAACTCGCGCCAGATAACAGCTTTGTAGCCTTGCATAACAAGTTACTATATCTCAGTAACCTCACACCCCGGACACTGCATACAACGGTCGTGAAATGAAATTTCTAAAAGCAAACTAAATCCTATACGTTCGAGAACTAAACTGACGAGGGGGTGAGGTCACAATCTAGAGACCGGCAGGGAGTGTCCATACTGTACGTTAGTACTAATATGTACTTTGGCAACGTCTTAGAATCTGTTACTTGACTCCGCTTGTCCGTCGAGCCGTGAAAATACATCGCTTCTCTATTGTAAGATAAAGAGCCTCATTGCTTTCAGTGGTCTGTCGTTGTCATGTCAATATGTGCCTGTCTGTTGTTTTGTTGTTATTATATTTCTTGTGCTTTATGTGCTTTGTCATTCTTCTTTAGACTACATACTAAATAGAGTTGTATTTTGTGCGCTTTTTAGATTACAAGGAGCTACCTATTTTTACCCGACTGCGCCAGAAGTAGGGTTATGTTTTTCGAGTGTATACGGGGTGTAACAAAATTGGGTTCTACTTATCATACTGAACAACTTTTTTTCTACAAGTTTGCTGAAATCGCAAAAAAAATTGAACTCTTCATACAAAACGATCAGCTGATTGACCAATTTTGTGCATTTTTGTATGAAGCGTCGAAACTTTTTTTTGAGAATTGACTATGGGTTCCTTGGGGAAAGTTGTTCAGTATGATGAGTATCCTCGGTTAGTCCTACACCAGTTTTTTACACCCTGTATATGTATGTATGTAGGTGTATATTTATTTCTTTGGCACGCTCTGCAGCCTAAACGACTTGATGAATTATAGAGTGCGAGGTGTCGTTATGCCGTGAGTGACATAGGATAAATTTTTACCCGACTAGCCAAAAAAGAGGTCTTAAGTTTTTTTTTATTTTTTATTAATTCGTAGTTACTTGTGTTTATTATGTGTTATTTTTATCGATTTTTTGATCAATTCTACAGTTTGTTTTTTTTTTGTGAAGAGTAGTTATTACTCAGAAAGTAATTTTAACCAAAGATTTACTATTAAAGATGAACTCTTAATTAATAAAAAAAAACTAACGAGCCTTACATTAGTCGCATATGATGTGTAAGTCAGGCCTTCGGATACTAGGTCATCTTTGGCATGGCCATGGTACCTTAGCCACACCCTGGACACTTCATACAACGGGTCAGAAATGACATTTCAAAAAAAGAATGATGGAACAAACAAAATGATGGCGAATTCCTCTACGTTCGACAACCAAACTGTAACCAATCTGTATCAAGCTAGGGAGCGGCAGGGAGTGTCCATACTGTATGTTAGTACTAATATAATATACTTTGCCTTAGCGTCGGTGGCTCAACCGGTAACGACTCGGTCCATCTAACCATAGCGTCGGTGGCTCAACCGGTAACGACTCGGTCCATCTAACCAGAGGTACCGGGTTCAAATCTGGACGGCCAATGTACCAATGAGTTTTTCAAAAACTTACGTACATACTTACCGATTGCTTTAACGGTGAAGGAAAACATCGTGAGGAAACCTGCACACGCCTGCGAAGAAACTCGAAGGTTGTGTGTGAAGTCGACCAACCCGCACTGGGCCCGCGTGGTCGACTAAGGCCTAATCGCCCTAATTCAGGGTAGGCTCGAGCCCCTCGGTGGGGACGTATATGAGCTGTAATGATGACTTTGCCTTAGCCTTTGTGACTTAATAAACGTTCGCAATTTACGAAATCACTCTCACAAATTGCAGGAAAACGAGAGGAAAGCTGTTACACATTAAAAGTCTTCGTTAACGGTCTTCTATGCAAAACATAGTCTAAATACTCTAAATCCAGACATCCCACTTAACAAACTTAACTTTATAGTCATTTGACTAAAACGCTAAGCAGCCACACGATCTAGGGCTCGGCTGCGACATTGAGGTCAGGCTAACGGGGCTCTAGTCGTGGGCAGAGTGCCGTGGGTGTACGCTGTACGAGATACGGACGACGACGGAGCTTTTTGTTGGTACTTACTTAGGTATGCTAGTTATACAGGTGTAATAAATAAGGAGGTCGCTTCTACTATGGGGCGTCGGAAATATTTTTTGAGAATTGACTACGGGCAAATAATTAAAGACTATTTACTACGTCATCCATTATATCAGCCGGAAATCGTCCCCCAAGGATTTCCACGACGACCGGTCCTGCGCTGCCCGCCTCCATCGGCTTCCCGCGATCTTTACCAGGTCGTCGGTCCACCGCATCGGAGGCCCGCCTACGCTACGTTTTCCGGTGCGCGGTCGCCACTCGAGAACTTTACTGCCCCATTGGCCATCTGTTCTACGAGCTATGTGCCCTGCCCACTGCCACTTCAGTTTAGCGATTCTGTGAGCTATGTCGGTTACTTTAGTTCTCTTGCGGATCAATCTCCTCGTTTCTGATTCGATCACGCAGAGTAAAAGAATTACTGCTACTACGTAAAAGAAGGTTAACTCCGCAAAATCATTTGAATGAATGGGGAATCTTGCTACGACACAATAAAGAGCAAATTTAGGTCGCACAGCGTTAATTACCTACAGTTATATTCACCTACAAGTTGCCTCTCTTTCTATTGCGTAAGTCTTATCTCTTCTGAATTTGCCCCATTCAAGGGGCCGCGCGGCGTATAGTCGTTAGCACTAATATAATATATACTTTAGCGGTGGTACATTTTCATGCCTATAGCGCGGAGTTCGACAGGTCTGCTACGGGTTCCTTGGAAAAAGTTTTTCAGTATGATGAGTAGAGATCCCAGTTAACGGGATCTACACTAATTTTGTTACACCCTTCTAGGTGTTGTAAGAACGAGGTCGCGCAAAACTTTAATACGGCTCTGAAGTTGGTCGCAAGACGCGTCACAGTTGAAAACTTTGGGTGTTAAGACTTTTTAAAGTAATATTTATTAATCTTTGGTGTTAGTAGGAAGTTAAGGTACCTACTTCTCGGTTATACCGGCGGCGCAGTAAGCCTCGCATCACAGTTCAGATCAGTTCAGTAATAAAGTTTGGCGCGAGCTAGATATTTAGGCTTTGAGCTTCGTCTAGTTGTCAGAAAGGGGGGAGGGGCACAAGTACCTACTTACTCTTAGAATGTATGTATCACAACATCACATCAGCTCATATATATGTCCCCACCGAGGGGCCCGACCCTACCCTGAATTAGGGCGATCGGGCCTTAATCGACCACTCGAGCCCAGTGCGGGTTGGTCAACTTCACACACAACCTTCGAGTTGAGAATGTATGTATAACCTAATCAATTTAAATTAAAATTTCAATTGCATAAAAACATTAAGCTTCTTTTTGGCAGTCGGGTAATGTATTCTATGTCACTCAGGGGATCAAGAAGAATCTATAGGTACTAACACCTCGCACTCCAAAATCCATCAAGTCATTTAGGCTACAGGCTCAACCAAAGAAAAAGACATACATACATACATAGACCCTAAAAATATTAACCTCTTTCTTGGGCAGTCCGGTAAAAAACAGTTGGAACTTTTGTTTAAATGGTCAGCAATTGTATCAGGCTTTTTCAAATTGTACAAACTTATATATACGGTCCATTGCAAAAACGATCATTAGCATTTTAATCCGCCTTCAACCACTAATGGGATATCAAACTCATTTAAAAAGATCAATAGTTAATGGACGTTTGTGCAACACACAGTTAGAATAATTTTAGATTGAAGAATTTTGCAGTTTGTTGTTTAGGGCCTTAAGATAGGTCAAATGACAATCAAATTATTGAAAGATTGTGTAAAGCTATCACTATGGAAAAAATATATAATATACTTAAAGTAATAAAAAATCGATTTAATTGAATACAATATTTAAAAAAATACCACTTTTGATGTAAAAAAAATATACTGTAGACCCTGTTTTTGGCATTGATTGAAAAATATCTCGAAAACAACTAGTTAATGTTGAATGAAACCAACACACAAAAATCGCGGACTCTAAGACCTTTCATTTTAATTGAACACATTTTTTAAACTTATTTGAAAGTATAGAAAAGTAATAAAAACATGTAAAAATCGACAATTGGGCTTTCGGTAACGTAACAGCCGCGTTTAAGCCCGCATTGATTTGAACTTAAAATTAATAGAGTTACGTTCGATATTATTTTAACTTAGCAACCTGCTCGGATTGAGGCATCTTAAAGTTTTAAAACGACAAAACAGTTATCGAAAACCGGTATAGATTTCTTGTGGTACCATAATAATTTGTAATAGCATTGTAGAATGCAAATAAATATATTGAGTATTTCGTAGCGTAGAAGGACCGGTGGACGGTGGACACGGTGGACCGACGACCTGGTGAAGGTCGCGGGAAGCCGCTGAATGCGGGCAGCGCAGGACTGGTCGTCGTGGAAATCTTTGGGGGAGGCCTTTGTCCAGCGATGGACATCTTTTGGCTGATATGATGATGATGACTTAGGTACTTAGGTTTTACCTACAGACAAACAATCTTTTCTTTTTTTTTTTCACAATTGGTAATCCCTTGGCATCATCTCATCTGATGGTAAGTGACGATGATGCCGAAGATGTAAGCGGGCTTACCAACATTCCCCAATGCAATGGGGAACTGGCTATCTTATCTTCAAGCTGGAACACATCATTGTTGTAAGCATTGATGTTTAGCCGCAAGACTTAGATAAGATGGAGGTAGCTATAGCCAGGCGGAATATGAAAATGCCCTACCACCAACAAAACCGAGTCTTACAAAGTTGACCCCGCCGGGAATCGAACCCGCGACCTCCTGGTGTGAAGCGAATGGACTAACCATTACGCCACGGAGGTAGGCGGTTAAAATTGTAGTGTATGTAAGTCTGGAAATCCGTGAACAGACAGAACATAAAATCATAAATGCATATGTTTTACTCCCGCCTCGTTCACACATCTACAGGTTGGAGCATACTTTAGAGAGAGGTTTCTACTCAAGAAACAGAACGACTTTTATTCTAAATTTTTGAACTTCCCATACAAAAAACCATACAATGCAATACAATGTTCTTTATTGCATCACACACAACATACAAAAAAATAAACAATACAGAAGAAAGCCTGTACAATAGGCGGCCTATTGCTAGGTAGCAAAATACTGTCTCGGTATGTAGCATATTATAGTTGCATTTTTATTATGTTGGGGAATCTTGGTAAGCCCGCTTCCATCTTGGGCATCATCGGCACCAGGTGAGATAATGATTGTGTTGTGTTTCTGGAAATAAAAGTTTTCTATGTAGCTAAATTTCGTTGCTTAAGGTGGTTCGACACTATATAGCGCCGCCAGTAGAAATAAATAATGTACTCATTCTTATGGACTTTAATCGAAATCATTAAGTATTCATTAAGTAAGACTCAGTTTAATCGATGGTAGGGCATTTTCATAGCCCGCCTGGCTAGCTACCACCACCTTATCTAAGTCTTACTGCCAAACATAATCAGTGTTCTGGAACAGTACAATAAAGAGTGTTCTGGCTTGAAAGACAAGAACCACCCTAAAGGCATAATCTATCGACTAAAAAAATCATTAAAATCGGTTCACAAATTGATGAAGATATCCCTTCACATACAGTACAGCTTTCAGGTGCGTGGTCGCCACTCGAAATCTTTACTGCCCCAACGGCCATCTGTTCTACGAGCAATGTTCCCCGCCCACTGCCACTTAAGTTTAGCAATTCTGTGAGCTATGTGGGTTACTTTGGTTCTCCTACGGATCTCCTCGTTTCTGATTCGATCACGCAGAGAAAATCCGAGCATAGCACGCTCCATTGCCCTTTGGGTGACCTTGAGCCTTCTTATGAGGCCCATAGTAAGCGACCATGTCTCAGTTCCGTATGTCATCACCAGCAACACACACTGGTCGAAGACCTTGGTCTTAAGACACTGCGGTATCTGGGACGTAAAGATATTGCGAGCTTCCCGAACGCTGCCGAGCCGAGTTGGATTCGACGATTGATCTCTTTCTCGAAGTTGGATTTACCTAAAGCGTAGTATAGGCAGGCCTCCCACTCGGTGGACCGATGACCTGGTGAAGGTCGCGGGAAGCCGCTGGATGCGGGCAGCGCAGAACCGGTCGTCGTGGAGATCCTTGGGAAAGGTCTATGTCCAGCAGTGGACGTCATTCGGCTGATATGATAATGATGATGACAGTACATACACACAAAAGTACATACAGTCGAATTAAGTCTCTTCGCTTTTTGAAGTCGGTTTAAAATTACTTTACAGCTGTATAATGTCAGAGAATTTCGCCCTAGTCAAGTGAAGTCATCGATATTTTATGGACTTGTACTTACCTGGCATTTCAGGGAATTGCGCTTAGTAGCTAGATAAACTTTGCCGTTCCCTGTGGAGAAGGGGTTGCGAAGTGATACGGCTTAAACTTAAAGACGACATCTCAACATCAGTAAATATGAGTTAAGAGTTCAGATGTAATATCGATGAAGACATCGGAAACCAATAACTTATATATTACTGTCCAAATCTGTGTCGGAAACATAGAATAGGTCGTTACAGGTATATGTTATATAATTAATCAAAAATCAAAAATTTAGTAAAAAAACAACTGCACAAAACATTTCTTCTCTTTTTCGGGAAGTCGGGTAACATGTGTCCCTATGTCACTCACGGGATCAAGACGAATCTAACGATACCTCGCACTCTAAAATCCGTCAAGCCGTTAGGAAGATATCGGGGAATAAAGAAACATACATACATTACACTAAAAAAACCATACACTCCTTTTTTGTGGGTAGTCGTGTAAAAATAGTACCCTCATTTTTCGGAAGACGGGTAAAAACGACCTCTCGCTGGATTGTCTAAAGGTACTTAATTACAACAAACCCCAAGTAATAAAGCGATTCGCAAAAACTTCCGTCTCGAGGCTCCATCGATCGATGTGTGTCGGGTGGGAATGACATAACAGTTACCTACACCCAACCTGAACAGCCGGTCCTCGCATCACTTGGCCGCTGACCCCTGATACAGGGTGGCCCTTTTAACGATCCACTTTGACAAAGACATTAACGATAAAAGATACCTAAGTAAACTGTGCATTATATAATTATAAAAAGAATTGACTGATGCCCTTTAAAGTAAAAAACCGGACAATCTCGAGGTAAACTCGCGAGAAGAGGATTCCGCACGTAGATTGAGGAATTTCCTATGTTATTTTAAATACCATAGACTTCATATAGGTTTATATATTAGTATTAACATACAGTATGAACACTCCCTGCCTCTCTCTAAATTCCGACCTCACCCCCTCGTCACCCAGATTGATACAGATTGGTTATAGTTTGGATCTCGAACGTAATAGGTTTTCGCCGTGATTTTGTTTGCTCTGTCATTTGTTTTTAGAAATATCATTTCACGACACCGTTGTATGGAGTGTCGGGGGTGTGATATAGGTAAAGAACTGTTTTCTGTATTTTATTTCAAAAGATTGTTAAGTAATTTCAAATTTTGTGTTTTTATGTAATTAATCCGTGATCGACTAAGAGCCGATCGCCCTAATTCAGGGTAGACTCGAGCGAGCCCCTCGGTGGGGTTGTATTGTATATGAGCTGATATGATGATGAATCCGTGATCGAATCTATTTAATTAGCGAATCGTTAAATCACACCCTTTAATAATTCTAAAAACTACATAACCGTTCAAGTTAACCGATCGCTTTAATCGTCTTATGTAAGTAAACCGACTTAATATGTAGTATGATTACTCATCACACTTTAAATTGTGGTCACTACTACTGGAGGTTACCTCAATGTATAAGTAACACAATGTATGTATAAGGGTGCATGTGTAATGAATGTGTGTGTGTGTGTGTGTGTGTGTGTAAGTTTCATAATTAAGATGACTTTGAAATGAGACTAAAACAAGTAGAAAGTGAGGTAGGAAGGTACCATAAAGTAGTTCACACCGTGTTTTGTTTGTCTTTATGCCTGAGCCTAAGAAAATATGAGGTACCTATAAATATATTAACTGTCTGTTTCACGTAGGAAGATGCGTGACAGGTTTGTTTGTTTATTAGTCAAACGATAGCCTGAAAATGTTGAGTTATTAAGATTTCGCTCCCCTGCAATGATTCTCCGATTATGATCATAACAAATTGGTAGGTGAAAATTGAACGTAAATGACATGTCAATTTTCCTAGGTCTGCCGACGCGGCCGACCCACTTGCGGCGAGCGAGCGATGCCCAGTACCACAGTCTAAGAATGGATTCAATACTGTGCTAGTCCTGTCAGTTTAATGGACAATAGGGATGACGAATGCTAGTCATCTGAGTTACTTTTTATCATCTGTCAAACACAACATTTTGTTACCTTGGCGTGACGTCATAGTTTAGTCATAGCGTCACATATGTACTCATTTTGTGATTTTGGTGAATTAAAAATCGAAGAATTGATGGAAAACAAAACGAGTATAAGGGTTACGAAGTTTAAGTAGGAGGGCAATTTAGTGATCAAGAGTTCATAATTTATTTCTGATGCTGTCGTCGTCCCTATTGGACAGTCGTACAGTACTACCACTCTTTTTTAAGTTACACCGATGTACCTGCGCAGAAAACTAATTTTTGCGTAGCGCGAAAATATCTCTGCCAATCATAGCGCGCCTTTTTTTTGTAACAGGCGCCCGGTGCCTGCACCCAGAACGCTGCGTTTCGGGCATTCTGTACAATTTATATGCAAAGAATTACTACGGACGGCGGCACAGTATATATATTAGTACTAAACGGCGGCGTGCGCTTTTTGTAATTCGATGCATAGTAATTCATACAATTTTATACAGGGTGTAACAAAATTGGTGTAGGTCCCGTTAACTGGGGCTTCTACTCATCAAACTGAACAACTTTTGTTCTACAAGTTTGCTGAAATTGCAAAACAAATGTTTAACTCTCAGCGATCAGCTGATTGACCAATTTTGTGCATTTTTGTATGGAGCGTCAAAATTTTTTTGTTGCGAATTGACTATGGGTTCCTTGGGGAAAGTTGTTCAGTATGATGAGTAGAAGCTCCAGTTAACGGGTCCTACACCATTTTTTTTACACCCTGTATAGCGCCCGTAACGCCGTATTGCTGACAATAATCATTCCTGACCTTCTGAGCATTTGCTCTGATTTACCATAAATCCACTCTTCTCTTTAAACAGGTGTAACAAAATTGGTGTACAACTTTCAGGAAGCATAATCAAATTTTGAAAGTAAAAAAGGTCTACAGAAAGCTCCTAAAAAATACAAAAAAAATGTTCGATCAGCTGATCATTTTGTATGATGCTGAAAAAAAAAATTGGGTTCCTTTGGGGGAAGTTATTCAGTAGGTATGATAGTATGGAAACTATTAGAAACCCAGTTGACGAGCCCTACACAAATTTTGTTACACTTGTATTAAAGTCCATTAGAACAGATTGCCGTTGGAACAGTAAAGTTCTCGAGAGGCGACCGCGCACCGGAAGACATAGCGTAGGCAGGCCTCCCCCCTCGGTGGACCGACTACCTGGTGAAGGTCGGGGGATACCGCTGGATGCGGGCAGCGCAAGACTGGTCGACCTGGAAATCCTGGGGAGAGGTCTTTGTCCAGCAGTGGAAGTCTTTCAGTTGATATGATGTTGATGTATATTAAAGTCCATTACAATCACTGTACCTACAAAAACTGAATACTAATTTTATTTTTTTATTTGCTAGGGGATAATAACGACGGCAGAGGGGTAGCGGCGAAGAGTGAGTCTGCCCAGAAAGACGAGGTTCCGCCCAAGAAGTGCGACAAACACCCTGAGAAGCCTTCAGAGATAGGAAAGAAGCCTGAAGTGGTGGAAAAGCCTAACAATAAAAAAGACTGATAAGTCCTAGTGTGATAATGATATAATTAAGTTTAGAATTTTTTATCATCTAAGTAGATAAGTGATTTACGCTCTAATTTATTTTCTTAATTAATGTAAATAAGTCAGATGAATGTCTCAATAAACAAATTAAAACACCTGCATGAGTGTATTTTTATTAAATAAACTAGCTTTTGCCCGCGGCTTCGCCCGCGTGGACATCGTTTTTGTGACTGACTTAGAGGATGCGCGGTGCGCGAGCCGCAAGCGGCTCGCGAGCGTGGACATGAATGTTCTCCAGATCCCTCGGGAACTATGTCAGGAGGATATTAGGTTTATTAGTAAATCGTGTCATTTCCCACCCCCTCAACCATCTCTGTGCAAAAAATCACACAATCCATTGTTCCTTTGCGATATTAAAGAAATAAACCAAAAAACGAGTATATTTTCAGTTCCCCGGGAATTGCATCGAGGTATGCTATTTTCACAGGATTAAAAGTAGCCTATGTCCTTCCTTGTGACACAGGCTACCTGCATGCCAAATTTCATTAAGATTGGTCAAGGCGTTGAAGCGTGAAAAGGTAACAAACAAACACATATTCACATTTATAATATTACTAGCTGTCCCGGCGAACTACGTACCGCCTTACATTACACTACCCTACCCTACCCTACACTACCCTACCCTACACTACACTACCCTACCCTACACTACACTACACTACCCTACCCTACACTACTCTACCCTACACTACACTACCCTACCCTACCCTACATACAATACACTACCCTACACTACCCTACACTACCCTACCCTACCCTACACTACCCTACCCTACCCTACACTACCCTACCCTACCCTACACTACCCTTCCCTACACTATACTACACTACACTAACCTACCCTACCCTACCCTACCCTACCCTACCTTACCCTACATTAGAACCTTCTGACAATAACGAACTCGACAAAAAAGAATTAGCCAAATCGGTCCAGCCGTTCTCGAGTTATGCGCTTACCAACACATTTTGCGATTCATTTTTATATATTAGACAAGCTGTCCTGGCGAACTTTGTTCCACCTCACACTACACTACCCTACCATACACAACACTACCCTACCCTACCCCACTTAAGAACCTTCTCCTGACAATAACGAACTCAACAAAAAAATAATTGGCGAAATTGGTAAAGCAGTTCTCAAGTTATAGCGTGACCAGGAGAAATAGGGGTTCATTTTTATATATAAGTAGATATGTCGCCGGGATATTGTCAAAACCGCGATATTACAATCTCACTACACTAAATTCAGTTAATTATAATATGACGGTAAATTGTCAATCGGCCCCTACGAAGAACTTATGTAATCGGCCCACAATTTCACGGCCCATTCTTGTATCTCCGCATAAAACCGGTGATTTCTTCTTCTGCGAAGCATTCTGCTACCCAGGGGGGACTGCTTTGACTGTAATCAAACCTGACCGAACCTACAAAAATTCGCCATACAAAAAACGTGTTTTTTAACACGAAGAAACTAGCGCCATCTAGTATGATGAACCCTATGTGTGCGGTTCTGACTCGAACTTGGCCGTTTTTTTAATCAACTATTTTGACACGTTTGTGGAGCACGTTGTTGGAATATATAGACTTACCTCTGTATTAATATTTAATTTCATAAGTAAATAATAAAATAAATAAGTAATAAATATTCTGGGACAAATCAATTTCATAAGTATCAACTTACATTACCTAAATAATAATAAAAAAGACATCACAGGGGCACGAGTCGCTTCCCAAACTTGAGACGCTTAGACCATACTCTACATCCACACACGGAGGCATTTGATAATATGAGGCATTTATTATTTTTATTATTCCTTTACTTCGGATAACGGAATCCATAAGTGTTAGTAACAAAGGCCTTACAATCTATGTTAGTAAAGAATATGTGTTTCAAACAAAAGTATCAACTTATATGTTAATCGTATAACCCCTAAACGTACCTACTGCTGGGACAGGCGTCTCTCACCAAACTCAAAAAAGTTAGGCCATACCACACCCTGGACACTTCATACAACGGGCCAGAAATGACATTTCAAAAAAGGAATGACGGAACAAACAAAATGGCGGCAAAATCCTATGCGTTCGACAACCAATCTGTATCAATCTGGGTGACGAGGGAGTGAGGTCGCAATCTAGAGAGCGGCAGGGAGTGAGTGTCCATACTGTATGTTAGTACTAATATATATACTTTGGCCATACTCCACACACGGGGGTTAAGTCCTGATTGGTGGAGGTAGTACAGCTTGTGACGGACCCTACTGTCAGATGTTTTTAATGCCGCCTGTGTGACCTTGACAGGTCTTACTGCTTAACGTGCCTTGCGAAGCACGGAAACAGGTTACTTTTACAGGTTGGGTTAAATCGTATACATGACATAACTTTGAACAAAAAAAAACGACTTTAAACAGGAAACTAAGGTTCCCTCGATTTTTCTAGGATACCATCATCAGATCCTGGTTTCCTCATCATGGTACCACCCTTGGGATATCTCCTTTCCAATAAAAAACGGATCATCATAATTTTGAACAAAAAAAACCGACTTCAAACAGGAAACTAAGGTTCCCCTCGATTTATCTGGAATGCCATCAACAGATCATGGTTTCCTTATCATGGTACCACCCTTGGGATATCTCCTTTCCAATAAAAAACGAATCATCAAAATCGGTTCATAAACGACGAAGTTATCCGCGAACACACGTAAATATATATATATATATATATATATATATATATATATATATATATATATATATATATATATATATATATATATATATATATATATATATATATATACCTACGATCGAATTGAGAAACCTCCTCCTTTTTTTGAATTCGGTTAAAAAACCCTACACAAATAAAAACTAATCTAATGAAATTACTTTTGCATGGTACGGAGGTGCACCCAGACAGTTCCCCCGTAGTAGCGGATGTCGTGCAGCATCCTAACTGGCTATAAACGCGTATTATTATAATTATTGTTATTTTAGTGCTTAAGTTAACCCGTGTGTGTAGTGTAACCCATCAGGCGCACACAATCTTAATACTAGATTTAGCGTTCTGATGATGTTTTTTTTATATGTAACTCAAAAAATAAATAAACAGATTTAAATTTAAATTTATTTATTTTTAGGTAAAGATAAATGCCACTTACAGTCAAACCCAACCATATAATGACCGTGCTTCTGGTCAGTTAACCTATGTGTGCGAACTAAGTACGCAAATCGCATTAATCATAGTAAATAAATATTATATATTTTTTGACAATTGGTAAACCCTTGGCATCATCTCACCTGATGGTAAGTGACGATGATGCCAAAGATGGAAGCGGGCTTACCAAGATGCCCCAACGCAACCAGTTGGTTACCTCATCTTCAAGCCGGAACACATCAATGTTGTTGGCAATGATGTTTGGCGGCAAGACTTAGATAAGATGGTGGTAGCTAGCCAGACGGGCTTAGAAAATGCCCTTCCACCAAAAAAACACACTATACGCTATAAACACACAATAATTAATTAACAATCTCTAACACTCCCCCACTTTTTAAAGCACCTAGGGGAGCAATAACAACACTCAAATCCCACAACACTCGTCCTGTGAGTATCAAACACCACTGTCCGGAAATAGTCTTTCAATTCAAACTTCCTTGTCAAGGATATCTGGTGATTCACCACTGGAGAACCACATACACACATATTTGCATTATCAAGAAACTCTACCAAAGTCCAGGGAATAATATTAGGAGCATAGTACAGTTTGCTTTTCAGAACTATTTTAGAAGAGAGATGTACTAAATTGCCAATGTAGAAGTCCCAGGGACTGTTTTCGTGTGACTCCGAGGTGGTTTCTGAGTTTTGGAATTTGTTTGAGGAAATGTCCAGGTATTCTAAGCGGCATTGCAACAAGCTGCACGGTACTGCTTCTAATTCGTTGTTTGGCATTGTTAGGTACCTGAAAAAAGACGGAAAATAATAATATTGAGCATACAAGGTGGTGGTGGTGGGGACGTAAACGAGCTGATATGATGAAGGTGGTATAAATTCGGAGTGGTAACAAGAAATGTTAAAAACTTATATTGACACATTTAGGGCTGTTCACGCCTAAGGTTCACAAAAAGTTTATAAAGAATTAAAGGTGAAATGACTATGGTTTCCATGGGGAAAGTTGTTCAGTTTCATGGGTAGAAGCACCAGTTCAAATAGTTTCAGCTAATTTTGTTACACCTTATATATCTCAGAATATAAAAGTTTTTTTGAAAAAGATAGGGATATACGGACATACATTTCTCTTGTCCGATCGTAAATAAACGGATCTTTTTTATAATACAACTTCTTGTTTTCAAATTATCAGTAGACTACAATTTGTATGGACGGCGGTCGTATCTATCCACAGGTTCTCATTAAGGGATAAACTCAGATTTTTTCTGAGATTGTATAGGTTCCTTGGTGAAAGTTGTGCCACAGTCTTAAGAATCTAGACATGGCCATTGAGACGTCTAGACATGGCAATCGTGCAGGGGTTGAGGGGCAAGAAGAGGGAAGTCCAGCCGAAGATGCCACTGTCACTGTTGTTCACCCGTTTGGGACAATTCATTCAGGAGCACAAGAGGAGCAGGTGATCAGTGTCTAGTGACATCAGCTTCGACGCAAACATCAAAGAAGTTGGACCACTGTATGATTCCTTACACTGTGTTGGTGCTGTGTTTATTAGAGTCTACAATTTGCCGCTTTTCGGAAATTAATAACTCACCCGGTATGGTAGAAATAGGGAATTCGACATTATCTAAAATTAATTATTAAATAGTTTTCACTAAATAGCGCTTCTCCTTCAAAAGCACAAAACTTATTCATTTGATATTTTAATCCATTTTCAATTTTATAATCATTATAATCACTAAATTCGTTCGTTAAAGACAATGACGTCAAAATTACCGACAATACAAACAATTCAACCTAAAACTAGTATGTTAAGGAGTAGAAATATTACGAATGTACCGGCACACCCTACACGCTTCATACAACGGGTCAGAAATGACATTTCAAAAAACGAATGACGGAACAAACAAAATGGAAGCGAAATCTGGCAACCAAACTGTATCCAATCTGTATCAATCTGGGTGACGAGGGGATGAGGTCGCAACCTATAGAGCGGCATGGAGTGTCCATAGTGTATGTTAGTACTAATGTATATAATTTGGTACAGGTTCAACACATGGATATTGCAGACAGTTATAAAATTTAATAGATAAATAATACTTCTTCTCAAACATGCTTGGAAATTTGAGTATAATTTTGACAACCTTCTTCGAGATAAATCGAAATTGCTTTACTGGTCAAATACATGCGAGCAGCGGCCGCAAAGTTGTATGAAAATCCATATCTGTCGTGTTTCGCTAAACACTAAATAAATTAATATGTAAACTAATATCTGTCGTGTAATTTAATAAAAATAAAAGTTTAAAAAAGAATTAAATAAAAGGGGCCTAAATTTTTTTTTGAGGTCGGTATCAGCATACAGCTACTTACGTATCAAATGGTTCAGATTCGATGGCATTGCTGACACCGACCTCAAAAAAAATTTTAGGCCCCTTTTATTTAATTCGTAGCCACCTTTGATTTCGTTATTATTGGTTAATGTCGTGTATCTAACTATAATAAGATTATTTCATACTTTTGAGTGAATTTCATTTTGAAGTCGGTTTTCAAGTTTTTTAAACTTTTATTTTTATTTTATTATTTTTAGTGATAATGCTATCTATCTAACAACGTTATACCTAATCACCCACTCGCCAATAGGAACCATCAAATCATAATTAATAATGCATGTGTTTCATTAACAGATACATATTCCTGTGGCTTCCATCATCATCTCAACAGCATGAAAGTTAAGGAGTTAAATCTTCCATAATCAGCTCAGCTGAATAACCTTAAAGAATACAACTATCGGTCTACGTAAATTTTTTAAAGAATTATCCTCCAACTCCTTACCGTGAAGGAGTTGTAATCAGCTCATCTGATGATGATGATGAGATGATGACTACCAGATGCCAAAACTTGGATAGTTTTAGGAAATACATGAAATACGTAATATGTGCCTATAAAATTTGAGGGTTGTTCTCGATTTCCCTGGGATCCCATCATCAGATCCTGACTTGGTGACAATGGGACCCCCTCGGGAGTATACTCTTTCAAATAAAAAAAGAATTTTGAAAATCGGTTCACAATCGACGGAGATATCGCGTAACAAACATACAAAAAAAAAGACATACAGTCGAATTGAGAACCTCCTCCTTTTTGAAGTCGGTTGAAAATTGAACTATATTTTACTCCGAAACATGGCAACCAAGGAGGTAAGTTATCAAAGGTTTTATATAAATTTCGAACTAACTTGCTAATAGAACGCTGTTTATTGAAAAAAAAAACAAATGAACACTGGCGCGTGAAAAATTATTGTTGGTCGTTGTTCGTCATTGATTTTGGCTAGCAAAGTCTATGTATTAGTACTAACATACAGTATAGACACTCCCTGCCGCTCTCCAGACTGCGACCTCACCTCCTCGTTACCCAGATGGATACAGATTGGTTATAGTTTCGTTCTCGAATATATAGGATTTCGACGTGATTTTGTTTGCTCAGTCATTTGTTTTTAGAAATGTCATTTCACGACCGTTGTACGCAGTGTCCGGGGTGTGGTAGTAGGGTCTCGTTGGGTGTACACATAAGATTACGGTATTATGTCGACTATTGGGTTCAGTGTTCAACATGTCTAAAATAAATTATAAAATATTATTTACTAAATAGCATTTCTACTATAAAAGCACTAAAACCTATTTTCAATTTTAAATTTATTACAATCACTTACGAACAATTTTAGATTTCGTTTTTGACAATTGATAAAAAGTATATTTTAAGATGTTCTCAAGTATTTTCAGATGACAACTGATATGTCGCGCCTTTCTACGGTGGGTTGTTTGATATTCATTATCATTACGCAATATTTCAATAAAAGTTTTTTTTTGCAAAATTACGATTTTTTTTGGACTCAATAGGTGCCTCCATTTTTTTTTCCTGCATTTTAGGGTTCCTTACCTCAAAAGGTACAATTTTAAGATAATTTTGAATTGTTTTTAAGAAGCGAAACATTTATGCCTAAAATTTTTAAAAAATACAAGCTCTTACGGTGAAGGAAAACATCGTGAAGAAACCTGCACAGGCCTGCAAAGAAACTCGAATCAATCGCCCTAATTCAGGGTAGGCTCGAGCCACTCGGTGGGGACGTATATGAGCTGATATGATGAATCTAATCTCGTGTAGATTCTTTTTTATTGGTTTCTCTAGTTAGCATAACTCGTCGCTTCTGTTTAAAAGCCCAGAATTAGTTTTTATCGCAAATTATCGACAAATGATTTTTGAGTGTTTACTTGCATCATGTCAATGTTTCATGCGAATGTTATCAATAAACTATATTTCTAAATATTTTAATTACTGTTTTTTTTACTTCATTTAACACGTTTTATTGACTAAATGACAAGCAAAATACACTAGATTTCAGCATGAAAAACAAAATTTAATATGGTCTAAACAAGTTTCGGTTTCAGCCGAAACTGAGAACGAGGCCGAAGGTTCTGGTTCAGTTTCGGCTGCAAATAGCTTTTAGTGTTTCCCGACTCCTACAATTTGAGGATTTCCAATGCGCGAGTCGATAGGCTTTATTTGAGTTTGCGCGTACCATCCTCGACTATATCATCACTTACCATCAGGTGAGATGTAGTCAAACGCTTTAATAATAAAAAACCTGTTTCGGTCGGACACTATTACGTAAGTAAGTAATAATAGGTTCTCTTTGACAGTAACTTGGCTGTAACAGCCAAGTTATTATTTGTTGTCTAGTAAAAAAAATACGAGTGTGCTTTAGACCACACGACTAAAGTAAAACTTCTATAGCTCCATCTATATTGTATGAAAGTAAATACTTAGTCTTCAGAAATTAATCAAATCTTTCTTGCCATATGGAGGTATAGACGTTTATGAAAAGAGTTTTATTAGCCTCTGAAAATGATCAAATATTTTTTACCTTTACTTTTTTATGTATGTTTGTTCTTACCGATTTTGTTAGTAAACAAAAATAAATAGCATCTCTCTTTCTATCTTCACTAATTTATACAGGGTGTAAAAAAATTGGTGTAGGACCCGTCAACTGGGGGTTCTACTCATATTACTGAACAACTTTCCCGAAGGAACCCATAGACAATTCTCAAAAAAAATTTGGATCCTCCCTACTAAAATGCACAAAATTGGTCAATCAGCTGATCGATTTGTATGAAGATTACAAATTTTTTTTGCGATTTCAGCAAACTCGTAGAACAAAAGTTGTTTAGTATGATGAGCAGAAGCCCCAGTTAACGGGACCTTACACCACTTTTGTTAGACCCTGTGTATCCCACTCAACTTCCGTTTGCCTCGCACCAAACGCTCTAGTCACGCATTCACCAGCTTACTCCCCAAGTCAAGCGTGCATAAAGAAGTTTTACTTCAAAAAGTATTCAATTATTTCTAGGGATGCATCGATACGCCTTTTTGCCGATACGATACCGATACTCTTATAAAAATATCGGCGATACCGATACCGATACGCTTATTGAATTCAAAAAGGAAGGTAGAATAAATAAAACACAATTAATTAATAATTTTAGTAATCAAAATTAACATATATAAGATTTTTATTTAAAAAACAAAGCATTCTTAAGTTTTGCGGGCAAAGGCGATTTCGCAAGTCTGTTTGAATAAGACCTGCGGTGGAAAATAGTCTCTCAGATGCGACAGATGCCTCGTTTGCAATGAAATAGATAGGACAACACGCGCGTTTACATTACATTTTTAAAGCGCGAAATTTGAAAAGTATCGTTGAATCTGCCATAAAAATATCGCCGATACCGATATATCGGTAAACCCGAAGTATCGCCGATATATCGGTATCGGTATCGGTATCGGATCCGGTATCGGATTCATTGTCTACAATGTAATGTTTATTTAAAGGACAAAGCGCTTTACTGAAATAAACTTATTATATTTTTAGCCCAATAAATGACAAGTCTTTTGACTGCCATTTTTCTTGTTTTATGTAGTAGGTACTTCATCTCTTCGACTAGACTACATATCAATTTTATTTACAACCATAAACATTTGCTATAGTTTTTATTACGTAACGCTAAACTCAAAACCCCTGGTAGGACCCGAAAGCAAATTTGTTTATAAGCAATCAAGCATGACTTAATACTTCATCATCATCATATCAGCCGAAGGAGGTCCACTGCTGGACATAGGCCTCCCCCAAGGATTTCCACGACGACCGGTTCTGCGCTGCCCGCATCCAGCGGCTTCCCGCGACCTTCACCAGGGCATCGATCCACCGATTGGGAGTTCTGGCTACGCTACGTTTTGCGGTGCGCGGTCGCCACTTGAGAACTTTACTGCCCCAACGGCCATCTGTTCTACGAGCTATGTGCCCCGCCCACTGGCGAGTACATCTATAACGTCTCCCTGACCCACTTTATACTTAATTGGAGACAAATCACTTTTGATAAAAAAGAATATTATCCCAGGTATTAATAACAATGATAACAATCTGTGATCTACCTCAAGCTGCTGATCCTGCCTATAGTAGCTGGTAACTTGGCCAGCAGATTGTTATCCAGTTTCAGAGTGACTAGTCTCTGCAGCTTCCAGATGGCTTTCGGAAGATAACGTAATTTGTTTCCACTGATATCTAGGAGTTTTAATGTTTTAGTGATCTGAAAAAAGAAATATCTTTATAAAAAAATATATGAAGGATCTGAAGGTGTATAGTGTATAATATGTCGCGGCCATTTAGCTTAATTAGCCATTCAATTAACTAAATGGCGCCGTTCAACTACTGCCTGAATGATTATACAGCCATTCAATTAAATGCCTAGGCAAATGGCTTGGATCGATAACATTCAGCTTATGCTAGCCAGGTAGTTTAAATTCACACCTCAGGGGGGTGCTTAAGGGGGGAGGAGGGAGGAAGAAGGGGACATTTCTCAGTCCAAGTTCTATATTTTCATGCTCAAGGGGTTCTAGAAATTCCGAGCTTGCGTTGCTTGCTCCCGCTCTAGTGTCGATTGTTCAGTTTCTTAGTCGACAGAGCCCCTTCGTAGCTCCTACTTCTGTATTCGCTTCGCTCGTTTAATGAATGGCCTAAGCATCAGCCAGCCAAGTCATTAAATGTATTATCATTTAGGGAGTTCGTTGAATGCCGCCATTTAATGAACCGGCTAATTGAATGGCTAATTTAACCAGTTGGCTGCAGCAACCCATAAACGTCGCCACTGACTGTTAAGGCATGGGTCTCTTCCAAAACTCGAGAAGGTCAGGTCTATACCGACCGAGTTTGGGTTGGTGGAAATGGGCGCAGTGGTCGCCTGGTTGCGGAAACCAGCGTGCCCCTAACTAACTGGGTTGGTGGAAATGGGCGCAGTGGTCGCCTGGTTGCGGAAACCAACGTATCCCTAACTAACTGGGTTGGTGGAGGTTGTAGGGGTCAGTGGCGAACCCCCACTGTCACAAGTTTTTCAAGCATCTGACATGGCATAGTAGTGACTGCTATATACCGACAGGAACCAGCATCAATGGCTTGATGTGGCTTGCAAAACACAGAAACAGTTGAGAAAAATACTGCTAACAATCAAACCCATTCAGGTAATGAAGCCCGATGATTTTAAGAGCCCGCTGGAGTTCATAAATCCCATACAAACATAGCCTTTGATTCATTTGTTAACCAAACAACCAATTTTTAAATTATTAATTATCGATAATGGGATGACGTATATCTGTGTCGGTATCGCATTACTTTTTTGAAAAACGAAACAGGAATCCATTATTAAACAATAAACTTGTTTTCAAAACAGAGAACAAGTTTATTGGTTAAAAATGGATTCCTGTTCGTAGTCTATCTTTGTATGGGATTCATGAATCCATCGGGCTCTTAATAGTACTAGTAGATGTGTATTTTGATGTACCTTACCAAAAATAGTGAATACTGAGTTTCCATGTTTTGTTCTATTAATTATTAATTTATTAATTTACTTTCAATAAGAACTTACAGTTTCCCAAAACATTCTTACTACTAGATTACACATGTTCTTAAATATTGGTTATGTACAGTCTTAGATTAGTGGAAATCTTCCCTATGTGATCGTCAAATAATATTTTCTATGCCCATTAATTTATTTTATTCCAGTTTGATCCTCTTATTTAACCATTCTCTTGTGTATCCCTGATGTTTCCCATCTCCCGTTCTGTTCTATACCCCCTTTAATTAAATTTATTCCTTTTCAATCCCCCTGACACAAAAATAATTTTACATTTTGCACGAGTTGACAACGACATGGGGCAATAAAGTTCTCGAGTGGCAACCGCGCACCAGAAGACGTAGCGTCGGCATGCCTCCTACTACGAGGATTGCAGGCAGTCGCTGGATGCGGGCAGCACAGGAACAGTCGTTGTGGAAGTTCAGCGGTGGACGACTTTCAGCTGATATCATAATGACAACCAACAACCATGAGTGGCCTAATGCGTAGGTACTTATTTCGTTCACTCGGCTGAGTGACGGAGGCCTGCTTCAAGTCAGTGAACCTGCATTTTCAACCAACCACGCAAGTCTCACAAAGTTACAACTGTTTCTAATATCTATGTATGAAGACATAAAGTTGTCAGTTTAGTAATGGAATTATTAAGGCGATGCGTTGGAAACTTTGGTTGCTTTGGAAAGCCATCTCGATTTTTCTAAGTAATTACAAAACATATGAAAGTGATATTTTGTAACCTGATTCAATTACTTCATTTCATTTTGTCATTTGCAGAAACATGATTTATTAACATTTATAATTGCCTTAACCATTTTTAAGCCCTTTGGTCACAGATGAGATACTAGTTACTTTGTACTTTGGTGCAAAGCGCAGATGATGATCAATGATCGGAATAGGTAGAGTTTTTTCATGTACTTTTGCAACGTTAGCACAACATCGATAAGCTTAATTTTATCTGGTATCCGGTTTTTTTTTCATTTAGAAGCAAGACAACAAGACAAAACTCAAGACTCAACAAAACGCTAATCTGTGCGTGCAAGGTTTTATTGAGAAATACTTGCACAAATATATTTTCCCATTTGTTTATTTACTAATTCTTATTGTATAATTATTGGTGGTAATTAGTTTATAAGTAATTTATGCATTTATAAACAATAAAAAGATGATTCCAAAAAAGTTTTTATTTCACTTTGTAAGACCCTCAAATCCAGAAATCCGGAAAAGCTTATCCATACTATTGACAAAGTTATGACATAATTGCCGGAAAAAACCCTACCTATTCCGATGTATGATGATGATGCAATATTATCAAGTACCCTATAACCTGAGGATTTTGTAATTCAACTTTCAGCCTAGGCATCATTGTCATTTAACATCAGGTAAAGATGATCTATTTATTTAGGTACTAAGGCTTACCAACAGAGCCAATGATAAAAAACCTTACTAAGTCTGGTTTTACCTGCAATCCGAGCAGCCATCTCCAGTCCACTTCACCTCTGATTCCTAATTGATTATTTGCTAGGTAAAGTTCTAACAGGCTAGGCATTCTTCCTGAAATGTAAATATTCCTCAGATGCGAAGGCCAAAGACATAGATTTCATAATGTTTTTTTAGGGTTCTGTATACCCAAAGAGTGAACAATGGGGCCCTATAAGTAAACCTCCGCTGTCCATCTGTCTATCAGTAGATTGTTTCATGAACTGTAATAGGTTGTAATTTTTTCCAGTGTGTATTTATAGTGCCACTATTAATTGCTAAGTGGACAGAATAAAAGAAAATTTGATCTTCTAGAGACAAGATGGAGTATAATGTCAAAAATACACATATAACCAGAAAAATTTATAAAAAAAGATATTCAGTGAACAGCCACTATAACACAATAAAAAATACAAGAAACTAGTTTTTTTTAATGAAAAGAAACTGGCGACATTTAGTTGGATTTAGTAGTATTTTCTAGTAAGATGTTTTGGTACAGAACCCTCAGTCGGCGACTCTAACTTGCACTTGGCCTGGACAGTTTATAATGAAAATTTAAACTTACCAAACTCTGGAGGCAATTTTTCAAGTTCATTATTGCTTAAATCAAGTACTGTAAGCTGTCTTAGCAATAGAATATCCCTTCGAAAGTTGCACAACTTCAGACCAGCTAAGTAGAGAGATTCCAACGTTCTGGGTAGCCCCTTTGCAGGGAACTCACTTCTGTCGTGGATAACCAACTTTGTGGGCGCGTTGTCTTTAACTGTGACGCTTATATTTGATAAGTTGGACACTTTGAGGTCCTTCACTTCGCCAGTAATGCATTGTTTCAGCAGCCTCATAAAACACTTCAACTGTATAACCTCACACTTAATACACAAGTCGTGTGGAGGTTCCTCGAACCTTATAGTAGCTTTACCTTCATTCAGACACTTTACAAACACTTGCTTTATACATTTCACATGATACTTGAGCCCACTTCTGTTTACAGAAGAGAAATGGAGGATGAAATATTCGATTTCGCTTTTTGGCTCTTTACCAAGTGCTAGCGTGGATTTCAAGTACTTTCCGTTTTTCCTGATATTTAGAGTACTGTGTAATCTATTTACAACTTCTACTTGGCACTGTAATTTCATTTTAATCTGATTTACTGCTTTTTATCGATTAAGGGTAACCACAACAGAAACCGCCAAAATCAAAATTTTGAGCGCCACTAGATTGCAGCCCGTGGATTGCGTACAGTATTGTCCACCCCATCATTTCGCGGCCCGTATTGCGTGGTTCTACGCGTACACAAACTACAGCCCGTGTTCTACGGCTACACTAACTACGCAGCGGACGGCTCAGTTCCAGGGCTTAATTTGAACGCCAAAGTTTGCAGACTACGGATGATGACGGGGGTATAGTTCATGTTAGAGGTCACATACTCACGTAGTTTATGAATCAAATTGTACAGGCTATAGATTACGTTCCGTAGTTGGCAGGGTGTAGATTGGGTATGCTAAATTTTTTATTAGCCATGAAAATAAAAAAACCATTTCGAGATATTTTTATTTAAAGCCATATTTTTTCATTTTCCACTCGAAAAAGTAAAAGATTGCGTAAAAAAATCGGAAAAGGACAATAACCTTCATTTGACCCCTATGACGTCACGAGTTTACAATAAAACCTTATTTCACCACTGAACGGAACGTGCACTCTTACTTGTCATATCAATTACGGACCTTGCATTTGAGGACGAGCTTTCGTCGAGCACTGAAAAAGGCACTATTTATTTATCATCCACCAAAAACTACGTTTGAAACAATCAAATATTATTAGAACGTCATTCAAATTAAATACTTAAATGGGTAAGATATTCATTAGAGGTCCAATTTTTATTGTGGTTCTAAAAAACATTTAAACTCTGAAGGCCTTGTCCATACATAGATTATGATGTTTGATGACAAGTAAATTTTGACTTTGACGTTTCGTTGTTGGCTTTGTGATAGTTTCGTTTCGGAAAAGGCAAAGGTTACTAAGACCATACAGCCAGGTCTGACGTATTTAGGCTTCCTTAGCTGTTGGATTTGTAATGCTAGTGCCGGTGCAATGAAAAAACAACAAAATAAAACTACGAATGCGTCTACCACAAATCCCGCCAAAAAACCTTTGGGAATGATTGACTTGAGTGACTTGACAGTTGACGTCAAGGCCTATTCATTTCATCGTCATAGAAATAGGGCTGTTCGTTTCATAGTAATGTGAACTGATGACGTCATCAAGGTTTCAAAATTTAAAAAAATATTTAAAAATATCTAGAGGCTTAAAAAATGAAATATTCAAATTAGTTTTTCAAAATGGTCTAAACCATCAGAAAAAAAATTAAAAAAAATACATATTTTTTTTTAGCATACCCAATTGTGTACAAATAGTTCCAATACATCAGTCCACGAACTACGGGGTGTACACTACAGGCTGCAAACTATCAGCCCGGGCGATAGTAGACGCACCGTGGAATACGGCCCGTATTTTGTGTACTGAATTGCTCAGGGGTATAGTTCATGTTATAAATTTGACCCCGTAAATGTTAATCAGTTTCCCATTTCCGCCTATCAATTCTTAAGGGTGCGTTCAGTAAAAGGCCTTATCACATCTGTGCATAGAGGTACCTATGCGTAACATAACAATCAACCTTGACATGAACAACTTGGTACTCTATAATAGGTAATCTGATTAACTTTGGCAGTGTCGATTAAAACAGTAAGAGTTGTAATAAATCTCATTGTATAATCAAGAATAGAATAATGAAAGAAAGAAAGAAAGAAAGAAAGAAATAAAGTTTATTCGGCAAAAAATAAATAGAAAAATAATTACAATATTAGGTACTTAATTGAAATAAACTATAGCTAAAGATTAAAACTAAAATTAAATTTTATGCCGAATAGGTCCAAGACTCAGCATGGTGCTGTGGTTTTATTATCTAAAGCCACAGCGCTGATATTCTGTCCGGACCCAAAGGAGGGGAGAAAAAGGAAAAGGGGTGGGCCTACGTACAGAGCGGACTCACTTATCACATTGTAGGATTTAATTGGTGTGAAGGTGATCAATCGGTAAATACAATATTATTATGGTTATAATTACAGTAAAAGGTTATAATCATTATAGGTTGTAATAAAAATAATTATAATAAGTTAGGTTGGTTTACGATAAATAAATTTAAAAAAAAATGAATAAATATATACTAGAAGGACGACGGACAACAGCTGGAGTAGTTTCATACGTCACACGAGATGGGCGGTACGCCCGGCTTTTTGTTCCTCAAGACAAAACGTACTAATTTTATGCTTGAAGCTGAAAACCGAGACGCACTCTCTTAGAGGTGGAGGTAGGTTGTTCCAGATTTTACTCGCAGCGTATTTAAAACTACCCCGGAAAGTAGTTGTTTTGTGTCGCGGAATGACCAGTAAATACGAAGATGCTCGGGTACAGTATTTATTTGTATTGCTGGACCAAGTAAGTTTATCATAGAGATATTTTGGTTTTTTACTTTTAATAATACCAAACAGTAACACAGCTAAATGTTTGTAACGTCGGGATTTCATGTTAAGAACATTTACACTATTGAGATACGGAGTGATATGGCTTCTACGTGGGATATCTAGACAGAATCTAGTACATGCATTTTGTATACGCTGTGTTAAACGGATTGTCCTGTGTAGTAAGCGAGGGCCATACACAACATCACCATAGTTTAGTTTAGAAAGAATTAAACTGTCCACAAGTAGCTGTCTGACTGACACGCTAAGGAATTCTCGTATCTGATAGAGTATTTTCAGACGATAAAAGCAATTTTTGACAACACCAGCTATATGCTTCTCAAATCTCAGACTAGCGTCTAGAGTCAAACCAAGATTACGAGCAGTGTGAACATATTCTATCTTTTCACCGGCTACTATTATGTTAGGTTGTTGAAACAAAACCTTTTTTACGAGGTGTTTGGAACCAAGCACCATGAATTTTGATTTCACAGGATCAAGGAATAAACAGTTGCGATTTGACCAATGTACCAACCTCTTGAGGTCGCTATTAATGCTCACAAGAGCCCGATCCAAATTTTCAGGTGTAAAAGAAAGATAAAGTTGTACGTCATCTGCGTACATGTGGTATCTACAATTGTGAAAACAAGTTGTCATATCACTGCTGTAAAGTATGAACAGCAGAGGGAAAAGAATAGATCCCTGTGGCACACCACGTACAACTGGACAAAAAACTGAAGAGTCAGATGAGCCAGTGTCATCGCTCATTTCTACATTTTGAAAGCGCTGTGATAGGTAACTTTCAAACCATTTAACAGTGTTCACGTCGAAACCATAATATGACATTTTGGACAGCAGCAACCGGCCAGCCAACCAGGCAGCCAATTAACCGCCCGGCCAGCCAACCAGGCAGCCAATTAACCGCCCGGCCAGCCAACCAGGCAGCCAACCACCCGACCAACCAACCAACCAACCAGCCAACCAACCAACCAACCAACCAACCAACCAACCAGCCAACCAGCCAACCAACCAACCAACCAGCCAACCAACCAACCAACCAACCAACCAACCAACCAACCAACCAACCCACCAACCAACCAACCAACCAGCCAACCAACCAACCAACCAACCAACCAACCAACCAACCCACCAACCAACCAACCAACTGCCAACGAGGCAGCCAATTAACCGCCCAGCCAGCCAACCAGCCAGCCAATTAACCGCCCGGCCAGCCAACCAGCCAGCCAATTAACCGCCCGGCCAGCCAACCAGCCAGCCAATTAAACGCCCGGCCAGCCATTAACCGCCCGGCCAGCCAACCAGCCAGCCAAATAACCGCCCGGCCACCCAACCAGCCAGCCAATTAACCGCCCGGCCGGCCAACCAGCCAGCCAATTAACCGCCCGGCCTGCCAACCAGCCAGCCAATTAACCGCCCGGCCGGCCAACCAGGCAGCCAATTAACTGCCCGGACAGCCAACCAGGCAGCCAATTAACCGCCCGGCCAGCAAACCAGCCAGCCAATTAACCATCCGGCCAGCTAACCAGGCAGCCAATTAACCGCCCGGCCAGCCAAACAGGCAGCCAATTAACCGCCCGGCCAGCCAAACAGGCAGCCAATTAACCGCCCGGCCAGCCAACCAGCCAAACAATTTACCGCCCGGCCAGCCAACCAGCCAGCCAATTAACCGCCCGGACAGCCAACTAGCCAGCCAATTAACTGCCCGGCCAGCCAACCAGCCAGCCAATTAACTGCCCGGCCAGCCAACCAGCCAGCCAATTAACTGCCCGGCCAGCCAACCAGCCAGCCAACTAACCGCCCGGCCAGCCAACCAGCCAGCCAATTAACCGCCCCGCCAGCCAACCAGGCAGCCAATTAACCGCCCGGCCAGCCAAACAGGCAGCCAATTAACCGCCCGGCCAGCCAAACAGGCAGCCAATTGACCGCCCGGCCAGCCAACCAGCCAGCCAATTTACCGCCCGGCCAGCCAACCAGCCAGCCAATTAACCGCCCGGCCAGCCAACCAGCCAGCCAATTAACTGCCCGGCCAGCAAACCAGCCAGCCAATTAACCGCCCGGCCAGCCAACCAGCCAGCCAATTAACCGCCCGGCCAGCCAAACAGGCAGCCAATTAACCGCCCGGCCAGCCAAACAGGCAGCCAATTGACCGCCCGGCCAGCCAACCAGCCAGCCAATTTACCGCCCGGCCAGCCAACCAGCCAGCCAATTAACCGCCCGGCCAGCCAACCAGCCAGCCAATTAACTGCCCGGCCAGCAAACCAGCCAGCCAATTAACCGCCCGGCCAGCCAACCAGCCAGCCAATTAACCGCCCGGCCAGCCAACCAGCCAGCCAATTAACCGCCCGGCCAGCCAACCAGCCAGCCAATTAACCGCCAATTAACCGCCCGGCCAGCCAACCAGCCAGCCAATTAACCGCCCGGCCAGCCAACCATCCAGCTAATTAACCGCCCGGCCAGCCAACCAGCCAGCCAATTAACCGCCCGGCCAGCCAACCAGGCAGCCAATTAACCGCCCGGCCAGCCAACCTGCCAGCCAATTAACCGCCCGGCCAGCCAACCAGCCAGCCAATTAACCTACCGGCCAGCCAACCAGCCAGCCAATTAACCACCCGGAAAGCCAACCAGGCAGCCAATTAACCGCCCGGCCAGCTAACCAGCCAGCCAATTAACCGCCCAGCCAGCCAACCAGCCAGCCAATTAACCGCCCAGCCAGCCAACCAGCCAGCCAATTAACCGCCCGGCCAGCCAACCAGCCAGCCAATTAACCGCCCGGCCAGCCAACCAGCCAGCCAATTAACCGCCCGGCCAGTCAACCAGCCAGCCAATTAACCGCCCGGCCAGCCAACCAGCCAGCCATATAACCGCCCGGCCAGCCAACTAGCCAGCCAATTAAGCGCCCAGCCAGCAAACCAGCCAGCCAATTAACCGCCCGGCCAGCAAACCAGCCAGCCAATTAACCGCCCGGCCAGCCAAACAGGCAGCCAATTAACCGCCCGGCCTATCAAGCAGGCAGCCAATTAACCGCCCGGCCAGACAACCAGGCAGCCAATTAACCGCCTGGCCAGCCAATCAGGCAGCCAATTAACCGCCCGGCCACCCAACCAGGCAGCCAATTAACCGCCCGGCCAGGCAACCAGGCAGCCAATTAACCGCCAGGCCAGCCAACCAGGCAGCCAATTTACCGCCCGGCCAGCCAACCAGGCAGCCAATTAACCGCCCGGCCAGCCAACCAGGCAGCCAATTAACCGCCCGACCAGCCAATCAGGCAGCCAATTAACCGCCCGGCCCAAACAGGCAGCCAATTAACCGCCCGGCCAGCCAACCAGCCAGCCAATTTACCGCCCGGCCAGCTAACCAGCCAGCCAATTAACCGCCCGGACACCCAACCAGCCAGCCAATTAACTGCCCGGCCAGCCAACCAGCCAGCCAATTAACCGCCCGGCCAGCCAACCAGCCAGCCAATTAACCGCCCGGCCAGCCAACCAGCCAGCCAACTAACCGCCCGGCCAGCCAACCAGCCAGCCAATTAACCGCCCGGCCAGCCAACCAGCCAGCCAATTAACCGCCCGGCCAGCCAACCAGCCAGCCAATTAACCGCCCGGCCAGACAACCAGCCAGCCAATTAACCGCCCGGCCAGCCAACCATAACCGCCCGGCCAGCCAAACAGGCAGCCAATTAACCGCCCGGCCAGCCAAACAGGCAGCCAATTGACCGCCCGGCCAGCCAGCCAACCAGCCAGCCAATTTACCGCCCGGCCAGCCAACCAGCCAGCCAATTAACCGCCCGGCCAGCCAACCAGCCAGCCAATTAACTGCCCGGCCAGCAAACCAGCCAGCCAATTAACCGCCCGGCCAGCCAACCAGCCAGCCAATTAACCGCCCGGCCAGCCAACCAGCCAGCCAATTAACCGCCCGGCCAGCCAACCAGCCAGCCAATTAACCGCCCGGCCAGCCAACCAGCCAGCCAATTAACCGCCCGGCCAGCCAACCAGCCAGCCAATTAACCGCCCGGCCAGCCAACCAGCCAGCCAATTAACCGCCCGGCCAGCCAACCAGCCAGCCATATAACCGCCCGGCCAGCCAACTAGCCAGCCAATTAAGCGCCCGGCCAGCAAACCAGCCAGCCAATTAACCGCCCGGCCAGCAAACCAGCCAGCCAATTAACCGCCAATTAACCGCCCGGCCAGCCAACCAGCCAGCCAATTAACCGCCCGGCCTATCAAGCAGGCAGCCAATTAACCGCCCGGCCAGATAACCAGGCAGCCAATTAACCGCCCGGCCAGCCAATCAGGCAGCCAATTAACCGCCCGGCTCGCCAACCAGCCAGCCAATTAACCGCCCGGCCGGCCAACCAGGCAGTCAATTAACTGCCCGGCCAGCCAACCAGGCAGCCAATTAACCGCCCGGCCAGCCAACCAGCCAGCCAATTAACCGCCCGGCCAGCTAACCAGGCAGCCAATTAACCGCCTGGCCAGCCAAACAGGCAGCCAATTAACCGCCCGGCCAGCCAAACAGGCAGCCAATTAACCGCCCGGCCAGCCAACCAGCCAGCCAATTTACCGCCCGGCCAGCCAACCAGCCAGCCAATTAACCGCCCGGACACCCAACCAGCCAGCCAATTAACTGCCCGGCCAGCCAACCAGCCAGCCAATTAACCGCCCGGCCAGCCAACCAGCCAGCCAATTAACCGCCCGGTCAGCCAACCAGCCAGCCAACTAACCGCCCGGCCAGCCAACCAGCCAGCCAATTAACCGCCCGGCCAGCCAACCAGCCAGCCAATTAACCGCCCGGCCAGCCAACCAGCCAGCCAATTAACCGCCCGGCCAGACAACCAGCCAGCCAATTAACCGCCCGGCCAGCCAACCAGGCAGCCAATTAACCGCCCGGCCAGCCAAACAGGCAGCCAATTAACCGCCCGGCCAGCCAAACAGGCAGCCAATTGACCGCCCGGCCAGCCAACCAGCCAGCCAATTTACCGCCCGGCCAGCCAACCAGCCAGCCAATTAACCGCCCGGCCAGCCAACCAGCCAGCCAATTAACTGCCCGGCCAGCAAACCAGCCAGCCAATTAACCGCCCGGCCAGCCAACCAGCCAGCCAATTAACCGCCCGGCCAGCCAACCAGCCAGCCAATTAACCGCCCGGCCAGCAAACCAGCCAGCCAATTAACCGCCCGGCCAGCCAACCAGCCAGCCAATTAAACGCCAATTAACCGCCCGGCCAGCCAACCATCCAGCTAATTAACCGCCCGGCCAGCCAACCAGCCAGCCAATAAACCGCCCGGACACCCAACCAGCCAGCCAATTAACTGCCCGGCCAGCCAACCAGCCAGCCAATTAACCGCCCGGCCAGCCAACCAGCCAGCCAATTAACTGCCCGGCGAGCCAACCAGGCAGCCAATTAACCGCCCGGCCAGCCAACCAGGCAGCCAATTAACCGCCCGGCCAGCCAACCAGCCAGCCAATTAACCGCCCGGCCAGCCAACCAGGCAGCCAATTAACTGCCCGGCGAGCCAACCAGGCAGCCAATTAACCGCCCGGCCAGCAAACCAGGCAGCCAATTAACCGCCCGGCCAGCCAACCAGCCAGCCAATTAACCGCCTGGCCAGCCAACCAGCCAGCCAATTAACCGCCCGGCCAGCCAACCAGCCAGCCAATTAACCGCCCGGCCAGCGAACCAGCCAGCCAATTAACCGCCCGGCCAGCCAACCAGCCAGCCAATTAACCGCCCGGCCAGCCAACCAGCCAGCCAATTAACCGCCCGGCCAGCCAACCAGCCAGCCAATTAACCGCCCGGCCAGCCAACCAGCCAGCCAATTAACCGCCCGGCCAGCCAACCTGCCAGCCAATAACCGCCCGGCCAGCCAACCAGCCAGCCAATTAACCGCCCGTCCAGCCAACCAGCCAGCCAATTAACCGCCCGGCCAGCCAACCAGCCAGCCAATTAACAGCCCGGCCAGCCAGCCAGGCAGCCAATTAACCGCCCGGCCAGCCAACCAGGCAGCAAATTAACCGCCCGGCCAGCCAACCAGGCAGCCAATTAACCGCCCGGCCAGCCAACCAGGCAGCCTATTAACCGCCCGGCCAGCCAACCAGGCAGCCAATTAACCGCCCAGCCAGCCAACCAGGCAGCCAATTAACCGCCCGGCTAGCCAAACAGGCAGCCAATTAACCGCCCGGCAAGCCAAACAGGCAGCCAATTAACCGCCCGGCCAGCCAACCAGCCAGCCAATTTACCGCCCGGCCAGCCAACCAGCCAGCCATATAACCGCCCAGCCAGCCAACTAGCCAGCCAATTAACCGCCCGGCCAGCAAACCAGCCAACTAATTAACCGCCCGGCCAGCCAACCAGGCAGCCAATTAACTTGAAAATTAACTTGAATAAAACTAATTACATACAATTTAATAAGTCTTTTAATAATAAATATAATTACAATTTAGACATTCAGTATGAAAATTATACAATCAACGAGGTTAATAAACATACATTTCTAGGAATAACTATAGATCAAAATATAAACTGGAAACAGCCAGCCAGCCAATTAACCGCCCGGCCAGCCAACCAGCCAGCCAATTGACCGCCCGGCCAGCCAACCAGCCAGCCAATTAACCGCCCGGCCAGCCAACCAGCCAGCTAATTAACCGCCCGGCCAGCCAACCTGCCAGCCAATTAACCGCCCGGCCAGCAAACCAGCCAGCCAATTAACCGCCCGGCCAGCCAACCAGCCAGCCAATTTACCGCCCGGCCAGCCAACCAGCCAGCCAATTAACTGCCCGGCCAGCCAACCAGGCAGCCAATTAACCGCCCGGCCAGCCAACCAGGCAGCCAATTAACCGCCTGGCCAGCCAACCAGGCAGCAAATTAACCGCCCGGCCAGCCAACCAGGCAGCCAATTAACCGCCCGGCCAGCCAATCAGGCAGCCAATTAACCGCCCGGCCAGCCAACCAGGCAGCCAATTAACCGCCCGGCCAGCCAACCAGGCAGCCAATTAACCGCCCGGCCAGCCAATCAGGCAGCCAATTATCTGCCAGGCCAGCCAACCAGGCAGCCAATTAACCGCCCGGCCAGCCAACCAGGCAGCCAATTAACCGCCCGGCCATCCAACCAGGCAGCCAATTAACCGCCCGGCCAGCCAACCAGGAAGCTAATTAACCGCCTGGCCAGCCAACCAGGCAGCCAATTAACCGCCCGGCCAGCCAACCAGGCAACCAATTAACCGCCCGGCCAGCCAACCAGGCAGCCAATTAACCGCCCGTCCAGCCAACCAGGCAGCCAATTAACCGCCCGGCCAGCCAACCAGGCAGCCAATTAACCGCCCGGCCAGCCAAGCAGGCAGCCAATTAACCGCCCGGCCGGCCAACCAGCCAGCTAATTAACTGCCCGGCCTGCCAACCAGCCAGCCAATTAGCCGCCCGGCCGGCCAACCAGGCAGCCAATTAACCGCCCGGCCAGCCAAACAGGCAGCCAATTAACCGCCCGGCCAGCCATCCAGGCAGCCAATTAACCGCCCGGCCAGCCAACCAGCAAGCCAATTAACCGCCCGGCCAGCCAACCAGCCAGCCAATTAACCGCCCGGCCATCAAACCAGCCAGCCAATTAACCGCCCGGCCAGCCAACCAGCCAGCCAATTAACCGCCCGGCCAGCCAACCAGGCAGCCAATTAACCGCCCGGCCATCCAAGCAGGCAGCCAATTAACCGCCCGGCCAGCCAACCAGGCCGCCAATTAACCGCCCGGCCAGCCAATCAGGCAGCCAATTAACCGCCCGGCCACCCAACCAGGCAGCCAATTAACCGCCCGGCCAGCCAACC
Source organism: Coleophora flavipennella (assembly GCA_947284805.1). Classification (NCBI taxonomy): domain Eukaryota; kingdom Metazoa; phylum Arthropoda; class Insecta; order Lepidoptera; family Coleophoridae; genus Coleophora; species Coleophora flavipennella. The sequence continues at coordinate 10,544,129 of OX369286.1, forward strand.
AGCCAGCCAATTAACCGCCCGGCCAGCCAACCAGCCAGCCAATTAACCGCCCGGCCAGCCAATCAGCCAGCCAATTAAACGCCCGGCCAGCCAACCAGCCAGCCAATTAACCGCCCGGCTAGCCAACCAGCCAGCCAATTAACCGCCCGGCCAGCCAACCAGCAAGCCAATTAACCGCCCGGCCAGCCAACCAGCCAGCCATTTAACCGCCTGGCCAGCCAACCAGCCAGCCAATTAACCGCCCGGCCAGCACACCAGCCAGCCAATTAACCGCCCGGCCAGCCAACCAGCCAGCCAATTAACCGCCCGGCCACCCAACCAGCCAGCCAATTAACCGCCCGGCCAGCCAATCAGGCAGCCAATTAACCGCCCGGCCAGCCAACCAGCCAGCCAACCAACCGCCTGGCCAGCCAACCAGCTAGCCAACCAACCGCCCGGCCAGCCAACCAGCCAGCCAACCAACCGCCCGGCCAGCCAACCAACCGCCCGACCAGCCAACCAGCCAGCCAACCAACCGCCCGGCCAGCCAACCATTATTTAATAACAAAAGACATCAATGTGAGCAACAAAAATGATCTTTATTTTCAGTTCAAACTCCTTAGAGTGAGTAAGTATGACTTGTACGACTTACACTGACTGATGGACAGTTTTAAATATTTGTTTATTACTTTAGAATTAGTACTATCATACCAAATTTCAGCTTTGATGTATTACCGTTTTTAAAATACAGAAATTACAATTAAATTTTGGGTCCCCCGAGGCTCGAGTTTCCACACAAATTAATATAATTCTGCTTTAATACAAAAATACATGCCGGATTGAATCCAAACTTTGTAAAATGCAAATATATTGAATAAGACGACATATCAATGTTTATACATAATTAGTTTTCGATGTATATACTAAAAATGGAAAAAAATAAGAGCAGTTTCAAATTCATTACAAAACTAAATTAAGCCTTTGTTTAGTTATTTACTACAATGAAAACTTATTATACAAACAACGATATGTGCACTAAAATTCCCAATCGTTCAGTCAACGAACAGGTGGAAACAAATGTAATTTTCCGCTTTATTTTTTTTGTTATTTGCTATTAGATCCCCCCATAATAGCACATACTTATTCTGTAAAAACTTCAGCCGACTACCTATTCTGGTAAAAAACAGCCCTTTAAAAGTTAAGTCAACCAGCCAACCAGCCAGCCAATTAACCGCCCGGCCAGCCAACCAGCCAGCCAATTAACCGCCAATTAACCGCCCGGCCAGCCAACCAGCCAGCAAATTTACCGCCCGGCCAGCCAACCATCCAGCTAATTAACCGCCCGGCCAGCCAACCAGCCAGCCAATAAACCGCCCGGCCAGCCAACCAGCCAGCCAATTAACCGCCCGGCTAGCCAACCAGGCAGCCAATTAACCGCCTGGCCATCCAACCAGGCAGCCAATTAACCGCCCGGCCAGCCAACCAGGAAGCTAATTAACCGCCCGGCCAGCCAACCAGGCAGCCAATTAACCGCCCGGCCAGCCAACCAGGCAGCCAATTAACCGCCCGGCCAGCCAACCAGGCAGCCAATTAACCGCCCGTCCAGCCAACCAGGCAGCCAATTAACCGCCCGGCCAGCCAACCAGGCAGCCAATTAACCGCCTGGCCAGCACACCAGGCAGCAAATTAACCGCCCGGCCAGCCAACCAGCCAGCCAATTAACCGCCTGGACTGCCAACCAGCCAGCCAATTAACCGCCTGGCTGGCCAACCAGGCAGCCAATTAACTGCCCGGCCAGCCAACCAGGCAGCCAATTAACCGCCCGGCCAGCCAACCAGCCAGCCAATTAACCGCCCGGCCAGCCAACCAGGCAGCCAATTAACCGCCCGGCCAGCCAAACAGGCAGCCAATTAACCGCCCGGCCAGCCAAACAGGCAGCCAATTAACCGCCCGGCCAGCCAACCAGCCAGCCAATTTACCGCCCGGCCAGCCAACCAGCCAGCCATATAACCGCCCAGCCAGCCAACTAGCCAGCCAATTAACCGCCCGGCCAGCAAACCAGCCAGCTAATTAACCGCCCGGCCAGCCAACCAGGCAGCCAATTAACTTGAAAATTAACTTGAATAAAACTAATTATATACAATTTAATAAGTCTTTTAATAATAAATATAATTACAATTTAGACATTCAGTATGAAAATTATACAATGAACGAGGTTAATAAACATACATTTCTAGGAATAACTATAGATCAAAATATAAACTGGAAACAGCCAGCCAGCCAATTAACCGCCCGGCCAGCCAACCAGCCAGCCAATTGACCGCCCGGCCAGCCAACCAGCCAGCCAATTAACCGCCCGGCCAGCCAACCAGCCAGCTAATTAACCGCCCGGCCAGCCAACCTGCCAGCCAATTAACCGCCCGGCCAGCAAACCAGCCAGCCAATTAACCGCCCGGCCAGCCAACCAGCCAGCCAATTTACCACCCGGCCAGCCAACCAGCCAGCCAATTAACTGCCCGGCCAGCCAACCAGGCAGCCAATTAACCGCCCGGCCAGCCAACCAGGCAGCCAATTAACCGCCTGGCCAGCCAACAAGGCAGCAAATTAACCGCCTGGCCAGCCAACCAGGCAGCCAATTAACCGCCCGGCCAGCCAATCAGGCAGCCAATTAACCGCCCGGCCAGCCAACCAGGCAGCCAATTAACCGCCCGGCCAGCCAACCAGGCAGCCAATTAACCGCCCGGCCAGCCAATCAGGCAGCCAATTATCCGCCAGGCCAGCCAACCAGGCAGCCAATTAACCGCCCGGCCAGCCAACCAGGCAGCCAATTAACCGCCCGGCCAGCCAACCAGGCAGCCAATTAACCGCCCGGCCAGCCAACCAGGAAGCTAATTAACCGCCTGGCCAGCCAACCAGGCAGCCAATTAACCGCCCGGCCAGCCAACCAGGCAACCAATTAACCGCCCGGCCAGCCAACCAGGCAGCCAATTAACTGCCCGTCCAGCCAACCAGGCAGCCAATTTACCGCCCGGCCAGCCAACCAGGCAGCCAATTAACCGCCCGGCCAGCCAAGCAGGCAGCCAATTAACCGCCCGGCCGGCCAACCAGCCAGCCAATTAACCGCCCGGCCTGCCAACCAGCCAGCCAATTAGCCGCTCGGCCGGCCAACCAGGCAGCCAATTAACCGCCCGGCCAGCCAAACAGGCAGCCAATTAACCGCCCGGCTAGCCAACCAGCCAGCCAATTAACCGCCCGGCCAGCCAACCAGCAAGCCAATTAACCGCCCGGCCAGCCAACCATTCAGCCAATTAACCGCCCGGCCATCAAACCAGCCAGCCAATTAACCGCCCGCCCAGCCAACCAGGCAGCCAATTAACAGCCCGGCCAGCCAACCAGGCAGCCAATTAACCGCCCGGCCATCCAAGCAGGCAGCCAATTAACCGCCCGGCCAGCCAACCAGGCAGCCAATTAACCGCCCGGCCATCAACCAGGCAGCCGATTAACCGCCCGGCCACCCAACCAGGCAGCCAATTAACCGCCCGGCCAGACAACCAGCCAGCCAATTAACCTCCCGGCCAGCCAACCAGCCAGCCAATTAACCGCCCGGCCAGCCAACCAGCCAGCCAATTAACCGCCCGGCCAGCCAATCAGCCAGCCAATTATACGCCCGGCCAGCCAACCAGCCAGCCAATTAACCGCCCGGCTAGCCAACCAGACAGCCAATTAACCGCCCGGCCAGCCAACCAGCAAGCCAATTAACCGCCCGGCCAGCCAACCAGCCAGCCATTTAACCGCCTGGCCAGCCAACCAGCCAGCCAATTAACCGCCCGGCCAGCCAACCAGCCAGCCAATTAACCGCCCGGCCAGCCAACCAGCCAGCCAATTAACCGCCCGGCCACCCAACCAGCCAGCCAATTAACCGCCCGGCCAGCCAACCAGCTAGCCAATTAACCGCCCGGCCAGCCAACCAGCCAGCCAATTAACCGCCCGGCCAGCCATTCAGCCAGCCAATTAACCGCCCGGCCAGCCAACCAGCCAACCAATTAACCGCCCGGCCAGCCAACCAGCCAGCCAATTAACCGCCCGGCCAGCCAATCAGGCAGCCAATTAACCGCCCGGCCAGCCAACCAGGCAGCCAATTAACCGCCCGGCCAGCCAACCAGGCAGCCAATTAACCGCCCGGCCAGCCAACCAGGCAGCCAATTAACCGCCCGGCCAGCCAACCAGGCAGCCAATTATCCGCCAGGCCAGCCAACCAGGCAGCCAATTATCCGCCCGGCCAGCCAACCAGGCAGCCAATTAACTGCCCGGCCAGCCAACCAGGCAGCCAATTAACTGCCCGGCCAGCCAACCAGGCAGCCAATTAACCGCCCGGCCAGCCAACCAGGCAGCCAATTAACCGCCTGGCCAGCCAACAAGGCAGCAAATTAACCGCCTGGCCAGCCAACCAGGCAGCCAATTAACCGCCCGGCCAGCCAATCAGGCAGCCAATTAACCGCCCGGCCAGCCAACCAGGCAGCCAATTAACCACCCGGCCAGCCAACCAGGCAGCCAATTAACCGCCCGGCCAGCCAACCAGGCAGCCAATTAACCGCCCGGACAGCCAACCAGGCAGCCAATTAATCGCCCGGCCAACCGCCCGGCCAGCCAGCCAGCCAGCCAGCCAACCAACCGCCCGGCCAGCCAACCAGCCAGCCAGCCAACCGCCCGGCCAGCCAACCAGCCAGCCAACCAACCGCCTGGCCAGCCAACCAGCTAGCCAACCAACCGCCCGGCCAGCCAACCAGCCAGCCAACCAACCGCCCGGCCAGCCAACCAACCGCCCGGCCAGCCAACCAGCCAGCCAACCAACCGCCCGGCCAGCCAACCATTATTTAATAACAAAAGACATCAATGTGAGCAACAAAAATGATCTTTTTTTTCAGTTCAAACTCCTTAGAGTGAGTAAGTATGACTTGTACGACTTACACTGACTGATGGACAGTTTTTAATATTTATTTATTACTTTAGAATTAGTACTATCATACCAAATTTCAGCTTTGATGTATTACCGTTTTTAAAATACAGAAATTACAATTAAATTTTGGGTCCCCAGGAGGCTCGAGTTTCCACACAAATTAATATAATTCTGCTTTAATACAAAAATACATGCCGGATTGAATCCAAACTTTGTAAAATGCAAATATATTAAATAAGACGACATATCAATGTTTATACATAATTAGTTTTCGATGTATATACTAAAAATGGAAAAAAATAAGAGCAGTTTCAAATTCATTACAAAACTAAATTAAGCCTTTGTTTAGTTATTTACTACAATGAAAACTTATTATACAAACAGCGATATGTGCACTAAAATTCCCAATCGTTCAGTCAACGAACAGGTGGAAACAAATGTAATTTTCCGCTTTATTTTTTTTGTTATTTGCTATTAGATCCCCCCATAATAGCACATACTTATTCTGTAAAAACTTCAGCCGGCTACCTATTCTGGTAAAAAACAGCCCTTTAAAATTTAAGGACAAACAGACAGCATTGTAGACTTAGTAACATCCCGTGATATGGCACGGAACCCTAAAAACACCCTGTTTAATAGGCAAAAATCGCAAATAAAGAAATACCCTAGTAAATACTGCATTTTATTTAAAAAAAACAGAATGGTAACGGAAGTCAAGCATTTCATGGTGATGTCACAAAATGACTGCTACTTATGGTAGAATGACTGGTAAGTAAGTATACGTAACTAAAAATGTAACCTCTTGGCTACTTATTGATTCTACTAATGAAATTGATCAACTTTCTGGGGACCCTATTTATACCTACCTGCTCAATTCCTATTTATGAGACTTGCTCATCTCATAGGTACTACATAGGAAATTAAGCAGCATAACTGTACCTATAAACAGTCCAAAGACTGTGAGTTTATAGTCATCCACCAATATCACATTTTATTTACTGCATCTGCATAGGTATTAAAGGAGTTTAAGGTACTTATTATTTTGTTTTTGTTGCTGTCATCCTATGGTACCCTAGTGGTACATACAAAGGACCTTCGTGGATCGACGCCATCCCTCAATGTCCTCTACAACTCTCCAGCGGAACCCTGCTACCCGCAGTTCGGCCTCGATGGTTGCCACGTGTGGACCGGATGGCCTATGGCCATCGATGTCCGCCTACACCCGCTCATCTGCCATGTGAACGCAACGTAACCATAGCAGAGTTATCCTATTTTCTGGGCAGTGTGTCCCTATCCACTTTCAAACTCGTTATCGTTGAGCGATTTCTCGCTCTAAAGGGCTTTGGTGACATCGCTTCGAGTAATCTTCGTTGCTGATTGTGTTCGGCCAGAAGATGCTCAGTATGGAACTTATGCTTTTGTTAACGAGCAGTTTTTTCGTCAATCCTTTCGTCACTTTCCATGTCTTACAGCAGAACAGACATTACGAACGATGGAATAGATCTTGATCCGCCACGCCGGGTGAGCTGGAGTCCCAGACAGGTTTTAGCTGGGCGCACGCACCTTTCGCCTTCTTCCTACCTAGTATTAAAATACTTATGGTGAATTCTGTACCTAAATAATTAATAAACAAATTTTGCTAAAAATCTCAGAATAAACCAAAACAAGCATACGGCGATAAAAGTGAGGCCACTAATGTGCTTGCTTGTATGAAAGGAACTACCAAGACTACGTAACTACGTATTTTTATGGTACTCCTCACAGAATAGATAAAAGTTACTTTTTGTAAGTACCTAAATCGGTGTAGTTTTAACGTTTTGGCCCTTCTAAATCCTGCACACCTACCTAGTGGTTCTTTCTAACTTACTTATCTCAAAAAGTTTTAAATCCGACCTAAAATAGTAATATGACATCTAAGGCAATGGGCCAAAGAATAAAGACTAACGTACTAACTTACGGGACAAAAATCCTTAATTCATTACTTTTTATAATGAACGCATTCAAAGAATAACGTTTACTTAACACTCAAAGGTCAATGTCCTGAGACACGAACTACACCCCCGTAATCTACAGTACACAATCTGTAGGGTTGGTTACTTAAGCCTTGAAAGTGGCTGCTCGCTGCGTAGTTTGAGTACCGCGGAGCACAGCCTGTAGATGGCGTACCGCGGAATACGGGCTATAGTTGATGTTCGCGTAGACCATGGACTACGGCACACCCCGGACACTCCATACAAACGAGCGAGAAATGATATACATAATTATAACTGACGTATCTATAGGCAAGAATGCAGGTAGGGTTGAATCACACCGGCGGTATTGGTCACGAAATGTTTGTTAGTTATTTACTGCATGCACACTGCAAGATATATATACTGTGCTGCAAGCAACAATCAACAGTTATCTTACATGATTAAGTAACTTACATGGATAACATTATTCATTTGTTCTTCAAACACAGGAGCTTTTGTCCGTGAAACAATCTCATTTAGCAACCTACAATAATAGTCAATCTCAATCTATAATTCCGAGATCACATTTTATAATATCACACCACTAGATATTTCTATACAACTCATACTTTCACACCATCTAATCAAATTATTACAAACAATAAAAGGAACATAATATCTCACAAGCCACAATAACAAACACTAACATGTGACATATGAAAAACATAAAGGAACTACATTTCTAAAAAAAAAAGATACAGCTAGTATGAAGGTTCATAGGAACTGATTGGTCTTAGATTTGGTCGTATAATATTGGTGGTCAGCCAATCATGATACGAGGCATCTCAGCGCCGCGGCCGCCTATTGGCGTCGAGCGGTGAGCGGCGCGCAAAGTAAATATAAGTGATGTTAATCACGCATGCGTAGTTCGTCCTTTACGTTCGGTAACTAGTTACTTTTTATTCCGGTGTACAAAATCACAGCGGCGCGCAAAGTGAATATAAGTGACGTTTATCGCGCTTGCGTAGCTCGTCCTTTACGTTTGGTACCCAATCTACACCCAATCTGAGTGACGGGGGGGTGAAGTCGAATTTAGAGAGCGGCAGGGAGTGTCCATACTGTACGTTAGTACTATTATATATACTGTGACTACGGGGTCAAATCTTTTACATGAACTACACCCCTGAACACTTCAGTGCACGTAATACGGGCCGTGTTCCGCGGTCCGTCTACTATTGCCCGGGCTGATAGTTTGCAGCCTGTAGTGTACACCCCGTAGTTTGTGGACTGATGTATTGGAACTATTTGTACACGATCTATAGCCTGCAAATTACGTAACTTCATCTATTAGCTCGTACAATACGGGTAAAGAACTACGGTGGCCCAAAATTTTTATGTAAGTAATGTACACTGTACACACCTTTTTTATATTGGTAACGGCTCTGGGTACTAAGGCCTTTTGAGCCTACACACCACAAACCGACACCACCCACACATAGGTATGTACACAAACATTTTTATGTATTAATAACCGGAACGCTACTTAGGCAAGAATCGCGAACAGGGTGAGACAGAATATAGTAATATTTGTGTATTTCTTGTAAGGTTACCATGGGTACGTTTGTAACATCCTCTGTATCGTCCCGTGGTCGTCGCGAGCGATCGCTCGACGTCATAGATGACGTCACTGTTCGCGACCACATCGCGCCCACTTCGCCCACAAAATATTGGTGGGTCAGAGTGGGCTTTCACCAAAGAGAATGTGGCCTCCCTATTGAAGAAGAGACTCCGGCATAAATCAGAAGAGGAGGAAGCGCGTGCCAAACGACATAGAAAGTGCTTGGAAATGGACGAAAAAATGTTCGCGTTACTTTCTAAATTAGTTGATAAAAAGTAATTAGTTTTATCGATTAAGTTCTGTTTTTTACGTGTTAAGAGAGATTATATGATCATTTTCGAAAAACTAGAAAGTAAGTGTAATAGTGTAAGTTTTCATACGCAGTTAAAAAAAATCTATAGTATTCAGATTTAATATCGATTATTTATTGAACTATTTATACGAGATAATTGAAAACGCTAAACACGTTAAAAAACCGACTTCCATCGCAACAACTAAGTACATTTTCGCCTTACTATTTTTGGTTTTTGTTAATTTTCGAATAAAGTCCTACACCGATTTTGATAAAATTTATATGGGACCACACGGGAAGCACTAGCTTTCAAATAACAAAAGAATCATAAAGATCGGTTGATCCAATCCAAAGTTATGAGGTAACAAACATAAAAAAAAAAAAAAAAACATACAGACGAATTGAGAACCTCCTCCTTTTTGGAAGTCGCTTGAAAATAGAAAACTTTCACCATGCCGCCATATTGCGAGCACACAAGATGTGCGTTCCATCTAAAACATTCGCCTACAACGCCCGCGGCCTTTTTCCGTTAGTGGAACGGCAGTTTCAGCGGTCGCGGTCGATGGCGTTGCGGGCGTTTAGTGGAACGTACCCCATATGTTGAGTGACACTTGAAAAAAAAATATTTATGCGGGTGACACCATACTTAGACCATAGTAAGATTAGTTTACTTGCGACTCCCACACTAGGCAAAGCCTGTCCTGTGAGGGTCAGAAGTCCTTTGCATCTTCTTCAAGGAACACATATTATTTACTTCAATTCCGTCCCTCGACGTGCAGCAGAACGGTCAACTCCAACATATCGCTCGACTTGAACCAGTGCTTCTCAAACTTTTTTATTACGCATAAAATATCCTTGTTACGGCATAATCATGTTTACATGTGGAAAGTGCGGTGAAAGTAGCAATGATGGTCCATTGTGTAGTAACTGTGATTTATCTTTTGACTACCAGTGTGCCGGAATTTCTAAACTGGCTATGGCCGCTTGGGACAAGAACGTCAAAAATCCTGGCGTTGTCCGGCGTGTGTTTCCAAACCCGTGAACAAGACACCATCCAATGTGGAACTGATGGAACAACTCAAACTCATGACTGCCAAGTTGGAACCTCTTGATAAACTCGTCTCGGACGTTGAAAATCTAAAGGTAGCAGTTGAAGATAATAATCAAAAAATCAAGGATATTGATGAGCGAGTAAAGAAAAATTAAGTGTCATGCAAGGCAGTTGCTGAGCTACGTGAACAAATGGACAGGATCAACCAGGACATATTAGACAAAGAGCAGCGTTCGCGACTCAACAACATCGAAATTAAAGGTATTCCCTTAAACAAGAACGAAAACATATTTGACGACATCAACAAAATTGCAACCCACTGCAATGTGAAAATCGCCGAAAATCAGTTTAGCTTCTACACAAGGGTGCAAACGAGTAATAAGGATGCCGAAAAACCTATAATTGCCTGCTTCATTAACCGCTACGTGAAAGACAATTTCATAGCAGCTGTGCGGGCTCGCAGAGTGATCAAAGCTGAGGACCTAGGGTTCACATCCTCTCCTAGTAGAATATATGTCAACGACCACTTGACCGCTGACAATAAAAGACTTCTGAACCAGGCGAAAACCTTAGCGAAAGAAAAAAAAAACCAGTATATTTGGGTGAAATATTGTCGAATCCACGTGAGGAAGGACGACTCGTCCCAGCTTATCCACATAAAAACCGAGCGGGACTTGAAGAAGATTCGTTGAAGTCACTAGTTGAATGGTTTATAATTGTGTTTTCTATTTTAATAATTATATATTACTTTCATAGTTTGAGAACCTCAGAAAAGTCCGCAACAAGTTTACTAAATCACTCGCAGTCCATTGTTCAACTACCCATTGAGAACCGGTCTGTCATACATTGCCTGTTTGCGGTAACAATAAGCCCTAATGCGTGTTACATAATGCTCCAAATGCCTTCTTTTGATTATCATAAAAAAAGCCTCTTTTTGCTTAAACTTATTTTTTATACTTGGCTGCAATTTTATTTTTATTGCAGGTAGTTGGCTGGAATGTCGTTACCGATATCTACCTACACGCAACCCCACAAAGTTTTTATTACAATCTAGATCACTCATAGGTATGTTAGTTGTCTGTCTTTATACACTGCTCAGTTATATATGCCACGGTTTAACCAAAGTATATCTATTAGTACGTTTAGCTTATCAAATACGCGGTAATAATGTACTGTTGAGTTTAAGAAATAATTCAACTTTTTTTTATAGTTTTAAGTGTAAAAGAGCTATCAAGTGGTGCTGCTGGTCCTGGAATGGCATGCCTATGTTTTTATCATTATTTAAAAGTTATTTCGATTGCTATTTAAATCTAACTTATTTTATTAACAGTGTTGGTTAATAGTGATATTTTATCGATCTATTATCAGAATTCAAGGGGCCTACGCTCAAAAACAAATTTATTTTATAGAAATGTTCTCATGAATTCTTATGACGTTATAATGCTTACGGAGACCTGGCTTTTGGAGGGAATATCGAATAGTGAGCTACTTGATGATAGGTATTTGGTGTTCCGGCGTGATCGCGACTACCAGCGGACCGCGCAAACAAAAGGGGGTGGGGTACTTATTGCCGTGCACCACAGCATGGCTTCGGTGTGCCGGCCTGAGTGGTACAGCTCAGCTGAAGACCTGTGGGTATCGCTCTCGATTAATGTACGCAGTGGCAACTTCTTTAAACTTGCCACCATTAACCTATGTACTGTTTATATATGTAATGAAAATAAAGGGTGTTCGGCTAATGCACAGTTGAACAACTTCTGCTTAAACCTATTTGATATAATATGTACAAACAATGACGACATTTTTATAATTTCGGGTGATTTTAACCAGCCTAATATTTATTGGAATAAATTAAATGACAGTGACCTTCATCTAGTTCCTTCAAACGTTTCAGGTGAAAGTCAATGTGACTTTATCGATATAGTTGACTCGTGTGCACTGCTTCAATATAATCACGTTTGTAATATCAATAATAGATTATTAGACTTAGTTTTCTCTAGCACTCCACTTATAGTTAGTCCGTGTTTGGATCCGCTAGTGCCGGAAGACCCGCATCACAAGTCTTTGTCTATCACTTTAAGTATTAATTGGATAGATGAATGCAAACCTGCGCCTCTGAAAAAGTACTTCTACAATTCAGCTAATTATTCGATGATTTGTAGTGAATTGGATTTAATCAATTGGAGAACCTTATTCGAATCAAACACCGTCGAAGAATCAGTTTCTTTATTTTATAAAGAAATTAACAACCTCGTTGAAAAATATGTCCCATCCAAAGTTATTAGTGATAATGAGAAGTTTCCTTCATGGTACTCAGCCAGCTTAAAAAAAGTAATAAAAGAAAAGTCAAAATATCTGCGAAAATATAAAATTTATGGTAATTTATCAGACCGTCACACATATGAATTTTTAAATGAGCGTGCCAAAAGGTTGGAAACGGAATGCTACAATAATTACATCAAAAAAGTAGAGAGTACAATTCCTACAAATCCGAAATCTTTTTGGTCCTTTATTAGTTCCAAAACTAAAAGTAATTCTCTACCCTCTTCTATGACATACGGAAGTGTTACTGCTGGTACTGGGGAGGAAATATGTAATAGTTTTGCCGACTATTTCCAAGCGCAATTTCTATCTCCTAGTAATACTAGTGGTAGTCCTGGCAATTTGATCAATGGCCATGCTTCAACTGCGGAACCGGATCCTGTGAATCACTCAGCTTATTCTGTCTCTAATATTGGATCTATCAAATTTTGTGAAAAAGATGTTTTAAAACAATTACAGTCACTAGATATTAGTAAATCAGCTGGACCAGATAATATTTCACCTGTATTTATTACCAAATGTGCAGTAAGTTTGGCACCTCCACTTACATTACTATTTCAAAAATCCATCGATAGTGGCTCAGTCCCAATAGTATGGAAATCTGCCTTTATCACGCCGGTTCACAAAAAAGGTTCAAAGACTGTGGTGGAGCATTACAGGCCAATATCGAAACTGTGCATTTTCGTGAAGGTTCTCGAGAAGTTGGTATTCAATCAGACTTATTCTGCTCTTGCATCAAATTTTTCTGAAGAACAACATGGTTTTCTTAAAGGTAAATCTACCATTTCTTTCTCTTTTGGGGCCATTGTTATTTATTATATTCATAAACGACATTAAACTTTATTGTCAAAATTCTAAAATATTTTTTTTTGCTGATGATATGAAAATTGCTAAAGAAATAAATTGTACTGCTGATGCTATTAGCCTTCTGGCTGATCTTGACAATTTGACTTATTATTGCTTACTCAACAAACTAGACCTTAATGTGTCAAAATGTTTAGTTATGTCATATACTCGGAAGACAACGCCAACAATAGTAAACTATTCTATTAATGGCCAGTCACTCGCACGAGTTCATGAAACCAGTGATCTAGGGGTTATTCATGATGACAAACTTCTATTTGATTGCCATATCAATTCCATTATTTCTAAAGCTAACAAGTCATTAGGTTTTGTAATCAGAAGCTCTTATAATTTTAAAGAAATAAAAACTATTAAAATTCTTTATTGTTCGTTTGTTCGTAGTGTCCTTGAGTACGGATCGCAAGTCTGGAATCCCCAATACGCATGTTACAACGAAAGAATTGAACGAATCCAACGTAGATTTCTTAAATATATCCAGTACAAATGTGGTAAATATGACATTGACTACTTAGAAAGATGTAAGCGGCACCACTTGCTACCCCTTGCTCAGCGCAGAGAGCTGATGGATGCAGTGTATCTTTTAAAAATATTAAATGGTACGGTCGATTGTCCTGAACTAGTAAATTCACTTAATTTTTATGTACATGCTTTTCATCAAAGACATCCTAGGGTCTTCTACATTCCCCAATGTCAAACTAACTATAGGCGCAACTCCTATTTACTGCGTGCACCAGGCATTATGAATGACCTAGTCTTCAATTTCAATTTTGATATATTTTGTATTAGTCCGAATACCCTAAAACGCGTATACAATAGCGAATTCTTTGGTTCTCAATCTCAAACAACGTAACTAACTTTAGGGTATTATTAACTTTTTCTTTCTATTTTATTGTTGCTAAGAACTGATTTAACTTTTTTTTTATAAGGTTTATGTTTGTTGTACTATTATTCTTTATATTACTGTTGTACTGTTACTGTTCGAACTGTATGTCGTACGTCAAGCTAGCTTATCTGTAACCTAAAGGCGAAAACTTCTCAATGTTCCATATCTTCTAAATGTTTGTTCATATAATGTAACCTAGTTTTCCTTAAAAAATAAAATAAAATAAAAAATTATACTGTCAAATCACCCTGATATGCCTTTCGCATATTATGTGAGAGTGCACACCGATAGTGTAAAGTGCAATGGCAACCGTTTTTCTGTGCACGCCATAGTAAATTAACGATCGTATCTATGGGCCCTACCCGCATTCACTGCTATGGCTGAGTTCCACCACACAATGCTACGAACAGAACTATGAACACGAGTACCGCGGCCCAAAAAGGTAAAAGTTGTTCAGTTTACCCTATATACAGCGGCATCTGTATATGTTTTAAAAGAACTAAATTTTAAAATGTTAGGAAAAGCTAGATAATATTTATTTTGCTCTATTGCCAGCTGCCTCCACACATTCTGCCAACGTCAATGCGTTGGCCAATGCCTGCAATTGGCCAATTCTCAACCTTACAAATAAATAAGTAGTTTAAGTTTTAACGTCTTCTTTGTATAATGTATGCCAGAGTCACTTGGACATTGGGCCAATGCGTTTGCCAACGAATGTGTGAATGTATAGGGTTGGAAGAACAGAACACTATTACTCCACAAGGGAGGAAGCACAAAACACTATAACTCCACAGGTTGGAAGTAAGCAAATCACAAAATTGTAATTTTTGGTTAAATTTGTACATCGCAACGGAACAATGGATTGCTGTGATTTTTTGCACAGAGATAGTTAAGGAGGTGAGAAATGACATAATTTATTAATTAGTATATCCTGACATAGTTGCCGAGGGATCTGGGGAAAACTCATTTCCACGCTCGCGCACGTCGGAGTCGCAACTGAGCAACGGCTTCAAGTGATTTTTTGCACAGAATTGGTTGAGGGGGTGGGAAGTGACAAAGAATGCAAATCAGAATAGACCTATATAGTTCCAGAGGGATCTGGAGAAAACTCACGTGCACGCTCGTGAGCCGCTTGCGGCTCGCGCACCACTCACCCTCAAAGACAGTCATAACACCAATGTCAACGCCGGCGAACCGCGGGCAAAAGCTAGTACTTAGGACACGTATTTTATTACATTATTTTTGCTATTAGTTATATTCTAATTGAATCAAAGATGTAATAACTCTGAATGTAATCTGTGTTGCATAAACTTATACTGCCTAGTGTAGCATTTAAACTTGCTACACATAGGATTTTTTTACGCACGTGGCTTCGCGGCACTTAATCTCTCAGTTCAGATTCCGTTTTATAAATTTGTTTAAACAGGGAAATGAGAGTTTATTACTCAGTTTTCATCGCTCGATATAAACGTACAAGAAAAAAACTGAACAAGTGGGAACGTAACGAAATGAGAAAGTGACAAACAGAAATTTTAAAATAATTATATCGGCAAATAAGAATTTAAATTCAAATGGCTACCCGCATACGTATGTAGCCGCAGGTGACGTTTTAAAATTGTAACATATAGCAAAAGGGAAAAAAAGAATTGACCCGATTCTATAAAAAAATAAATGTTTAAAAATTAGGGCTCCTGGCACAGCGATCCAGCATGGAGCGCTCCTGGCGCAGCGATCCAATCAAGGGCAGCAAGTATGTTAAAATAACACAAGATGGTACTGCCGTGGGAAAAGCACGACCAGAGGACGCGGACGGTCGTGGCAGTCGTGGCGGTCGAGTAGGTTTTGATTTGTGTGTGATGCACTGGACAACACCAGGGTTGGAGAAGGTTGTGGAGTCCCGAAGGATCTGCCGCTAGCCACTCATCGTAAGGTATAATCGGCGTGTATAAAAAAACCCTATAAGAAGACGAATACAAATATGTTCCAACAACAATTTTATCAAATGTGATAATAAATTTATAGAAAAGAATCCACATAACTCAGGAATTCAGCGAAGGAACTGAAAGATTAGAGACACCAACAAAACAAAAATAATTCACCAAGTTCTATTTAATTTAGAGTTATTTTTTCCAAACGTTATGTAAAGACAAAGCTTGTGCGATGACAACTGAGTCAAAAACTTTCATTCCCTTCACTTGTCAAGTAATTGAGAGTTTTTGACTTAGTTGTCATTGGGCAACGCCTTGATGCTAGTGAAAAAAGGGTGAAAAAATTCGGAGACCCTCCCAAAAAAAGAAAAAAAGACAAAATCTTATTTCAAAATCATTTTTATATGATAATGCCCAAAGTGAGGAGGATCCAAATCCTTTAAATTATATGTCTGCGAAGAAACAGAATGCAACACACGTTAACGTACAAAATGAGGTGCGAATTTTCTAGTATAATATCTAAAACCCGATGAACGCGAGAAATTTCGAAATTCCCAAACAATATCCCAAACGGAGAGTACCACAGAGTCCCTCCTATCGTTAAACGTTCACGAATCCCTTAAAAAAGCTTCCGAAAGATTGTCGGCTACCCTAGCATAAATCGTATTTAAAGCGGTACGTTCAGATGCGCGACGATTCCGACTCTCGCAAAAATAGGCACTGGAAGTCTGGAAACACGATTTGAGAGTGTCCGTAATAACTTTTTTGCCGAACATGATTCTCGGAAACTAGTATACTAAGGCACGTAAAAAGCTTTAAAAAAATGGGCTAATATTATAAGGCCTCAAGAAATCTTCGAAAGCAGAACTGCGAAACACCGTGGCATTGACACATGAGAGTGAACGAGGTACCCCAAAATTACTCTGATTTCTCTGTCTACACAAATATATAAAATGGAATCTCAGAATTCCGCGAAGTCACGTGCGTTAAAAAATCTTATAAGTAGCAAGTTTAAATGCTACAAGTTGAAATCTTCAGTTCCGGTGTGGGCCTGAACGTTAGTGCTTTGCTCCGGTTCTGCAAAAACCTGTAAAAAACCTGGAGATTTTGAAAACCGGAGAAAACCGTTTTTTTATGTAAAAGACCGGTTTCAGAAAACATAAGACATTTCACGGCTTATGTACCCAGTGATGTTATCGAAGGCCTTGGAGTAGTGGATAAAACACATCGCTATAGCGATGTTATGCTTCCTGCCTTTTTTATAATTTGTCTTATATTCAGAATCTGCTTTCTCGTACCTCAACGTCTTACGAATCCCACCTGCTCTTTCGTCTATTGATGTAGGCTTCCAGCCGCTTGATCAGGATGCGTAGAAGGACTTCGCTGGCTTTGACTTTGTTCTATAGTTATTTCGGGTTTTTGGTTTAGAATCATGTAAGTAATAATTACAGTGGCCAGCATATGAACCTGGACGAAGTTACGAAAATTGATTGTCTGACAAATAACAATTTGTATATAAAAGATAAAAGGACACATATAGACTAATTTGGCTTCCTTTTAGGTCTAAGTATAATTATTTCAATTTGAGAAATGTAAATGAAATAGATTTGCCTATTTGAGACTGAGTATGGTTAATAAGTCATTTGTGGGGCAGTTTATAAGATTTATTTCTGGAAAATGCAACTAGTTTGCCAGAGAATAAATTCAAAACTCATGTTTAAACGAGTGGTGACTCTTGGTTCGGAGGCAAAGATAATATTATAATAAACTAAAGTTTTTAAGAGACGGGACTCCCATACATAGAAAAAAATTATAGCTTTGTATTGAACGCCTGCGAATAGTCACACCAATAGGATAAGATGAAAAATGACTTTCATGCTTATATCCTCTTTGGTCATACGACGATGGGATGTCCGTGACACAGAATGGTTACAATATCGATAAAAAGAATAATATGATACAAAATAAATTTGTAATTCATTTTTTTCAATAACTCGATAAAATTTAAGCGTTTTATTTATTACAGATAAACACAAAAACATTATCTATTTTTTTAACCGACTTCATAGGAGGAAGTCCACAAATATATTTTTTTCACCCGACACGAAAAATGTTGTCATTAGTATGAAGCCTTTGGCTGTGTGTCTGTCTGTCTGTCAATGGCATCATAGTTCCCAAACAGATAAACTGATTTCGATGTGATTTGATGTGAGCTCTTTTCCTAGTTGGTGTAAGGATCTCAACCATGGATATACTTACAGGCTCTAACAAAATTGGTGAGGCTTCTACTCGTCATACTGTACATCTTTTGTTTATGAATATGCTGAAATCTTGAAAAAATAACTGCATACATATAGATCAGCTGATGGACCAATTTTGCGCATTTTTGTATGAAGGGGCCAATTTTTTTGAGAATTGACTACGAGTTCCCTGGTTCTTTTTATTACCCCCAGTTAACGGGTCCTACCCCACACCATTTTTTTGCACCCTGTATATTATACTTCTACTCGACGAATCGGTACACGTATGAAGAATTAATTACCACGCAACAGTATGCTATTTTAGACCTGATGCTGCAGACATGATAGCAAGAACACAATCACGCTCTTGAAGAACTTACAGCAAACTATATGTGTCTGAGTTTGGTTTGATCAGTGTATTCAGTGTTTAATTCTAACTACACAATGAAGCGGTGATATCATATTGCGTTGAAGTTGCAGCCAGGATATTCAGATGTCCTTCCTCAATCGTGAAACAATTTCGACGATTATTTTTATCTGATATACTGAGAGTTTATGTTGGGGTCTGCCAAGCTGTAAAAAGTAAAAAAAAAAACCTTATAATATGATATTTACACAGAGTATGTTGATATAGAAATAAAAATATAAAAAAACGATAAAAATTCGTTTACACTATTGCATTTGGTTTGGAAACAAAGTTTTACGTTTTACTTGGATTAAATGTCATAAAAAAGGTTTCAGGAAAATGTTAAAATATAAAAATAATGAAGGAATAGTACCTTTCTTTATTTAAGGGAAAATTCTTTTAATCCACAAATTTCACACGTTTTACTATACATTCTGGTTGTCATTACACCACAGACCACTATTTAATTACTATGATCCTTTGTCAGTATGTAATGTAATTTCTGTACGTTTATCCGACGCTCTTACGGTGAAGGAAAACATCGTGAGGAAACCTGCACACGCCTGCGAAGAAACTCGCAGGTTGTGTGTGAAGTCGTCTAACCCCTTTGAGTATACATTAGTCTAACCCGCACTGGGCCCGCGTGGTCGACTATGGCCTGATCGCCCTAATTCAGGGTAGGCTCGAGCCCCTCGGTGGGGACGTATATAAGCTGGCATTGTGGCTGAGTGTGGCATTTTTACCCGGAATTTAGACTTAGCCACTGACACTGCTCCTGCCACTGCTAAAAATACTCCCTAAATACCTTTGCGACAACATCGACGCAAGTGAGTGTTCACACTGCGCCTTTACGCTAGTAATAATAGGTCATCTTTGGTGTAGCCGTAGATAGAACACGTACTATTGTTGGTGTATGCGTAGAACCACACAATGCGGGTCGCAAACTGATAGGGCAATAGATACTGTACTTTAACTACGGACGTGCTGTTATCTATCTATATAACGAACCTTGTGGAGCGTGGACGGAACTACGTTGTGGAGTAATAGCACAGATCTACTAATAGTAATAGTGTGGTAATGTGGTGGTAATAGTGTCTCCTTTGTGGAGTAATAGTGTTCTGTGAATAGTGTTCTGTGAATTGTGTTCTGTGGTAACGGATGGCGCTACTGTTTACTTTTTGTTTTGATTGGTTTCGATATTTTTATTGAATTTAAGACATAAAAGAATTAATGATACGCTGTAAATATCATAGTTTATCAAAATGAATGGACTGGCGTTAAGAATCAGCAAAGGCGGGGGCAAAAAATCCAAGAATTCCATTTGTTTCCCACCCGTAACTCTTCCCGATTTTGTATCTAAAATTTTCTGTGAGTATTACTATTTTTGTACTATTTTTTGATGTTCACTAAGCACGCAGTGTAAAATATAAATATTTTTCGATTGTTGCTGAAACTATCTTATAAAATGGTGAAAATATAGGTTATTTTTATTACCCATATGTTTTAGGTGAAAAAAGTGATGTTTTCAAATGTTGCCTTCATACAGCATCAGCTGATGAGCAGTTGTCGATTCTGAAGAGAATGCTAGAAGGTTCTTCAGATATATGTGATGAAAATGTCAGATTCTTGGTTGTTTTATTTTTCTACGCTGGTCTTAAACATCCCATCAAATGTTACATAGTGAGGTAAGTAAGTAAAGAAACTTTTTGTCCACAATTTGTAAACCCTTGACATCATCTCACCTGATGGTAAGTGCCGATGATGCGGAAGATTTCCCAGTGCAATGGGGAACGGGCTATCTTAATCTTCAAGCCGGAACATATTAATACTGTTAACGTTGATGCTTGGCAGTAAGATTTTAGATAAGATGGTGGTAGCTAGCCAGGCATGCCTAAAAACCCTAAAAATGGCCTTCCACTAACTAAACCAAGTCATACAAAGCTAGAATCCGCCAGGAATCGAACCTGCAACCTTGTGACGTGATGGACTTAACCAGTACACCACGGAGGCAGTTAAAATTTATAAATTAAGAGGCCTTATTTATAAATTAAGATTTGATATTTGAAGAACTTATTTCAAAAGCATGACAAGCCTTTGCTACTAGCCCATCACAATTAAATTATGAACAATTAAAACATTTGAAAAAATAAGAAAATAATAAATGTAAAACTGTAACTAATGTAGGTAATCCTTACTAATATTATAAATGTGAAAATGTGTATGTTTGTTTGTTTGTTACCTTTTCACGCTTCAATGCCTCGACCAATCTTAATTAAATTTGGTATGTAGGTAGCCTGTGTCACAAGGAAGGACATAGGCTACTTTTTATACCGTGAAAATAGCACAGCTCGATGCAGTTCCTGAGGGAACTAAATATATACTCTTTTTTGGTTAATTTCTTTAACATCTCAACAGAACAATGGATTGTGTGATTTTTTGCACAAAGATGATTGAGGGGGTAGAAAATGACATGATTTACTAATAAGCATATCCTGACATAGGTCCCGAGGGATCTGGAGAAAAGTCATGTCCACGCACCGCGCACCCTCTAAGACAGTCATAAAAACGATGTCCACGCAGGCGAAGCCGTGGGCAAAAGCTAGTATATTATAATGCAATGTCATCTTTCAACTCACTTCAACTCACTTTCACATTCTTATATTATAAATGAGAAAATGTGTTTGTTTGTCCTTCTTTCATGTCAAAATGGAGTACAGAGATAGTTGACAAATTGGGATGTGACATCAGGCTACTTTTTATCCTGTAAAACCAAGGTTCAAAGAGATAATTAGTTAGTTAGGGGCGGGCTGGTTTCCGCAACCAGGCGACCACTGCGCCTATTTTGCGTGAAAGAGATAATTATCATTGATTATTATCATAGATCGGAATAGGTAGAGTTTTTTCCGGCAATTATGTCATATAACGTTGTCAATAGTATGGATAAGCTTCTCCAGATTTCTGGATTTGAGGGTCTTACAAAGTGAAATAAAAACTTTTTTGGAATCATCTTTTTATTGTTTTAAATGCATAAATTACTTATTGAAAACAAATTACACCAATAATTATACAATAAGAATTAGTAAATAAACAAATGGGAAAATATATTTGTGCAAGTATTTCTCAATAAAACCTTGCACGCACGGATTAGCATTTTGTTGAGTCTTGAGTTAATTGCTTCTAAATGAAAAAAAAACCGGATACCAGATAAAATTAAGCTTATCCATGTTGTGCCAACATTGCAAAAGTACATGAAAAAACGCTACCATTTCCGATCATTGATTATTATTGATAATTATAGCGCTTTTAATTATCTTGATAATTAAAAAAATAATTGTAAAAACAAAGCATTAACATTATAGCCATCTTTGATAAAATGCTAGGCCTTGCTCTATGTCCTGCCATGTTTTTTTGGAACACAATTTGACGTTTCGCAACATGATGAAACATGTCAAACCTGGAGCTCAAAATAAAGTCACAAATTTTTTTTTTGGATTAATAACCGTGTTAAACTTACAATAAGACAATCAAAAGTTATTTTGTTATTTTTTGTTACATCATCATCATCATCATCATATCAGCCACAAATCGTCCACTGCTGGACAAAGGCCTCCCCCAAGGATTTCCACGACGACCGGTCCTGCGCTGCCCGCATTTTTTGTTACATAATATTTTTGTATTTTCATTTTTAGTAAAAAATTAAAGGGTCAAAAATATCAATCATACGCCAATAATTATTGGATAGTTATCAAAGAACATAATTATCCAATTATTTTGAACCCTGCGTAATACTAGTACAGCCGGATAGAGTTACTGAGGGATCTGGAAAAACAAGTCATAAAAAATATATCTAAGAAGGCACGGGCAATAATATTATGTGTAATACGAGGGTCAAACTGAAAGTTCTTAGATAATCAAAAACTGAGCAAACTAGCAAGTTGTTAGTGTTATTATATCTTATTAAAATAGTGTCCATTTGCATCAATACATTCACTGAGGGGGGCATCAACCACATCCTGATCCAGATGTTTATCACTCTTGTGTGTGAGGTTTTATCTCTCTTTTATTTAGTGTGTGATGAGTGATGAGTGATGACTTACATTAGAGTTTAAGTGGTTATGAGCCAATCTGATATCGTTGACATGTCTAGCGCACTGGATGCTGCTCATGTTAAAAATATTCGAGAGTCCTATGCAATTGCATTTGTTGGTAAGAATTTTGTAGGTCTCTAAAATAATATTTTCTTTCCCATACCGATTCGTTTACTAAATAAAAACTTTAAGGGTGGTGATTTCTGTTCGAGTTTCAAGTACTCACCCCCTACCAGCTAAACCGCTATTTTAGAGAATCTGAAAGTAATGGAAGTAGTAGAATCAATTTACTAGGAAAATTATCACGGCTAAGTAGGCTTTATTTATTAATTTAGGCAAAGAATACCTAATATTACTACGTTTTTAGAAGTAACAGTCAACCAACTTTCGACTATTTGCACTTGAATTAGTAAAAAGTTCATAGATTTTCATTACAAAATGTTCTATACCAACTGTAAAAATTACTTTGTTTTCTAAAATATGCATTTATTTATTGAAAAGACTATGAAACCCTACTATGCGAAGTAATATTTTAAAATCTTTGCTATGCGCAGGATCCGGCATGCACTTGGCCATTTTTTTTGTTAGTAATAAGTAGTTGAAGTTAGGGGCGGGCTGATTTCCGCAACCAGGCGACCACTGCGCCCATTTTGCGTGATTGGCCGGCATCACTGCCAGCCCAGCTCCTCCAAGAAGCCCAGTAGCCCCCCTAGGTTGCCGACGTCTTCCTGGAGTGACCTCGGGGCACGACCCTGTACTGTGCCAGCCCCTCGCAATCCAGTAGAATGTGGGCAGCAGTCTCCTCAGCCTCCATACACGCTCTGTATAGGGGGCTGTCGGTGATACCTAAAGCGAATAGGTGTTAATTAAAAAGGCCATGTCCGGTAATAGCGGCTGTTACCTTGCGGAGCTGAGCTCTCCCAAGTCTCAGAAGCTTTCTGGATAGACCAGGGTTAGTTGCCGGAAGGGCTACCCTCGCTTACCTGCAGGATTCCAAACCGGACCAGTACCAATTGTGTTCATTTCTTGTGCGTTTCCTTAGGGTGGACCGTAGCCAGCCATATGGGAGGGGTATTATAGGTTCCGGTCCCACGGCCATTAGCTCTGACCCTCTCCTGGCAAGCTCATCCGCCGCATTGCCGCGTGAGTTGCTGTGCCCTTTAATCGACTGCAGAGTTACGCCGCCGCGGTTACATACCTCTGTCAATTTTTATTGGCACTCCAGTATGAGCCCCGATGTGATCATGCTACTCTGCAGGGCCTGTAGTACGGCTCTGCTGTCAGAGAGGATGCGGATCCCTTGCAGCAATCGCCTCAGCTGCCTTAATGATGCCCATACACTCAGCCTGAAAGACCGTGTTATACGTACCCAGGGGATTAGCTATACTGTTGATAAGATCCTCGGAGAAAACCCCATACCCGGTGCCAGTGCCTGTTTTGGAACCATCGGTAAATACCCGAAGTTCTTTCAGGTTTTGACCCTCCCAGGGCTCCTCATGTAGCTGTACCTTGTATTTCATGTCAAAGACATACCGTTTAGGGATTCTATCATTCGTCGCTGCGAACAATGGCTCCTCCGCGATGATATCGTGCAGAAGCTCAGTGTGCGGGATCCTGTTTGTGCTCCAAAGAGACAGCAATTTTAGACGTGCTGCAGCCTAGCTGCTTCCTGTTGGATAAACAGGTGCAGAGGCGGCAGGTCCAGGATGGTTTCAAGGGCTGCAGTGGGAGTTGTCCGCATGCAGCCTGTCACAGCCATGCATGCCATTCTTTGAAAGCGTTGCAGTTTACTCACGAACGTAGATAGCTTCGTTCGTGGCCACCAGACTACTGCGCCGTAGCTTATCAAAGGACGTATTACCGCTGTGTATAGCCATAGCATTATCTTTGGGTTAAGGCCCCATTTCCTACCTACCATTCTTCGGCACTGCCACAGGGCAATAGTTTCCTTCTCTATTTTCTTGGTGCGGTAGCTGCTCCAGTTTAGTTTGCTGTCAAGTCACACTTAAGTACTTGATCTCCGTTGATAGGCGGAGTTCTGTTTTGAAGAGTTTAGGTAGTAGGTAGTTACCTAAGTTGCGTTTGTTGGTGAACAGTACTAGTCCAGTTTTGCTCGGGTGCACGGACAGTTCGTACTCAGTGCACCAGCGCTCCACGATTCTCGAGTAATAAGCAATAAAGTACTTTATAACCTATATTAGTAGGATCATAAAAAGACTAAATTTAGATTCAAATGTGTGTCATAATATAAATATTAAGGTTTCTTAAGGAAGAAGTACTTAGACGTTGCAATTGTATGATATTCCTTCTACGTTGTTTTCTTCTTTTTTATGTTTTGGTGTAATAAAGAATATTGTTCCTCAATGACATGGGGTCGCTTTTAGAAGCCTGTAAATGTCTCTGGAGACTTCTGTGATTCTGGAAGGAGCTGGGCTGGCTGGACTAACCAACTGTACCTGCACGCGTAAAGGACCAAAAGAAATGTCTAAATAAAGAAACAGGAGTCCACTTCCAATACAATTCCAATATGTATTATTAATATCACTCTTGTTATGTCACACCCCGGACATTGCATACAACGGTTGTGAAATGACATTTTTAAAAACAAATGATGGAGAAAAGAAAATCTCGGTGAAATTCCATACGTTCGAGAACCAATTTGTATCAATCTGGGTGACGAGGGGGTGAGGTCGGAATCTAGAGAGCGGCAGGGAGTGGCCATACTGTATGTTAGTTCTAATATATATACATTGGTTATGTCCTCAGACACCGGAGGATTGCGACCCTTATGAGCAAATTCATGACCACCGTTTATCCCTGTCACTAACATATAATTTAAAATTTTATAAATGCAATGTTTAACCTTTTTCAGACATTTAACAAAAAACAGTCACAAACAGCAACTATTTTCTACCTTTTTAGCGGTACAAATAACAACTTCTATAAACACTAAACACTCTGACTACAAAACCTATGTAGACATTGTGTCCAGAATAGCGCCATGCATAGAGAATTTTCCAGCTGGAAGTATTGCTGTAAAAGCCGTTGAAGTGGACTTAGCTGAATATTTGCAGAAGTGTCTACAGTGCTGTGTAAATACTCTAAGGTAATTTAAAAAGTCTAGTATAAAAACAAAAGTGTAAGGAAAATCTCGTAGGTCGTGTGTGAAGTCGACCAACCCGCACTGGGCCCCCGTGGTCGACTACGGCCCGATCGCCCTAATTCAGGGTAGGCTCGAGCCCCTCGGTGGGGACTTATATGAGCTGATATGATGAAGGAAAAAGGAACTTGGATATTTTTAAAATTGTTTCATTTGGCTTTGCAGACAATTTATATCCAACTTTGCTTTAAATCGTACAATTGAATTTTCTTCAAACTTATAATTTCAATCGTGGCAAGTCTCAAACCTGATGCTGCACAAAAAGTTACGTTGTGAAAGTGGTGATTTTGATTGATTGATTGAAAACACTAAACACATTTTGATCAGTATTGTGGGTATCAGAGGGTGTTGATAAAACAAAACAATGAAACAGAACCATTCGTTTTTTTTTTTTCATTTGTTAATTCATCATCACCATCATTATGTCAGCCGAAAGATGTCCATTGTTGGCCAAATTCAATCTCGGCAAGTCTCAAACCCTGATGCTGCACAAGAACTTACGCTGTGAAAGTGATGATTTTGTTCTAACTATCCTTTCATTTTTGGCTTCTCTTTTAGAATTCTGCCAATGTCATTTCAGTCATGGGAGTGACACTTCAGCAGATGGCCGGTTTTGCGGAATTTAGATGTTTACCCAAAGTTTTCCTGATGATGTTCTAAAACAAAGACAACACAAATATGTACCATCACCAACACATAATGATAAATTGATAATAATAATAATTCAACGCCTGGGTCATTCCTGTTCTTTTGTACACCTTCGGCATACTCAGATGGTCACAGACCGAACTGGACGCCCTGGATCGAAAAGTCCGCACTACTATGACACTCCATAGGATGCATCACCCGAGGTCGTCAGTGATGCGGCTGTATATCCCACGGAAGAATGGCGGTCGTGGCCTTTTAAGTGCCAAACAAATGCACAACCGCAAGATATGCAGCCTACGAAGTTACTTCCTGTCAAAAGTCGATAGTGACTTGCATAGAGTTGTCATAGCGTGTGATAAAGGACTTACCCCTCTATCCATGGCCCAAGAGACTGGCAGGCGCCGGCTGTACTTAGCACTACTGAGCGAGAGGCCATATGGAAAGACGAAGAGCTGCACGGTAGGTTCATCAAGGCCTTCTGTGGATCCTTCGTAGATCAAAAGGCCTCCGTGCACTGGCTGCGCTTCGGAGATCTTTTTGCGGAGACCGAGGGTTTTGTCTGTGCAATACAGGATCAGGTGGTCAAGTCGAACAACTATAGGAGGTTCATAATTAAAGATGGCACCTTGGACGTTTGTCGGTTGTGCCGTCAACCAGGGGAGACCCTGCGTCATATAACCTCCGGTTGTTCCATGCTTGCCAACAATGAGTATTTGCACAGGCACAACCAAGCAGCCAGGATCCTACACAAAGAGATCGCTTTTAAGTATGGCCTCATATCTCGACGGTTGCCATATTACAAGTACACGCCGGAGCCGGTTCTCGAAAACGACCGCGCCAAGCTCTACTGGGACCGACCCGTCATCACGGACAGGACTATTCCTTCGAATAAGCCTGATATCGTGTTGATGGATCGAGCGCAGTCAAGGGTGTTTTTGGTTGATATCACTATCCCATATGACGAAAACCTCGTGCAGGCTGATGCCGATAAAAGGACCAAGTACATGGACCTGGCACACGAGGTTACTGATATGTGGCGAGTGGAATCCACCGAAATCATCCCCATAGTCCTGTCCGTGAATGGGCTAATACCAGCCGACCTTGAACGTCACCTAAGGCGGCTGGATCTCCGAGGCAGACCAATAATTGCAGCAATGCAAAAAGCAGTCCTCCTTGATAATGCCCGGATAGTTCGATGCTTTCTCTCCCCGTCGCACTGAACTCCGGCCGACTGTGCTTCCGCTGGAGGTGCTCCTGCCACTTCGCCTCGTGCTAAGTGAGCAGAGAGGCTCTAATTTTATATTCGGAAATAATAATAAATTTACTTATTGGATAGTTATAATATATTATTTGTACTCATATAGGTGAGGTATACTTGTTAAAGGGATGACGAATGCTACTCATCTGAGTTACTTTTTATCATCTGTCAAAAACGACACTTTGTTTTAAAAAAATTTGAAATACCTAGGCGTGACGTCGTAGTTTAGCATCGTCATATATGTGTCGCAGTTATATTGTCAAAGTCGTGATATTATAATTTCACCAGTTAAAATTAGTGAAATTATAATATCACGGTTAGGTTAGGTTAGTGATATTATAATTTCACTACATTTTGTTCAGTGAAATTATAATATCACGACTTTGACAATATACCTGCGACATATGTACTCATTTTGTGATTTTGGTGAATTATAAATCGAAGATTTCATGGAAAACAAAACGAGTAAGGTTTTTCGAAGTTTAAGTAGGAGGGCAATTTAGTGATCGACAGTTCA
The DNA here is from genome assembly GCA_947284805.1 of Coleophora flavipennella. NCBI lineage: Eukaryota > Metazoa > Arthropoda > Insecta > Lepidoptera > Coleophoridae > Coleophora > Coleophora flavipennella. Next base: position 10,572,292 of record OX369286.1, read on the forward strand.
TAATTTATTTCTGATGCTGTCGTCATGCCTAATAGGCATCATTATGACAGCCGAAAGAAGTCCACTGTTGGACACAGGCTCCCCCCAAAGATTGCCATAACTCATGTTAATTTAACTCATTTCTGCTATTTTGAGATAAATCCTGTTATATTCAATAATAATTAATTGGCAGCATAATCATACTAATCGTTCTTGTTAGATGATACACCATGTTTATCCAAGCCACTGAGCATAATGAATATAGCATAATTATCAACTTTTTAAAAATTTGAAACTTATTTATATATTTTTTATTTTCAGTATATCTAAAACGTTATCGCCCACAGAGAAGAATGAAATCTTCAGCCTAGCTCACTTAGCCCTTAGACTTCTCCTACACATTGTTCAAAAGATAAGCCTTGATAACATCAGCAAAATAACTTGCCAAATTGAAGGAATATGGACTTATATCAGATATTTGATGTTTGATGAAGATGCTCCTATGGACACTAAGTCCGTATGTGGCATTCTGTATTTGAGCATGCGTGTTTTGGAGTATGGTGATGACTCCTGGAGTGAAGTAAGTATTGCGATGAAAATGAGGATGTAGTTTAGATAGTTTGACAAGTTAGTAGAGAGTATTATTCTAAAAACTTTAAATAAAGATTATTTTAATTAGTTACTTCTTTAAATTTTACAAATAACGTATTTGTTGGTAGATCACCTATAAAAGAACGAGATTCGCGGTCATCATCATCATCGTATCAGCCGAAAAACGTCCACTGCTGGACAAAAGCTTACCCCAAGGATTTCCACGACAACCGGTCCTGCGCTGTCCGCATCCATCGGCTTCCCGCGATCTTCACCAGGTCGTCAGTCCACCGTGTGGGAGGGCTGCCTACGCTACGTTTTCCGATGCGTGGTCGCCACTCGAGAACTTTACTTCCCTAACGGCAATCTGTTCTACGAGCTATGTTCCCAGTCCACTGCCACTTTAGTTTAGCGATTCTGTGAGCTATTTCGGTTAGTTTAGTTTTCCTGCGGATCTCCTCGGATGGCCTCAGTAGTCTCACAATAAGTGGGTCTTAACATGAACATGGACAAGACAATAATGTTAAATATCCGTGTCGCACCCACCCCTCTAAAGTTTGGAGACTCTACACTGAAAGTTGTTGACGAATATGTATATCTGGGACAAACAGTCCAGCTAGGTAGGTCCAACTTCAAGAAAGAGATCAATCTACGAATCCAACTTTGCTGGGCAGCGTTCGGGAAGCTTCGCAATATCTTCACGTCCCAAATACCGCAGTGTCTCAATACTAAGGTCTTTAACCAGTGTGTGCTGCCAGTGATGACTTACGGAACTGAGACATGGTCACTTACTATGGGCCTCATAAGAAGGCTCAAGGTCACCCAAAGGGCAATGGAGCGTGCTATGCTCGGAGTTTCTCTGCGTGATCGAATCATAAACGAGGAGATCGCTGTCAGACGTAGACGATCAAAAATGTCCAATGTCACCCTTTTGTTCACAGAGATTTTTTCGCGGTTTTTCCTCTCTGTCTAATATAGGTATTTGAACACAGAAAACCCCCTACCACAAGAAGTGAAACACCTTTGTGCAGCTGTCTGCCAAGAATTTGCACATTTCTATGCTCATTATTTGCGTCGCCGTACGAATCCAACTTGGCTGGACAGCGTTCGGGAAGCTTCGCAATATCTTCACGTCCCAAATACCGTAGTGTCACCATACTAAGGATTTTGACCAGTGTGTGTTGCGAGTGATGACATACGGAACTGAGACAAGGTCGCTTACCTATAGTAAGCTATCATAAGAAGGCTTAATGTCACTCAAAGGGCAATGGAGTGTGCTATGCTCGGAGTTTCTCTGCGTGATCGAATCAGAAACAAGGACATAGCTCGTAGAACAGATGGGCGTTGGGGTAGTGAAGTTCTCAAGTGGCGACCGCGCTCCGGAAAACGTCGCGAAGGAAGGCCTCCCACTCGGTGGAACGATGACCTGTTGAAGGTCGCGGGAAGCCGCTGGATGCGGGCAGGGCAGAACCGGTCGTCGTGGAAATCTTTTGGGCGAGGCCTATGTCGAGCAGTGGACGTCCTTCAGCCGATATGATGAAGTAGTTTAAACGTCAATTTTGGTTATTTACGTTAATCTTAAGTGCCAGTGGGCAGGGCACATAGCTCGTAGAAGAGATAGCTATTGGGGCAGTAAAGTTCTCGAATGGCGACCGCGCACCTTAAGACGTATTTTTGTACTCTGTAGATGACATCAATAAATTATTGAGTATTGACGTAGCGTAAAGGTTGCGGGAGGCCGCTGGATGCGGGCAATGCAGGACCGGACGTAAATTCTTTGAGGAGACCTTTGTCCAGCAGTGGAGGTCTTTCTTCTGATATGATGAAGTACTTTAAAAATATTTGAAATAATCATTTTGTTTTTCCAGTTGCTACGCACAAACCAAACAGAGGCATCATTATTAGAACTATTGAATAATGAAGCATCAGAATTGTCTTTATATTCAGCCATTGCTATTGTAATAGCGATGGATAAACTACAAGATCACGTGATAGATGGACATCCAGCCATCTTAGTGTTAACTCAGAAGATTTTGATGATTGCAGAAAGGTATATAAAGAATATATCCGTTTGTCTTTGTTAGTGACCGGGTGGCCGTAATGGCCGCTTAGTCTAATTGGACACCAACAACCTCGCGAGTATGGTCCTGCCCGGTGAAGTCGCCCTGCCCGGTGAAGTTTCCTGCCCGGTGAAGTTGTAAAGGCCCCAACGGCCAACAACAAGCTTGTCCTTTCGAAAAAAAATCACGAGTATGGTATGTTTTTTAGTCCCATCTGATATGACATATCCCTATTTATGGAGTACTGTTTACACCTTTGGGATGGGTCAGCAGCACGCTTGTAACTTGTCCTGACAATTACGAACACAAAAAAACATTATTCAAATCGGTTGAGCCGTTCTCAAATGATGCTACGTCATTCTAGCAGGTTGTACTCTTCTAAAATGACCACTTTCCTAGAAATACCCACTATATCCCAAATAGACCATTACCAAAACGACAACTATCTCAAATCACAACTGTGATTTTTCCCATAATCACAACTGTCCCAAAATTAACACTTTTCCAAAATGAAAACTCAAAATGCCTTAGTTTAGGGTTCCCTATCCAAAGTAAAGGTGATGTACCTATGTGGCGATTTTTATATATAAGGTGTTACAAAATTAGCTAAAACTATTTTAACTGGTGCTTCTACCCATGAAACTGAACAACTTTCCCCATGGAACCCAAGTCAAATCGCAAAAAAAGTGGATCTCCCATACTAACTCGATCAGCTGATCAGCCAACTTAGTATGGTAAGTTCAATTTTTTTTTTGAGATTTGGCTATGGGCTTCATGAGGAAAGTTGTTCAGTTTCATGGGTAGAAGCACCAGTTAAAATAGTTTCAGCTAATTTTGTTAGACCTTATATATATATAGCTTTTAAAGATGATGTCAAAACTAAACTATAATGTATCATTACAATCTTCCCTTTTTAGATCCTCTTCAGAATCAATATTCATCCTCGGCATAACTCGCACACTGCTGCAAATAAGCAGAGGTCTCGATAAAATCACCAAAAACGAAGTCGGATTAAAATTGGTGGATTCCATATTGGTGTTCGTTTGGGGTCATTTGGAGCATTACATGGACAGTGTGAGACATCTGACGGCGCAGCTGTTGGCTAATATCGTCAGATATTGCACTAAGTTGAAAAGAGACGGTAAGAGTGTTTTTCGTTCTTTGAAATTACTGAGGTGATGCAGGTTGACAGTTGTAGTTTTTTTTAACTGGCCATGTGCGAGCTGGACTCGCGCACCGAGAATTCTGTACCACCTCACCTCTCCACACAGGTATAACAATGATACCTATTTATTTCAAACAAAAGATATTAAGGCGAACGACAGAAAAATGCGGTTTTTTTTCATCGGACTCCTAAGCGCAAGTACGACTCTTACTTGCCCGGATTACTTATGTTCTGTGCTACTAATGGTCTAACTTGGCAAAATGTCTTATGTTCTGTCCTACTATTTTTCATTATCCAATTATAAATTCTATATTGACGTTTATTTTAAAAAGTAAACTTTGCTTGCTTGGTGGCTTCAAATCAAATCAATCAAATCAAAGTAATTTATTTTAAATAGGTGCTTACACAGACTTTTAAATAGTCAAAAAAATACTTATTGTCTATTACATAATGTCATGACTAAGATTACAGTCTCAGGTAATGGTATTTGTTATAGAATCAACATATATATCTTTGTCATTTACATAATCTATTATTTTACAATATCCTCTAGAGCACAAGCATTTTTTCGACAAGCTTGACGATTTAAACTTGCCAAGTTACACCATTAAGTAGCACAGAACATAAGAAATTTTCTTTTAAATAACTGAAAACCGTTGTACTTTCTCTATTAATTGCAGAAGTTTAAGATAAATATTTCAATTTAAAGTGCCGTAGCAATGATTTAAAAAAAAAACCACTATAGAACTTGGTACTAACTAATTTAGATCTCTGTATTTTTTTATTGTATTTTTTATATTTTATGTTTTGTTGGGATATCATTTTTTTTGTAAAGTAATAATATTTGTTTCCTCTATTCATGTATTAGACATATGTGATATATTTAACGTGGTATAAAAACCTCAGTGCGCGAGCCCGACTCGCACTTGGCCGGTATTTTTCTTTTTCCTAAATACGCCCAATAACCGATTTCAATCCTAAATCTTGTTAAAAAGTCATCTGGAAGTGGTCTATATAGTTATTTTAATGAGTAGTGGTGGTGGGTAAGAAACCCTAATTTTGTAAGTCCAACTCACACTTGGCCAGTTTTTCTTTTTCCTTTGTATACGCCCAATAACTTACCTAAAAGGCAAGCAAGTTACTAAGTCATCTGCAAGTGGTTTATAATTTTGATAAAAAATATAGGTAAGGAACCCTAATTTCGCAAATATGACTCGCACCTGGCCGGTTTTTCAATTTTTTTTTAGTATACGCCTAATAATTTATCTCGATGCAAAGTTTTACGTTTATAAGATATCTGCAAGTGGTCTATACATTTTGATGAGAGTATTGGTGTAAAGGAACCCTTGGTGCGCGAGTACGACTCACACTTGGCTGTTTTTTCTTTTTTTTTTCTTTGTATATGTCCAATAACCAACCTTGATACGAAATTATAAGTTTTTAAATAACCTGGAAGTGTTCTATATATTTTGATGACTAGTGGTCGTACGGAACCCTTTTTGCACGAGTACGACTCACATTTGCCCGTTTTTTTAATTTTTCCTTTGTATACGTCCAATAACATACCTTGATGCCAAATTTAAAGTTTCTAAGTCACCTGGAAGTGGTCTATAATTTTGATGAGTCAAGCCATACAAATAGTGATTTTCGGACGTCAATATCTCAGAAATGTTGGTGCGCGAATGTTTATGAAAATTGGGATTCTAGGTGATCGAGGGGGTCTTTCTTGACACACAAAATCGCAAGTGTGTAGTTCAAACAGATTTTAAGTTACAGGTAGGTCGAAAGTGGCCCGAAATCGTTCGTGTAATATAACCCACATAAGGCCGGTGTCGCCCCTTTCATTTCGAACTTGGCTGGCACACTGCCGTGTGTCTATATAATAGGCTCCCGTTACCTGGTACGGAACCCTAAAAATGTATTTCTGTTCTGAAATTAAGATAAGATAGTCCGTTCTCCATTGCGTTGGGGAATCTTGGTAAGACCGCTACCATCTTCGCCATCATTGTCAACTACCGTTAGATGAGAAGATGAAACTTAAGTGGCAGTAGGCAAGGCACATAGCTCGTAGAACAGATGGCCGTTGTGGCAGTAAAGTTTTCGAGTGACAACCGCGCACCGGAAGACGTAGCGTAGGCAGGCCTCCCACACGGTGGACCGACGACCTGGTGAAGGTCACGGGAAGCCGCTGGATGCGTGCAGCGCAGGACCGGTCGTGGACGTCTTTCGGCTGATATGATGATGAGATGATAACAAGGGCTTACCAATTTTGGATAAAAAAAATAGATGCCTATGTTTCAGGCGACCCCAAAGCGCTGTCCAACCTGTTCAAAGCGTTGACCACCCTGGACAAGACCCGCAAGAGCTACTACGTGGGCGTGACGTCATTGACCACGCAATTGAGCGCTGTGTGCGTCATCGACATGTTGCCTGACATCATCTGTGACGTCATGGACGCGTTAAGCTTGCAGGCTGTGCAGGCTAGTGTGAGTAGTTTTTGTTACCAGTGCCCTACCACACCTACGACACTCCATACAATAGAACAAAAATTAGTATCTACACTTGGTGGTATGATCCTTTTCTTTCTAACCTCACTCTTACCTTGCACGATTAACTCTTCGCTTACCAATTCGTCGCGGGCGACGATATACAAGATGATTTTTAATAACGGATAAGAACACAACCACGTATAATAATAGTTCTTTGTCTAAGAAATTGCCGATTCAGTTTTTGAAGTTATAAAAAAGTTATTGTTTTTTATTATTGACCTTATGGTGATACTACTTAAGGTCTTTTATTAGTAACTAGTGGCATGTCTTCCATGTTCCAATCCCCTGAGCTATGTACCATTGAATGGAACAAAGGCGTTTTCTTAGTGGTCAGATGGGGCAATTTTTGAGACTAGTTAATTTTCTTGAATTTTCCTGAAAGTGACGAAATCTTATGCGGTGTATTCCCAAATATGACATTAATAAAGAAAAAACTGCTGCGATAACTCTAGAGCTTATAAATGTGTATATTTTGCCTTTAAAAATGGTGATAGATTGAGCTGAAAATAACCGTCTTCATGGGTTTAAAGCCACCATGCTCTCAAAATATCTAAACAATAGGCATATGTTTACCACGATTTAATTTCTAATAGTCTATTGCTATTTTGAGGGTAAATTTTGTTTTAATAACTATTGTTCTTAATATTAATTTTCATCTTTAAACATTTTAATACAATCGGCAATTTCATAGGTGAAGACATAATATAATTTGGGAGAAATGTGTCACTTTTGTTCCGAGTAACCACTTTTTGAATCAAAGTCTTATTTTAGTAACTTTTTCATACAAATTGATCAGCTAATTCGTTGACATTTGTATGCAGAGTCCAGAAAATATTGGGGTGTAATTAAAGAAATAAAATTAAAAAAAAACTAAAACTCGACTACTTCCGATTACTCGATTATTCCGTTGAAAACATAGATAAGTTTTGTAATTGCGTATCCTCACTCACTTTTAGCGATGTACTAAATGAAGAAGATTTAAATAAAGCTTTCTCAGTTTTTCATGACACCATATTATTGTTCTACAACCTATGTTTCCCTAAGGTAACAGTAAAAATATTAAAAAAATATAATAATTGTAGATGGATTACTAGAGGTATCAAGAAGTCATGTACTGAAAAAAGAAGACTATTTTTTAATTACCAATTGAGTGATAAACAATACAAACACATATATAAACAGAAATATAAGGTATATTCATCAATGTTAAGGCGCTGTATAGTGGCTCATCAAAAACAATGCAACAAAAATAAAATACTTAAGGCTGACAATAAGACTAAAGCTACCTGGGACATAATAAACAAAAATGTATACAATATTACTAAAAATAATGACATTGATGAAATATATACAAATAATTATATTTATGACGACCCGAAAGAGATTGCTAATTGCTTTAATAATTTTTTTATTGAATTGACAAATATTAAAAAAACGTGTAACCCGCACGGAGGAGATATAAGAATTGATACGTGTGAGTCAAGTTTTTTTCTTAGACCTGTTACAGCATATGAAATTTTTAAAATAATCAAATCGCTGCGAAACACAAATGCAGTAGGGTATGATGAAATACCAACAAACATATTAAAATTAGTTGCGTTACAAATAGCCCCCGTACTTAGTCATGTCATTAATCTTTCATTTAGCCAAGGTATCTTCCCTGAGAAACTGAAGTTTTCCATTGTAAAGCCTCTCCATAAAGAAGGCGAAAAAAGAGAAATGAACAATTACAGGCCTATAACTCTAATCCCTGTTTTAGCCAAAATCTTTGAAAAAGCTGTACACATACGATTAACCAAATTTATTGAGAAATTGAATGTATTAAGTTGTAAACAACATGGCTTTAGGAAGAAGAAAAACACCACGTTAGCAAATTTTAATCTAGTTAGGACAGTGATTGACTCTGTTGATAATGGAATTCCGGTGGTGGCTGTCTTTTTTGACATGAGTAAAGCTTTTGACTTTGTTGATCATGATAGACTAGTCGATAAGTTACATAAATATGGTGTGAGAGGGGTTGCAAATAACTGGTTCATCAGTTACTTACAAAATAGACATCAGTGCGTTCAAATAACAAAGACAAATAGAATGACCAAGAATAAATTTAAAAGGATTGTTTGCAGATCTGATTATAAACTGAATGGCTGTGGTGTTCCGCAGGGCACAATTTTAGGTCCGTTGCTATTTAGTATATATATAAATGACCTACCTAAAAGTACTAACCACGAATCAATACTTTTTGCTGATGACACCACTGTTCTTGTTAGGGCAAGTAATACGACTAGAAACACAGATGTAACAGATTTAGAATATGAAATCAATTTGACTATAAAAAATACAATTAACTGGATGAACATGAATAATTTAAAAGTAAACACCACAAAGACCAAAGTTATGCAATTCGGCACAAACAGAAGCAAAAAGTTCAATTTAAAAATAAGCTACGATGGACAATTAATAGAAGAAGTACAATTTAACAAATTCTTAGGAATAGTAATTGACGAAAACTGTAGTTGGAAATTTCATGTAACATTAGTATGTGACCGACTCAGCAGGTTTTCCTTTGCACTTCGCCGTCTCCGCAATATTACTTCCATTGAAAGTGAATTACTGGCATACCACGCTTACGTTGCATCAGTTCTGCAATATGGCCTCATCATTTGGGGAAATTGCACTGACATACAAATGGTTTTTAGGATGCAAAAGAAATGTGTAAGATCATTCTGTGGCGCGGGTTTTTTGGACTCCTGCAGGCCGCTTTTTATAAAATATAAATTACTTACGCTCTTCAGTCTTTATATAAAACAAATGTGTCTGTTTGTGAAGGAGCATCCTGAATACTTCCCTCCCCCACCCATACCTTTAAGACAATTGCGACTTAGGAAAGCCAATACAGTACTAATACCCAAATATAAGTTGACAATGGCACAGAAAAATGTTTGTTTTATGGCAGCAAAAGTATACAACGCTTTACCTGACGAAATAAGAATGTTGTCTGGCGGAATATTTAAAAAAACCCTGCATAAATGGTTAATACATAAATGTTTTTACTCAATGAAAGAATTTATCCTTGACATAAAATATATGAATAATAATGTAATTAAGACAATTCCCTTTAAATATTTGCACGCTTAAATTATGAGCAGGTTTTGAAATGAACTTTTTAATTTATTGTTAACACCAAATTTTGTACTCGAAACTAAGCAAATAAATTATATTTCATTTCATTTCATTACGGAAAAGTATGAAAGCAAGAGTTTCCCGCCTGAAATCATAATCTTTATTCTTCCCTTCATCTATGGTAATAGCCGTGGTCGCAAGCCCTATCGTATTTTTTTTAAATTGAATCACTTAACTCCTGCTTTAAGATATCAAAAAACACTACAAGAAATATTTCGTAATAAACAATTTCTGTCAAATGGGCACATAATATCTGTACAAAAAAATAATTTCTCTTTATTCGACGGACCTAGTTTTTTTCTACAACAACGAAATATTATTAATAAAATCAAAGCTTACGACATCAAGCACTAGGTAAACTTTATTTTAAACGTATATTGACGGACACTAGCTGTGCCTAAGTTTCGCTAGAGTAGCTCAAAGTCAAGCGTTTCAAATTGGTTGAACATAAAATCAGAGTTTTTATTGTAAAAATATAGCAGACTACTTTTCGGAAATTTATTCGTGGGTGACAGTAGCATAATGAGTTATGCACCACACATTTAATTTTCTTTAGTCAATCTCACAACTACAGTATTTCACTCATTCGGAGAGTGTGCCCAGGAACTTCACGACCTTATAAGCCCTTCTCCATTACATCATCAGATGATCAGGCGTTTGGGGTGATTTTTAACCCCTTTGGCTCCAAGAGTATTGCTTCGTCTTTTATCATGGAAATGGCCAAGGAGTGGGATTCCCTGCCGGCGTCTGTTCCCTGATTTATATAATTTAGGAATCTCATACATCCTCGGCTGCATCGGCACTTTGCACTCCATTTTTTTAATAAAAAAACCATTTCTGACCTGTCTTACAACTGGTGTGTTACAAAGCGTTGATCAGTGCGACTTGCTTGGTTGGGTCGATCACGCAGGTTAACTGACTTGCAGAACGGTCATTACCTGGATGGGTTCGATAGTAACATTTTCCCCGACCATTCCGTGCTTTGCAAGGCACATTAAAGCGTCGGTGCCAGTTGCTATCACTAGATGGCAGTAGTTTAGCCGTATCAGATGCATAACCCATGACGTCCCCACTGTTGGGACACGGGCAGTGGGGACGTCAAAGGTTAACGTGCTACAACTAAAGCATTTCCGCAATTATAATTCCTTGAAATTGTTGCATTGCTGCAGCTTATAATAAGTCGGTGATACGGCACAACAAATACTCTACTCGTATATCTCCCAAACACTCAATTTAATGTGTTTGAATCTTTAGTTATATTATAGTGTATCCGTACCGCAGAATAAATGACTTATCATCACATGAGCTCATATTCGTCCCCACGGAGGGGCTCGAGCCTACCCTTAATTAGGGCGATCGGGACTTGTCAACCACGCGGGCCCAGTGCGGGTTAGTCGACTTCCCTCAAGATGTTTTCCTTCACCGTAAGAGCATCGGATAACTGTACATATGAAATCGAAATTCGAAATCACATTGGTACGTCGCAGGATTCAAACCACGACCTCCCGGACAGAAGGCGGCAGCCCTAGCCGTTACGCCAACGATGTTCTTCTTGTAAATTGACATATATCTTTCTATTATCAAGTAATCAGGACGCTCTAAGAACTGTTTAGACAGAAACATAAATGAGTGTTGATCATCGGTATATTATTACGGTTCTCACGTGTTGACCCAATACTTTATTAAAAAGTTTGACAAAACAAAATCTGCTTAAGTGTCCCCAGAAGGCTCGAGCTTCCATACAAATGTAGTTCCGCTTTAATACAAAAACTACATGCCGGATTGAATTCAAACTTTGCAATAGGGATGACGAATGCTAGTCATCTGATTTACTTTTTATCATCTGTCTAAAACGACATTTTGTTCTAAAAATGTATGAAATACCTAGGAGTGACGTCGTAGTGTTGCAGCGTCATTTATGTACTCATTTTGTGATTTCGGTGAACTAAAAATCGAAGACTTGATGGAAAACAAAACGAGTAAGGTTTTGCGAAGTTTAAGTAGTAGGGCAATTTAGTGATCAAGAGTTCATAATTTATTTCTGATGCTGTCGTCATCTCTGTTATATTGAGTAGATAAATATCGATGTTTGTAATTAGTTTTCATCGTAGTAAATTGAAACATAACTAAATCCCCAGGAGGCTCGTGCTTCCATACAAATTTAATTCCGCTTTATTACAAAAACTACATGCCGGATTGAATCCAAACTTTGCAATTATATTAAGTAGACACATATCGATGTTCGTAATTAGTTTTCATCGCAGTAAATTGAAACATAACTAAATCCCCAGGAGGCTCGTGCTTCCATACAAATGTAATTCCGCTTTATTACAAAAACTACATGCCGGATTGAATCCAAACTTTGCAATTATATTAAGTAGACACATATCGATGTTTGTAATTAGTTTTCATCGTAGTAAATTGAAACATAACTAAATCCCCAGGAGGCTCGTGCTTCCATACAAATGTAGTTCCGCTTTATTACAAAAACTACATGCCGGATTGAATCCAAACTTTGCAATTATATTGAGTAGACACATACCGATGTTTGTAGTTAGTTTTCATCGTAGTAAATTGAAACATAACTAAACATAGGCTTAAATTAGTCTAGTCCCGAAAGTTTGAAAATGCTCTTATTTTTTCCGTTTTATATAACTACATCGAAAACTAATTACAAACATCGATATGTATCTACTCAATATATTTGCAAAGTTTGGATTCAATCCGGCATGTAGTTTTTGTATTAAAGCGGAACTACGTTTGTATGGAAACGCGAGCCTCCTGGGGGCCCGTAACCATTTACCTCTTCTAACAGAAGCTTAAAAATCTACTTTACAGTATGATCCTTATAATCATCCGGTCAATAAGTTCTAAGTTCTCGAGTGGCGACCGCGCACCAGAAAACAGCCTCCCACGCGGTAGACCGATGACCTGGTGAAGATCGCGGGAAGCTGGTGGATGTGGGCAGCGCAGGACAGGTCGTCGTGGAAATCCTTGGGGGTGGCCTTTGTCCAGCAGTGGACGTTTTTCGGCTGATATGATGATGATGATGATGAATCATCAGGTTGAATAATGTACTCTGAGCACTTTCATATTACAGGCAACAACATCGTTAGAGATGTTACTAGAGAAACATGTGCCAGAAACCAACACGGAGACTATTTACCGCAGCTGGATTGAACCCATACTCTGTCACGTGGCGGGCCGCGCACTGGAGTCCGGAGTACTGAACATACTGGAGAATTTGCTCGCCAAAGCTGTTAAGTTGGATGAGAAAATTATGGATTTCATGTGAGTGTTACTGTGGATCTTCAAACTTTCACTAACTGTAAGAAGGCATCTCGAGTAACCTCAAAACTGACAGTATTGGTAGGTTGCAATGAGGGATTTTCTGACAGCAGTTTTTTCAACATATTGTACAGCCACGCTGTGCATACTTTCTCGTGAAGCCTTCACCATGTCGGGCATACAGAAATCAACAATAACATTACACTAACTTTAATAATAATAATATAAGCCTTTATTTCTCTGACTCAGATTACAAATAGTAGTTTGACAAACTAAAAATGAAAATTTCTTGACACCATACAAGTCAGGCTGTCCTTTGACATCGACCTCCTCCATACATTTCCACACATCTCTTTCCCGTGCTGATCTCCTCCAACCTTTGGGTAGATCATCTTCCCATCTTTCCTCCGTTTTCCATGTCTTGGGTACCATTCGGTTATATCCTTTGTCCATTTTTTGATTTTGAATCTTATCACATGTCCAGTCCAGCGCCATTTCAGGCTTTTGACCTTCCTTATTACATCGACCACTCCTGTTCTTTCTCTGATGTCTATGAGTCTTTGTCTATCACTTAAGCGGATTCTATATTTTGTTGGCATACTTTTAGTTTTTGTACAGAAGTAGCTGTGAATGACAAAGTTGACACTGACTTTACTTAGTAGCAAATAATAAAGTTACGGACTTGATAAAATTTACTAATAATTAGGGTTTGTATGGGAGGTACCTTAATCGGATTTTTTCCTGGAATTATTAACTACCCAGTGTAGTAGGTCTTATTGAATCCTTGTTATTCACAAATTTTTATTAAGACGCTAAGATCACGCAATCCGATCAGGTTGATACGTTTTTCAATAATATCGAACGTAAGTCTATTCCTTTCAAGTTCAAATCAATGCGGGCTTCAACGCGGCTGTTACGTTGAAACCGAACGCCCAATTCTCGATTTTTAATTTTTTTTATTACTTTTCATCACTTTTAATTAAGTTTTAAAAAAATGTGTTAAATTAAAATGAAAGGTCTTAAAGATTTTTGTGTGTTGATTTCGTTCAACAATAACTATTTGTTTTCGAGAAATTTTGCAATTAATGCCAAAAACAGGGTCTACAGTATATTTTTTTACATCAAAAGTAGTAATATTTTAAAAAATTGATCGATTTTTGGTTACTTTATGTATATTATATACCTATTTTTTCCATAGTGATAGCTTTACACAGTCTTTCAATAATTTGTATCCAGTTTTCCTTGGAATACCGAACTACTGTATGCTGTTGGCTATGTAAAGTTATAGTAACGTACCAAAAACTTCAAAATCGTTATAGCCAGTTTTGAGTAAAAAATAATAAGTGATTTTTACTATTTTTACATCTTTAAAAAAACAAAAAATTCTGCAGATGTAAAAATAATATTGCTCTAACCCAAATTTTACTCAAATCAGTTAATTAATTTGGAAATTAGAGCACCGAACGGACGCACAGACACACATATTTTTTTTCATTTTTTTCGACTAATGATAGTGAGATAATTCCAAGGGCTTAACAATAGTGGATAAAAAAGACAATCTATCCCTATTAAAATCTCAACTTCGATTTCTTGCCATCACAATACCTTCTTCACTACGTCGTCGCTCGATAACGCTCGCTCCTCAGTCGCTCGAAAGTAAAAAGTAATAGGGGATCGGACTGCTCTTCATTTCAGTTACTTTTTATGATCTGTCAAAAACGAAATTTTGTTCTAATAATTTTGAACAAAAAAAACCGACTTCAAACAGGAAACTAAGGTTCCCCTCGATTTCTCTGAGATGCCATCATCAGATCCTGGTGTCCTTATCATAGTACCACCCCAGGGATATCTTCTTTCCAACAAAAAAAGAATCAACAAAATCGGTTCATAAACGACGAAGTTATCCGCGAACACTCATAATTTATATATAGATTGAAAATTGAAGACGTGATGGAAAAACAAATCAAGTAGGGTTTTTTGGAACTTCAACAGGAGAGTAATTTAGGAAATCATATTTCAGAATTTATTTTTGATGCAGTCGATCCTCTATTCTTACAATAACTTGCAATAACAAATGAAGCAGAGCCTACATAGAATAGACAACATATTGTTACAGAGTTAAAATAATCATGCACATTTTTGTTTTTTACAAGAAAAGTAAACAATAGAAGTCATCCAATCAAATCAATGCAGCACTGATAGCTATCTCTTGTCAGCTCCATCAGGCTCCATCTATCGATGCAGTCTGGAACCACTTCTTATTATTAAATTCAGCTAAAATATTAAACTAATATCTGGACATGCCGGTTTCTGAAAAGATTTTGTTTTTTGGTCCTCGGAATGTAAATAAAATAACCCTCTTATAAGCAAGTACAATAAATTTATTTCTGAATAACATGATATCTATACTTAATATTATAAAGAGGAAAGATTTGATTGTTTGTTTGTTTTAAATAGGCTCCGAAACTACTGGACCGATTTGAAAAATTCTTTCATCGTTGAGAAGCTACACTATCCGCGGTTGCTATAGGCCATATTATGTTTTCAAAAAATTAGGGATCCTTACTAAAACTCAAATAATGTAATCCAAGGTGTAAAAAATTACCTAAAAATTCCTGCAATATCTACAAAAAGTAGTGTAGTGTAGTGGTAGTGGTAGTGGTAGTGATAGTGGTAGTGTAGTGTAGTGTGAGGCGGTACGAAGTTCGCCGGGATAGCTAGTTGTATTATATTTATTGTAATTTTTCGACATTCATTAAGTGTATTTTTTTTACCCTGAATGCAACTTACTTTGTCTTGAATTTGACTTTGTTCCAGTTGCATCCGTAAATAGTTCATAGAAACTTCATACAAAATACCTAGAACCAAATACCATTTTTTTTTGAATCGAAACGCTTTTGAACAGACTTTAAAAACATAAGTACAAAACTTGTACTCGTACATCATCACATCAGCTCATATACGTCCCCACCGAGGGGCTCGAGCCTACCCTCAATTAGGGCGGTCGGGCCTTAGTCGACCACGCGGGCCCAGTGCGGGTTGGTCGACTTCACACACAACCTTCGAGTTTCTTCGCAGGCATATGCAGGTTTCCACGCGATGTTTTCCTTCACCGTATAAGAGTGTCGGATAAACGTACATATGAAATCGAAATTCGAAAACACATTGGTACGTGGCAGAATCGAACCACGACCTCCCGGACAGGAGTTAGCGGCCCTTGCCATTACGCCACTGACGCTGTACACGTACATTTTATAAATGAAGTTGTGAAAATATTTTCAATCGGTACGTATGTGTCTTCTTTTTTTGTCGTGTTCTCATGACTGATGGACTTGACCAACGACCAGTATGCGTAGGAATCTGCAAACTTATCTACCACTTCAAACAAAACTCAATCATAAACTTACAACTTCACTCCACTAATCCGGTCTTTGCCCCCGTGTGTGGAATAATATGGAGGCCTATGTCCAGCTGTGGACGTCCTTCGGCTGATGTGGAGTATGGCTTAACCTGCACACGCCTGCGAAGAAACTCTAAGATTGTGTGTGAAGTCAACCAATCCGCACTGGGCCCTCGTGGTCGCCTAAGGCCCGATCGCCCTAATTCAGGGTAGAGTCGAGCCCCTCGGTGGGGACGTATATGAGCTGAAATGATGATGATGATGATGGCTTAACCTTCGCGAGTTTGCGAAGTGATGAGAACCGTGCCCCGCCAGTGGGGACGTTATTAATTGTAACAGTAGCAAAAGAATATCTTATTTCAAATATCTCTTCTTTTCTAGTCTTCCCCATATAAAGCAGTCCAAAAGCTCCCCATACGATATGAAGTGTATGCTAATGCTTCTGTCGGTGGCTCGCAAGGCGGGCGCTACGGAGAAGTGCCCTTCAAGCGAGGACGAGTGGAAGGGCATCATCAAGTATAAGGAGTTGGAGAATGCAGCCGTGGATGCTAATGATGAGGTGAGTTACAGAAAAAATAGAAAGGAGGAAGGAAAACATCGTGAGGAAACCAAGCATTACACGAGTGTTTTAAGACCAGTGCAGTTTCATACACTACTTTATCTAATCTCATACATTGGGATTGAATCAACTAAAATACAAAGATCAAAATTAAGAGTAAGAAAAAAACCCCACGAAATTGAGTAAGTACCTACAACAAAACGTGTCATAGCGCTGAATCCCAGCGCATCACCTCGCTTGCACTGAAGCGGACGGTGTCACAGACAGGTAAAAACAATGCTTTCACTGCTCTCACACTGAAAATTATGAATGAAAATTATCCACGAAATTCAGTATATACAACAAAATGCAATGTAAAACCAACACATCACCGCGCATGCGTTAAAGCGGGCGCTGTCACAGACAAGTAAAAATTGGAATAAAAACTTTTTGTATTGCTGTAAAAATGGCGCGAACCGCATGTGCGTTCCAATAAAAAAAAATATGGAACTTCGTTGGTGATATTATCTCTTTGGTTTAACTTGTATCATAATAGAAAAAAAATACATTATAACATTATTTCTCTAACAAAATAATGTTATAATGTATTTTTTTTATTACGGTATTGTGTTTATTTTTTTATTATTATTTTTATTATATCAGCTCATATACGTCCCCACCGAGGGGCTCGAGCCTACCCTGAATCAGGGCGATTAGGCCTTAGTCGATCACGCGGGCCCAATGCGGGTTGGTCGACTTCACACACAACCTTCGGAGTTTCTTCGCAGGCCTGTGCAGGTTTCCTCACGATGTTTTCCTTCACCGTTAAAGCAATCGGTAATGATATGTACGTAAGTTTTTGAAAAACTCATTGGTACATTGGCCGTCCAGATTTGAACCCGGTACCTCTGGTTAGATGGACCGAGTCGTTACCGGTTGAGCCACCGACGCTTTTATAAAGTATGCCAATATAAACTCGTTTTGAAGTTGATAATGCGAACTTTACGATATGAGAGTAGATAAAAAATAAAAACAAACAATCATCACTCAATAAAATAATTGATATAAAGCAAATAATGTCATTTAGACATGAAAACAGTATGACACGAGAAGTAATACATTAAAATTTGACAAGAGTAGGACAGTTCACACGGACAGCACCCGTGCACAAGTATAATGCAAGAGTCAGCTATCGCTTCCCTTGATCATATTGGAGGGAAAGGAACGACCCGGCTCCCGATGCGCCACCATCCGCACGAACATTTAAGCGAGCATGCACCAATGTCAATGCTGAAATTAAAAATATCATCATCATCATCATCATATCAGCCACAAATCGTCCACTGCTGGACAAAGGCCTCCCCCAAGGATTTCCACGACGACCGGTCCTGCGCTGCCCGCATCCATCGGCTTCCCGCGACCTTCACCAGGTCATCGGTCCACCGCGTGGGAGGCAAATTAAAAATATAATTAAATGAAATGAAATGATTATTTATTTGCAGCGAAAAGGTTACATCAAGGTGTTATGCAATAAATCGTTTCTCTATTCAGCTGACTGAACAGCATGCAAATAGTAAACTAGTTAAGGTTACATTAAGGAAATCTCTTACAGAATAAAAGCTAAAATTCTAAAATTCATGCTTCTTTAAAAGAAATGCTAGACTTGTCATCTTTCATTTCAATTCTTAGATGATATTACATCATCATTTTATTACTATTAATCATTATTAGCGTTGATAGAAGAAACACTGTCCACCCATATATATATATATTTGTCATTAATTTATTCGGATGTCTTATAATAACCTTTTTTACCAAGAGTTAAAAGAAGGCCACAATCTTGTAACAGTTTTTCTGACAAATTAAGACATCATCGGGTATTTTTTTACACATGAGAGTGAGGACTTATTGATATTGCTAAGTCTGGTATAAGATACATGAAGTTTATTTTAAAGGTCTGACTAATTATATTAACTTGGCTAATATCTAACCGAGAAATGTGTTTATTTCAGACCAGAATCCTCTCGTTGTCCCTCATAGTGGAATCACCCAAATCGACGGAGGTGTACTCTCGCGGCGACTTCCGTATTGTATTGCACTTCTTGCGATACAACATCAATGCGCAATCCCCCAACTACAGGCAGCTCACACTCTCTATGATGAAAAAGGTTTGTCGTTCTGTCTTTATTTTATTATTACTAGCTGTTTCCCGCGGCTTCATCAACGTTTCTATGACTTTTCGAGGGAGTGCAGTGCGCGAGCCGCAAGCCGCTTGAGAGCGTGAAAAAGGTAGCCTATGTGTTAATCCAGGTCCTAATCTGTCTAACTACCAAATTTCAGCCAGATCCGTTCAGTAGTTTTGCGTGAAAGAGTAACAAACATACATCCATACATTCTTACAAACTTTCACGTTTATAATATTAGTAAGATTTAACTTCACTTGTATCGATGTCCTGGAATTTTGCAATCAATATTTCACCCACTTCCACTGAAGCTATCGGGCTGAAATTTGACACACACGTTTGTTTCTCGTGACAATGCACGATTATTAAATAAAAGCTTTAGGGTTTTTCGAAAATTATTGAACCCATACAAATTAGGTATTGAGTACGTCAGCTTATACAGTGGTGACAAAGTATATTCTAATAGGACTAACGTAGAGTATGGCCACTCTCTGACGCTCCATAGATCCGACCGGCTGCCCCCCATCGCCCAGATCGATTCAAGTTTGGTACCCGAACGCAAAGTGTTTCGCGTCGATTTCCTCTATCCCGTCATTTGTTTTTAGACCATGTCATTTCTAGCCCTTTGTATTATGTATCCGGGGTGTGGTGGTGATGGTGGTTAAGTCACACCCTGGACACTTCATACAATAGGCCAGAAATGACGGAACAAACAAAATGGCGGCGAAATCCTATACATTCGACAACCAAACTGTAACCAATCTGTTTCAATCTGGGTGATGAGGGAGTGAGGTCGCAATCTAGAGAGCGGCAGGGAGTGTCCATACTGTATGTTAGTACTAATATATATATACTTTGGTTAAGGGACTGTCAATCGTGAAATAATGTTTCTTTAATTTGTACAATATTGACCAGTAGCTCTGTGAGTTGAAGACTTCGCGAGTTTTTCGAAATTTACGCATGCGTTGACTATGTCCGTATGGCTCCCGGCTTAGAATATGGCCATCCTATTTCATCCAATAGGTGTCGTAAGGGACTCAAACCGGAGGATGGGCAGCAGCGTCTTTACGTTCAATAGAACCAAAAAAATCTCGGACTTCACCAGCAACCTCAAGGAAGAAAGACGCAGATTGGTTTTGCAGACCTCTGAAGACGCTACTCAGTATCGGCAACTAAACAAACAGATCTCTAAGTCTCTAACTCGCGATTTGCGCCACTATAATACAAATTGTATTAAAGAGGCGATTGAGAACAACAAAGGTTCAAAAGTGTTCGCGAGAGATCTGTCTGTTGGTCAAAGCCAACTGACCAAGCTGAGACTGAGGATGGCAGGTTCACATCGTCTAAGACTAAGTTGCTGGAAGAAGTTGAGAAGTTCTACGGACAATTGTACACGACCACACGTCTGCCTGTCAGCGATCTGGCTAAAGACCCAAGAGCTAGATTTACCCGACACTATACCGAAGATATCCCGGACGTCAGTCTGTACGAGATTAGAATGGCTCTTAAACAGCATAAAAACAATAAGGCACCGGGTGATAATGGAATTACGGCTGAACTTCTGAAAGCAGGTGGAACACCGGTACTTAAAGGTCTTCAGAAGTTATTTAATTCCGTTATACTTGAGGGACAAACGCCTAAGGCATGGCACAGAAGTGTGGTCGTGCTTTTCTTCAAAAAGGGCGACAATACCCTGCGAAGAACTACAGACCCATCTCACTTCTGAGCCACGTCTACAAACTGTTTTCGAGAGTCATTACGAATCGTCTCGCACGCAGGTTTGACGACTTCCAGCCTCCCGAACAAGCCGGTTTCTGAAAGGGATTTAGTACCATAGACCACATACATACGCTGCGGCAGATTATACAGAAGACCGAAGAGTACAATCAGCCATTATGCTTGGCGTTCGTGGACTATGAGAAAGCCTTCGATTCGGTCGAAACTTGGGCTTTGTTACAGTCTCTCCAGAGGTGTCAAAATGGCTATCGATATATCGAAGTGCGGAAGTGTTTGTATGAAAACGCCACAATGCTCAATGGCCTCAGTAGAGCCTCTCAACAAGTGGGTTTTAGAATGAACATGGACAAGACGAAAATTATGTCAAACGTCCGTGTCATACCTGCTCCTCTGAAGGTTGGAGGCTCTACCTACACTCGAAGTTGTTACCGAATATGTATACCTGGGACAAACAGTCCAGTTAGGTAGGTCCAACTTCGAGAAAGAGATCAATCGTCGAATCCAACTCGGCTGGGCAGCGTTCGGGAAGCTTCGCAATATCTTTACGTCCCAGATACCGCAGTGTCTTCAGACCAAGATCTTCGACCAGTGTGTGTTGCCAGTGATGTCTTACGGAACTGAGACACTATGGGCCTAATAAGAAGGTTCAAGGTCACCCAAAGGGCAATGGAGCGTGCTATGCTCGGATTTTCTCTGCGTGATCGAATCAGAAACGAGGAGATCCGTAGGAGAACCAAAGTAACCGACATAGCTCTCAGAATTGCTAAACTTAAGTGGCTGTGGGCGGGCCACATTGCTCGTAGAACAGATGGCCGTTGGGGCAGTAAAGTTCTCGAGTGGCGACCACGCACCAGAAAGCTTAGTGTAGGCAGGCCTCCGACTCGGTGGACCGATGACCTGGTGAAGGTCGCGGGAAGCCGCTGGATGCGGGCAGCGCAGAAACGGTCGTCGTGGAGATCCTTGGGGGATGCCTATGTCCTGCAGTGGACGTCCTTCGGCTGATATGATGATGATGATGACTATGTGACTTTTAATTCAAAACAAAAATTTTATTATCCAACATTAAAAATACAATCATTTGAATTTCATTCATCATCATATCAGCCGGAAATCGTCCACTGCTGGACAAAGGCCTCCCCCAAAGATTTCCACGACGACCGGTCCTGCGCTGCCCGCATCCATCGGCTTCCCGCAATCTTCACCAGGTCATCGGTCCATCGCGTGGAAGGTCTGCCTACGCTACGTTTTCCGGTGCGCGGTCGCCACTCGAGAACTGTACTGCCCCATCGGCCATCTGTTCTACGAGCTATGTGCCCTGGCCACTGCCACTTCAGTTTAGCAATTCTGTGAGCTATGTCGGTCACTTTAGTTCTCCTGCGGATCTCTCGTTTCTGATTCGATCACGCAGAGAAACTCCGGGCATAGCACGCTCCATTGCCCTTTGGGTGACCTTGAGCCTTCTTATGAGGCCCATAGTAAGCGACCATGTCTCAGTTTCGTAAGTCATCTCTGGCAACACACACTGATCAAAGACCTTAGTCTTGAGACACTGCGGTATTTGAGACGTGAAGATATTGCGAAGCTTCCCCAACGCTGCCCAGCCGAGTTGGATTCGTCGATTGATCTCTTTCTTGAAGTTGGACCTACCTAGCTGGACTGTTTGTCCCAGTTATACATATTCGTCAACAACTTCCAGTGTAGTCTCCAACCTTTAGACCTAATAAACTTTATAAAACCTTTATATTTTTTTTATAAAACCTAATAAATATTAACCTAATGTACTAAATACCCCACAAAATTTAAAAGACATTCTTTACTTAACTTCCAGTTCGTTAAGCGCTTAGAAGACAGTTACAGAGTGTTCAAAAAGGAAACACACTCAGAATCCGACTACTACATTGAATTCTTAGAGGAGTTGCGACGGAAATGCTTCCTAAGTCTCATGCCCGGTGCTAATTACAGCAGGCGATTTGTCGCTTTACAGACCTTAGTTTGGTGCGAACAGTTGAATTTGGGTGGATATGACAAGTAAGTAGAATTGATTCTATAAACTCTAAGCTTAGTATTTTAGACCTTAGTTTGGTGCGAACACTTGAATTTGGGTGGTTATGACCAGCTAAGTTATTTTATCGATATGTTTTTATTTGTTCGTGGATTTTTTCTTTAAATTGTAATTTTTATTCATGCAAGAACATGGTACATTACGTGATTGACTGACCCGTTGGTCCAGTGGCTGTTGTTTTGCTGGACCGAGTGTCGTGGGTTCGATCCCCACCCATGGCAAACATTCGTGTGACGAACAGGTTTATTTGTTCTGTGTCTGGGGAATTGAATATCTATGGGGTTCTTAATTATGGGGGTGTTATGTAAATATTTAAAAGTATACAGAGTGTAACAAAATTAGTGTAGCTCCCGTTAACTGGGGGTTCTACTCATCATACTGAAAAACTTTCTCCGAGGAACCCATAGTCAATGAACAAAAAGAAACATATGACTTCATACCAAAATGTACAAAATTGATCGATCTGCTGATCGATTTGTATGAAGAGTTTTTTTTTGCAATTTCAGCAAAGTCGTTGTACAAAAGTTGTTCCGTATGATGAGTAGAAGCTTCAGTTAACGGGACCTACACCAATTATTAACATAATCCTGTATAATTATGTATATCAGTCTCTTTTTATTCACAATTGGTTAGCCCTTGGCATCGTCTTACCTGATGGTGAGTGACGATGATGCGGAACATGGAAGCGGTTCCCATCCATAACAGTTAATCCTAGTTTGGGGTCAGATGACCGTAAGTGATTTGTCAAAAGAAAATTTTCGTTAAACATAAGGCATACAAAGGTCCAACGCATTTCACCAAACGTGTGGCATACAAAGCATAAATCCTTACTAATATTATAAATCTGAAAATGTTTGTTTATTACCTCTTCACGCTTCAACACCTCAACCAATCTTGACGAATATGGCATGCAGGTAGCCTGTGTCATTGGAAAGGACATATGCTACTTTTTATCACGAGAAAAAAGCGCAGTCCTATACAGTTCCTGAGGGAACTGAAAAAGACTATTAATTTTGGTTGATATCTTTAACATCGCATCCGGTTGTTGTGATTTTTTTCACAGAGATGGTTGAGGGATGAGAAATGACATAGACTCATAATTAGCATAGCTCTAGATAGTTCTGGAGGGACGCGCACGTCGTCGGCGTCGTAACAGAGCAACGGATTGACGTGATTTTTTGCGAAGAAATAGTTCAGGGGGGTGCGAAGTGACATATACTTTTAATCAGAATAGCCCGATATAGTTCCGGAGGGATCTGGAGTAAAGTGCTGCCTGCGCTCGCGAGCTGCGCACCACTCGTTCTCAAAAACAGTCAAGCCGCGGCAATAAGCTAGTACATCATATTATAGTTAAACATGCTCGCTATTTTGATCGTTTGTTTCCGTGCTTAACAAGGCAAAAGCAAAGCTTATCTCTATAGACAAGTTACAACAGATGGCTTTGATTTTTACTCAGGTAAAGTATATGTCTATAACATAGCGTAGGTAGGCCTCCCACGCGGTGGACCGATGACCTGGTGAAGGTCGCGGGAAGCCGCTGGATGCGGGCAGCGCAGAACCGGTCGTCATGGAAATCCTTGGGGAGGCCTATGTCCAGCAGTGGACGTCCGTCGGCCGATATGATGATGATAATGAAAGTATCTGTCGCAGCCAAAATGGTTAAATACCTCTAAAACATTGGAGTACATTAAAAAATAATTATAAGCTTACTGTTCACTATCAAAATAACACGGTAGTTAATCAATGACGCTAAAAGACTACGACTACATACGCCTTGCTATTACAAAATTCAGTTTCTGACAGATGATAAATAAAACCGGCCAAGTGCGAGTTGGAGTCGCACATGAAGGGTTTCGGACCATCGTGCAAGATAAAAAAATCACGTTTCTTTTTTTTAATTTTTAATTTAATTTAATTTTTATTATCTATGTTATAGCAGCAATAGAAATTTTCAACTGTCGGCCTTTTGCGATTCAAGAAATACAGCCCGCTGACAGACAGACGGACGGACGGACGGTGGAGGCTTAATAATAAGGTCCCGTTGGCACTCTTTGGGTACTGAACCTGTACGATTTACATACGTACATGTCGTTAATTTTAAATAATTTTGTTAAGATTTGGAAGCAGTCACACTCCAACAATGCACTTTGCCCGCGACCCAGTTTAGAGTGCATTGGCGCACGACCACTTAGCATAATTTTATTAGTTTTTAATTCAGTGTTCAATTAGAGATCCATCTGACAAGACCATTGCATTTCATTTTAGACCACATCTAGGGCAATCATTGACATTGACATTGTATATCCTGTACAAAACCCTAATAACTCAAATTATATTTAGTCAACTATCTTATAATAATCTATTAAATTTAAAATTCCGAAAAAGTGCCTTGTTAAGTTTTTGTCTACTCGGTTTTTCGGCGTCTTTTTTTATGTTTTTGACGCTTGTTTATTCTAATTTTTATTCTTAATCTGATTCTGACTGCTGCCATTCTCCTTTTTCTAGTGTTTTTTTTTTGAATTTAAGGTTTCGTAGTCAACAAGGGACTCTTATAGTTTCACCATGTCTGTGTGTCTGTCCGTGGCTTAGCTAAGAAACTATTAGTAAAAGAAAGCTGTAATTTGGCATGTTTACAGATTAATCACGCCGACAAAGTGGTAAAGTAAAATCTTGAAAAATCAAAATTTTTAGGGTACTTCCTTTACATTACATTTTTGTTTCAGAGTTTGGAAAGAAGAATACGTTGAGAAATTACTTCTACATCTAGAAGATAGCTACGAGAATAACAAAGCTTTTGCTCTAGAAATTTTGGAGAAATGTCCTGTAGAATTATTAACGGTAAATTTGTAATGTAATGCTGTTAACATTGATGTATGGCGGCAAGACTTAGATGGTGGTAGCTAGCCAGGGGGGCTTAAAAACGCCCTACAACCAACCAAACCGCGTCTAACTAAGTTAGACCCCGCCGGGAATCGAACCCGCAACCGCCAAGTACGGAACGAATGGACTAACCATTATGCCACGAGAGGCGGATAAACATTTACACACATTCTACATATTGGTTAAACATTTTTTATTTTACTAGCTTTTACCCGCGGCTTCGCCCGCGTGGACATCGTTGTAATGACGCAGAGGGTGCGCGGTGCACGAGCCGCAAGCGGCTTGCGAGCGTGGACATGATTTTTTCCAGATCCCTCGTGTTTCTTTGTCCTCACTAAGTCCTCTGTTTATTATTGCAGAGGTTGACTGGAAGAGATCCCTCTAAGGGATAAGTCCGCCTTTGTACTTAAGGTTTTTTTTATAACATTATTTTAAGATTTTGTACAATAAAGAGTTTACAAACAAACTATGTCAGGTTATGCCTATTAGTAAATCATGTCATTTCCCACCCCCTTAACCATCTGTGCAAAAAATCACAACAATCCATTGTTCCGTTGCGATTTAAAAGAAATTAACCAAGAAAAGAGTATGTTTTCAGTTCCCTCAAGAACTGCAACGGGCTATGCTATTTTCACGGGTTAAAAAGTAGCCTATGTCCTTCCTCGTGACACAGGCTACCTGCATGCTAAATTTCATTAAGATTGGTCAAGGCGTTGAAGCGTGAAAAGGTAACAATCAAACAAACATATTTTCACATTTATAATATTAGTAAGGATTTATTTAGATCAAAGATTTCTCCTTACATACAAACATATAAAAAAATACCTTTTTATAATATTATTATTGGCCTTATGGCATCCTGCTTCGAATAGGGTCATTATATCTCTTTCCTTGGGTGTCGTAAGAGACGGCTAAGGGACTAAATCGAAGATAGGCAGCAGGGTCCATTCCGTACGCGGTGCTGTGCCACCACATCGCGCACTGCGATCGCCAACCCGCCTGCCAAGCGTGGCGATTACGAAAAACCCCCCAAATCGTGTGAGGCTATGTCCGGCAGTAGACGTTTTTTGCTATTATTTACAATTGGTAAGCCCTTAGCGTCGGTGGCTCAACAAAGCGTCGGTGGCTCAACCGGTAACGACTCGGTCCATCTAACCAGAGGTACCGGGTTCAAATCTGGACGGCCAATGTACCAATGAGTTTTTCAAAAACATACGTACATACTTACCGATTGCTTTAACGGTGAAGGAAAACATCGTGAGGAAACCTGCACAGACCTGCGAAGAAACTCGAAGGTTGTGTGTGAAGTCGACCAACCCGCATTGGGCCCGCGTGGTCGACTAAGGCCTAATCGCCCTGATTCAGGGTAGGCTCGAGCCCCTCGGTGGGGACGTATATGAGCTGATATAAATAAAGCCCTTAGCATCATCTCATCTGATGGTAAGTGACGATGATGCCGAAGATGAAAGCGGGCTTACCAAGATTCCCCAATGCAATGGAGAACTGGCTATCTTATCTTCAAGCCGGAACACATCAATGTTGTTAACACTAATGTTTGGCGGCAAGACTTAGATAAGTTGGTGGTAGCTAGCTGTTGCGGATATAAATGAGACGACGATTTCTTGGTAGATAGGATGTGTGATATTTATTGGTGTGAGGTTTGACAAAAAAAGGGGCTTGCAATGCCCGTGGGCTAGCTTATAAATACTTGTAAAGAACGACATCTATACCTAATACATAGAACTAAATTCTTCATACATAATGATAAATGTTGTCTACTAATAGAAAGCTAAACTACATTCTGTAGTACATACAGATCGTAACAGATGGGGTTACGTGTCTGAACACTAGCCAGGCGGGCTTAGAAAATGCCCTACCACCAACTACCTTTTGGCTGATGTGATGATGGATACATGCCAAAGCAGACTGACATTTGTATTTTATTAATTTTTTCAGGCTAAAATCTACTCTGTTAGCCTAGACATAGAAGACATAGTACAACAGGCTTCGTCACTCAAACCAGCAGACTGTATATCCGCCGCTTATAAGTTAAAATTGCTCAGGAATAAACTGCCTTTTTATGTTGTAACTGAAAATCACAGGTAAGTCGGTGGCTAATATCATTATGCGCTAGATAAAAGCTAGTTACAATAGGGTATATGCATGAATTCTTTTTATCGCATTTCGTAACAAAGTATGAAAATTCCGTAAAAACAATGTCAAAAAGTGAAATGAAAATTAAAATCGGCCAAGAAATACGGAAGATATAAACATTTTCAACTACTAATTAGACAGAGAGATCCGATATGTAAATGTGACGACATAAAACACACGGTCCATATAAACTCTATGCTACATTCTGTTTTGCTAGAAAGAGATAAATCTGTAATGGCTCATATCTTGGTTATTTTTATAGTTATTCAAAAATATTTTTTTTGTATACCATTTCTAATATGAATGAGCTTTTATT
The DNA here is from genome assembly GCA_947284805.1 of Coleophora flavipennella. Classification (NCBI taxonomy): domain Eukaryota; kingdom Metazoa; phylum Arthropoda; class Insecta; order Lepidoptera; family Coleophoridae; genus Coleophora; species Coleophora flavipennella. The sequence goes on from OX369286.1 coordinate 10,600,374, forward strand.
AAAGCAAAAAAAAAACATGCATATTCCCCATTGCGGCCGAGTTGCGGCAGAGGCCTCGATTTTGTTAATTTTAACCACCTCAAGGGGTCGCGGGTTCGATTTCCGACGGAGTCTTACTTTGTAAGACTCGGAAATCTTGCCGCCAAACATCAATGCCAACAACATTGATGTGTTCCGGCTTGAAGATAAGAAAGCCAGTTCCCCTTTGCGTTGTGGAATCTTGGTAAGCCCGGTTCCATCTTCGGTATCATCGTCACTTTATTACCATCAGGAGGAATGATGCCAAGGGCTTACCAATTGTGAAAAAAAGTGGGTTTTGTTGAGGTTTGTTTTATTTGGACATAAGTTACATGTTAGTGGGCTGTGTGTAAAATTATAATATACCAGCTTTTGCCTGCGACTCCGCCGCATGGAAATCGAGGATGCGTGGTGGGCGAGCCGCAAGCGGCTCGCGGTTAATTACGCTCCTGAACCTTTCTCATGAAAGTCAAGTTGGATGTTCATACCTCAACCTTTAAGGGGGTAATATCTCAAATGAAAGAGATCGTTCCAGCGAGTGTTCTTGGATCAAAACGAACTGCGTACTTCAATTAGAACCAGAGATATAGAGAAATAAAGTTATGAAAATCGCGATTCACTTAAGAGGGGTGAATATGGGTGATTTCCAATGCTTTATGGCAAATCTGTGCATCAATACAAAGAAAAAATAATCAAATCGGTTGAATAGAACGGCCGGACGGACTCATAATAACAACAACTTCCTTAATCATTTTTTTTCTCTTATGTTGTGCAATAAAGTGTTTTCAATCAATCAATCATAATATACAGGGTGTAACAAAATTGGTGTAGGTCCCGTTAACTGGGGCTTCTACTCATCATACTGAACAACTTTTGTTCTACGACTGAAATCGCAAAAAAAAATTACTCTTCATACAAATCGATCAGCTGATCTACCAATTTTGTGCATTTTAGTATGGAGGGTCCAACTTGGGGAAAGTTGTTCAGTACGGTGAGTAGAACCCCCAGTTAACGGGACCTACACCAACTTTGTTACACCCTGTATAGGGTCTTAACAAAGGTATGCACTTATTTTTAACTGGAGCTTGCACTTATGAAACTAAACAACTTTCCCTAAGAAACCCATGGACAATTCGCAAAAAAAATTTGAACTTCCATACAAAGTTTGCCCGCCAGCTGATCGATTTGCACGGGAAGTCCAAAAAATTTTTTTGCGAATTGACCATGGGTTTCTTGGGGAAAGTTGTTCAGTTTCATGAGTACAAGCTCCAGTTAAAAATAAGTGCATCCCTTTGTTAAGACCCTGTATTTCAATATTTTCATAAATACAGACGCAGTCGTTGACACCACATAAACATCCCCACTGCTGGACACGGGTCTCCTCCCAAACTTGTAGGCCATACCTCCCCACACGGGGGCCAAGTCGGGGTTAGTAGAGGTTGTAGGTATAGTGGGGAACTCCGCTGCCAGAAGTTTTTCAAGCCGCCTATAAGGCATCTAACACGGCTTAACTACTGTCATCTAGTGATAGCAACCGGCACTAACGACTTAACGTGCTTTGTAAGGAACGGAAACGGTCAAGAAAAATACCACTAACAGTCGGTAATGACCGTGCTTCAGGTCAGTTAATTCATAGTTATAGTGCGTGCCACTATAGATGAGACTTGTCACACCACGTAAAAAATTAAAAAGACAAAGAAAGAAGATGGTTTACGACGTCTGCACCTTTATGACAAAAGAAGCAAAGGATTATGGATAAGTACTTATGGATAACTATTTCGTACACTTCCTACTTTGTCTTTTAATTTTTTTTAGTGGTGTGTCAAGTCTCATCTTTTGTGGCACGCATTATCATCACACTAATATTATAAAGGCGAAAGTTTGTGAGTGTGTATGTTTGTTACTTCTTCACGCAAAAACTACTGAACGGATCTGATTGAAATTTGGTAGGTAGACAGATTAGGATCTGGATTACCACATAGGCTACTTAGGTAGCGGCTCGCGCATCCTCGAAAAGTCATAGAAACGTCCACGCGGGTGAAGCCGCGATAAATAGCTAGTACAATATGTGTTGCTAATGAATTTCCTTTTTCAGTGACATACCTGATGCTGTAACATACGCCATACTGCACAAACTCCAAGTTACGTTGCGGCACCAACTAGCTATATGCCAGAAGAGTATCGTGGACGGGGCTACGCGCGCGCCCATGTATGGCCTCATCCACTGCATGGGGCACCTGGTTAAGGATCTTGACGCTGGGTGAGTAACTGTAGCCTAGGTAATGAGGATTCATGTCTTACAATAGAGAAGCAATGTATTTTTCATCTCTCCTGTTCGGAAAGTTTAATTTTCATGAGTAGATAGCCGGGTGGAACATTACTTTTCCATCCCTAGGGTAGAAAGTATTTTCATCCCTAGGGTGGAAAGTATTGTCATCCCTAGGGTGGAAAGTAATTTTTTTTAATTGCCAGCCACGGAGTCGAACTAAGAGGTTTTCATATATCTAAACTCAGCTATACATTAAGCGACGTACCTATTTATTACGATCTACAGATTGATATTAAATCATTTTATAGTTGTTCTATTTTTTTCACAATTACAGAAGATTAAAATTTAAAATCATTCCTCTACTCTGCTGCGCGCCATAATGCCATGATAACATGACACTTTTTTTTCAATTTTCGGCATGGCCACCTAGATGCACGTCGTGACCAACTCGATTAGTTTCAATCTAGTCGGCCGTGCAAGCGGCCATTGCGAAAAGGTGGGAGGTTGGATATAGGTAAAACTAATTTATTGATATCTAATTAATATTTTATATCATATAAACAAATAAATTACAATAAATACATTTCCTCACAGTCGAAATGAAAAGTAGAGTGTTTAACTCGGGTGAAATGACCCATTTCACCCTCGAACTATTGGCGCTCTCACTTCGTTCGAGCGCCAGAAATATCTCGAGTGAAATGGGTCACTTTCTTCCCTTGATTAACAATCTAGTATTCACGGCTCAACGAACAAGTGGAGTCAAGTAACAGAAGCTACGACGTAGCTGAGAAAATATACATAATAAAAATTACACTAGATTTCTATTTACAGCAACCCATACAAGTTGTAAAAAAAATTGTGTAGGACCCTTTAACTGGGGATTCTACTAATCATACTAAATAACTTTGGAAATAATAGTCAAATCTCAAAGAAAAATGTTGACTCTCCATACAAAAATGCACAAAATTTTACGATCGGCTGATCGATTTGTATGAAGTTTCAATTTTTTTTGCGATTTCAACAGAGTCATAGAACAAAAGTTGTTCAGTAATATGAGTAGAAGCCCCAGTTAACGGGACCTACACCAATTTTTTTACACACTGTATACGTTGGGCCATGTACGTGATACAGAATCCTCATTTAGCCTATATATATATATATATATATTGTGGCACAAATAGCGGCGGTTGTAGCTTAGTGCGACTAGGTGCCAGTAGTCTAGCTGTGTCAGAGGACTTATATGCGCTTTGAAGACTTATGTATGACAATGGAGTTCACCACTAGACCTAAAACTCCGGGACCTACCTGCACGGTAGGTAATGGTTCTCTTCCACGAGGCACTCGCCTTGCAGAGTACCGGGACAAGCGTATTGGCGGCAAGACCTACCGTAACTGGTCCTTGCCTTCACCTTATGGTGTTGGCAGGAATAGCGGCCCTCACTGTATGCCCAAGGGTAGGAAAGTGGGGATGCTATATCATAAACTTGGTAGTTTTAGCGTATCTGGTAGATATACGAGAGGGAATGTAGCCCTAAAACTAACAAGTGTTGTCGTAGCCGGCCAAGTGGGCTCTGGGCGAAAACAAGCGGGGCACGTGAGTTGTCCATTAAGCGGAACTGCTGGTTTGTTTACTGGTGGGGAAGCATCTCTGGAACGCTAGAGCTAGAGCTACGCTATTACTGCTCTGGCCGATCCAGCCGCGTAGGAGTGAGACTGGACAGGTGCGATAAGCGCCCGGAAGGTGAGCGTGCCTACCGCTGCGCTACCTACCTGGAGAGTAGGTAGTGGTCTCTTCCGCGAGGCACTCGCCTTGCTGCAGAGTACCAGGAGGACAAGCGTCTTGTCGGCAAAACCTAACGCAGTTGGTCCTCGCCTTCGCCTATGGTGTTGGCAGGAATAGCGGCCTCACTTTATACCCGAAGGGTCGGTAAGTGGGGACGCTATATCATAAACCTGGTAGTTAAGCGTATCTGGTAGATGTACGTTTTCGCAAAGAACTTTGTCAAACATTTGAAGCTATTATTCCAGTAAATGAACGTTTTTAAGTTGCATTAAAGACATCTTAGTAAAATGGTTGACAAGTATTTCCTACTTAGGGAAGTGGTTTCCGCAAACATTTGAAGCTATTATTCCAGTAAATGAACGATTTTAAGTTGCATTAAAGACATCTTAGTAAAATGGTCGACAAATATTACCTACTTAAGGGAAGTGGTTTCCGCACAGAACTTTGTCAAACATTTGAAGCTATTATTCCAGTAAATGAACGATTTTAAGTTGCATTAAAGACATCTTAGTAAAATGGTCGACAAATATTACCTACTTAGGGAAGTGGTTTCTGCACAGAAATTTGGCCATTTGAAGCTATTATTCCAGTTAATGAACGATTTTAAGTTGCATTAAAGACATCTTAGTAAAATGGTTTGGAAATAATACAATTGTTATTTAGGTTTGCATTCATGACAATTTTGTAGTAATTTCGAACCTGACAAAACTATACTTAATACTTTAGTTTTTTTACTAATAAATGATGCTTCAATATCGAAACTTTGTAAATTTTCATTTATATAACATCTTTCTATTATATCGATCTTGACCGGAGATTATTTTTAAAATAAGTAAAACGTCATAGAAGACGCCGTCGTGTAGAAAATCACCAGTTGTCCATTGTTTGTTTGAATTTTATTGCTTTATTTAATTAATTAATTAATATTATCATTTACTTCGCGGGGATTGTTGCCAATTTTCATTTGTCCGTTATTTATCTAATATATTCCAAATTATCACTCAGAGTACTTTAATGCAACCTGCTCCTTTCAAATATTCGTAAATTTACTAGACGTAATATCTGGGGAGGCTATAATATTTAAGTTTATGCAACTATGTTATTATTATTTTTAATATCATCAGAGCTATATCAGCATCCTCCCCTTGGACTGCCCTCATCAATGACATTATAGAGACCTGTTTCGAAGTGAATGCCAGTGTTGCTAGCGTCGTGAACAATTCGTCGCCGGAGGGACACCTTCCCATGGACATGGGCGTAGTGCTAACTGAGAACGGCAACTCTGGGTGAGTTTTATAGATATTACATCCTCCTCCAGCCAATGAGTGACACCTATAAGCGTGTCACTCATTGGCCTCTTTCACATGCTTCAAAGTCGCTCAATGGGCTATGCATATCTCGGGGTTTTTTGCATGATCAAATCGGAAACGAAATCAAAATGAAAATAATTGAACCGTAGCAGAACTAAAGTTTTTAATATCACTCACACCTGGTAGACAGAATTGACATTTAAAAATATGATTATCAGACCCCAACCTAGGATTCTCTTTACTATGATATATATAGATAGTGGACACCCAGACGCAGAGAAAAGAAAACAAACATGTCCGTCACATGAATGTTTGCCCTGGGTGCTGATCGAACCCACGACCCTCGGGTCAGCAGGCAAGAACGTTACCACTAGACCACTAAAACTGTCAACAATTTAAAAGTGCACATATCCCGCTAAAATGATGGTGAAAATATAAACAAAAATGTGGCAGCCTCTATATGGGGTGACTTTTATTTAGTTTTGGATAGCCAAGGATATGAAAGTACTCGTGATTACAAACAACTTTTCCAAAGAAACTATATGTCAAATATGAAAAAAAAAATTTGGTCCTTTATACATTTTTGTCGATTTGATAACTTATGTAACGAGGCCTAATTTTTTTTTTCTGATTTGACATATAGTTTCTTTGGCAAAGTTGTATGTAATCATGAGTACATTCATATCTTTTTTTATCAAGAACTAATTAAAAGTCAACTGTATATTAACTCTCTTTCTGAAGTTTCAAAATAGAGTGCGTCACCTAATCCTGCCACTCCTAACTGTAATATGACCCTCTCCTAAAACTGTACGCATATTGAAAGATTAAAAAGAATTTTAAAGATATACCTTTTTCATAAAAATATCATAACTTGTGTTGTTGGTGAGAATTTTCAAAATGTTTTCTCTTAATTTATGGTTTTGGGAGTGGGGGTGACATGAAAAGGGGTGGGGAGTGGCAGGCTTATTCTACCACGATTTAAATTTAATTTTACAGCGGCGTCACTCTAGACGACGGTAGACTAGTCACAGCTCAAATGGTCTTACTGTGTGCCTGGAGATCCGTAAAAGAGGTAAGAAATCTATATATATAAAAGAAAGTCGTGTTAGTTACACTATTAATAACTCAAGAACGGCTAGACCAATTTTTATGATTTTTGTGTTTTTGCATTTGTCTTCGTCGGGAATAGGATAATAAGTATTAAAATTATGATATTCATCAATAAAAAAAAATCAGTCAAAAAATAATTGATATATTTGTAGGGTAGGGTAGCGTAGTGTAGGGTAGGGGGGTAGTGTAGTGTAAGGTAGGGTAGGGTAGTGTAGTGTAGGGTATTGTAAAGTAGGGTAGTGTAGTGTAGGGTAGGGTAGGGTAGTGTAGGGAACCGACCGACCGGATTTGTTGGTTGACCCTGATAGGCTCTCTTCACATATCGATCTTCTCCCATTCTCTCTAGGTGACCGAGCCACCGGATTCTGTGAGCTTTTGTCTCTCCGATAATGTCTGGAACAGCCACCAGCTCTTGGATCTCGGCGTTTTTAAGGATTCCCCAACTGCCATCGATTCTCTGCTTTGGGCCAATAATTTTACGAAGGATTTTCCTTTCGGTAACCAGGAGTTTATTCTCTTTCTTAAGTATAAGTGTCCAAGCCTCACATCCATACATTAAAATCGGTCTTATTACAGTCTTATAGATGCGGATTTTGGTGCTTCTACTGAGAAGCCTGGACACTAACACTTTGTGCAAGGCAGCGCTGCATCGCAAGGCGTTTTGAACGCGAATGTCGATCTCTTCGTCCCGGGTATTTGTGTCGTTGATGGTACAGCCCAAGTATTTAAATTTGACCACCCCTTTATATGTGGTCTCTCCAACACGTAGGTCTTTGGGTTGGACGCGAGTATTTATGTAGCGCCTCATGTGGAGATACTCAGTCTTACCGTGGTTAATCCTTATACCTACCTTCATTGTCTCTGTTTCAAGGGTCTTAGCAGCTGTCTGTACCTCAGCGCTAGTTTCACTCAGCAGAGCCAGGTCGTCCGCTTATCCTATCACCTTATGCCTTCCATTCAGCTTTAGTCCTACATCTAGTGTTAGCACCGAGTCAATTTGTTTGTTTTCAATTTAGGATTTTAAAAGCTTTTTATTTTATTTATTTATATCAAAGTGACATTACGTTTTGTATCATCAGGTGTCGCTTCTCCTCGGCCATCTCTCCGCGCTTCAACTCTCGCACCAACAGATGGAGCTGATAGGCGCTCACTTCACGCAACTACTGGCCGAAACTAAGCACAGAGGCGCTTTCGAACAAGCTTACGTTGGGTTCACCAAACTGTTGTCCATGTGAGTATAGTGCTTTTGTCGGCGTATGGCGTTGTTGGGGCTGTGTAAATTATGAACTCTTGATCACTAAATTGCCCTCCTACTTAAACTTCGGAAAATCTTACTCGTTTTGTTTTCCATCAAGTCTTCGATTTTTAACTCATCAAAATCACAAAATGAGTACTTACATAAATGACGCTGCAAAACTATGACGTCACGCCTAGGTATGACAAACATTTTTAGAACAAGATGTCGTTTTTGACAAATGATAAAATGTAAATCAGATGACTAGCATTCGTCATCCCTATTGGCTGAATATTATTTAGTGTGGACTTGGGCTATTTTCGATACTAAATCGCTGCGAAGTTAACACGTCTTTCCAACGTTTAAACGTTATCTCATTAATAAAGTTACATATCATAGTAAAATACCTAAACAAAAACACATTACAAATAATCACAGGACATTATCGAAAAATGTTTCCAATAAAGTTATAATTTATTTGTAAACAGCGATTTCAGGTTTTTTATCACGCTTTTATTAGCTTCACCTGTATGTTTGTATGTAACCGACTCCTTTGGACTTGATTTTGACTTACTTTAAACGGACAGATTTAATTCAAACTTTGTAGACTTATCAAGAATCAGCGACAATAATATAATAATTTCATAAGTTTGAACTAAAAAATAAAAAATAAATAGAGTTAAAAAAAAAGACACGCTTTTAAAGTACTTACATCAGACTAAAAAGTAAAAAATAATTCTAAATATAAGTTAAAAATACTAGTATTATTGTGAAAAAGTGTGGGTTGCTCGATAGACAAAAATATACGAAAAATATGGCACAGAGCGCTCCACGCATTTTCACAATAATACAGTAGGACCTCTATAAGTCGAATACCAAGGGAGACGCCAAAAAATTCGAGTTATAGAGTTTTCGACTTATGGAGGATTTCGACTTAGGAGGATTTTGATTCGACATATAGAGGTTGAGATTCATTCGTATAAATTTTGAGTTAGAGAGGTAAAATAAATAAAAATTCAAGTTGCAGAGGTGACACACATATTTTTTTAAATAAATTAACAGTTTACGTTTCACAGCACTCATGTTTTAACAATTTAATTTGTAAACTGTTGTACAATTTGATGTGTATTGCAGTAGAACCAAACTACTTCTGACAATATTTTATTCGTCTACAAATGACTTGCTTCGCCAAAATTCAAATGAAATGAAAAATAATAAAATTAAACACCTGACACCAATCAAGCAAACACGTGTTAACGTGAGTAATAAATTCGTGGTAAGGTACTAGCTGGTAATAAGTAAGACCTAGCTGATGGATATTTGTAATGAAAACGAAAATATTCAGTTTTATCAACAAGTTTTAATGTTAATCATTAATTTAATACATTTTCTATAAAATAATAAACAAAAAATGCATTTTTTTACCATAAACAAAAACAAAATTAACCTTTTAAAAAACGTTACAATTAGACCTTATTTTACTATGGTAGGCTAATAAGGCCTACTTCACCATAATTAAAATAATATATTAGTTATATTATTGTTTAAATTCCTTTGGTTGTTTAAGATCATTAATCACAGTATTGTTGTTTCATCTATGTGATTATTGATCTCAAATCCCTTATTACCGGATCGGCCTTATTACCCGAAGGTACGTTATTCCTATTTATTGTATACTCCTTTGTTTTCTAAGCAACAATGGTGTACTTACATTGTCGGCAAATTCTTAAAGTTGGTAACTTATTTTTCTTAGAACTATACCGGTAATAAGTTCCAAATAATGGAGTTGTAAAGGTTGTAAAATAAAACATTGCTGTGTTCGAGATAGAGAGGTCCAATTTCATTTTTCGAGTTATAGAGGGAAAATATGTACCATCATGGCTTGCAGGGAACCACTGATTACTTCGACCAATAGAGGGTTGAGATTTCGAGTAATGGAGGTTTTGGTGTTTGAAGTGAAGGGAACAAAACATTTTTTCGAGATCTGGAGGTTTTCAACTTATCGAGGTTCTACTGTACTGGTAATTTGTTAATAATTATTTTCAACTTATTTTAAGAATTATTTTTTACTTTTTAGTCTGATGTACTTTAAAAGCGTGTTTTTTAGTTTTTTTAAACTCTGTTTATTTTATAGTATAAATCCACTGTTTGTATCTCATTCAATCCTATGCAATCTGACAGAGACAGCGTTTTAGTAAATGCTTTAGTCTTCCTAGTTATCGTTTACACATTTATTTGTTATTAGTCTATGGCAGTCCCGAAGCCCGACCCTCCACGAGTTGCCGCGTGCGTGGTTAGACGAACTGATGGCAGCCATCGTTTCGGGCGAGAAAAAGGCCACGCTGTGCGCTACTAGGCGAAGCGCCGGCCTGCCTTTTATGATACAGGTGCGAATAATAACCAATTTAAATTGCCTGCTTTAAATCGTTTCGGCTCATAAGATCCGTTTCCCAAAATATCTAGTACGTTCAAAACCTCAGTTTCCTAGAACATCAAATTCCTAAAATATGTTTCCTAAAAAACCCGTTTCCTAAAAAAATGTATCCTTTCACACTTGGAGGATTAAAACGACTCTAACGTTACCTCGAGCTCCACAATCCATCTGCTACAGGCTTAAATTAGTGACACAGCTGATCGATGTGCATTAATATTTAAAAAACGGCTAAGTGCCACTCGGGGTCACACAAACAGGGTTCCGCACACATAAGTTTACCATAGGTAAATATGGTAATATGGGCTCCTTTTTATAGACTAGAAATATATTTTTTCATGTGGAAACGGAAGGACTTTGGATTTTCTTATAGATTTTTCTGTAATCTATGCAATTAACCTCATATACTATGATTTTATCAAGATTTTAGGCCCAGTAGTTTCGGAGATAAGGGGGGAAATGGTCAATTTTCGCCTATTTTTTTAAATAACTGTACAACTATTTATCTTAAAATTATGAAAAAAAAACTGAGATTCTCACAACAAGCCCTTTCATTTGACATGTCACACAATATGTTCTAAAAAAACTTTCGTTTTTAATTTTCTAATTTACCCCACATGTTTAAAATTCATTTATTAACATTACACGTCGTCTTTGGGTCACCGACTAACATATGTGTAGAAATTTCAACTCAATCAGTCTAGTAGTTTCTTAGCAAATCAGCTGTGACAGACGGACGGACAGACACACGAGTAATCCTAAAATGGTTCTGTTTTTAAATTTTCTGTTTTAACCCTAAAAACGAATTGACTGGGTCTTGGGAAATGTTGTTCTGTATGAAGAGAAAAAGCCCCACATCTCGCCTAATGGCAGGTAAGTGACGAAGATGCCGAAGATGAAAGCGGACTCACCAAGATTCCCCAACGCAATGGGGTACTGGCTATCTTATCTTCAAGCCGGAACACATCAGTGCTGTTAACATTGATGTTAAGCGATAAAACTTAGATAAGATGGTGGTCGCTAGCCATGCGGGCTTAGAAAATGTCCTTCCACCAACCAAACCCAATCTCACAAAAATAAGACTCCTTCGGGAATCGCACCCGTGAGCTCGCCTGATGTGAAGCTAATGGACTCCACGAGGACAGTTAAATCCTTAAATTGATTCATTAAATCCTGTACAATTTTATAAATAATTTAATTTTCGTTTCACACCGCAGGCAATAGTAACAACAGAATTGCAAGTATGCGGCAACCCGAAATGTTTCCACCAATGCATGAGTACGCTGCTCCGTCTCGCTCGCGCATGCGCCGCCGACGACAGTGCGAGGGAGACGCGAACACACAGTATCAATATACTGCGCGCGTTATTTAGAAACTCGGCGTTGGATGAGAGCGTCAGCGGATACGTGGGGGAGGGGCTGCGGACTGCGCTGGAGGGGTTTGAGGGGGGGACGTGGATGGTGAGTAATCGCCCATGAGCATGCTTCTCCATCTGGCTCGCACACACTCTGCCGCCGACAGTAGTAACTATTATCTAATCTGTGCCGACAGTACGAAGGAAATGCGAAAACACAATTCATCATATCAGCCGAAAATCGTCCACTGCTGGACAAAGGCCTCCCCCAAGGAGTTCCACGAAGACCGGTCCAGCGCTACCCGCGTCCATCGGCTACCCGCTATCTACCACGTGGGAGGCCTGCCTACGCTAAGTTTTTTGTTGCGCGGTCGCTACTCGAGAACTTTACTGACCCAACAATCATCTGTTCTACGAGCTATGTGCCCTGCCCACTGCCACTTCAGTTTAGCGATTCTGTGAGCTATGTCGGTTACTTTGGTTCTCCTGCGGATCTCCTCGTCACACAATTACAAAGTTGAAAATAAGATTTTTATAGATCGCATCATGGACACTTTCGGGCACAGCAACATTGAAGGAAGGAGGTTGTTCACCCATCTCAACCATCTGAACATCTCACCTCCCACCCATCTCACCTCTGACCCTAGTCTACAAGCTGTTTTCGAGACTCATTACGAATCGTCTCGCACGCAGGTTTGACGCCTTTTAGCCTCCCGAAAAACCTTTAGTACCATAGACCACATACATACGCTGCGGCAGATTATACAAAAAACTAAAGAGTACAATCAGCCACTATGCTTGGCGTTTGTGGACTATGAAAAAGCCTTTGATTCAGACGAAACCTGGGCTGTGCTACAGTCGCTCCAGCGGTGCCAAATTGACTATCGATACATTGAGGTGTTGAAGTGTCTGTATGAAAACGCCACCATGTCGGTTCGCCTCCAGGACCAGAACTCGTAACCTATTCAGTTGCAGCGACGGGTGAGGCAGGGAGACGTTATATCTCCGAAACTGTTCACCGCCGCTTTGAGTATATTTTCAAGCTTATGGACTGGGGGGAGGGGGGACTCGGCATCAATATCAACGGTACATAACCCACCTCCGACTCGCTGACGATATCGTGGTCATGGCTGAGACTATGGAAGACCTATGCTCGATGGCCTCAGTAAAGTCTCTCAACGAGTGTGTCCTAAAATGAACACGGACAAGACGAAAATAATGTTAAATGTCCGGGTCGCACCCACCCCTCTAAAGGTTAGAGACTCCACACTGGAAGTTGTTGACGAATATGTATACCTGGGCACAGTATATATATTAGTACTAACGACCTGGGACAAACCGTCCAGCTAGGCAGGTCCATCTTCAAGAAAGAGATAAATCGACGAATCCAACATGGCTGGGCAGCGTTCGCAAATACTGCAGCGTGTGTTACCAGTGGTGACATACAGAACTAAGACATGGTCGCTTACTATGGGCCTCATAAGAAGGCTCGAGGTCACCCAAAGGGCAATGGAGCGAGCTATGCTCAGAATTTCCCCACGCGATCGAATCAGAAATGAGGAGATCCGCAGGAGAACCAAAGTAACCGACCTAGACAGCTCACAGAATCGCCAAACTGAAGTGGCAGTGGGCAGGGCACATATCTCGTAGAACAGATGGACGTTTGGGTGGTAAAGACTTATATATAGCACTGTATTTATTTATAAGTTTTATATACTATTTAATATTATGCTGTTAGTCTTCCTAAAATAAATAAATAATAAAAAACGTAGCGTAGGCAGAACTCCCACGAGGTGGACCGACGACTTGGTGAAGATCGCGGGAAGCCGCTGGATGCGGACAGCGCAGGACCGGTCGTCGTTGAAATCCTTGGGGAGGCCTTTGTCTAGCAGTGGACGTTTTTCGGCTGATGTGATGATGATGATGATGATGTTTAATTTATTTTTTATTCACGATTGGTGAGCGCTTTAACTTTGTGCTTACTTCCTTGTAATATAACACATTCCTGTACAGGAACGCAACTCCTCGACACTCCTGTTCAGCGCGCTCACGGTGCGCATATTCGGCGTACAGCGCTCGCGCGACGGGGACAACTTATGCGTGCGAAACCGCATGACGGGCCGCGTATTCTTCCTGCGGTACCCGCACATGTACGACTATATGTTGGTGAGTGATTTTAGTAACAACTCCTCGACGCTCCTGTTCAGCTCGCTCACGGTGCGCAGATTCAGCGTGCAGCGCTCGCGCGACGGGGCCAACTAATGCGTGCGAACCCGCATGACGGGCCGCGTATTCTTCCTGCGGTACCCGCACATGTACGACTATATGTTGGTAATGATTTTAGTAACAACTCCTCGACGCTCCTGTTCAGCTACACATGGAAAATTTTCAAATTTACAATACGTTCTCTTCTTGGCAGTCTACCGAGTCCCCGAAGATCTGCAGAAAGTTGTGCTCTTCGACAAATTTGTAGCCAGGGATCTCTATCTGCTAATGACTGCATTTTATGGTTTCCTTGATTATCTTAATATAAAAATAAGCTAAGGGACCACCCAAGTAACACATGAAACCCGTATAGCAACTGATTAATGCAACACATGTACGCTTAAAGCTGACTAAGCATGCGGTATAACAGCTGAGTAGCCAGCTACTCAGCCACTAAACCTCTTAAATGGGCACAAATTACTCAGCTTTAAGTTCACATGTGAACTTTATTGCCGTATTACAGCAGCATAACAGAGTTATATTTGCGTAATAAAGGGTAATAGCAGCTTAAGTCTGAATAAGATAACAGGCGTGACCCATTAATCGGGCCATAACGTAAAAAAGAGACCATACGTGAAGTGTTACTCATCTCAACCCGTACAAATACTTCCTATTATGCATAACTTAAGCAGCAAACATTCATCTTTTTATTCACTCTCGCAAATTACACAAAGTGTTGTAAAGTTTACAAGGGACTCAAGAAAATCAACAGTAACTTTGGGAGAGTTATGCGATTTTACTGTTAAGTCTTGAAGAATGATTGGAAAAGCAAGTTTACTGTGAACGTTATATATATTATCTAAGAAAATTTTCATGCGCCCCAAGAATAGTAAGCTTTTAACAAAACCATGAGCAATATCTAAAAACAACAAAATAATAAAGTTGTTTTATTTGTTAAGGTTAAAGTTATTATAATAATAGATCAGTCAGTATGATAATTTTAGAACTAAATCTAGGTGAATTACATCATTTTTAATTCTGAAACATCATAAAATACAAACACATGTGTAGGAAATTATTAGGTTATACTAAAACAATATGGTGTCCATCGCAAGCGTCGATGTGAAACGTAATAACTTCGTTATTTTGCTGTAAGCTGCTTAATGCTTCACAGGACTTCCTTTATTCAGTTTTGCAGTGTAATACCTCACACTTACACCATTATACATTTACAAGTTTAATAATGGTACACAAATACTCTCTTAAAAAGCAGAGTAATAAAGGTTTACATGTGGAGTCCTACGCTGCTCTTATTCAGCCAATAGTGGCAGAAACTGCTTAAAGCTAGATAAAACCGTTGATAATTACCATTATTACACACTAGCATTATAATGGTAAAAAGAGACACCATTATAACTCCCTTATACTGGTTTTAGCGTAGTACGCACCTTTAAGATCACGTGTGAACTCTTATAAGTGATTTAAATTGCTTTAAGTTCTAAAAAGAGGTAACAAGTGAATCATTATATAGAAATCTGTGTTACTTGGGCATTGCTCGGAGTCTCCTAAGCATATGGACAAAAAATATTTGTTTGTGTGGAAACGGCTTTTCAGAATATATAACTCAAAATAAACCAATAAGATGAAAAAGAAACCGGCCAAGTGCGAGTCAGAACTGCACACATAATGTTCCGTACCATCATACTAGATGACGCTAGTTTCTTCATGTTTAAAAAAACACGTTTTTTGTATGGAGACCCCCCTTATTTTTTTACTTTTCCTAATTTTTAGTATTGAAGATAAGATAGCCAGTTCTCCATTGCATTGGGGAATGTTGGTAAGCCCGCTTCCATCTTCTTACTATCAGGTGAGATGATGCCAAGGGCTTACCAATTGTGAATTTAAAAAAATGTAGCGGCAACAGAAATA
Organism: Coleophora flavipennella; assembly: GCA_947284805.1. Taxonomy (NCBI): domain Eukaryota; kingdom Metazoa; phylum Arthropoda; class Insecta; order Lepidoptera; family Coleophoridae; genus Coleophora; species Coleophora flavipennella. Next base: position 10,616,017 of record OX369286.1, read on the forward strand.
CATCATCTGTGAAAATGCCAACTGTCTAGCTATCATATATCATTAAATACAGCCTGGTGACAGACGGACAGACAGACAGACGGACGGACAGCGAAGTCCTAGTAATAGGGTCCCATTTTTACCATTTGGGTAACCCTAAAAAACCTAAAAAAATACGCCTCTGCCGAGGTTTGAATCGAGTTTTAATTGGATTGTGGGCTGGCGCATTTCTAATACGATACTTAATGCGCGGAATAGACTCAGTGCGTGAAATCACCAAAAACCGTTTTCCCAGTGAGGAGACCTGTCTAGATCGATTTTTCGCCCCTAAAAACCCTCAGTTTAGCCAAATCGTTGTAGCCGTTTCGGAGAAACCAATTATATGTAAAGAATTTGCTCGTCTTGTTTAAAGTAATAAGATCTCGTTGTTTTTGGGACTTCTTTTTTGTACTAATAATAAAATATACTTACTGTGAAATTTCGAAGAACTTAAAAACTTTTAGGTATAAAAGCTTTTATTTAATAATCGTGTATTGTCACATGAAACAAGCGTGTGTGTCAAATTTCAGCCCGATAGCTTCAGTGGGTGTGGGTGAAATATTAATTGTTAAGTTAAATGAAAGCTTTTTTTTAAAAAAAAAAATGTTATTAAGTAATCGTGCATTGTCACGGGAAACAATCGTGTGTGTCAAATTTCAACCCGATAGCTTCAGAGGAAGTGGGTGAAATATTGATTACAAAATTCCAGGACATACATACATGTTAAGTTAAAAGTGCTTTTAGTTTAAAATTAGATGGACGACTTTCTGTGCCGCTGTGTGTGTTTCACTGTGAGAAGAAACTGTTTGTAAACCCTTGGTATTATTAAGCAGTGGGGACGTTTTTTATGGGTTGTTAACGAGTGTATTCTATTTGTTTTATTTCTAGGATAAATTGAAAGAAGTAAGCGAGAGCGACGACGCACAGATAAAGCCGTCGTTGTATCCAATATTGTTACTCTTGGCGCGACTGTACCCATCCTCTTTGGAAGGAACCATCTCCAATTTAAAGGTATGAGTTTCCCTCAAGTTCTCAACTTAAAATGCGGTTGTTGTCGAGAAGAAATTGCTTTAAGCGGTAAGACCGTCCAAATTGTACCGCTATGCTACGCTATAAGATTTTTTTTTAATATTGTGTTCATTTTTGTTAATTTTATAGTGTGTGCAATAAAGAGTATTTTTCTTATGTTAAAGTCTAAAATTTATCAAAACTAACTTAGCTGGCAAAGGGCAATGGAGCGTGCTATGCTCGGTGTTTCTCTACGTGATCGAATCAGAAACGAGGAGATCCGTAGGAGAACCAAAGTAACCGACATAGCTCTCAGAATTGCTAAACTTAAGTGGCAGTGGGCGGGGCACATAGCTCGTAGAACGGATGGCCGTTGGGGCAGTAAAGTTCTCGAGTGGCGACCGCGCACCGGAAAGCGTGGTGAAGGTCGCGGGAAGCCGCTGGATGCGGGCAGCGCAGAACCGGTCGTCGTGGAAATCCTTGGGGGAGGCCTATGTCCTGCAGTGGATGTCCTTCGGCTTATATGATGATGATGATGAACTTAGCTGGTACGTAGTGAAAATTTAAATCTTATTTCAAGCTGTCGGCCTCGCCAGGGGTCTAACCCAATGACTGCACTTTTTATTTTCCTTACATTTCAGGATTGCAAAAAAAATATGTGTTTGGACTGTTGACTGTTTAGACGCCTCTTATTGTTAGTATGATAGATAATGCTTTTTTATTCACAATTGGTAAGCCCTTGGCATCATCTCACCTAAATATAATTGACGATGATGCCCGAAGATGGAAGAGGGCTTACCAAGATTTTCCAAAGCAATGGGGGACTGGCTATCTTGTCTTCAAGCCGAACACAGTGATGTTTGGCGGCAAGACTTAGATAAGATGGTAATAGCTAGCCAGGCGGGCTTGGAAAATGCCCTTCCACCAACCAAACCAAGTCTTACAAAGACTCCGCCGGGAATCGAACCCGTGACCTCCTGATGTATGTTGCTAATATTTTTAACCGACTTCAAAAAAAGGAGGAGGTTTCTCAATTCGACCGTATACATTTTTTATGTGTGTTCGCGGATAACTTCGTCATTTATGAACCGATTTTGATTATTCTTTTTTTATTCGAAAGGAGATATCCCAAGGGTGGTACAATCATAAGGAAACAAGGATCTGATGATGGAATCCCAGAGAAATCGAGGGGAACCTTAGTTTCCTGTTTGAAGTCGTTTTTTTTTGTTTAAAATTATTTATTATTTTTCTGTGCAGTTGGTGGCATTCGTCCCTCACGTGGTGTCGTGTGCTCGGAGTTCTGTGCTAAAGACGAGACAGCTGGCCGCCAAAGCCATTGTTCCTCTCATCGCGCCCAATCAGTGAGTACATTGTCTAACAATAACAAAGAGTTTATTTCGGACCACAGAAATCCATAAATTTTGTTAGTAACAATAGAATCTTTACCGGAAAACGTAGCGTAGGCAGGCCTCTCACGCGGTGGACCGACGACCTGGTGAATATCGCGGGAAGCCGATGGATGGCGGGCAGCGCAGGACCGGTCGTCATGGAAATCCTTGGGGGAGGTCTTTGTCCAGCAGTGGACGTATTTCGACTGATATGATGATGAGATGAATAGAATCTTAGCCTATGTTAGTAGGTACTTAATTACTACTTGGGAAATCAGATCAAATTTAATCTGGGTTGGGAAAATAATGAAGTATCATTTAATTACACCGGTGACTATTCCCACCTAATACTTCAAAAGGGAAGAGTCAAACCATGCGGCTATCGTTCTCATAATTCCGTTGTGGCTGCCGCGTAACCGATGGACAAGTACGGAGACTTTCTTGCGTAGTATTGCGTCAAATCCATCGGTTCCGCTACCGCAAGCATTAGGGACGCGCTACAGTGGCGTCACTATGATACTGAAAGCGTTATTAAACTGCACCCGCAGGCGTTGTAAGCTAGTTTTTTTCTACCTAACCTAGTTACACCTTTAAACGAGAAATTCTTACAAATATTCAAGAAAATCGTTCGAGCCGTTTCCGAGATTCAGATTATATAGGGTCTTAACAAAGGTATGCACTTATTTTCATCTGGAGCTTGTACTCACGAAACTGAACAACTTTCCCCAAGAAACCCATGGTCCATTCGCAAAAAATTGTTGGACTTCCATACAAAGTTTGCCCGCCAGCTGATCGATTTGCATGGGAAGTCCAAAATTTTTTTTGCGGATTGACCATGGGTTTCTTGGGGAAAGTTGTTCAGTTTCATGAGTACAAGCTCAAGTTAAAAATAAGTGCATACCTTTGTTAAGACCCTATATAATCTGAATCGCGGAAACGGCTCGAACGATTTGCTTGAAAATTTGTATACGGGCATTTTTGGGGGCGAAAAATCGATTTAGATAGGTCTCAACACCGAGTAAAGCTCGGCCGCCCAGGTACTTACAATTAAATTGAAAATTATTGTATTTTCATGCACTTATTGCGAATCAAGTCACACATAAATTAATTTAAATAAAATATAATTCTGTTTGCTGGTAAGCGCGTCACTTGAGAGTGGCTGTGCCGATTTTTTTTTGATGTTCCAAATAAGGATTTAAGGGTAAAAAATTGTAATAGTTGCCTGGAAAATTTAAGGTTTCGGGAATAACTTAAAATGATTTTTTGTGTGGGATTTTTATATGAACTCAAAACCATAAGTCCCGATTCGAACGACGGATATGCTTAGTCACGACGACGACGTGAGATTTGGACAGGATAATAAGCTAAAAAAATAAAATGTCTATTTCATTAAATAAATGCTTATTCACGACGACGTGCCATTTAGACAGGACAATGAGTTAAAAAAATAGAATGTCTATTTCATTAAATAAATGCTTATTCACGACGACGATGTGACATTTGGACAGTACAATGAGTAAAAAAATTAAATGTCTATTTCATTAAATAAATGCTTATTCACAACGATGTGACATTTGGACAGGACAATGAGTTAAAAAAATAAAATGTATTTCATTAAATAAATGCTTATTCACGACGACGACGATGTGACATTTAGACAGGACAATGAGATAAAAAAATAAAATGACTATTTCATTAAATAAATGCTTATTCACGACAATGTGACATTTTCACAGGACAATTAATTAATAAAATTAAATGTCTATTTCATTATATAAATGCTTATTCACGACAATGTGACATTTTGACAAGCCAATGAGTTAAAAAACTAAAAAGTTAATAAAATAAATGATGTGACATTTGGACAGCACAATGAGTAAAAAAATAAAATGTATATTTAATAAAAAAAACTATTGTAATAACCAATCCCATCATCAGCCAAATTAACAAAAAAACAGAATGTAAATAAAACTACAAATCATCACTGTTTCTACTCTAAATGTGATGTGAATTGTTTATTAACTGGTGCCGGTAAATGTTACGAAAATAGATAAATTTAATGTACATAAAGATTAGGTAGTGAAAAACCTTGAAAACATAATTGACCACGCTAGAACACGTTAAAAACTCAAAAAAAAAATACAATTCCGCATATTGTGATTTTAATAAAATTTATAATGAGACCAATTTTGAAGTAACTTCGATATACAAAAACTATCGAATAAAAATATATGTACATGATATACGAGTTGACTTGAGAACCTCCTCCTTTTTGAAGTCGGTTAAAAACGTAAAGTAATCTGCTTTGTTTACATTATGCATTTTCTTGATTTGAGACCGAATCTAAATTAACTCTGTTTCCATAGCTTAATGTAGCTCGCCAGATGTTTATGTAGTAAATAAAAAATATTTAACGAGCAATATTTGTATACTTGAAATCACGTTCTCGAAAAGGGCTCTAACGATTTGGATGAAATTTGCTATAGTGGAGTTTTTGGGGAAAAAATCGATCTAGCTAGTTCTCGAATATTTGAAATTTTGGGCACATCAATAATAAGATCGGTATTTCACTGCAACAGATATGTAAGCGATAGGACAATGGTCAAAGAGTTGGACTTCCTACTGGTAGATAAAGAGTTATTTTCCTACTGGTAGAAAATGAATCATATTGTATTTTTTTGCCTTTTCGGAGCAAAACTCGGTCGCCTAAAGTTATATTAATACATTGTCCTCATCAGCCGAAAGACATCTACTGCCAACCAAGGGTTTCCGCAACGTCAGGTCCTGTGCTTCCAACCAGCGGTCGTCGGTCCTACTTTGATCGGGAGGCCCTGCCTACGCTTCGATTTCTGGTGCGCAGTCGCTACTCGAGAACTTTATTGTTATCCGTTCTACAGTCTATGTGTCCAGCCCACTGCCACTAAAGTTTCATCATCATCTTAACCCACTTACTACGGAAATTACTTTTTTTTATAGTTTCATGTGATTTGTAATCATTATTCTACTAGCTTAGAAAAAAAATATTTAAAAAATAAATTTTCCGGTGTTATAACAGCTGGTAGGCGTATCTGCGTTAAATCATCAGCTTAAATAAATAAGTATCCAGAAACAAATCACAGACGGTCATCAGTTCAGAGAATAGATAGGTTATCCTATTTTGGTGCAAAATGACCGTATATGTGTGCATATGTCCCGCTGGATATGTGTTGTGTCTGGTATTTAAAATCTGTTGATGTTTCTAAAATACAGGTTGAACTATCTTTTCAGGTATATTTCACATCTAGAAGAAATGTATTTATTGATCAGTGACGAAAACATCAAAAGGAATTACTGTCACGGTATACTGCTACAGGTTTGCACCTCCATGTTGCCATGTAGTTATTGGTGTAACAAGGGGACAAAGTAATATTTTGTTCCCAGGGGAAGTTAGTTTGAAATTTGAATCCTGAGCTCAGCAAGGAATTCAATATACGTCGCCCAAGAATAAAATATTTTGGCCCCGAGTGACACGCACAAATTTTCATCACAACCTATGAGAAAAAGAAGTGAAAAGAAAGAAGAATCGGAAGCGAAAGAGATCGCTTGTTAGCGATAAGACCGCCTATATGTACATTTTCATTCATTCATATCAGCCGAAGGAAGTCCTCTGCTGGACTAAGGCCTCCCCCAAGGATGTCCACGACGACCGGTTCTGCGCTGCCCGCATTTTTTTTTTATTCATAATTGGTAAGGTCTTGGCATCATCTCACCTAATGGTAAGTGACGATGATGCCGAAGATGGAAGCGGGCTTACCAAGATTCCCCAACGCAATGGAGAACTGGCTATCTTATCTTCAAGCCGGAACACATCAATGTTGATAACACTGATGTTTGGCAGCAAGACTTAGATAAGATGGTGGTAGCTAGCCAGGCGGGCTTAGAAAATGCCCTACCACCAACCAAACCGAGTCTTACAGTCTTCACCAGGTCACCGGTCCACCGAGTGGGAGGCCTGCCTATACTACGTTTTCCGGTACGTGGTCGCCACTCGAGAACTTTACTGTCCCAACGGTACAACTATATGAACAACTTCCTCAATTATTGTATTTTTTTTATCTTAATGTTGTGCAATAAAGTGTTTTCGATCAATCAATCAAGGATGCACATGACCGTTCTTTTTCTAGCGCGCATTGCTTTCGACTTCTTTGGTTAACTTCACATACTAACCGACAGAGTTAGTATTTTAATGCAAACTCCTTGCTTACCAATCACAAAAGTGAGTTTATCACCATAGAGAATTTAATGTTTACATTTTAATTTTTTTTAAATTCAACCTTTACGAACGCGGAACAATCAGAAGAGAGAAACAAAACTCTGAACAGGGAGCAAAGTAGAATTTTGTTCGCACTTATTGAGGAACCAGTATTCTTTTTTCGAATAGGTGTGATGAAAATTATATTTTTAAATTACTTAAAGGGAGAAGCAAGTTTTTAATGTTATTAAATCATTCCAGCTGCTAAGACTTCTGGACAACAAACAGGACTCTATTACAATAGATGTAGAGTCCATAGAAAGACTACAAAGTTTAGTCAAGAAAACAGTATGGATATTGGAACAGGCCACGCAAGAGGAACCGTGCTACTTGATAGCTGATGAATATGTAAAAGTCGTCAATCTATTACTTATCAAGTAAGTTATCAACCGAGTTCCAAAAAGGAGGAGGTTCTCAATTCGACTGTATGTTTGTTACGCAATATCTCCGCAGATTGTGAACCGATTTTCAAAATTATTTTTTTAATCGAAGAAGTGTACTCCCGAGTGGGTTCCATTGTCACCAAGTCAGGATCTGATGATGGGATCCTGGGGAAATCGAGGGCAGCCCTCAAATTTTATTGGCACGTATTACTTGTTTCATATGTTTTCTAAAGCTACTAAAGTATTTGCATCTAGTAGTCATCGTCTTATGTTCATGAGCTGATGAAGGATGGTACAACTCCTTAACGGTTAGGAGTTGGAGGATAATTCTTTATATATTATACGTAGATAGATACGTAGACCGATAGTTGTATTCTTTCAGGTTATTCAGATGAGCTGATGACGGAAGATTTAATTAACTTTCATGCTGCTGAGATGATGATAGAAGCCATATGTTTTTATTTTATTTTTTATTTTTTTTACAATTGGTAAACCCTTGACAACATCTCACCTGGTGGTCACCATGTTAATAAATCACATGCATTATATGATTCCTATTGGCGAGTAGGTGACTGGGTTTAACGTTGTTAGATAGATAGCATTATCATTTATCACTAATAATAAATAAAAATAAAAGTTTAAAAAAACTAAAAACGACTTCAAAATGAAATTTACTCAAAGTATGAAATAATATTACTATACTTAAATACACGACATTAGTAACTAAATCAAGGTGGGTAGGAATTAAATAAGGGGCTGAATTTTTTTAGAGGTCGGTGTCAGCAAACCATCGAATCTAAAACATTTAATAAGTAACTGTGAGCTGGTACCGACCTCAAAATCATACTTTCGAATGAATTTCATTTTGAAGTCGGTTTTTAGTTTTTTTTAACTTTTATTTTTTTAATTCATCAAAATAACAAAATGAGTACATAAATGACGCTGAAAAAAACTATTACGTCATGGTTAGGAATTCCGAACATTTTTAGAACAAAACGTCTTTTTTGACACATGACAAAAAGTAGCTCAAGTGGCTAGCTGGGATGATGGGATGGGATTATGACTTCCTTATTTCATGTTACTTTTTAAACTTTTCAGATTCCCCAACCTATTGCCAAACGACACGGCAAACAGTATTGAAGCGTCCTTACAAAAACTTATATTCAACGAAAATATTCCTCTTATCAACTCAGGCCGAGATATATGTATGTCTAATGCACTTTACCTATATTTTATAATAGTCAACAAATATGGCACAGGACAAAATATCAGCAAAGTTATTTGTATGAGTCTCATACATAAATCGTATGAAGTAATTCTAGCAGCGTTGAATTACTTGCTGATTTTGCATGAGTGTTCGGAAATTGAAAATAGATTTCAGGAACATCTATCGCAGTTTAAAAACTACAGTACGTTAAAAAGCTTGAGACAAAATTCTGAATACCTACCATCGCTATGTAAAATACTGAAATACAATAAATATCAAGAATGCATACAAAGAACTTTAAAAGTTTTGACTTTAGAGGAAAATACAGAAAAATACATTATATCAAACAAAACGCAAAACGAAAACTCTAGTGATGATGTCATAATAGATACATTATTCCAATGTATTAAATATGAACACGAGAATCTGACTCACATATACTTGGAGAGTTTATCCAATTTTGTAACTAAGAAGCTGCAAGATTCTAGTATGAATAAAAGGTTAATCATGGAAGTAATAAGGATGATATTCGCATGCAGTTCTTCAGATAACAGTGACATCACTAGAAGCGTGGTCGTTTCTTTCTTGGAGAAGAATTTGGGACGTCTGCTAAAGTTAAATCTGGATGGGTTAAACGAGGAAGAAAAATGTAAGTTTAATCTACAGGTCTAACTTAACTCGGTAGGTTTCTGCCAAAGTATGTTTATTAGTACTAACATACAGTATGAACACTCCCTGCCGCTCTCTAGATTCCGACATCACTCCCTCGGCACTCAGATTGATACAGATTGGTTATACTTTGGTTCTCGAACGTATAGGATTGCGCAGTGATTTTGTTTGCTCCGTCATTTGTTTTCGGAAATGTAATTTCACGACCATTGTATGCAGTGTCCGGGGTGCGTTTCTGCGGTAGTGTAGCTGTACGAGAGGGGTGGGGTGATGTCACGTAATTAACACAATACTTCAGTCGGGAGCATGTATTCCAGTCCCAAGTGTCTTTATCCAGCTCCCTACCGCAGTAACCTACTGGCTTAAGCGCTAATAGTTGTAGCCAAAAATACTTTTGCAGCTGTTTCATTTCATGGTACAACTTTCGTCGTAAGGACCGAGGGAGATACAGGTTAAACAACAATTTAAAGTTCAAAACGACGTAAGAACGGTACAAAGTCTAAAGTGTCTAACTTGATGTGGTCTCATGTGTACATACATACAACCATAGACAAATTCTTGCATCATAATTTTAGCTATAGCTGTGTCCCTTTTGGTCCGCGCGACGTAAGTCTTTTTAGAGTACTTTCACATTCGGCTACTTAGCAGTGTAATAGCCGCGCGATCGACTGCAGCGCGGCAGAGTTCCTTATTAGAGATAGTATTAGCAGTGCGACTGAGTACCATACCAAAAGTAAGTCGCGCTGCTAAGTCACCTAGTATGAAAGCGTTCGAGTCTCTCAAGTGCTGAACACTCACTGCTGGCTAGACTATACAGTATGCGACAGTCGCGCAATCAACCTATTCATACATAGTACAGTTGGTATGTACGAACCAACGTATTTTATAGCCACTATGCTAATGCGCCATTATTTAGCGTCACGTTTGCACTTTTAACAGCTACAGCTTAGGCGAAAATTAATTAAAACAGGCTATTTTTAGTACTCATCTTGGTCAGTGTCATTTATCACACCTATATAAGCATCATAACATCTTCTAAGTGTGGGGTGAGCCTCTACAGTTTTGGTCCTTCGAACCGGATGCTATTTTATTTATATTAATTACTTGTATGTTATTTATTTCGCGATGTTAAATTATTGCGACGAAGGCTAAAACAATTAAGGATAATGACCATAAAAGTTATTAACTCGTGCATGGTGTTGTTAAACTGCTAACTACTTATTGCTGAAGTAAAAAAACCTGCTTACAATACAATTATCTTCCAGTCGAATATAAAGCTTCAATCTATGCAACAACAATAAGGGTTCTCGATGACGACGATCCATCACTCCGACAGCGCACATCCAACTTCATAACTAAGTACCTAACTGAATCCCCAGCTAATGTACTCTCGACAAGGGCTGGAGAGATTCTCATGGAGTTCATCGGAAGAGATAGCCAGGCGGTGGAAATATTGACGGTGATAGCGCTATTGGATTTTAATTCTGAAGTCCGGATGACCGATGAAGTTAACGACGAGGTAAATTTTAATTTTAACTAATGTAGAATGAAATTATTTGTATCCTAAACAGTGTCCATCCAAGTTCAATGAAATTGTGTATATTTTTAAGAATAGGCATGAAAGCAAAAACATCTGACGACTGAAAAAAAAGTGCGGTAACACATAATTTCTCATTCTGAAACAAGAAGTTTCTATATCTTTGTCTCTACCAATGACATGAATAAGTACTCCTTTCTCATCTGTGCCAGGGACGTGTAAAAATCTGTTTTTGATCTGCCTGCACGTATTTAAATCTTAAGTAAGAAGTTTCTTAATCTTTGAGGTAAATGTGATTCAAAATCGACTTTTTCCACGTTCCTGTGATATACGTAGTTTTTATAATTTGTATTTTTTGTTTTTTTAGAAAAACACATATTCAGGTTTCGTAATAATTAAAGCCCTCCGCCGACTCGACCTTAAATTGCTTCATTTCGTCCCTCGCAATTCATACTTTGCGTATTCATTTTTAACAGACTTCAAAAAAAGGAGGAGGTTTCTCGATATATATATATATATATATATTTATGTGTGTTCGCGGATAACTTCGTCGTTTATGAACCGATTTTGATGATTCTTTTTTTATTGGAAAGGAGATATCCCAAGGGTGGTACCATGATAAGGAAACCAGGATCTGATGATGTCATCCCAGAGAAATCGAGGGGAATCTTAGTTTCATGTTTGAAGTCGGTTTTTTTGTTCAAAATTATAATTTTTAATGTCAGAATTTATGAAAACGTGAATCGTTGTGGAAATCCTTGGGGAGGCCTTTGTTGACGTCTTTTGGCTGATATGATGATGAATTGATGATTATGAATGACCATATTTTCACGCATGTTTGAGAAAAACTTCTTTTTCTTTCTAGTGTCGAGTCTTCGATCAGAACGAAAGGTACAACATATTCCTGGAAGAAACAGTCTGGACTAACGCTTGTGCTGACACAATCTTAAAACTTCGAAGAAAATCTAGTGAAAATACACTAGACTTTGTACAAAACATAGTGCAAAGTCCTGTGTACGCGAGTACTTTTGAAACTCTGTGCAATAATAATACTAGTTTACTTGAAAAGGTTGGACATGTAAATAATAGATTGAAAAATGATGTGATGAATCCTAAGATACTGTTATTTATAGATAAGTTAATGAATATATAGGAAACTAATTCATCACATCAGCTCATATATACGTCCGCACCGAGGGGCTCGAGCCTACCCTGAATTAGGGCGATCGGGCCTTAGTCGACCACGCGGGCCCGGTGCGGGTTGGTCAACTTCACACACAACCTTCGAGTTTCTTTGCAGATGTGTGCAGGTTTCCTTACGATGCTTTCCTTCACCGTAAGAGAGCGTCGGATAAACTAATATATGAGATCGAAATTCGAAAACACAGACTCGAACCGCGACCTCCCGGATAGGAGGTAGCGGCCCTTGCTGTTAAGAGCCACTGACGCTCTCATTAATTAATTTAAAACAAATAATAATTTTGTAAATCTAGAATTTTATTATATAAAAATAAAACTTTCACTTTTCAAGTTGTAACTCAATAGTTTTATTTACAAGTACATCAATTTACATTTTACGCAGGCATACAAAAACAAACGCAATACAAAGCTTTGGGCCAAATCTCTTACATAGTAAGATAACATAAAAAAAACAATACAGGTGTTAAAAAATCACGAATAATTTACGGAATTACTCTATATTTAGTATAGAATACAGGAAAAATATCAAAAAAAAACACTACATACAAATCATCATCGTAATCCATAGCGCAAGAAACAAGTGAAGCCCGCCCGTTCGTTGACCCCGTGGTTGACCCGGTAAGCAGTAAGCATAAAAAAACTGGGAATACGCAACTGAGGATAAAGGGAAACGACGCTGAACTAATTAATGCAATCGAGTCGCGTGCGAACAAATCGAATCGTGACGTCACGATTGGGGCGGAGTCACGTGTCAGTGTCGACTGAAGTTTTGAGAGAGCTGGTTGGAGGCTGTTTCATTGTACTAACAGTTTGCTCTATGCTTTAATCGTATTTTCACCAAAAAGATGGCGTGTTGTGTAAATGAATAGGGATGACGAACGCTAGTCACCTGATTTACTTTTTATCATCTGTCAAAAACGACATTTTTTTCTAAAAATGTTTAAAATACCTAGGCGTGACGTCATAGTTTTGCAGCGTCATTTATGTACTCATTTTGTGATTTTGATAAATTAAAAATCGAAGACTTGATGGAAAACAAAACGAGCAAGGTTTTTCCGAAGTTGAGGTAGGAGGGCAATTTAGTGATCAAGAGTTCATAATTTATTTCTGATGCTGTCGTCATCCTTATTGTGAATACAAACAAATATATGAATCGACGCCCACTACTAGTAATTTCTGTATTCTTTACTCGATACTGAGTAACTCCTTAAAATTTCACTAGTGATTTTTTTCACACCTGTAAACAAACATTGATTCTTATTCACCAATTTTTAAAACGGTATAGATCTCATTGGATAGCATATAATAAAATGCTGTTCGACAATAGTTATAATCAGGCTGACTATTTATCCGCTAAAAAGTGGCAAATTAAGGGTCTCCAGGAGGCTCGAGTTTCCGTACAAACGTAGTTCCGCTTTAAAACAAAAACTACATGCCTGATTGAATCCAAACTTTGCGGATATATTGAGTAGACACATTGATTTTTGTAATTGGTTTTATCGCAGTAAATTGAAACATAACTAAACGAAGGCTTAAATTAGTTTTGTACCGAAAGTTTGAAACTTCTCTTATTTTTTTCCGTTTTACATTTCTGTATATCAAAACTAATTACAAACATCTACTCAATATATTCGCAAAATTTGAATTCCATCTGGTATGTAGTTTATGTATTAAAGCGGAACTACGTATGTATGTTAAGGGTCCCCAGGTAAGTTACTTACCCCTAAGAAACCTGTACAATGAAACCAAAAAAGTTTTAAGTTTTATGCTTTCCATACAAATTTTGCAAATCGACTGATCAAATAATATTTTTTTAATGTGATACCATTTTTTTTCTCCGATTGTATAGGGTCAATGGGGAAAGTTTTTAAAATCTATCATTTGCCCTATTTCCAATGATTAAACATCCTGTATAAGAGAAAAGGAAATGATCAGACAAATATGTTCTGAATCTTTACAAAGAAAATTAAAGCTACCGAAAATATCCATATAATATTTCCATACAATATGAATGAAATCAACTAGTACTCGGTCAGCCAAGATTATTTTTGAGCCAATGTCACATTGAAACTACACATTTTTACGGGAATCTGAATTCAAATAAGAACCTGGTTACGTTTGTATGGAACGCGCTAAGGATACACTCCTCTTAAGCTGTCAAAAGGATACACTAAAGGATACATAAAATCCCTCCCAAACTGCATGCACACGCTATTCAGACTTCACGCATTATCCTCGTCGGCAAAATCCAATCTCCGTCCTAATTATTAATTTTCTAATTTCTTTTAGTCTTTTCAATTTATATTAACTTTTTAAGGGGATCCCTCTACCTAACTAGCGCCGCCATCAGCTAAAAAGTATAACTCGCTGAGTACATACTTGATCTAAAAGAAATAACGATGAAAATGAAGAATAGGCACTGTAGCAGGAGCAGGCCCCCGTCATTCGGCCGAGAGCGCGAGATAAGCACCTACACAACGGCGCGGCCTCGCGCTCGTCAGTCGGTTGTCAACTAGTACAGAAAGCGGAGCAATTATCGAGCAAGCGAGTGAACAAGTTGAAACATGTTCGTCGCGCGGTCTCACAACCCTGCCGGTTGATCAGTTGCGACACTAGACCGGCCAGCGCAATAGAATCTCTCACGCGCATTGATTCGGTTCATTCTTGCGTAAAAGCGCGATTGTTATCGGTGTATGTATAGGTATGTTGAAGTAAACCTGGAGGCACTAAGCGCGGTTGCGAACTAGACTGTTCTTTATTACCGCGTAACGAGAGTTGCTATTTATTTAAAGCGTCATTGAGAGTACTTTATCTGTACTTGTACTATTATTATCATATGTGAATGTAGTTTGTTTAGAAACTATATTATCTGTGTATACAGTTCGCTGTAGTAGATGGCTGGCTGCGCTAGTTAGCTGGGGGTAGCCCCTTAAACGAACTTCAATTCTCATAGCATTTTATTCCTACGTATTCTTTGCACTTCGTTCGCTACTTGAGTGTTTTTGAACTTCATCTGTTTGGTGTCCTTTTTCGCTTCTTTCGCTATTGAATCTTTTATCTCTTTCGCACTTTCCACTTTTGTACTACTTGACGTCAATCTTTTTAATTTACTTTTCAAAGATTCCTCTGTGCTTTCTTCGTCATCCCGAAATAGATCTTTCACCGATACTAATCTATGCGAGTTGCCCGCTCTGAGTAATCTTTTTATACTTCTAGAAGTTTTCTTCTCTATCAGTCCTAGTATTCCCCATTCTTCTTTATTCCCTTCCATGTAAGATTCCAACTGCCACGCTGCATTTCTGACTTCCAATTTTAATCGTTCGCATTCTTCGAAACTGACGTTCCTACTGACATTTAATGTTTGTTCTAAAGGATTGACTATGTACAGCGGTAATTGATTAGGTTTTCTTATTGGAACTCCTTCGACGACAGAAATGGCCTTCTCCTGGAAGTCAAACTGTGAATAGAACTCAAAAAACTGTAGCAACAGCGTTTCTAGGCTAGACGGGTTTTGGCCGTAACTATCGGCGGGCAGTTTGTTTGGGTCGCGGAGGAATGTGCAGTTGATGTGATCTTCTGTAAGCCGGATATCTTCTTTGCCTGAAAGTGTTTGATTTAAAGTTAACGGTATTTGTAACGTTACTGGTTGATTCAGATAGGAGTAATTATCATCAGGTGAGATGATGTCAAGGGCTTACTAATTGATAATTTAAAAAAAAACATATTTTCAAGATCAATAAGAGCTGTCCAAAAATAAAAGTCGGAATGGGTGCACTGCACTTCTGCTGGCGCTATTCCGGTACTATACGAGTATGTTTCTTACGATAACTGGTTTGTTTACATATATAAATAAATATGAATTGTTCATTCACTTTAAGAAGTTTTATCATATAAGTTTCTTAAGTTATAAAGGAACATATGGGTGTGCAGACCCTAGTACTGTACTAGGCAGAGCCTGTATTACAGAAACTATTCCTTTCCAATCCAATGAACTTATATAAATTACACTTGCTGCGTTATCAGCGATAATAATACATATAAATAGAGAACAAAGAAACAAATTAACTAAGTATAGACATTGCTAAGCAAATTAAAGGTTTGTGTGTGTGTGAGAGAGAGAGAGAGAAAGAGATAGAGAGAGAAAGAGAGAGAGTGTGTGTTACTGTACTTATTTGTATATATTAAATAGTACATTATTCTGTAAATAAGACTTATTTTTTCACTAGCTGTGCCCGCGACTTCGTCCGCGTGGAGGTTTTAAATTTTCCAATGTGAGCTTTCGAATTTTCCGAGATAAAAAGTATCCTATATGTTAACCCGGGCTGTAAGGAACCACCATACAAAATTTTATCAATATCGGCCTGGTAGTTTTTTCCGTGATGCGCGAACATACAGAAAGACTGACAGACAAAAATTCCAAAAGTTGTCGTTTTGGCCTCTATATCGTTAGTAATGCCCACCACAGTTATTATATTACAAAAATATTTCATGTACAGACACGGCCCCGTTACAGTTGTATATATGAAGGTGTAATCTGCACTTTGTTGAAGAAAGACAAAGAAAGTTTTAGGTAAAATAGAGTATCGTAGGCCAGTTCGACTTGCGTGGCTAGGTCGATCACGTAGATTAACTGACCAACAGCACGTTCATTACCTGGATGGGTTTGACTGTTAGTGACATTTATCTCGATCGCTTCCGTTGCTTCGTTAAGCCGTTGGTGCCGGTTGCTTTTACTGGATGGCAGTCGTTAAGCCGTGTCAGAGGTCTTATAGGCGGCTTGAAAATTCTGACAGTGGGGTCTATACCACTAGCCCTACAAAATCCCCCAATCCACACTTGGTCCGTCCCATATGGCCTAACCTTCCCAGCAGTAGGAAAGACATACCCATAACGGGTTTTTTACTGAAAATAGTGCATATTTTTGAGAGGGGTTGAGGGGTTTTGTGAAACAACTTTTGTTTTACAACTTAGTTGAAATCGTAAATTTTGGACTTCCATACAAATTTGGATAATCGGCTGGTCGATTTGTATTTAAAAGGTATAAAACTGTACGGCAACTCGTACTAAAGTTTCTCGAAAAAAAAATTTAACTACATATTTTTATTTCCTACAAAAATTGAAAATTTTTCTTTTAAATAATTTTGATGAATTCATGTTGCGTGACCAAATTAATATTTATTCGTAATACATGACAATTCAATAGTAAGTAAATCGCAAGTTTCAATTTCATTTCCCAATCGGACTAAGGATTTAGCCGCCAGAGCCAAGAGTGACGGACGGACGGAATTGAGATATTGGTTATTCGGTAGGTGTTAATGATATAGATAGAACACATTTTCTCGCTTTTTTCGCGATCACAATACTTCCTCTACCCTACGTACGTACAGAGAGGTGGCGGCATCTCGGAAACCTGAGGATACTTCCGGAAGTCGTCAGCAACCTGCGGGGGCCACTGGGCTTCCTGGAGGAGCTGGGCTGGCAGTGATGCCAGCCACCACGTAAAATGGGCGCACTAGACGCCTGGTTGCGGAAACCAGCCCGATCGTACAAGTACAAGTACCCTACGTACGTACGTATCGTACAACAGGGTCGAAAAAGTAAAAATATACACTGTGAACCGCTGAATTTGGGGGTAATGGAGGTTACTCAAATAAACACTTACCAGCCTTGTTTACTAAGTACTTCAGGGAAGGCAAAATCCTCCCCTCCTTAGTGTTCTGCTGCAGAAAGAAAAGCACCATCAGGCTGAGTGAAAAGTTTGTGATCCATCGCCCCGGGTGGGGGTTGGTGAGGCCCTCGGTCTGCGCCCAGCGCCGCACGAGGCAGGTCAGCGGGCGGACGTGCGGGTCGAGGGAACCGTACATGTATAGCAGTTCTGACATGTATACCCCTGACCTGAAGAGGAAAGAAAAGATTGAGATGATGCTAAGGGCTTGCCATTTTTTAATAAAAAAAAATTATAATGATGATAAAGCAAAAGTTAAAAGCGCCATCTAATTTTAATCCACTTGAAACTATCCGGCACCGTTTAGTTTTAAGAGAATATGAAGGTATTATCAATTTTGTCTTAGTTAATAAAAGAACACACCAAAAACCGAAAGAAAAAGAATAAAGATTATTACAAAAGTCAGATCTGTTAAACATTCCTGTATCAGCAACACACAGTGGACAGACGACTTGGTGAAGGTCGTGGGAGGCAGCGCAGGACTGGTCGTTGTAGAAATCCTTGGGGGAGGCCTTTGTACCGCAGTGGACGTCTTTCGGCTGATATGATGATGATCAGCGACATACACACAAACACACACACACATAAAGTTCTTTACTATTAAGTTTTCTATATTAATAGGGTGACTTTTAATTGGTTCTTGATAGCAAAGGATACGAATGTACTCGTGTTTGCATACAACTTTTCCAAAGAAACTATATGTCAAATCGGAAAAAAATTTTGGTCATTTATAAATTATTTGCCAATTTGATAATATAATTTTATCGAGGACCAAATTTTTTTCCCTGATTTAACATATAGTTTCTTTGGAAAAGTTGTTTCTAATCACGAGTACATGCATATCTTTTGTTATCAAGAACTAATTAAAAGTCACCCTGCATAGATAGGCTACACATTGAAGAGTAATTATTGTACTAGTGCTTTAAACATTTTTTATATTGCATTTTGTTTATTTAAATACCTACATGTGCTTTAGGTATCACCTACCTTGAGATTCAATAGTCTTTGACTTCTGTAAAAGACATCAAAACGATATCAACTAGATACTTACATGTTGTTATAGCAGAGGTCAAGGTCAAGGTCGGCAAGTGCATGCGTGCACTTGAGTATGGGCACGCGCGCGTTCAGTATGCGCTGCGTGCGGACCGCTCCCGCGCATCGGAGCTCCACCACCGTGGCTAGCAACTCCATATGCCGGTACCAAGGAGACCGGCCACCGTCAGACTTCTTTTCTTGGTATATTAGACGTTTTTCTGGGTCGTACTGGAAATTGTAATTTGAAACTTAAAAGAAATAAATCAAATTACAATGGAATTCATTCCATGTCTTTCAAGGCATTCAGAATAATATGTGAATTTCCATGAGAAAATAACAGCACAACAGACTTCATCATCATATCAGCCGAAAAACGTCCACTGCTGGACAAAGGCCACCCCCAAGGATTTCCACCACGACCGGTCCTGTGTTGCCCGCATTCAGCGGCTTCCCGCGACCTTCACCAGGTCTTCGGTCCACCGCGTGGTATGCCTACGCTACGTTTTCCGGTGCGCGGTCACCACTCGAGAACTTTACTGCCCCACAGGTCATCTGTTCTACGAGCTATGTGCCCTGCCCACTGCCACTTCAGTTTAACGATTCTGTGATTACTTTGGTTCTTCTGCGAATCTCCTCATTTCAGATTCGTACGCGAAGGGAAATTCCGAGCATAGCTCGCTCCATTGCCTTTTGGGTGACCTTTACACCAGACTTCAACATTATATAAACTGGTAACATTAAGGTATTATTATTGGAAAAGTAAAGTTAAGTGGTTAAGTTCTAGATATTTTGAATTTATTTTATTTAGGTAGGTACATCATCGCCCAAGTACAAATCATCGTAATCAAGCACAACAAAATCTAGTGATTTGGTTATAGAAGGATGTAATTTTTTATAGGTACATCTTGTAGAGCAAATGGTTTCTGTAGAAAGTGTTTTTTATTTTCACAGCTGATAATAATAAGAGTGGATGATTTTGTGAACACAAACTAGGCCCTGTTGCTTTTGACGAGTTTCAAGTGGTCATAGTTAGGGGCGGGCTCGGGTCGCAAACGACTTCCTGGAGTGACCTCAGGTAACCGAAGTGTACGACCCTGTACTGTGCTAGCCTCCTTGCAGTAGGCTGTAGGCAGGTAGTCCCCTCACTAAGTGGAAACATGTCAAATTTCTCACATCTCTCCCTACAACTAAACACAGAGCCCTCTAATATTCTATCAAAAAGCTAAGATAACTATTGTAAAGCTATTTTGCGTTCTAGATATTTTTATTATGTACAATGTACATTATAGAACAAAGACAAATTATACTACAATAGTTTAATTATGCTTCTCAGAGTTGAATAAAGGCACATGAAACTAAAAGGCTTATGAAAGTATTTTGTTGATCTGGCAATGGATCCCAATCTTGATTACCCCACTTAATAGTACAGGGTGTCGGGCTTCATATGGATCAAAGGAAAACTATTAATACAGTACCTACCTCATGGGCTATTCAAAACACCTCCATGTCCGCGTAAGTCTCACGGTGTTCGAGATATTCGCGTTTTAATTTTCAGATTTTGTATGAAAAATATATTTGCCCGACAATGACATAAATTTGTAAAAAAAAACATCATACAATTCCTAGCTGAGCACAACCATTGATCTTTTATTCAACCAGCAGCACGATACTTAACATCAAGCCTCCAGCCGGTAAAGTAAGCCTCAGCAGCACAGCAGTCCCGTCGTACTGAAGTTTAATCAGGAGCATTGCAACCCGAGATGTCGAG
Organism: Coleophora flavipennella; assembly: GCA_947284805.1. Lineage (NCBI taxonomy): Eukaryota > Metazoa > Arthropoda > Insecta > Lepidoptera > Coleophoridae > Coleophora > Coleophora flavipennella. The sequence continues at coordinate 10,636,246 of OX369286.1, forward strand.
TTTCCTGGCCTGCTACTTCACATTCGGGCAGCAGCAAGTTGTCGACAGCCACACGCTAATTCTGCGCGCATCACCTGCTTTCCTTGCCCTGACGCCTGACGCCTGCCTCCATTCCGACTTACCGAGAACGACGGCACCCGCGACATTAGACTGTCAGCTCCAATTTGCTCCGGTCTAGGAGGGTGAGTAATGTGGTGGCAACTGCAGTGACTCGCCAACACAAGCAACAAGAGGACAAAAGAAATACGATACCTAGAACGCTTTATCATTTCTTCAATTCTAAGTATAAATATAAGTACCAACCATTAACGGTTGGTCCAGAGCCGGACCCCAGCTGGCAGAGATATATCTCTCTTTGCTCTCAAAGAGTAGGAACACACAGTTCCTACAAAATAAATAAACCTAATCTAATCTAATGATATAGCAGTCAGAGTACTATTTACATGACTCACCATTTTCTGATTCACTTCATTGGTTACAACCAGATCTAAATCACAGCCCATCTTTCCAAATCCGTTTACAGATGATCCAAATGGTCTGACAGCAATGTTTGCATACATACTCTCAAATAACATCTCCAACTAAAATAAACAAATTCATTTATATAGATATGTAGTGGTACATTGCATATTTGTCTTTGTAATATTTCTATTTCTTACTAATATTTTTTTCGGACAGTCAAAACATAATATAAACAATGCAAAGTGCATATATGTTTGATCCTTGTGTTTTGTTTGTCTGGGCTAATTTTTACTTACACCCCCCATGAACAATTGGTAGTTGAGTGTATTAATGAATATTTTAAAAGTTTTCTAATTAGAAATAATCAATCACATAATTTTGGCACAAGCTTTTATTTCAGTTCAAGTCCAACGACACAAGTTATCAGCCAGCAAGTATTGGGCTGCACATTATTGGGATGCAATAATGCATGTTTCCAAATTTAATAAGGGCAACCTAACTAGGAGTCTATTGAAAACAATAGACGATCATGGGAGTTTGATTTCCACCTCCAAAGTTCATCATCAAATACCAAAACAATCTATAGTCACCGGGAAAATGGCTTCATACCAAATTTTTGCACAATCTGACCCCAGGAAGTCATAGTAAAATAAAATTTCAAGATTTGACCCATACAAGTAACTAAAAAAATAATAAATAAACTTGTCATGAAATAGAATAAAAGCTTGTAAAAAGTATTATTTAGTTAAAAAAAATCTTATAAAAATAACAACAAGTGTGCTCACAGACAAGCAACACATGTGATTGGCAGCACTTAAACTAATAGTAACATAAAATATACCAACCTGCCTTGCAACCATATATCTCAATCTCACACTTAAATCATTTAACACAGTTCTGTCATACAACAACTGTATTTGATCTGAAACAGTTTTGCAATGCAGCAGCTCTTCAAATAGCATGTCCTCATCAAACCTTTCTGTACCATTTGTAATTATCAGTGATGTTTTCGGTGTATCAAATTTTGCCTTTTTATTGTTTATAGCTCTGAACCATAAGAAAGGAGACTGTAGTGCCATTACTTCTGCATCTTTTTGGTGGCCACTACATGACTGGATTACTTCTTTAAGGTTATCTTCTGATTCAAACTCGATGAGCATAAAATGCTGGAAGATTGAAAGGGCTTTTTAGACACATAATTTGAAACAATTAGTGTAGATCAGCAGTTCCCAAATGGTGCACCATGGCAAGTAGGTCATGGGCACCGCAAGATATTTACTAGTGACTGGGTTCACAGAGTTTGCTGTTAGGTATGAATATTTCACTAAATATTCCCTACAGAAAGCAAATACTTTAAGCTCACATAAGCTTTCTTTCTGCCTTTCTCTAGCACTGTAGCACCAAAAGGGCTGGACCAATAGTGAAGGGAAGGTTCAGGAACCCCTGATGTAGATATTGTATAGCTTGTAAATTACCTCATCTTCGCTATTCTTATAGTGATGAACTCCTTTGATAGAGGCATACTTAGAACAGTACCCATATAACTCATTGAAAGAAGATTCAGAATTCACTTGGACTATTAAACTCCGGCGAGCTTCTGCTCTTCTCAGAGCCGCGACCTCGTCAAAGGTGACTATTCTTTTTGGCACTTCTGAAATGTAAATTAAACTTAGTGCTACCTTGAAACCAATCATAGATCTAATTTATTGACATAACCTCAACTCACCTGAATATTTTTTGACAAACAAACAATTACACAATGGTAATGAAGCCTTCCAAGTCTTCCTTAGGGCGTAGACTTTTGCTATATTTGTTACTGTTTGAAATAATACGGACATTTTCAAAAAACTTGCCAAAAACCTTCTTTGAAATCCATGAAATCAAAACTTAAGAAAGTGCGGTTATTTTGCACGAAATAGACTAATGTTACAATACAAAACGAGGAAAAAAAAAGAAAATTTGTGTGGCCCCATTGCACTTCTAACATTCAAATATACCAGAAACTATACAAAGAAAACGTAGTATAGTAAATCGGATCATAAAGCCGCAGTCACACGTACGTAGCTATTTCACAGATTACTAATTAGTTACTGGCTATTTGTAGCTGGGCATTTTTTTCTAAACAGGACCCATACTAAAAATTAAGAGTTTTTTTTCAGTAACAATATATCCATGAAATGAAGCATTTAGGGGGTTCTATATAGATTTTCCTGTCTAAATTTAATAAAAGTTGAGCTAAATATCGTTACAATTGCGTTGTATAACGCTTTAAATCAAGTCAACCCACAACTTTTATTCCATTTCGTTACCAAAGATATTTGAAGGTTATAAATAAAATATACACAATTAAAGGTATTAAAGGGCTTTATTTTAGTCAAAAACTTATTATTATTCTCAATAACCAAAAATTTGAGGTATATTTAATAAAATATCCTATTTCTAGGCACATTTCTAATCCTTTCGTTACCACATAGTTGAAATGGCAAATTACTTTCATTCTTACAAGTTATACAATAAATTTTAATATGCTTCAAGATCAAATTTAAGATCAACAAAATAAAATGCCTCTTTGAACAACAAAAAAACAAAATAACTATAAATGAAGTGAAAAACTATAAAAATACAACATTCATGGAATGGACGGTAACATATAAGGGAACGGTAACAGAATTATAAGGCAGTAGCCATTAATACAGGGTTATTTGTAATTCATTCAAAACCTCTCAAGTTGAACAAATTTTGTTCTACAACTTTTTTTTTTTAAATGAAACACAAATAAACTTATTTTACTTTTTATTACAGTTTTTCTTTTTAACATTATTTTGTCATGTAAGTATACTACAAAGTAAGTTTTAAAATATGGCATTGACAAATATGAAATAACAAAATCTGCTTACCAGTTTTAAGTTAACTGCATAAAGGTTCTCTTAAATTTATAAGTATTAAGGTTTAACAATCACAGCATAGAACAATATATAGGAACTTCCGCAACTTCGTCTACGTCGAATTTCAGATCTACTATCTTCTACTCGATAGCCCCGGCATTTTTGTTGTTAATTTTTTCTTAACTCTTTCCAAGTCCTTCTTTTTTGTATTTCATATTTTTGTGGATCATTTTTAATCCTTTCACGATACCGTTTTTGTTTTTCTGCTGGTGTAAGCTTACGTTTGATTTCTTTAGGCTCCATATCTAAAACAAAAAGAAATGAGTATAGTAAATATATAAATGATCAGCCATTTTAGATTTCTTAATATTTATGAAAAAAAAATTTATTGATAATTTATATTAATGTTTATTAATGGTTTATATTAACTGATAGAAGATATTAAATTGATGATCTGATTTGTAAAATAAAGACCTTTGAGATAAAACTACATTATTTTATTATAATATCGTTTTTAAAATATTATACTTACAGAATGATTTTTCTTAGTAAAATTGAATTTTAAAAATAAATGCAGTATGCTTACGACTTTATGTTTCCATTCCGTTACTTTTCGGATTCCCTTTATACGTTACTACAGATATTGAAACGGAATGGAAGTAACGAAACAAGCATATGCTAACTCTTTAAAATCTAAAATATATATGTTTGTTGTGATAATCTATTGTTTTTTTACATAAATCCAGTATTGTGAATAGTCAGTTAATGGAGAACAGTGATTTTAGCTTAAAAACTAAAGAAATAAAGTCAAAATGTCGTACAAACCTTGGTAACGGATGATGGAAATTCAATGTGCACCTCAAGCTCACCCAACTATCTCGGTCGAATTCAACACACAACTGACGATTCAAAATGGCGTATTGAGGTTGTCATATCAAGAAAAATGTTGCCAGATCTAAATAATAACTTTCTTTGGTAGTTTTTTTATTGTATCATGAAAATATAGCATACGGTAACGTATATGGGAATTCCACTTTTCTTATTCACCGGACATTAATAAAATGTGTTTTTTAGTGTTAAAAGTACTATTCTATTCAAATTTGAAGTGTTCTTTTCCAAGTTCTGTTCTAAAAAAATACTATAACAAAAAAATATATTATTAAATTATAGTAATTTAACTTAACAGACCATTATTTAGTTGTAGTTTCAACGTTGGACGCAGGAAAAATGAGGGGGTTAGATGAACTAAATTTGATTTAATAATGCTTAAATAGTTGTATTTTGTGGATATTTCTAATTTATTATAGTGTCCATATTTTCCTTTTATGAAACAAAAGCTTAAAAAATCTAAATCTCAAAAGTGATAGTGTAAAAATAAGCTGTTAAGAAACCGGACACGTCAAAAACACAAGGTACAACTTTAGAAAAAAATGCCCAGCTGTTACTTTTCGCCAGCGAAAATTACAACTCTGTGCGGTGTAGCATGGTGCGGGTGACAGTTGTCAGTATGACGTTGATATCTGACAAGTACCACATGACAGGGATGTGACGTTATGCTATCGTGATGTTAACGCCTCAGAACAATAACTAAAGCATAGAGGGAGCGTCAAAATTACAATATATCTTTTCTCTTCTCTCTTACTATCGAACATTGTAAGATAAAAATATACATAAGATCAGTTTATGCTTAAAGCTACATGGACACTCCAAAATTGTCAAATGGTCACACTTGGTCTCTTTTTATACGACCAATTCGAAAATCTACCCAGTTATTAATTCTGTCAACCTTAGGGTGACGAGGGGTTGAGGTCGCAATCTAGAGAGCGAGCGGCAGGGAGTGTCTATACTGTATGTTAGTACTAATATATACTTTGCTTTAGGTTGTATTTTAATGTAGTCGTATATTCTATCGTGAGTGATGTAGATATTTCATATCGATATTTCGACTCTTAATTTCAAGAACGTTTCGTGTTCTGTTTTAGAATGCCTTCAAACGTTGCTGTGCTTTGTATAGAAATGTTTTGGATTTGAATTATTTTAATATTATAAAATATTCCAGCTACCTATATTAGGATAAATCTTATCGTTTTATTACTTTCAACTATACATTACTACTACATAACATTACTTTCAAATTAACAAAATTTTTGTAGGACCGTTAACTGAGGCTTCTACTCATCATACTTAACAACTTTCTTCTTTTCTTTAAAGTTGTTCAGTATGGTGAGTAGAAGCCCCAGTTAACGGAACTTGCACCAATTTTGTTTCAGCTTGTATAGTACAAGTATAATTTAGCAAGATAGTGTCTATCTGAGCTTTGTTTATTTACAAATAATCAAAGTATCTGAATTTAACTGCGGACGGAACTAATTGGCGAAACTATACGGGTTTCTTGTTTTACTAAGGTAAAATGCAGATAAATAAACCTAATTGTAACTTACGATTCTTTAAAAATACTACTTTAAAATTTGCTTTAAATTTTATCAACATTCGTTTTCATCCATGGAAAATTATTCACAGCAAAAAAAGTTATCGATATCTCTGGTAATTATGGCACTTCACTAGCCTTGCGTTAAAAGTGGACAATTGCGAAAAACTAATAATAATATATATCTATCCTGCTTTATCACACTAACTGGGTAATAAGTGTGAATAATGTAACTAGAATGAATTTGACGCTCTCTATGCTTTAGTTTTGCTTGCTCTGAGGTTATCGCTAACGGTACTCATAACATTAATCTCGTTATCTTTATTGTTCAAAATTTTTTTTTTTAATAAAACATTTTTGAATTTCAGATTTTAGCGGATTTTTTGGCGGGATTTGTGGCGAACGCAATAGCAGTTTATTTTTATTGTTTTCTGCTAGAATTTGCTTCGAAAAGAGGTGTTTTGGAGAAAATCGTCTGGCGCACGTGAGCAATGTGAAGAACAAGAAGATAAAATGAAGGAGGACGTTTTCACGTCCGGATGTGAAAACCCAATTTACACTGGGTGTAGTTTTATAGACACCCTACTGCAACTGGGTGTTCCACCTCAGAATGAGGCTGCTGAAAATGCTGTCAAGAACAAGATTAGTAATGCACCGGCGCTAATATTGCAAATCAAAAAACAAAAGAAGATTCATCAATGAAGACCGTCTCAAAATGGCTTTTGTACCCAGAGACGTTAATATATTCTTAAAAAAAGTTTTTAGCAGGTCTGTTTATGTTTGAGGTTATAGAAACTTGTTTACCGATAACTGAAATCAAGAAAAATTACAGCAATGGGGACGCGTTTATTGCAAAGGCTGCTAATTCCTTTACGTACTAAAACATACAGGTACGTCACGCCTAATTTTGCACTAGTAAACGCAGTTGTTTGTGCGGATACCAACATCTTAGTTCTCAGAAGCTATGCGAAGAACAAAGACAGAGGAAAGGACAAAAAGAGCAAGGGTGTTAAGGTCGAAATCAATCCGGCAATGATGTCGGAACTTGTACCTGTAGAGAAAATGAGAGAACGATGCCAGGCAGCTATAGAGAAAATGAAGGAAGATTTTGCTAAGAATTTATCACTACGCTCCACCACGGGCTCTATAGAATCTCTCCCTATTAAGTTTGAAGGCAAAGACTACGAGTTGCAAGAACTAGCTCAAATCGTGCGGAAAAATCCAAAGACTATTGTTATTAACTTCGCCTCGTTTCCACAAGCAATACCAGATGTTTTGAAAACAATTAGCACTTCAGGGTTAAATCTGAACCCTCAACAAGATGGTACAACACTTTTTGTGCCTGTGCCCAAGGTCACCAAAGAACATAGAGAAGCACTAGCTAAAAATGCTAAAGCTTTATATATCAAATGCAGAGATGCACTCAAAGATGTACAAAACGATTACATGAAGAAGGCAAAGAAACAAACAGGTGTGTCCGAGGACTTGGTTTTTAATGTCACAAAACAGATTTCTGCATTATGTGATGAATATCAAAGTGAAGCTAAAAATATTTATGAAGCTAAGCATACAGAGTTAGTGGGAAAGTAGTATGTTGTTTAAATTTTTTTCATATAATATTTTTGATAAGTTAACTGTTCATAATAAAATATACTTACTAGCTGTAAGTAGTCATTAAAATAAAATTGCTTTTGATTAAATATATGTTTGTAACATCCTTCTTTCCATTTTATCCAAATCATTCTTTTAACTTAACTAGTAAATAATTGAGGATAAGTTCTAATTCCATTAAATTTTTCGGCTAATATGATGATGATAAAGCTCTAATTTAAAACCAATCTTAAGTTGTTTAAGCTTTTATTACATAATTAATTATTAAATAAACATACCCTTACATATTATTGTGTCTTAAACTCATAAAATCTTGGTAGAAAGTCGGAAATTACATCAATTACCTAAATTTATATACAAACAATACTTTGAGTTATGCAAGACAAGACAGGTTTACAAATATATAGTTGAACCCTATTCTTTCAGATAAAGAGGTTCTTATTGATGACCTTCATTTAGTAAAAAATCACATCAACTTACATATTTCATTACTATATTATAAACCCTAAAATATGTGTCTATCTGTTTGTTGCTATAAACTACAGAATCGATTTTACTGAACTCTGTTCTACATATTTGTTTGGAGGAGTGTGGCATAGTGACTAATATAAATATATTTAAGTTAAAATGTTCTAATATATTTTCGGTTTGTATTTGCATCCTCTATTGAAAAACACATAGGTTATTTTACTGAACTCTGTTCTACATATTTGTTTGGAGGAGTGTAGCATAGTGACTAATATAAATATATTTAAGTTAAAATGTTCTACTATATTTTCGGTTTGTATTTGCATCCTCTATCGAAAAACACATAGGTTATTTTACTGAACTCTGTTCTACATTTTTGTTTGGAGGAGTGTGGCATAGTGACTAATATAAATATATTTAGGTTAAAATGTTCTAATATATTTTCTGTTTGTATTTGCATCCTCTACCGAAAAACACATAAGTTTAATCGTGTTTTAGAATAAAATGTATACAGTTATTTAGCTACGCCAAAAGGTTCGTATCTAAACACAGAGTTAAAGTAAAGGGTGGAGAACAACATAGGATACTTTTTTTCCTGGAAAAATGGACAGTTTCCTAAGGAATCTGGAAAAAAAATCTTTTCTGCAAATTGAGCCATGGTGTCAAATGTAAAAATATGTTTCATATATCTATTTGCACGTTCGCGAGTTGCAGCGGCTCGCACACCACACACCCTCAAAGAATGTAACGGGCAAAAGCTAGTAATTAAATTATGCATATTAAATAATACGAGTTAATATATCCAGCTTTTAATGACCAAATATTTTATGCAATGTGATTCTGTACTAATTCATTGACTCCACGTTTCCTTGACCAGTCTTATGTGTCATGGTTCACTCCATTCCTGGGGGCAGGGGCTCCAGTGGGTTGTGCGACGGAGGTGGTGTGAATGGTGGTGGCTCCTGTTGAGAAAAACCACATTTTAATGGAAATCCCTGAAAGCTAATGAGAACCCTCAGGGCCGTTTATCTTATTACCGGAATGTCCAGTCGGTCAATTAGGTCTACTTCCTTGAACATCTACATCTTATCAATATCTTTGTATGTTTCCGAGACCTTTCTTAAGAGTCCAACAAAATGGGTCTACCTATAGTACCACATCGATCGGCCGCATACCATACCAAACATATTTCTGATTCTCATGGAATTGGACTAAAACACACCCTGGACACTTCATACAACGGGCCAGAAATTACATTTCAAAAAGCGAATGACGGCACGAACAAAATGGCGGCGAAATCCTATACGTTCGACAACTAAACTGTAACCAATATGAATCAACCTGGGTGGCGAGGGGGTGAGGTCGCAATCTAGAGAGCGGTAGAGAGTGTCCATACTGTATGTTAGTACTAATATATATATACTTTGACTAAAGACTGAATCCTAACCATAATAGATGGCCACCAAACATTGGTTAGGCTCCATTTTATACATGCGGTCTTAGTAATCAACCTGCTTTGGATGCTGCTGGACAAAGGCCTCCCCGAAGTTGTGGAGGGGATTGCCATAATCGCCACGCTTGGCAGGCGGGTTGGCGACCACAGTGTGCAGTGTACTCCAGTACTCCAGTTTAGTCGCCACGCACCCTCGGGAAGAAATGGATTGGTGCTGTTCTAGGGTGGCAACCACAGGCCATGCAGTCTTAGATCACATATAAAATAATAATGTTCTGACAACTGTTTGACAGGAGACAAGGATAGAAATACAAGATGAGCCCAAATTAATCACCCTAATGAAATAGCTTATTTTTTTTTACAAATGGCGTTTCCTGTCATCCTGATATTATAAATTGTGTAGTAAACTAATGTAAAATACACCACAATAAACATGGAGCGCTTTACACAGCACGCGACACTGTGGACTTGGGGAGAAACACTTTTACAGGCCGTGTTATCTCCCGTTTTGGCGCCTTGGCCTACAAGCCTACAGGTGTCGACTTTTTTTCTCTAGTTTATGTAAACAAGCAACAGACTCTGGCTAAAATACTTACAAGTACAGGGAGAACCGCGCAAGTACGAGTACACCTCCGTGAGGAAAAAGAGTGACTATGTTCGGATACTTTTGACTGTGACCGTGAATCTCGTTCTATTGTATCTGATCTAATTTTGTTTTGTCGGTCTTTTTGTTCTGACTTTACGATGCCACTTGTACACTAATAAAATAATACCTGCGGCGCCATGACGGCGGCGACGTGCGCCGGCAGCAGCGCCTGCTCGGGCGGCGACAGCGTGGCCAGGTGCGCGCGCAGCGACGACATCAGCGCGGGCGACACGGCGTGCAGCGCGCGCGGGGGCAGCGCCACGAGCAGGCTTACAGAGGGAGGTGTGAGCCGCTCGCAACATTTCACCCAGCCTTCCCACGCCACTTTGTTCGTCCACACCTGGTCATCAAACAATTTTTCTCAAAAATACGCGGAAATTTTATCGCTACCTTCAAAAAAAGAATACGCGGAGTATCACATTTACGTGCGTACAGGGCATTTTTTTTTAAAACGCCAGTTAAAAAATTCAAACAACGAGTTTGATTTTTAAAAAAACTTCAGAAATGGATTTTCATACATTTCTGTAGTCTTTGCTATGAACAATAAAAGAGCGAAGAAGTTTTTAATAAGTAGTTATTAATTTTACAAAGCATTACATCTCTATCAAAAAGCGTCGGTGGCTCAGCCGGTAACGACTCGGTTCTTCTAACCAGAGGTACCGGGTTCAAATCTGGACGGCCAATGTACCAATGAGTTTTGAAAAAACTTACGTACATACTTAAAGATTGCTTTAACCGTGAAGGAAAACATCGTGAGGAAACCTGCACACGCCTGCGATGAAACTCGAAGGTTGTGTGTGAAGTTGACCAACCCGCACTGGGCCCGCGTGGTCTACTAAGGCCTGATCGCCCTAATTCAGGGTAGGCTCGAGCCCCTCGGTGGGGACGTATATGAGCTGATATGATGACATCTCTTTAAACTATGTAAGCTTGTCACGTTCACTGCGTTATATCTTTGGTTGTATTGTTGTGATGTCATTACCTCCTTCTCTAAGAGAAGCTGCAACAAGTTGAGCACGAAGGGCGCGAGCGCGGGGTACAAGGTCAGCGCTTGCAGCACCGACCGCATCATCAGTACTGGGACCTCAGACTCTTCAGAAAGCCGTTGGAGTACGCCACTTATCACCTGGTGAACAAGAGAACAATATAGATATGCAAGGTCAGCGGTGTTCCTCCTTCCAAGTAGTAGGAAGTAGTGTTTTAGGGTCTTAGAGGAGGAAAGGGCAGGTCCAATTAATAAAATGTATATGATTTCCACCAACACTATTCAACTAATTAGTAAACTTGTAGAACAGCACTTAATTATATAAAAAATATATGAAGTAAAAAAACGTAGAATATTAGTACAAGGCGACGCCGACGATATTTTGCTCTTAAAATGTTGAAAAACCTAGGCGTGACGTCATAGATTTGCAGCGTCATTTATGTACCTACCCATTTTGTGATTTTGGTGAACTAAAAATTATTTTTTTCTCGACTTGGCGGGGGCACTGCCGTGCCCCCAGAAAGACTTGATGGATAACAACCTAGTAAAGTTTTACAGTTTCAGTAGGAGGGCGATATAGTGATAAAGAGTTCATAATTTATTTTTGATTCTGTCATCATCCGCCGAATACAAAACATACAAATATGTTGCCAAAACAAAAAGAGGTGGTAATAAAAATCGATAAGAAGAGACAATAATAAAAATAGGTAAATAAATAAATTAAGACGTGCAAACCGCCCAGTTTATTAATAAATTATTTGCATTTAGGTTAAAGGTAAAAGAAGTATGGCTTCGTCACAGATAGCAACAGAAAACCCGCTTCAACGGCCAAATTGCGTAATCGGCCGCATACACGTTAACAACCCATAAATGTCCCCACTGCTGGCACATCCTTCACTCACTCTCCCCAGACTCGGGAAGGTTAGACCATACTCCACACGCAGACAAAGATTACATAATAGTTACTTCGTACCAGATTCATACCTACATAGTTGGGGAAATAATTAAATAAAACAATAATTATGAACGACTCATCAAATGAATAGGTAGGTACGTACCCTACCTACGCAGTTGGGGAAATATCGAAATAATTATATAAAACAATAATTATGAACGACTTATCAAATGAATAGGTACGTACGTAACCTACCTATGTAGTTGGGGCAATATCGAAATAATAAAATAAAACAATAATTATGAACAACTTATCAAATGAATAGGTAGGTACGTAACCTAACTACGTAGTTGGGGAAATATCGAAATAATAAAATAAAACAATAATTATGAACGACTTATCACATGAATAGGTAGGTACGTAACCTACCTACGTAGTTGGGGAAATGTCGAAATAATAAAATAAAACAATAATTATGAACGACTAATCAAATGAACAGGTAGTTACGTTACCTACCTACATAGTTGGGGAAATATCGAAATAATAAAATAAAACAATAATAAAATTATTAACGACTTATCAAATGAATAGGTAGGTACGTAACCTACCTATGTAGTTGGGGCAATATTGAAATAATAAAATAAAACAATAATTATGAACAACTTATCAAATGAATAGGTAGGTACGTAACCTAACTACGTAGTTGGAGAAATATCGAAATAATAAAAATAAAACAATATTTATGAACGACTTATCACATGAATAGGTAGGTACGTAACCTACCTACGTAGTTGGGGAAATGTCGAAATAATAAAATAAAACAATAATTATGAACGACTAATCAAATGAACAGGTAGTTACGTAACCTACCTACGTAGTTGGGGAAATATCGAAATAATAAAATAAAACAATAATTATGAACGACTTTATCAAATGAATAGGTAGGTACGTAACCTAACTACGTAGTTGGAGAAATATCGAAATAATAAAATAAAACAATAATTATGAACGACTAATCAAATGAACAGGTAGTTACGTTACCTACCTACATAGTTGGGGAAATATCGAAATAATAAAATAAAACAATAATAAAATTATTAACGATTTATCAAATGAATAGGTAGGTACGTAACCTACCTATGTAGTTGGGGCAATATTGAAATAATTTGGACGTATCTGTGAGCGATGCCGAGGTGTGCGGCGCCGGCGGCGAGTGGTCGCTACTGCGTCGGGACAGGCGGGCGCGCGATGGCGGTGGGGTACTGCTGGCCGCACGTGCGCCGCTGCAGCTTGAGCGGATAACTAAGTTTGAAACGCCCGAGGGTGAGGACCTCTGGGGAAAGTTTCAACTACACGGACAGAACATATGTGTATGTGTCGTATACTTTCCTCCTAAAACCAAAGATGACACTTACATGAAGTGGTTTCAAAGTGCTGAATCTGTGTGTGCAGCCCATGATCCATCGAGAATATTAATATTCGGTGACTTTAATTTATATAGTGCTAGCGATCATATTAATAATTATTACGAATTTTTCAGAGCCTTGTGTAACCTGGAGCAGTATAATAGCGTGTTGAATGTAATGGAGAGAAAGTTAGACTTGGTGCTGACGAGCACGGAGCTGCACGACACCGTGGCGGTGCGCGCCGCCGCGCCCGACGAGCAGCTCACCAAGGTGGACCCTCTACATCCGCCCTTAATGGTGCGCATTGGGTACAGACTCTTTCCCAAGGTAACGCGACAGGAACCGTCTAATATACCATCAGAGCACGACTGGAACTTTCCCAAGGGAGACTTCCAAACCCTGTACCTCATGATCAAGGAACTAAATTGGCACGAACTATTTGAGTACCCAGAAGTAAATGACGCATTAGGTTTCTTTTATCAATGTCTCTACAATATATTCGACCACTGCATTCCCAAAAAAATCCGGAAGCCCTCGAGTAACCGTACCTATCCGGTCTTTTACACGAGTGGTATAATCCGGGACATTAAGCTGAAAGGCGCAGCACATCGTAGGTGGAAACAGACTGGCGACGAGTCAGCCCGGTCTGAATTCGAAGGACTGAGGCGTAAACTAAAAATAGACACGAGAGTAGCTCACCGCGATTACAATAAGACTATATCATGTAACCTAAGTCACGATCCCAAAAAGTTCTGGGATTACATAGAAAGCCTGCGTAGCAAGGGTGGGTTAGAACCCAAGGTCAAGCTGGCGGACGCGGAGTACACGGGTCCTGGCGCGGCCGCCGCGTTCGCGGAGCACTTCAGCTCCGTGTTCGCGCCGGACGTGCCCGCGCTTGACCCCGCGCCCGCCAGCGCCGCGCCGCCCGCTAACAGCCGCCGCGTGCACCTTCACAGCTTTACTGAGGACGATGTACGTCGCGCAATAAAGAAACTGAAGCCAGGCACCTCGCCTGGACCAGATGCCGTACCAGCCTATGTCCTCAAGGGTTGCACAGATGAGCTAATCCAACCTGTAACATACATATTTAACCTGATTGTGGGGACGGGCCAATATCCGGCGGTTTGGAAGAAATCTCGCGTTACTCCCATTCCTAAATCAGGGCCCAAGGATGAGGTACAAAATTATCGGCCAATCGCGATCCTATGCTCACTAGCCAAGGTCTTCGAGACGGCTCTGCATGCGCAGTTACTGCCACAATGTCTGCCGTATATTACAGCCGCCCAGCACGCATTCCTGCCGAAGCGCTCAGTGGCCACCAACCTAGTCACACTTGTGGACCTGTTGTCCTACCACATGGACGTGGGGTCCCAGGTGGATGTTATCTACCTGGATTTCCAAAAAGCATTCGACCGGGTTCACAATGACGTGCTACTAATGAAGCTGAGTAACATGGGCTTCACTCCTCGACTGCTGAAATTATTCGCGTCCTATCTGCGTGATCGCCAACAGTTTGTGAAATACGGCCCCTATATTTCCAACTGTTACCACACACGGTCAGGTATAAGTCAGGGTTCGAACCTAGGACCTCTGCTCTTTGTACTCTTTATCAATGATCTCCCGGAGGCCGTACGCGACTCGGCAATATTTATGTTCGCAGACGATGTAAAATTAGTGAGGGCATGTAGAACACAGGCGGACTGCGACGCTCTGCAAAGAGACCTCGATAAAGTGCATAGCTGGAGCCTAAAAAATAAACTGTTTTTTAACCCTAACAAATGCGAGTCTATGACCTACGCGCGCTCGCGCACCCCATTACAGCACCAGTACACGATCGGCGGCGCGGCGGTGACGCGCGTGCGGGAGGTGCGTGATCTTGGCGTGCTTTTTGACGCGGAGCTCACGTTTCGCCAGCAGGCGCAGCGCGTCGCCGCCGCCGCCCATCGTCGCCTGGGCTTTGTGCTGCGGAATACCACGCCTCTATCTCCCGCGGCCACTAGGTCAGTCTATGATGCGTTAGTTAGGAGTGTTCTGGAGAATAACGCAGTGGTCTGGAGCCCGCATGAGGATAAATATGTCCTCATGTTGGAGCAGATCCAAAAGAGGTTTTTACGATCTCTATATAAGAAAAAGTATGGATATTATCCATATATGTATCCAACACTGTTTATCCAGGGGCAACTCGGTTACCAGTCGCTGGAGATCAGGCGATACCTTGCCCTAGCCAAGTTCGTGATACACGTAATAAGAAATAAAATCGACTGCGTCTCACTAGTAGAGCAACTGACGAGACTGTCTGTACCCAATGTAGCGCGGATGCTGTACCTGCGGCCCCGCGACCGGCCCCTGCTGGCCGAGGCCCCCGCCCGCACCGTGGCCCGGTCACAAGCCCCCGCCGCTCGTGCTAGAACCCTCCTCAACTCCGTGCTCCTCGCAGCGCCACAGTGTGATCTGTTTGCGTCTGGGATGGCATGTTTGATGACAGAGTGCAAGAGAATGCTAGAGATGAATGCCAGAGAAAGCACTATTCCTAGTTAACTAATTTAATTTATTAATAATTATAGTATGTTCTCTTTTTGACAATTTTACATTGATAATTACATTTTTATATAAATAACTACTTATTTTTTGACATTATTGACTATCTGTAATTAATTTATGGACATGAATTTATTTTATACTAATTTTACAATTTATTTTTAATGTACATTATTATTTAGGTATAATATTGTTCTGTATTTTAAAAATTTACAACGCCTTGGTTTTGTGAAAAAAACTGTAATGTTGTAAAACTGAAACTGAAATAAAATAAAATAAAACAATAATTATGAACAACTTATCAAATGAATAGGTAGGTACGTAACCTAACTACGTAGTTGGAGAAATATCGAAATAATAAAAATAAAACAATATTTATGAACGACTTATCACATGAATAGGTAGGTACGTAACCTACCTACGTAGTTGGGGAAATGTCGAAATAATAAAATAAAACAATAATTATGAACGACCAATCAAATGAACAGGTAGTTACGTAACCTACCTACGTAGTTGGGGAAATATCGAAATAATAAAATAAAACAATAATTATGAACGACTTTATCAAATGAATAGGTAGGTACGTAACCTAACTACGTAGTTGGAGAAATATCGAAATAATAAAATAAAACAATAATTATGAACGACTTATCACATGAATAGGTAGGTACGTAACCTACCTAAGTAGTTGGGGAAATATCGAAATCTATATATATATAACTCAAAGGTGACTGACTGACTGACATAATGATCTATTAACGCACAGCCCAAACCACTGGGTGGATCGGGCTGAAATTTGGCATGCAGGTAGATGTTATGACGTAGGCATCCGCTAAGAAAGGATTTTGGGAAATTCCCACGGGAACCGCAAAAATCGGGATCTGCGCGGGCGAAGCTGCGGGCATCCACGAGTAATAAAATAAAACAATAATTATGAACGACATAACAAATGAATAGGTAGGTACGTAACCTACCTACGTAGTTGGCGTAATATCGAAATAATTAAATAAAACAATAATTATGAACGACTTCGTTGATTTTTATACAAATAGATCTGTGAAAACATTTTTGGTAAATGATTTGTATCAGACACCATTGGCATACAAAATACCCAAACGGGCTTAGCTTCCTTGTGTGAAGGACGGTCGTTTCTACTAGCGATATGGGCAGTGCTCCGTCACTCGCTTATACCTACCTCAAAATGTACCTACACAAAGCGGCCCGCTCGGACTGGCTCTCGCAAGAAGGACGCACCGCCGCACACTGGCGAAACGTCACAGATGAGATACTATTACATCTTACCGCCGGGTAGAGACAGACCACGTCGCATAAAATTTACAACGTTGCAGTAATGCGGTGGGCGTTGGCAGAAGAGTGGCCAACTACACCGTAATTACGGTAAATGTACAGTATTTTCGTGTTGTCAAGTCTCGCCTACCGTAATGCGTATTGAGAATTTTCATACAAATACCGTAGTTTTAGCATCAGCGCTTTTATAGAAAAACTGTATTTTTTAGGGTTTTGGCTAGTGTTGCAAAAAACGTCTATTTTCTGTGTTGAATAAAAACACGAAAAAAAGCCTTGAAAAAAAACGTTTTTTTTCTGTAATGTTTTTTTTTTTCACAAGTACAGAACCATAAATTTATATTTATAAGGCAATTTACTATTGATGTGATATCATTTAGAGTTTGTATCAAATATTATTATTTTTGTATCTACTTTATATTTCTAGTTCAATTAAAAAATATCATGAAAATAATAAAAGTTTTTGGCAACATTGGTGTCGATTCTGGCAAACACATACTAAAACTAAACTAATCCTAAAATTTCTTAAAATTAAGTTTAGGAAGTTCATTTTGCTATTCTGGTTTCACCACTCTACTATATTTAGACCGTAATTTGACACGTCTAAAATGATTTAAATTGAATAGGTTTTGTGTTGCCATTTTTAAGAAACCAAAAACAAATGAGTGAATGAAATCGTGTTTATTTTTTTTTTCAGTCTCTTAACGTCTCACGGGGACAAAAGCCCTTCCGAGACAATCCCCATTTATTTAATCTATATTCGTTTTTTTATTTGTAATGCTAGTGCCAGTACATTACACATCTTCTCTGAAGTTCTTGACAGCATTTGCAGCATAAAATCGTGACCATACAAAACAAATTGCAATTTTCGGGATAAAAAATATCTTTTTGACAATCAACCAGTGATGATTATACTCTTTGTTTCTATTTGGTTATACTCTACGTTTCCTGACAGGAAGTTCCTGTTGGATGGAAAATTTTGATAACGAGTTGGCCCAGAAACGCAGGACGATGCAGATTATGGAGATTCGTGAAAGGACCAACAAAAAACAATAGGAGCTGCTAGTAGAGCGGCTCCATGCAAGCTCACAACCAACATATTGAGGCGCTGGATGCCACGGAAGAGACAAGCCGTTGTAGGCAAGATGCCAGCAAATGTGAACGAAGCTTGGCTCACGCTGTGTACTGAACGCAACTTGGTTGAATTTTTTGTGCTAGAAATGGGTGGGTCAGTTTGACATTAGAACCATATATATATATGCAGGAGCTCCGCATATGTCACAGAGAGCCTTTACCTAATGAGAAACACACAGCAACCCAAACCCACAACTTTAATCGCGCAGTAATTTTACACAAGAAGTAACACAGATTAGGTGGTTGCCAAAATCCTTGTTCTGTGAGCCTTGCGACTAGCTGTGTTTTTTAAAATTCTACAATTGGTAAGCCCTTGGTAAGTGACAAATGATGCTGAAGACGGAAGCAAGCTTAGTTATTTGGAGACAAGACAGATAAGATGGTGGTAGCCTAACCATGCGGGCTTAAAAAATACCTAAATGAACTACACTGTACATTAAGACTCCACCAGAAATCTACCCCGCAACTTCTTGCGAGTGGACTAAACCAAACCACTTTGCTGTGGAGGTGGTTAAAAAGGCTGTAGCAAAGGCAGTCGTTTTTTTAATTGAATTGCTTTGTTTTGAATATCAAAACAAAACAACATAAATTGAAACAATGTTTTAATAATGGACTTGTAATACATATTTAAAAAATTTTCAGGAAGTTAATAAGAATTCTGCGGTGGCGGTACTTTAGGAGAATTTAGTAGGGAAAATAAATAGATGTAACAGGGGTATTGATGGGCCACTTTGCCACTAACGCTCACCTCTAAAAATTTGGCCTGACAAATGACCCGACCTGCAGGGCCTGTGGTGAAGATACAGAATTAATGAAACACTTACTGTGTCATTGCGATGTCCTGGCTAGCAAGCATATTATGTACCTCCTAGGTGATGGCTACCCAAAACAAGCACCTTCCAATCAGTGGAATTGCTGCAGTACATCTTTGAGTAGGTTGAGGTGCAAAGGTTATAGGGGTAGACACAAAATAGATGTGGATGCAGTTGCACAATAGAGGAGTGACGGCATGTAAGTGAATCTGTAATGTTTTGTAAGGATTTCCATGACGATCAGTGCTGCGCTGCCCGCATCCATCGGCTTCCCGCGATCTTCACCAGGTCGTCGGTTGACCGCGTGGGAGACTGCCTACACTACGATTTCCGGTGCGCGGTCGCTACTCGAGAACTTTAATGCCCCAACGGACATGTGTTCTACGAGCTATGTGCCCTGCCTTCCCTGAGCCTGTGTAAGATATCAACCGCAACATTTTAACTAATATTACAAATAACTCCATCTGTTACCTGGCTTACCCATAAATCAATGGCATTGAGATAGTAGTCTGTGTAGGTTGTCTTTTTTATTACACTAATTATTATTAAAATGTAATGGGCGAGCAGCTAAATAGCTGAAATGCCTGTATCTGTGTTGGTATATTAAAAATAGAAAATGTCTCATTTCTATGGAAAAATTCACAAAGGGCTACAATTGCACAGGGCATACAACTATTATTCTTATATATAACTCTCCAACGAATCCAACTCGGCTGGGCAGCTTTTGGGAAGCTTCGCAATATCTTCACGTCCCAAATACCGCAGTGTCTCAAGACTAAGGTCTTTGACCAGTGTGTGTTGCCAGTGATGACTTACGGAACTGAGACATGGTCGCTTACTATGGGCCTCATAAAGGTCACCCAAAGGGCAAGGTCACCCAAAGGGCAAGGTCACCCAAAGGGCAATGGAGCGTGCTATGCTCGGAGTTTCTCTGCGTGATCGAATCAGAAACGAGGAGATCCGCAGGAGAACTAAAGTAACCGACATAGCTCACAGAATCGCTAGACTGAAGTGGCAGTGGGCAGGGCACATAGCTCGTAGAACAGATGGCCGATGGGGCAGTAAAGTTCTCGAGTGGCGACCGCGCACCGGAAAACGTAGCGTAGGCAGGCCTCCCACGCGGTGGACCGATGACCTGGTGAAGGTCGCGGGAAGACGATGGATGCGGGCAGCGCAGGACCGGTCGTCATGGAAATCCTTGGGGGAGGCCTTTGTTCAGCAGTGGACGATTTGTGGCTGATATGATGATAAAATTCTCGTGTCACAATGTTCGTTCCCGTACTCCTCTGAAACGGCTTGACCGATTCTCATGAAATTTTGTGAGCATATTGAGTAGGTCTGAGAATCGGGAATCGGCCAACATCTATTTTATTTTAGGGTAGGGTAGGGTAGTGTAGTGTAGTGTAGTGTATGTAGGGTAGGGTAGTGTAGTGTAGGGTAGTGTAGTGTATGTAGGGTAGGGTAGTGTAGGTTAGGGTAGTGTAGGGTAGGGTAGGGTAGTGTAGTGTAGGGTAGGGTAGGGCAGTGTAATGTAATGTAAGGCGGTACGTAGTTCGCCGGGACAGCTAGTATTTTTATAAATATTCGAACTGCATATTCTAGAAAGCATATGTGTCTATTATTAAGGGGACATACTTTGATCTTCAGTTTACTATTTAATCTAGGCTGTTTATAATGTTAAGTTTTCTCAACAGATTTGGGATGTTTGGGTGACTGAAGTGAAAAACAAGGCCTGGAAAGTGAGGGCACACATGGCAGCAACTGGTGGAGTGGAGGAGCACCAATAACAGGCTTGTTGCAGCTAATTTGGCAAACGAACTTTACTCATGGGGTGTATGATACGAGCGGGAATATTTTTTCTTGTAAATGTGATTTAATAATAAATATTTGATTGTTTGTTAAAAATTGTTGTAAATGTGGTTTTAATGTAAAAAATTATATGAATTTTAATATGCAGAGTTTTTATTATTTAAAATTATTTCTTATTATACTTTCTCTAATATTATGGGCATCAGCGAGAAAGCCAGCAGGCACTGCTTCTACTCCTATATTAGCGTCGTCGTTGTCGTCATCTTCATCATCGTCTGTAATAAAGAAAAAAATAATTATAGATCACTCTTGCTTTCCTGTCTTAGAGGATTTTTAACTACAAAATTTTGGGGGCTTAAAGAGTTATTCCACCGCCAAAAGCTCAGCTCTTAAATACAACAAAGGATGTGAGAGTTGCTGCAGGAGGTGAGGGCTAGTGGTCTGCTAGCTACAGGTGAGGGATGATGGGCTGCGACACGAGGTGAGGTCAAATGATCTCTTAATTATGCAGTGACAATACAAGAAAAAAATATATTGTTGCGAGCGAAGGTCATATGAGGACAATAAACTTGCAAACTATTAGAAAGTTAGAATTAATTTCAATTATCTTTATTACTTTTGGCATAATCTGTTTGTAAACTGTGAATCGCACTTCAAAAATACTGCAATTCATCACATCTGCTTATTGGGAACAAAAAAAATGCCATGTGGTCCCTATGTCACGAGTTATGAGTATAGCTAAGGGTTAGGCTTTGTGGCTGATGAGTGCACAGTAGGGAGGGTTGGGGTACACATAACCGGGCTGCCATAGGGGGAGAGCCTCGGTCGACAGTATAATCATCAAACCTAACATACCCATTTTTGGATTTCGTATGCCAGCCCGGTTATGTACACCCCAACCATAGGGAGTGCTACGATACCCGTGTCGGGGTCACACTATCTGTATAAAAATTGACATAACAGCAACTCTTTTTCCTACTTATTCCATGGTTTCAGTGTATTGTGATTTAAGCGATGGGCAAGTTCATTACCTACAATACTTTTGAATTACCTGATAGCACATCAGAGAAATAATTGTAGAGGACACAACTTGCTTTTATAATTTTAGAGGCAGTCGGTGGTTCGAAATAGAGGGTGCGATTCTTGTGCAGACACCTAAATTTGTTTTTAAGGCGTCCATACCACATCTCAACAATATTTCTGGTGTTGGTATGGCAGTCGTTGTACCTCACTTTGGCTTTACTTTCTGGGCTTGATACTGTTGTTGTTGTTGTTAGGGGCGGGCTGGTTTCCGCAACCAGGCGACGACGGCGCCCATTATGCGTGTTTGGCCGGCATCACTGCCAGCCCAGCTCCTCCAAGAAGCCCAGTAGCCCCCGAAGGTTGCTGACGACTTCCTGAAGCGACCTCGGCTCACCGAGGTGCAGGACCCTGTACCGTGCTAGCTCCTTGCAATCCAGTAGGATGTGGGCAGCAGTCTCCTCAGCCTCCATGCACGCTCTGCATAGTGGGCTGTCGGTGATACCTAGAGCGAATAGGTGTTTATTGAAATGGCCATGTACAGTAATAGCGGCTGTTACCTTGCGGAGCTGAGCTCTCCCAAGTCTCAGGAGCTTCTTAGATGAGTCAGGGTTAGTTGTCGGCAGGGCCAACCTCACTTGCCTGCAGGTTTCCAAACCGGACCAGTACAAATTGTGTTCATTGCCTCAGGGTGGACCGCAGCCAGCCAGATGGGAGGGGTATTATAGGTTTCGGTCCCACGGCCATATTATTATGTTCTGACCCTCTCCTGGCAAGCTCGTCCGCCGCATCGTTGCCGCGCGAGTTGCTGTGCCCTTTAATCCATTGCAGAGTTACGCCGCTGTGGTTACATACCTCTATCAATTTTTGTTGGCACTCCAGTATAAGCCCCGATGTAGTCATGTTGCTCTGCAGGGCCTGTAGTACAGCTCTGCTGTCAGACAGGATGCGGATGGGGTAATCACACACTTCCCTTGCCCCAACCGCTTCAGCTGCCTTGATGATGCCCATACACTCAGCCTGAAAGCCCGTGTTATGTGCACCAAGGGGGTTGGCTATCCTGATGTTCAGATCCTCGGAGAAGACCCCATACCCAGTGCCAAAGCCTGTTTTGGAGCCATCAGTGAATACTCGAAGCTCTTTCAGGTTCTGGCCCTCCCAGGGCTCTTCATAAAGTTGCACCATGTATTTTTTATCAAAAACATACCGTTAGGGGATTCTACCATTAGTAGCTGCGAACAAAGGCTCCTCTGCGATGATATCGTACAGGAGCTCAGTGTGCGTTAGTGCTCCAAAGGGATAGCAGTTTTAGACGAACTGCCACACTTGCTGCTTCCTGTTGGATAAACAGGTGCAGAGGCGGCAGGTCCAGAAGGGTCTGGAGGGCTGCAGTTGGAGTTGTCCGCATGCAGCCCGTCACAGCCATGCATGCCATTCTTTGGAAGCATTGTAGTTTACTCACGACCTTAGATAGCTTAGTTCGTGGCCACCAGACTACCGCTCCGTAGCTTACCATTGAACGTATCACCGCTGTGTAGAGCCATAGCATAATCTTTGGGGTAAGACCCTATTTCCTACCTACCATTTTACGGTACTGCCACAGGGCAATAGTTGCTTTGTCTATTTTCTTGATGAGATGGCAACTCCAGTTTAGTTTACTGTCAATGTAACACCTAGGTACTTGACCTCCGTTGACAGGTGAAGTTCTGTTTTGAAAAGTTTAGGTAGTAGGTAGTTACCTAAGTTTCATTTATTGGTGAACAAAACTAGTTCAAGTTTTCTTCAGGTTCACAGATAGTTTGTACTCGGTGCACTCGGATACTGGTGTAAGCCATGGTTGGAGAGGGTACCCCTTGTCGCCTGTAATAACAAAGCATATTTGATTAAATATATAAATGTTTGTAATTTTTTTTTTTAAATGTGGAAGTTCCAGCACATATATATGTGGATTAGGTACTTACGCTGCCTTTGCCATGTTTTTCCTCTGTGGTAGCAGGGAATTTTATGTATTGGTGAGCCAGCTCGCTGACAGTATTAAGCTGTTTTCCCCTACATGGGCTTCAAAGCTTCCCTGGGAATAAAAATTCAAAGCAGCAAACACCTGTTGAAAGATTAATCTCTCTTAATACATAGACCATTTCAAAAAAGTTCAGTCATCCCCTGGGACTATCAACTACCTTGATATGCTTCGGGTTTTGGCCTTCATCTAACTCCGAGGCAGCATTCTTCGGGCGGGAGCCTAAACAATATGCGAAACTTTGTTTCTGTGAGGTCAAACGCATTTCTTAGTAGGTACAAGCAGTCTTTGGTTTCTGAAAAAGTACAAGATCAATTGAAGTAAATAGGACAAGAAGGACCACTGTATACATCCATATAACAAGCTAATTGATCTCTTTTACCTTTACGTAGCATCTGCAACACCAGCCAACACCATTTAATCATCCATTTTTTCTTCAAAAAGAATCCGATATGGAGTTTTTTAACACTTCAAATCACAGAATCCAATAGACTTACTTTAAATTTTAGGTTAAGCGTCAAGTTTTACGTGCCGTCTAAACTAAACTAATTTTACCTAATTTTAAGTGAGAAACGTCAAAACTTTGACCGCCCGAATAGAATAAACTGCCTAAATCTAAATTAAATTCCTAATCCTAAAATTAGAAACGTCAAAATCAGCTGACTTGATTTTAAGAATTAAACGTCAAATTAGAATGGACTGCAGAATAGCAAACCATATTTTGACGTTTCTAAGTCTAAATTTACGTAAAACTAAATTTAGTCTGTCTGCCAGAATCGACACCATTAACCGATTTTCGATTAAGAACAGGAATTCCCCGAACAGGCTAATAATATTGGATTCGCGGCAGGGGAATTCTCTTTTTTCGTTGTTTAACTTGAGACTTGACTTTGTATGGGAAAACCGTAATATGAACTTTCTAACTGTTTTTGCGAACTGTTTTTTGACCGAGTAGTTTGGCAACATTGCCAACTTGGCAGTATTGGCAGTTGGCTGCAACCCACTGTTCGAGTGAGTCGCGCGCAAAGTTGTAAGTTTTCTTGTGGGTGTATTTATGCGTGACTAATATGGGTCGCGTAAAAACATATTGTTCATTTTATGGATGTATGACAAAAAAGACAAGCAAGGACGTGTCATTTTGTCTTTTCAGATATTAAACATTTAGTTTTCGTGTGTCTGATGTAATATTTAAGTACTTACCTAATAATCTGATATAATTTGAGATAGGTAGGTAATCAATATTATTGTGTATCAGAACCGTGCTTATTATGTGGAAGTCTATGTACTTATGTGCTACGTGGTTTATTGTACGCAAAAAAAGGTAGGTACTTACCTAAATAAAATCTTAGGTCATTTTAGGTAGATAGGTAGGTATGTAATCAAATCACCATTTATTAAAGTAGATCTAATAAATTGGTAAGCCCTTGGCATCATATCACCTGATGGTAAGTAACGATGATGCCGAAGATGGAAGCGTGCCTACCAAGATTCCTCAACGCTATGGGAAATTGGCTATTTTATATTTAAGCCGGAACACATCATCACAGGCAAAGTACGTGTCGGATCGTAAACAAAGAAGGGTTCCGAAGTCATTAAAAAAAAGGTTTTTTTAAAAAAAATATTGTTAGATTTTCAGCTTGGATTTAGGCATTTTGTAAAGAGTTTCTAAGCGCGCCTTCTAAGTGCGGTCGACTAGTATGACTATTAGGTAATATCAATCAAATTCGTAAAGTAAAAAAAAAAAACACTTGTGAAACTTTTATTTTCATTTTCATGAGTCAACCCTAGCGCAAGAACGATGTTATGTCGCCGCCGCAATTCGCGCGTTGCCTGTTTACGCAGTTATAACCGCTAAGTCGAGCGCCCCAATACCCATGTTTCTGTGTATTGTCCGACAGTCGGAATGAGTAGGTAAATAAACGTTTTATAAGGAAGTGCAGTATCTGTTACGAAGTAAATAGTATCTCATCTATGATATGGGATACCTGCATCCCCAGCCGTGGGGTCGATTGGATTGTTAATGAAGAATACTTACATCCTGCGTGTAGATGTTTTTCTCAGCGAAGCAAAGTGCAGTGGCTTTGATGATGTACTTTAAGTCGGCCGTCGATGGGTCGATAAGATGGAGCGCCACTAGCAGCTCTGCTGGGCTCACTGTACCAATAAAATGCATCGAATTAATTTAAAATTTAATGTTTTATCCCACATCCAAACTATGGTCGACCTCGTTCGCCGAACGCCTTAGCAACAGAGATAACGACACTAGGGACGATATAGATACTATTTAAAACATTGCTCGTCCTGGTAACTCATAGCGTTGTCCCTGTCGCTCAGGCATTCGGCGAACGAGCTCGCCGATGTTGTGGATGTAGCATTACATACCAAAACAAAATGTGAACGAACCGTTAGCGTAATAAGGGCCCTTGCGCATGGCGTATTTTATATGGTCAGACGACGCGATACAAAGAGAGTACTAAAAGAGATACATAATTATTAGTTATACAGAATGTGACAAAATCGGTGTAGGTCCCGTTAACTGGAGCTTCTACTCATCATACTAAACAACTTCTGTTCTATGAATTTGCTGAAAACGCAAAAAAATATATTTTAACTCTTCATACAAATCGATCAGCTGATCAACCAATTTTGTGCATTTTTTGAGAATTGAATTGAGGGTCCAAATATTTTTTTTGAGAATTGACAATAGGTTCCTTGGGGAAAGTTGTTCAGTATGATTACTAGAACCCCTAGTAAACAGGACCAACAAACACCAATTTTTTTACACCTGTATACTACAAAGTAAACTTACAAAAGGACTAAATAGGTGTGTGTGTTTATCCGACTACTTTTAATAAATTTTCGGTTAACTAGTTATAATTAATGTTTTTTTATCGACATAAACGCGCAGATACGTCGGTATAGACGCGATGTATAGGTTGCACGTTTTTGTATCGATACAACGGCGCTACTCGCGCGCTTCTGTATCGCGATATATACGCGTGTTTTCATCGATACGAAGGACCTTTACGGCGCCATAAACGCATGTTAGTAAAACTGCGTCGTCTGCGCGCATAATATTGCAGTGTGCAAGGGCTCTAAAATACAAATATAGTATACCCCCAGGAAAGACAAGAAGTGTATAATCATAAAAAAATGAACCACAAGCGCATGTATTAAAACAGCAACACAAACCAAAAAATAATAACATTAAGTGAATACATTCAATATATTATTTAGATAAAAATACCTTTAACAGAAAAATTATGCCCCATCCACAAAGGGATCATATCAGCCGAAAATCTTCCACTGTTGGACAAAGGCAGAGGCAGTGGGCAGGGCACATAGCTCTTAGAACAGATGGCCGATGGCGTAGTAAAGTTCTCGAGTGGCGACCACGCATCGGAAAACGTAGCGTAGGAAGGCCTCCCACGCGGTGGACCGACGACCTGGTGAAGATCGCGGAAAGCCGATGGATGCGGGCAGCGCAGGACCGGTCGTCGTGGAAATCCTTGGGGGAGGCCTTTGTCCAGCAGTGGACGATTTTCGGCCTTTGTCCACAAAGAGATACCCAATATTAATATTAATATAAATAAAACATAGAAGGACAATAAAGTGTAATGAAAAGAAGTGCACCATGTGGAATATAATAACAATACTTGATTTTTTTCGATTACATAATAAATAAAATAAATACAGAACTCTATATTAAGGTCGCTTGTGATGATCAAAGTGTAACAAAGGGACCGCACACAAAGGTTGAAACCAAAATACTTACTAATCGCAAAGTCTGAAATTGAATAAGAAGTGCTGAGTTTGAAAATAGGCATTGTCTTACATTCAAAGGTATAGAGGATCGGACTGCTAGTCATTTGAGTTACTTTTTAACATCTGTCAAAAACGAAGTTTTGTTCTAAAAATGTTTGAAATACCCACAAGTGACGAACTTATTTTGTGAATTTGATAAATTAAAAATTGAAGACGTAATGGAAAAACAAAACAAGTAGGGTTTTTTGAAACTTCAAGAAGAGAGCAATTTAGGAAATCATTAGGAATTTATTTTTGATGCAGTCCGATCCCCTATTGAGAAATATGTATTTTCGTAAAGTGGTTTTAGTTGCCAGAATGGTCAAATTTGGCACAAAATAGGAGTGGCTCACTTTAATTTCGGAGGCCAAGATCCACTTCGGGTCACTGAGCCAGCGAAGTAGTAGTAAGTAGCAGTAAAGTGGTGCATATTTTAAAATTTGAGCTTTAGAAGGAAAATTAAGAACAGCTCCATCAAGTAGGTATTAAGTTACCAAGACTTGCTAAGAAACGATTTCTTTCGCCATAGTCAATAGGTTTTCAATTCGTCATTTCGGGTCATTTGTCGACATCTCGCAACTAATAGCACGACTAAAATTCTCCCTTTAGTCATGGAGCAAATAGACTAAAGCTTTAGTTCAATGTGGTAAGTGCGAGTCGGACTTACGATCCCAGGGTTCTGTAACACTACAAAATATATTAGTTATGTTTTTACTAAGTGGTCTTTGATTTAGTTCAGGATCCTTAGCGGGAGTCCGACTCACGCTTAGCCGGTTTTTATTAGTTGCTGTTTTACTTTAATTATAGTTTGCACGATAATCACACTAAGCTTGACACTTGTATTTATATAAAATAAATAATATTAAACAGAAAAAAACGTGTGTTGCATAAGGACGCTTTTCATTTTGTACTTATTTTTTTAAATAATTTGTTAAGATATCCGCCAAAATAACTCATATTCTGTGAACATTTCAACAGAAGACCGATAACGGTCAAAGGTGGACCAGACCCTTTGAAGGTACAACAAACAGACGGACGGCGTAGACTTAGCAAATAATACGGTCCCGGCGACACCATTTGGGTACGAAACACTAATTTAATGTGAACACATGTTCCACCTTCACACTTACCAGGCGGTTTCTCCTCCCCCGGGTTCTGCAGACCGAGTAGTTTGTTGAAGACTTCCTTCACTACGGCCGGATTCAATTTTATGAGCTTCGGTAAAGCTGCTAAGATCTAAAAAATAAGATAGAAATGCATTTATATAGTGGTCATGCATGGTGTTGTTTTGTTTAACAATGTTCGATTTAGGAGTGTCAGATATTGGACACAAAAACAAAGTTACCAAACATGGAGTAGGAGGCCCCCGGCTAGGTAGTCAAATACCAGGTGGACTAAGGTGAGCTACGAGTAAAAAATAATTCCCGTGGTGAACCAAACAGGTAGACCACGGGCAGGACCCGAGAATAAAGACTATTTAATAACGTAAAAGAAGTTTCACTCCGCAAAATCATTTAAATATATAGCGACTCTTACTACGACACATTAGAGTGCAATTCAGGTTTGCACAGCGTCAATTACCTACAGTTATATTCAAGTTCTTTCTATCGCGTTATTCTCATCTCTTCTGACTACTGATTTGCCTCTTGCAGGAGGCCCTGCGGCGTAGGTATATTTTCATGCCTACAGCGCGGAGTGCGACAGGCCTGGTAGAGTGAAGGTTTTCGCAAATTTGCTGGCGACAGCTGGATGCGCAGGGACATTGTATTGTTTATTTTAAATGTTAATAAGCGTCGTCGAAAAAGAAAATTTGGAAAACATACTTAGCGCCATTAGTAAGAAAAAAAACTAACTAAAAAATAAATTTTAAATTAAAAACCCAATTTTATTAAAACATAACCCTTCTTCAAATGAGAGTCGGACAAAAATGCACTTTATATCACTGAGGGATCAAGGTGAATCTAACGACATCTCGCTCTTAAAAATCCATCAAGCCGTTTAGGCTCAGCCAAAGAATCAAACATACATATGCATACATTCATACGAAACACATTACCCTACTTCTTGGGCAGTCGGGTAAAAATCCAAAATGCGTCTCACGTGCACGTAGATGTGGAATGAAGTATGTACGTGTAAATCTAGAACGCCTTTCTAGCCTCCACTCCGACAGGCTAGTGGCGATTATTACATCGGTAAGTTAAGGTGTTGAGAGCGTCGGTGGCGTAACGGCTAGGGCCGCCGCCTCCTGTCCGGGAGGTCGTGGTTCGAATCCTGCCACGTACCAATGTGATTTCGAATTTAGATTTCATATGTACGTTTATCCGACGCTCTTATGGTGAAGGAAAACATCGTGGGGAAACCTGCATATGCCTACGGAGAAAATCGCAGGTTGTGTGTGAAGTCGACCAAGCAGCACTGGGCCCGCGTGGTCGACTAAGGCCCTATCGCTCTAATTCAAGGTACGCTCGAGCCCCTCGGTGGGGACATATATGAGCTCATATCCTCAAGTAAAGGTGTTAATGTGGATTTGTGGATACCTCGGACTTGGTGAGGCCGGTGAGCACGGGGATGAGGAAGCGCACGTCGGACACACGCGACTGGTACAGCTCGCGCACACGAGTCACGAGCTCCGGCGACGGCGGCTCTGGAACATTGCATTACATTGCGTTACTTCATTTACGTCTAGGTCACCCAAAGGGCAACAATGGAGCGTGCTATGCTCGGAGTTTCTCTGCGTGATCGAATCAGAAACGAGGAGAACCAAAGTAACCGACATAGCTCTCAGAATTATTAAACTTAAGTGGCAGTGGGCGGGGCACATAGCTCGTAGAACAGATGGCCGTTGGGGCAGTAAAGTTCTCGAGTGGCGACCGCGCACCGGAAAACGAAGAGTAGGTAGGCCTCTCACTCGGTGAACCGATGATCTGATGAAGGTCGCCGGAAGCCGCTGGGTGCGGGCAGCGCAGAATCGATCGTCATGGAAATCCTTGGGGGAGGCCTATGTCCAGCAGTGGACGTCCGTTGGCTGATATGATGACTACTACATACTAATTACCACCCACAACTAGGATGGATTTTAACTAAGGCTCAATTCACACCGAGATGACAGCGACGCGCAGCGGCGGGCAGCGACGTGACGATCAGTTTTAATGACAAAGCATTAGCAACTTAATTTCGAAATAAATAAAATATACATTCACTTGATAAAACACAAAATGATACTTTATAAGGAAACCAGGATCTATCTGATGATGGCATCCCGAGAAATCGAGAGGAACCTTCAAAAATCGTACTAGCGACTAGTGCGTTTGAAGTCGATTTTTTTTGTTTAACATTATTTATAGTTTATTTCTATCGTTTGTAAATTATACCTGGAAATTGTTGTACTGTGCTCTAAATAAAAGATTTTCTATTCTACTCTCTTCTATTTATTTTAAAATTTAGTTTCATTTGCTTTGTCATTAAAACTGATCGTCACGTCGCTGTCCGGCTGTTGTCATCTCAGTGTGAATTGAGCATAATCAACACAGACCGGCTTGAATCAGTCGGAAAAGCTTTAAGATTCAAGGTTTGAGGTCGTAAAAGCGCTATTTCTGGGTTGTTTTTAAGCAGTACGGACACAAGCGGCGACTTTACTACGCTTTCGTCTTGTTTTGAGCACGCTTGCAAAATCACTAACATCATTCCGATAAGGTCGTGAGCTGCATAGATGACATGATGTCATTAACCCTATTATACGCCTCTAGCTTATTCCTAATCGTAGGACTTTCTTTTGTTTATATTACAAACTAACCAATTTATGTATTTCAAAATTGAAATTCCGACTGCATTTTAAGCGTCACAAAGTGTTATACATAATGTTACTCAGGAGCCCAAGAAAAATTTACCTCGTTCTCAAAAATCCATAAAGCCGTTCAGGCTACAGGGTCAGCAAAAGAAACAAACATACATAAATTTATACATACACCCGAAAAACATTACCCTATTCTTGGGCAGTCGGGTCAAAATCCAGAATAAGTCTCACATAGACGTTGAAGATGTAATAATAATAATACATAAGTTTATTTTGACCAATTAATGTTAACAATACATCTTACATCTAATTTAGGGCTAGTTTTTGTACAAAACTATTATAAGAGCATCTGTAACCGAGCTATGTTTGTTTAAACCTGTATTTCATTATACAGTGCACTTTCCCGAGGACATGAGACTTATGATGATGCCTTTTTATTATGCCTTTTTATTATGCTAAATTTAATTATCGTTGAGCTGATTCGGCGTAA
Organism: Coleophora flavipennella; assembly: GCA_947284805.1. NCBI lineage: Eukaryota > Metazoa > Arthropoda > Insecta > Lepidoptera > Coleophoridae > Coleophora > Coleophora flavipennella. The sequence goes on from OX369286.1 coordinate 10,668,207, forward strand.
GGGAGCCGGGGGTAACAAAAAAATATTTTAACAAAATAAATATTAGTACAAAGATGGCGAGTTCAAGGGCCCGTTAACTCCAAGAGGCTAAATTTTTGATGCGAGCTACAGAGGTAAGGAAATCACTCGCGAAATCAAAAGTTTTTGGCAAGGTAATATACGTATAATAATAATGAGTGAGTTTTAACCACCTCCGTGGCGTAATGGATAAATCCATTAGCTTCACATCAGGAGATCGCGTCTTCGATTCCCGGCGGAGTCTAACCTTGTAAAACTCGATTTGGTAGGTGGAAGGGCATTTTCTAAGCCCGCCTTGCTACCACCAACTTATCTAAGTCTTGCAGACAAATATCAATGCTAACAACATTAATGTGTTCGGCTTGAAGATAACCAGTTCCCCATTGCGTTGGGGAATACTGGTAGGCCTGCTTCCAACTTCGGCATTATGGTCATTTACCATCAGGTGTCATAATATCAAGGGCTTACCAATTGTGAATCTAAAGAAAGTTCCAACATTATTATTATTTTCCTCGCACCCAAAACCAGATTTTAATTTACCTCTTTCCGTAATTATATGCACCAGTCTCGTCAACAAGGTCTCCGATCCCCTAGGACACTCGTCCATCAACGCGGTGAATGCTTCCGGCCATTCCCCACCGCCGGCGGCCTGAGCTCGCATGACGGCGCTGCGGAGAGGTGCTTCGCTCGCTCGTAGGATGCATCGCTTCGCTTCGGGACTCGCGCAACCGTATACACGGCCCACTTCTACTATTAGATCTGTGAATATGTAATAAATAATACTTTATACCAGGTTGTAGGAAGCTTGCCAACGTGCAGCCCATCCCTAAAAAAGGTAGTCGTACTGACCCATCAAACTCGCTGGGTGCGAAGTACTAGGTGGGGGTAATATAATCGATCGCAGCGCTCATAGTGGCCAAAAGTAAAAATAACGTTGGCGCTGTCATCTGTCATATCTCATAGTATTCTGTTTAGACTTGTTTACCTAATTTTAATAAACCCCCATCCTTAAAATAATACTCATTTCGATCTGAAAACGACATTTAATTTATCACTAACGATACATGAACAATTATATATGTTTATTATTATTGAATGAAACCATTAAAGTAGCTTTATCTTCTTGTTTTACAGTAAAACTACTACTAAAAATTAAGTAGACAAAACCTGATATATTCAAAATAAAACACATTTTTTAATAAATTTTACTTACCTTTTTTGATTTGAATGACCAAAAATGATTTTACAGCCGTTTCTCCACCCAAAAGGTATCACAGTTATTTTGGAAATAAATTAATAGATAATTTTGGATTATAATTATATTTTGTTACAATGTCGTGATTAAATGTCAAAAAGTCAGAGCCAACAAAGTTGCGGACGCTAAGTGGCGTTGAACTCGTGCACAGAGCCAGATTATCGCCTCATAGCATGCCTAGAAGACAATGACCTCCTGAGTGATCGTCAGTATGGCTTTCGCCGGGATCGGTCAACGGGAGATCTTCTAGTATATGCTACGCATGTATGGAGTGAAGCCATAGAGAAGCCCGGTTAAGCTTTTGTCGTGTCTCTCGATATTCGAAAGCATTTGATAGGGTCTGGCATACTATTGGTAAGCTTCCTTCCTGCGGAATACCTACTAGTTTGTACAACTGGATATTTGACTTCCTGTTCATTCGAGTGGTCGTCAATGGTTACCTCAGGGCTCAGTTCTCTCCGCAACTTTGTTTTTGCTGCATATAAACGATCTGCTAAAACCCGGTATATTTGGGTGAGCAGACGACAGCACGGTTGCGGAGAGATACTTGTCTAGTGCTCGAGCTAGGGGTCCGGATATATTATCCCAGAGAGAGGCCATGATTGAACGCGTGAACTTAACACTCAAGGCAGTCTCTGACTGGGGCGATGGCAATCTTGTTAGGTTTAATGCCTCTAAAACGCAGGCGTGTATACTCACTGCGAAAAGGAGTACTTTTACCCTAACTCCTACTTTCCGAGGTGAATCTATCTAGATCTCCGACTATCTTAAGTTCCTTAGCGTAGACTTAACATCTGATATGAATTTCGGGAGGTACATTGAATCCAAGAAAAAAAACGGCTGCCAAAAAGCTTGGTATCCTCTGGTGAGACTTTACTTCACACCAGAGAAGCACTATTGCATAAAGAAACGTACCATTTTGTAAGCATATGCAATAGTGTTGCAATATTCGGGAAGATTCAGAACATGTACAGGAGCAGTCTAGTCACTTCCCATCCCTTCAACCATTTCTATGTAAAAAAACTCGATCAATCCGTAGCTTAGCGATATTCGAAGCTAAAGGACTGGTTCGTTAATAATAAAGTCCACTTCAGTTAGCGCACGAACGCATAAAAGTATTTCTACAGATGACGCTTTCTCCAGAAGCCTTAAACAAAAAATACCAAGTACCTATTAAGAATTTCAAGCATTAGCGAAACTCTCTCTCTCATCGTGTGGCACAATTTACCGTGCTCTCCAAGGGATAGGAAAATCACAAAAAATAGGTAAAAACTCACCTACGCCGACACAAGATCGTCGCCTTGGCAAGTGCGGGTATCTCGCGCCCAGTCGCTGTGAGTGCGACACGTTGAGAGTGAGGTTAGAACGAGAAGCTTATAATACCACCAAATGTAGAGTACCTACTATTGTATGGAAACCATGTAACGAAGTCATCCTTTGTTGTTTATTTTCGATCAGTTTTGTATTATCTTCTTTTAAATTTGTTTTTTTGTGATTATATTCTCAAATTTTTGAGTTCTTGCCTGTCTGCGTCTTGCAAATCTGTCATTCATAAATCATACTTTTCATTTTTATTTTTGCGTTATGTTTTATTTGGTGGTATAAACAGGTGTTTAACCTGTTAATACCCCTACTTGTGCCAGCTTAAACACGAGTCGGAGGGCGTGTCGAGGCACCATGTCAGGCCCACGTCACTCGGTCGAGCAGGCGAGATAAGTACCTACACATTGGCGCGGCCTATAGGCCGCGCTCCGCTCGTCAGCGCTACAACGCCGTACTATCGCCGCCACAATTCGCGCGCCGCCCGTGTACGCAGTTATAACCGCTAAGTCGAGCGCCTTAATACCCATGTTTCCATGTATGGGAAGGAGTAGGTGAATAAATGCGTAGGTATTTACGTTTCATAAGGAAGTGCAATATCTGTTACGAAGTAACTAGTATCTCATTTGTGACCATGTGTCGTTAGTCGTTACGTACCCTCGTTGTGTGGGAAGAGCGCCATAACCAGAGCGATGCATATCTTGTACAACTCGTCCGTCCAGGGGTGTCGCGCTCGCGCCGCTTCCAGCTCGGGCGGCGGGGAAGACAGCGCTGGACAACAAAACAATTTACTATTGAATGAGCAGCTTGCCGTGTTCCGGCGGACGGGGCGAGATAGCCATCGCGAAGACAGTCAATAGTCTTAATGCGGTACCCCTAGTGTCACAGTTGAGTAGAGGCGGTGTGAGCCATTTCTGTCAGGTGGGCCGTCAGCGTTTTATTTTGACAATAATAATTGGAAACGCTAAACACGTTAAAAAACCGAGTACCATCGCAACAACTTAGTACAATTTAAAATAACTGTTTTTGGTTTTTGTTAACTTCTTCACCGATTTTTATAAAATTTATCCTATTGAATAAAAAAAAGAGTCATGAAAATCGGTTCACAATCTTCGAATATATCGCGTTACAAACATACAAATAAAAATCATACAGTCGATTTGAGAACCCCCTCCTTTTTGGAAGTCGGTTGAAAATAAATAAATATACAACACATACTTTCTCGCGAAAACGTACAGTCAACAACACGCCAAATCTACCAAAACTGGCAGTAGATTTCCTTTATAGCTAAAAGTTATGGCGGTTAGACTTAGATAAGATGGTGGTAGCTAGCCAGGCGGGCTTAGAAAATGTCCTTCCACCAAGCAAACCGAGTCTTGTAAAAATAAGACTCCGAAGGGAATCGAACCCGCGACCTCCTGATGTAAAGCTAATGGCCTTAACTATTACGCCACGGAGGTGGTTAAATCGCTGCGCTTGGTAACCCAAAAGTAATAAAAAAACTGAAAAACGACTTCAAAATGAAATTTACTCAAAAGAGTGAAATAATATTATTATACTTAAATACACGACATTAACTAGCAATAACGAAATCAAAGGTAGGTACGAATTAAATTAGTGGCTTATTTATTTATTTATTTTTTTTGCTGACACCGACCTCAAAAAAAAATTAAGCCCCTAATTTAATTCGTATCCACCTTTGATTATATATACCCACCTTATTAAATAAATATAATTTAATAAATAAATAACAGCGTCAAAACTTATTATTTTTTTTCCATCCCGTTTTGCTTTGTTCGATTTGGTACTGTGCCCTCTTAACAATGTTAAACCAAACTAATAATATGATTAACCAGCTGGCTTTGCCTCACACACACACACACACGTCTCTTTGTATACAAAACATCTCTTTGTTTACAATAAGTACATGGACATACAAACTACCCTCACAAATGCACATAGTGACATGCCTACAATACTCCCGTGCTTCACATACCTGCATAACTCACTTACTACCTACACTTAGTTATAAGATTGATAAATAAAACAGACATCAGCTGGGCTAAGATAATGTTTTGTATTGTTAAAAATAGATACTTAGAATTTTAGGCGGTGGCGGGTTCTTTGTTTACTTTATGTTGTAATAATTATCCTGATCCAAAATCCTGTTTCCACATAACAGATAATTCCATTGTCTACGGGTGGAAACAGTTACATATAAGAAACATAATGATAACATTCGCTTACGAGTCCATTGGTGCATGATACTATACGTAAGATGCTACTATATTTTGTTTTGTTTTTCTCGTTGGGACCTCCGGGTCGACTTGCCATAGCACAGATTTCGTCTAGTTTGGGAGTTGACTCGTGGGCCCCGGCCATAAATTATTAATAAGTGATAGTTAACGATAAGTTATTAGTGAGTGCACCTACATATAATATACCAAACTTAGTTAACACTTAAACTGACATGTTGTCATTCGTCCTTTTCTGTAAAAAGAAATTGAATAAAGAAATTATTATAATTATTATTATCGTCCTTTCGGACTGGTAGCAGAGCTGTTCAGGGACCATTGTTGATTTAAGTTGCGCGGTGAATCGTTTCGCTCGCATTAACTCCTATTTTTCGGCCGGTCTGGTAAAAATGTATCCTATGTCACTCACGGGATTAAGACGAATCTAACAACACCTCGCACTCCAAAATCCATCAAGCCGTCAAGGCTACAGAACGTGCCAAAGAAATCTAAATACATATAACTCAAAGGTGACTGACTGACATAGTGATCTATCAACGCACAGCCCAAACCACTGGACGGATCGGGCTGAAATTTGGCATGCAGGTAGATGTTATGACGGAGGCATCCGCTAAGAAAGGATTTTGGGAAATTCCCGCCGGAACCGGAATCTCGAACTCCAAAATCCATTAAAACGTTACAGAGCGTGCCAAAGCAATAAATAACCTCTTTTTTGGATGATCGGGTTAAAATGATCCTTGCCACTTACGGGATCAAGACAAGTCGAACGACACTTTGCACTCCAAGATCCATCAAGTCATTTAAACTACAGGGCGTGCTTAAAATACATACAAACATACATACACTTGAAAAACATAACCCTTCTTATGGCACAGTCGGGTAAAAAATAGTGTTGTCACTATTAGTTATTTAAGATTTTCATAGTAATCTTAAAATTCGCTAATCTTTTTTAAATATACTCACTTGATGTGCGTGAAATTTCGAACTCGAAGCGTGTAAACTAAAATTAGAAGATAGGTCTGGTTTGGCGGTAGACCAATCAAAAATGAATCATCTTTTTGTAAAAGGATGGGTCGATTCTAATGCAACTTTATTCACATGAGCAAGTCTATCCACAGACTAGAATTTCATGACTTGCTTATGTGTATAAAGTTTCATTATAATCTATCCATTTTCAAGAAGTAGTATTTTTAATTTTGTATGGGAAACAATTCTGTGAATACGCTCTTAAAGTTCCTACTTCTAAATGTATGGGAACAGTCAATAAAATCTCACTAGCCCTTATATCCATCTAGATAGCGATCATACTCGTATATCGTAGCGGGCGAGATGCTACTCAGATATTTATGACAAACTAGATCTTCAGATCTGAATTCAACACTGCTCAGATATATTTGAACATCTCGCCCGCTACGATATATCCGATGGTGACTGTAATCGCTTGACGTAGAGGACATTACAAACTCGAAGCGTCTAAACTAAAATCAGATGTCAGGTCTGGTTTGGCGGTAGACCAATCAAAATGAATAATCAATGCATCACTTACTAATGAACCCGAGGAACAGGAGCGCGTGTTTCTCGATGACCTTGCGCAGTTTCGAGTGCGCCAGAGTAGTGCAGCGCGAGTACAGACGCACCGCAGTTGAGAGGGCGAGGTCGCGGGTTTGCTCGTCTTCGCTCACTGTGGACAAACGTTTCTGTGAAACAACTTATTTAACTAGGCATACGTTGAGCAGTTTCAGCTGGAATTTTAACTGCAGCTCGTGGTCAATTCGTGGAGTCAATTGGCATTTATCATTTTTTTAACGTATGAAAATCAATGCATCACGGAGCGTCGGTGGCGTAATGGCAAGGGCCGCTACCTCTCCTGTCCGGAAGACCGTGGTTCGAGCCCTGCCACGTACCAATGTGTTTTCAAATTTCGATTTCATATGTATGTTTATCCACAGCTCTTACGGTGAAGAAAAACATCGTGAGGAAACCTGCACACACCTGCGAAGAAACTCGAAGGTTGTGAAGTCGACCAACCCGCGCTTGGCCCGCGTGGTCGACTAAGGCCCGATCGCCCTTATTCAGTGTAGGCTCTAGCCCCTCGGTGGTGACGTAAAAGTTGTTAAGGTGGTTCGATGAAGCTCCTCAATGCTCAATTCTCGCTAGATGGCGCCTGCTCCACAAATTTTTAGTTTTAATTTTTTTTTGAAGTCGTGGTTCCACATTTTTACCTTAAAAACGTTAAGCGCACTCTTTACATAAATATTTAACTGTCGAAAAACAAATTGCACAATTAATTGCATTGTAGTATCCAAAAATCGCGATTATATGTTCCTTCACGCAGTTTTGAACTCGACACTCACACGTCCATTGAATATTGCAATCGGCAATCATCGCATTTCCGAATACAAACGAATGCTAATTCCATGTCCATCAATTACAAGATTTATCGTGTAACAGAATTTGAATTCAGAACTAAGTACTTTATTGTTGTTTTGTTTAGATTCCCGCACGAACTATATAGAGCTCTTAATTATCATTATGTATAATATACTAACGAAATTAATAAAAATATAAAAAAAACAAAATAAATTCTTCAACCGACTTCCAATAAAGGGAAGGTTAAATGTTCGACAAATGTTTTTTTGGTCTCCTTTTTTTCGGAGTGCTGACCTTAATTAGTAATTACACTGGAATGTGTTTCAGTCCTAACTTCATTTAGGATATTGCTCATAGTTCTTCTTGAAATTCCAGTGGCATTAGCAACTCTCTTAAACCTTCTTAAAATAATTACTTTCATTAACATACTATTTTTTTTAAATCTGTTGGCTTCGGTTACATAATATTTATAAACATTGAAGATAATTTCGCGTGACTGGCATTGTAAAGTTTCCCTTTTTTTATAGATATTATCTGAAAACTTTAAATTCGTTCAATTTTAAATTTGGGGTTTTAACAACTCTTTATATATATCGATTAACATATTTACTTTTTTGAACTGAAAATTTCTCTAGGCGCGTTGGAAAATTTCGAGATGGGAAAAACCAACGTCACAGATACCTTGAAGTGAAAACTTTTTTGAGATTGAAAAACTATTGAACTTGCGACACCGTCACCGTCACCTTGAAGTGAAAACTTTTAAGATGGGAAAAACCATTGAACGCGCAACACCGTCACCGAAACCGTCACCGACACCTTGAATTGAAGACTTTTTGAAATGAGAAAAACCATAGAACGCGCGACACCGTCAACGGCACCGTTACCGACAGCTTGAAGTAAAAAAAATTAAGATGGGAAAAACCATTGAAACCGCGACACTGTCACCGACACCTAGGTGAAAACTTTTGACATGGGAAAAAAACCATTAAACTAGCGTCACCGTTACCGACACCGTTACCGACACCGACACCGTCACCGACACCGTTACCGACACCGTTACCGACACCGTTAACGGCACCGTTACCGACAGCTTGAAGTTAAAAAAAAATTAAGATGGGAAAAAAACCATTGAAACCGCGACACCGTCACCGACACCTAGGTGAAAACTTTTGACATTAGAAAAAAACCATTAAACTAGCGTCACCGTTACCGACACCGTCACCGACACCGTTACCGACACCGTTACCGACACCGTCAACGGCACCGTTACCGACAGCTTGAAGTAAAAAAAAATTAAGATGAGAAAAAAACCATTGAAACCGCGACACCGTCACCGACACCTAGGTGAAAACTTTTGACATTAGAAAAAAACCATTAAACTAGCGTCACCGTTACCGACACCGACACCGTCACCGACACCGTTACCGACACTGTTACCGACACCTTGAAGTAAAAACTTTTTTGAGATAGGAAAAATGGCGTTTCAAATTATGTATATTATTTATTTATTTATTTACACTTATAGTACACTAAAACAGTTTCGTAAAGCTAATACATAAAGTTATTATAATGAAGTGTACAGTAGGCAGTATATAGTATACTAGCTGTTTCCCGCGGTTTCACCCGCGTGGACAACGTTTCTATGACTTTTCGAGGGTGCGCAGTGCGTGGTAAAAAGTAGCCTATGTCTGAATCCAGGTCCTAATCTGTCTACCTACCAAATTTCAGCCAAATCCGTTCAGTAGTTTTTGCGGGAAAGCGTAACAGACAGACAGAGTTACTTTCACATTTATAATATTAGTAGGGAATATAGTATACTAGCTGTTTCCCGCGGTTTCACCCGCGTGGACAACGTTTCTATGACTTTTCGAGGGTGCGCAGTGCGTGGTAAAAAGTAGCCTATGTCTGAATCCAGGTCCTAATCTGTCTACCTACCAAATTTCAGCCAAATCCGTTCAGTAGTTTTTGCGGGAAAGCGTAACAGACAGACAGAGTTACTTTCACATTTATAATATTAGTAGGGATTAGTAATAATTCTTCAATCCATGAAAATGAAAAACAAACAAAAGACAGTTTGTTATATTCTCTTTGCAAACGATTGACTTGATGCAGTGACAGAACGTAAGAGCGGCAACATGCACGCGCGTCGGTCGGTTGCATGGAGCGGCAACGTCGCGCATCTTGTGTATTTACACGACATTTTGTCTCGCACACATTCGTAAATTTAATGAAAATTGAGCGTTGGTTTATTCCATAATTTTAAATGAAAGTATGTTTTTTTATTAATCTTGCGCAAACAAATACTTGAAAAAAGTTTGTAGCACACATCATTTACGCTTTATTCTGTATCCTGAACCAGATTATTGCAATTGTTTTTTGTATGATAATCGAACCACCTTAAGTTACTGCACTAGTAGATACAAATAAGCACGACTACTTGTTTAAATAAAGAAAAATCGGCAGAATAGCAGCGCAGTAGGTAGTTCTCCCTGCTTGCAGCATTATGCTGAGTCGGGCCGGTTCGGCAAAGTGCACATAGTATGTTCACAACCGTATCGTACTCATATTTTTCTACTTTTTATTTGTACCTTTTTTGTTATTTTTATGTTGTCTGTGGTATTTTTGTCGAATAAATGTTATCTAATCTTAACTCAGTAGAGTGGTCAAAAGAAAGGACATGATTTTTTTTCTGCAAAACGAATGGAAAATTTGTCATTAACCGTATGTTCTCTTTTCAGCAGTTTATTGCGTTCCCGTGGTTCTACAAAATTTTGTGCTCTTCGATTTAACCTACTGATACCAGTTTTTTAAATTATTTTTTTTACTTAATATTTTTTTTATTTAGAGCACCCTTTTGTATGAAAACTTACTGTGAAAAATAGGTGGTGCGATTTTTTTGACGCGTGTGTAGATCTACTCACATATCTGCACAAGCGCATGAGGCACCAATTTATGAGCGTGCGTCGGGCGCGTGGCACACAGCTCGTCCAGTATCTCCAGAGCCAGCGCCGCACCCGCCGCGTTAGCGCTGGGGGGTCCAGTCCGGCGGCTGCTGAAGTGCCGTAAGTACTCGCCCGCCTCGTCGGTTATAAGTGGAGCTTCCGCGTAAATGCGGCGGAGGAGCGCCTCCTGAGAACAGATTAAAACAATCGTCATCATGGATACAGTTGCAAAACTTCATTAATATTCAGGGCGCTTTCTACTGAGGATTGGCTTCACTTGTTTCAACAGGGTCCTAACAACAACGGCAAAATCAGATGAAATAGGAAGATGCATAGACATGTGTTCTGTGGGAACATGTAATGAAGGAGACGCATTAGGTAGTTAGACTTATTTCTTAACATTTTTTAATTGTTCAAATATGGCAAAATGGCTTCCTTAATTATTGAAAACTTACCAGTAATTTTCCTTCTATATTGTGGAATAAAGTATTTTCAATCAGTCAACCAATCAATAAAGTATATGCATGCAGTCAACCAATCAATAAAGTATTTTCAATCAGTCAACCAATCAATATAGTATTTTCAATCAGTCAACCAATCAATACAGTATTTTCAATCAGTCAACCAATCAATAAAGTATTTTTAATCAGTCCACCAATTAATAAAGTATATTCAAGCAGTCAACCGATCAATACAGTATTTTCAATCAGTCAACCAATCAATAAAGTATATTCAAGCAGTCAACCAATCAATAAAGTATTTTCAATCAGTGAACTAATGAATACAGTATTTTTAATCAGTCAACTAATCAATACAGTATTTTCAATCAGTCAACCAATCAATAAAGTATTTTTAATCAGTCAACCAATCAATAAAGTATTTTCAATCAGAAAACCAATCAATAAATTATTTTCAATCAGTCAACCAATCATTAAAGTATTTTCAATCAGTCGACCAATTAATAAAGTATTTTTATACCATTGCCCCTCTAAAAAGCTTATTTTATTCACTGAAAACATTTTAATCACTATTTAATTTAATTTATATTTAATTGTACCGCTATAGTCCCTTTTTTTTTACTGAGTAAACAAATTTTATTTTTTTAAGTTAAGTTTTTTTCAAGTTTTTATAATTTGTTTATATTTTTATTCTAGTGTGTACAATAAAGATTAGTTATCTTATCTTATTTTGGTGTTTCAATTTAGAACACACCAATATAATATTCGACCTCCATCTCGGCTATACAACCTCCTTGCGCAAAAAATACTCGATATAAACTCTTAATCCAAAGAATATTTGACATACAAACTCCTTGTGCAAATAACTCCTCGAGATTTGATTGTCCGATATTTAATTTTAGAAAGGAGTTTAGCATTAGAATTAAAACTGTTTTGTGTTCTATGCTGTCATTCCGTTAGTAGTCTTTATTTTAGTAATTATACAAATTTTAATTAATTTAACATTCCTTCTTTCTTCATTAAATATCGATTTTTGCTTAAATGTTTCTTTTTCTCGGAGTCATGGTATAAAGTATAGTATGCAACTCTTGAATAAAAACGGATTTATATCGAGGGCCATGAATCACTCGCACCGCTCAGGGTTCATCTATGGCCCTCGCTTTAAATCCGTCCTTTATTCACTAGTTGCATAATATTTATCAACATTTTTTAATTGTAAAATATGGCAAAATGGCTTCCTTAATTATTGTAAACTTACCAGTAATTTTCTTTCTAAGTTGTGGAATAAAGTATTTTCAAACAGTCAACCAATAAATAAAGTATTTTCAATCAGTCAACCAATAAATAAAGTATTTTCAATCAGTCAACCAATCAATAAAGTATTTATCAAAATTCTGACGGTCCACCTTTGACATTATAAGAACAGCAAAATTTTGTTTTATTATCAACTGATTTTTGATTCTGATATCAAAATTACTTTAGCTTGCGCAGTTACGCATCAACTTTGAAAAAAAAAACTAAAAACAGCAACTATCGCAGAATGTTTAAAATAAAAAAAAATGATCGCTCACCAGTTTATTTGCACATACTTCAATACCTCTTGATTTTATTAATATATTTAACTCATATTACGTGAATATCACAAGTTTATTGGCAGTCAATATATCGTTAACTTTCCAATTTCAATATAAGGTTTTCAATGATAACACTCTCAGGACTTCATTAGTATCAGTTCTTTACATTTGTGTGTAGAAGCACCAGCTTAGTAGACGGCTACGACCCAGTACATTCAGTGAAGTTTGCAGATGTTGAAGTTAAAAAAGATTTTTTTTTCGTAGTAGTTAGTTTATTTTGTAATAATTTCACAATGCACTTCTATTTTTGGTGAGAGTTAGTGGCAAACTTAAAAATATTAATTGATTATTTAATATATATAATAGTAACTAGGTCGCACGATATGCTACTTCAACATAATGTGCGGTCTTTGAACCGTACACACAGATTTGCGGCATTTCGATAACGCTTGACTCGTTATTATGAAAATTGATTACTCAGACAATGTTTCCTTGAACAAACTAGCGCCCTCTCTGTGGTACCCACCTGGTCAGACCGGATAAAGGTTCTACGGCTAGTACATAATAATTAGTATGCAATTAATTAAAATCGGAGCGGTCGTAACTCAGTGAAACTTGCGTAGTTGGATCGCTCACTCAGGTTAACTGACTAAAAGCACTGTCATTAACTGGATAGTTTTGACTCATCCTTCACATCGTCATACCAGCCGAAAGACGCCCACTGCTGGACAAAGGCCTCCCCCAAGAATTTCCACGACGACCGGTTATGCGTTGCCCGTATCCAGCGGACTCCTGCGACTTTCACCAAGTCGTCGGTCCAACGTGTGGGAGGCCTGTCCACGCTACGCCGTCCGATGCGCCGTCAACACTCAAGAACTACACTGTTCCATCGGCAATCTTTTCTACGAGTTATGGTTTTAAATGTTAGAGGCATTTTTCTTGACTGTTTCCGTGCTTCGCAAGGCACGTTAAGCCGTTGGTGCTGGTTGCTATCAGAAGATGGCAGTCGTTCGTTAAGCCGTGTCAGGTGCCTTATAGGCGGCTTGAAAAACTTTTTACAGCGGGGTTCGCCGTTGAACTTACAACCTCCACCAACCCAGACTCCCGAGTTTGAAAGAAGACCCGTACCCCATCAGTGGGAATGTTTATGGGTTGTTAACCAATCAAAGGAGACGTATAAGGTTGTCTCACACTTATTTATTCACTAACCTTAGTACTCTCCATCTCGGCATCGTTGCTCTCGTATATCTGGGTGACCAGCGCGCACAGGAGCTGGTTGTAATTCTGGTCGTGCTTCTCCCGCAGCTTCGGCTGCAGCGTCACCGGGTGGCGGTTGAAACCCTGCATGAACGCGTACTCCTCGTACAGCCACGCTATGGCGAGCTCAATGCGCTCCTGTGATCAAAATAATACTACAGTTCACACTACGTCACTTCATACAATATTGGTAATGCTTAGTATAGGTATAGTAGATGTAATTCTGTAAGACCTTGAATTATTTTTCATTATTAATCATGTATCTGTTGCGCTTACTATGTAATGTATCATTTTTGAAATAAGAATAAGTACCTAACCTACACTTGATACTTCTCTTTCTAACCTCACTTTCATCGTGTCGCACTCGCAGCGATTGGCCGCACGATACCTTATCGCGTACCCCTTCTCTCAAGGCGACGATATATGAGCGAATTCGGTTATTGAGCCAAAGAATACTAAATATTAATATGAATATGATTACTAGACTGAATCACAATAAACTCTGTCTAGATAAAATGTGTTATATAACATTCGAGGTAAAAATATTGAGTATTAACCAAAAAAACTGGTTTAGTATAGCTACTAACACAATTCTTCTAACACGTACAAGCTTATACATTTTAGAATCTTTTGTAAAAAATAATTCAAATCTTTTTAAACATGCTGAACAGCACCTTGGGTTAATAGACAGAGACCTTACGCGATTGTTGGTACCCAAATGTAGAAGCTCTGTATATGAGAGAACTGTTATATTTTTTATGTATAATTAAGGTTTACAATCAAACACCTCGTGACTTCAGGGAGCTCCCACTATAATATTTCAGAAACAAACTTTCTAGTTGGCTGACGGACGAATTAGTTGGGCGCTTAGCAGAAAAATCTTTAGAAATCATGACTATGGCTTGAAACTTGGTACAGTTGCTCATGAAGTCAAAAGAGGCTGATCGAGATCGGTACCCCACGGGAGCGACCCCTCTGGGGCGGGAGGGGGAGGATCAAGGGGACACTCCGACCGGACCAACTCAAAAAATTGTAAACGCTAGAATATAGCTATCAGGTTAAGTTTGGTATCATTTTCGTATAAATTGAGGACGAGGAATTCATTTCTGGTATCTTTATTTCATTTTGTGCAAGTGGTTTCCGAAAAAAATATGGAAACATAAAAAAATCTACCGGTAAAAATACATTTAAACAGCTATAACTTTCAAACCTATACATAAAAAAGTATTTTAAAAATACTTAAATATGGCATATTTTATGTCAATTCAGAAAAATATACCTAATGTATAGGTAATCTTAGAAAATTACGCTGAAAAAATATCTTGAACGTTGCGCCGCGTAGTCATGCGAAGTTGCGCTACCAGCTCTTGCGACAGAATGCAGACATTTAAACAAAAATCGTATTCGATGCATGAGAATGAAGTAACTAAAAGAGATTTTGTTGTTTTTTTTGGGTTAACTTCTCTGCTTAGTAGAGATAGGAATAGGTAGGGCTTATTTAAAACTAAACTTCGAGGAACAGAGACGAAAGTAGATACTTCCTTACTACAATATTTTTTTCTGGGACATGTTCCCCGGAATGCGGGACAAGACTTAAGTACATTAAAAATTAATGTTATTCAGCAGAATTGGTCTACGTTTACCTAAAGTTTGTGATTAAAAATAATTGTTACAACCACAATTTTTTTACTGTATCAATGTTTAATATAAATATTGAGTGCTTTAAAGAGTGTTGTATCTCTCTATAACTCAATTTGTAATAAGATATTAAAATGGTGAAAGAAAATAAAACAAAGTGAATATTGTTGTGACAAATATAGATATGTTTGATTTATTTTTCAGCTTATAGTATGAAAGCAATAAATAAAAGGTACAGATCGGTGTACACTTCATACGTTCAATACTTTAAAATTAAGTTTAAACTCAACATGTCAGGGATAAGCATTCAATCAACTTATAACTCTGTAACTAACTATAACACATTTTTAACTGATTAACGAAATTTCATCTCAAATTTATCAACGTCAACACCTTCACAGTTCGGCCCTAACAACAATGTTTGAGACTACGTTCCTCAGTGTGAAGTTAGTAATCTATTTTAACTAACGATCATCTATTATTTTCGTTTTATCAACTCACCTGGGGGGCTTCCAAAATATGATCCAGCACCAAATCCCTAATCTCCGGAGTATAGCCAGCGGCAAATATAGCCACGAACTTGGCCCGAACGTGCGCGGCCCCACCTATACAAGCGTCGCGTTCTGCGTTCAGTATCCGTCGGATTGCGCCCAAGATTAGACGCTCTTTGACCTCTTTCGGTATGGGACGGGTTATCTCTTGTAGGCGGAGGAGTTTCACCTATAACAGGACCATAATTTAACTTTAACTAAAAACAACTGCAATAGGGGATCGGACTGCATCAAGAATAAAATCTGAAATATGATTTCCTAAATTGCTCTCCTCTTGAAGTTTCAAAAAACCTTACTTGTTTTGTTTTTCCATCATGTCTTCAATTTTTAATTGTATAAATTCACAAAATAAGTTAGTCAATGACGCTTAAAATCTATGACGTCACTTGTGGGTATTTCAAACATTTTTATAACAAAATTTCGTTTTTGACAGATCATAAAAATTAACTCAAATGACTAGCAGTCCGATCCCCTATTGTGGGCACTCGGCATTCTGGGGAAATAAGTGTGATTGGCCATATGTCCATCTTAAATTCCAAAACACTTCATCAGACCTTGGATTAAATATGATACATTTGATTACAAAAAATCATTTTTTTGAAATAGCGGAGTTGCGAGTTTACGTAAGTTACAATACAGACAGCGGCACAGAAACTTGGCAACCAAATTTTTCAGAGTACATACAAAAAAAGGCGCCTAGAAAGTTTTTTTATTTAAGACAAGTAGGGGGACTAAAAAGTGCAGTAATTAAGTTAGATCTCTCTCTACGAATTTATCGAAGCGCTCAACATTCTGTAGAGCTTCCGGAACTCAGTAGATTGCTCAGTTGAAAGGATGCAACATAGAACCCTCTCAATGGGAGAGTTTGGCAGCAGAACGGCCAGAGTGGCGCAGGATTGTGAATAGGCAAGTGCGCGAGTTCGAGGATCAGCGTAAAGCTGACCTTGATACCAAACGCGACCAGTTAAAGGCCCGACCACCTGCGACCATTTCACACAATTACGAGGGTGGCATACTTAAATGCCCTCAGTGCGCGAGGAGTTTCGCTGCGAAGATTGGCTACATAAACCATCTTCGAGCGCACGCGCGGCAAACCGACTAGGAGTCGAAGTGTTCGTCACGACCGAAATCGGTCAGATAGATCATCATCATCACCATCATCATCAGATTGCTCAAAACAAAGGACATAATTTTTTTCGGAAAATGTATGGAAAATTTGGCAATTTATTTATTTATTTATTGTGTATTTTTTTAGATTTCCCGAGGCTCTGCAGAATGTTGCGCTCTTCCGACAAATTTTCTAGCCTGGGATCTAAGCTAATGACTGCACTTCGTAGTTTTCTTACTTTTCTTGATTAAAAACCATAATTGTTGCTGTTTGGTCCCCCTTTTTGTATGAAAATTTACTGAGAAAAATTAGGTGGGCAAGTTTCTGTGCCGCCGAGTGCAGATAATCTACCAAATTTTTATGTTTGTTTTATGCTTCGGTGGCGTCATGGCAAGGGCCGCTACCTCCTGTCCGGGAGGTCGTGGTTCAAATCCAATGTGATTTCGATTTCATATGTACGTTTATCTGACGCTCTTACGGTCAAGGAAAACATCGTGAGGAATCCTATACACGCCTGCGAAGAAACTCGCAGGTTGTGTGTGAAGTCGACCAACTCGCACTCGACTAAGACCCGATCGCCCTAATTCAGGATAGGCTCGATCCACTCGGTGGGGATGTATATGAGCTAATATGATGATTATGCTTTACTCATCGCGAAATTGTGATCTGTTTGTGATTATGGTCTGATCAAGAGTGAGGAAATGGTTGATGTATGTGGGTATTTTTTTCTGGCACTTTTATAGAATTTTGTAATACTTTGGCATTACCTGGTTTCATATGGTTTTACTAATTTCATAAATAAATACCTTTTGTTTCAACTTGGGCACAGTGGGTGTTTGCGGTGGCGGCACTTTCTCTTTCTCCTTGTTTCTCCTCTCCTCTTCTTTCAAATAATCCTGTCTCGTTTCCTCCATCAATTTCGACACCGCATTCTCAACCCTTCTATCCGCTCGAGTCGACTCTTGCAACTTCGCTACTGCGTTCTTCAAAGTCATTTTCTCGTCATCCTCTCTTAGAAGAGGAATCTTAGCTTCAGATATCAGCGGGACTGACCCAGGCTCTTGATTGATCAGACAAATCAACCTTTTTGCTAAGCTTTTCTTCTGCGCTTTGCTGCCAGAGTTAGGTATAGGACTGTAAGCCGTCATGAAGTCCTCGGGCATTTCAGCAGGTAGATTCTTGAGTAATGTCGCCATTACTAGGTCGATGACCTTTTCTACGTTGTCGAGGCCTTCCATTAGGGTGTCCTCGGTGGGTGTTAAACCTCCGGGAATAGGGGCGGGAACTGGTGCTGTTATCGGGGTGGGTATGATTGTTGCCCCAGGTAAAGGTATGGACGAGGGAGGGGGTACGGGTACTGGGACGGGTGCTGGAACGGGTGCAGGGGCAGGAACAGGGGTAGGTACGTGTATTTCTTCCTCCAGAATGGGGAAATCACCGCGACTGTTGCTATCGCTGCCTTGGCTGTTGCTTTGTGGCGAGTCTATGCGGAACCTACGGAATTTTATGTAAATATTGTAGTAATAATCTAGATGATTCGTTAAATATGACATGTGAGGTCGCGGGCAACAGATAGTTATCGAATAAATGTTGCTACATTTCGAAATATATGACAAGCAACTAAATCAAATCAAGCAACAATCAATATTAAGTTCCTTTATCTTATTCTGGCGTCAAATTGAGGGTATCGTTATCATCAGGTTTATCATCATCATCATATCAGCCGAAAGACGTCCACTGCTGGACAAACGCCTCCCCCCAGGATTTCTACAACGACCGGTGCTGCGCTGCCGTCATCCAGATGCTTCCCGCGGCCCTCACCAGGTCCTCGGTCCATCGAGGGGAGGCCTGCCTCCTACGCTACGTCTTCCGGTGCGCGGTCATCAAGTCATTAAGAGATGCTATTTAAAATAATTCGTAATCCCTCTTATAAATGCGAAAGTTTGTGTGTGTGTGTGTGTGTGTGTTTGTAACCTCTTCACGCCGTTATCCTCTTGGACGGATTTGGATGAAATTTGGTAATAGACAGATTAGGATCTGGATTAATATTTAGGCTCCTTTTTATCCTTTTTAACGCGAAATAAGTCGCGGGCAACAGCTAGTGGTAAATAAAAACAATCAGAAATCAGGGACTCTAGAGAATTTATTAATGATCAACGGAAAAAATTAAAACCTCTTATTTGCATCGCCATTGTCTATGCTGGTATACGTCAAGCGTTTGTTGTCTTTTTTTTGACAAATAATCTCGTGACCGCTTTCATTTGGTTATTCCTCGATTATAATGGTTGGTTAGTCCTCGCATCGCACCAGGTGGTCGCTGGTGCGATTCGTGGTGGGGTTTAATTAGTAACACTCAGTTTGGTTGGCTGTAGAACATTTACTAAGCCCGCCTGACTAGCTACCACCATCTTATCTAAGTCTTGCCGCCAAACATTAATGTAAAGAGAATTGATGTGTTCCGGTTTGAAGACTAGATAGCCAGTTCTTCATTGCTTTGGGGAATCTAAGCACCATCGTCACTTACCGTCAGGTGAGATGCTGCCAAGGGCATATCAAACTGTAGATTTTAATGAAAGATAGAGAGAGCAAATGTGAGTGACATCTCCCTATAAGGTGAACTAGTAAAGCTTAGTAAAAAAACCGGGCAAGTGCGAGTCAAACTCGCGCACTGAGGTTTCCGTACCTCATCATTACAGCTCATATACGTCCCCACCGAGGGGCTCAAGCCTACCCTCAATCAGGGCGATTAGGCCTTAGTCGACCACGCGGGCCCAGTGCGGGTTGGTCGACTTCACACACAACCTTCGCGTTTCTTCGCAGGTGTGTGCAGGTTTCCTCACGATGTTTTTCCTTCACCGTTAAAGCAATCGGTAAGTATGTACGTAAGTTTTTGAAAAACTCATTGGTACATTGGCCGTCCAGATTTGAACCCGGTACCTCTGGTTAGATGGACCGAGTCGTTACCGGTTGAGCCACCGATACTATGTATGCATTACTATGAACTTTACTGCCCCAACGGCCATCTGTTCTACGAGCTTTGTGCCCTGCCCACTGCCACTTCAGTTTAGCGATTCTGTGAGCTATATAGGTTACTTTGGTTCTCCTGCGGATCTCCTCGTTTCCGATTCGATCGCGTAGGGAAATTCCGAGCATATCAGTTCACGAGTGGCGACCGCGCACTGGAAGGCATAGCGTAGGCAGGCCGCCCCCGCGGTGGACCGACGGACTGGTGAAGGTCGCGAGAAGCAGCTGGATGCGGGCAGCGCAGGACCGGTCCTCGTGGAAATCCTTGGGGGAAGCCTTTGTCCAGCAGTGGACGTCTTTCGGCTGATATATGATGACGTGAAATTATGTATTCTCTTTATTAAGTCACAAAAATAAATAAAATGGGATGGTACCTTAGGTCATATAACGGAGGATATATAAGGTCTAACAAAATTAGCTGAAACTATTTTAAGGGCAAGTTCAGTAAACGAAACTGAACAACTTTTTCTTCAGCGACCATACCGAATTCTAAAAAAAAATCGCTACATTCCATTATTGCCTACTTAAATAAATAATATTCTCGTTGTGCGGCCCTGTTTAGTTTACATCGCTGGATTCGTGCCGTGCCGCAACCACCCGCAACGAAACTGTGCACTGTGCCCGGCCGTTGACCTTTACTAGTTCTCTCAATCAATTCATATTTAAAATACTTAAAACCAACTGTAAGGTTTTAGCTGTAGGTAGTAAAATACAACCTAACAGGTATTTACACTTTACGAAAAAGAAGAAATTGAAATTGAAGGCAGCGGCTCGTTCCTTGAGGCGCTTGAGGTCGTTGAACGAACCACGCGAATTATATGTACCTACGAGCAAGCGCCTACAAGCAACTGTGAATACTGTTATGCGCGAAAAAAATATCTCAGTTACTCTCGCGCACTCATTGAGTTACGTTGCTCAAAGCCTAACGACAGATTGTGTGTGACCTACCTAAGTGCCTAAGTTAAGTGTTTTATTGTGAAATGCCGTACAACAGTATTTGGACATGGCGGTGTGCTATGAAGTTTGTAACCATAAGTTTGGGATGTAAGAAGGAAGGCTGCGGGTAAAGGATCGGAGCGGAGGCTTGTGCTATTATTATCATCTGTGGCGGAGGCGCGTGGGCTGCGGCTTTTACGGTGCGATGGTCAGTGCCGGATTCATTAAGATTTCTTATTTTTTTATTGTAGATTTTTTTTCTTAGATTTCAGTATGGTCGCTGAAGAAAAAGTTGTTCAGTTTCGTTTGCTGAACTTGCCCTTAAAATAGTTTCAGCTAATTTTGTTAGACCTTATATAATAAAGGAACCACATTCACGGTCACTCGGGAAGTAACTAGTATCTCATCTGTGACGCGGGGCCTAATATTTCCGAACTTTTTGTTCACGGAGGTGTACTATCGCGGTTCCCCCTCTCTGTCTTACATAGCTATTTGAATATTTACCCGGCTGCGCCAGAAGGAGGGTTATGTTTTTCGAGTGTATGTATGTATATTTCTTTGGCACGCCCTGTAGCCTAAACAGATATTGCACTTCATTATAAAACGAAAATACCAACGCATTTATACTCATATATGGAAACATGGGTATTTAGGCGCTCGACTTAGCGGTTATAACTGCGTACACGGGCGGCGCGCGAATTGTGGCGGCGATAGTACAGCGTTTTAGTGCTAACGAGCGAGCGGAGCGCGGCCTGTAGGCCGCGCCAATTTGTAGGTACTTATCTCGCCCACTCGACCGAGTGACGGGGGCCTGATAAAGGTATTAATTTAATTACAAAAAAACTGAATATATAGTGGATAGCAATCATTATAAGATTTATAAGTCTTACCTTTTGTTCGCATCACCATTGTCTATCCTAGTAAGAGCTAAGCGTTTGTTGCGTCTCGGTGCGGCGCGACTGATTTCGTGCGCGCTTACACCAGCGTCACTAAGTAGCTGCGTCACCTGCCACAGACAACAACACTCATCAATATCAATAACACACAGTATCCCCACTGATAAGGCAAAAGCCTATATTAAGTACTCTTACGGTGAAGGAAAACATCGTGAGGAAAGCTACACACGCCTGCGAAGAAACTCGAAGGCTGTGTGTGAAGTCGACCAATCCGCCGCACTCGGCCCGGGTGGACCGTTCGCTCTAAGTCAGGGGACGCATATGAGCTATTATGACGCATTTTTTTACAAAATTTTACATGACCACATAGATTCTAGAGGTAGACCGCTTAAATGAGTAGAATAGCTCTCTCTTAAAAAAGCTGCTTTCGAGCACCGTGGTCGGTCATCCTTTCGTTCACAGAAGAATTTTACATCTGTTTTTGTGCTACCATCTATGCAAAAATAGTTATTTGTTATGCTAAGCTTTCGAAGATAGAATCCTTTCATTTGAAAAAACTTTGCTACCGAACACAACACACAATTTTTCACCTCACTACAGCAAAGAAATTTTTTAAGTGCATGAATAATATAGTAAAATAATTTAATAAAACCAAAACGGATTATTATACTAAATTCAAAGTTATTTAAAATAATAATAAAATGTAACTAATAAAGACTGAATGACGAACCGAGTTTCTGAACGTGCCATTATGCATGTTTTTCTTTGATAGAAAGGTTCTCATTTAAATAACTCTTTCCACGCTTAATGTCTCTCTCTCTCTCTTTGACGACACAATTTTGCGCGCTAAAATGTATTGTATTTTAGCGCGCAAAATTGCGTCTTATTTGCTAGCGTGGAAAGAGTTTTTAATAATTTTAAAAATCAAATGACTATTAAACTGTTTTTCTTGCACTTTTAAAATTTTGCTCGCTGCAGTGAGGTGAAAAATTGTGTACTTCACTCGACAGCAAAATTATTTTGCGTCTCGTTCCTTTGAAACCCTCGCTACGCTCAGGAGAATCCTCCTTTATTTTAGTCCTAGAATCCTTCGCTCGCTCAGGTAACTGGCGCCCAATAATAACTTTGCAGCCTTGCATAACAAAACTATTTTAAGGCGCACGTGCGAATTTTTCAACAAATTTCTGAATAGTGTTGAAGTTTCCTCCATTTCCTTAATTGGTTACAAAAAACAGGTTGGCAAGATGTTGGTAAAGTTATTTCATAATTAGCTCTTAAAATATATAAATTAAATTAGTTCTTATTAGCTATATAAAATCTGAAATCGATCTTGATAATAAAAGTGTCTAAGATTATTTCAGGCACAGAGCCCATAGAAATACATAAAAAAACATTAACTATAATCTATAATAATCTATATAATATTAAATTCAAACAATCATACTAAGGGTCAAAGACCCCATTATTGTTTTAAAACTGATTGGCGCAATAAATTGATCAGTATTTTCCTTAAAACTAAATAATTTCACATCGAAACTGTGTAAGTGACAGCAGAAGTCGTGTTGCGGCGGTACCGAGGCACCATGCTATCTTTCCATTAACAAATCAACTAAAACGTTTATTTCTTAGTATTGGACTTGACCTATGTCAGTAATATTTAATTTAATATTTGGTGATGTCGCGTACGATAGTATGGTGCCTCGGTACCGTGGAAACACGACTTCTTTCACTTACACAGTGTCGATGTGAAATTATTTAGTTCTAAGGCGAGGTATTGATTGGAACTGTTGTCTCTGTCTTTTTCTTTACGTGTATAGAGTAAGAAAATAACCACACTTTTTCAATGGTTTTTCGTTTCAATCACTACAACAACTACAATGAAAGTATAAAAAAATAATAATATTTTAGTTTTACTTTGTATTATCATAACAAATATTGTTGCATATTTTTATAAATCACCTATTTTTGTATTTTTTTCTATCGAGCCAAAACTGCTCAATCGTGTTTCTAATAGCTTTTGAATTTTCCATCATCAACAGTAAGGGTATTTTTTTACCAACCTTGGGTTTTTCATCGATTAGGAGTAATTGACGTCAAAAATAACAAAAATCTGTAATATTACCAACTTAAGGCAAATACTGATCAATTTATCGCACCTATCAGTTTTAAGACAGTATTCGGGATTTCGACGCTTTAAGTATGAAGGTTAGCAACTATTTAAATTTTAATTACTTAGATCCAAATGTTATTCAGATGTTATGAAAGTGATAATAATCACCTGAGGTGTCAATTCACCAGCATTAGGCTGCTTCAAGAAATTCAAAAGGAGCATCTTCAAGTGTTTGCGAACGGAGTTCACCTGTGAAAAAAAATACAACATAATATGTAAAAGTTTTTACTCCCATTTCTGAAAGTTGTAAAAGTGTAAAAAGTATACAGGGTACTTAATTCTACCAGGGCCGCTACCTCCTGTCCGGGAGCTCGTGGTTCGAATCCTGCCATGTACCAATGTGTTTTTGAATTTCAATTTCATATGTAAGCTTATTCGATGCTCTTACGGTGAAGGAAAACATCGTGAGGAAACCTGCACACGTCTGCAAAGAAACTCGAAGGTTGTGTGTGGAGTCGACCAACCCGCATGGTCGACTAAGACCCGATCACTCTAATTCAGGGTATGCTCGAGCCCCTCGGTCGGAACGTATGTGAGCTGATATGATGATGACAGGGTAAACCACCCTATCTGGTCACTACTCCTTTTATGTCACTCCCGCAAAACCGTGAACTAAAAGATTATTAATTACTAACCCCCCTTAACCAACTTTTTTCGAGTCTTAAGTAATAACGAAACAAATTATAAATATTTCCAATAACACTTATATTTTTTTTAATTTCCGGTTTGAAAAGAGGTGTGGTAGTTTACCCTAATTTAATAAATATACAATGCAATACAAAGTATAGGAACTATAAGAAAATATTTTTATTTAATAATCGTGCATTATCACGCGAAACAAACGTGTGTGTCGAATTTTAGCCTGATAGTGTAAAGTGGAGTAGAGTGGAAGTGGGTGAAATATTGATTACTAAATTCCAGAACGTACATACAACTGAAGTTAAATAAAAACCTTTTTTTTTTTTAGTTTTTTTTTTATTATTTTTAACAATCGTGCATTTTCAGGCCGATAGCTCCAGTGGAAATGGATGAAATATTGATTGCTAAATTCCAGGACATACATACAAGTGAAGTTAAATAAAACCTTTTATTTTTTAATCTTTTAACTTTTAAATACTTTAAAGATTTATTAAATATCCAGTTACGTATAAAATTATTAGCTATTACATAGTTTATTTAGTTGAACGTCTGCCGAATCTTACACAATGCTTGGCTCGATATACAATTGATTATTTTTTACCCAACTGCAGATAAGGCTTATGTTTTTGCGCGTATTAATTTCCTTGTAGCATTCAAATCGCAGGATAAATTTTAATTATTGAGGTATAGTTAGATTTTCGTCAACACACAGCCCAAGTAACGTTTCCATAATGCCAATATGGCGGCCGCAAGTTGCCATTTCGAATCACACTACAGTAAAGCTACGTGTAAGTTTTTTTCAAACAATTTGAGTTCGTTTGACAGCACCACACCTGATGCTAAGTGACGATGCTGCCGAGGATTCGTGACCACCCCACCTGTGACGTTACGAAAAATCCAATATGAATCACACTACAGTAGCGCTACGTGTCAGTTTTTTTTAATAATTTGAGTGCGTTTGACAGCACCACATCTGATGCTAAGTGACGATGCTGCCGAGGATTCGTGACCACCCTCCACCCGTGACGTTTCAAAAAATCCAATATGAATCACACTACAGTAACGCTACGTGTCAGTTTTTTTACAACAATTTGAGTGCGTTTGACAGCACCACACCTGATGCTAAGTGACGATGCTGCCGAGGATTCATGACCACCCCACCCGTGACGTTTCAAAAAATCCAATATGAATCACACTACAGTAACGCTACGTGTCAGTTTTTTTTAAACAATTTGAGTGCGTTTGACAGCACCACACCTGATGCTAAGTGACGATGCTGCCGAGGATTCGTGACCACCCCACCCGTGACGTTTAAAAAAATCCAATATGAATCACACTACAGTAACACTACGTGTCAGTTTTTTTTAAACAATTTGAGTGCGTTTGACAGCACCACACCTGATGCTAGTGACGATTCTGCCGAGGATATGTAATATATTACGCAAGATCAAAATATAGTGTCTTTTCACTATCGCGCTGAAGATTTTGAAATTATGTTATACGAATTTCGGTTACGTCAGGTGTATATCAAGTGTTACCTGCGAAGCAGACAAAGTAGGTGGCAGCGTCGTGTGTAAGTCAGCCAAAGCGCGTAACACGCGGGGCGCATACCGGGGCCGCTCGCGCGCCACCAAGCACAGCGTGGTCATACACGCCATCAGGTTCACGCTGGATATGTGCTGCGAGTTGTGGAACTTCACTAGTAGCGTGAATATGTGCCTGGAAGAATAACGTTTGAATGTTTGATCGTCCACAGTTAAGAGCCCGCTGGAGTTCATAAATCCCATACAAATGTAGTATTTTATTCATTTGTTAACCAAAGAACCGATTTTGAAATATTTTTATATCGATAATCGGGTGACGTTATCTGTGTCTGTACCACATTACTTTTTTGAAAAACGAAACAGGAATCCATTATTAATCAATAAACTTGTTTTTAAGGTAAAAGACGGAAAACAAGTTTATTGGTATTAAATGGATTCCTGTTTCGTTTTTCAAAAAAGTAATGTGGTACAGACACAGATATACGTCACCCGATTATCGATATAAAAATATTTCAAAATCGGTTCTTTGGTTAACAAATGAATCAAATACTACGTTTGTATGGGATTTATGAATTTCAGCAGGCTCTTAAGCCCTTGAAGGGGAATTTGCACCGTAACTGAAAATTATGAAGCATTTCGCCTTAGCCCTTAAGGATTGGCACGGCAGTAATATAATAACTCTCATAGTATTATGAAAACAAAATTTGTGATGAAATGGAGTGGCAAGTAAATTCCTGTTACCCCTTTCTGCACGGACTTTGAAGGGAATGTACTTCTGAAAGGAACTCTATCGCGTAGTTCACCTATACATGTATACTTAACAGATATTTAAATAATAATAAATATAAAAAAAGACCGGCCAAGTGCGATTCGGGGTCACACAAACAAGGTTCCGCACCAAAACTTTAACTACCAACAGAACATAGACCTCTCGGTATATATGTACATACTTTGCTTTAGGTAAACAGGGGTCTACTTATTCTGGACTTTGAAAAATTTTATTTTTCCTGTGGGAACGGGAGAACTTTAAGTTTTTTCGTAGGTTTCCTGAAATCTATGCATTCAACCTCATATACAGTGATTCATTCAAGATTAGAGCAGTAGTTTCGGAGATAATAATGAGGTTCAAAATTGTTTGTATTTTGAACGCACGATCGTACTCTATTCTGAAAGGGTTATCATTCGCAGAATGAGCCAAGGTATTTATTAGTACCAGAGGTGCGCGGTACGAAAACTGCAATACAATAGAGCTACTTAAAATATAATTGTTTGGAAATGGCCAAACATGTAAACAAACCATTTTATCATTTTAGCTTAATCACTTACATTTGGACATTGAGCATGTTACATACTTAATCAATGTGTTTTAGTTCATTTTAGATTTAAATATCAATTAAAACTAGTTTCATCCTAAGAAAACACGTTTTGTTTACATGTTTGGCCATTTCCAAACAAATAAACTATATTTCATTGTAGAGAACAGTTAATAATGAAGCACAGGGACATCCTTTACCTAAGATGGTATTTGCAACTTTTCAGAAACCTCCAGAATTTTTAACAAAATCAGAATGATTAATACTTCAAAATATTTTTTTAAGCTTCAGCATGTTTAATAAATCATAAATTGTTTTAAGTAGGCAACAGTTGCTTGATCTCTTTGAGAATTGCCTTCTAGTAAGAAAATAAAAATAAACCTACTCAGCCTCTTCCTCCAGTGCTTTCCTATTGATAAATGGCAGGTTGGGCAGGCTGTCCAGACAGAAATCTCCTTCTCCCTCGCTGGAGCTCTGTGTCAGCACTACCTCCTCAAGAAATTTGATGGAGTGCGTCCGGATGCCCTCATTGTCACTGTCTATCATGTTTAGGACTATAAGCTGGAACAGAATGAGCGTTTTTGTCTTAAAATATTAAGTAGATAACTTGTATAAGGGGATCTCCCTGTGAAACTAGCGCCGCTATCATTTAACAAATAATTACACACCGATTACACACTTTAAAGAAAATTTTAAATGATTAAACCACTATGCTATTTGTATTTGTAGAGGCTTTAAGCACTGAACCCTAAGCGCTGCGTATCGCAGCCGAGTTCACTTTCCCACCTGTGGGCCTGAGCCATGAAAATCAATGGGCCCAGCACGCGTCTTTGTTTAGGACTGCGGGTGTCGAACGGCGTCGTGAACATAGTTTTATAAGTGTTCGGAGGGAGTGTTCCTGGCGAACGACTACGTTGACAAAGTTTTGACCCTGCGAGTGTTCTTGGTAAGGTGATGGTGTCACTAGCACTTAATAAGGCCTACTGCACGGGATACTTAAGTACTCCAGAAAAAAATCGAATGAAGTACCTTTATACATACCCAAATTACCATTAAGTCTGACATACCTAACTTTATTCTTTGCTACTAATAGACTATTTCTATTGTTGATTTGTTTATGCCTGACTACGACAGACTGTAAAGGCTTCGCGGGAAAGTATGCACCGCGTGGTTGTACATATTTTTGTAAACTATTATTCTGATATTGAATTTAAGTGGTAGTGGGCGGGCATAGCTCGTAGAGCAGATGGCCTTTAGGGTAGTAGTTCTCCAGTAGCGACTGCGCACCGGAAGACGTAGCGTAGGCAGGCCTCTCATATCGTGGACCGACGAACTGATGAAGGTCGCGGGAAGCCGCTGGATACGGACAGCGCAGGACCGGTCGTCATGGAAATCCTCGGGGGAGGGCCTTTGGGATGATATGATAATAATTTTGATATTCTTTTTTTCTTATATTATTAAGAAATTCGTGATATTTAATAACTTAATTAATATTTATTCTAGGTATTATTATTTAAAAAAATACATTTTATTTTTATGAGTCATACTGAATAAATGTGAATATGCATATGATAGTTAAGACCTTGATTTGTTTCCAACATCCAAGATAGATAAAAGGTAAATAACTTAATGATATAAGGTGTATGTATTCAAGGAGTACAAACAAACTCGAAGGTTGTGTGTGAAGTCGACCAACCCGCACTGGGCCTGCGTGGTCGACAAACGCCTGATCACCTTAATTTAGGGTAGGCTCGAGGCCCTCAGTGGGCATGTATATGAGCTGATATGATGATTCAAGGACTGTGTTTGGGTTGGAAAACTTCTGTTCCGTTTTCAGCTTAGAAATAAGATTATATTAGGTCCTTACATATGAAATCGGCGTTTTGTCGAACTGGCCACTTTGATCATAAATATCTGGCGTTTGGTTAGGAATTCCAAATTCAAATTTATTTCATATTTAGGCTTTTGGGTGTATTTGGGTTTGGAATTTTGTGATTTATTTGTTACGCGTTTTCGTTTATTTGTTTCGATTTTTGATAAAAAATCTTAGACATCGTTTTGTTTACAATATACAAAACTTAAAATATCGCGTTATTTACAAATACGAGTTCCACCGGGGTACCAGTGCTGCGGCAATAGCTCGAAGGATTAATGCTGTGTATGTGGAAGGTACTGTAAAAGAAAACACGGTACGTTTTTGGTATCAACGTTTCCGTTCTGGAAATTTTGACCTACAGAACAAACCCCATGGACGGCCGGAGAACCTAGTTGACAATGAAGAGTTAAAAGTGATCGTGGAAGCGGATCTATTGCAAACCACGTCAGAGTTAGCAGCAGGATTCGGTGTCAGTGATTAACAATTTTAATTCATCATATCAGCTCATATACGTCCCCACCGAGGGGATCGAGACTACCCTGAATTAGGGCGATCGGGCCTTAGTCGACCACGCGGGCCCAGTGTGGGTTAGTCGACTTCACACACAACCTTTGAGTTTCTTCGCAGGTGTGTGCAGGTTTCCTCACGATGTTTTTCTTCACCGTTACAGCAATCGATGAGTAATATGTACGTAAGTTTCGAAAAAGTCGTTTGTACATTGGGCGTCCGGGTTTGAACCCGGTACCTCTGGTTAGGAGGACCGAGTCGTTACCGGTTGAACCACCGACGCTTTTTTGAACAATTTTAATTAACTTGAAACAAATTGGAAAAGTGAAAAAGCTCGAAAAATGGGTACCGCATGAATTGAGTAAAGCAAATCAACAAACACGCGTCGAGTGCTACGTTACTTACTCAAACTTCACAATAACGAGGGGATTTTGAATCATATCGTTACTTGTGATGAAAAATGGATCCTCTACACGATAATCGAAAACATTCATCACAATGGTTACACTCAGGAGAACCGGCAAAATCGTGACCCAAGCGAAAGTTGACTAAGGAAAAGGTACTGGTGAGTGTATGGTGGACCAGTGCTGTTGTGATCCACTACAGCTTTCTAAGATCTGGTCAGATGATTTCAGCAGAGCTGTATTGACAACAACTCCAAACCATGATGGAAAAGCTAGCCGTTAAACAACCAAGACGTGTAAATTGCTCGAGCCCACTGCTGCTTCAGGACAACGCTAGACCAAACACCGCAAGAGAGACGGTCGCTAAATTAGTGGAGCTGCGATTGGACTGTTTCCGACACCCACCATATTCTCCGGGCCCTGCTCTAACAGATTACCACTTTATTCGGTATTCGGACAATTTCTTGCAAGGAAAAAAAAACCGATTTCGATGAGGCAGTCCAAACCGCCTTCAGAGATTTTATCGATCCTCGCTCCCATAATTTTTTCAGCAAAGAAGTCAATAAACTATGTACCTAAAAATGGCGAAAGTGCAAATAAACATGGTACATATTTTGATGAATTAAATATAAAATTTCATTAAAAAATGTTTGGTTTCTTCCATATAAAATGCCAATTTCATATGTAAGGACCTATAATTCTTATCAATCAAATAGAAATCAATCAATCATAGAAATAAATTTATCTGGCTTGAAAATGTCCAGATAAAATAATATAACTTTAAAGTTTCATGCTCTTACAGAACAAATGTAACTTTTTTCACTTTACAAACTTACCTTCAGCTCAGCCAAATGCTGCCAAACAAACTGCATATCGCTAATGCTAGCCTCTTTTTTACACGTCCACATCAGTGTGTTCCGATACACAATGCTAGCAGCTTGGATCGCACGCTTCTGCACCGCTATGGTTGTATCGATTATAAACATCCTGAGATTGCCAATCACTTTAGGTAGATAGTTTGGGTGTTTTTTACTGGAATTAAGTTATTTTATTATAATAAAGGTCCCATTGCACATGTTTGTACGTGTTGGGTGATGCTCAATGACAAATCACATACAAATGTGGCCCCGAACCAGGAAACCCTGTATTATGGGAACCAGTTATGCTAGCTTCATAGAGCACTGAGCTTGAAGTTTGGCCACATGATTATCATATGAAACTAATAAACTGATTTGATGATTTTAACGAAATGGTCGTAGCTCAGTGCAACTTGCGTGGTTGGGTCGATCGCGCAGGTTAACTGACCTGAAGCGAGGTCATTAGATGGATGGGTTTGACTATTAGTGGCATTTTGCTCTACTGTTTCTGAGCTTTTCAAGGCACGTTAAGCCATTCGTGCCAGTTGCTATCACTAGATGGCAGTCGTTAATTCATGTCAGATGCCTTACAGGTAGCTTGAAAACTTTTGACAGTGTGATTCCGATTCACTGTGTCCTACAACGTCCACCAGCCCGGACCTGGCCCCCATGTGTGGAGTATGCCCTAACCTTCCTATTATGAAGACGAACCTTCCATTTAGAAGAGACTCATGCTCCAGCAGTGGAGGCGTTTATGGGTTATGCTACATGACAATTATCTGAATTTAAACTGATTTGATGTATCCCCTTTAAAACCACTACCTAAAGGTTAGGTTATCATTGAAACAATCATCATCATCATATCAGCCAAAGGACATCCACTGCTGGACATAGGCCTCCACAAAGATTTCCAAGATGACCGGATCAACGCTGCGTGCATCCAGCGGCTTCCCGCGACCTTCACCAGGTCATCATTCCACCAAGTGGGAGGCCTGCCTATGCTACGTTTTCAAACAATACAATCATCAAAGTAATAAAATAATCCAATGTCACTCAGGGAATCAAGACAAATTTAACTAAATCTCACATTCCAAAATACATCAAGTCATTTAGGCCGCTAAGAAACAGACATACATACTTCTTCTTCTTGTTGGTTGTGTCCTCATGACTTAGGGACGTTCAAATACATACATACACTCGTAAAATGTGACATTTTTGAGGAATCAGATAAGAATGAAAATTTTAAGTAGCTTAGTGGCATAATGGTTTCCATTCACTGCATACCTTGAGGTAGCAGGTTCCGATTTCCAGTAAGGTCTACCTTTGTAAGACTTATTTTGTTTCCTAAGTCTACCTGGCTAACATCATCTGATCTAAGTGTTGCTGCAATCAATCTTATCAAACATCAATATTTGATGTGTTCCATCATGAAGATAAAAAATAGCCAGTACCCCATTGCATTGGGAAATCTTGGTGAGCCCCCTTCCATCTTCCGCATCATCATCACTTATCATCAGGTGAGATGATGCCAATGGCTTAACTAGTATTTGATTTGTGGATTTAAAAAATATTCTTGCCAACTCACCTAATCTCCTCAATAAATGCAATTACATGTTTCTTCACATCTGTACTCTTATCGCTGACATAACTGAGTATGTTCTCTATGCACTCTGGCAACATTGCTGAGCACTGATGCAGAAGCAGTTCATTGACCTTGCGTAGCAAGTCTGCCCGCTTTCCCCCTTCTGCCATGCCAGCATCGTTCAACCATTTTATTAGCTGGAAAAGACAAAGGAGATGGCTCAAAACTGATACATAAATAACTTACGACCAGTGTAAAAAAAAATTTGGTATCTCAAATTAATCACTGGTATGATTAAAAAAAAATATTTTTGAATTCCATTTTAGTTGTATATAAATACTGCCAACATTATTATATTTTAGTTTTTATTACAGATGGGTCGAAGTTTGATTCCACATTTGGTATTTCCAAACTTCAGCATTATGCCAAAAATTTACTATTTCTGGAACTCTATACAAAAATTTTAAAAAACAATAATAGGGAATATAGGGTCTCTCTTATAGTTTACAGAAAAACCTAACTTAACATTGTTATGAGAAATGGAATAGTACAGAACCCTCTTCACACAAGTGTGACTCGCACTTAGGCAGTTTTATGTTTTGTTACTTACTAACACTATGGATTATGTTATTTGAATATTTTAATTTATCAAAGGATTTTATTTTTTGAGTTCTAAATCAATACTTATGTTACTTTAATATATGATTAACAACTAACAACAAAAAACGTAAAAGACATGGCAAATAGTCTTTATTCTTTGCTAAAAGTACAAAACAGTGTTTTCTTTATGAAAACTAATAGCAATGTTTACATGATAGCTGCTGAAATTTAAAAAAAAAGGATACAGTTTTTTTTACCCTGTCATAATCGTGAATAACTTGAGTTTTAGTGGCAGGGCTGGGTTGTATGAGTCATATTTACCATGACTTGCCATAAAGGTAACCCTTTCACAAGCAACGCAACTATGGTGAACAAGAGAAAACTGAACCTTACTTGAAGACAATGCATGCAGATTAATACCGACACAGGATTTCATGCAAACATACTGCCAATGCTCATGAAAGGGTTACATACATATCTAAAACAAATTAATAAAATAACTATCAGTTGGGCGTATCATAAATGGTGTTTGTCAAATGATTTAATCAGAGCAGCTCCACAGCATTTTTTTTTAATTCCATTAACTTTTTGGTTTGGTATTATTATCATTAATGAGAGTGACTGTCATAAAAAACTAACTAAACTAAACTTCTGAGATTTACTAGCAAAAAACTAAGCGTAGAATAGCCAGTTCTGAGTTTATCACTGATGAGTGATGTGATGAGTCTACAAATCGAATCTTAGCATCAAGACGTTTCTAGGTTCTAAGACGACTCTCTAACAGAGGATAATTATCATTAGGTAATTTGTTAATAAGATTAGCCAAAACTCGACGTTTTTTATAAAAATCCTGTTTGAAAACGAGAATACAGGTTATGGAACGTTGGACCAACAAACCTGATGTTGAGGGGTAATATTAGAGCCCTGATTGTATTTACTCGACATATTGGCTACACTAATATCTGAGATATGGTCATATCATGTTTTATCACATTTAAAACCTATTTGAGTGAAAATTAATTAATTTTCACTTGCATCGCTGTAGTGATTCCTATGCTCTTTGTGCGTGCATTGCAAAAAAAAAAGTCATCCTTGGTTACCTTTTTTTTCGCCCATTTTAGGGTAGGCTAAGGCTCATTGACCATACCGCCTAGTCTTCAGTATAATATTGTAGATTTTACGTCTTCAGTAAATTTTCAGTCTTATAAGGTCATTATTTCTTCACGTTCACATCTCCAGCCGGTAATGTCATACGCGGCCCCTGTATTTGCACACGCGTCCCCCAATTTCATGGACATGATCCAAACAGTCCAAAGCATCTTCTGCCGTAGAGCGTTTAACGCCCCGTGGTACATCCGTAACGCCGACCTGCACCGAGACATGGACATTCCGACCATCCAACAATTTCTCTAAGGCCTCTCCGAGAACTTCTTCAAGTCCTCGGAGTCGCATCCCAATCCGTTGATCCGAGAGGCGGCGGACTATTCCCCGCGTCTCGTATTAACTAGTAATATGGTCCGCAGACCAAGAAATGTCCTTACTGATCCCCCCGATAAAATATCAGCCGACCTGAACTGCCTCCTGGCAGCTCAGGGAGAAACAGATAGTGTTAAATTTTGAATGACACAGTCCCCTCACTTGCACACTTAATGTGATTAACCTAGCGGCCGCTCCCATCAGGAGCTCTCCGCGCTGTCCCCTTAGCGTGTTTTGCAAATAGGGGGGGGGGGGGAGTCGCACCGATGTAATTTTAAGGTGGCTACGCTGCCAAATTTTCGCGAGGGGGTGTTTAGTGGGTAGTGCGGTCTTTGGGCCTGTGCATACGTATTCATACACCTTCCGAGTATAACGGGGACGTATGCATATAGGCGCAGAGCTGTGAGTCCCACATAACCAGCGTTCCCCTGGTATGCGTAAATGCATTCACCTCCGCTCTCCCTTAACAGAGGAAAAAAAAAAACACGTTCACATCATATATAATTCCATAGACTCTAAACTACCGAAACTTATGCTAGATATAGCACTTTTGCTAAATAAAAGCTTTCGCGGACTTCTTGTGGGAACTCGAAACACAGTATACACACATTTATTTCATTACATATCCTACACAGTCAATAAACACACAAATGGTACTTTGCTGATAAATACACTATCAATATTAAAAACTACAAAATGTAATTTTATTTATTTTATTGTTTAATGTACACGATAAATGAAGAAATACTATAAGTAAAAAAAAAATAACAAACCAGTAAGTGAGAAAGAAATGAAATACGAACGGGTAGAGGCGTGTACAAAATTGTTATTGGGAATGTTAAAAAAAAATACTAAAAGATATAAGTTCCTAAGTATTATGTTACTTATAACAAATACGTATAAGTTAATAATAATATACCTACTGCATACGTAAATAAATAAAAATAATATACTTACTGCATATACTATAAAATAATTTCGTGGGAAGGGCATTCCAAAGTCGACTCACCATAGCGGGAAGAGCAGTGAGAGGGAAAATTTTAGCAACAGTGATTTAATAGATCGGCAAGGCCTATCTCTAGGAACAATGTATTCAAAGCGATCACGCAAATATGAAGGAGAGGAAGGATTGTAAAGGATTTTATAAGGGAAAGAGAGAATGTGTACATCATGACGACGACGAACAGAAAGCCACTTAAGTTTAGATCTAAATTCAGAGACATGGTCGAATTTACGGAGGCCAAAAATAAACCGTATGCATAGATTTTGCAATCTTTCTAATTTGTTAAGGAGCACCTCCGTAGCATCGAGGAAGATGGGAAGAAGTAGAGATTGCGCAAGGAGGAGCTTGGTTTCGAAGGGTAATAATTTTTGTAGACGTTTAAGAGATTGAAAAGAGAAATGCACCTTCCTACACTGACTTCATTGACATGGCTGGTCCAGGCAGGACAGATTGGTATCAAAGATAAACCCTAAATTCTTGGCAGTGTTAGTAAACTCAATAGGGATAGTGTTGTATTACAAGGGGTAATGCGGATATGTCTAGCTGGCTGCGTAACGCAACCCCGCAAATAATAAGAGCTTGTGATTTGGAGGGATTCACAAGTACCTAAGCCAAATGATTTGGCCCATTCATTAATTCTGAAAAGGTCAGTGTTAACACGATGTTCAGCATCCAAGGCCTCGTCTACTTTGAAATGGTGGTATAGTTGTAAATCGTCATCATAAAGGTGAAAATTCGAGGTGATAAGCTTAGTTAACGAGTTTTTTTTTCAATTCAATTCAATATATTTATTCAAAATAGGTGCAAATTACATTCTTTCTGATAGTCATAAAATAATAATAACAATGTCATTTGTGAAGAATCAAGAAACAAACAATAATTAGCTAATAACGTCAAAATTAAATCCTTGATATAAACCAGATTACGTCATTAGAACACGAAAACAATATGACACGAAAAGTTATACATAAAAATCATTGAATGCATTTAACAAGAGTAGGCCAGTTCACACTGACAGCACCCGGTCACGAGTATAACGCGAGTCAGCCATCGCTCCCATCAACCATATTAGAGGGAAAGGAACGACCCGGCTCCCGATGCGCCACCATCTTGAAGACAGAGAATAATAATGGGGAAAGTACACCACCCCGAGGAACCCCCACAGTGAGATCTACCCAGTCTGACGAAGACTGATCTGAGTGAACACACTGATGCGAACGACCCCTGAGGTAAGAGTTACCAAACCAACTTATAGCTTGAGGGGATACATGAAGAGAGGAAATAATTCCAAGTAAAATATCAAAATCCACTGAGTTAAACGCGCTGTTAAAGTCCAATAATGTAAGTATGGTTAGTTGTTTTCTGTCCATGGCCTGACGAATATCATCCGAAACTTTAAGCAAGGCAGTTACAGTACTGTGGCCAGGACGGAAACCAGATTGAAAGGTACTTAAAAGGTTATTAGTATTGAGAAAATAAAAGAGATGTTTATGGACGATGCTCTCAAGAAAGGGAAGAATAGAGATTGGACAAAAGTAAGGAAAGAAGCCAATACTAAGGAAATGATTAAAGATATGAGTGAGACAAGAAAAAAATTCGTCTACGAGAAGGTTAAACATCTGGGAACTAAGCTCATCTGCTCCAATCGCTGTGAAAGAAATAGAAAGAAGAGATTTCTTCACTTCATTGGGAGATATTTCACTCAAATTAAATTGACTACAAGATGGAAGTGGTAGATTAGAGAGATATTGAAGATTTTTTCACATGAGTATCTAAACAGAGAGGAGGGTTAGAAAAGTGATAATTCAACACATTGAGGTCAAAAACAAACGGACACTCATTGAATGATTTACTAACTCCAAGAGTTTTGAGGAACTTTTTTTGAGGTGAGCTGAATTATATTGCTCAACTGAATTATGAATGTGGCGCCGTTTAGCATCGCGGCACATTCTTTTGCAGCGATTGCGAAGCTTTTTGTAGTCGGCAAAATTAGCATCAGTGGGATTTTTCTTAAGCTTGCGCTTGGCCTTATTTCGTTTAGTGATAGCTCGTTTAATCGTGTCATTAAGCCAAGGTGCAGGTGGCCGTTTAACTTTCACTCTTTTAATTGGAGAATGTTTATCAAACAGTTCGGTGATAATTAAGTTGAAATGGTGTATCTTATCATCAGTATTGCACGAGCTAATCACTGGAGACCAATCAAGACTTATGGAATCTTCTTTAGGGCGCTTCGAATCAATATTTTTAAAACTACGGAGAAACAAGTACTTGGATTTGCACTTCTCAGGCCTGAGTTTGTATGATATAAAAATTAAATCATGATATGAGAATGGCGATGTAAGCTGGCCATGGGTGGCTACAAGAGAGGGATTCGAAATAAGAATTAGGTCAATAAATTAAGGTGCAAAATGAGGGGCATTATGGGTAGCAGTTAAAGGAAGAATATTCATGTTAACTGAGGGTACCAAAGACAGAAGTTTGTGGCTCCTAGAATCGTCCTTCAGAAGACTGGTGTTGTAGTCGCAGAAATCGAGATAGTCTTCATGTAAGTTATACCTGCGTGTGCGTACGTGTCGCCAATTTTGTGTACGAGTTACCTACTATAATAGCTGAATCTATAGGTAAACAAACAAGTGTGAACGCTGCTGATCACGCGCTGTCACTCGCTCATCAAAGTTTCGTTTTAATTCTATCCCAGAGGTTTTATTGATTTTAATCGTAAATCACTATGCAAAACTTTGTGTGGCTTATATTAATATTGTTTTTTTTTATGTAGTATAATGGAAGATGAAGAAAAGGTAAGTAATTTTTCACCTATCTCTATTAGATTGATACCTTTTGATTTTTTTATTAAATCATCATATCAGCCGAAGGACGTCCACTGATGCACGTAGGCCTACTCCAAGTATTTCCACGACGACCGGTTCTGCTCTACCCGCATCCAGCGGCTTCCCGCGACCTTCACCAAGTCATCGGTTCACCGAATGTGAGGCATGCCTACACTACGTTTTCCGGTGCGCGGTCGCCACTCAGAACTTTACTACGGCCATCTGAAAGTAATTAATTAATAACGTATTAAATATTATGTGTCGAAAATCACAAAATATATTTTTTTATTAAAAAAAGAAAAATGACAAACTAAACGCTTCAAATTCTCGCCAAAAAGTCCTCGGTGACTTATATTAATTTCTATTTTTCTCTTTGGCCTGCGGCCAGTGTGAGTAGTGTCAGCATCTCAAAAATGGTGAATCTGCCGGATGCTGGCAGAAAATTCGCCAAAATGTGCCAAACAACTCTAGAAAAAGCAAAAAAATATACGTATTCAAAGGAATTTGGAATAATTTCGCTCATATTGAAACAGTAAATTTTGTTGCACTAGCACGGTACAAAAAAAATGAATAAACGAATTTAGGGGTAATTTCAGACTTTAATTTTAGGAGTCATTATGGGTGTAATTTAGTTTTTATGTAAGGTGTAAAAAAATTAGCTGAAACTATTTTAACTGGTGCTTACCATACTAACTCGATCAGCTGATCAGCCAACTTAGTAAGTTCAATTTTTGAACCTTTTAGCGGCGTTGTGCACTTTTTTGTAATGGGTAAAAAATGTTAAACTCGCGTCAGGACACGTGACCTGATCGAAAATTCGTAAGACGGATGGAGTTGATTTTTTGTTGATTTTTCTGAGATATAAACTTTTTTATGTATTATAAATTGTCATGTTTGTGTACGATAGCGCAATAAATAAATATTGTATTCTACCACATAAATGATAGTACTTTTATACTGATAATCAAAGCAATTCGTGCAAAATTATTCCCTAACCATTCCAAAATATCAAAAATGCACAACGTTAATATTATTATATTATTTTGGGGATAATTTGTCGGTGGACTGGTTGCTTGACTGATTGCTCGATTGGTATAGGTATCGACTAGTCGGTCTACGGTCTGTCAACTGGTTGACCGACTGGTTGGTTGACCGGTTGCTCGACTGATCGGTCGCCTAGTCAATCGCCTGGTCGGTCGACTGGTTGCTTGATTGATTGCTCTACTGGTCAATCAACAAGTTGCTCGACTGATATGTAAACTAGGCGGTTGACTGGTTGCTCAACTAGTCAGTCGACTGGTTGGTCAACTGGTCGATCGACTGTTTGGTCAACTGATCGGTCGACTAATCGGGCGACTGATCGGTCAACTGGATCAAAGGGGGTTTCTAGAAAGAAAAAAAATACTGGCCAAGTGCGAGTCGGACTTGCGAAATTAAGGTTCCAAGGATCTAAAACTAAACTAAAGTGGTAAGCTACTAAAACTACTACTATTTATCAAAATTATAGACTACTTATTTCCAGGTGACTTAGAAACAGGTTTGGCATTTAGTTAGGTAAATAAGCGTATACAAAGTAAAAAGAAAAACCGGCCAAGTGCGAGCCCGACTCACGAAATTTGGGTTCCGTACCACGTTCTTTGGAATAATTATAAGACCACTTCCAGGTAACTTTTAACCGACGAAAAAACGGAGGAGGTTTTCAAGTCAACGCGTATTTTTTTTATGTGTGACCGACCACGCATAACTTTTTACAGAGTAGTCCGATTTTGATATAATTCTTTTTTTTTATTGGAAAGTGTGTCCCCAAAGTTGGTCCCATATAAATTTGGGAAAAAAAAATCCAACCCGGGTAGGAAATCAGGGGATGATTGATTGTTCACTCACTGATTGTAATGTATGACCAAGCATAACATTTAACAGAGTAGTCGGATTTTGATAATTCTTTTTTTATTTAGAAGATTAGCAAGCACCCATCTAGTATAATTTAGGCACAAAAATTAAAAAAAAACTTTTTAACAAAAAATTTAACAGACAAAAAAAGAAAGGAACTGAAAAGTGAAAAATAAAAAGAACCTTTATAGTCTACTAGCTTTTTCTAACGGCTTCGCCCGCGTGGAAATCGTTTTTATGACTGCCTTTGATAAATAGTGCGCGAGCCGAGCGTAGACATGAGTGTCCTCCAGATCCCTCAGGAACTATAGGGCTATTCTGATTAACAGTTTATGACACTAACCACCGCTCAAACATTTTTATACAAATCACTTCACTTCGATCACTTCATTGCTTCGTTACGATGCCGACGTGCGCGAGCGTGGAAAGTAGTTTTCCCCAGATCCCTCGGGAACTTATCATCATTACAGCTCATATACGTCCCCACCGAGGGGCTCGAGCCTACCCTGAATCAGGGCGATTAGGCCTTAGTCGACCACGTGGGCCCAGTGCGGGTTGGTCGACTTCACACACAACCTTCGAGTTTCTTCGCAGGCGTGTGCAGGTTTCCTCACGATGTTTTCCTTCACCGTTAAAGCAATCGGTTCATCGGTTAAAGTAACCGTTAAAGCATTAGGAATTTATGTCAGGATATAAATTATGTCAATTTATGTTCGTCCTCTTAAACCATTTCTGTGCAAAAAAAAACAACAAACCATTTTTCCGTTGCGATGTTAAAGTAATTAAGCAAAAAAAGAGTATTTTTTTCAGTCCCTCAGTTACAGGAACTACATCGGACTATGCTATTTTGACGAGGTAAAAAGTAGCCTATGTCCTTCCCAGTGACACAGGCTACCTGCATACCAAATTTCATCAAGTATGGTCAAGGTGTTTGAAGCGTGAAAAGGTAACAAACAAACACACATTTTCACATTTATAATATTAGTAAGGATTTGAGCTCCTACACTTATGTAAATAAGTATACCTAAATAATTTTGAGTCGGTGCTAAACAAACAAACGGAACGTTTTCGGCAATTGCCAACAAAGGGCCGAGGTGCATTCCGCTGCTATCATTTCATTTTACGTAATAATTAATTTGCTTGTTTGTTTGATTGGCGCCTACT
This sequence comes from Coleophora flavipennella, assembly GCA_947284805.1. Classification (NCBI taxonomy): domain Eukaryota; kingdom Metazoa; phylum Arthropoda; class Insecta; order Lepidoptera; family Coleophoridae; genus Coleophora; species Coleophora flavipennella. The sequence goes on from OX369286.1 coordinate 10,709,662, forward strand.
CAAAATTATTTAGGAATTTACATAAGTGTAGGAACTCAAATATACCATAAAGGTTCTTTTTATTTTTTGCTTTTCAGTTCCTTTATTTTTTCGTCGGTTTATTTTTTGTTTATTGGGCGTATTGAGTAAAAAATCAAAAAACTGGCTAAGTACGACTCGGGCTTGCGCAAAAAATATCTTATATGTCTATTAAAGCTGTCACACACGGGCGCTATTTTATCTTAAGATAAAAACTTATAGCATAGCAAGGTATCACACAAGGGAGCTGTACTATAATATATGAAAACCCTGATATGAATTCTGTTATGAGCTACACTTCAAACGTTATATACAGGCTGATTAAGAAAAAGAGTTCGCGTATGTTGCTATTGGACTTACTAGACAGTTCGACAGAGGACGAAGACGACTTTGACGAAGTGACGATGATGCCGAAGATGGAAGTGGGCTTACCAAGATTCCCCAGCGCCTAATGTATATACTTTGCCAGCGCAATGGAGGATCTGGCTATCTTATCTTCAAGCCGGAACACATCAATGCTGTTAAAACCGCCGCCGTGGCCGCTGGTTCGATTCCCGGCGGGGACAACTTTGTAAGACTCGGTTTGGTTGGTGGTAGGGCATTTTCATAGCCCGCCTGGCTAGCTACCACCATCTTATCTAAGTATTGCCGCTAAACATCAGTCTTAAAAACATTGATGTGTTCCGGCTTGAAGTTAAGATAGCCAGTTCTCCATTGCGTTGGGGAATCTTGGTAAGCCCGCTTACATCTTCGGCATCATTGTCACTTACCGTCCGGTGAGATGATGCCAATTAAGGGCTTACCAATTGTAAATATATTTTTTCTTTTCATTAAAAATTTAAGTGCGTTTGACTGCAACTCACCTAATGGTACGTTAGTACTAATATATATACTGTGCTAATGGTAAGTGATGATGCAGTCGAGGATGGTACACGCAAACTCAAATAATGCCTATTAACTCTTGCCTTGAAGATCCCCAAATTATAGGAATCGAGAAACAATCGGGAAATAAAATATGTTTGACGGCAACACTTAGATTAGATCACCAACCAAACCGAATCTTATAAAGTTGACTCGCCAGAATCAAACCCGCGACCTCCTAGTGTGAAGCGAATGGACTAACCATTACGCCACGCAGACGGTTAAAAACTCTTTTTAATCATGCTGTATTTATCTTAAGATAAATATTGCGTGCTGGCTCGGTATCATAAGATAGACGGCGATGAAATATATATTATCTGCCCCGTGTGTGACACACTGTGTGTACTCTCATTTATTTCTATGAAGAGCGATATTTTAAGATATCTGTTACGTTAAATATATCTTATAGTATAGCGCCCGTGTGTGACAACCTTTACTTGATTATGGATAGGAAATTAGTATTAGTACTTTACAAAAATTAATGATATCCTAACAAAACATAAATGTGAAATGGGGCTAAGTTCGATGTAAAAAAATTACAGCGATCTAAATGAGTAGGTACCTACCAAGTTTTATAGTGGTTCCTAAATCATAGCTACGGAACTCCAAATAGAAATATTTATTTTAGTCTTCAACGGTTTTCAGTTGTTCTGTGCTACTAAATGGTGTAACTTGGCAAGTTTTCACTATCCAATTTTATTCTCTATTGATATTTACTTTTAAAAAGCAAAGCTTGCTTGCTTGGCGCATTGACTATTTAAACTTGCCACCACTGTAGAACTTGGTACCTACCCATTTAGATCGCTGTATTTTTTTTAATATCTAACTTGGCCCTAATTTACATTTATGTTTTGTTGGGATCAAAAGTTTCTTCGTACCATCAAACCGAAGAGTGATCATACAACAAAAACTGAAATTATTTTTTTCTCAAAAATGGCTCTAACGATTTTGATAAAACTTTTCATGTCGTAGTTGCTTGTTTGTCTATTAAATAGAAAATACCTATTGGTCTGGGCAAAATTGTGTTTGTATGGTTCTCCTACCTAGTAATGAAATTGAAACTTGCGATTTACTGACAAATGGTTGGAGCTATTGAATTTTCGTGTATTACGAATAAATATATATTATTAACCCGCACTGGGCCCGCGTGGTCGACTAAGGCCTAATCGCCCTGATTCAGGGTAGGCTCGAGCCCCTCGGTGGGGACGTATATGAGCTGATATAATAATAATAATTAGTTCAAGCAACACGAATTCATCAAAAATATTTAAAAAAATATATTTCTGTATGAGATAAAAATTTTCAACAATTTAGTGCGTGCTGCCGAACAGTTTATTTTTCTGGATGTCTTGAAATAGCGGTTTAGAGTTTAGCTAAAGAATAAAGACTATATTTACTACGTTTAGCTGCCCCCTCCACTTGACTCTAACAAAAATTAGCACTTAACAATATTTCGAAAACGGACCCCAGAATCGAAAAATGGTTTGAGCTAACTCTCAGTAGTTTTGAAAGACCTATTCAACGATACCCCACACGATAGGATACGTCAACGAAAAATAAATTCACCCACTCTACAAAAAAAAAACATATAAAATTTTTTTGTTTCAAGATTTCATTAAACCACTTTGTTGGCGCGATTAATATGTATGTACATATACGTACACCAATGCCAAATTACAGCTTTCTAGTACTATAGCTTTTGTTTTGACTGAAAACCTATCAAAAAGTGGTTAAAATCGGTTAACATTTAAGAGGTGAAAATCGCCATCGCCGCTTGTATGAAAAGTCAAATTTTCGTTGTATAGTTCACAATCCTCTGAATTCTTTTCTTTAATTTTTGTTTTCTAAGTCTCTGAGCTAATCCGCGGACAGACAGACGGACACACCGACATGGCGGAACTATAAGGGTTCCCAAAGGAACCTTAAAAATAGGAGAAAAACAATTTGCAATTTCCTCATAATTATATTTTATACACAACTAAAAGCTACAAACTAGAAACTAAATACCTTATTCACTAACTTTATCTTTGTTAGCAACACTTTCTTCTTTTTTCTCAATTTCTACTTGGGACTGCTCTTGTACTCCTTTACCAATTTTCTCAGCCATTTCTGCAATCTTTGATTGTCGGTAGTCATACTTAGCGGCATCTAGTAGTATATTTTGGATCATCTGTCTATTATTGTACTGTTTGTTATGCAATGCTGGGTATGGGTTGCCCCGCAGCTCTAAAATAGTTCTTTCATAGTTGCGGCTGCATTGTTCAGGCCTGGGAGCCTTGTGTAATCGTGTATAGGAAGTTTTCATATTTTCAAATCTTGGGACGAGAACCTTGAAAAGCTTGTGTACAAGTTCCTTTTCTAAGAGCCAGTAGTCGGCCATTTCCATAGTAGGTTTGTGGCAGTCTCCATGGACAATAGCTTCAGATATGAGCTGTAAATAGGAACAAAAATAAACAAATTTCATCATCCATCTGTAGGCTACATCTCGCGCATGCTGACAAATCCAAATCATCTCTCAAAGATCAGAATAAAAGATAGATTGATCTCTAAATGTGGAATCAACAAGGGCTCTTTTGAAAACATCTTCTTAACTGCTCTAAATATTCAATTTCACTGTATGATCTCCCTTCTGATATCTATCAACCTATTATCTTTTCCACTCTATTGCTATTAATTAACCTTTCGATTGGTTGGCAAAATACATAAAATTTTCCCAACATTGTGCTGTCATTTGTTTATACATCAATATTATACTAGGGTGGACGCCCCAAATTACAGCCTTTTATTGTAAAAATTTGTACTACTCTAAGAATAGGTTGAAACACATTATAATTTTATTAATAGGTAGGTTATATGTATATTTTTACTTTATAAATATTATTTTCTATTACATAATTTACGTTTAATCCTACTTTGTCTTTCTTTAAATTTCAATTAGTCGAATTTCATAATTTGCTTTTTAAAATGTAAAACCAATAATTGTAAAATTCATGTGTGTAATGGTCTATAAAATTGGCGACAAGTTAATAAATAAATAAAAAATATCCCGAAAGTCAGCCTGTACGAGACTGGAATGGCTTTCAAACAGCTTAAGAACAACAAGGCACCGAGTGACGATGGAATTACGGCTGTACTTTTGAAAGCAGGTGAATCACCGGTACTCAAAGCTCTTCAGAAGTTATTGAATTCCGTTATACTCGAGGGACAAACGCCTAACGAATGGCACAGAAGTTTGGTCGATCCTGCTTTTCTTCAAAAAGGGTGACAACACCTTGCTAAAGAAGTACAGACCCATCTCACTTCTGAGCTATGTCTATAAACTGATTTCGAGATTCATTACGAATCGTCTCGCACGAAGGTTTGACGACTTCCAGCCTCCCGAACAAGTCGGTTTCCGAAAAGGCTTTGGTACCATAGACCACATACATATGCTGCGGCAGATTATACAGAAGACTGAAGAGTACAATCAGCCACTATGCTTGGCGTTTCTGGACTATGAGAAAACCTTTGATTCAGTCGAAAACTGGGCTGTGCTACAGGCTCTCCAGCGGTGCTAAATTGACTATCGATACATTACGGTGTTGAAGTATCTGTATGAAAACGCCACTACTTTAGTTCACCTCCACACCAGAACTCGAAACCTCCCAATTGCAGCGAGGGGTGAGACAGAGAGATTATATCTCCGAAACTGTTCACCGCCGCCCTGGAACATGTTTTCAAACTTCTAGACTGGGGGGGGACTCGGCATCAGTATCAACGGCGAGTGCATAACCCACCATCGATTTGCTGACGATATCGTGGTCATGGCTGAGACTATGGAAGACCTAAGTGTAATGCTCGATAGCCTCAGTAAAGTCTCTCAACAAGTGGGTCTTAAAATGAACATGGACAAGACGAAAATATGTCCGTGTTGCACCCACCCCTCTAAAGGTTGGAGACTCTACACTGGAAGTTATTGATGAATATGTAAACCATGGACAAAGAGTCCAGCTAGGTAGGTCCAACTTCAAGAAAGAGAACAATCGACGAATACAACTCGGCTGAGCAGCGTTCGGGAAGCATCGCAATATCTTCACATCCCAAATACCGGAGTGTCTCAAGACTTAGGTCTTTGACCAGTGTGTGTTTACAGTGATGGATGACATACAGAACTGAGACATGGTCGCCTACTATGGGCCTCATAAGAAGGGTCAAGGTCACCCAAAAGGTAATGGAGCGAGCTATGCTTGGAATTTCCCTACGCGATCGAATCAGAAATAAGGTGATCCGCAGAAGAACCAAATTAACCGACATAGCTCACAGAATGGCTAAACTGAAGTGGCAGTGGGCAGGGCACATAGCTCGTAGAACAGATGGCTTTTGGGGTAGTAAAGTTCTTGACTGGCGACCGCGCACCGGAAAACGTATCGTAGGAAGGTCTCCCACGCGTTGAACCGACGACCTGGTGTAGATCGCGGGAAGCCGCTGGATGCGGGTAGCGCAAGACCGGTCGTTGTGGAATTCCTTGTGAAAGGCCTTTGTCCAGCAGTGGACTTCTTTCGGCTGATTAGATGATATGTTTTTACTGTCTACAATAAGTAGATCTTATACCTTTATTATCACTTGTTTTTTTTTGCCAAAAATTTAAGCGACTTTCATTTAAGTTGTTAAATTAGATTTAGGTCACCCGAAAATATCAAAAATAATATTGTAAAAGCTTCTAATTTGATAATAATAAAAAAAGAACACTATTTTCATTGTTTTTATGGTAATAATTGATTTTTTTTGAACGATTTTCATACAGAAATCATTATTTTCACGTTTTGCTTGTATTGCTCAAACGCAAGAAGTCATTATCTTTTTTTTCCGGCTTTTTAAAAAAAAGTGCAGCATTAGGGATGTATTCCATATTGAAATCGTATAAAGAAGATGCTCACCTTTAAGGTGGTGTTTAATTTTTTTTTCTATGTCCTCAACTTTTGAAGTTATTGCAAAGATAATGAAAAATATAAAACTGCGATTATCTCGAAATCACTTTTTTGCAGCTAATGATGTCTTGCAGTAAGCCGACGATATTATCTGTCAATATGAATTTGATTTTGGTACAGATTATTAACACCTTCATCAGCTTATCAACATGAGATGATGACTAACAGACGCAAGTATTTTAATAGCATTAGAAAACATAATAATATGAATCACGTAATAAGTGCCTATAAAATTTGAGGGTTGCCCTCGATTTCCCTGAGATCCCATCATCAGATCCTGACTTGGTGACAATGGGACTACCTCGGGAGTATACTTTTTCAAATAAAAAAAAATATTTTAAAAATCGGTCCACAATTGACAGAGAAATCGGTGAACATACATTAAAAAAATATATATACACAAAATCACAAACACAGCAAAGTGAAATTAACGAAAACAAAAAAAAACGTTAACGTTATTAACGTTTGTGATTTTGTTAAGTTTTTTTGTTGTTTGTCACTTTTTGTTATTATCTGACGTTTTGTTAAGACTTTGTTGTGGTTTAAAATGGCTCAATTTACCAATGCGAAATATGCGGACATTTTATTGGCATATGGAAGTGCTAACTCCAATATGCCAATAAATGACAAAAGACAGCCATTATGTGTGTGCAAGAATGTAAAAAAACGTACCTGCTCTTTGTAACCGTCCCAACAGTAAGTATTAACATTATTTTCAACTTTGCATTTGATACATTTCACAAAACATGTAACTAGTGGAATTTCGTCAACATGGTCCAATTGAGTAAAAAAAATTAACAACTCCGGTTACAAAAAAGATACCGAAACAAATTACATACCATTCAAAAGTCTAAGCTTTAGAGATGTTTTAAAAAAAACAGAAGCCTTCCAGCCCCATTATTTTTTTTTAAATGCATCGCAAAGTTGACTTTTAAATTTTTGTTCAACTTTTTTTTCAAGTTCGGGGGCCCACATTTTTGTTTTTAGCAATAACTTGAAACAAACATAATTTTTGTTAGAGCCGACAATCTTATAAAAGTCTATTAAAAAAAAGATTTTGGAGCTAGCTTTAAAAAACAAAAAGTTACATGTGTTCAAAGGTATAAAAATGGCAAAATTTCTAAAAAAAGGAAAAAAAATCCTGTAAAAAAAATTACAAGTCCTAGATTTTTTTTAATTCTCAAAATAGGTGGGAGGCGACCCCACCTATCCCCCATTTTCGTATTTTCAACCATCTGCCGAAGACCCTGTATAACTGGAAATTATAATTAAAACCGGTATTTAGTAATCATAAATTTCATGGATTTTTTTTAATGATGACAAATAGAATAGAAAAATATCCTTAGGCTCTAATACCAGCCCTGTTGTAGCCCAGAGATAGCCTTTGGTGTACCTAATAAAAGCCCAGAGTAGGGTCATGCTTTCTGAGTTTTTGTGCTGAATAGTTGGTTTGAATGAATAAATAAAATAATCAGTAAAATATTTTTTTTGCAACTGTTTTTTTTGTCACTTGGTAAAACAATAATCTTCATATGATTTATAAATTTTAGCGATTTTACCAATCATGTCATAAAAACAAATTTATTAAAGAAAGGTGTTAATTAAAATAAAGAAAAACTAGTTTAGGCAAAGGAATCTAAACAAGTAAGTATATATGAATGTCTGTCACAATTGTTTTTTTGTAAAGTTCAATGTTAGTTGTTATTATTTGTTGGAAAATCCCCCATAATAACATATTCCGTGAACATTTCAGCCAGCTGCCTATCATGGTTTCAAAGATACAGACCTTTAAAGATCAGAGAGATCGACAGACCTACAACCAGCATAGGCTTAGTGACTGGGCCTCTAAAAAGTCAAATCTTACAGAATCCAAAATTAAATCCAATAATATTCATTTTTTTAACATATATTTCATATAAGGTGTGCTATTGTGTATATTGTACATTTTGTTTCTAATTGCAGCCCCCCAAATTTTCACTCAAAGTAAAGTTAAAATGTGTTTATTTTGTCAGAAATCCATGCATCCAGATGTCTGTATTCATAATCAAACTAATCATGCCCTGTAAGAACACGAAGAATCATAAGAAAAACCTTGTTTTAGGAGCTTTCGAACTTAGCAAAAAAATAGAAAAATGGCTGATTTGCATCTGTTCTGGGGTTCATGCCAGTATTACCATTTTTGGTACGCATTAAGTTGATTTTGGTAGATAATGCCAGTAGAAACCTTATTATTTAAGAAGAAAGGCAAAAAGACTGGGAGTAGGCTGCTAATAGGTGCCAACATCATATATTTTATTATTTTGTGATTATTTTAGGTTCTAATATAAATACATGCCTATGTCCAGCAGTGGACGTCTTTCATCTGATATGATGATAATTAATTACATACAAGTTCTCAAAAAGTAATCTCAATTACTGATATATTTTTTTCTTTTAATCTTGACCACTGTCACTGTGATTTTTCTTCTACATTGACAATGAGAATTATTGTACAGTATCACAATAGAATCCCAAAAAAAAGGTTTAATTTATTACTAACTACAGTTGAATAAGCCCTTTTATATACTTATAACCGCTTTATACACTTTTAACTGCTTCCATGGTGTATTGGTTAGTCCGTTCACTTCACACCAGGAGGTCGCGGGTTTGATTCCTAGCGGGGTCAACTTTGTAACTCGGTTTGGTTGGTAGTAGGGCATTTTCATAGCCCATCTGGCTAGCTACCACCATCATACCTAAGTCTTGCCGCCCAACATCAGTGTTAACAGCACTGATGTGTTCCGGTTTGAGGTTAAGATAGCCACATAGCATTGGGGAATCTTGGTAAGCCCGCTTCCATCTTCGGCATCATCGTCACTTACCATCAGGTGAGACAATGCCAAGGGCTTACCAATTGTGAATAAAAAAAATAAAAAAACAGGTGTATCCCTGTTCAAACATACAAAAAACGATAATGGCTTTGATATGTGTTGTTTATTTATTACACATTCCCTGGACAGCCAAGAGGATAAATCTTTCCATCCTACAGAAGTTAAAAGTTACCAGCTGCCTGTCCATAGTGTGCCAACAACCTTTCATGTGTGCGACATTAAAACAGCCTCGGATAGCGAATTCTGACGAGTAACATGGAGGGCAGACGAATCACCAGCACCATTAAACTGGAGATTCACAAGGCAATGCTGCAGCGAGCTGAAGACCTACCCGTTCTGCGTAACCGCGAGCCTCATCAGCTCTGCCGTAATTCAGCTCGATTCGTTCGTGTTTTAACAATCCTGTTACAGTTTTGCGTAATTTGTTTAGCCGTCCCTCTGGTCCTTGCTGGTTTCGCAACCTTCGAGGTTTAGTTCCAACTTTTATGCGAAGTTTTGAAACTAATTTCGATACTTCTGCTTGATTCATTTTTAAAAATTGTTCAATTATTTTTTTCAATCAATCTGCAATAGTTCAATTCGAATTAGATTAAGGTTATGTTATAGCGTGTTCCTTGCAGAGAAAAGTTGCACTACGCACGCAGATCAATGATCCGTACAAAGAGAATATGAACTATCGTAACTGGAATGTGCAATGCTGTGCCACAGTGGTGTCGATTCGGTGTAACACGATTAAACTTAATTGACAGGACTAAACTAAATTGAATCATTCGGTCCTTGTCTTTTCGATACAGAAAAAAATAGACAGAATGCCTAAATTTAGTTTAGTCCTGTCAAATCGACACCAATATATATATTAGTACTAAGCTGTGCCGTCTAAAACGCGATCCGTCCGACCGAAGTCCGAAGAAGTTAACGCCAGCCGCCACTAGGGAGCCATCTGTCTTTGTCAGTAGAGTACTAATATATTATATACTTTATACTTTGGCTCTAGCGTCAAGTATTGAACATTTTTTTTTAATAATTCCGAGAATTGCTTAAGTTGATCTCATAGGTACAAGTTACAACAAAACAACAGGCAAGGCGAACGCAAGCGAGGCACACGAACTTCACAGGAAAAGTCAAAAATGGCCGGGCGCGCGTGGTGTCCTAAATGTTCGTCACACTCCCACAGGAAAAAAAACAGGTTAGGGCGCCAGTTTAGTGAAGGGTTCGTTGTTTATTATTGAGTAAAATAACTTATAAGTTCACACAATATAATTAAAACACACAATATTACACGACATGGTTAAAAATCGAAATTATAGCGCAATTTATGAGAAGAACAATGGCGTTCGGCGCGCAAGTCTTAGCAGTATAGAACGGCGGCGGTTACGCCGCGGCCGCGACAGAGGGAGCTACATGCTACAAGTTTTTATTTATCGAACTATGGTGTTATCACATAGCTGTATGAGATTTGTGTTCTGTGCCTCTCGATGTGTTTAATAAGATTGTTGCAATTTCAAAAAATACTACTCTCCAGTAATTAAATTACATAGCCACTTTCCAGCTTGTTAACGAGCTAGAAAGTAGTTTTTTTATTATTTTTTTTGACGATCTTAAAATCACGTATTTCCTGTCTTCTTTTTATGGATGTAAAGCGAATATTACATGGCATGTTTAAGTAAAAGTTATTCAGTATGATGAAAAGAAGCCCTATTGCAGTTAATGGGACCTACACTGAGGACCTACACCAATGCTATTGCAGCCTGTATTCAAAATAATTTAAAAGTTTCTTGGCGGAAACAACTCGCTGGGAGTCACACATCAAGCGCAATAGTCGAGTGATTGAACACCAATAATAACTGTACCTACAGAGTTAATGCGAAAAGAGGATGAAATTTTTAACAATTAGGGAGTACCTCCATTACCAAAAATGAATTTATGAACCAATAACATTGTGACCCTCCACACTAAGGAAACGATTTGGTAAAAATGCACTTACGCATATAGATGCACTGTTGCAATCTAAAATATAACATTTCTTGACCATGTTTTAATGAAAAAATGAAACCAAAGATTTAGATATATTGTTTAGTGACTATTCTTACCTAGTAGGTATTATATTTGCTTAGGTATTTAAAAACTTTAACTTTAGTGCCGCAAGGTCGACATTAGACTTATTGTACAAAAGAGTGCATTTCAATTACGTTAGAATTTGAATTCCTTAGAATAAAGAAAAGTAAAATGAAATGTCATGTATGTTAAACTAAAAAGTCAAAGGATTATTAAACAAAAGAAAACAATTCAAGATCTAAAGAAAGCATATTTTTTATATGAATTTTAGGTACCTTAACCTATATACTTAATTAAAAATTATTATTTTCTTATTGTTATTGTTATCCGAGTGTATAATATCGCATGTTCAGCAATTCAAACAGAGTAATAAGTGTTTTTTGTAATATTGGTACAAATTGGAACAGATTAACCACTCCTTACATTTTGGTCACTACACTATCCAAGGTCATTTGTCCGTCACTTCACCTTGGACACTAAAGTGTCCATGACAAGGAACACAGCAAAATATAGTCGTTCTTCTCCAATCCGTAAAAAATATGGCGAAAACTATTTGGCATCCTTGTCTCCATGAAATTATCATGTTTTTTACCCAGGTGGCGCTACGGATGCGATATAAAATCATTCAAAAACTTATTTCAAAGTTGACCGTTTGTTGGTGCGGAAATTTTCTCTAACGTCTCTCAATAAATTACAAATAAATTGTGTATTTTTAAGGTTTATTGTTACTGTGAATGTTGATTGATATATCTTACATATCTTCTGTGATAATTATGTGCAGATTTCCATTAATACGTAAGTACTTTTTTCTAAATCTTCAAATAAACCTGGGCGGACTCCTGGTACTCGGTAGTGGATGTGAACTTTGCAGGTTTTTGCTTATTTACTAACATTTTGAATAAGAATTAATTATAAAAGGGATGTTGGCAGTGATAAGGAGACTATTTGGCATGCTTATATAAATAATTATGCTCGATAAACTTAAGATTTCTCTATTCAAAATGCGCCGTTCTCAATTGTTCTATTTTGGATACCCTAGTGTCCACGGTGAATTTAAAGAACAATAATAAGGCTAGAACACACTTAGTCTGAATTATATTTTGTAATTTGTGTGTAAATGAAATTAAAGTACAGATAATGTTATTAGACACAACCAAAACATGTCTTGCGTTTAATAAAATGTGTCAATGATAATGGCCATTTTAAATTTAGTTGGCAAAATAAATAGAAGTCAGTACGATCAAAGTACCTAATCATCCACATCCAGATAAGCTACCACTGCAATGATGGAATCTTGATACTTATAAATTATAAGGTATTAAATTTGGAATCTAAGCATATTCTGACCTACAACAATAGAAAAAAGCAGATAATAATTAATTATAAGTACGGTCGGCTGCATATGATTAGTAAAAAGAATTAAGTTGTTCTGTTAAAAATCATTTTTAAAAGTTTTTATTGGATACCCATATCGTGCATAAAAAATAACTAGTCCGCCATCTTTGGTCGTTCGCCAAATGCGGTTTTTTTCTAGTAGCGAATGTCATTTTGCGAAAATAGACAAATCAAAATTTAATTTTCGTTAGTCGCTTATACAGATACTGTTTTAATACAAGGTGCAAAATATTTTTTTTTACTTTTTATTTTTAGAACTCATTAAAGTTCATCTTAAACAAAATACCAACGTATTTTTATTTCATATGCTAGCTGAACCCACACTATCACGTACCATCCCCATACCATCGCCTACCTTCTCCATCGTCCACTGTAGCTATAGAGATTGTAATTTGGTTCAGGTGTGTCGTTATCCTTATATGTTCATACACCAAATTAGCCCTGGACACTACAGTACCCAGCAAGAAAGGGGTACAGATTTTTCAACTTTTCAGCTTATTTAAACTCTCATAGGGTGCTTTTTAGCTTTTCTATTGCTAAAAGATAGATTATCGCTCCCAACAACTGAATCACTAAATGTTACCGTCATACAAAAATCCACTATACAGAAGTCCCAAAGAAGTGCGGTAGCGGAGAATTTTTGCGAGTGATCACTGTTGTTATTAAATGCTTGTTTTATCGTTGTTGCTATAGTCTACTGTTTATTTTTTATACAAAAAAGACAGTAAATGTATTAAGTTTCTTATATTCTACATATTTTTGGTCTATGTTTAGCACCAATAATTCAGAGAACTACCAAAGCTCTTTGCTGTAGATGTTGTGCGTCAGTTGTGGCCGAGCAAAACATGCGTTGAAATCCAAGCCTCATAATTTTATATTTTATTGAAAACATGAAATATTTCTTATATATTTTATCATAGAATATATATGAGATAAATTATAGCGCAAAATCAAATAGCTTAATGCTACCATGTTTGTCATAAATCAGTTTGAATGCTAACCTGATGGAGAATTCTGTGTTTCTGCGACTTTGCCCTGTGATAAATATTAAAACGGCAAGAATTAATAGCATTAAAAATAATTATAACGTAGTCTAATTAATACTGAACAAAATAAATACAATATTAGTTCTCCCTGATAGCTATTTAAGTCATAAATATTAATTTTAGAGCATACGCGACGCGCGGACGGCAACCGTCCGGACACCACGGTGCATCGACGGTCCAACGCGCCGCGCGTCTAGTGTAGCGAGCGGTTAAGTAAAACATGATTATTGGGTTTTTTGGCGGGATTTGTGGTAGACGCATTCGTAGTTTTATTTTGTTGTTTTTTCATTGTTTTCTGCTAGGATTTTGTTTAAAAAGTGTTGCATTTTGGAGAAAATCGTCTAGTGCACGTGAGCAATGTGGAGAACAAGAAAATAAAACGAAGGAGGACGTGAGAACCCAACTTGCTCTAGGTGCAGTTTTATAGACGCCTTACAGCAACTGGGTGTTCCACCTCAGAATGTAGCTGCTGCAAATGCTGTCAAGAACTTCAGAGAAGATTTGTAATGCACCAGCACTAGCATTACAAATCCAAAAGCTAAGGAAGCTTAAATACGTCAGACCTGGCTGTATGGTCTTAGTAACCTTTGCCTTTTCCGCGCTTTTTGTAAGCCGGAAAGAAGAAACCAAAAAAAAAACATGATTATTGACAGATAAATGTGCATACACAATTAAAAAGTTTTTAGCGTTTTAGCACAGTATATATATTAGTACTAACGTACAGTATGGACACTCCCTGCCGCTCTCTAGATTCGACCTCACCCCCCCCCTCACTCAGATTGGCTGTAGATTGGGTACCAAACGTAAAGGACGAGCTACGCAAGCACTTTTATTCACTATATTCACTTTGCGCGCCGCTGTGATTTCGTTCACAGGAATAAAAACCAACCAGTTACCGAACGTAAAGGTACGTTAGTACTAATATATATACTGTGGTAAAGGCCCAACTGAACTCTTTTTTTTTCATACTTGTCTTATGTTGTAAACGAACACCGCTCGAACAAAAAACAACACATTCCGAATACACCATACACATTAAGAGACTATAAAACATTGTAAATGGTAACTGCGACGTGGACGTATGAATTAACACTGAAAACTGCTATTATTTTATACAACTTTTAACACATTTTCCATAAAATTGCGAAATTGATAAGGGATTTGTCACAGATTAAAAATCGACATGATAGTTTTGTTGCTTTGGTGTAGAGATGGGACGAAGTGAATGACTGAATGAATGATTTTGAACTGTTGTTGCGAGGTTAAAATTGGGTCATCTTTGTGCTCAACTGTACAATAGGGTACATCGATTTGGCAGTCCGCGATTTTTTGGTAAGAGATAGGCTTTAGCTGAACATCCATACCAAATTTCAAGGTTAGGAAACCAGCGGTTTTTGTGTTATGAATTTTTGAAAATTATATTTTTATGTACTCTTTGGTCTTTGTTTTGTGAGTTTATGTAGGACCAAAGATGACTTATTACTGATTGTATAATTTGATTCCTAAGATTCATAATATGGGGTTAAAACCCCCCAACAAACCTTCGGGATCCGAGGGGGATGTGGGAGTATCAGGGCGGGGAAAGCACGCGGGGCCGATTGAGGGCAGACAAACTTGGGGGTAACAAATCGAAAACCAGGGGGTAATCTGTTAAGGTCAAGGTCAATCAGTCAAGGTCATTTCAAAGTCAAGTTCTAAGTCAATTTGATCCCAAAGATTCATAATATGGGGTCCGCGAGTGAGGTACGGGGAGTTCTAAATAGAAGCGGGAGCGAGCGAAGCGAGCTCGGACTTTCGGAGCACCCCGACTCGGATCCGTTAGGTTAGGTTATACCGTCCTACCGTCATAGTGTTAGGTTTAAAATGAGAATGCAGAAGTAGGAGCCCCGAGTTTGTCGGCCCCGCGTGCTTTCCCCGCCCTGATACTCCCACATCCCCTTCGGATCCCGAAGGTTTGTTGGGGGTTTTAAATAGGTGGCGGGGGCTATGCCCCCTTTAGGGGTCCGGGCCCCGTGTGCTTTCCCGCCCTGATACTCCCACATCCCCTTCGGATCCCGAAGGTTTGTTGGGGGCTTTAAATGGGTGGCGGGGCCTACGCCCCCGTTAGGGGTCCGGGCCCCGCGTGCTTTCCCCGCCCTGATACTCCCACATCCCCCTCGGATCCCGAAGGTTTGTTGGGGGTTTTAAATGGGTGGCGGGGACTAAGCCCCCGTTAGGGGTCCGGGCCCTGATACTCCCAAATCCCCTTCGGATCCCGAAGGTTTGTTGGGGGCTTTAAATGGTTGGCGGGGGCTGGGCTCCCTGGACCCAATATCATGAATCTTTGTGATCAAATTGACTTACACCTTTTTTTGGAATAAGCGGTAGCGATTTTCGCCGTCAGAGAAGTGGATGACCTTTTTTTTACTAAGCGGCAGCGATTTTCGGCGTCATAGAAGTAGATGACTTTTTTTTTAATAAGCGGTAGCGATTTGTCGGTCAAAGACTACCTAACAAAAAAGATAACCCCCTAGTTTTCGATTTGTCACCCCCAAGTTAGCCCGCCCTCAAGTCGGCCCCACGTGCTTTTCCGGCTTCGCCATATTATGAATCTTTGGAATCAAACTATACAATCAGTAATAAGTCATCTTTGGTCCTACATAAACTCACAAAACAAAGACCAAAGTACCTAAAAATATAATTTTCAAAAATTCATAACTCAAAAACGACTCGGTCCATCTAACCAGAGGTACCGGGTTCAAATCTGGACGGCCAATGTACCAATGAGTTTTTCAAAAAACTTACGTACACATATATATATATATATATATAAGTTCTAAAAAAATTAGCTGAAACTATTTTAACTAGTGCTTTTGCCCATGAAACTGAACAACTTTCCCCATGTTTAGTTTCATGGGTAGAAGCACCAGTTAAAATAGTTTCAGCTAATTTTGTTAGACCTTATATATATATATATATATATATATATATATATATATATATATATATATATATATATATATATATATATATACTTACCGATTGCTTTAACGGTGAAGGAAAACATCGTGAGGAAACCTGCACACGCCTGCGAAGAAACTCGAAGGTTGTGTGTGAAGTCAACCAACCCGCACTGGGCCCGCGTGGTCGACTAAGTCCTAATCGCCCTGATTCAGGGTAGGCTCGAGCCCCTTGGTGGGGACGTATATGAGCTGATATAATAATCAGTAATAAGTCATCTTTGGTGGTCCTACATAAACTCACAAAACAAAGACCAAAGGGTACCTAAAAATACAATTTTTAAAAATTCATAACTCAAAAACCGCTGGTTTCCTAACCTTGAAATTTGGTCTGGATGTTCAGCTAAAGCCTATCTCTTACCAAAAAATGCGGACTGCCAAATCGATGTACCCTATAGAACAGTTGAGCCCAAAGATGACCCAATTTTTACCTCGCAACAACAATTCAAAATCATTCATTCAGTCATTCACTTCGTCCCATCTATACACCAAAGCAACAAAACTTATCTATAACGTAGTGTATTATATTCTCTTTGACAGTATCATGTCGATTTTTAATCTGTGACAAAATCCTTTATCAATTTCGCAATTTTATGGAAAAAATGTTTAAAGATGTACAAAATAATAGCAGTTTTCAGTGTTAATTCATACGTTCACATCGCAGTTACCATTTACAATGTTTTTTAGTCTCATAATGTGTATGGTGTATTCGGAAAGTGGTGTTTTTTGTTCGAGCGGTGTTTGTTTACAACGAAAAGTATGAAAAAAAAAGAGTTTAGTATTCACACTGTTGCATTTAGTAAATAACTAACAAACATTTCGTGACCAATACCCCCGGTGTGATTCAACCCTACCTGCATTCTTGCCTATAGATACGTCAGTTATATATATGTATATCATTTCTCGCTCGTTTGTATGGAGTGTCCGGGGTGTGGTTTTAGCAAGCGTGTTATGAAACCAAGCCACATTTATGGCTCTTTTACACGGAGACAATAGCAGAGACAATCCTATAAGCCAGGACAATAGGACAGGACAATTGGAAAATGCTATGTCGTTCACACGTAGGCCTATGAGTCCAGTCAGTAAGGGAAATACACCGTTGGATTCATACGCTCTTCTCGCGATGGATAGACGCAAAACTGCTATGAGGGCGTTGTTAAAAAAATCGGCCATGTGCGAGTCGGACTCGCGCACGTAGTGTTCCGTACCATTATCTATAAAAATCACGTTTCTTGTATGGAAGCCCCCTAAATATTAATTTTATTTTAATTAAATTATATATTCTTATAGTGAATAATACAACTCAATATTATGTGAATAGTTCAAGCGTCTACCTGTTGCCGTTATCAATATTGAGCAAAAACTTACGTTTGTTGTATTGGAATTAAATATTTGTTTGATATTTAATTTATAACCTTAAATATTTGTTTTATTTAAATTTAATTATTTATTTTGAAAGTGAATATATAAATAAATATTCTAAAAATATTTCAAGCATCCACCTGTTGCCGTTATGAATATCGAGCAAAAAAATCACGTTTGTTGTATCGGAGCCCCACTTAAATATTTGTTTTAATTTAATTTGAATATTTATTTTTAAAGTGAATATATAACTAAAGATACTGTGAATATTTTAAGCGTCCACTACCGTTATCTATATCGAGCAAACACGAGCAAAAAAAATCACGTTTGTTGTATGGAGTGGAGACCCCCCTTATATTACCACTTTTTCTAATTTTTAGTATTTGTTCTTATAGCGGCAATAGAAATACATTATCTGTGAAAATTTCAACTGTCTAGCTATCACGGTTCATAAAATACAGCCTGGTGACAGACGAACGGACGGACAGACAGACGGACAGCGAAGTCTCAGTAATAGGGTCCCGTTTTTAGCCTTTGGGTACGGAACCCTAAAAATGTAATAATTTTAATGACATGACGAAATGCATTGAATTGAAATACGTTGAGACATTCTTGTTTCCGCTAAAGTGATATTTTAATGTAAATTCGTTAGACCATTTTGTTAGAACCATTGTAATTTCCGAGTTATTTCAAATAAAAATACGACGTGCCTGCGCTCGAAGCCTTGACTGCTGGCTCACTGGCTAGGAACACGCGTTCACACGAGGACAATACACTAGATTACCGATTGCTTTAACGGTGAAGGAAAACATCGTGAGAAAACCTGCACACGCCTGCGAAGAAACTCGAAGGTTGTGTGTGAAGTCGACCAACCCGCACTGGGCCCGCGTGGTCGACTAAGGCCTAATAGCCCTGATTCAGGGTAGGCTCGAGCCCCTCGGTGGGGACGTATATGAGCTGATATAATAATAATAATACACTGTCCGGTCAAATTAGACATTTAAAATAACAAAAATTGGGGGAAGCCAAATTTTGGTGGAGGCCTTGGGTTCACCATTAGAAATAAAGTGTCAAAAATCCCTATCGATCACATGTGTGCTAAAAAGTTATTTGGGGTCAAAGGTCAAAATATCAGGTTTTTTGGATTTTTCTCCAAAATGGTGAGTTTTATCAAAAAAGTACTCCAGACCAAAGTTGTAGATCTTAAAATTATTTACAAAAATGGTGCTTATGATTTTTTTCTAGGAATCACCATTCCTGAGATATCGCGATTCTAAGAGTCACGTTCTATGTGATATGCACACATACGCCACGTATATAGTATATAGACAGGCACTCATGACAAGTAAAAATGCCTATTTTTTTTTGATTATTCACTTGTGTGTACTTATCACTGAATAAACATTTATTCTATTCTATTCTATTCTATTCTATTTGTGTCTCTTTTATGTGTAAACTATACTATTCTGAAAATATATACTCAAATCGTAAGCAGTCCCGTACTGAATCCCCGCTAAAGTATACGTATTTATTACAAGCGTCTCCCATTTAGGTTATTTGTCCTGTTCAATATCTTGAAAAAATGTCACAATTTTGCTTTATTTGCAATAAACTTTTGAGTGAAGATGAAACGGTTGTGTAAGTCGTGGAATAGCAACTTTAATCGATGCAAGTGTCGCGAGAGGTGATGAGTTTGTTCATTATTTAAGAGGCCTAAAGTCCGTTACAATTCACGTGGATTGCAGAAAATCGTACACCCGAAAAAGTTCAATCGCTGCAGTAAAAAGACAACATGAGGATGAAGAGGCCAGTACCTCAAAAGTAAGTCCGCCTCGTACCAGAGAGTGAGTAAATGAATCCAACTTTTGTTTTAAAAATTGCTGTTTATTTTGTGGCGATGAAGCTGATGAAGAGGCTGAGAAAAAGAAAGCGAAGCATTTTTGAAGATAGCTAACGGTCGTTCTGATGACGTATCAAAAGCAGTTATTGCACGTATTAATTTTGAGCATGATTTGGTCGCTGCTGATGCTAAATACCATAGTTGTTGTTACAAATTTTTCCAGAAATGTACTACCGGTGGTAAAGTTGGCCGTCCTCAAGATGAAGCTGTAAACTCTGCGATGGAGGAAATTTTTCAATTCATAGAACGTAGTGACGATTGCCAGTAGGCCTACAGGGGAAACCACATTAAAAACCTCACAGGTGGCGTGGAAATGTGTGCATATCACATAGAACGTGACTCTTAGAATCGCGATATCTCAGGAATGGTGATTTCTAGAAAAAAATCACGAGTACCATTTTTGTAGATAATTTTAAGATCTACAACTTTGGTCTGTAGTACTTTTTTGATAAAACTCACCATTTTGGAGAAAAATCCAAAAAACCTGAAATTTTGACCTTTGACCCCAAATAACTTTTTTAGCACACATGGGATCGATGGGAATTTTTGACACTTTATTTCTAATGGTGAACCCAAGGTCTCCACCAAAATTTGGCTTCCCCCAATTTTTGTTATTTGATGACTATTTTTATGTCTACTTTGACCGGACTACACAAGACAATCCACCGCGCGCGTGGTGAGGGAAACTATTGACTTCGAAAATTTGAAAACGTTCTATTTCACTATCCTGTCGTGTCAATTGTCTTGAAGACAATCCAATCAGTGGATTGTCTCCATTTAAACGATGTTCTACTTTTTTATTGCCTACTGTCCTGGCTTAATGGATTGTCTCGTCTATTGTCCTCATGTAAAAGGGCCATTAAGTAGCATTTTTCATCAACATTCGGCATCTTAGTTACCAGGCACGAGGCTGAGGCGCTGACTATGTGAAACCTGTTGTTGTGGAAGTGCTAGTGAACCTACCTTTTTGGACAATATTCTTAATTCCTACTTCGAACGGAATAGTAGCTTAGCTAGCTCTTATGTTAATTTCTGTATGTAATTACTATAAATAAATACTTAAAGTTCCTTTAATTCGATAAGGATTAATGCTGTATTGCTTAAAATCGCTTCGTAAATAAATAAGTCATTATTTCTCGTAAAAAGTAAAGGACAAAAAATGGTTATTGTAGGTTATATCTAAGAGATAGACATATAGCATTGCGGACTATTTTGTAGACCTTCTTGAGGTGTACAATACTTTAGTAAATTATTTTGATCTATCTCGTAGGGTTCAGCCAGCGTTTGTAATGTAAGTCCAAAAAATGTGTTTATTTACGACATCACATTAGAAACCTCTAAAATTATCAGTGTTTCTCTACTATATTATACATATAAACCTCTTGAATCACTCTATCTGTTAAAAAAAACTGCATCAAACTTCGTTGCGTAGTTTTAAAGATCGAAGCATACATAGGGACAGACAGACAGCGGGAAGCGACTTTGTTTTATACTATGTAGTGATACTGATTAAGGATTATAATATTACTCGCTTTTTCGCGGCTTCGCCCGCGTGGACATCGTTTTTATGACTGTCTTTAAGGGTGATTAGTAAATTATGTCGTTTCTCACCTAATTAACCATCTTTGTGCAAAAAATCACAACAATCCATTGGTCCGTTGCGATGTAAGGTAATTAACCAAAAAAAGTGTATTTTTTTAGTTCCTTCAGGAACTGCATCAGATTATGCTATTTTCCCGGGATAAAAAGTAGCCTATGTCCTTCCCCGTGACACAGGATACCTGCATGTAAAATTTTGTCAAGATTGGTTGAGGTGTAGAAGCGTGAAAAGGTAACAAACAAACAAACACATTTTCATATTTATAATAAGGATTATATAAGGATTTATAGTAAGGTTTAAGGATGTAAAGGATGACTACCGTCGAGGATCTGATGATGGAGACGGAAGTCTGTTAAAAGTAATTTTTATCCGAAATTGGTAAAGATGGAAGCGGGCTTAACAAGTTCCCCCAACGCAATGGAGAACTTCTTATCTTCAAGCCGGAACACAACAATGTTGTTAACACTACATAAGTAGGTTCAAACTGGACCTCGCATTCAGTCTATTTTCATAAGATAAATAATAAACCTTGCATCTAAATGGAGTGGCCCGCCAAGGCATTTGAATTTACCCGTCAGGCCTTCGGCCGGCCGGCTAGCCGGCAAACAGTGGCACCGCTTCCACCCTTAACAAATTTTCTGCGACATTGCGAATCGTTAGCTACAGAAATGTTTGCAAATTTTTGGAAAATAGTTTTTAATGAAGATTTCCTAACATTGCGCGACTTTTCTATACAATTTTTTAGTAAGATTGGTTCAACCTATGTGTGTGAAAGAAGACTCTATCATACTTTTGAAATAAATATCGCACATCTCTCACTGCAAAACACATTTCATATTTAATGGTACTATCAACATCAGATTGAAAACCAAATGTCGACAAATTACTATCAGGAAAACAGGAAAAAAAAGTCATTTAATGAAGAAGGAGTCGAGTCGACTTGCACTGGGTTCAGTTTATGCTTATACCTACGGGATATAATATTTAGATGCCCTCCTACGACCGGATATTACACCTCAGAAAGTGGCTGCTGCAAAGAAATCCAGAGAAGATTTGTAATGCACCGGCACTAGCATTGCAAACAATAGAAAAAATAAAATGAAGATGAATAAATAAATGAAGACCTTAAAGTATTCATCCTTAAAGATTGTCTCAAAAGAGATTTTACCTAGAGACGTTAATATATTCTTTAAAAGCAATTGGTGTCGATTCTGGCAAACACATACTAAAACCACACCCCGGACACTCCATACAAACGAGCGAGAAATGATATACATAATTATAACTGACGTATCTATAGGCAAGAATGCAGGTAGGGTTGAATCACACCGGCGGTATTGGTCACGAAATGTTTGTTAGTTATTTACTGAATGCAACAGTGTGAATACTAAACTCTTTTTTTTTCATACTTTTCTGTTGTAAACAAACACCGTTCGAACAAAAAACACCACTTTCCGAATACACCATACACATTATGAGACTAAAAAACATTGTAAATGGTAACTGCGATGTGGACGTATGCATTTACACTGAAAACTGCTATTATTTTGTCCATCTTTAAACACTTTTTCAATAAAATTGCGAAATTGATAAAGGATTTTGTCACAGATTAAAAATCTTTGTTGGTTTGGTGTAGAGATAGGACGAAGTAAATGACTGAATGAATGATTTTGAACTGTTGTTGCGAGCTGAAAACTGATTGTATAATTTGATTCCAAAGATTCATATAGTCTTTGACCGACAAATCGCTACCGCTTATTAAAAAAAGGTCATCTACTTCTATGACGCCGAAAATCGCTGCCGCTTAATAAAAAAAAAGTCATCCACTTCTCTAACGGGGTGACAAATCGAAAACTAGGGTGGCAATCTTTTTTGTTAGGTAGTCTTTGACCGACAAATGCTAAAAAAAGTGCTAAAAAAAGGTCATCTACTTCTATGACGCCGAAAATCGCTACCGCTTATTCCAAAAAAAGGTGTAAGTCAATTTGATCACCAAGATTCATGAAATGGGGTCCAGGGGGCTTAGCCCCATCCACCCATTTAAAACCCCCAACAAACCTTCGGGATCCGAGGAGGATGTGGGATTGTCAGGGCGGGGAAAGCACGCGGGGCCAGGGTAGCCCCCGCCACCCATTTAAAACCTCCAACAAACCTTCGGGAGTATCAGGGCGGGGAAAGCACGCGGGGCCCGGAACCCTAACGGGGGCGTAGGCCCCGCCACCCATTTAAAACCCCCAACAAACAAACATCCGAGGGGGATGTGGGAGTATCAGGGCGGGGAAAGACGAGGGGTCCGGACCCCTAACGCCACCTATTTAAAACCCCCAACAAACCTTCGGGATCCGAGGGGGATGTGGGAGTATCAGGACGAGGAAAGCACGCGGGGCCCGGACCCCTAACGGGAGCGTAGCCCCCGCCACCCATTTAAAACCCCCAACAAACCTTCGGGATCCGAAGGGGATGTGGGAGTATCAGGGCGGGGAAAGCACGCGGGGCCGACAAATTCGGGGCTCCTACTTCTTCATTCTCATGTTAAACCTAACACTACGACTGTGCGGGGCGGGGAGGCAAGCTAAGCTCGCCTCCCCGCACAGTCTCCGAACCTAACGGATCCGAGTCGGGGTGCTCCGAAAGTCCGAGCTCGCTTCGCTCGCTCCCGCTTCTATTTAGAACTCCCCGTACCTCACTCGCGGACCCCATATTATGAATCTTTGGGATCAAATTGACTTAGACCTTGACCTTGAAATGACCTTGTCCTTGACGGATTACCCCTTGGTTTTCGATTTGTTACCCCCAAGTTTGTCTGCCCTCAAGTCGGCCCCGCGTGCTTTCCCCGCCTTGATACTCCCACATCCCCCTCGGATCCCGAAGGTTTGTTGGGGGTTTTAACCCCATATTATGAATCTTTGGAATCAAATTATACAATCAGTAATAAGTCATCTTTGGTCCTACATAAACTCACAAAACAAAGACCAAAGAGTACCTAAAAATACAATTTTCAAAAATTCATAACTCAAAAACCGCTGGTTTCCTAACCTTGAAATTTGGTATGGATGTTCAGCTAAAGCCTATCTCTTACCAAAAAATCGCGGACTGCCAAATCGATGTACCCTATTGTACAGTTGAGCCCAAAGATGACCCAATTTTTACCTCGCAACAACAGTTCAAAATCATTCATTCACTCATTCACTTCATCCCATCTCTACACCAAAGCAACAAAACTATCATGTCGATTTTTAATCTGTGACAAAATCCTTTATGAATTTCGCAATTTTATGGAAAAAGTGTCAAAAGATGCATAAAATAATAGCAGTTTTTAGTTTTAATTCATACGTCCACGTCGCAGTTACCATTTACAATGTTTTATAGTCTCATAATGTGTATGGTGTATTCGGAAAGTGATGTTTTTTGTTCGAGCGGTGGTTGTTTACAACATAAAACAAGTATGAAAAAAAAAGAGTTCAGTTGGGCCTTTACGTTCGGTAACTGGTTGGTTTTTATGCTTGTGAACGAAATCACAGCGGCGCGCAAAATAAATATAGTGAATAAAAGTGCTTGCGTAGCTCGTCCTTTACGTTTGGTACTCAATCTACAGCCAATCTGAGTGACGGGGGGGGTGAGGTCGAATCTAGAGAGCGGCAGGGAGTGTCCATACTGTACGTTAGTACTAATATATATACTGTGCTAAAACTAAACTAATCCTAAAATTTCTTAAAATTAAGTTTAGGAAGTTCATTTTGCTATTCTGGTTTCACCACTCTACTATATTTAGACCGTAATTTGACACATCTAAAATGATTTAAAATAAATAGCTTTTGTGTTGCCATTTTTAAGAAACCAAAAACAAATGAGGGAATGAAATCGTGTTTTTTTTTTTCAGTCTCTTAACGTCTCACGGGGACAAAAGCCCTTCCGAGACAATCCCCATTTATTTAATCTATATTCGTTTTTTGATTTGTAATGCTAGTGCCAGTACATTACACATCTTCTCTGAAGTTCTTGACAGCATTTGCAGCAT
Organism: Coleophora flavipennella; assembly: GCA_947284805.1. Classification (NCBI taxonomy): domain Eukaryota; kingdom Metazoa; phylum Arthropoda; class Insecta; order Lepidoptera; family Coleophoridae; genus Coleophora; species Coleophora flavipennella. The sequence goes on from OX369286.1 coordinate 10,734,813, forward strand.
AAAATCGTGACCATAGAAAACAAATTGCAATTTTCGGGATAAAAAATATCTTTTTGACAATCAACCAGTGATGATTATACTCTTTGTTTCTATTTGGTTATACTCTACGTCTTCCTGACAGGAAGTTCCTGTTGGATGGAAAATTTTGATAACGAGTTGGCCCAGAGACGCAGGACGATGCAGAATATGGAGATTCGTGAAAGGACCAACAAAAAACAATAGGAGCTGCTAGTAGAGCGGCTCCATGCAAGCTCACAACCAACATATTGAGGCGCTGGATGCCACGGAAGAGACAAGCCGTTGTAGGCAAGATGCCAGCAAATGTGAACGAAGCTTGGCTCACGCTGTGTACTGAACGCAACTTGGTTGAATTTTTTGTGCTAGAAATGGGTGGGTCAGTTTGACATTAGAACCATATATATGCAGGAGCTCCGCATGTGTCACAGAGAGCCTTTACCTAATGAGAAACACACAGCATCCCAAACCCACAACTTTAATCGCGCAGTAATTTTACACAAGAAGTAACACAGATTAGGTGGTTACCAAAATCCTTGTTCTGTGAGCCTTGCGACTAGCTGTGTTTTTTAAAATTCTACAATTGGTAAGCCCTTGGTAAGTGACAAATGATGCTTGAAGACGGAAGCAAGCTTAGTTATTTGGAGACAAGACAGATAAGATGGTGGTAGCCTAACCATGCGGGCTTAAAAAAATACCTAAATGAACTACACTGTACTTTAAGACTCCACCAGAAATCTACCCCACAACCTCTTGCGAGTGGACTAAACCACTTTGCTGTGGAGGTGGTTAAAAAGGCTGTAGCAAAGGCAGTCGTTTTTTTAATTGAATTGCTTTGTTTTGAATATCAAAACAAAACAACATAAATTGAAACAATGTTTTAATAATGGACTTGTAATACATATTTTAAAAATTTTCAGGAAGTTAATAAGAATTCTGCGGTGGCGGTACTTTAGGAGAATTTAGTAGGGAAAATAAATAGATGTAACAGGGGTATTGATGGGCCACTTTGCCACTAACGCTCACCTCTAAAAATTTGGCCTGACAAATGACCCGACCTGCAGGGCCTGTGGTGAAGATACAGAATTAATGGAACACTTACTGTCATTGCGATGTCCTGGCTAGCAAGCATATTATGTACCTCCTAGGTGATGGCTACCCAAAACAGCACCTTCCAATCAGTGGAATTGCTGCAGTACATCTTTGAGTAGGTTGAGGTGCAAAGGTTATAGGGGTAGGCACAAAATAGATGTGGATGCAGTTGCACAATAGAGGAGTGACGGCATGTAAGTGAATCTGTAATGTTTTGTAAGGATTTCCATGACGATCAGTCCTGCGCTGCCCGCATCCATCGGCTTCCCGCGATCTTCACCAGGTCGTCGGTTGACCGCGTGGGAGACTGCCTACACTACGATTTCCGGTGCGCGGTCGCTACTCGAGAACTTGCCCCAACGGACATGTGTTCTACGAGCTATGTGCCCTGCCTTCCCTGAGCCTGTGTAAGATATCAACCGCAACATTTTAACTAATATTACAAATAACTCCATCTGTTACCTGGCTTACCCATAAATCAATGGCATTGAGATAGTAGTCTGTGTAGGTTGTCTTTTTTATTACACTAATTATTATTAAAATGTAATGGGCGAGCAGCTAAATAGCTGAAATGCCTGTATCTGTGTTGGTATATTAAAAATAGAAAATGTCTCATTTCTATGGAAAAATTCACAAAAGGCTACAATTGCACAGGGCATACAACTATTATTCTTATATATAAAATTCTTATGTCACAATGTTCGTTCCCGTACTCCTCTGAAACGGCTTGACCGATTCTCATGAAATTTTGTTGAGCATATTGAGTAGGTCTGAGAATCGGGAATCGGCCAACATCTATTTTATTTTAGGGTAGTGTAGTATAGTGTATGTAGGGTAGGGTAGTGTAGGGTAGTGTAGTGTAGTGTATGTAGGGTAGGGTAGTGTAGGGTAGGGTAGGGTAGTGTAGTGTAGGGTAGGGTAGGGCAGTGTAATGTAATGTAAGGTGGTACGTAGTTCGCCGGGATACCTAGTATTTTTATAAATATTTGAACTGCATATTCTAGAAAGCATATGTGTCTATTATTAAGGGGACATACTTTGATGTTCAGTTTACTATTTAATCTAGGCTGTTTATAATGTTAAGTTTTCTCAACAGATTTGGGATGTTTGGGTGACTGAAGTGAAAAACAAGGCCTGGAAAGTGAGGGCACACATGGCAGCAACTGGTGGAGTGGGGAGCACCAATAACAGGCTTGTAAAAATGCAGCTAATTTGGCAAACGAACTTTACTCATGGGGTGTATGATACGAGCGGGAATATTTTTTCTTGTAAATGTGATTTAATAATAAATATTTAATTGTTTGTTAAAAATTGTTGTAAATGTGGTTTTAATGTAAAAAATTATATTAATTTTAATATGCAGAGTTTTTATGATTTAAAATTATTTCTTATTATACTTTCTCTAATATTATGGGCATCAGCGAGAAAGCCAGCAGGCACTGCTTCTACTCCTATATTAGCGTCGTCGTTGTCGTCATCTTCATCATCGTCTGTAATAAAGAAAAAAATAATTGTAGATCACTCTTGCTTTCCTGTCTTAGAGGATTTTTAACTACAAAATTTTGGGGGCTTAAAGAGTTATTCCACCGCCAAAAGCTCAGCTCTTAAATACAACAAAGGATGTGAGAGTTGCTGCAGGAGGTGAGGGCTAGTGGTCTGCTAGCTACAGGTGAGGGATGATGGGCTGCGTCACGAGGTGAGGTCAAATGATCTCTTAATTATGCAGTGACAATACAAGAAAAAAATATATTGTTGCGAGCGAAGGTCATATGAGGACAATAAACTTGCAAACTATTAGAAAGTTGGAATTAATTTCAATTATCTTTATTACTTTTGGCATAATCTGTTTGTAAACTGTGAATCGCACTTCAAAAATACTGCAATTCATCACATCTGCTTATTGGGAACAAAAAAAATGCCATGTGGTCCCTATGTCACGAGTATAGCTAAGGGTTAGGCTTTGTGGCTGGTGAGTGCACAGTAGGGAGGGTTGGGGTACACATAACCGGGCTGCCATACGGGGAGAGCCTCGGTCGACAGTATAATCATCAAACCTAACATACCCATTTTTGGATTTCGTATGCCAGCCCGGTTATGAACACCCCAACCATAGGGAGTGCTACGATACCCGTGTCGGGGTCACACTATCTGTATAAAAATTGACATAACAGCAACTCCTTTTCCTACTTATTCCATGGTTTCAGTGTATTGTGATTTAAGCGATGGGCAAGTTCATTACCTACAATACTTTTGAATTACCTGATAGCACATCAGAGAAATAATTGTAGAGGACACAACTTGCTTTTATAATTTTAGAGGCAGTCGGTGGTTCGAAATAGAGGGTGCGATTTTTGTGCAGACACCTAAATTTGTTTTTAAGGCGTCCATACCACATCTCAACAATATTTCTGGTGTTGGTATGGCAGTCGTTGTACCTCACTTTGGCTTTACTTTCTGGGCTTGATACTGTTGTTGTTGTTGTTAGGGGCGGGCTGGTTTCCGCAACCAGGCGACGACTGCGCCCATTTTGCGTGTTTGGCCGGCATCACTGCCAGCCCAGCTCCTCCAAGAAGCCCAGTGGCCCCCGAAGGTTGCTGACGATTTCCTGAAGCGACCTCGGCTCACCGAGGTGCAGGACCCTGTACTGTGCTAGCTCCTTGAATCCAGTAGGATGTGGGCAGCAGTCTCCTCAGCCTCCATGCACGCTCTGCATAGTGGGCTGTCGGTGATACCTAGAGCGAATAGGTGTTTATTGAAATGGCCATGTACAGTAATAGCGGCTGTTACCTTGTGGAGCTGAGCTCTCCCAAGCCTCAGGAGCTTCTTAGATGAGTCAGGGTTAGTTATCGGCAGGGCCAACCTCGCTTGCCTGCTGGTTTCCAAACCGGACCAGTACAATTTGTGTTCATTGCCTCAGGGTGGACCGCAGCCAGCCAGATGGGAGGGGTATTATAGGTTTCGGTCCCACGGCCATATTATTATGCTCTGACCCTCTCCTGGCAAGCTCGTCCGCCGCATCGTGGCCGCACGAGTTGCTGTGCCCTTTAATCCATTGCAGAGTTACGCCGCCGTGGTTACATAACTCTGTAACTTTTTGTTGGCACTCCTGTATAAGCCCCGATGTAGTCATGTTGCTCTGCAGGGCCTGTAGTACAGCTCTACTGTCAGACAGGATGCGGATGGGGTAATCACACACTTCCCTTGCCGCAATCGCTTTTTAACCGCCTCCGTAGCTCAGAGGCAAAGTTCACTGACTTTACACAGGAGGTCGCGGGTTCGATTCCCGGCGGGGTCAATTGTAAGACTCGGTTTGGTTGGTGGTAGGGTATTTTCTAAGCCCGCCTGGCCAGCTACCACCATCTAATCTAAGTCTTGCCGCCAAACATCAGTGTTAACAACATTGATGTGTTCTCCATTGCATTGGGGAATCTTGGTAAGCCCGCTTCCATCTTCGGCATCATCGTCACTTACCATCAGGTGAGATGATGCCAAGGGCTTCCCAATTGTAAATTAAAAAAAAAGCTGCCCTCATGATGGCCATACACTCAGCCTGAAAGCCCGTGTTATGTGCACCAAGGGGGTTGGCTCTCCTGATGTTCAGATCCTCGGAGAAAGCCTGGTGCCAGAGCCTGTTTTGGAGCCATCGGTGAATACTCGAAGCTCTTTCAGGTTCTGGCCCTCCCAGGGCTCTTCATAAAGTTGCACCATGTATTTTTTATCAAAAACATACCGTTCGGGGATTCTACCATTAGTAGCTGCGAACAAAGGCTCCTCTGCGATGATATCGTACAGGAGCTCAGTGTGCATTAGTGCTCCAAAGGAATAGCAGTTTTAGACGGGCTGCCACCTTGCTGCTTCCTGTTGGATAAACAGGTGCAGAGGCGGCAGGTCCAGAAGGGTCTGGAGGGCTGCAGTGGGAGTTGTCCGCATGCAGCCCGTCACAGCCATGCCTGCCATTCTTTGGAAGCGTTGTAGTTTACTCACGACCTTAGATAGCTTAGTTCGTGGCCACCAGACTACCACTCCGTAGCTTACCATTGAACGTATCACCGCTGTGTAGAGCCATAGCATAATCTTTGGGGTAAGACCCCATTTCCTACCTACCATTTTACGGTACTGCCACAGGGCAATAGTTGCTTTGTCTATTTTCTTGATGAGATGGCAACTCCAGTTTAGTTTACTGTCATAGGTACTTGACCTCCGTTGACAGGTGAAGTTCTGTTTTGAAAAGTTTAGGTAGCAGGTAGTTACCTAAGTTTCATTTATTGGTGAACAAAACTAGTTCAAGTTTTCTTCAGGTTCACAGATAGTTTGTACTCGGTGCACTCGGATACTGGTGTAAGCCATGGTTGGAGAGGGTACCCCTTGTCGCCTGTAATAACAAAGCATATTTGATTAAATATATAAATGTTTGTAATATTTTTTTTTTAAATGTGGAAGTTCCAGCACATATATATGTGGATTAGGTACTTACGCTGCCTTTGCCATGTTTTTCCTCTGTGGTAGCAGGGAATTTTATGTATTGGTGAGCCAGCTCGCTGACAGTTGTGTAGAAACATTATTTACACATCGGCTTACCGATGGTGGGCCCAGATCAATTAAGCTGTTTTCCCCTACATGGGCTTCAAAGCTTCCCTGGGAATAAAAATTCAAAGCAGCAAACACCTGTTGAAATATTAATCTCTCTTAATACAGAGACCATTTCAAAAAAGTTCAGTCATCCCCTGGGACTATCAACTACCTTGATATGCTTCGGGTTTTGGCCTTCATCTAACTCCGAGGCAGCATCTTTCGGGCGGGAGTCTAAACAATATGCGAAACTTTGTTTCTGTGAGATCAAACGCATTTCTTAGTAGGTACAAGCAGTCTTTGGTTTCTGAAAAAGTACAAGATCAATTGAAGTAAATAGGACAAGAAGGACCACTGTATACATCCATATAACAAGCTAATTGATCTCTTTTACCTTTACGTAGCATCTGCAACACCAGCCAACACCATTTAATCATCCATTTTTTCTTCAAAAAGAATCCGATATAATGTTTTTTAACACTTCAAATCACAGAATCCAATAGACTTACTTTAAATTTTAGGTTAAGCGTCAAGTTTTACGTGCCGTCTAAACTAAACTAATTTTACCTAATTTTAAGTGAGAAACGTCAAAACTTTGACCGCCAGAATAGAATAAACTGCCTAAATCTAAATTAAATTCCTAATCCTAAAATTAGAAACGTCAAAATCAGCTGACTTGATTTTAAGAATTAAACGTCAAATTAGAATGGACTGCAGAATAGCAAACCATATTTTGACGTTTCTAAGTCTAAATTTACGTAAAACTAAATTTAGTCTGTCTGCCAGAATCGACACCAATTGTGTGCTCTTTTTTTCGTGTCTTTTTCGCTTTCATTTCAATGAAAGCTATGTTCTCTTTGTTTTCTTTTTCAATCAAACCAGACCTTCCTTATTTTTGATCAATTTCTTCTCCTTCCCGTATTTGAACACAAAAATCTTGGTGATAAAATACAATGGATTATCAGAGCAGGCAATTAGCAGAAGATATCTTTTTGCGTGAACCTGTCGACGCGAGAATCAGGTAAGTTTAGTGTAACCTTCAGGCGTTACATATTTCTCAATGTTTCGGAGATAATTGTCTGATAAATTGTTCATTTCAGTTGCAGAAAGCCTAAAGATGAGCCCCAAGAGGAATCCCACCCACATCTTAAGGTGGAAATGCAGACGATTCGTCTAAACTCCGATTCTCAGAAGTTGGTGTTGGATACCTTGAGATACATTCATGGGCCTGATTTCAAACTCGACAGTGCTAGTCTGTACAAGGTTTGTCTGAGTTACTTTGTTTTCTATCTGCTGTGAAGGAAAACATCGTGAGGAAACCTGCACACGCCTGCGAAGAAACTCGAAGGTTGTGTGTGAAGTCGACCAACCCGCACTGGGCCCACGTGGTCGACTAAGGCCTAATTGCCCTGATTCAGGGTAGGCTCGAGCCCCTCGGTTGGGACGTATATGAGCTGATATAAAACCTAGTTTGTTTATGAAAACCAATATCTACATTCTGAAGAAAAAATAATACAGCAGAGCCTCGTATAACTAACTTGTTGGAGCATAATCTCTTTCTAGCTTTGTAATGTATATGTATGAGGTAGATAAAACGACAGATAGACTTTGTAGCCCAGTCATTCTAAATTATAAGGCTTGAATCGAATGGGAACAAATGCAAATGGGCATACATATGCGCTTACTGTTCTTCTTTCACCACCTAAAATATAAGTTCACCGGACTATGAGGAATGGCCGCCATCTTGGAAAATATACCCCTTTTTCATATTTACCAAATTTGAAGATACTATCCTTTTTCTACATGCATTTGGAGGATGTGATACTACATCAAGGTTCTTTCAAAAAGGCAAGCTGAATATTTTGTAGCCATTAAAAAGAAAGGTTACATGTCAAAATTTTCAATGATCTAAATGCCTCTTCCAAGGATATTGCCCTAGTGGGAGAAAAATGTGTTTTGGCTTTATATGGCACACAGCTAACTTTAACAACATCATTGAGTACCGTTAGGTAATGAAGTTTGCCAAGTCTATGAAAGGATAGGAGGTGGATTTGGCTGCTTTGCCTCCATCACAAGTGGCAGCCCAGCAACACTAGTTCCGCATACACCATCAGGTATAAAAGTTAAAGTTAAGTCACTTCTCATGGCCTGCTACCAGTTAAAACAACTGAAGCCCCTGTTTCACAGTCTTTTCTGCTATCACAAATTTCCTGCAATCGTAAGCAGAATTGTACGACATCATCGTACAGATGCAGAAAAATAGGACTTAAATGTTCGATCTTGTGTGGTTATTGCTCAGGAATGTCCTGCTTCAATTATATGAAAGTCTCTAAAGAAGAAAGTAAAGATGATGACGAAAATAATCTAAGCAGCAAGTAGGTAGGTTAGGATAGGGTAGGTAGGATAGGAAGTAGGTAGGCGTTAATATTTTCACGAAAAAACTAAATTCATTCATTGTCATTATAACCTAAAAGGATAATAGACTCGTCACCTACATAGTGCCAACCTTACAACATCCGACACAGTGACAGTTACGCTAGTCGATATCAACAACGGGGCTGCCAGTAAATTAATTACAAATCCCCACAAAAAGCAGTGATACCACAACACAACTAGAAATTTACCAGAGTAATAAACCAATATGGATCAAAATATGGAACTACTTCTACAAAAACTTGAAGAGAAATTGGATAAACAAGCCAACCAGATAACACAAGCTGTAACCAAGAACGTCACGGAAGCAATAGTTGAGAAAATGAATGCCATAATTGAAGAAAACAAATTCCTCAAAAACAAAGTAACAGAACTAGAGCTGTAAGTTAAATCCTTAGAAAGAGAGAAACGAAAAAACAACCTCATCTTCTTCGGCGTAGAGGAAATAGGAAAATCTGAGCGAGAATTAGTAGACTATATAAAAGATACCATAGAAGAGGTAGGAGTGCAAATGAATAGCCAAGAGATTAGTAACGTATATAGAATCAGAAGAAAGACGGAAAACATAAACCGACCAGTCATAGTTTCTTTTACAACCCAATGGAAGAAACATCTTTTTCTCAAGAACAAGTCGAATCTCCCATCAAATACATACGTTAAAGAGGATTACTCCAAAGAAACTCTGGAAAAGCGTAAACAACTACAATCCCAAGTGGAAGAAAAATAAGACAAACTCATAGTGATAAAACCGGAGGACAAAAGAAGGAGAGAACCCTCAGTTTATCCCAACCAAACAACACAGAAAAAAGTTAGCAAAAGCAATTCAGCCAGAAATGCAACCCAATCTAGTACTAAAATACAGAAACACGAAATTATAAGACCAAACATACTAAATTATGTACAAAAAACAAGATCTGATCCCTAACTAAATTCTCCAAAAAACTAATTAAGGGCCTAGAAAACCGGAAACAAACAGATAAGGCTACAACAAATAGATTCAAGCAAAAAAAACAAACAAATTGTCTCCCACAACGGTTGGTCTCCGCGGGAGCACTAGACCAAAACACTTCAGCAAAAAGGAAAGAAACATTTAACATTGCAACACTCAACACAAGAACTCTGCGAACACAAGAAAGCTTACTTGAATTGGACAAGGCGTTGGAAAATATAAAATTGGATATCCTGGGCATATGTGAAATGAGAAGGTTAGATGAGAAGGTTAGATGGAATGGATACTATAACTAAAAAGCAACAGATCCAAACAAGTAACAAATCGCAGAAGAATCCAGAGTCTTGCCACAGACAACTATCGAACTCTCTACTCAAACAATGACAATGACCGAGAAAAGAATGACAATAACGATCACAATACGAGTCATAAAAAAGTCCCATCAATACTCTTGCAGGAAGTACAGAAAGCCATCATGTCACAGAAGCTAGAAAAAGCTCCAGGACCTAACAATATTAAAAATGAGATAATCAGAGGCACCGAAGAAGAAATAAGCCCAATCCTAACTAAGTTATTCAATGATATTATAACAACAGGCATCATCCCGAAACAATGGAATGAATCACATATCATTCTCCTTCATAAGAAAGGGGACAAAGATGAGATCGGCAACTATAGACCAATAAGTCTAATATCAAATGTGTACAAAGTCTTCGCAAAAGTAATTCTAGTAAGAATAACAAGGGTCTTAGACGAAAACCAACCAACCGATCGAGCAGGCAGGATTCAGAAAGAACTATAGACTATAGACCAGATTCACACAATCAAACAAGTCTTGGAAAAATACAATGAATACTAGAAGACGTTGTATATCTGCTTTATAGACTACTACAAAGCATTTGATACTCTAAAACATAAATTTATCTGGCTGAGTCTAAAAGAACAAGGAGTGGATGAAACCTATATAAAACTAATCAAGTCCATCTACAAAAAGAGTAAAAGCAGTATTAAACTAGAGTCAAAAGGAGACCCCTTTCCAATAAACAGAGGCGTGCGACAAGGAGACCCATTATCTCCAAAGCTGTTTAATGCTGTGCTGGAACATACATTTAGAAGATTAGACTGAGATCATTATGGTATTATAATCAATGGAAGCCACTTCATTTACGATTTGCAGATGATATTATCCTGCTAGAAGAAGATCCTAAGAAACTGGAACACATGGTAAAGGATGTAGCAGAAAAAAGCAGAGAAGTAGGTTTAGAAATTAATGCAGAAAAAAATTAACTAATGACAAACTCGACAGAATGTAACATAGAGGTATATGGAACCAAATTCAAATATGTAAAAGAATATGTTTACCTAGGACAAATTATATCTTTTGAAGACTCCATGTCCAAGGAAATAAACAAAAGAATAGCCTGCGGTTGGAAGAAATAATGAAGAATAAAGATCTAGGCATACATATCAAAAGAAAGACTTTCAACACTTGTATTCTGCCTTGTATGACATATGGATGCGAGACTTGGGCATTAACAGACAAACATAGAGAAAAACTTACTAAAACAGAAAGAGCAATGGAAAAAAGCATGTTGAGTATCAGGCTTAGTGACAGAATCCAAAATTTGGAAATAAGAAGGAAGACAAAAGTAACGGATATAATAACTCATATAGAACATCCAAAATGGAGTTGGACAGGACATATGCTACGTTGCAAAATAAATAAATGGAGCAAACAAGTGACGTTATGGCATCCAAGACGGGACATCAGAAGACAGGGGCGTCCGAAAACAAGATGGAGTGACGATATCCGTCTAACACTAGGACCATACTGGACCAGAGTTGCAGAAGACCGATCACAACGGAGAGAGCTGGAGGAGGCCTATGCCAAGAGGCACGCCGAACTGCGAGATATATTATAAGAAATAAAATGAATAAAATCAAAAATGTTAAGCGGTATGTAGTTCGGAATAAAAGGGCTTTATTATTATTATAAGTAGGTAGGTATATGGATGAAGACGAAGCTGCTGCCTTAGTAAATCCAAGTGATGAACAGAGTATTTAAGGCCAATTAAGCAAATTTTCTTTGGTGAGTTGCACGAATGAACTTTTATAAACATGTTTAAAGCAATCTCACACAAAACATGCACACACGAGAGGCCACTAAATTTGATGACTCTAACGTTTACTGAAAAGTCAATAGTTTTCGAGAAAATGCAAAAATCTGCAAATGGGTTATATTTTCAAAGATGGCGGCGAATTTTCAGGGTCCTGATCACATATATTTTGGTAAGTGGAAGAGGGTACCTTAATTTGTATGTATACCAATTTTGATCACTACTGGTTCGATTCCCGACCTTTCGGCCCTATTCAAGCTAGGATGACTGGGTTATTAAAATAGTATGGCATGACTTCCTGAAAACTTTCGTGTCACATCTATCGGAGACAACTTTCTCTTTAATTTTTTACCAATCTCAAGGCGAGTAAATGTATATTTCCCAAGAAATGTGATATTAATTTTTCATGTTTTATAGGTTATATTGAGTTTGAATATTAGAAATCAACATCACTAATATGGGAGCGGGCAAATCAAGCTCAGGAATTAGAAGCACCCTGACTCGGATAATTTATGTTGATCATTAGGTTTGACATGAGAACTACTAAAGTGCTTCTCCTCCCAAAAATCAAATCATTAATCCTTTAGTTAAATTCATGCTGCGCTATTCTAAAGCAACCCCAGAATGACCCCTTCTGTCAGTTTAATTCTAAATTACGTACTAAAAATCATTATGTACATTTAGTGACAATAGGGGATCAGACTGATAGTCATTTGAGTTACTTTTTACGATCTGTCAAAAAAGAAATTTTTTCTAAAAATGTTTGAAATACCCACAAGTGACGTCATAGATTTTTAAGCGTCATTGACGAACTTATTTTGTTAATTTGATCAATTAAAAATTGAAGACGGGATGGAAAAACAAAACAAGTAAGGTTTTTTGAAACATCAAAAGGAGGGCAATTTAGGAAATCATTTATATGAATTTATTTTTATTGCAGTCCGATCCCCTATTATTTTTCAGATTAGTAATTTACGCACTCCCTATGATTCCGATTCTTGTTTGCAAATCTTAATTAGAATGGCCAATAATTAAAAAAAAATTAGTTTGCATTGGAGGTGAGTTATAAAAGGCCTCTGAAACTACAAAAATATTACAAACTTATTTTTTTAGGTTACCTTCAATGCCTCTCATATGCCTAAATGTTTACAGGACAAGAAGTCAAACCTGAAAAACCGCTACTGGATGGAGAGAGGCAACTTAGTAGTACAGGGTGGTTGTGACTACTCAATAGCTCCCAAAAAGGACATAGAAACATCTGAGGCAAGACTCAGAGCATTTGCTTTGTCAAAATTAGAAAGGTTAGTATTTATGATGAAATCTCTCAGCGGAATTCTATCATATTCTATCATATCAGAATCGCAAAACATGTTCAAGCGGGATGGGATGCTATCCCTTACGGATAGAAAGTGCAATAGGAAATTCCCACCAGGTATCATACAAACATTGAAATCTTAAACCTTTGTTTGCAAAAATGTTAGTTAAATAAACCATAAATAAAAACATATAGGTAGTTAGTTAAATGCGGGCTTTTGACCAATCAAAATTAACATATTATTGTTATCTCCCACACATAATATCAGCAGAAATATGTCCACTGCTGGACAAAGGCCTCTCCTAAGTATTTCCACAGTGACTGGTCCTGTGCTACACGGGTAGGTAGACCTTCACCAGGTCGTAGGTCCACTGAGTGGGAGGCCTGCCTACGCTTTTTTTTCCAGGGCGCGAACCTCACTGGAGAACTTTACTGCTCCAATGGCCATCTGCTGTACAAACTATTAATACTAAGTTATATATTTACTTGAGTTACTGGTGCATGCATAATAACACTAGAAACTAAATTACTTAGGACAAGTGCAGTGTAGGGATTGGCTGGCCACTTTTTGAAATTTTAATTTCAGATATAATTTCCACAAGTCCCACTGTTCTGAGGCATTAGACATGGCCGCTGAAAATATAGACAAAGCATTGGAAATATTATTTTGCAAATATTTCCATGTTGACCCTAATGATAAACCTGAGCATGTACCAACTCCATTGGAACTTCAAGAAATGACGAACGATGAGAAAGCAGTGCTCGAATCCATATACGATACAAGTTTTAAAGTCACTGACAGTAATGTGTGGAATATCAAATTAAACTTGGATTACTTAACGAAAATGTACGAGAATAAAGAAATTGAGGTCCCCAAAAAGAAAGAAAACATAAATTATAATAAGACAAAGAAAAAAGAAGTATGCAAACTCTTTCTCAAAGGACCATGTAGGTTTGGTGCGAAGTGCAAATTTCTGCACGAGTCAAAAGTTGAAGAAAAGGTAAAAGAAACGGAGAGCAAAAGTTTTGAAAATGTCAATTATTATGAATTAGAAGTACGGTTTCCGGAAGACACAGTGTACCCTTACCAACCGCCCTTACTATATTTCAAAACTAATAATAAATCAATTCCTGAGTTAGCGAAACTTCGGATAACAGCAAGACTGTACGACGAAGCAAAAATCCTAGCACAAGATGGAATACCAAGTATCTATTCATTAGTTGAATTGCTAAACAACGAGGAAGACATTAAAAATTTCATTCAATTTGACACTAGAAGATTCCTAGAAGCAACAGATTTATTATTCCCACAGTTAATAGAAAATAATGCACTTAGAAATAAGCCTTTATCATCGCATTATAAAAAGGGCGAAAATAAAGGTAATAGAGCAAATATAAACTTTGACGAAGTATTCAAAGAAAATAGAGCGATAGTAGAAAGATGGTATGAAACTAGAGAAAGCAACACTTACAATAAAATGATGTCGAGTAGAAGAAAACTTCCCGCTTGGAAGCAGAGAAAAGAAATTTTAAATGCTGTAAGAAAATCACAGGTGAGAGTGACTATCATTTACATTTCCTTTTGCCTTCAGATTTATGCCTTAGAAGTATATTCTTAACATCAAGTGATCTTTTAGATAGATAGATAGATATAAAACTTTTATTCTCAGAAACAACACAATAAAGAAAAGAAAAAAGGAACAATAATCCCAACAAAACATAAATGTGAAAGGCAGCCAAGTTTGATACAAAAAATATCATCATATCATACGTCCCCACCGAGGTGCTCGAGCCTACCCTGAAATAGGGCGATCGGGCCTTAGTCAACCACGCGGGCCTAGTTGGTTGGTCGACTTCACACACAACTTTCGAGTTTCTTCGCAGGTGTGTGCAGGTTTCCTCACGGTGTTTTCCCTTACCGTTAAAGCAATCGGTGAGTATATATACAGAGGCCAGCACATCAAGCTATACACTCGTAGTGCGATTCTGATCTATACGCTTTCGGCATAAGAACGGTACAAAGTCCAAAGTGTGTAGCTTGATGTGCTGGCCTGTGTACGTAAGTTTCGAAAAACCCATTGGTACATTGGCCGTCCGGATTTGAACCCGGCACCTCTGGTTAAGAGGACCGAGTCGTTACCGGTTGAGCCACCAACGATTTTTTTACAAAAAATATACAAAGATCCAAATAGGTAGGTACCAAGTTCTATAGTGGTTTCATAAATCATAGCTATGGCACTTCAAATTGAAATATATATCTTAGACTTCTTCAAATGTTACAGAATGTACAATGGTTTTCAGTTGTTTAAAAGAAAATTTGTTATGTGTTATTTAATCGTGTAACTTGGCAAGTTTCCACTATCCAATTATATTTATATTGGTGTTTATTTTAAAAAGTAAACTTTGCTTGCTGGGCGGATGACTATTTAAACTTGCCAAGTTACACCATTAAGTAGTACAGAACATAACAAAGTTTCTTTTAAACAACTGAAAACCGTTGTACATTCTCTATCATTTGGAGAACTCTAAGATAAATATTTCAATTTGAAGTGCCATAGCTGATTTTAAAAACCACTATACAGGTTGTTCCGCGATAAAGTGCAACCCCGAAAGAGGCTGAAACTAGATCAAAAATTATCGTAAAAAAAATATATAAAAAAAAAAAAATATTGCAGATTTAAGATTTTAATATTTACAAGGACTCTAATATGCAAAAATATCAATTTCTTCCAAAATAATAGATCGATTTCGTTGAAATAACAAAAAATAATACGACAAATACTTGTCAAACAGAATAAAGTAGCAAATAGCTTGCAAAAAAGTAGCTATCATGAATTAAACTTGACTTTTTGTAATAAAAAGCTGTTTTTTTTCAATTAAATCTTAATTTGTCAAAATTTTGCCCATATTACCAGAAAACTTTATGGCTCACTATTGTTCTTTATCATATTAGCTTTCAAACAAAAAAAAAATCTGCGTTTTAACTCGAAAAAACAAGCTAGCTAAGAACTTTTGAAGTGGACCACTGACCACTTTTTTATTAAGCCCGGCAACTGAACCGGTACAACAATAATAAAAAAGAGTCTCTACCTGAGTGGTAACGTAATCAGTGGTCCACTTCAAAAGTTCTTAACTAGCTTGTTTTTTTGAGTTAAAGCGCAGATATTTTTTTTGAAAGCTAATATGATAAAGAACAATAGTAAGCCATAAAATTTTCTGGTAATATGGGCAAAATTTTGATAAATTAAGATTTCATTTAAAAAAACAGCCCATTAAAATGCATTTTTATTACAAAAAGTCAAGTTTAATTCATGATAGCTACTTTTTTGCAAGCTATTTGCTACTTTATTCTGTTTGACAAGTATTTGTCGTAATATTTTTGTTATTTCAACGAAATCGACCTATTACTTTGAAAGAAATTGATATTTTTGCACATTAGAGTCCTTGTAAAAATTAAAATCTTAAATCTGCAATAAATAATTTAATATTTTTTTTTTTAAATTAACTATTTTTTTGACGATAATTTTTGATCTAGTTTCACTTTCACCCTCTTTCGGGGTTGCACTTTATCGCAGACACCCTGTAGAACTTGGTAGCTACCCATTTAGATCTCTGTTTGATGGTACGAAACCCTCAGTGCGCAAGCCCGACTCACACCTGGCCGGTTTTCTTTTCTCCCTTAATGCGCCCAACAACCTATTTCGATTCTAAATCTCAAGTTAAAAAGTCACCTGGAAGTGGTCTATGAAATTATTTTGATGATTGTGCTGGTGGTACTGAACCGTACTTTTGCGAATCAGATTCGCACTTGACCAGTTTTTGTTTTTCCTTTGTATACGCCCAATCACAAACCTAAATGCCGAACTAGTTTTTAAGTCACTTGAAGTGGTCTATAATTTTGATGAATAGTAGTGGTAAGGAACCCTCATTTCGCAAGTTTGACTCGCACTTGGCCGGTTTTTCGATTTTTTTTCGTAGTATACGCCCAATAACTTATAACGATGCCAAATTTACGTTTATAAGGTACATGGAAGTGATCTATATACACTAGTGAACTTTGTGTAAGACTGAAACCTTCATTTAAAGATATTTGAAAATCTTGAGATTTTTTAAATAATCAAAGTTATATGAATAAAAGCAGAAATAAATGCCTGGTTTAACAGTGAAATAAAAAAAAACTTACAACAATACAAAAAAAATATAAGTTTATTAAGATGAACAAAACAGTATAATATTTAGTTGAGAGTTTAAAGAAAAAAATCTGATTAGAGCTGGGTTTACTACGAAAAACAAAAAAAAGTATCTGTGGATAAAATTAATAGTCAGTCGGACCCCCTAAAGTATTTGCTAAGGCTCTACATCTCCTTGGCATACTCAGTAACAGGTCGTCAATAGTGGCCTGGGGCGTCATGCTCCACGTCCGCGAAAGATGTAAGAAAAGATCTTGTTCTGTTCGTAAATGCTGAGGAAACTGTTGAAATGCTATTTTTACGAGTAATTATCAGGCATGCTCAAAAGGATTCATGTCACAGGACTGTGGAGGCTGATATCACGTTCACGGAAAACATTTAAAACAGGTAACCGCGCGTTAACTGACGGCGTGGCATTACCGCTTATAAGCCAACACTTACTTTATTTCAAATAAAAAATAAAATAATTTTCAACACAAAAAAATAAAATTCCAGTCAAAAAACGAAGAAATTTTATAACAAGCTAAACCTTCTGCCGCTTATTTAATAGATAATGATGTTAAAGAGAAGAATTACATTGTTTGAATTTTTGAAATAATGTTCCACATTATCGAGTTTTTATTTCGTTTAAAATTTTATAAGTGGCTAGTTTCTTTTTTCGAAGAGATTGTACAAAAAAGTTCATTTTGTTGTTTGAGTGTTAGACAAAATTGACTAGTGTTTTAAAGTACACTAATTTTGATGAGTGATGTTAAGGAACCCTTGGTGCGCGAGTACACTCACACTTGGCTGTTTGTCGAATTTTTTTTATTGTTCATTTATTATTTATTGACATCAAAGGCGTTGCGCTACTGTAAGCCATATCGTAATACTGTGCTACTGCGGAAGGCATACGTTCTATGCTTTGGAGCTGTTTGGCGGCATGACTTAGATAAGATGGCGGTAGCTAGCCGGGTGGGCTTAGGAAATATCCTACCATCAACCCTACTAGTCTTACAAAATTAGACCCCGCTGGGAATCGAACCCGCGACCTCCTGACGTAAAGCAAGTGGATTGAGATAGATAGATAATAGCTTTATTTCGTTTACAAGGCACTTTAGAAAGTTACACTAAGTTACAAAGATTGTTAATAATAAATAACTAAGCAAATGAATGAATAATGTAATCTTCTATCTAATATATAAAAAAATGAATCGCAAAATGTGTTGGTAAGCGCATAACTCGAGAACGGCTGGACCGATTTCGCTAATTCTTTTTTTGTCGGGTTCGTTATTGTCAGGAGAAGGTTCTTATGTAGGGTAGGGTAGAGTAGGGTAGGGTAGGGTAGGGTAGGGTAGTGTAGTGTAGTGTAGTGTAGTGTAGTGTAGTGTAGGGTAGGGTAGTGTAGGGTAGTGTAGGGTAGGGTAGAGTAGTGTAGGGTAGTGTAGTGTAGTGTAGGGTAGTGTAGTGTAGGGTAGTGTAGTGTAGTGTAGGGTAGTGTAGGGTAGTGTAGTGTAGTGTATGTAGGGTAGGGTAGGGTAGTGTAGGGTAGGGTAGTGTAGGGTAGTGTAGGGTAGGGTAGTGTAGTGTAGGGTAGTGTAGTGTAGGGTAGGGTAGGGTAGGGCAGTGAAATGTAATGTAAGGCGGTACGTAGTTCGCCGGGACAGCTAGTATATATAAAAATTAATTCCTATTTCCCTTGGTCACGGCATCACGCGTGAACGGCTGACCGATTTCGCTAATTCTTTTTTTGTCGAGTTCGTTATTGTCACGAGAAGGTTCTTATGTAGGGTAGGGTAGGTAAGGGTAGTGTAGTGTAGTGTAGTTAAGTGTAGTGTAGTGTAGCGTAGTGTAGTGTAGTGTAGGGTAGGTTAGTGTAGTGTAGTGTAGGGTAGGGTAGTGTAGGGTAGGGTAGTGTAGGGTAGGGTAGTGTAGTGTAGGGTAGGGTAGTGTAGTGTAGTGTAGGGTAGTGTAGTGTAGTGTAGGGGTAGGGTAGGGTAGGGAAGGGTAGGGTAGTGTAGTGTAAGGTGGTACGAAGTTCGCCGGAAATACTATTGACAAATAATCTATATATATAAAAATGAATCCCTATTTTCCTTGGTCACGGCATCACGCGTGAACGGCTGGAGCGATTTCGCTAATTCTTTTTTGTCGTGTTCGTTATTGTCAGGAGAAGGTTCTTATGTAGGGTAGTGTAGTGTAGTGTAAGGTGGTACGAAGTTCGCCGGGAATACTAGTGACAAATAAAATAGTGACAGTGGTGCCAAGTTAGCTAGAAAATGGTCGAGGCCCTAAGTTCAGCATAAATATTGTGCGTTGCAAAGTACTCAAACTGCTGTTTTTTATCCAAGACCAATAAAAACTGGCCAAGGGCGAGTCAGAACCGCACACATAATTCCAAATTCAAAAAAAATTCAAAACAATTTATTTCAAATAGGTGTTTACACACACTTTTAAATAGTCAAAACAAAAATAAATAAATTGTATATTACAAATAATGTCATGGTTCAGATTACAGTCTCAGGTAATGGTATTTGTTATAGAATCAACATATATATCTTTGTCATTTACATAATCTATTATTTTATAATATCCTCTAGAGCACAAAACTTTTTTGACATGAGTCTTGAATTTATTCTCTGACAAACTAGTTACATTTTCTGGAATTTTATTGTAGAATCTTATAGACTGCCCCACAAATGACTTTTTAACCTTACTCAGTCTCGAAAAGGCTATATCTATTTTATTTCATCATTACAGCTCATATACGTCCCCACCGAGGGGCTCGAGCCTACCCTTAATCAGGGCGATTAGGCCTTAGTCGACCACGCGGGCCCAGTGCGGGTTGGTCGACTTCACACACAACCTTCAAGTTTCTTCGCAGGCGTGTGCAGGTTTCCTCACGATGTTTTCCTTCACCGTTAAAGCAATCGGTAAGTATGTACGTAAGTTTTTGAAAAACTCATTGGTACATTGGCCGTCCAGATTTGAACCCGGTACCTCTGGTTAGATGGACCGAGTCGTTACCGGTTGAGCCACCGACGCTTTTTATATCTATTTTATTTACATTTCTTAAATTCAAATTATGCCGGTCACTGTTTTTAGGAAATAAATGCAAATTCTTACGAACGTACATGATGTTTTCATATATAAATTGACTAGCAACAGTTAAAATATTGATTTCTTTGAACTTATTCTGTAACGAGTCACGTGATCGCATTTGATAGATTGCGCGGATAGCTCTTTTCTGCAGGATGAAAATAGTTTCTATATCAGCCGCATGCCCCCACAGTAATATGCCATAAGACATTATACTATGGAAGTAACTAAAATACACTAGTCTCGCAGTATCTACATCCGTTAACTGTCTTATTTTCTTAACGGCATAAGCAGCTGAACTAAGCCTTCCCGCTAAAGTTTCAATGTGTGGTCCCCATTGAAGTGAAACATCCAAAGTTATACCAAGGAACACCGTGGTATTTACAAATTCTAATTTATTACTGTCTAATATTACACTATTATTGACCTTTTTTACATTTGGCAAACAAAATTTTATACATTTTGTTTTCTTAGCATTTAACGATAAGTTGTTCACAGTGAACCAGTTCAGTATCTTTGAAAGAGTGTTAATTGTTTACTTCGTCAATTTCGTTTTCTTTCCTATTCACTTTAAAAATAAGAGAGGTATCATCCGCAAACAACACAATATTTGACAGATGTTGCACCATAAAAGGCAAATCATTTACGTAAACAAGGAAAAGAAAAGGCCCTAATATGGAACCCTGGGGCACACCCAGTAGGGTTCCGTACCATCATACTAGATGACGTTAGTTTCTTCAGTTCCGTACTATCATACTAGATGGCGCTAGTTTCTTCACGTTTTTTTATGGAGACTTAGTTTTTCTAGTTTTTAGTATTTTTTGTTATAGCGGCAACATAAATACATCATCTGTGAAAATTTCAACTGTCTTGCTATAACGGTTCATGAAATACAGTCCCGTTTTTACTCTTTGGGACGGAACCTTAAAAACGTAAAAAAGTACAAATCGATTTACCATTACGGCACGGAGACGCTTAAACTATAAATAAAAACACATTTCTAAGGTCGCTTTCGTCATTACAGGGCTCGAGCCTAACCTGAATCAGGGCGATCGGGCGTTAGTTAGTCGACCACGCGGGCCCAGTGCGGGTTGGTCGACTTCACACACAACCTGCGAGTTTTTTTGCAGGCGTGTGCGCGTTTCCTCACGTTGTTTTCCTTCACCCTAAGAGCGTCGGATAAACTAAATAAATAAATAAATTTTGCGTGAAAGGGTAACAAACATACATCCATACATTCTTACAAACTTTCGCGTTTATAATAATACTAGCTGTTTCCCGCGGCTTCACCCGCGTAGACAACGTTTCTATTTCGAGGGTGCGCAGTGCGTGAGCCGCAAGCGGTCCTAATCTGTCTACCTACCAAATTTCAGCCAGATCCGTTCAGTAGTTTTTGCGTGAAGAAGTAACAAACTTACACACTCACAAACTTTCGCCTTTATAATTTTAGTGTGATAGATAACGCATATTAATAATTTTTATGTCTAGGTGGTGGTAGTTAGCGGGGAAACAGGGTGCGGCAAAAGCACACAAGTGCCACAGTACATACTAGACGAATGGTTGGAAAACTTCGATAAGGATGGGGCTCCACACGTAGAGATCGTTTGCACGCAGCCCAGAAGGATATCGGCTATCGGCGTGGCGGATAGGGTGGCTGAGGAGAGGGTGGAAAAGACGGGGCAGGTTGTTGGATATCAGGTAAGGTTTCCAGTTTTCCATGTGTACTTATCCCGAGATAATCGCTAAAAAATCAATAGTTATGAATTTACTTCCCCTTTTTGTACCTACTCTTTCTACTAATTTCTACTCTAATTCCTTCACTCTCCGATCCACAAGCCTGTGGAACTCTCTCCCTTATTCAATTCGTAAGTTTCCTTCTCTAAATATTTTTAAATTTAGAGTTAAAGAGCACTTTCTAGCGCTTTAAAGTTCATCATCATATCAGCCACAAATCGTCCACTGCTGGACAAAGGCCTCTCCCAAGGATTTCCACGACGACCGGTCCTGCGCTGCCCGCATCCATCGGTTTCCCGCGATCTTCACCAGGTCATCGGTCCACCGCGTGGGAGGCCTGCCTACGCTACGTTTTCCGGTGCGCGGTCGCCACTCGAGAACTTTACTGCCCCATCGGCCATCTGTTCTACGAGCTATGTGCCCTGCCCATTGCCACTTCAGTTTAGCGATTCTGTGAGCTATGTCGGTTACTTTAGTTCTCCTGCGGATCTCCTCGTTTCTGATTCGATCACGCAGAAAAACTCCGAGCATAGCACACTCCATTGCCCTTTGGGTGACCTTGAGCCTTCTTATGAGGCCCATAGTAAGCGACCATGTCTCAGTTCCGTAAGTCATCACTGGCAACACACACTGGTCAAAGACCTTAGTCTTGAGACACTGCGGTATTTGGGACGTTAAAAAATCATAAATCTGTATAATCTGTTACATATTATATCATCGTGGTATGTACTTACTAAATATGTTATGTATGTATTATGTATATGTATTTTAGTTTATATCATTTATGTTTACGTGTATTACGTAGTTTAAGATTGCATATTTATTTATAATATATATATAGATATATATATATATATATATATATATATATATGAATATTCTATGAATTTGTTTATTGCCTACTACTACCCCACAATAATGATTTTTCATGTTTCACCACATAAAGGTTGTCTGGAAGAGATCGCTTGTTTGCGATAAGACCGCCTATATGTACAACTTCATCAATCAATGTATCTTTTTTTTTCTTTTATGTTGTGCAATAAAGTGTTTTCAATCAATCAACAATTATTTCTACACTAGCTTCGCTCGCGGGGACATCGTTTTTATGACTGTCTGAGGATGAGTGGACTATAGACATGAGTTTTCTCCACATCCATCGGGAACTATGTCAGGCTATCCTGATTAGCACCCTCTCATCTATTTCTATGCAAAAATTTACGCCAATCCGTTGTCCTTTGCGACGCCGATGTGCGCGAGTGTTGAAATTAGTTTTCCCTCCTAGATCCCTCGGTAGCTATGTAGGGCTATGCTATTAGTAGTCTATGTCGTTTCCCACCCCCTCTAGCATCTCTGTGCAAAAAATCACAAAAATGCGATGTTAAGAAAATAACAAAAAAAGAGTCATTAAGTTCCCTCAGGAACTGTATTGGAATAAGCTATTTTCAAGCGACTTCCAAAAAGGAGGAGGTTCTCAATTCGTCTTTATGTTTTTTTTTTAATATTTGTTACCTCAGAACTTTTGACTGAGTGAACAGATTTTTATGATTCTTTTTTTATTTGAAAGCTAGTGCTTCCCGTGTGGTCCCATATAAATTTTATCAAAATCGGTGTAGTACTTTAGTAGAAAAATAACAAAAACCAAAAATAATAATGCAAAAATGTACTAATTTGTTGCGATGGAAGTCGGTTTTTTAACGTGTTTAGCGTTTTCAATTATTACATGATAAAAAGTAGCCTATATCCTTCTCCATGAAACAGGCTACCTGCATACCAACTGGTTGAGGTGTTGAAGCATCAAGACTGAGGTAATTAACAAACAAAAAAACCAACACATTTTCACCTTTATAATATTAGTAAGGGTGTCGTTTGGATTCAATAAATTATTTTCAGATATTTTGTACCAAAACGAATCAAAATAAATTGCTATTCTACTAATATTATAAATGTGAAAGTTTGTATGTATGAATGTATATAGAGTGACTTTTAATTAGTTCTTGATAGCAAAGGATATGAATGTACTCGTGATTACCAACAACTTTCCCAAAGAAACTATATGTTAAATATGAAAAAAAAATTTTGGTCCCATAAACATTTTTGCCGATTTGATAACTTATTTTGTATCGAGGGCCAAATTTTTTTTTTCTGATATGTCATATAGTTTCTTTGGAAAAGTTGTTCGTAATCTAGAGTACATGCATATATTTTATTATCAAGAACTAATTAAAAGTCACCCTGTATATGTTTGTTACTATTTCACGCCCGAACCACTCAACGGATGTAGATGAAATTAGGTATGTAGACAGATTAGGACCTGGATTAACATATAGGTTACTTTGTCCACGCTCGCGAGCCGCTTACGGCTTGCGCACTGCGCACCCTTGAAGACAGTCATAGAAACTATGTTCACGCCCATGAAGCCGCTGGCAAAAGCTAATAATAAATAAAAATAAGAATTCAGTAAAATTAAATGTGCTTGACTTATTATTTCAGATAAGACTGGAAAGCAAAGTATCTTCCAAGACACGCCTCACGTTCTGCACAACTGGTATCTTGCTGAGGAGATTAGAATACGACCCCCAACTAAAGTCAGTCACACACGTCATAGTGGACGAGGTTCACGAGAGGTCCGAAGAGAGCGACTTTCTACTCCTCATTTTGAGGGACCTTGTAAAAGTGAGGAAAGACCTGACTGTGATACTTATGAGTGCGACTCTGAACGCTGATTTGTTCTCAGGTTACTTTGAAAAGGTTCCAATTTTGGAGATACCAGGTTTGTATTATTTGACAAGTCAATATTGGATTACGTTTCATATTTTCTCGATTGCTTATTATCTCTATTATCGTGTGGCACAATTAACCTTGCTATCCAAGGGATAGACGGCGGTTGCCTGGTGTTGCACTTAGCATCACCCACGGTCACGTGTTAGGCATTTAGATTTACACCTACGGATGTGTGCAAAGCGACCTTCATAAACATCTGGAATCAGATGTGCAGGTTTCCTCACGATGTTTTCCTTCACCGTTAAAGCAATCGGTAAGTATAAGTTTCGAAAAAGTCATTGGTACATTGACCGTTCGGATTCGAACCGGTTAGTACGACCAAGTCGTTACTGCTTGAGCCACAGACGACTCCTTATTAGTTGTATATGTTTTTGTGTATTTGTATTTGCAGGTAGGACTTTCCCTGTGGAACAGTTGTTCTTAGAAGATATTATGGAGATGACTAAATATGTGTTGGAAGAAAATGGACCATTCGCCCGCAAAGTAAAGAAAGGTATTTTTTTTTTCTACCAATGAATGTTTTCTCGAGCAATTTTATAGCAAACTTGTTGTTCCTATTGTTATTCAATTATTTTGTTGGTCAATAAAGTTTGTTCCAGTCAAGATCATACATAATGTAAACAACTTTACGTCTTGTCAACCGACTTCCAAAAAGGAGGAGGTTCTCAATTCGACTGTACGTTTTTTTAATATGTTTGTTACGCGATATCTTCGCAGATTGTGAACCGATTTTCATCATTTTTTTTATTAGATATCGGGTCCTGCCAGGTCGCGGTCCCATGTAAATTTTATCAAAATCGGTGTAGTACTTTTTTTGAAAATTAACAAAACCAAAAACAATAATGCAAAATTGTAAGTTGTTGCGACGGAAGTCAGTTTTTTAACGTGTTTAGCGTTTCTAATTACAAGTTTTTTTTACTGTTCACTAAATTTACATGTTATAACACCAACGGCACCATTTAATATTTGTACATCACATTTTTATCTGGTTTGTTTACATTTATTATTTTCGTGATTGGAATGAGATAAACATAATCTTAGTAGTGACTAATCAATTTTTAACCGATTCCAAAAATGGAGGTTATTGATTCGATGCCCATGTATGTAATACTTTTGGAATTGCACAATATTCGTATATGTTAGTCTATGTCTATCTAAACAGACTTGCCAAAGTCCATAATAATTCATATATGTATGAATGTTTGTCCACGTATTTCTCAGAAACTAAAAATCGAATTGTAATATTTTTTTATTGGATTAAGTATGTATGTAGTATCGGTTCAGCAGTTCTCAAGACATAGACTGTTAAGTGTGTACCAATCAGTAGAAAAAACGTCGGTTTAACGCCGCAATTTTGTGATTGAAGTCGGTTCTTCTAAACATTTTTGGCGTTGTCAATTCTTCGTAGGTTGTCAATTCTTCAAGGTTGTTAGTTGAACTTTAGGCGCCAATTTCTCGAAATTATGAAAAACGTCCTGACTGCATTCTTCGTTAGGACGTTAGCAGCTTTCTAGTACTAATAGTCTCTGAGCGAAGCCGCGGACAGACGGACAGACGGACAGATATGACGAAACTACAAGGGTTCCTTGTTGACTACTGGACCGTAAAAAAGGTTTAGCAATAAAATATTTGATGTGTATAAAACTTCATGCGAATAACAAAAATAGTAAATAGTACTATTTTGAAACTAGGTAGGTACTCGTAACTGCCCACCTACATAATTCGTTGGCGAAAAACTTGCATCTAACCATCTGAATTTCTAGCATCGAAATAAGGCATTTATTATAAATCGGTGCGATTGAAAAGATTTCTAGCCGAATACGAAAATTGTGTCGGGGTTAAAAATAGCCTATGAGACTCCATCCTATCAACCTTATTCGTCAATAAATGGCCTATGAGTCGTCGCGTAGGGAGACCGCTAAGTTGTGAAATTATTAGTTATTTATATTATTAGTTGTATTGTAAAGTAAAAATCCTTAGCGGTCCCCCTTCGCGACGATTCTCAGATCAAAACATAACTACTTAAATTGCACTTAAAGGGCTGAAACATATTATTTTCTACTTATTAGAAGATTTTTTGTCGTGGATTTTTATGTATGTACAGGGTGTAACAAAAATGGTTTATGACCCGTTAACTGGGGCTTCTACTCATCATACTGAACAACTTTCTCCAAGGAAACCACAGTCAATTCTCCAAAAAAAAATGGACCCTCCATACTAAAATGCACAAAATTGGTCGATCAGCTGATCGATTTGTATGAAGAGTTAATTTTTTTTTGCGATTTCAGCAGTCATAGAACAAAAGTTGTTCAGTATGATGAATAGAAGCCCCAGTTACCGGGACCTTCAGCAATTTTGTTACCTGTATATTCTTTATGTGTAGGTACTGCATGTATTGGAAGACGTAGCGTGGACTGACGACCTGGTGAAGGACCGGTCGTCGTGGAAATCCTGGAGGGAGGCCTTTGTCCAACAGTGGATATGATAATGATGATGTGTACTGCATGGTAACTGTAGTATGGTAGGCACAAGAAGGCACCAGCTCAAAATTGAAGAAGAAGAAGATCTAAGCTTCTACTTCCAATGTCACAAAAGGAGTGATCCACCCCTTTGCTGTTGATATTCAGCCTATACGCACGATGCGTTACCCTTCCTCATTTATTTATTGTGCGGACAGCGATGGAGTGGAACTCCTTGCCTGCGTCTTTGTTTCACTTACCATCAGATGAGATGTAGTCAAACGCAAGTCTTTAATAAAAAAATAATAATGCTGAACTAATGAATCGTGTAGCTGAGAAAGTGAGGGTAGGAAGGTGGAAGCAGACAAGCAAAAATGTTTTTGAAGGGAAGAAATCGCAGAAAGACCCGGACATTACTAGCTTTAAGGCGGAAAAGCTTAGCAATGGTCATGGGCATAGTCACAGGACAGATAGGACCACAGAACCCTTTTGCCCAAACTGCGAAGAACTGGAGACCAGCCAACTGCTTGACTGAGTGTGTACTCTACAACAGGCTCAGGTGGGAGACGTTTGGTACCGATATGATCAAGGAAAAGGAACTATGTGACCTAGATATCGGTCGCATAACTGAGTACTGTAGAAGGAGCTCAAGGTTTCCGTGGGGGACGTCACCGCGCCGATGTCACAGTAGCCATCGTACCATCATTGGTATAGGGTGTAAAGATCTGAAAATGGCGACAGGTGTCATCCTATCTCACTTACAACGTGTATCTGTCTATGCAAAACAGTCTATATTGCATACGATTTCTCAACGTTATCTTTCATAAATTCTGTTAGCTTGTTTTGATAATACATTTTTCTTAGCAAATGAGCATTATTTTTCGGAAGCAAGTAAAAGTTGTTTAGCAGAATCGATCACAACATAAAAAAAAATCAAATACTTTTGACAACTTGTTTTGCTGACTCTTCCATAAACCCGTAGCCATTTCCAAATAAAAAAATTCTTTATCTGCACGGTTGGTAAACAAACCATATACTTACGTCCCCACTTCTGCTCCACACATTGAGGCCAAGTCCAGGTTGGTCCCCACCAACCCATATAACCCCTTATATGACAAGTAGTAAACTCCACTGTAAGAAGTTTTTCAAGCCGCCCGCGCCCATTAGGAATTTTATGCGGCTTAGCGACTGCCATCTCGTGCCTTACGATGCACGGAAAATGGTCGAGAAAAATGCCAGTAACAGTCAAACCCATCCAGGTACTGAACGTGATTCGGGTCAGTTAACCTGCGACCCAAACTCTCAAGTTGCACCGAGCTATGACCGCTTCGTGAGCACCGTTTATTGTAACAACATCGCTTTGTTCTTAGGTGACAAAAAGAGCACATACGACCTGGAAACAGAGCTGGAAACGTGTGACGTCAGATCAGAGTCCACGGAGCCGCCCAAGGTGTCGATACGGGACGAGAACCTGACTGTGGCGCAGATGGTGGCTCGGTATCCGCGGTGCAGCAAACCCACGTGCAAGAATATGTTCTTGATGGATACAGAGAAGGTAAAAATTGTTTTATTGAATTTTAGTTTTTGCTCAATTTTCTTGTATCTGTACAGGGTGTAACAAAGGCTTCTACTCGATGATATTGAACAACTTTTGGTCTATGACTTTGCTGAAATCTCAAAATAAAAATTAATTCTTCATACAAATCGATCATTACACCTGTATTTAAGGTCTAACAAAATTAGCTGCTTCTACCCATGAAACTAAACAACTTTCCCCATGAAACCCATAGTCAAATCTCAAAAAAGTATATAGGGTCATTACAAAGGTATATTTTTTTTAACTGGAGTTTGTACTCATGAAACTGAACAACTTTCTCCAAAAAACGATGGCCAATTCGCAATTATTATCTATTTTTTAATTAAATTATCAAACTGCTCAGAAATTCAGAATACAACTCGCAGCTGAGGCCACGTAAGTTCAATGACCGCGTGGTCACTCACTTTACGATACTGCGCCGTACTATTCTGGCGTATTCCGCGCAATTTAATAATAATAAAAAAAAACAAATGCGAATTGAACATGGGTTTCGTGGGGAAAGTTGTTCAGTTTCATGAGTACAAGCTCTAGTTAAAAAAACAGAGCATACCTTTGTTAAGACCCTGTATAAAAGTCGATGTGTGGATGTATGTTCCTTATGAACTCCAAAACGGCTGGAGCAATTTTAATAAAATTTTCGTGCAATCTTCAGATTACCCCTGATCCTGTAAAAAAAACAAAACAAAACACGGGCGGAGGCTGGAGCAATTTTAATAAAATTTTCGTGCAATCTTCAGATTACCCCTGATCCTGTAAAAAAAAAAAACAAAACACGGGCGGAGAACCACTGCTTGTTTAAACAACCTGCATGCAGGGTTTACACGGGTCAAAACGTCGAAACTACTCTTAATTAGAGTAGTTTCATACAAGAATAAGTTGCTTAATTTTTATCGCCGTAAGCGGGTTCTGGTTTGATCTGTATTCCGAGGTCCGAACATAAGGTCACCCTTTTTGTTCACGGAGCTATACTTTGGCATTTCTCTTTCTTTCTCTCTCTCTCTGTTTAACATCGCTATTTGAATATTTCTATTCTAGTCTCCTGTCAAACAACTGTGTCCTGACATTTTTTGAATTTGTTTTGTATGAATCCATTAATCTAGTTCTTTAATACAGGGTGACTGGTTAGACGACGGACGGAGGAGGTGAATCAGAAGACGAAATTGATCAATTTTTCCCAGGACACCAAAGGTCAATTCGTAAAAAAAATTTGGAAAGGTGGTTAATGAGCTGACCAATTTGTATGGAAAGTCTAATATTTTTTTTGGGAATTATCCATAGGTTTCTTGAGAAAAGTTCAGTTTCCTCTTCTGATTCACCTCCTAAAATGCGTCCATTGTCTTACCAGTCACCCTGTATATGATCTAAGGTGAATATATATATTGAATATCTATATGATTATGGGTTTCATGGGGAAAGTTGTTCAGTTTCATGGGTAGAAGCACGAGTTAAAATAGTTTCAGCTAATTTTGTTAGACCTTAATATAGTGTATCATACCAGGTCCAGGCTCTATAAAATTCTGAAACATTTCTTTTCAGATCAACCAAGACTTGTTAGAGCACGTTCTCACCTATATAGTGGAGGGGGAGCACAAGTGGCCGCGGGAGGGGTCCATACTTATCTTCCTGCCCGGAATCGGTGAGATCATGTCCTTGCATGACCAGTTAGCTGAGAGCCATACTTTTAGTCCCAAGTGAGTTGTTTTTGAATGTTTCTTTTATTTATCTGCTCGTATTCTCCGACTTTTTCATTCCATCTTTTAAAAAAAAGAAAATGAATCCTTTTTCAAGCGACTTCCAAAAAGCAGGAGGTTCTCAATTCGACTGTATGTTTTTTTTATGTGTGTTACCTCAGAACTTTTGATTGGGTGAACCGATTTTGATGATTCTTTTTGTATTTGAAAGCTAGTGCTTCCCGTGTGGTCCCATATAAATTTTAACAAAATCGGTGTAGTACTTTATTAGAAAATTAACAAAAACCAAAAATAATAATGCAAAATTGTTCGAAGTTGTTGCGATGGAGGTCGGTTTTTTAACGTGTTTAGCGTTTTTTCAGAGCCGGCCCCCACTAATTTAATGGCAGGTGGCGTTGTCTAGTGCATTTAGTAACAAATTATAAACTTTTTTTTGGATATGTGGACCAGACAGCGCTTTCTATGATTATTTTTGTGAAATCTGATTTGGAAAAAAAAACTGATTGGTTTCTCAATAAGTGCCACCAAAGTAGGTCTTTCTCCAAGAGAATTTCATACAGGGAATAGAAGAATTTTGAATTTGGGACATGATTAGATAGTGCTTCGGGATCGCAGTCGCACCGAACAGTGGGCTGAATTTGTCCTTTCATAGACATTCAACATTTGACTTTCGAGCGATAAAGAAACAAATAAAAAGTTATGTGATTGTCCAACAAACCGATTCCCAGATTTTGACGCAAATGAACTGTTATGCCAATAGAACATGATCAGGGTATTTGAGAACTCGTCACTGACGCATTTTTTATTCGTTCTCGATAGGATTAGGGTAGGGCGACTAAGATAGCCATGGTAAAATGCGAATGTTCGTACAGACATCGCTCTCTCTTATCGTGTGGCACAATTAACCGTTGCCTGGTTTTGCACTTAGCATCAGCCGCGGTCACGTGTAGGACATTAAGATTTACACCTACGGACGTGTGCAATACACATCTGGAATCAGATGTGCAAGTTTACTCCCGATGTTTTCCTTCACTGTTAAAGCAATTAGTAAGTATATGTACGTAAGTTTCGAAAAACTCATTGGTACATTAGCCGTCCGGATTTGAACCCGGTACATCTGGTTAGGAGGACTGAGTCATTACCGGTTGAGTCACCTACGCTTTTTTTACATACATAAAATATATATTACATATATAAAATATATATTATGCCTGAATGCATGTATTGAATGATTTGAGCTCAAAGTTTGACAAAAAAATACCACCAAAAAAGTACCACGCACTTTCCCGTCATCATCGATCATTATCATTATTGAGCGTCGATGGTGTAACTGCTAGGGCCGCTACCTCCTGTCCGGGATGTAGTGGTTCGAATCTCTCCACGTACGAACGTGTTTTCGAATTTCGTTTTCGTATGTACATTTATCCGACGCTCTTACGGTGAAGAAATAACATCGTAAGGAAACCTGCACACGCCTGCGATTATCATCATATCAGCCGAAAAGACGCCCACTGGTGGACAAAGGCCTCTCCCAAAGATATCCACGACGACCGGTCCAGCGCTGCCTGGTCGTTGATCCACTGAGTCGGAGGCCTGTGTCTTGCGGTGCGCGGTCGCCATTCGACAACTTTACTGCACCAAAGGCCATCTGTTTTACGAGCATTGTGCTCCACCCACTACTACTTCAGCGATTCTGTGAGTTATATCAGTTACATCGACTTTTTTCACTTCAGAAGTATTAAACTTAAGCATCCATCATTGTTTTCAGAACCGGCAAATACGTGTTAGTACCGCTTCATTCCACTCTGTCCAGTGAGGAACAAGCTCTAGTCTTCAAAAGACCCAGGAAAGGTGCCAGAAAGATAGTGCTCTCAACGAACATTGCAGAGACGTCCGTTACCATAGACGACTGCGTGTTCGTCATCGACTGCGGGAGGATGAAGGAAAAAAGGTACATGTCTTTGATGCTAGGAAAATAGGGATTAATATCATTCGTTTTAAATAGAAAAAAAATCTAAAAAGTTAAGAAAAATTAATCCAGGAAGATGTGCTCTCCACCACATAGCATGGATTAATTTTTCTTAACTTGGCGTCCGTGTGCCGTCAGTGTAGACTGTGTGTTTTTCATAAATATATGTAAATTACGTTCATAAATCGTTCGTGGAAATCCTTGGGGAGGCCTATATCCAGCAGTGGACGTCCCTCGGCTGATATGATGGTAATGTTTTAAAAAAGTCTTTGTGCACTCCACCATTATAACAGACATGTCTGTCATTATTGATTGCAGTGTATTTTGCAGGGTGTAACAAAATTAGTGTAGGTCCCGTTAACTGGGGCTTTTTCTCATCATACTGAACAACTTTTGTTCTATAACTTTGCTAAAATCGCAAAAAAAAAAACTGTTCATACAAATCGATCGACTGTTCAACCAAATTTGTGCAATTTTGTATTTTGAATTGACTTGAGTTCCTAGGGGAAAGTTGTTCAGTATGATGAGTAGAATCCTCAGTTAACGGGTCCTAAACAAATTTTGATACACCCTGTATGTGTTATCGCCCGCAAAATGAAAAACCTGTCAAAAAATGGGTTGTTAAGAATATTTTACCATATACTTTGTTTAATTTTATATTTTGCCTTAAAATACTCTTTCTTTCCTCAGTTTTTTGAGCAGCATATTTTTTTCTAGTCACTGTCACGTAGAGACATATTTATGACGCAATATTTATAAAACTGTAATTTATTCCTAGGTTTGACTCAAACCGCAACATGGAATCTCTAGACCTCGTGTGGGTGTCCCGCGCGAACGCCAAACAGCGCAAAGGCCGCGCCGGCCGAGTGATGCCCGGCGTGTGCGTGCACCTCTACACCTCCCATAGATACAACTACCATTTACTGGAACAACCGGTCCCGGAGATACATAGAATACCGCTGGAGCAACTTCTGTTGAAGATTAAGATACTGCCGCTCTTTGAAAATATGAGTGTGCATGAGGTTTTAGGTAAGCTTTTTTACCCGACTCCGCCAGAAGGAGGGTTATGTTTTTCGAGTGTATGTATGTATGTTTATGTATTTGGCACGCTCTTTGGCCTAAACGGCTTGCTGAATTTTAGAGTACGAGGTGTCGTTAGATTCGTCTTAATCCCGTGAGTGACATAGGATACATTTTTATCCGACTGGCCAAAAAAACGAGGGTTAAGTTTTTATGCAGTCTGGTTTTTAGGGTTCCGTACCCAAAGGGTAAAACGGGACCCTAATTACTAAGACTCCGCTGTCTGTCTGTCACCAGAGTGTATTTCATGAAACGTAATAGGTAGATAGTTGAAATTTTTAAAGATGATGTATTTCTGTTGCCGCTATAACAACAAATACTAAAAGTTCTAAAAAGTGAAAAAATTAGGGATTTTTTGTATGGAGACCCCATACAAAAAACGTGAAGAAACTAGCGCCATCTAGTATGTTGGTACGGAACCCTTTGTGTGCGGTTCTGACTCGCACTTGGCAGGTTTTTAATTTTTATTTATTCCTAATTTGTTACTTTTTGATTAATTGAATGTCTTGCTCTCTACAGTGCTCATTTTTACGGCGATCACCTATACCTTTTTAACATTTGGCCGGCGGCCCAATGTGATGTTTGGCAATCTTTGCCTCTCTATCTATGACTGTTTTTTTTTTATTCACAATTGGTAACATCTCACCTGGTGGTAAGTGACGATGTTGCCGAAGAAAAAGAAAAAGAAAGAGAGTAATATTTGTATATTGTGGCGCCAAATCAGATATATTACAAAAGCAAGGGCACTGTCAATATAAGTCAGATTTGTTAACGTGAAAGAAGTTTCACTCCGCAAAATAATTTAAATAAATAGCGACTTATGCTACGACACAATTAAGTGCAATTCAGGTTCGCACAGCGCCAATTACCTACAGTTTCATTCACCTACAAGTTGCCGCTCTTTCTATCGCGTAACTCTCATCTCTTCTGACTACTGATTTGCCTCCTGAAGGAGATCGCGCGGCGTAGAGCTTGGCGTAGGTACATTTTCGTGCCTACACCGCGGAGGCAATTAGTAAATAGTTTTTATTCTTTGGTAAGAGTGCCTATTAAGTAGGAACTTAATATAATATTCAGTTACAAAGTACACACAATCATCTGGGCCCTGATTCTCTGTGTCATGCAATGGAAACCGTGACGAATTAGTTTTAATTATGTATTTTCATCATCATAATCATATCAGCCGAAAATCGTCCACTGCTGGACAACGCCCCCCCCCCCAAGGATTTCCACGACGACCGGTCCTGCGCTGCCCGCATCCATCGGCTTCCCGCGATCTTTACCAGGTCGTCGGTCCACCGCGTGCGAGGCCTGCCTAGTCTACGTTTTCCGGTGCGCGGTCGCCACTCGAGAACTGATATGATAATGATGATGATGATGTATGTTAATAATCACAAGTGATTTTGACTAACATTTATTTATTTTCATATTTTAATTTATTTATTTATATATGCCTGGTCAATACAAATTTTGACTTAAGTATATGTTTCTTCAAAAGTACTATTGACAAATACTATCCACTACTATAGTCAAAACTACTTTTGACCAACCTCTTTAGTTAAACTGACTGGAAAAAAGTTCTGATTGTGACGTATACGTTTAAATACATACATTATCATCATCACCATCATCATATCAGCCGAAAGACGTCCACTGCTGGAGAAAGGCCTCCCCTAAAGCTTCCCTCCACGACGACCTGCGCTGCCCACATCCAGCGGCTTCCCGCGACCGTCACCAGGTTGTCAGTTCACCTTAAGCCACTCGAGAACATTACTGCCCCAACGGCCGTCTGTTCTACGAGCTATGTGCCCTACCCACTTCTGCCCACTGCCACTCCAGTTTAGCGATTCTGTGAGCTATGTCGGTTACTTTACATACATTATAATATGTATTGATATTAAACATTCAGACACAGAGCTAACAAATCTGATCATCACACGAATATTTGGCCTGGGTGGGAATCGAACCCACGACTCTTGGCCTAGCAGTCAAGAGCGCTAACCACTGAGCCACCGAGTCAGTCATTTCAATTGACATAATCCGTGGCGTAATGGTTAGTCCATTCGCTTCACACCAGAAGGTCGCGGGTTTTATTCCCGGCGGGGTCAACTTGTGTTCCGGCTTGAAGATAAGATAGCCAGATCCCCATTGCGTTGGGGAATCTTGGTAAGCCCACCTCCATCTTCGGCATCATCATCACTTACCATCAGGTGGGATGATGCCAAGGGCTTGCTAATTGAGAATCAATTAGTTTAAAAAACACGCTTTTAGTAAACACGTTAAGTAGTTATTTTGGATGTCCGCCATGTTGGATTTAAGTCACGTGACTATTTTTTCGTATTCCTGACAGCAAACCCTTTTTTGATACCCATATCATGGGGGTGCATTTCAAATAGCCTGTCCGCCATATTGGATTTAAGTCACGTGACTATTTTTTTCGTATTCCTGACAGCAAACCCTTTCATTTGATATCCATATCATGGGGGTGGATTTCAAACAGCCAGTCCGCCATCTTGGGGAGGCCGCCATATTGGATTTGTAATGACGTTTCTTAGTCATGTATTGTCATCAGAACTCAGAGCGTGTGCAAAATTTCATCCTAATCGAAGACCGACAAGTGGGTCAAATTAAGATTCCAAGATTTTCTTACATAGTTACAAGTGAAGCTAATAAAAGCGTGTTAAAAAAACAGACCAAGACAGACTATTGGGTTAAACCTTATCTATTGATTCCAGGAAAAACAATAGAACCTCCTGCGAAAACCAACATAGATGGCGCTGTGTTGCGCCTGCGCGACATCGGCGCTCTCGACACGTCCAACGCGCTCACAGCGTTGGGACGCCACCTGGCGGCCTTGCCCGTAGACGTGCGGATAGGGAAACTCATGTTGTTTGGTGCTATATTCTGTTGTGTGGACTCCGCGTTGACTATGGCGGCCTGCTTGAGCCATAAGAGCCCGTTTGTTGCGCCGTTTGGGAAGAAGGTTTGTACTAAAAAATAACTAATAAACTAATAATATGATTAACCAGTGGCTTTGCCTCACACACACACGTCTCTTTGTATACAAAACATATATTTGTTTACAATAAGTACATGGACATACAAACTAACCTTATTAATGCACATAGTGACATGCCTACAATACTCCCGTGCTTCACATACTTGCATAACTCACTTCCTACCTACACCTAGTTATAAGATTGATGGATAATACAGACATCAGCTGGGCTAAGATAATCTTTTGTTTTGTTAAAAATATATACTTAAAATTTAAGGCGGCGGTGGCGGGTTCCTTGTTTACTTTATGTTGTAATTATTATCCTGATTCGGATTCTAAAATCCTGTTTCCACATACGAGGGCCACACCGAAATGATTGAGAATAAAAAAAACTACACATTTTATGTTATTATTTTTTAATTATTGTTTTTCGAAGTATTCACCTTTACAATTGATGCATTTTTGCATACGATTAAACCAATCATTGAAACAGCTATGCCAGTCTGAAGTTGGCCTATTTAAAATGGCGGAATTGTAAGCTTCGACTGCACAATCGGGGTCCTCAAATCGTTTTCCTCGCAACAAATCTTTGGTTTTTGGGAATGTAAAAAAGTCGTTGGGGCTTAAATCGGGGCTGTACGGAGGATGGTCCATCAACTCAATGTTTTCGGTATTTAAATATTCAATAGTTTTCCAGGCGGTGTGGGAGCTAGCGTTGTCGTGATGAAGGATGATGCGACGGTTTGGATTGGATTTACGAAGTTCAGCGATGACACGGGGCAAACAAACGGTAGTATACCAATCGGCGGTAACTGTTCTTTGATTCTGAAGAGGAACTGTCATTATATGTCCTGTTTTAGCGACGAACGAAGCGATCATTTTTTTAGACACGCTGCGGGAACGAACTACTTTGGTAGGTTTTGTCTCGCCTTCGAAGACCCATACAGCCGATTGATGCTTTCTTTCCGGTTCGTAAGAGTAGATCCAAGACTCATCACCTGATATTATGCTATAAACAGCATTTGATTGTCCTCCGTCAAATCGTTTCAGATTTTTTCGACACCAATCAACACGGGCGACTTTGTGCTCTTCTGTTAAATTATGTGGTATCCAGCGGGAAACTAACTTTCTTACACCAAGTTCTGTATGTAGTATTGTTTTTATTGCTGTCATTCCAATCCCAAGTTCAGCCCGAATCTGCTCATATGTGACATGTCTATCTTCATGTAGTAATTCTCTGATGGCAGCGACGTTCTCCGGCGTAACGGCTGTTTTTGGTCGACCTGAAGATGGAAGGGTGCTGACGGAATCACGACCTCGTTTGAATTCAGCATACCAACGATATACAGTCGCCTTTGATGGTGCGTCCGTGCCATATAAACCAAAAAGTTCATTGAAGCATTCTTCTTGCAATAAACCGCGACGAAAGTTATGAAAAATTATCGCACGAAAATGTTCCTTACTGAGTTTCATTTTTATGATTTTCTAAAAAACTTAATAATGACATAACATTTTTCCCTTGCATTATTTTTTTATTATTTAAACGAAATATATAACTAAAGAGGTTGCATATTCATGTTAAAAAAGAGGTTTCATCAATTATCTGCAAAAAGTATCTGATTCTCAATCATTTCGGTGTGGCCTATGTAACAGATAATTACATGTCTATGAGTGGAAACAGTTACTTTTAAGAAAACATAATGATAACCTTCGCTTACAAGTCAATTGGTGCATGATAGTATACTTACTACTATACTATACTACTATATTTTGTTCTGTTTTACTCGTTTGGGCCTCCGGGTCGACTTGCCATAGCACAGATTTCGTCTAGTTTGGGAGTTGGCTCGTGGGCCCAAGCCATGAAATAATAATAAGTGATAGTTAACGATAAGTTGTTAGTGGATGCACCTACATATAATATAACAAACTTAGTTAAAGCTGAAAGGTTGTCAATCGCCCTTTTCTGTAATGAAGAAATTGAATAAAGAAATTTTATTATTTTATTATAACATTAATAATTCTTAGAAAAAACCTACGTTAGGTAGACAGTTAACTGGTTGACTGCTTAAAAATAAATTGAAGTCCACACGAAGAGAATGTTGTAAATCACTTTTTTGTAGAAATGGACTTTATAATGTAACATAATTGTAGAATCCGATAAATGATCAGGTCAGATGATGATGACGATTCATCAGATCTGTATTTGTTGCTACATGTGGAGAATATTTTCAACCGACTTCAAAAAAAAGGAGGAGGTTTCTCATTTCGACCATATTTTTTTTATGTGTGTTCGCGGATAACTTCGTCGTTTATGAACCGATTTTGATTATTCTTTTTTTTGTTGGAAAGAAGTTATCCCACGGGTGGTACCATGATAAAGAAACCAGGATCTGATAATAGCATCCCAGAGAAATCGAGGGGAACCTTAGTTTCCTGTTTGAAGTCGGTTTATTTGGTCTAAATATTTTCATTTTTTATTACATATTTGAGTGCTTTTGTCTGTAACTCACCTGATGGGAAGTAATAATGCAGTCGAGGATGGTACATGCAAATTTAAATAATGCCTATTCACTCTTGCCTTGAAGATTTCTTAATTATAGAAATCGGGAAACACTAACTCAGCCAAGGAGTTCCACTCCTTCGCTGTACGCATAATAAAATTATAATTTCATTGCTAATCCTTAGTACTGATTACTACCTACCTATATAATCTATTCATATAAATTAGTCATTTATAATAACATTTTTTCCAGTTAGTCCACAGCTTGGCTGTCCATTAAATAATTAAATATAGAACAGTATAATAACTACTTACTAATGTTATTTTTTAACCTTATTTTTGTAATACCTATGTAATACCTATGGTGTGTTGATTTTCCAGTCGGAAGCAGACGCTAAAAGAAGACAATTCGCTTGTTCGAATAGCGACCAACTGACCACTTTAAGAGCTTACAGAGTGAGTATGGCTACCTTTCCCCCAGAGATGTGTTTCTTTCTACCAAAAATGTATTTCTTTCTACCAGAAATGTGTAGAATCCACCAGGAAGATTTCTTAATTTTCCTCATCTCGCTGAGCATATCTCGAATATATAAAATACTAGCTGTTTCCCGCGGTTTCACCCGCGTGGACAACGTTTCTATGACTTTTCGAGGGTGCGCAGTGCGCGAGTCGCAAGCGGCTCGCGAGCGTAGTAAAAAGTAGCCTATGTCTGAATCCAGGTCCTAATCTGTCTACCTACCAAATTTCAGCCAAATCCGTTCAGTAGTTTTTGCGGGAAAGCGTAACAGACAGACAGAGTTACTTTCACATTTATAATATTAGTAGGGATATTAGTAGGGATATCTGCAATATTAGCGGATCGATGTCTTCTTCATACGTCGCCAGCGAGAAATATGTGCGAGAGGTATGTCTGAGGAATGTATGCGAGAGGAATATCCGAGAAATGTGTGCGAGAGTTATGTCCGAGGAATGTGTGCAAGACGTACGTCCAATGAGTGTGTGCAAGAGGTATGTCCGAGGAATGCCCGAGCAATGCGTGCGAGAGGTATGTCCGAGGAATGTGTGCGAGAGGTATGTCCGAGGAATGTATGCGAGAGGAATGTCCGAGCAATGTGTGGGAGAGGTATGTCCGAGGAATGTGTGCAAGAGGTATGTCCGATCAGTGCGTGCGAGAGGTATTTCTGAAGAATGTGCGCGAGAGGTATGTCTGAGGAATGTGTGTGAGAGGTATGTGCGAGCAATGTGCGTGAGAGTTATGTCCGAGGAATGTGTGCAAGACGTATGTCCAATGAGTGTGTGCGAGGATGCGGGTGTAGTCGCCTCCCTCTCCGCCCTACTGCGTACACGTAACGGTTTAGAACGTAAAACCACAGACACTCCAAGACAGATGGGTTATCTACCTTACTGCGCAAGAGTAAGCAGTATTGAACCAGAAGCTTATGTCAGCATCTAAGTTCAAGGGTCTCCAGTAATACCATAGCAGACTCGAATATGAAAGGAAAGAGAAATTGATAACTTCCGTACGGTCTCTTACGAAAATAAGTTGCAAATTTTCGCTGAATTCTTTATACTAGCTCTGTATACTTTTGACGTGAAAAGTCTTTAAAATCACGTACCAGGTCAGATAATTAAAATGCAACGGATGTAACGAAAGAGACTTAGATCTGTTTCCAGTAAAACCGGCCAATTGTATAACAACCTCATTTCTTGGAACAAGCAAACCTCATTAGTTATCCACTCACGGTGGAAAATAGGCTAGTTGACAATATTTGGAAATTATTTTAAAACTATAGCTAAGCATCTATTTCACCTCAAAAATATATTATATTAAGAAAAATAGGTGTTTTACATTAGTATTTTGAGTTTTTAGAAATGAACTTGAAATTTACCGCGAAAAAGGCCAAGACTGTCATGGCGTCTTGAATGACGTCACACCTCGCGAAACAGCCGTGTTTGTATATGTCAGTCAATTGTGTTTTCTAATAAATAATGAATTCCTCGTATTATAAATTCTGTATAGTGCCCCAATGTAAAAGTACAACGATAAAACGCCAAACAAATTATTCATATACGTTCCAAACAATAAACAAATACGAAGAAAGTGGTTAAAAATGGCAAGGAGGCAAGATGCTCTTACTTTATCAATTGATTCCACAATTTATTTCTGTGAAGATCATTTTGATGTAAGTATTGAACACAGCGTGATGTATCTATTTATAAAATAGGTTTTTGCACCATAACAAATCTACAATACGTAGATTGGGGACTGGGTACTAACATAGGGACTGGTAACTGCTAATTAAATAAGACTTTGTTTGTTCTTCACATAATACTTACATAGAAGTTTTAACATTGCGAAACTCCGATGAACAAAAGTCGGTGTTCATTGCAAAAAAATTGCCAAGCATAACGGTGTCAATTTTGGGCAAATTACTGCTGTTTGCTTTGTTAAATCCTGATTCCATGGCAAATTATACCTGTCTTTCAAGATGAAACTAAAAACGAACTGTATTAATTTAACAATAATTGCTGAAAACTCGAAATAACCTGTTCACTTTATACGAAAATAACAGATACAACATAGCGTTTCGCGCTCATTTCGCGAGCCGTGACGTCACGTTTTCATGCGCTTCTCTGATTGGCGTTTAATGTCACGTGATTAAACGCCTCATTTCGTCGATTTTATTTTCCAAAAATATTATTAATCTTTTATGATTTTAATAGAAAAGTTGTTTTTTTGTTTACTAATTATGATGGTTAATCATTAGAAACTCAAAGCCATCCGATTTATTCTTAGTGGAAACAAGCCTATTGAAATCGTTACACGTTAAACCAAGCGCAGACGCCGAGACACAGCCCCAACCAAATTTTTCCCGAGGGTCCCATCATCATATCAGCTCATATATACGTCCCAACCGAGGGCTCGAGCCTACCCTGAACTAGGGCGATTGGGCCTTAGTCGACCACGCGGGCCCAGTGCGGGTTGATCGGCTTCACACACAACCTTCGAGTTTCTTCGCAGGTGTGTGCAGGTTTCCTCACGATGTTTTCCTTCACCGTACTGAGGGTCTCATACTATCGAATTATACTCCTGTTAGCTTCTCGGATGCATTGTACAATATGACTAGCTTTTGCCCGCGGCCACACCCGCGTTGTTATTATTTGCAATGACTAAATTGAAGTGAAACAGATGGCTTAGTTATAAAACTCTTAAAACCTTGTATAGTCTTGTTATTTTTTTTAGAAATGGCAGCAAGCGATGAAAAGTAGCAATCACGCAGCCATAGTGTTCGCTAACGAACATTTTCTCTCCCACAAGACTCTGCTTATGTTGGCCGATATAAAACACCAACTGCTGGGCCTGTTGGCTTCTATAGGCTTCGTGCCTGACATGCCAGATCTGAGGAGGAAAATGAGAAAGGATTCCGTCGCTCAACTTACTGGTGAAGAGGTTAGTACTGAATTTTTTGATAATGCCTATTTTTGTTTGTTTAGCAATACTAATAAAACATCATCATCATCATATCAGCCGAAATACGTCCACTGCTGGATAAAGGCCGAGGATTTCTTTGACGACCGGCCCCGCGCTGCCCGCATCCAGCAGCTTCTGGTGGTCGTCGATCCATCGAGTGGGAGGCTTTCCTAAGCTTCGTCTTTCGGTACTCGAGAACTTTATTACCTCAACGGCCATCTGTTCTAGAACCTACGAGTAATAATTTATTATTTCCTTTTTAATTATAACCACTATACGAGATGTATCACCTTATTCGTACCATATTTACTACAAATAAACATTCATTCATTCATTCATGTAAAATAAAGGTGCTGTGATACTTTAAGGTGGGCTTGTACTCATTAAACTGAAAAACTTTTGTTCTATAACTTTGCTGAAATCGCGTTTTTTTTTTCATTATTTTTTGTACAAAACCGGCCATAAGTGTGAAAAATCCAGATTTCAGCAAAGTTGTAGATCAAAAGTTGTTCAGTTTGATGAGTAGGTACAAGCCCACCTTAAAGTATCACTGCACCTTTATGCTACACTCTTTAAGTATAATCAATTAACTTTTTATTTCAGTTGAATTCAAACGGGAATAACGACAAGCTGCTTGCGGCGATGTTGTGTGCGGCGCTCTATCCCAATGTTGTAAAGGTAACATTTATTTTCCAATATACATGCTTAATTGCTGATGTCACACCCCGGACACTGCATACAACGGACGAGAAACGACATTTCCACAAACAAAATAACGGCGAAATCCTATTCGTTCGAGAATCAAACTAGCACCAATCTGTATCAATCTGAGTAACGAAGGGGTGAGGTAGAAATCTAGAGAGCGACAGGGAGTGTCCATACTGGGCCTTCTACTCATTATACTGCACAACTTTTGTTCTATGACTTTGCTGAAATCGCAAAAAATAATAATTTCATACCAATAGATCAGCTGAACTTGGCCCCCGTGTGTGGAGTATGGCCCAACCTTCCCAAACTTGGGAAGAGACCCTTGTCCCAGTAGTGGGGACGTTATGGATAATATTGGTCTGCAACCCGTTTAGGAGAAGGAAAACTCCAAAATCAAGCACGGCAATGGGGATCTCCGTAGTAGGGTGCAAGGTGTTATAAACGTTAGCTGCGTTGTAAGTAAGATTAAATTCGCATGTTTGCTACAACAAAGATAGCTCTCTTTACTTTTTAGTAATATTCTTTACTCTTTGGTATGGTTCAATTTGGAAATGTTGCCGTCTTCTGCAACCAACCTTTTATCGCACTTATCGATGTGTTGTCGTTCCTGCGGGCCAGCCCTGGGTTTCCTTGTGTTCCAGGTGGCACAGTGTCTATGGAGGGGAAAAATTTTCTTGCGAATTTGCTTAATTTCAAACTTTGATCGAGTTAGCAATCTAATGTATTAAGAATTTTGTTATCTTTGCTTTCAACTCAATATTTTTAAACTTTTAGGTGCTGACACCCGAGAAATCGTTCCACATGCAAGCCGGTGGAGCCATACCCCGCCAGCCTACACCCGACGAGCTGAAGTTCAAGACAAAAACCGACGGCTACGTGGCGCTACACCCTTCATCCATTAACTCGAACGTGGGCTACTTTGCGAGCCCCTACCTGGTGTACCAAGAGAAAGTGAAGACATCAAGGGTGTTTATAAGGGAGTGCTCTATGGTCCCGCAGTTGCCGCTTGTGTTGTTCTCTGGTAAGTTTTGGTTCGTAACTCTAGGTCTACAGACTACATGCCTCAGTGACTGCTCAATTATAGACGCGCTTAGCCTGAGGCATGCTTCGCCACACACATGTTTGATCCGAGCACTCGTAGTCTCCGAATACGTCCCAATGACACTTGGCGCGAGCCGTACGTGGTGAGGCTGCTTATCCTGAGCTGCCTCTAATCTGTGCGCACCTCAATGTGGGCTACTTGGCGAGCCCGCACCAGGTTTTACGAACATCTGCCTATATGACCTCATATTATTGGCTGCAACCGCGCCTGCATCTATCTTTATTATAATACACAATACATGATTTTTTTTAAATGTTTTACTCTACCTACAATTTACTTAACTGTATAGGTAGGTACCTACCAAAGACTGTGACCTCCTCTTAGACTGACAGTACAGGTTATCGTTCGCTCGCTCGCCGCAAGTGGATCGGTAGACACAGAAAAATTCAAATATTACGTTCAATTTTCATCTATCAGTTTGTTATGATAAGTTATCGAAGAATTATTGGAGAAAATTTCCAAGAATTTCGCATGGATTGAATATACGAATTTGCAGTAAAATTTTTGTGGCAAACCACACTGCTTATCTAGATAAATCCATATTTCCCATTGTAGATCATTCTTAACCATATATATCTATATATATTTTATGAAAGGGCTACCCCAGCTAATTAGCGCCGCAAGCAGTTAAAAAATAATTCACGCTTACTACCCGGTTACTAAAAGAATGGACCTGGCGTTGCGACATATAGGTACGGTGTACGGTGTACAAAAAATCATCATTAAGAATATTTATGAAACTTAAATAAATGTTTGTGAAAACTGTAGGTATGTTTTCTTAGACTTCATAATTTGAAT
Source organism: Coleophora flavipennella (assembly GCA_947284805.1). NCBI lineage: Eukaryota > Metazoa > Arthropoda > Insecta > Lepidoptera > Coleophoridae > Coleophora > Coleophora flavipennella. The sequence continues at coordinate 10,779,460 of OX369286.1, forward strand.
AATAATTATAAGACGAACACAGCGGTATTCAGTCGGTATGAGGCCGACAATTCAACAAAAAACTTAATTTAAAAAGCTGAACGTTATGTCAGAGACGAAAGTAGGCGCGTATCGGTGAAAAAGATGCGAACCGTACTGACGCGACAGGAGAACGCGGGGAGGTGAGCGGGGAAGCGGGAGAGGGGTCACATTCCAGCGAAGTCCATTCTTTTAGTAACCGGGTAGTAACATGAATGTTTTAAACGATGGAATTGAAGGATAAATAGTGTAGTTAAATTAGAAAATATCAACTGTAAAGTATAATTCGCTGTAGTTACAGATAGCATAATAAGCAAATGCTTAAGCAGGCATGAATATACCTCTATTCTTCATTTTTACCGACTTCAGAAAAGGAGGAGGTTCTCAATTCGGTTATTTTTTAAAAATGTTTGTTAACTCAGACCTCAGGATTTAGAAAAATATTTTTTCATTCTGCTGCCAGGTTGGTCCTATATAAATTATATCACAACCGGTTCAGTATTTGTTAAAACTTAACAAAAACTTAGAAAATGTAGCAAAATTGTACTTGTAATTGTACTTGTTGCGATCGAAGTCGTTTTTTTTACATGTTTTAAGTTTAAGTTTTTTTTAAATATGTTTTATTTCTATTACTCCATTTTAAATTTTAGCCGGCCACCTATTACAGTTCAAAAGATACTGCCTTTTAAAATTCAGACGGACAGCGTAGGCTTAATGATAGGGCCTTGTTACCTGTTGTGAAAGCTTACATTCAGTACAGGCAAGCAATATAAATAAGAAGCCGATAACTTAAAAAAAATCAAATGAAATTTTTCATTGTAAGGACTTGAATTATTGAAGGTCGCCAGAACAACCAATACTGCCACCTAAAAGTGTTTGCCTTTAACGAAGTTCACCAGAATAACCAATACTTCCACCTAAAGGAGCTTGCCTTTAACGAAGATCGCCAGAATAACCAATACTGCCACCTTAAAGCACACTATTAATAGTTACTACTTGCAAAATTGAAACTTTTGATGAATCAAAATCATTCCAGCCATGTTTTTGCATTTTTCGTTGTATGCGAGCAACCCTTTGAGACGAATTTTGCCTATACAAACATTACTACCACTTAATAGAACATTAACAACAGTTACTATACTTGCAATGTTTTATCAAAATCGTTATATCCATTTTTAAAATTTTTGCATTTGTCTTTTTTTTTGTTGTATGGTGGCTACCCAACTAGAAGCAGCTCATAATCCTTCGACAAATTATCATACAAATGTTAAGGCCGGTTTATAAGAAGTTTAGCTTTAAAGCTTGGCATTATCTCATCTTATGGTAAGTGACGATGATGCCGAATATGGATGCGGGCTTACTAAGATTCCCTAACGCAATAGGGAACTGGCTATCTTATCTTCAAGCCGGAACACATCAATGCTGTTAACATTGATGATTGAAGGCAAGACTTAATCTCCGCCGGGAACCGAACCCGCGACCTCCTGATGTGAAACTAACGGACTTAACCATCACGCCATGGAGGCGGTTGAAATTCCTTGTACTTAATAATATTTTTATTGTTTGCAGGGTGCAATTTGACTGTGGAACTTCACAACGGGACCTTTATAGTTTCACTGGAAGATGGTTGGATCATGTTCCAAGTTGAAAAGCATGAGGTAATATAAATATTATTTAAAATCTTAGAGGCCTTTGCGAAACTCGTTTTCACTACGAACGACAAAATAACATTGAAAATGACTGCGCCAATTCTAATTAAACTTTATACGCGTAAGCTAGACGCGGAATTTTAGGGAGTAAATTGATTATTTTTTATCTGACCTCCAAAAAAAAAGGGTGGTCCAATTTAAATTTAATCAAAATCAGTCAAGTACAGTTTTTTAAAACAAAAAAAAGTACCAAAAGGTACCAACGTTATACTAAGTTGTAGCACACCCTGGACACTTCATACAACGGGCCAGAAATTACATTTAAAAAAAGAATGACAGAACAAACAAAATGGCGGCCAAATCCTATACGTTCGACAACCAAACTGTAACCAATCGGAATGATGGTGAGGTCATAATCTAGAGAGCGGCAGGGAGTGTCCATGTTAGTAATAATATATATACTTTGGTTGCAGTGATTGAAGTCGGCTTTAAACCTGTTTAGTTTGTCAAATATTCAAAACGCTTCTCGTGATTCCAATTAAAATTTTAGTCACTGATTTTGTGACATCACTATTTTACTGAAAAGTAGTCAATACCTACCATCTCGCGACTTCCTGTTCAAAGTTTTATTAAAATCGGCCTTTTAATTTTTAAGAGATTTGAATTATTTTTTGTATGGGTGACGAGTTTCTATAAGGCCTGTTAAAGTTAAGCACTTGTAGACGTTTTTGAACTAGATACTAAAGGGACTCTTAAGGAACAGGGGTTCTTAATGTAAAATGTTTTTTTGTCTCCTCCCGTGGCTTTGCTCAAGTGGAACCCCTAATTCTGGTACTCTCGCTATCTGTATGCCTAATTTCATGTCGGTTAGCTGGACCGTAAAAGCTTACATGCAAAGAATACTATTACTACATTATCATATCATCAGCCGAGAGATCTCCACTGCTGGACAAAGGCCTCATCCAAGGATTTCCATGACGATCGGTCCTGCGCTGCGCGCATCCAGCGGTTTCCCGCGTCCTTCACCAGGTCGTCGGTACTCCGAATGGGAAACCTGCCTACGTTACGCCTTCAGGTGCGCGGTAGCCACTCGAAAACTTTGCTGCCCCAACGGGTGAGCTATGTCAGTTACCTTGGGAATATAGCTCGCTCCATCGCCCTTTGGATGACCTTGAGCCTTCTTATGAGGCCCATAGTAAGCGATCATGTCTCAGTTTCGTATGTTATCACTGACTGGCAACACACACTGGTCAAAAACCATACCATACCTAGTAGAGCCAAAGTAACCAACATAGCTCTCAGAGTCTTAAAACTTAAGGGGATAGTGGGTGACAAAGCTCGTATAACGGATGGCTGTTGGGCTAGTAAAATTCTCGAGTGGCGACTGGGCAACAGAGAACGTAGGGTAAGCAGCCCTCCTACTCGGTGACCGACGGCCTGGCAAAGTTTGTGGGAAGCCGCTGAATGTGGGCAGCGCAGGACCGGTCGTTGTGGATATCCTTGGGGGAGGCCTTTGTCTAGCAGTAGATGTCCTGTCACGCTTTCCCTAGCAGCTAAAGTTTAGCTTTAGTTAAACCAATGATCCGATTGACATCAAATTTTGAAATTAGGAGTTTTGTATATTTTTGAAGGATTCTGATCCAGGATGCTGTTCCAGTTGGGTTGCGCCATAAAATAAAAAATGCAAAAATCTTAAAATCAGTTCTAACGATTTTAATGAAACTTTGCAAACTGTTGTTGATGTACTATCAAGTGGCAGTACTAGTTATTCTAAATGGTAGCTGCCATACATCAAGAAACGAAAAATGAAAAAATCTCAGAAACGGCTGAAACTATTTTGATGAAACTTAGCAAGTAGTCATTATTAATAGTGGGCTCTCAAGTATCAGTATTAATTATTGTGGAAAAATGCGCTCAAGGCAAGCAAACGTAAATTTTTGTTTGAAATTTTTTGTATGATTCCATTCGATTCGTAGTAAACCTAAACTAGCGAAAAAAAAACAATTCCATTTTCATTGGTTTTGACGTGTTGTTGTGTTCGCCATCAGGTCGCCGAAATGCTGAAAACAATTCCATTTTTATTGGTTTTGACGTGCTGTTGACAATTTATTCATCTAGTAACTTGTTCGCCACCAGGTCGCCGGAATGCTGAAAACAATTCAATTTTTATTGGTTTTGACGTGCGGTTGACAATTTATTTATCTAGTAACTTGTTCGCCACCAGGTCGCCGAAATGCTGAAAACAATTAAATTTTTATTGGTTTTGACGTGCGGTTGACAATTTATTAATCTAGTAACTTGTTTCCTACCAGGTCGCCGAAATGCTGAAAACAATTCCATTTTTATTGTTTTTGACGTGTTGTTGACAATTTGTTCCTCTAGTAACTTGTTTGCCACCAGGTCGCCGAAATGCTGAAAACAATTCCATTTTTATTGGTTTTGACGTGCTGTTGACAATTTATTCATCTAGTAACTTGTTTGCCACCAGGTCGCCGAAATGCTGAAAACAATTCCATTTTTATTGGTTTTGACGTACTGTTGACAATTTATTCATCTAGTAACTTGTTTGCCACCAGGTCGCCGAAATGCTGAAAACAATTCCATTTTTATTGGTTTTAACGTGCTGTTGACAATTTATTCATCTAGTAACTTGTTCGCCACCAGGTCGCCGAAATGCTGAAAACAATTAAATTTTTATTGGTTTTGACGTGCGGTTGACAATTTATTCATCTAGTAACTTGTTTCCTATCAGGTCGCCGAAATGCTGAAAACAATTCCATTTTTATTGTTTTTGACGTGTTGTTGACAATTTATTCATCTAGTAACTTGTTTGCCACCAGGTCGCCGAAATGCTGAAAACAATTCCATTTTTATTGGTTTTGACATGCTGTTGACAATTTATTTATCTAGTAACATGTTTGCCACCAGGTCGCCGAAATGCTGAAAACAATTCCATTTTTATTGGTTTTGACGTGCTGTAGACAATTTATTTATCTAGTAACTTGTTTGCCACCAGGTCGCCGAAATGCTGAAAACAATTCCATTTTTATTGGTTGTGACGTGCTGTTGACAATTTATTTATCTAGTAACTTGTCTGCCAACAGGTCGCCGAAATGCTGAAAACAATTCGAATCGAACTCACGAACCTTCTAGAGGAGAAAATAAACGACCCCTGTCTGAATCTACTCCACTACGAGAAGGGCAACCGCATAATAAAAACAATTGTTCAAATTATAAGCACGTTTTAGCGGATTGTGAGCAAATGGGGATGATGGCTGCTAGTGATTTGAGTTGCCTTTTATCATCTGTTAAAATCGGGTTTTTTTTTGTATAAATGTTAAAATACAGTAACACCGCGCTTCAAGCGAAGATGGAAGCGGGCTTACCAAGATTCCCCAACGCAATGGGGAACTGGCTCTCTTATCTAATTATATATATGTCGGAGGAGCAGCTCGCGATTCGTGGTAAACCCCAACATCACTTGAACGTCTAGGTTGTGTGGGCCTCGAAATGGGTGAATGCAGGCGAAGGAATCGATCCATTATGATGACAAGTTTGTTTTATTTCAAATAACAACACTTCAACACAAAAGCACTTCAACACAAAACTAATTAATTTAAAATAACAGTACTGTGATACAAAAGTGAGAACAAGCCGGTATCGTTGCTACCAAGTGAATGGCGCTCCGCTCGGAACGCAGCCCCTTATATTGGAACGATCCATGACCAAAACAACACGTGTTCCGAGCAGGTGTTACGAGCACGTGTTCGTTGTTTTCCTTTTTTAGATTTTACATTAGAACTGTGTTAAGTAATACTACTGTTAAATAATACTAGGGTCCTCTCCGACATATATTTATTTATTTCTTTGGCAAGCGCTGTGGCCTAAACAGCTTGGATTTTGGAGTGCGAGGTGTCGTTAGATTCGTATTGACCACGTGAGTGACATAGGATAAATTTTTACCCGACTGTACAAAAAAGTGGGGTTCAGTTTTTACGCAGTCACGTTTTTAATTTGTAATTAATAGATTTTAAAATTTTAATAGGATCCGAAATTTAGTTCATAATTTATTTTTAATGCAATCATCGTCCCAATTATGCAGGTAAAACGTTTAGTTGAATTTTGTAATTATACATTACCTAATTTTTGAATAAATATTTATTTTCTTATGTAAGTAATTGAGTTATTGTATGGTTTGAGCTCTGTGATAATGCTTACGTACCTATGTACAGTCGCCATCAGATATATCGTAGCGGGCGAGGTGTTCAAATATTTCTGAGCAGTGTTGAATTTCAATAAATTTCGTACACTACAAGTTTCTATTAATATCTGAACGTCTAATTTGTCTTAAATGTCTGAGCAGCAGACTTTTCAATAAGTGGCGTTGTATGAAAAAGTACCTTACGTCATTGTGTGTGAAGAACATATTAAAAAATCTACCGCTCAAATATTTATGACAAATTAGATGTACAGATATTAATAGCAGTTTATATTTCAATTTACTCATTGTATGTTTAGATGTACTCTCATTTTTATTTTTAAATTGCGAGGAGTATATTAGAAGTTTCTACTATATTATATTATATTATATTACCTTTAAACTATTAAACAGTAGTTTCTGTACGAATACCAATGACACCAACTCATTACATGTAACTACTACTTAGGCTAAGTTTGTATCATAATAGAGAATTTATTTATTTATTTATTAATAGCACCGTCTAGTGTACATAATTTATTGAAATTCAACACTGCTCAGAAATATTTGAACACCTCGCCCGCTACGATTTATCTGATGGCGACTGTACAAGAAAATCGAAGGCTGTAAATATGTAACTAGTAAACTTTTATAATATTTTAAAAGCTTATGAGTGTAGCTAAATATATATGTAAAAGTAATGACAATACTGACAAATTGATAAATTCATACCGTACGTACTTAAAATGCAATGGAGAAATAAAGCCTAGGTGTAAATAATATGAAACTGTTTTTTTTTTATAAATTACTAGCGGGGGTACCCGGCTTCGCTCAGGGATTTGATCTACAAATATTTAAAGTAGATTAAAAGTAATCTAAAAACCACATATACATGCTTATAGGTGCAAAACGTGGGGTGCATCTTTCTACTTAGATATTAAAGACCAAGCTTTCATGCTCATTCATTAAGATTCATGCGACCCACGTTTTTTAAGTTCACCTGTAAGCATGTATGTGGTGGTGGTTTGTGTTACAACACGGTGTGTTTTGTGTGTGGTTGTGTGTTATGTTCAGTTCATGTAATATTTTTGTGTAACCGCCACATATAAATGCTTACAGGTGAACTCGAAAGACGTTAGGTGCATAGATATTTAAACCTAAGCTTCCATGCTCATTCATCAAGTTTCATGCATCCCACGTTTTTCAAGTTCACCTGAAACTAATCCGATTATAGTTTTAGCTTTTGTACAGTGAACAGCACATGCAGTTGGAAATAATGGCCTTGAAAATGTTCGAAGTTGAACAGAGCGAATGCGAAAAAGAGATAGTAATTGTTCTCTTCGCATTGTTTTCAATCTGCGCTGCCGCTTACCGCTGGCCGGTGCGGGTAGGCGGGGTCGGGGGAGATCGCGTTCGTCCGAAGATTTTACATACATACTTATTGATGGAAATTCCGATTTATTTGTGAAAAAGACCAGACTTTTAAGAATAAAATATTATAGGTAGTGGTAAGGTTTGTTTATTTGTTTGGTTGTAGGGGGTTAAACTTTAGAATTATTGAACCGAATCTAAAATTCTCTAACCGCCTCCGGGGCGTAATGGGTAGGTAGCCTATTCGCTTCACACCAGGAGGTCGTGGGTTCGATTCCCGGTGGGGTCAACTTGTAAGACTCGGTTTGGTTGGTGGTAGGGCATTTTCTAAGCCCGCCTGGCTAGCTACCACCATCTTATTTAAGTCTTGCCGATAGACATCAGTATTAACAACATTGATGCGTTCCGGCTTGAAGATAAGATAGCCCGTTCTCCATTGTGTTGGGGAATCTAGGTAAGCCCGCTTCCATCTTCGGCATCATCGTCACTTACCACCAAGTGAGATGATGCCAAGGGCTTACCAATTGTGAATATAAAAAAAACAGTGAAGTATGAGACGGTGTACGTTCACAAGTTCACAATAAATGCTATCTAATATCTATGCGACTGGACTTGGACTCACAAACGTAGTAAGTATTGGTGACTTATATTCCCTTTGGACGGGACGAGAACGTAGTGTATTATATTCTCTTTGACGGAGACGGATGAGTGAGTGACTTTAATATACTGGCAGTGTTGCCGTTAGGACAATATTGTTTGTGGTTATTAAAATGAAAAAGTGGCCAATTTTATAATAAGGATGTGGGTTTAATTAAAACAGTATCTAATACATGTAGAAAAAAAAAATGTAGGTCTACAATGGCATCTGGTAATTCTGAAATCTCTACGTCAATGTCAATCGATCTGTGATGATGATGTAGATGGGGTTTCAATTTTTTTGATTGCTTTGTCCGCTTCTGTAAATTTGTTTAAAACTTCAGGTGGCAAAACATAGTCGTGGCATTTTTATTATTTATTTTTATTGACTTTTAATCATAATTATGGAATTAAGTGTTAATGCACACATTTTGTTTCATAATTTATTTTTCAGTGTGTTCATGACACTTAACTACTTACTTCCGCATTAGAGTGAGGAAGACAAGACCGTAGTAACTAGGTCAAATATTTGGTCAACTGTAAACAGTAATTATCAAAAACATAATTACCAAAAGTAGCTAGAATCGTTTGGTTAGCTAAAATTATTTTTGGCTAAACCGTTATAAATATGCTAGATCTAGCCACAAAGTGGCTAAAACGGCAACACTCTTTGCTAGCTCGTGTCACTGCGCGGATGCTTGGTTTATTAGATCTGTGGCGGATGCTTTGTAAGGGGCGTGGCTTATGATTTGTCAAAAGCACAGATCTGTGGTCATAAGTTTGTGTGAATTCGTTATTGGTCTTAAATAGACGCTTATCCAGAAAAGAATGTCGATTGGTATATTTTCGTAAAGATGACGAATTCTACCAATCACCGAAGTGTGCGAGTGTTCAACTGTTAAAAATCGGTCGTAGTTATATGTGTGTATACTGTCCATCGCCACGTGCTGGCCACTGTACATCTACTCATCACACATATCTACCCACTGCTGGGTATAGACCATCTGCTTCGAACTGTCCTGTGCCAGTCTCATCCAGCTACTCCCCACCACGTCATTAGACCATCGATGGTGGTCAAATTACAATTTAAATTAGATATTTATGAATATAAAATCAAAAGTGTTAAAATTTCCATAAATGTATTTAACTACTTAATTCTATTCCCTGCAGTATACCAGCATCTAGAAAACTGATTTGACGACGAATAATTTAGTAAGTTTATTTTTTTTACTAATTTTTTATTAAAATATTCCAATGATGATTACATTTATGTAATCCAGGTAAGCATAGCTTTCAGAATATATTTTTTTCATACTGAAAATATCTTTCAACGTTAAAATAGTTATTTATGATACAAGGGTAGTAAAAAGGTCAATTACAAACGAGTGCCATTTGTGAGCCCGAGCCGCAGGCCAGGGTTTAGCATCGTCACGAGTTTGTTATTTTCTTTTACACCCATGTATTATACAACATTTTTCAATACAGTTGTGAGAAAACTGTTAAAATAAAAAACGGCCGTGACAGAAAAATAAAATACATGGGTACATACCTATCAAGGTTTCGGCAACCAAAGTTCATTTCACGCGACTTGTGGCTCATTTTAAATGTCCGGAGAGTAATCTCACTTTGTTTTTTCTTATACATACACATAAGTCTATTTTTAATACACGTGTATCATAGTTTTGTTTGTATTCAAAACAACACAATTCAGTTTACGAAAATTGCGCCATATTTAATTTAGCTAGGCACACGTACGCATGCGTAAGTTTTTTTTAAATATTACCATAAACAGATTACATTAAGGCTTGAAATAATATTATTGTAACTATTAAAACCTCCTTGGAAAAGATGACCTATTCCTTCCTGTATCCTATGCGCTTCTTTCATATTTATTGTCGTTTCTTTACAAAGATATAACCCAAAGAGAATCTAATCAGCTAGCGTTATGTACTAACCTCACGGAGTTACATACAACCAACCTCTTTTAAAATTCTCCTTTCAAAAGTCTTAAAGAAGATTCTGTATCTTTGGTTATAATTTTTTTTATTTGCTAGAAATGTCTTGTGCCTCCGAGATAGAAATTAAAAAAATGGTAAAGTTAAAGCACGTGTACGGTAAAATCAATTTTGCGCACACTTGACTGGCATATAAAGTACCACTATTCGAGTAACTGTATTGAAAAGAAAATTAGGATAATGCGAAAAAATATAGTTTAGGTTTTACGGGTTTTGCCAAATATTTTGTTTAATTTGTAGGGAAAGTCATACTTTTTGTTCTAGAAATGAATTCGTCGTCCTTGAATTACCTGTAACATCACACTTGCCCTAGTAGCAATATTTAGGTAAATATTATAGGCCTCAAAGCAGAGCGCGGTAATTTCAAACTTTCCCCCCTACTCCCGCCACCCCTGCGGTGCCTCTCGATGCCACCCGGGCAAGATCCGCTCTAGACCAACCTATCAAACAAATAAGCCATGTATCAACGACTAGTCCATTTTAAAAGGGTTTATCGCACTAAATATAATAATATCAGGTGAGATGATGCCAAGAATAGGGGATCGGACTGCATCAAAAATAAATTCTGAAATATGATTTTCTAAATTGCTCTCCTCTTGAAGTTTCAAAAAACCTTACTTGTTTTGTTATTCCATCACGTCTTTAATTTTTAATTGATCATATTCACAAAATAAGTTCGTCAATGACGCTAAAAATCTATGACGTCACTTGTGGGTATTTCAAACATTTTTAGAACAAAATTTCGTTTTTGACAGAACATAAAAAGTAACTCAAATGGCTAGCAGTCCGATTCCCTTTTAAAAAAAATATAACTCAGCTAAAACACCCTCTGTTTATTGTACGCACAAACTGGGCAGTACAAACGCCCACGCAGTTCGTAAGCATAGCAAAATCGTTTGCATTTGGCAGGTGAACGGCCACGGATTGAGCAAACGCGAATATATGGTGTTCATCCATCACTTCACGGGCACCCATCTTTGTAATATAGCTACGGAAGGTGCGTTTACATTGTCCGCCGGACGGGTGTACCGACACGTACAAACTTACCCTAACGAGCGGCCGTCATGCATGGGTTACATTACAGATAGGGGTGGCGACTTTCTCTTCTCATTTTCAGGGAAATTCGCTTGAAATAGATTAGTAAAAGCATGGAAAGCCGCTGGATGCGGGTAGCGCAGAACCGGTCATCGTGGATATCCTTGGGGGTGACCATGGCCAGCAGTGGACGTCCCTTGGCTGATATAATGATGATGATAGTAAAAAAACTTGGCCAAGTGCGAGTCGGAATCACACACTGAGGGGGGCAGGTTACTCCGTACCACGACACAATGTATAAAGTTCGTTCGCTCATTTAAATAACCACTTAGTTAACCGCACTTTGACGGCTCCCGACAAACATTTTGTCAAAGTTGCCGCTCTGAGTTCAATCGTGACAGTGTTTGTGTTACCTCTGTATCTACCAATTTTTTTTTTCATTAAGTTTTGAATCCTAACCGCGAGTACGCTTACAACATTACGTTTCTTGTATTGGAAGTCCCTTAATTTTTTTTAAATATTTTTATTATTTGATAGAAAATCCGCCATAAAAACAGGTATTATGTGAAAATTTCAACTGGCTACCTATTACGGTTAAAAAGATTGAAAGGTCGATTAGGCAGACAGACGTACGGATGGACCCCAAAATGTAGAGATTACAAAAAATAAAGCACCCTCACAGTGAGAGGGTTTTTGCATTCGTGTGAGTGCAAAGAGAATATAAGAGAAATGCAGTGAGTGCGGTAAGGTCCACAGATTATACATATAGTAAGTAGATATTTACGGGGCGCGCGACAAAACGGTTGCTGTTTTACCACAGATGATATACTAGTTACTTCGTAACAGATATTGCACTTCCTTACAAAATGAAAATACCTACGCATTTATTCACCTACTCCTTCCCACTGTCAGACAATACACGGAAACATGGGTAAAAATAGCGGTTATAATGCGTACACGGGCGGCGCGCAAATTGCGTCGGCGACTGTACGGCGTTCTAGCGCTGACGAGTGAAGCGCGGCCTGTAGGCTGCGCCAATGTGTAGGTACTTATCTCGCCTGCTCGAGACCGAGTGACGGGGGCCTGGTTTTACACTATCAGTGTACACTCACACATGCAACAACTTTACTGTACCTACCTTGTAATACCTTGCTGCTGTGAGCAGACTTCAAGATCCAGTTAAGAAAATCCAAGCTACCTGAAGCTACCTATCTGTTTCGTTTGCCAATAGCCTGTGTTAGAATAAATAGGTAATTAATTAATTACCTAGTGCATTATCAAGTAGGTAGGTACCTAATAAATTAATAAGTATATAGATTACAGATGCTAAGTTGTAATGTTTTGCAAAGCACCAAAATATTTGATGCACTAGTACGCTTTCCTTCCAATAACTGGAACTGACCAGTAAACAACTGCAATACATAATGCCTCTTTTGTTCAAACTGATAAGGGGCTAAGTTTCGAAAACACTAAAAGATAATTTAAGTTGTAAACATTTACGTACCTTATTAAATTAAATAAGTTTTTGTGCTATAAAAATATATGTTGTATGTACTCAAGAATATGCTTGACGTTATGGTTACATTAAAAATTGTCTTGACGTGTCCATAGTAAACTACAAAAAATACCAAAGTTACCTCGATTTTTCCTCAATTTTACAGCTAGAGGCTAAAATTTTTAGCTAACAAACATTATGTAGATTATGAAGATGGTTCCAAGTGTTATGGTTTTGTTAATTCTTGAAATTTTTTACGTGACCTTTTACGTGAAAAGCTACGAACATTCGTAGGTGAAAAGTATTATTTTGTGCTACAAACAACAATATTTTGTGTTTATTTTCGCGCTGCTTGGACGGAGTGAAGGTCGTAACAGCCACATTGTAGCACGCACCAATTTAAGATTTATTTCCTGTAACTTTCGTCGACATTTGTATCAACGCGCATAAAGTACTAATTTTGCGTTACTTAGCACCTTAACTTAAAAAAGTCAGTTTTCACACCATCTGGCTACCCTAACAGCAAGCAATATTTCAATGGAAGGTGAAAAATTGGCAGGACCGTGCGATTCGCGGCGATACCAATAGTGCTGGGCGGTGGGGGCCGAAGTCGTAAAATGCACGTGTCCTGTCGCTACATCGCTACATGTGTACTTTAAAGAGCTAACTTTTGGGCTAGGACCGTCCGAGTTAGTTTTCTGTACGCATAGCATGGATAAGACGTCATTCTAATTGGCCGTTCCTTGTGCGATTATACGACGCGAACAAGTTTGTTTCCAACCTATATGTTACAGTTTTATAGGGTATTTTTGGATTAAATTGTATTGTATTGAGTGAAGTTTTTTTACGATATGATGGTATCAACACTGTATTGTCCTAATTGACGTTCGCACGAATTCGCGCGACCGAATCGCCCGACTTTCATCAGGCGACCATCGACGCATCGTTAGATACAACTGTGCGATTAAGCATGATATCTATTGAGTACCCTTAAAGCTCGCGTGACCGGGCCGCGCTGCAACGAGAGCGCGGGCAGCTAAGACATTTAAGGCCGTAAATCAGATCCAGCAGCAGGTAAATCCATGATAAAATAATACTGATCGTACCTTGCGGGCTTCGACGCGGCGCGGCGGCGGTTACGTTGAGACCGAATGACCGATTCTTGATTTTTACATGTTTTTTCTTCTTCATCATCATCATCATCATCATCATCATCATATCAGCCGAAAATCGTCCACACAAAAGACATAGGCCTCCCCCAAGGATTTCCACGACGACCGGTTCTGCGCTGCCCGCATCCATCGGCTTCCCGCGATCTTCACCAGGTCGTCGGTCCACCGCGTGGGAGGCCTGCCTACGCTACGTTTTCCGGTGTGCGGTCGCCACTCGAGAACTTTACTGCCCCACCGGCCATCTGTTCTACGAGCTATGTGCCCTGCCCACTGCCACTTCAGTTTAGCGATTCTGTGAGCTATGTCAGTTACTTACTTCTGCGGATCTCCTCGTTTCTGATTCGATCACGCAGAGAAACTCCGAGCATAGCACGCTCCATTGCCCTTTGGGTGACCTTGAGCCTTCTTATGAGGCCCATAGTAAGCGACCATGTCTCAGTTCCGTAAGTCACCACTTGCAACACACACTGATCAAAGGTCTTATTCTTGAGGCACTGCGGTATTTGGGACGTGAAGATATTGCGAAGCGTCCCGAACGCTGCCCAGCCGAGTTGAATTCGTCGATTGATAGTTTTTTTTTCACTTTTGTATAATACTCGTATATCGACATTCTATAGCTGTAAAATTAATTAAACTTATGACCGATTTTCCAACCTAGTTTCATAAAGTTTCACTAAGTATATGTAGGGTCTTTCATTAAGCGCTTCCTATCTTTAAATTTAAATAAAACAAAGTGTGTGTGAGATATCATTGAAATTTTTTATTCGTTTGAAAGGCCTAACAATGCCATTATGCATGGAATATGACATCGTTCAAATGTCCGCCGCGGCTTCTCAGGGTGGCGCGTATCCGAAATGTCCAATTTTCCATGACTCTGGCGCATAAATCAGGCTGAATTTGACCGATAGCATGGGTAATGTTGGATTTGTGGGTCGCTGTGATTTGTAACTTATTTGCATAGACCTGTGACTTAAGGAAACCCCACAAGAACAAGTCTAATGGGATCAAATCGCACGATCTCGGTGGCCAGTTCACATCACCTCCACGTGAGATGACCATGCCCTCAAATCGCCCAGTTGCCCGCACAGAATACCCATTTTCAAGCGACTTCCAAAAAGGAGGAGGTTCTCAATTCGTCTGTATGTTTTTTTTATGTGTGTTACCTCATAACTTTTGACTGGGTGAACCTATTTTTATGATTCTTTTTTTATTTGAAAACTTGTGCTTCCCGTGTAGTTCCATATAAATTTTATCAAAATCGGTGTAGTACTTTATTAAAAATTAACAAAAACCAAAAATAATAATGCAAAAATGTACTAAGTTGGTGCGATGGAAGTCGGTTTTTTAACGTGTTTAGCGTTTTGATAGAACAATTCTATTTTTTTCACGTGTTGTTGAACGCTATATCCATCCATGGTAATTTGGCAAAACAGATTTAATAAATGATGGCTAATTTGACAGATGTAGCTTCAATAATATGGCTGCTATCATGTGTCAAAGTTCGGAAGTCCGTTATAAAGACGCAGCCAACACTGACTGGAGCCCGGTATTCGACGCGGACGCAATAGATTCTAAGGTAGAAATTTTTAACAGTCTGCTAATCCAACTTTATGATCTTCACGCTCCTGTTCGACCTGTGCGTCTCAAGCATCTGCCAGCACCGTGGCTTACCCAGGAAGTACGCGACCTGATGACACAAAAAGACTCGGCGAAGGCCAAATACAAATTATCCCCCACGGAAGATAACCGCGATAGGTACAAAAGTCTCCGAAATCGTTTCAATCGCACATGCAGAGATGCACAGCGTCGCCATATCCATGCATCTGTCGAGAATGGTAATCCGGCTAAGGTGTGGAAGTTTCTACGGAGTCTGCGTATCGGTAAGCAGCGGCTAAGTTCTCCTAGTAACGTTGACTTAAATTCCCTTAATCAACACTTTACCCCTGCTACCTCTACCTTAGACACCAGTGTAAAGACCGACACCCTTAGTAAGATACGAATCCTCCCCCTTCCGAAACACGATACCTTTTCTTTTAAACCAGTTTCCACCGATGAAGTCCGGAAGCACGTGATAGGTATTACCTCAAATGCTGTGGGCAGCGATGAAATTAGTCGAAACATGATCCTCCCCGTTATGGATGTGATTCTGCCGGTCATTACTCATCTCTTTAATTTTTCACTTTTTTCAAATTCATTCCCTTACTCCTGGAAACAGTCAGTTGTCGTTCCCCTACCTAAAACCAGTAATCCCTCTTCCTTCTCTAACTTTGGACCTATACCTTTACTACTTTTTCTTTCTAAAGTTTTAGAACGTTTAGTTCACCATCAACTGTACTCTTTTCTTTGTTCCAATGATCTTTTAAATCCATTCCAGTCAGGGTTTCGCCCTGGTCACAGTACTGTTACAGCGCTCGTTAAGGTATCAGATGACATTAGGCTTGCCATGGAAGACAAAAAAGTTACTATCCTCACTTTACTAGACTTTAGCAATGCCTTTAACACCGTTGACTTTGACGTTCTTTTGGCCTTAATGGGTGCGCTGAATATTCCGTAGAGCTACCTTAATGAGCGTCGACAGCGTGTAAAGATCGAGGACGACTACTCTGACTAGCGTAACATCGGTGTTGGCGTCCCACAAGGCGGCGTCTTATCCCCTCTTTTCTTTTCACTTTTTATCAATTCTATCACAAATTCCCTTTCTTCTTCCTTTCATCTCTATGCCGATGACCTCCAGATTTACGTCCATGATACGTGTGAGAACATCGATCGAGCCATTGGGACAATAAATGACGATCTTCATAAAATTACCTCCTGGTCCAACTCTTACGGCATTCTCGTCAACCCCTACAAGTCACAAGTGATGATTGTTGGAAGCTCTCGTCAATTGTCTAAATTCAACTTATTATCGCTGCCCCCAGTATCTTTGAATGGCACGCCGATCGCTTACAGTAAGAAGGTCAAAAACCTCGGTATCATGTTTGACCAGACACTCTCGTGGTCTAGTCATATAGGTGAGGTCAGTAGGAAAGTCTTTGCATCCCTGTCTTCTTTATGAAGGCTTCGCAATTTACTACCCTTGGCGACCAGAACCACCTTGGCTCAAACACTTTTAATGCCTATACTGGATTATGGGGACGTTTGCTTCCTCGATGCTATGGAAGAATTGGTAAATAAACTTGAGCGCCTACAGAATGTGTGCATAAGGTTTGTTTTCGGATTACGGAAATACGACCACGTCTCCGAATTTCGCGCTAAACTAAAGTGACTTCCCATTCGCCTGCGTCAAAACATGCACATACTCTGTTATTTATATAACGTGCTCAATAACCTTGCAACTCCTCCATACCTTAAATCAAATTTTAACCTAAGGGATAGTGTTCATGGCCGCCATTGTCTACCGCGTCCGTGTTACGAACTCCTGTTGTCCTTTCCTATCTCTCGAACTGATGTCTACAGCAAGTTCTTTACTGTGCAATCTGTTAGGCTGTGGAATTCACTGCCTACAGACATCAGGCTGTCTGAATCCCTAGGAATCTTCAAAAACAGACTTCGGGATCATTATTTCAAAATCTGCAATTATTCTTAACTTTCCTACTCTATTTAATTGTAACCTGTGTTCCTCCTAGTTTATCCTTAAGCATTCGTTGTGTGCATATATTGATATATATTGTTATAGTATATATTTATATTTATTAATGTATTTGTAATTTACCTTTATTATTCAGTATTAATTTTTGCTGCACTTGCACCCACCCCTATCGTTCCATTTTCTCGTCTCCTCCATTCACCAAAGGTTGGCTGGAAGAAATCGCTTAAAGCGATAAGTCCGCCTTTGCACATCATTGTTTATTTTGCTAGTTAATAAGTTTTTTTCATTTTTGTATATTTGGTGTGCAATAAAGGATATTTATCTTATCTAAAGTTTATTTCCAACCTATATGTATATTACACTTTTATAGGTTATTTTGGGTTTAAGTTGTATTGAGTGAAGTATTAGAATCGTGTATTAGATATCGTGGCTGTCTTATCAAAGATAATATCATCAATATTCTAAAATATTTTTTTCACATCTACAAATCTCAGCGTTTCCCTCAAAAGGAAGATCTTGTATGGGGTATTTGGGGATCGCATCGCTTATTATGACTTAGGTGTCTTAATTACTTGTCTATAAGATGGTCCTGGTACACTTCCAGTTTTGTTTCTTTTCTTTTGCCACTTAGCAACAATACAAATATACTTTCTAGTTGATACTTCTGCCATCTATCGTCGAATAGCTTACGAGCAAATTGGAAGTTTTCTATAGGAATCATACATACTGATGCACTAACAAGCTATTTTACCGTATGAAAAATAAATTGAAAACTAACACTATTCAATAAATAGCATTTCTACCAGATTAGCAAATACACTTGCTCATTTGAAATATCAATCAATTTCTTATCTTGTATTTATTAAAAACAGTAAATTAGTTCGTTAAAGACTATGGCACTAATGACGTCACTATGTAGTATTTATAATTGCAGAAAAAACTTTCGTTTTTGACAGCTGATAATAAGTTCAATTTAATTTCTTCCACGATTCAGAAATTATATCCAAAACATACTTTTTGCACTATACATCTGCCATCTATCATCGAATAAAACTACTAAACAGCATTGATGTGTTCCGGCTTGAAGATAAGATAGCCAGATCGCCATTGCGTTGGGGAATCTTGGTAAGCCCGCTTCCATCTTCGGTATTATCATCACTTACCATCAAGTGAGATGATGCCAAGGGCTTACCAATTGTGAATAAATTAAATAATAAGAATTTGGAAGTTTCCGATAGAAATATTTAACAGCGATCCTCAATAGATGCTGCTGCACTAATTGATACGTTTGATCGTCAATAGAGGTCACTATTATAATTTCCTCGTGTGCGGCAACTCGTCATAACTTATTTTATTCCTAGCACAAAATTTGGATTCGATGGGGTCTTACTAAACACATTTAATCGCAAGTGTGTAGGTCAAATAGATTTTAAGTTACGGGTAGGTCAAAAGTGGCCCGAAATGGTTCGTGTAACGTAACGGCCGGTGTCGCCCCTTTTTTGACGTGAATACGTCTTTAAAATTACCTCCATAGGGATGCAATCCAAAAAAACGAATGATAACAAAATCGGGGGATACAGTTTAGTGTTGTAGCTACATATCTATCATCTCCATCCAATTTTCGTTTACACCACTTGATAGCTACAGAATCAAAGAATTTATTACGCTAAGTAAGGACTGTAACACATCGCGCGCGGGGGAGGGGGCAGCCCCGCCATTTTGAAGGTCATTTTGCTGCGTATCGAGATTTCCATTTAGTATAACTTTCGACTCGGTGCAGTTACGACGTTCATTCAAGTTTCAATCGAGAGCTCTCGTCAAAATCTATCGATTATATATAAAACATTAGTGTAAAATTGTAACTGTGATTATAATAAGGTGTTTAAATAAAAAAATAATATCAAAAAATATATAATGTCGGCCTATACGCGTCGAAAAGCCAAATCGAAATACAGAGATTGTATACGGTTGGAAAGGGCATCTCAACAGCAATCGAATGGTACCAATAAAACACCATATGATCGAGTCAAGCAGTGCCGGCAACGTAAAGTAATGAATGCGGCCGAGCGGATCAACGACGGTGCCAGTACATCTGCAGCTGGGACGGTTGAAATTACGCAGATAATAATATTAATAATAATCAATGACTTATATATTACTGGCGTAAGGACCCGGCCAACGCGCGCGACTAATGGGCCCAGCGAATTGGTGCGAAAATCGAAAGTTTACCACACTCGCGACTCAGTCGTCTGCGGGACATTGTTCAGTGCGGTGCAAAAATATTCCATACAAAAATTATCGATGATACGACATCCCATGTTTCTATGGGATGTCGTATCATCGATAAGTAACCTTACATTTTTTCTTGTAAACAAATTAAAAAAACGAATTTTTAAAGCGACAATTCTATCAAGGTTCTTTTAACTCGGCACTTCAGTCAACTCTCGCCCACGCTAGTTCGTACGAGTTATGTCAGATGGCGCTACTTTTTGCATATATAAAGAAAATCTGACTAAAATATGGAGACGGGCGGATCCTTCTGTTCAAATCTGTGATAATAATAATATTTTATATAGAAACTACATATTACCCGTTACGAGACGTATTCACGTTAAAACAAACGGCTGTGTGCCCCGACACAGCCCCACTCGTTTTTTTCTTTCCAAACAGTGTGTCTAGATTAGGTACTGTGCCATATGATCAGAACTTTAACGTATTTCACGAACAGCACCGATTAATGTAATCGTGATTTTCGTTGAATAAAACATACCAAATCCGACCAATTTTTTAAAAGTCTCATCCATAACCTCCTTACGTCCGGCAGGCCGCACATCGATGTCGATTCGCACTCGCATCACGTCCGCGCGGGCAGTAATTGGCGCCGTTTACCGCGGCCCTGGTCGCTCGTTACATCTGGTCTCCGTCCCTTCGTGCTTCGGTCTCGGTTCTAAAATGGGAGCCAATATCCTGTCCCTTACTTACCCCCCCTGCGCTATAAGATAGGTACTGTTATGTAGTTTGGTGTTTTTATTAGTTTATAATAGTAAAAAGCGTCGGTGGCTCAACCGGTAACGACTCGGTCCATCTAACCAGAGGTACCGGGTTCAAATCTGGACGGCCAATGTACCAATGAGTTTTTCAAAAACTTACGTACATACTTACCGATTGCTTTAACGGTGAAGGAAAACATCGTGAGGAAACCTACACACGCCTGCGAAGAAACTCGCAGGCTGTGTGTGAAGTCGACCAACCCGCACTGGGCCCGCGTGGTCGACTAAGGCCTAATCGCCCTGATTCAGGGTAGGCTCGAGCCCCTCGGTGGGGACGTATATGAGCTGTAATGATGAATGATGATTAGTTTATACAGCTTGTTGTTCTTGTAACTTTCATCATGTCAGCTCATATATGTCCCCAACGAGGGGCTCGAGCCTACCCTGAATTAGGGCGATCGGGCCTTAGTCGACCACGCGGGCCCAGTGCGGTTTGTAACTTTACTAGAAGATATTAACTTGGTTTGTGATCTGGGAAATCAGGGTCATATTAGCGAAACAAAGGAGTTATTTCTATGAAGGCAGCCATGATGATTTTATCAGATATCTTAATCAGAATCGTAAGTAGCATTATAATTCCTAATTAATTAATTAATCTTTGGACCAGAACTAAGAGAAGTCGTCATCATCATCTCAGCCGGAAGAAGTCTACTTCCTATCGATTCTGAACCACTTGCATCCAGCGTCTTCCTGCAGGCTAAATTAGATTGCCGGCTACACTAGATCATCACATCATCTGATCATTGATACTAGTACATGGTGATATCTTACCGTATGGCAACAATAACAACGATAAATAATTGGAAACGCTATAAACGTTAAAAAACTGAGCAATTAATAAACAATTTAGAATTATTTTTTAGTTTATTATAACTAATTTCCTAAAAAAGTACTTCACCGATTTTAATAAATTTTATATGGTATCAATCTGGCAGTAAACCCTATCGAATAATAATACAAAATCGCTCCACAATTTGCGAAGATATTGCGTAAAAAACATACAGTCGAATTAAGAACCTCCTCCTTTTTGGAGTCAGTTGAAAAGAGAAGAAAATTTTCCTATCCTACCTCCGATTCCTTTCAAATCCAAACCAAATACACCAAAATATAATATCCAACCCACGCACAATTTAACATTAAACATAAACCACAAAAAGTAGCGACCTTCCCTTATCATCTACCCCTCCCCAAAGGTCGAATAAATCAACGCTGAGCCAAAATCCGACAATAAATTTTGCCCAACTCCAATCCTGGTCATCTTCGACCCAAAAGGCGTTAGCGCTAACCCGGGACGGACCTTTCCGCTAAATAAATCCCTTATCTGCATACGGCAAACCTTTCTAGGGTCCAGCTTAATAAATTCAGGTTGGGTCTTGCGAAGTTTCGAACTAACATGATATGGAGCTGTTAGTTCCTAAAAGCTTTTATATAACTTGAAATGTTCGCACCTACCTACCAGTCCCTATGTAATTTGTCCGCTTCAAAATTTGCAAGTTAAATTTGACGCAATTCCCGGTTTCCAATTACACTGAAATTTTGTATACACGTTTAGGTAGGATGACAATGCGTGGTTAGCAAAGTGACGTCATTCTAAACCCAATATGGCGGACTCCAAAAGATGGCGAACCAGTGATTTGTTATACACTTCCATGGTATGGGTATATCAAATGTAAGGGTTTACTGAGAAGACTACGAAATAATTAAGATTTTTATCAAACTAGCTGTGCCCTCGACTTGGTCGCGTGGAGGTTTCGAATTTTCCAACGGGAACTCTTAATTTTCCAGGATAAAAAGTATCCCATATGTTAACCCGGGCTATAAGGAACCACCATACAAAACTTCATCAAAATCGGCCTGGATATTTTTTTTGCGTGATGCGCGAACATAAAGACAGACAGACAAAAATTTCAAAAGTTGTTGTTTTGGCCCCTATATCGTAAGTCATGTCCATCACAGTTATTATTTTCCAAAAATATTTTATGTACAGAAACGGCCCCTTACAGTTTTATTGTAGGTATGTATATGATAATAAATGCTTGTACCATGATGACCATGTTTTTCGAAATGAGCTTATTTTGTGCTTAGGTACACTTAGTTGTAGGTATTATTTTATTTCACTTATAACCTACTCAACGACTATGTAGAATGGATAAAGGCTTCAGATTAAGTTTATTATGTGAAGAAATTTAGGTATTTATTTATCATATTTGACTAAATGCTGTCATTTTTGAACTCGTTCTTTCCCTAACATGGGATCCCTCGATACCTACAGGTATTTCTAAAATTACCACCATAAAGAATAGTAATGTAATGTAAGTATTACCACAGATGAGATACCAGTTACTTAGTAGTATTGCAGACATTCAATAATTTTTACGGCCTCCCAACATAGGTGGACTGATATAAAGATCACCGAAGCTTGCAGAAATCACTTCGCGTTACTGCATGAGAATGGTTCAGGATTGCTACCATCAACGGAGAAGGCCTAAAGGCCAACAGTGGATGGCTGAAATGATGATCACTATCATCTTCTATTTTCAACCGACTTCCAAAAAGGAGAAGGTTCTCAATTCGACTGTATGTTTTTTTTTAATGTGTGTTACCTCAGCACTTTTGACTGGGTGAACCGATTTTTATGATACATTTTTATTCGAAAGCTATTGCTTTCTGTGTGTTCCATTATAAATTTTATAAAAATCGGTGAAGCATTTTATTAGAAAATTAACAAAAACCAAAAATAATAATGCAAAAAATATGTACTAAGTTGTTGCGATGGAAGTCGCTTTTTTAACGTGTTTATCGTCATCACTATGATGAACCACATTGTCCTTACTTCTTTTACCTTAGCTTCTTTGTACGAGTAGTGTCATGCCGGGGCAGTACGAGCAGCTCTGTAAACATATCAAGGGTCTGCTCATTTGAAAGGCGGTCGAGCGGTCGGACCCAAATCAATAGTAATTCTGTGAGTAATCCCCGGCCTTACTGAAAAATACATATAAGCACCCACCTATAGCTACAAAGGGCTTATTTCATTAACTTTGTTGATAGGTGACAGTCCAACAGTATTAAATAATCAAGACGAGAGTGAATAGGCACTATTTGAGCTTGCGTGTTAGATCCTCGGCTGCATCGGCACTTACCATCAGGTGAGGTGCACTCCAATTAAAAAAAATCTGTATTTTTTTATATAGGGTGTTTATAAAAAACCCAAAAAACCTGAACAACTTTCCCCAAAAAACCTATGGTCATCTATAAAAAAAATTGGTCTTCCCATACAAATAGATCAGCTGACAAGTTTCTACGGAGTCCAATTTTTTTTAAATGACCATACGTTTCTTGGGGAAAGTTGTTCAGTTTCGTTTTCTTATTCACTTTCTTAAAGGTTTCTTGGGTTTACATATACACCCTGTATTAGCCAGAAAACCTCTTATGAAGTCATTCTTCTGACGAAATGGAACAGCTTTGGTTGTTCAATTTATGAAATCGCAATAAAAGTGGACTTTTCATACAAAGTTAGCTGGTCAGCTGATGGATTTGTATAGGAAAAGTTAAATTTTTTTTCTTGAACAATGTCGTGAAACAAAAGTTGTTCAGTTTTATAAATAGGATGATCACTCTAATGGTATATTAAACAAAAAGTGCATTTATACAATTAAGTAAATCATCATCATCATAGAAAGACGTCCACTGCTGGACAATGGCCTCCCCAAGGATTTCCAAGATGACCTGTCCTGCGCTGCCCGCATCCAGCGGCTTCCCGCGAACCAGGTCGTCGGTTCACCGTGTGAGAGGCCTGCCTACGCTACGTCTTCAGGTGCGCGGTTGCCACTCGAGAACTTTACTACCCCAACGGCCATCTGTTCTACGGTTACTTTGGTTCTACTACGGATCTCCTCATTTCTGATTCGATCGCTTCGGGAAATTCCGAGCATTATAGCGTTTCTTTTATTCAAAGTCTTTCCGCCAAACATCAGTGTTAACAACATTGATGTGTTCCGGCTTGAAGATAAGATAGTCAGTTTAGTTGGGGAATCTTGGTAAGCCCGCTTTCATCTTCGCATCATCATCACTTACCATCAGGTGAAGGGCTTACCAATTGTGAATAAAAAAATTTTTAGTGTTTGAAATTTAACTATTGAACTTTCGTTGTTGAACCTTTGAAAATCTTTGTTAAACCTAATTACTTACCTCGAAAGATGTATAGATATAATGTTATAGACCAATAAGTTTGACGTAGGATCTTACTAGAAGTAATGTTCCCTTTATCGCTTCATGAATTTTTACGAGCTTTTTTTTATTATTATATAATTTACATTGCAATGTAAGTATGTAAGGTGTCCGCATCGAAATTTTATTGGCAAATTAAAGACCCACTTCCCGGTTTCCGATTGAGCAGAAATCTTGCATACCTACTCATTTAGTTTGGATACTCATAAGATACTATGTTTGGATGACAAAACACAGTTAGCTAAGTGACGTGTTGTCACTTGGTTGTATGAGGGTTGTGTTCTGTGCATCTGAGTGTGTTAGAAGAAGATTGTTGCAATTAAAAAAAAATCGAAAAACCTTAAAGCTTTAAGGTCGGTACGAGCTTTTATTTGAAAATACTTTTTTGCTCAAAAATCAAAATGCTCAAATGAATTTAAAAATTACAGGGTTCCAAATTCGAAAAAGTAAGCACTCCTACGATTCTATTAAAAAAGACTATTAATGAACCTTGATTCCACCTGCAAAGTTCATCATCAGATAAACTTCAAAATACCATAAGGATGTAATGTCACTGGAAATACAGCTCTACTCTAAATTTCAGCTCAATCGGACCCCTGGAAGTCTCTTTAAAATCGATCGCAAGATTTGAACTAAACGAACATGGGGAGACCGGGGGCAGTAGTAATACTTTTTACAAAACAGTCGATAGCTCAGAATCTGCTTCACCTAGTGACCATTTGATCTTTTTCACATATTCTGTGGTTAATAATCTTACAATAACCGTTAATAGAACGGAAATAGCTTATCCCGGTTCTTTTACAGAAACATTTAAATGGACCCCTATCTGATGTAACAATGGACCCCTGGTAAGGGGCAATTGTAATAAAAGTTACTGATGAAATAAAAAACTTATTTCTCATTTGCACAAAAAAACTATATCTTTACTTGAAGTCTTATTAGATTATCTATCAGTCTTTTCAAGAAGGACCATTAAATTTAACGTACAGATTATAAAAAATTAACCAGTATTGTACAAGACAGTTGTCATCATTATATCGCATCATTACTAACATATTTGTGAGACCTGCTTAACACAAATTGTTCATTTTACATCTTGTTTTTAACAACAATCAACAAATGCTAACATTTTGTAAGAATCACATATTAATTATCAAAAATAATTTCTATAGGAAAAGTAACGTAACAATTGACCCCTTGTTACAATTGACCCCAAACGTAAATTATAATAATTCTTACGAAAAAAAACCACAAATATCAACTCTTTTTAGGTGGCACTGTAAAAAGCACTTAATCATCAAACAATATTTTTCTGTGCTGCACTGAAATATTTTTACAAATTCTTTCATCACAGTGATTACATATAAAGTCTGGTTCTTGAGCCGTGCATTCTTTGTGTGTCCACATTTTGCAACGTGTGCTTCGGATCCAAATTTCTCTTGGCCGGATGGTCCTTTAAGGTTCCATGCAAATGAATAAAAAAATCAGATTTTTATTGTTCTCAGCAATTGTTAGATGGTACTGTTGCTGGTTAACTTTTTTTCTTTTGCATGTTTCTTTACCCCAAATCTTTCTTTTAGCTCTTTTTTTGCTCTATTTCTTTCACCATTTTACCAAAAATTTCTGCAGAAGGTTTTTGACTACGACCTCTTTTGATTTCATCTTATGCCTGCTGGTATAAGAGTACATATTCAATCCAAATTATTGATAAAAAATCGGGTTCAAAAGTAATGTGGGTCAGTTGTAATATTTTATATGTATATGGTCTAAAATCATTTTATTATGTGATTTAAGGATAAAATAGAACATAATTCGCTGTTTTAAGAAGTCACTTTACTCAATAAGCAGATTTTTTTTAAATTTCCTTACATTTCCTTACGTGAAATCACTAATTTGGCAGTGGACACGTCCGTTTGCTAGCGCGCGTGCCGGCGACTAGTGGGTGTGTAGGGATGCTTGGCGCGCTGTCCTGTACGAACTTACGCACACATACGTATTTTAGTTTTTGAATAATTTAAAATATTACTAACGTCCCCCGTTACTATTGCCCCCGGTCTACCCTACATACATACTGTAGCAAATTCGAGAGAGACGATCCTGAAATCATGTATTTCCTGACTTCTTTGTCAGTGTAAAGCGAATATTACTTACATAGTGTGATTGAGTAAAATATTCTCTGCGTTCATATTCTTAAGATTATAGATTAAGAAATGAAAACATATTTTTTATTCACCTACGATTTTCGCGACGACAACGCTTCGATCCTTCTTTGTTCGGACAATCGGTGTATTTCCGTCTCCTACTAATTCACGCCATCACTTCACCCTGTTTGTGTGTGTGGGTCCACCCCGTCCACCAATGGTCAAGCGGTCAGTGTATAAATAGAGACAAATGTTCAGGATTTCCTTATGTGAGAGTAGGATAGGGATAAACACAATACCAGGAGCAGGGGGAGAAACCCTCTTCTGTAAGTCTTCTGGACTTCAAT
Source organism: Coleophora flavipennella (assembly GCA_947284805.1). Taxonomy (NCBI): domain Eukaryota; kingdom Metazoa; phylum Arthropoda; class Insecta; order Lepidoptera; family Coleophoridae; genus Coleophora; species Coleophora flavipennella. Next base: position 10,806,403 of record OX369286.1, read on the forward strand.
ATTTTCATTGAGCCAATCTACATTTATTTGTTTATTCTGTAGGGTTCGGTGTAGTTACACCTTGCCAAGAGAGTAAGTAACCTCAAATTTTGAAGACAAAGTGTTAAATTTTAACATCTTACATTATCTAATATAAAACAAAGTGATATAAAGTCGATACTGAACTATAATTTTACGAAGTAGTAAAATGAAACATCGTTCATCAGCCGAAAGACGTCCAAGGCTGGACAAAGGCCTCCCCCAAGGATTTACACAACGACTGGTCCTGCGCTACCCGCAACCAGAGCGGCTTCCCGCGACTTTCACTAAGTCGTCGGTCTACCGAGTGGGAGGCCTTCCTACTCTACGTCTTCCGGTGCGCGGTTGCCACTCGAGAACTTTACTGCCTCAACGGCCGTCTGTTTCACGAGCTACGTGCCCTGTTCCCTGCCACTTTAGGTTAGCAATTCTGAGAGCTATATCGGTTACTTTGGATCCCCTACGAATCTCTGTAAATGAGTAGGTCTAGTATCTACCTACGAAATGAAACAATTATTTTATTCCTTCTATTTAAAATCATACCTAAAATAGAATTAGAGAGAATCCATATTTGGTTAGTAACACAAAACTTAATATCTACTGTTAGTATGTAAAAGAAAATCACTCAAAAGTATGATTTTTTTTAAACGAATAGGTTACACGAAATTAACCAACAATAACGAAATCAAAGGTAGGTACGAATCAAATTAGGGGCCTACAGATCCTGAATTGGTGAGAATTGGACCACCTCGGGAGTATACTGTTTCGAACAAAAAAAGATTTTTGAAAATCGGTTCACAACTGATGGAGAAATCGGTGAACATACTTAAAAAAAATATACAGTCGAACATAGAACCTCTTCCTTTTTTGAAGTCGGTTAAAACATAGATTTGCAATTTTATTTAGGTGGGTAGGTAAGTACATACATTTGTGTCATCGACAAGCAACCCACCCACTCAGCGAGTGTAGGTGGCAACCGCTGATTACTGAGTGCATCCCAAGCCAGCTCCTCACAACACCCCTGTCCAGCCTGGTTAAAGAACACAAAGTATACAAAGGTAAGAATATCTAAGTATCTTCTAACGTAACTTCAGCGACAGTCGTTTTATAAACCCTCAAAAAAGTTTCCTGCTTGAGGTAGGTTAGATAACCCACCGTTTATTTTTTGAACGCAAAGTAAGTAAAGAGACGTCATGTGCAGAGTTACTTGGCCTACCAAAATAGTGCTTGTCGGTGTCGGTGACTTCGTCGATAACGTTCATCGACCACAACTGAAAATGTCTACTGTATCTTCCAAAAAGTACTTAAGTGCCTGCTAACTTCACTTTAGCGACAGCCGTTTTGTAAACCCTCGAAATATTTCTTGATTGATGCAGGTAAGATAACTCTCTGTTTATTTTTTAAATGCAAAGTAAGTAAAGAGACATGTAGAGAGTCCTACCAAAACAGTGCTTGTCGGTGACTTTGTCGATAACATTTATCGACCACAACTGTATCTTCCAAAAAGTAATAAGGGGCTTACGGACTTCACTTTGGCGACAGCCGTTTTGTAAACCCTCAAAATGTTTCCTACTTGAGGCAGCAAAGATAACCATCTGTTTATTTTTTAAACGCAAAGTAAGTAAAGAGACATGTGGAGAGTTATATCTCCTATAAAAATAGTGCTTGTCGGTGACTTTGTCGATAACATTTATCGACCACAACTGAAAATGTCTACTGTTTCTTCCAAAAAGTACTTTAGTGTCTACTAACTTCACTTTAGCGACAGCCGTTTTGTAAACCCTCAAAATGTTTCCTGCTTGAGGCAGGTAAGATAATTCTCTGTTTATTTTTTAAATGCAAAGTAAGTAAAGAGACATGTAGAGAGTTAATTGTCCTACCAAAATAGTGCTTGTCGGTGACTTTGTCGATAGCATTTATCGACCACAACGGAAAATGTCTACTGTATCTTCCAAAAAGTACTTTAGTGCCTACTAACTTCACTTTAGCGATAGCCGTTTTGTAAACCCTCAAAATGTTTCCTGCTTGAGGCAGGTAAGATAACTCTCTGTTTATTTTTTAAATGCAAAGTAAGTAAAGAGGCATGTGTGGAGAGTTACTTATCCTACCAAAATAGTGCTTGTCGGTGACTTCGTCGATAAAATTTATCGATTACAACTGACAATCTTATTCTTTAAAAAAATTAATAATAAAGTGCGTTTGACTACATCTCACCTGTTGGTAAGTGATCTTCCAAAAAATACTTTAGTACCTACAGTCAGCGCGCGAGCTCTGAGAAATTGGGAGCTGAGGAAGCGGGCGGGTGTACACCGCGCCCGATCGTCGCTCCATACCCCGCACTCTCCCAGTACGGCGCCTAGTTTAGTGTCGATCGTTGACGCGAGAGCACGCTTATCGAATCGTGGTTCATTATTTTGCGATAGCAGTGTTATTTTTTACTTTAAAGAGTACTACACTTGCAGTTTAATGTGTGCGCAAATAGCTATTTAATTTGTATTAAAAAAGAAATGGCGTGCACGAGCAATGACAACAGGCAGAGAAAAATATCGCTTTACAAACCGGCCAAGTGCGAGTCAGAACCGCACACATAGCGTTCCGTACCATCGTACTAGATTGTGCTAGTTTCTTCAGTTCCGTACTATCATACTAAATGGCGCTAGTTTCTTTACGTTTAAAATAAATACGTTTTTTGTATGGAGACTTTCACTTTTTATAAGTTTTAGTATTTGTTGTTATAGCGGCAACAGAAATATATCATCTGTGAAAATTTCAACTGTCTAGCTATCAAGGTTCATGAAATACAGCCTAGTGACAGACGGACGGACAGCGAAATCTTAGAAATAGGGTCACATTTTTACCCTTTGGGTACGGAACTTTAAAAATCAGTTTAATAAATTAAATAAATATACGTGACACAAAAGTTTTTTTTTAAATTTCAAGTACATAGAATATTTCATAATTTTCATTCGCGCGGAGGCTCGAGACATGTTAGTATCGATAGCGCAATATCGACCAAATCGCAACTCTAGCTCATTACGTCAACATTCCTTATCACTCCTCGGAGCTCGCGCACTGACTGTACTAACTTAACTTTAGCGACAGCCGTTTTCTAAACCCTCAAAATGTTTTCTGCTTGAGGTAGGTTAGATAACCCAACGTTTATTTTTTGAACGCAAAGTAAGTAAAGAGATATGTGCAGAGTTACTCGGCCTACCAAAATAGTGCTTTTCGGTGACTTTGTCGATAATATAATTATCGACTGCAACTGACAACGTCTTTTCTGTCTACCAAAAAACGGCCAAGTGCGGGTCGGACTCGCGCTACGAGGATTTCATACCAAGACACCTCTCCACACAACTAAAACAATGATAAATATTCATTTTAAACAAAAGACATCATCGCGAGCGACAGAAAAATTATATATTTTTTTTATTCAGTACGGACTTCTTAGCGCGAGTACGACTCACACTTGGCCAGTTTTTATTATTTGTTGTTATACAGTGTGTAACAAAATTGGTGTTGGTCCCGTTAACTGGGGCTTCTATTCATCATACTGAACTAGTTTCCCTAAGAAACCCAATAATCAATTCGCAAAAAAAAGTTTGACGCTCCATAAAAAATGCACAAAATTGGTCAATCAGCTGATCATTTTGTATGAAGATTTCAAAATTTATTTTGCGATTTCAGAAAACTTGTAGAACAAAAGTTGTTCAGTTTTATGAGTAGAAGCCCCTATTTTTGTTACACCCTGTATACTTTAGGATAAGTACTATAACCACACCAAGTTTTACTCTTGTATGTATAAGTATAACACGTTTTTACCATATAGCAAAACTAAAAAAGTCTTTGAAAACATGTTTCTATTGTATGGGAGGCCCCTTTGATTTTTTATTTGTATTATCTAACTAGCTATCCCGGCGCACTTCGTTCCACCTTACACTACACTACCCTACTATACACTACACTACCCTACTCTACAATACACTACACTACCCTAAACTACACTAACCTACCCTACACTACCTTACCCTACCCTACACTACCCTACCCTACCCTACCCTACCCTACCCTACCCTACCCTAACTACACCTACACCTACACTACACTAACCTACCCTACAACCAATTATTTTTTGACTGTTATTTTTTTTTATTGATGAATATCATATTTTAATACTTAATATCCTATTCCAGACGAAGACAAATACAAAAACACAAAAATCATAATCTCATCATGTTCTTGAGTTTTAAATGGTGTAACTAACACGACTTTCTTTTATATAAGTATACAGATGTTATAACGGCAATAACAACACATTGTGAAAATTCCAACTACCTATTATGGTTAATGAAATACAGGCCGCTGACAGACAGACGGACAGACAGACAGACAGCGGAGGCTTCGTAATAGGGTTCCGTTGGTCCCCCTTTGGGTGTACGGAACCTTAAAAAGTACTTTTAGTATGTACACACGGCGCCACATCAAGCTATACAAAACCAGTATACGCGGGCCTCGCGTATGTTGAAACGCAAAGGCGTCGCGCGGCCAGCTTATACTGGTTTTGTATAGCTTGATGTGTCGCTGTCCGTACCTTCATTTTCATTGTATCTGCCTGAAACCACTGAAATATTCTTGGCGCCTCGGCGCGCCGTAACAAAGTATCTATTTCAAGTAAAGTAAGAAGAGGCACACGTTACATTAAGTGCTTTAGAGTAAATGTATGTGGGTATATTTTTTTTTGTTTTTTTTTTATTCACTATTACAAGCTTTTACATTTATTTAAGTATTTTATGTAACTGTTTATTTGTATTTTTTTCTGTTTCAAGTTATTGCACCGCCCCTTAACTTATTATATCGCTGTTTCCCTACCCAAAGGTTGCCTGGAAGAAATGGCTAACTAGCAATAAAGCCGCCTATTGTATAGGCTTTCTTCGATGTTTATTTCCTTTTTATGTTGTGATGCACGCAATAAAGATGATTGTATTGTATTGTATTGTATTGTATTGTAAGTATTGTATTGTATTCTATTTTGGGAACCTAAATGGGTTGTGATTGAGCACACCTATACTAAACAATTCTGTAGGTACCTTTTTGTTTTAAGGGTTCTGTACCGAAAAGGTAGAGGCTGTGGCTGGGAACTGTGTGTAGGGGAACCCTTAAACCCTTATAGACCAAACCACACTGATTTGACATATAGTTTCTTTGGGAAAGTTGTTTCTAATCACGAGTACATGCATGTCTTTTGTTATCAAGAACTAATTAAAAGTCACCCTGTATAGTTAGGTACGACGTAAGCGTAATGTTTGATTAGTGAAAGTATGCACATCTTAATCTTAAATGTTATCTTCTTATCTCATAAGAGTGGATTCTTAGTTGGAATAATGCCAACGATTTCAATTTTACTTCTGTATACGGGGTGTTTGGATGCTTGGAAACGCTAAACACATTAAAAAAAACCGGCCAAGTGCGAGTCAGAACCGCACACATAGGGTTCCGTACAATCATATTAGATGACGCTAGTTTCGTCATGTTTAAAAAAACAGGTTTTTTTGTATGGACACCCCCCCTTATTTTTTTCACTTTTTCTAATTTGTTGTTATAGCGGCAACATCATCTGTGAAAATTTCACCTGTCTAGCTATCACGGTTCATGAAATACATCTTGGTGACAGACGGACGGACAGACGGAGGAACAGCGAAGTCTTAGTAATAGGGTCCCGTTTTTACCCTTTGGGTACGGAACCCTAAAAACCGTCTTCAATCACAACAACTAAGTAGCTACAATTTTGATAAATTTTGTTAATTTCCTAAAGAAGTACGTAACCGACTTTGACGAAATTTCTATGAGACTATTTATATGTCCTTTCAAATAAAAAAAAATCCAAATTGGTTTATAAATGATAGCGTTCTGAGGTAAATATTATATAAAAAATACAACCAAATTCAGAACCACATCTTTTTTTAAAGTCAGTTGAAAGAAAAACAAATTTTTTGAGGGAAGCTTCCACTTAAGAAACTAAACACCTTTTGTTCTTAAACGTTCTGAAATCGCAAAAAAACGAACTTCCTATACAAAGTTAGCGAATCAGCAGATCGATTTGTATGAGAAATCCAAATTTATTTTTCGATATCAACAAAGTTGTAAAACAAAAGTTGTTCAATTTCGCGAGTGAAAATACATGAAAATAAATGTGATCCATTTTATTTTCAACACCCTGTATACAACAATGTTAGCAAGGAATCCCTCGATTCAAAAATAAATTTCGTCCATTATTATTAGTTGGACACAAGTTTGTTAGAGATGAAAGCTGTTACATCACTTTGAACACCCGTCCCTACACCCCAAAGTTTCAGGTCTGGATCGAGACCGACCTTCGAATGCTCTACATTTAAAACAACCTCTAGATATAGTTACAATTTACATAGTGTGATTGATTATATAGAAATTTTAAGAAAAATAAATTCCTCTAAAAACCTAATAATAATTAGAATGTAAAAGGTAATTGAAAACGCTAAACACGTCAAAAAACCGACTTCACAACATCATCATCATCACTTCGCAACAATTAAGTACAATTTTGCTATTAATTTAATAATACAGTACTACACCGATTTTGATAAAATTTATACGAGACCAATTCGGGAGCATACCCTATCGAATAAAAAAAATAATCATGAAAATCGGTTCACAATCTACGAAGATATCGCGTAACAAACATACAAAAAAAATCAAATTGAGAACCTCCTCCTTTTTGGTAGTCGGTTGATAAGGGAGGGTTAGGCCATACTCCTCACCTTGGGCGGGGGGCCAAGTCCGGGTTTACGGATGTTGTAGGGCTAGTGGCGAACCCCACTAAAGATGTCAAGATTTTCAAGTCGCCTATAAGGCATCGGGCACGGCTTAACGACTGCCATCTAGTGATAGCAACCGGCGCCAACGGCTTAACGTGCCTTGAGAAGCACGGAAACAAGCCCTGACGTCACCATCATTGATAGGAGACAGGAGAACATCTGGGTAGACCTCTGGGGGGGCACTGATAATGGCATACGCGTGGCTACCTATTGGGCCAATAAGATATAAAATAACAAGTGTCAATATTCAAACCATCGATTCGAAAAGATGAAGAAGAAGAACATCTTGTTGGATTGGGTAGGTAGCACTGTACCCTAATGAATTAATGATACAAGGGTGGTAAAAAGGTAAACAATAAACGAGCCACATTTGTAAGCCACAGTTGTTTACCCACGAGTTTGCCATTCAGCTTTTACACCCATATATCATACGACGTTTTTTAATACAGTTGTTATAAACAAGTAAAATAAAAACCAGCCAAGTGTGAGTTGGACTTGCGCAAAGTAGGGTTCCGTAGTATTTTCAAAAATATTTTTTTATTTAAAAAATATATATTAATTGTACTTGGTAATTGGACATTATGTATGGAAAAACTTCTTACAAACAAATCCAACTGCACATCGTAAGTTGGTCGACTATTACTACTAAACTAAGAAAGCCTACCCTAAGTGTAGTAGGTGAAGTACCGTAAAAAAAATTGTTAAGATTTCATTGATCAACTTTGTTGACGTGATCAATATGTATGCTATGGACCAGGTGATTAATGCTGGAATTATTAATCGGGCTAAGTGATTAATTACTATAGAAATTTCATTATTTATCACATTGCACGGTCATTATTATATTGCTACGTGACAATTGAGCAATTTGATAGTAAAGCTATTAGATGTTAACTATGCCAAATAATGAGTCTGATTGCTTAAACTTTAGTTTATTTTACGTTTTATAATAATATGTCAAAACTTCTATAAAACAAAGACATGTTGTAAAATTTTAGTTTTAAATTTGATATGTTTTGTGTTACCTATATTTTTAATATGACTTTCGTTATGTTTTAAATGCAAAAACTTGTGGATTTTTAATGTAGAAGTCCTTGATAATTAATCCAAATAATGAGTCTGATTATTTAAATTGTTTTACATTTAGTTTATTTTTAGTTAAATAACAATAATTATAAAAAAATGGTAATTAAATATGTTTGTATTACTTTGCCCAAAAGGTGATGGACAATATGTATAATGCCCGGTCAATTTGATTATTTGAATAATTATTATCAAATTGCACTCTCATATTGGGCATTTTTCATAATGACCGGGCATTCTGTATAATGCCCAATGTATCACTTGGTCCATAACATGTATATTCATCACGTCGAAAAAGCCAAATTACAGCTTTCAAGTACTAATAGTCTCCGAGCTAAGCCGCGGACAGACGGACGGAGAAACAGACAGACATGGCAATACTATAAGGGTTCCTTGTTGACTTCGGAACCCTAAAAAAGGACCGAAACATAAGCTAATATCTATCAAGGTTTGATATATGCGTGTAAAAGCTGAATGGCAAACTCGTGACGATGGTAAACCCTCGCCTGTGGCTCGGGCTTACAAACGTGGCTCGTTTATTATTTACCTTTTTACCACCCTTGTATCATTAGGGTACAGTGCTACCTACTCAATCCAACAAGATGTTCTCCTGTCTCCTATCAATGGTGGTGACGTCAGGACTTGAATAGTTAGAATTGTGTTAGTAGCGACTCCATTGTATATTTGTTCCATTTCCGGGCCGGGCCAGCGTGGGAGGGTGTTTGGTCACTGCCTGAAATATACATATGGCACATTTAACTGTTAGATCTTACAATAGGGCTGGCAACATAAAAATTAAAGAAAAAATATTCAGAAATTGGAGAAACAGAAATATTACCTATAAAATTGATGTGAGACCTTCGATCATACTTACATAAAACGTGGGACCCATTAACTGGGGCTTCTAATTATTTATTTGTTAGAACACAAACAGTCATACATATAATGCTTAAATAAATTTAGTTCAAAATAGCTTCTACTCGTCATACTGGACAACTTTCCCATATGTGGTTGAAGTGTGGGACCCGTTAATGGGGCTTCTAATCGTCATACTGAACAACTTTCCCCACGAGAACAGAATTCGATCCACAAAAAAATTCATTCATACTAATTGATATTTTGATTGACTTATTTTGAATGGAGGTTATTTTTTTTAAAAATTAATCATGAGTTTCTTGGGACAAGTGGTGGTTGTCCTCAAAACTGAATGTCGTGACCTCCCAAATAAGTCTGATGGTAGCGTAAAAAAACAGCCAAGTGTGAGTCGGACTCGCTCAAAGTTCCGTATTCACCTCTAAGAATAAATGTATATTTTAAAAAACAAAATTGTTTTTGCATTTGATAAGAGAACATTTTCTATGGAAAATCTATATTTTTTTACAAATCTAACTGTACATCTTAAGTTGGTCGATTATTACTCCTAGACTAAGAAAGCCTACTTAGCCGATGTCCTACTCTATTTACAATTTTTGCAGATGTCCTGATATATGTAGCAGTTAGGCTCGAAAAGGGAGAAGGGGAGGGGACGCTTGACTCTAACATAAAATTTACACTATAAAGATATAGCTCAATATTTCGCAAACGGAACATTGAACCTAATAATGGTTTTAACAAATATTTTTTTCAAAATTTTATTTTAGCTTTTTGCGGTCGTAGTTAATAATATGTATAGGTACTACTATTACAGCTTTTAGTGCTAATATTCTCTGAGCAGACAGATAGACGGATAGACATGACGAATCTTAAGGGTTCCTTGTCGACTAAGGAATCCTAAAAACCAGTGAGAAAACACACTGTTTGTATGTTTTTCTCACTGATATTTTTAACGTCACTCATCTAAATTTAATGCACAAATTTAACTGAAAAGATCAAAAGTGTAGAAGGGGATGCTGTATTGAGATCAAAAGGTCAAATGGTCAGTATCACATTTAAAAATCGACAAAAGATATCAAAACAAGTTCCTTATTTAAAATGTTGACCGCGCGAGGTGTTTATTTGTGCACCATACAAGATCAAAAGTATATCAAGTGGTTATCATAGAGACGGTGTAGAAGGGGATGCTGTATTGAGATCAAAAGTTCAAATGGTCAGTGTCACATTTAAAAATCGACAAAAGAGATCAAAACAAGTTCGTTATTCAAAAATTGACCGCGCAAGGTGTTTATTTGTGCACCATACAAGATCAAAAATATATCAAGTGGCTATCATAAAGATGCTGTTCTAAAACCTGTTCCACACTAGTTTTTATGAACAAGCCACCTGTGGACGCGTGTCTGAATGGTCAGATCAAAACTGTAGCAGGGGATGCTGTGAAGGTCAATAGATTGGGATTTTGTTATTTAAATAATTTGGGGTTTGTATTTTGGGGTCATTGTATAATACTCGTATATAGAATAGTAAGTAAGAATGTAAAGATGCTTTATGCTTTTTTTTGCTTTACCAACAAGAAAAAGAAAACGTAAAAATTTATATTGTTACGAAGGCGACTTGAATAGGTTAGGATTCAATAAAAACCGGTCGAGTGCGAGTTGGACTCACTCACGCACTGAGGGCTCCGTACCAAAACATCTCAATAAATCAACTTTATAGAAGAGACTACTAGATCCTACCAGATGTCGCTAGTTTCTTCACGATTCCAAAAAAACGTTTATTGTATGCGAGCCCCTTTTAATTTTATTTTTACAAATATTTGTTGTTATAGCGGCAATATAAATACACACTGTGGAAATTTCAACTGTCTACCTATTATGGTTCATGACTTAAAGCCCGCTGGTAGACAGACCTGGTGAAGGTCGCGGAAAGCCGCTGGATGCGGGCAGCGCAGAACCGGTCGTCGTGGAAATCCTACGGGAGGCCTTTACCCGTGGAGGTCCTTCAGCTGATATGATGATGATGGACGGACAGATGGACAGCGGAAGATTAATTAAAAAGGTGTTCTTTTTTCGCTAATTTAGTTAATATTTACCTACGTTTTGTATTATCAGAGTAAACAGGCAAATGTCACCTTAAAAGTGTCATAGGTGCATTAAGTAGATACTAAATTATTTCCGAAGTTTCTATCTAAGTGGCAACCCTAAACCCTTCAGCGCTGATAACTAACGGGTCCACCTCGCCACTGCTTGATGTGCCACATTTGTACCCGGCAGATGTACACAGAGATACGGCGGGCCCTATTCAACACCATCTATAGCAATTTCCTTCTGGATATGGGACGCATAGACCCGTCCGTCGGTTCGCACGGCGCCCAGAAATTGTGTACTTTGTTTCAGTTATGACTGTACTTAGTGTTAGACGTGTACTATGTCCTCTTAAATGTGAAGGATAGTAATAGTGCGATTATTTCAATTTACTGTTTGCTTTAAAGAGCGTCGGTGGCGCAACGGCTAGGACCACTACCTCCTGTCCGGGAGGTCGAGGTTCGAATCCTGCCACTTACCAACGTGTTTTCGAATTTCGATTTCATATGCATACGTTTATCCGACGCTCTTACGGTGAAGGAAATACATCGTGAGGAAACTTGCACACGCCTGCGAAGAAACCGCGTGGTCGACTAAGGCCCGACCGTCCTAATTCAGGATAGGCTCAAGCTCCTCGGTGGGGACATTTATGAGCTGATATGATTAGTGTTTGCTTTATTTTACTCCGAACTGTTGAGAATAAAAATAAACTACGGATGGTGTCCCCGCTCTACGGAAAGGCAGTTTAAAAGTTCTCATACGCACTGAGTGGACGCGTGTCAATCCTTTTCTTATTACTCATCATAATCATCATCATCATATCAGCCGGGGGACGTCCACTGCTGGACAATCGACTCCCCCAAGGATTTCCACGTCGACCGGATCCGCGCTGCCCGCATCCATCGGCTTCCCGCGACCTCTACCAGGTCATCGGTCCACCGAGTGGGAGGCCTACGTTTTCAGAGGCGCAGTCGCCACTCGACTTGATTTCTTATTAAAATATTAATTTTAAAATCTCTATTACATTTTTATATGTAAATTGGTGTTTTCTATCTTTCCTGTTTAATAGTTTTAAAAGTAAATTACCAGATGGAGAAACCATTCAATTATGTACCTGTGTTTTTTGCCTGTAATCTGTCTTATTAGGAGAAAAACATGTATATATATATATATATATATATGCTCGGGGCTCGAGCTTACCCTGAATTAGGGCGATCGGGCCTTAGTCGACCACGCGGGCCTAGTGCGACTTCACACACAATCTTAGAGTTTCATCGCAGTCGTGTGCAGGTTTCCTCACGATGTTTTCCTTTACCGTAAGAGCGTCGGATAAACATACATAATATGAAATCGAAATTCGAAAACACATTGGTACGTGGCAGGATCCGAACCACAACCTCACGGACAGCAGGTAGCGGCCCTTGCCATTCCGCTTATTGAACATAAAATCTATTTTCAAATAAAAACTGGTACTTATGGGCTTTTAGGTTTTTCCAAAATTATTTTTCGATTATTCATCTCATTTATTCAGCCCTTTGAACTGTAACCTAGCTTGATTTGACAGGGTTGGAATTATTATTAACTAGCTGTTTCCCGCGGCTTCACCCGCGTGGACCACGTTTCTATGACTTTTCGAGGGTGCGCAGTGCGCGAGCCGCAAGCGGCTCGCGAGCGTGGTAATAAGTAGCCTATGTCTTAATCCAGGTCCTAATCTGTCTACCTACCAAATTTCAGCCAAATCCGTTCAGTAGTTTTTGCGGGAAAGCGTAACAGACAGACAGAGTTACTTTCGCATTTATAATATTAGTAGGGATGCTGATTTTGCAGGATCAGGACCAACTTACAATAGAGGTATCGTATTTGGGATACGTAAAGTTTAAAAAGCATGATATAACACTTAAATTGAAAATTTTACAACCCCGGACGCGTGATGCGATGACCAGAAGAAATAGGGGTTCATTTTTTTATATTTTATTAACTTAGTGGTGTCCCTACGCGACGACTCTTAGATCAAAATTTAACTACTTACATTTAATTTAAAGGGCCAAAACATATTATTTTCTACATTTTAGAGGCTTTTTGTCAAGGGTTTTTAAAATTTTTGTTACCATTATATCAATCTGTGGTTTTTTACATATAAAATCATTTTTTTGCGGTCACTTCGCTTGCGTTTTTACTATTAATTAATTTCCCTTTGAGCGTACATAGAAAAAATGTTAAAGAAATCGCTACGAGGCGCTCAGACTACGCTACTACGCTACTACGCTACTACGCGACACTGCGTAGTCAGCCGCGTTAGTTTGTGACTTCACATTACAGCAATTTTTTGATCTAAATCACATCACAGCAATTTTTTGATCTAAATCATATTACAGCAATTTTTTGATCTAAATCATATCACAGTATTTTTTTAATCTACATCACTTTACAGCAATTTTTTGATCTGAATCATATCACAGCAATTTTTTGATCTACATCAGATCACAGCATTTTTTTGATCTACATCACATCATAGCAATTTTTTGATCTACTTGCGTGGATCCAGAACGCACATGCGTTAAATGTGTAAAAAAGATTCAAATTAGCCATTTAATTTAATTACGGAGTTAGCTCGCTAATTACTAAGTCTTGCCGCCAAACATCAATTTTAACAGCATTGATGTGTTCCATTTGAAGATAAGATAACCAGTTCCTCATTGCTTTGGGGATTCGTGGTAAGCCCGCTTCCATCTTCGGCATCATCGTCACTTACCATCAGGTGAGATGATGCCAAGGGCTTACCAATTGTGAATAAAAAACAAATCTTTAGCAATGTTCTTCCTTCCTACATGTCACGCCCACTAAGTCTAAAATATTTATCGGAGTTTTCATAATTCAGCTCGCGGAGGGGACAGGACGGCCCGCGGAGGGGACAGGACGGCCCGACACTTTTTATTTGCCGCTCTCTAGTTTAGGATTCATGATCTCATGAGCTATTGGACAAAGAGCTATAAATAAAATGACAGAACTAAAATTGGAATTAAGTTGTAACGTATTTTTGCACAATTAAAGTTTTTATTCTTAGTTTTATAAATTCTTTGATCCGCTTTGTAGATCGTAAAAAAATAATTAAACATAATATATTGAGCACATTTAGAGCGTCGGCATCATTACCTCCTGTCCGGGTGGTCGTGGTTCGAATCCTGCCATGTACTTACCAATGTGTTTTCCAACTTCATATGAATATCCGACGACGCTCTCACAGTAAAGGAAAACATCATGAGGAAACCTGCCCACGCCTGCGGAGAAACTCTAAGGTTGTGTGTGAAGTCGACCAACCCGCACTGGGCCCACGTGGTCGACTAAGGCCCCTCGGTGGGGACTTCTATGAGCTGATAGGATGTGCACATAAAAATAACTATTCAAACTAGTTTTCCTTAGTTAAATTCATCATCATAATGCAGTCTTATATAATTAATAGGTATATTAAATTCCCTTATAGAGGATCGTTAAATAAATAAAATGATATTTATAACAGATCAACACAATTTCAAATTAAGTAAGTAAATTGATTGATCTTGTCTGATGATCTATAGGTCTATGTCGGAGGGCATTTTTTCACGCCCTATACATAAATTCATGTTTTGAACAACACACGTGATACAATTTTGCTTTATAATTCGTTTTTTGCGACCCCTTATTCAAGGGATTCTTACTGAAAATGTAGTAGACTGTACATAATATAACATATACAATGAGTAGTTATGTTAGATTTTATACTGTAAGTCGATCTTTTTCATGACATAAAGCAAAGTATATACGAGTATATTAGGACCAACATACAGTATGGACACTCCCTGCCGCTCTCTAGTTTCCGACCTCACCCCCTCGTCACCCAGATTGATACAGATTGGTTATAGTTTGGTTCTCGAACGTATAGGATTTCGCCGTCATTTTGTTTGCTCCTTCATTTGTTTTTATAAATATCATTTCACGACCGTTGTATACAGTGTCCAGGGTGTGCTTAAAGTTTGAAAATAAACAGTTGTAAGTAATTTGATACGGCATCATCATTATATTAGCTCATACACGTCCCCACCGAGCCTACCCTTAGTCGACCACGCGGGCTCAGTGCGGGTTGGTCGACTTCACACACTACCTGCGAGTTTCTCCGCAGGCGTGTGCAGGTTTCCTCACAATGTTTTCCTTCACCGTAAGAGCGTCGAATAAACGCACATATGAAATCTAACTTCGAAATCACATAGATACATGGCAGGATTCCAACCACGACCTCTCGGACAGGAGGCGGCGGCCCTAGCCGTTACGCCACCGACGCTCTTATCAAAAACCTTGCTATCTTGATACGGCATATTATCACCAAACTATTTTTTCAAATTAAAAGTTTGAGTGCGTTTGACTACATCTCACCTATAATTTATTCAAGAGTATTTGTGTATCCCTACTATCCCTACTAATATTATAAATGTGAAAGTAACTCTGTCTGTCTGTTACGCTTTCCCGCAAAAACTACTAAACGGATTTGGCTGAAATTTGGTAGGTAGACAGATTAGGACCTGGATTCAGACATAGGCTACTTTTTACCACGCTCGCGAGCCGCTTGCGGCTCGCGCACTGCGCACCCTCGAAAAGTCATAGAAACGTTGTCCACGCGGGTGAAACCGCGGGAAACAGCTAGTTTATTATATAACCTAAATACTGTAAAAGCGTCGGTGGCTCAACCGGTAATGACTCGGTTCTCCTAACACTGTGAAGCTCCCTCATTAATGAGTTTTAAGATGAAACTCAGACGCTGGCTTATCGAGCATATCTTCTACAGTTAACATGACTTCTAAACCGACTTCTTAAATTTACACAACGTGTAAATATTTTTAGTTTTTATTTCTTTTCGTAATATTTTTTTTATTATTATGTACCTTTTATTTTATTTTTGCATCATTTACAATTTGATTATCAATTCATTCATCTTTTGGATCCATTCTGTAAAATAACATGTAAAATATTTTTTATAAATAATATGATTATAATTATAAGTAACCAGAGGTCCCGGGTTCAAATTCAGATGGCCTATGTACTATGTTACTATGTTACCGATTGCTTTAACGGTGAAGGAAAACATCGTGAGGAAACCTGCACATCTGATTCCACATGAAGGTCGCGTTGCACACGTCCGTAGGTGTAAATCTAAAATGTCCTACACGTGACCACGGGTGATGCTAAGTGCAATACCAGGCAACCGCCGTCTCCACCTTAGATAGCACGGTTAATTGTGCCACACGATAAGAAGAAAATAATACCATTTGCAATAACTTAACCAAGAATATAAGAAGCTTTCAATAAAGGTTCAGGTAGTGATGTGATGTTAAATCTAGGTCAGCCAGATTGCTGAAAAGTTTGAAACGTCTAGGTAAACAGTTAAACTCTACATCTATTATGTCAATCTACCCTCAGCTTAAAATTAATGCTTTCTTTGAATCCACAACCTCATCTTTAAGAAAAACATCGTCAAACCTCACCTTCAGTTTAGTCCACCCACATCACTCACGAGAAGGGAGTATCTACCTCCTTGGTGGTTGGGAATAAGGAGATCCTATACGGGTGGCAGAATCAGGAAATATCATAATAGGGCGAGGTGGATTTGTGGACCGCGCTGCCTGCCTGTATTTTTATTTGGAGCCGAGACCGTAAGGTGAGGCGTGGACACAAATGTAGCATGTCAGACTTTTCAATAAAGAAATTAATTAATTTCAGTCTCCGTGGCGTAATAGTGGCGTAAGTGTTAGTCCATTCGCTTCACACTTGGAGGTCGCAGGTTCAATTCCCGGCGGAGTCTAACTTTGAAAGGCTCGGTTTGGTTAGTGGTAGGGCATTTTCTAAGCCCGCCTGGCTAGCTACCACCATCTTATCTAAGTCTTGTCGCCAAACATTAATGTTGACAGCATTGATGTGTTCCGGCATGAAGATAAAATAGCCAGTTCCCCATTGCATTGAGGATTGTTGATAAGCCAGCTTCCATCTGCGGCATCATCGTCACTTACCATCAGGTGAGATGATGTCAAGGGCTTATCAATTGTGGAATAAAAAAATAATTAAACACAGATTATTATGAGTTA
This sequence comes from Coleophora flavipennella, assembly GCA_947284805.1. NCBI lineage: Eukaryota > Metazoa > Arthropoda > Insecta > Lepidoptera > Coleophoridae > Coleophora > Coleophora flavipennella. Next base: position 10,823,422 of record OX369286.1, read on the forward strand.
GAAATTTAGTTTTTCAGGAAAGCTTCAAGTAAAATTATGTATGTTGTTATACGCTATATAGAAAATACATCTGCCCGACACGATGACCTAACAATATTTTTATTCCAGCTGGTACATATAGGAATTTAATTACGATAATATAAAGTTTATGTATGTTTATCCGACGTTCTTACGGTGAAGGAAAACATAGCGAGGAAACCTGCATACGCCTGCGAAGAAATACGCAGGTTGTGTGTGAAGTCGTCCAACTCGCACTGGGCCCGCGTGGTCGACTAAGGCCCGATCGCCCTAATTCAGGGTAGGCTCGAGCCCCTCGGTTTGGACGTATATGAGCTGATATGATGATGAATATAAAGTTGTGACTTTAGACTAAAAACGTTCGCGAAATAAAATTTTCTTGAGTTACATACCTCCGCCGGTGAACCGCTGTGGAGAGCTCGCATTATTACCGATAAGTATACGGAGCGGTGCTCGCGTGTGGATTTTGAATAATATATTATTTTCTTATGTAAAATGCCCGATTACTCCCATCATAGAGATCTTGGTGGATCCGCAAAGAAAAGCTCCTTTATGGCACTTACCTATCTATTTTTTTCTTTTATATTTTTCTTTTTCTGAACTAAGATGGGTTGTTTGTTGGATGCTACGTTTAAAAAATGGGAGACATTTTATGATGCTAGGAAAATAATTAAAATATTCAAATCATAGTACGTAACATAATCATAACTAAATTTACATAAAAAGGACCTCCTCCTTTCAACCTGCATATCTTTTGTGTATTTTTTTATATATGTTTTTTTCTGTATAACTTTTTACAGAGTACACCGATTTCGATAATTCTTTTCTTATTTAGTTGGATTGATACTCGTATAAACTTGATTAAAATCTGTTCAATGCTATTTACCCGACTGCCAACAAAAGAGGGCAATGTTCTTTGAAATCAGCAAAACCGATGAGACTGAAGTCGGTTTTAAGCGTGTTTAGCATTTCCAATTATAACAAGTTTTTAACCGCCCCCGTGGCGTAATGGTTAGTTCATTCACTTCACACTAGAAGGTCGCGGATTTGATTTCCGGCTGGATCAAGTTTGTAAGACTCGGTTTGGTTGGTGGTAGGATGGTAGGGCATTTTCATATCACCATCTTATATAATAAGTCTTGCCGCCAAACATCAGTGTTTACAGCATGGATGTGATGATAGCCAGATCCCTATTGCGTTTGGGAATCTTGGTAAACCCGCTTCCATCTTCGGTGTCATCGTCACTTACCATCAGGTGAGTTGATGCCAAGGGCTTAACAATTGTTAATAAAAAAAGTAATATCTTTACCTACTTATTTAAACTTTTTTACTATTCTGCGGTTCCTAGTTCTATTAACTTAGTGCACAGCCTGTTATAGTGTTAGAACCCAAATCCATAATTATCTTATCCAACTTTAAATTTAAAAAGTTTTAAAACAAACGAACATTTTCAAACTTTCATTTTAATTTTTTCATTTAAAAATCCCAAACCTACATATAGTATTTAGTCAGAATAATAACAATACTACCTACGCAAATATAACTCGAGAATCGCCGTCCGTAATATTGCGGCAAATTTCTGCAAACAAACCTCAAAAAGAGGGTGTTGTAAAAAACTGGTGCCAGTGATAGGTATTATTTTATTATCTGAAGCCAACCAGAGCCCAGCGTTGGCAACACCGCCGTATATAGATTCGATTTTCTACGTGAATTCGTTTGACGGCCTTCATAATGCGACATATAAAACTGGGGACTTACGGACCCCGAAACCAATTTCGGGTTATGACCCGACGACTCTCTGATAATATTCTCGGGTTATTAGGTACGGATAGGAGTTTTTACTATGGCTATTTTTTGTGCTGACTCTGTATTATTGGAGCCAGTTTACGAGGCTGGTGGGAGCTTACTTTTGTTTTATGACGTCATCGGTTTCCTGGCTTACCGAGTTACCCATTCGGGGCCTGTACAGGCAGTGAGCGGGTTGGCTTGATGGTCAGACAAATAATAGGGACGCTATTTTAAATGAATTAGAACCATATTTGGAATGTATAGAGGGTCGTTATGGATATGGATCAAACGAGAACAATTAATAGAGGTATTCAAAGGGCTATTCAAAACACTCCCATGTATGTTCCGCGAAAGTTTACGGTTTTCAAGGTATTCGCGCTTCAGATTTTTTATGAAAAACATCTTTACTCAACTTTGACGTCACTCTGTGGAAAAAATCATCACACAAATACAATTCAGCCAGCCAAATACAAAAAAAAAACTTCGTCATTTTATTAGCTTTTCAGAGAAGTACTAAAAAATAGAAAAAATATACCAAAATAAACATTTCTGTATAAAAGGGTACGTCAATCAAGTCCCATACTAATTTGTGAAAAAAAAAGATTTTATAATTTCCAAAATTTATTATGCTTTTCCTACCTTCAGGATCTGTCTCTGTAGAGTCATTTTTAATATTCTTGATTTGCATGATAATCTAAAAATAAGAACCTAGGCTTTTTTATACAAAATTGTTGGAGAAAATGTATGAGCCTCGATACACCATTTTTTTTTCAACTTTTATACATTTACGGAAAGCTTATGAAATAAGAGAGTTTTTTTTTGTATTTTTCTGGCTTAATTGTATTATGATTTTTTATAAAAGTGACTTCAAAGTCGATTAAAGATGTTGTTCAACAAAATCTGAAAAACGCAAAGCGAATATCTCGAAAACGTGGACTTTTGTGGAATATAATGGGGGTGTTCGGATACTCCTTGAGGTAGAGTAGCTAAAAACAAATCAAATAGATAGAGTATCAATGGTTTTCATTTAATTCATTAGAAATCTGACAGCCGGTATAAAGTACAAATAAAAATTTGATTAGTTTTAGAGTACCTATCTACTATAGCATTTCTTGCTACTTATTCGATCTTTTTGGACTTTATTCTTCACAGTTTTAAGGTCACATTCCTGTTGTCGAAATTGCTTTTGAATATTTTGTTAGACAGATGTGTGATTTGTTTGTTGTTTCTAAACATTGTCATCGCACCAGAGTTTTTTATGGTAACATTAGGGACTTGCGGCCACGTACAACATACGGGGTAGCTACACCTATTTTATAAATTGCTTCAGGTATTATTTTTAATTTGAAATTCCCACTTGGCTACTGTAGCTACCTATTTTATAAATTGCTTCAGGTATTATTTTTAATTTAAAATTCCCACTTGGCCACTTTTCTTCCAAGTGGGATCATTCCCACTTCGAATTATTATTTATTATTTACCTTTTTATATTCTTGTACTGTGCGATGGCAATATTTTTTATATGCTGTGTAATTCTACTTTACCTTTTTCAATCACCCTGTTAAATATATCTCTTTAATTTCCTCGCTAACTTTTTCCTTTTCCCATTTTGCAACTTTTAGTTCAATGATTCTAAATTGCTACGTAATCTTGTGGCAAATAGGGTTCCATGTCTTTTCTTTTTTTTAACCCCATGTTTAATATATTTTTGGTTCCCGAATAAAAATTAATCTTCAACTTTTCCGAATCAACTTAATTTTTCTTGTCGTTGGTAGATATGTCCGTTACTTAGTTACTAAAGCAGCGTGGTTTTGCCAGATTGGTCTATTTTTTGTCTAAAATGCAGCAGGTTGAATCTGTTGTTGTATACCTTAACGCGACGTTGGAGATTTCGTTATCGAGCCCCCTATTTCTGTTACCCCTTAACCCCAAAAAGCCTAAATTTTATTTCTTTGATTCATGGTTTTAATTTTCTTGGAATTGTGAGGTTTTTCTTGTTTGAGTATGTGGGGTTTCCTTGCGTCTTTTCATACGATTCGATTTTTTCCCCGGCGGAAAAACGTTATACCTACTTCTTTACGGTTAATTGGCATCGTGTTGGATAGTACTGTTTTAACCGGTGTATTCTCTTGCCGTTCCTGGAGAATTTTTATATGGGGAGTCAATGGCCAGACTTTAGATTTTTTCTTCAATCGAGAGTCGGGTGCGACTTACTCTTAAAACAATTTGCTTACTGGGGACCGATCAAATAAATTATGAACTCTTCCACCTTATGTAGTTGAACGTTATCATCAAAGTGTTGTTACGTGCCTTAGTATTCTAGTTTCCGAGAATCATCGTAACTGGGATAGTATGATACCCAAGGTTAAATTATAATTAAAATCGCGAATCGCGTTTTCAGAGCTCCGGTGTTAATTTATCCAAGAGTTGGATTCGTCGCGCATCCGCACTTACGGCTTTTGATCATATTTATACTTGGGTAGTCGACAACCTTTCGCAAGCCCTTTTAATAAATTCTCGAACGTTTCAAGAAAGATAGGAGTCTGTGGTTATCTCTGCTGGAGATATAGTTTAGAGCAGAAACTTCTCGCTTTGATCGAGTGTTAAATATAATTTCAACGATATTTTAAAATAGGATATTATCCTTTTTTTCCTGTTTTTTGGTTTGGGTTTCTTGGAGGCTCCATTCTTTTCCTCCTTTTATTTGCTAGCTTCAATGCGTCTTTCGAAGTTTTGCCTTCAGAACGTTTTGCGTTTCACAACACTTTTTTTGGACTAGCGTCAACGCGTTTCCCGAAGTTATTCCATCGGAACGTTATACGTTTGACAGCCCTACATGCCTTCAGTGGGGTGTGTTTTCTTTTTGTCCTTTCTTGTTTTATTTAGTTTTAATTAGTTGTTTAGTTTTGATCTGTCTAGGTTAAATGACTAGTTTTAGGCTGTACGCTTAGCAATCTAGTAACATTAGTGTGTTATTGGATTATTTAAGTTTGTTTACTTTTAGATTGTTTTTTCGGCGTTTGTTTATGGAGCTTCGTGTATAAATGTCATTTAGTTCCATCTTTTAGTAAACAGTAGTATTTTATTTGTTTATTCTTTAAGTTTCTTCTTTATTTTATTTACGAGATAGGCCATGTACGGTTGAACGATAGATGAAGGTTGCGTGTAGAAGATTAAAAGTGACCAAGTTTGCAGTTCACGAAAGTCCGAATTTATTAGAATTCAAAATAATGATTTTACAGAAAGAAGGTTGTACTTAGGTTAGGTCTATACCGAGGCGCAAGTAGGGAACGACTTTACGTCGTCGCCAGTAGGGAACGACTGGCTAGCCGAACCCTGTGCAATGGTTAGCTGCATACGCAGCGCAAATAAAATAAATAGTAAATGTCGCTACATATAGTTTTAGTTTTGCTTTTTTTCTTTAGGGCTGTCTGTCTTTTATAGGGTTGTTCAAAAATTTATTTTTGTGAGTTCGTGGATTTTGTAGCATTTCTTGCTACTTATTCGATCTTTTTGATCTTCGCTCTTCACAGTTTTTAGGTCACATTCTCCTTGTCAAAATTGCTTTTGAATATTTTGCTAGACAGATGTGTGTTTTGTTTTTTCTAAACATTGTCATCGCACCATAGTTATTTATAGTAATCTTGGAAATAATTTTGTAAATTAATAGTAGTGAACAACTTCTATTGGATGTTATAACTGTTTTAAATTTTGGACGCAACCCTCACGGTTTTTTTGAGGTAATTGGTTGAATTATCCGGTTATTATTTCACCTTTAAGCAGCGAGTTTGTGAACATTGTGGTCTTCTTCACGTTTTAGGGTTTTACCTACATCTCGGATGTACTTCGCGGAAATACTACTCATTACTCTATCACCTTGAGCCGGCCGGGACTCTTTCGTTTCGGAGTAATTTCTCCGAGCCTCCTAGGCATTGACTGTATAACACCACGAGAAACGCCGGGACGTGAACTGCCACCACCACCAACCACTAGTATTATCTTTTATATTTTTTTCGGATCACCTTTTTTTTTTTATTATTCACAATTGGTAAACCCTTGACAACATCTCACCTGGTGGTAAGTGACGATGTTGCCGAAGATGGAAGCGGGCTTACCAAGATTCCCCAACGCAATGGGGAACTGGCTATTTTATCTTCATGCCGGAACACACCAATGATATCAACATTGATATTTGGCGGCAAGACTTAGATAGACTTAGATTAGACCTCTACGCCAATATGAACAACTTTTAAATTTTTACATGTAGATCTAGTAAGACTATGGTAATTTAAGCACATTTGGGACCTGCGCCTACGTACGTACGGAGTAGCTACCTATTTTATAAATTCCTTCTAGAATTATTTCTAATTAAAAATTCTCATCTGGCTACTTTTATTCCAAGTGGGATCATTCCCATTCGGGCACCTGTTTTATAATTTTGTACTGTGCGATGACAATGTTTTTGATATGCTGTGTATTTCTACTTTTCCTTTTTCAATCACTCTGTTAAATATCTTTTTACTTTCCTCACCAACTTTTTCCTTTTCCCATTTTACAACTTTTAGGCCAATGATTCTAAATTACTACGTATTCGTGTGGCAAACAGGGTTCTACGTAAATGTTTTGACATATAAGGCGGGTTTAAGACGACAGACGCATTTCATAGGTATGTCTTTTCTTTATTTTAACCCTATTTTTACTACACTACATAATATAGTTTAGTTAAACAACGAATACATTATTAAACTAACGCAAAAAATAATGGCAAATACGTTACCTTCGAACTAACCTTCGCATCTAGGGACTTAACCCACACGCCGCTGGTCACGTAACAGTTGAACAGTCGATCGGCGACACATTGGGTACAAACGACCCCGATACAAACGGCACTCGTAAACCGTATCACCCTGTATACGCGGCACGTGATCTGATGGCAAATGGTGCTTTGATCATTTTGTTTTTGCATTTTTGTTTCAGTTTAGGTACTGTACTGTTGGTTTTAAAAGGGTTTCGTTAAATTTAAGGTAACAATAGTTTTGCGTAAATGCGACATCCTGTGTTAGTTTCATTATTTGTATTACGTATATCTTTAGTGAGTGGGGCATATAGCTCATAGAACAAATGGCCGTAATAAAGTTCTCGAGTGGCGACCGTGCACCGGAAGACGTAGCGTAGATAGGCCTCCGACTCAGTGGACCGATGACCTGGTGAAGGTCGCGGGGAGTCGCTGGATGCGGGCAGCGCAGGACTGGTCGTCGTGGAAATCCTTGGGTGAGGCCTGTGTCCAGCAGTGGACGTCTCTCAGTTTATAGTAGTATGATGATGATGATATATTTAGTAAGAGAGAACGGGGTCAGCAATTATAATTTTTAATTAAGAATTTCAGTGCGTTTGAGTGCAACTCACCTAATAGAAGCATTTTCACATGGTCGAGGATGTTACACGCAAACTCAAATAATGCCTATTCACTCTCGCCTTGAAGGCCCCCAAATTGTAAGAGTAGGGAAACACTGACGCAGCCAATGAATTCCACTTCTTCGCTGTTCGCATTAAGCGCTAACTCGCGCGGCAGCGCGCGGTATCGCTCGGTATCGGCAGATAGACGGCGATGAAATATATATTATCTGCCCCGTGTGTGTACTCTCATTGATTTCTATGAAGAGCGATATTGTAAGATATCTGTTACGTTAAATATATTTTATAGTATAGCGCCTTTACAGTTTGTTAACAAATGTTAAAATATGCCTACCTACTTTAATTATAGGTACATAGTTGATATGAATTCGGAAAGGTATCGTAATACCTATAGCAGCCGAAAAAATATTGGTACCTACACCAAAACCTCCCTTCGTCGGTGGTAGACAAATTGTCAATACTTCATAAATGTTGACGATATCAAATGCGACGCAAAAAACGACATCTTTGAAGAAAGAAATGTACGGAACCAACTACTTTATTAAAGAACACTCTATATTCATAACGCTCCACCGACACTATCAAGCAAATAATATCACCCCTGTAGATGCACTGGGAAAGAAATGTATCAGAAAATGTATAAAAAAGTCGGATTGTGAATGTATTTAGTGGGGAACTAAAGTGACTGGATGTGAATTTTCGCGTGTAGTGAGAGAAAACTAGACAGATAAATAAAGTTTTTTTTTTCTTACATTGGTAAGCCCTTAGCATCATCTCACCTGACGATGATGCGAAAGATGGAAGCGGGCTTATCGAGATTCTCTAATCACATCTTCAAGCCGGAACACATCAATGCTGTTAACATTGAGGTTTGGCGGCAAGACTTAGATAAAATGGTTATAGCTAGCCAGACGGAATTAGAAAATGCCATTCTACCAACCAAACTGAGTCTTACAAAGATTCCGCCGGGATCGAAGCTGCGACCTCCTTTAAAATGCAAAAAACCGCAAAGAAATCGGCCCAGTAGTTTTCGAGATGAATGGCAACATTTGTTTGCACACAGACACACAAAAAACCTCCTAAACGCATACCCCTTAACCGTTCCGTCGTGGTTAAAAAATGAATATTCACAAAAATTTGTACAAAAAAAACCATTTTATTTTATTTTATTATTTATTTACAATTTATTGTACACAGAAATAGGGACAAACAAACATTAAATTAGATAAGAACATACAAAAGGTAGACCTTGCAGAGAAAATTAGAAAATAATGACAGAAGACGTGTACGTAACAAAAACGAAATTTTTAAAAAACAGAAATTTTGATAACTTATTCCTATATACCTACCAAAAAAATAAAAACTACTTTTATCAATGTATTCTCTAAGTACTAAGTACTCTATAAATTACCAAAATTATACTAAAAATAAAATAAAAGACCCGTTTTGACAGTTCACGCCCATGAAGCTGTCTATTTTTTACTGATCGAAATGTTCTGAAGGTAATTATATTTTTCATTGATGGGTACCGCCCACTCGGCTAAGTGAATAAAGGCAAAACTGATTTCTATAGAATGACTTGTGTCTGACCAGTACTAATATATATACTTTGCTCTGACCAAGTGGCATATGACTTAGCGCCCACGCGTACACTGCGCAGTCTTTTATTCGTAGTATATTTTTACTGCTATTAGTTAATCGCTTCCAGACGTTTATATCCATGTCGGTAATATCACGTCGCGAGCGGGCAACCGTGTGATCCTCGCAGGGAGATGTGTATGGGATCCACTGATATCCTCTGTCTGCCACTGTCCGAGGGTGACTTGTGGATGGTCAAACACTGTACTGAAATATTCTTCTTCTTTCAGTGCCATATCGCAACTGATGACAGCAACCAACTTACGGAACTTCTGTCTCGCCTTAGCCATTCTGAAAAGTGTGGCTACGTCATTGATTCCGGTCTATATCTTTATGGTTTTATACCAGAAAAGTGGGCGATTCCGTTTTTTGCCGTTCCCGTGGGAATTTTCCAAAATTCTTTCTTAGCGGATTCCTGTGTCATTATTGCTATCTTATGCCAAATTTTAGCCCGATTCGTCCAGTGGTTTCGGCTGTGCGTGCTATCTTGCCGCCCAACATCAGCGTTAACAACATTGATGTGTTCCAACTTGAAGATAAGATAGCCAGTTCTCCATTGCGTTGGGGAATTTTATCAAGCCCAATTCCATCTTCGGCATCATCGTCACTTACCATCAAGTGAGATAATGCCAACGGCTTACCAAATGTGAATAAAAAAAAAATTGACTCTACTTTTTTTGCCATCACAATCTTCTCTTAGTTCTTCTATGTAAAAGTTACGTATTAGGGAAATAATTCTTGTTTAGATAGATACGTAGGTCACTCATACGTGGTCATTTCATATGGCAATAGCACACCCTGGACACTTCATACAACGGGCCAGAAATGACATTACAAAAAAGGAATGACGGAAGAAACGAAGTAGCGGCGAAATCCTATACATTCGACAACCAAACTGTAACCAATCTGTATCAATCTCGGTGACAATCTAGAGAGCGGCAGGGAGTGTCCATACTGTATGTTAGTACTAATATATAATAGTATTATCTCTTTAGAATAGTAATTTTTTTAGGGTTCCCTACACAAAGGGTAAAAACGGGATCCGATTACTGAGACTCCGCTGTCCGTCCGTCTGTCACCAGGCTGTATTTCTTGAACCGTGATAGCTATACAGTTAAAATTTTCACAGATGATGTATTTCTGTTGCCGCTATAACAAAGGATACCAAAAATTAGAAAAAAAGAAAAAATAATCGGGTCTCCATACAAAAAACGTGTTTATTTAAACGTGAAGAAACTAGCGTCATCTAGTATAATGGTACAGAACCCTTTGTGTGCGGTTCTGACTCGCAATTGGCCGGTTTTTTCATTTTTAGTTTCCGTACAAAAAAAAAAAACGGAACCTTACAGGATCACTCGTGCGTCTCTCTGTCCGTCCGTCTGTCCAAGCCAATTTGCTCCGAATCTACTGGACCAAATCAGTTGAAATTTGGTAGGATAGTGTGATCCTATGACCCAGACACAGATGTGCAAAGTAAATATTTTTTTTTAAATAAGGGTTATTTTCGGCGATCAAATGAGGAAATTAAAAAAAAGTTTGAGAAACCTTATTGTGTCATATATCAAATAAAAGGGCTCGTTATCAAGATCTTATATTTTTATTTTATGATAAATAGTTTTGATTATATTTATGAAAGAAGACGTAAATTGACCATTCATCTAGTATGATGGTACGGAACCCTTTGTGTGCCGTTCTGACTAGCAATTGGCCGGTTTTTTTATTTTTAGTTTAGCTGCACAAAAACAAAACGGAACCTTATAGGATCACTCGTGCGTCTGTCTGTCTGTCCGTCCATCTGTCCAAGCCAATTTGCCAATTAATTTATCAGTTGAAATTTGGTAGGATAGTGTCATGCTATGACCCAAACACAATGTGCAAAGTAAATATTTTTTTAAAAAAATAAGGGTTATTTTCGGCGGTCAAATGAGGAAAAAAAAAAAAAAATTAGAAACATATTGTGTCATATATCAAATGAAAGGGCTCGTTATCAGAATCTTTAATATATTTTTGTTTATATTTTAACATAAATAGTTTTGATTTTATTTATGAAAGAAGACGTAAATTGACCATTCCCCCCCTGTTCTCCAAAACTACTTAGCCTACAATTTTGAAAAAAAAACACAAAATATAGTTCATTGATTGTAGATTACAGGAATACCTCTAAGAATTCTATCAATTGAAAAAAAGTGGTAAACTCAATATAATACGTTCACTTACGGAACATAGTTCTAGTCATAATAGAAAATAGTCTATCGGTGTTCTACAGGATTCATTTCGGAAATCGTGTCTTGGAGCTTCTTGACCTCATTCCCCCTCTTCATTTCATCATCGAACGACCAGATGCGGAAGGCGATTCCACCCCTTTGTCGTTGATGTTCCACCTTTACACAAGAAGCGTTTTGCTTCTTCGTTTATTATGCGAACGGGCAAAGAGTGGAATTCCCTGCAGGCGTCTGTATTCCCCGATTCGTATAATTTAGGAATCTTCAAGACGAGAGTGAATAGTTTGAGCTTGCGTGTTACATCCTAGGCTGCCGCGCTAGGAGACTCATTGGCGACGAGAAACTTGTATCAAACAGGCTCCAAAGCCTCGAGCATCTCCACAAAGTTGCCTGTCTATCGGTGTTCTACAGGATTCATTTGGGAGAGTGTGTCCTGGAGCTTCACGAACTCATTCCCCCTCTCCATTTCATCATCGGACGACCAGGTGCGGAGGGCGGTTCCACCCCTTTGTCTTCAATGTTCCACCTTTACACACGTTTTGCTTCTTCGTTCATTATGCGAACGGCCAAGGGGTGGAATTCCCTTCCAGCGTCTGTATTCTCCGTTTCGTAAAATTTAGGAATCTTCCAGACGAGAGTTAATAGGCACTTTATGAGGTTGCGTGTTACATCCTCGGCTGCATCGGGTAAGTACGTAAGTAAGTATCAGGTGAGGTGCAGCCAAACACACTTAAATTTTTAATAATAAAAAAAATAACTCGCATCTTACTGTGAGGATTTCAAATGTGATATTTTGTATTTGACTTTGGCATTGTACGGAACCCGAGTTCAACTCGCACTTGGCCGGTTTTATTTAAATAGGTGTTTACGAACACTTTTCAATGGTAAAAAAGACATTGATGTCTATATTACAAATAATGTCATGATTCAGATTACAGTCTCAGGTTATTGTGCTCGTAACGCTGAAAGATAAGCGCATACCTAACCATCATTTACATATTCTATTATTTCATAATATCTAGAGCACAAGCATTTTTTGACAAAAGTCTTGAATTTATTCTCGGACAAACTAGTTACATTTTCTGGAATTTTAGTGTAAAATCTTATACAATGCCCGTCAAATGACTTTTTAACCATACTCAGTCTCGAAAAGGCTATATGTATTTTATTTACATTTTTTAAATTCAAATTATGCCTGCCACGGTTTTTAGGAAATAAATGCAAACTCTTACGGACGCAAATGATGTTTTAATTATATGAATTGACTAGCACAGTTAAAATATTTTATTTATTTTATGTTATAGTTTATTGTACACAGGAAACATTAATTACACTTGTAGAAAGTAAGGCCACACAAAGGGTATAGCTTATTTCTAAAGAAATTTCTTCCAGCAGACCCGGAAAATAAAAAAAGTTTTGACTAAGATGGCTTAGTTTAGAAATGTGGAAGCCTTATTGTAGAATCCGCCGTTTTGCAAAACAGCTCGCTGAATAACGCCGGATAGTAAAACGGCGGCGTTTTGTAATGCGGCAACATCACGTTCAGCCAGATTACAATTCGGCTGAAAAAAAGTACGCCGCATTGTATGAGGCACAGTTTTATGCAAAAACTTTAGAATAAAAAAATGAGCGAGCGAAGCGAGCGATATTAGGTTCGGTAAGGTTTGATTGATTAAACAGTCAAAGAGCCTTGCCTCCCCTCCTCTCTCGAGGTAGCAGAATGCTTCGCAAAAGAAGAAAGCATCGGTTTTTTTCGGAGTTTTTACTAATTACCTAGTTTACAAAGCGGCGCAAAATCCGCCGTTTTACAAAACGCAGACGTTTTGCAAATCAGTGCGTTATTTTTCAAACCAGCGGATTCTACATAACGGCTGCAACAAATAATTTTTTTGAACTTATTCTGTAACGACTCACGTGATCGCATGTAATAGTTTGCGCGGATAGCTCTTGTTTGCAAGATGAAAACTGTTTCCATGGATGCCGCCTGCCCCCACAGTAAAATGCCACAGTAAAATGCCATGGGACATTAGTCTCGCCGTACCTACATCCGTTAACTGCCTTTATTTGGTTAACGGCACAGTTATAAAGTTCTACTAATCTTCATACATACCAATTTAAACTCTACAGATAATAAGCAAAGCCAAACCAATAACTCATTTTTCTCTGCAATAAACAGAGGCGCTTAGCTCCATACTACCCTTACATTAGCTCTCAATTTTACTACTTGATGGTTACATGTTGCATAAACACATCCATGCATCCAATTCACAGTGCAAAGGTAACAGGAGCTTTGCATCGGCTACCCGGAGCCTTGAGATTTAACTTACGATCTGTATGATCATGGGACATAAACCTTCCTATAAACAAGTAAATATTAAGTGCAAGTGTACTGAATAATCTCTACGTTAGATATACATACTTTATCACAAGCACTCACAAGTCACTGTACTTGTCGCAATGAAATAGGTTCTTCTAAAACTATATTATACGTAATCTTGTGACGCGGTAACGCGTTATTGTTATTTCTTCCTTTTGTTTTGTGTCATCTTTTTCTCGTGCGCTGCCGCTGGCGCATAACAATCTGTGTGTCACATTTTGAGATAAAGTGTGACACATGTGTTGTTCAAAAAGCCGAAATCCTTTGATATCATTCAATATTTTAATTTACTTTTAAACTAAAATATCTCAAATAAACTGAAATTTGAAAACTGATACTTTCTTTAAGACCCATCTTGGGTCTTATATTCTTCTTCTAAAATAAAACTTATCGCGAGCACGTATGGCTATGTAAACCCACGCCCTACCTTACCCGTACTAATCCATACCAACGTGCTACAATCTTATCTAAGTCTTGCCGCCAAGCATCAATGTTAACAACTTTGGCAATGGAGCGTGCTATGCTCGGAGTTTCTCTGCGTGATCGAATCAAAAACGAGGAGATCCGCAGGAGAACCAAAGTAACCGACATAGCTCACAGAATCGCTAAACTGAAGTGGCAGTGGGCAGGGCACATAGCTCATAGAACAGATGGTCGTTGGGGTAGTAAAGTTCTCAAGTGGCGACCGCGCACCGGAAAACGTAGCGTAGAAAGGCCTCCCACGCGGTGGACCGACGACCTGGTGAAGATCGCGAGAAGCCGATGGATGCGGGCAGCGCAGAACCGGTCGTCGTGGAAATCCTTGGGGAGGCCTTTGTCCAGCAGTGGACGTTTTTCGGCTGATATGATGATGATGATAATGATAACATCATAATAACGTCAACCTTCGACCCTTAAATCCTGATGCTGCATGTATAACCGAAACAGTGAATCTGATGATTTTGAATTAGTAGGTGCCTATAGGAATTGATAATCAAAGGGGTGTTGAGAAGTAGAAATAATATTTTTTAGGGTTTTGGAGCCAAAATGGAAAAAAATAAACCCTTAAAATTGTGTTATATCCATCCTTCCGTATTTCAATGTTTATATTAGAACTAAATTAATGAAATTTTGTACACAGATGTTAAATTAGAACACCAAATGGAAAATGTAGTCAATGTTAAGTGACGTTTTCGTGTCCCTTCTACCTTGAACTTTTTAACTAAGGCAATTAAAATTCTTAAAAAGAATACTATAGTACAGGTACTAGGCCACTAAAACGAGCAAACGAAAATTATTTTAGTATTTTTTTAAGGGGCGTTAAAATTTTCGTTAAAAGAATTTAGCGAAAGTGAAAGTTGTTTTTGACTTCACCTCCACGTCTACAAATAAAAAACAACAATGGAGTCATATTCTCATAAAAAAATAATAATTGTGTCTCCTATTCAAGCACTTAAAAGCCATACGAAAAAAAATATTTAAGTGAATCTCCTAGTGTGGGGTAATTTATCACAGAATTTTTTTAAAATAAAATATTGCTTTCTAACAACATATTTTTGTCAAGTGTGCCCTTCACGTCGTTAAGAACGTGTCCTTGGTGTTTCTGAACTATTGTACCTAGAAAACGATTTAGGGTATCCGCGGACAAACAGTTTTTAAGTATGACTCCGAAACCCTACACTGTAATAAGTCCGACACGCACTTTGTCGATATTCTTTTAAGTTGATTTTCACTTGTTTATTTTCTCAGTTTGTTTTATATTCTGAGGCCAGTATCTTTTGTCGTTTACAAAGTAAATTTATGTGAACCTCATCAACCGACTCCTAAAAAAAAGGAGGTTATCAATTCGACCTTATATTTTTTTTGTAGGTTTGTTACTCGATAACTTCGCTGATTGTGAACCGATTTTCATGATTCTTTTTTATTCGATTCGGTTGATGTAGTAGTTTTTTAGACAATAAAAAAACCCGAAATAAATGCTAAATTGTACTAAGTTGTTGCGATGAAAGTTCCATCGAATATAAAAAGAATCGTAAAAATCGGTTCACAATCAGCTGAGATATCGCGTAACAAACATACAAAAAAATATACAGTCAAATTGAGAACCTCCTCCTTTTTAAATTTACTTGGTAAGCGACAGAAGATACTGACCTCAGAATACGAAACAAACTTAGACAATAAACAAGTGAAAATCAACTAAAAATAATATCGACATAGTGCGTGTCGGGACCATGTACAATGGAAGTCGTTTTTTTTGACGTGTTCAGCGTTGGAAATTGGAAATTAATTGATCCTCACTCATAGAATCCTCACTAACATAAAGAGCAGAGTGCATTAAATCTATTTAAAAATAATCCATCTACTCTCGTTAAATTAAAGCACCGTATGCTCAATGATCTAATATTAAAATTATATGGCCGTGTCGCCCCTGCTCAGCGCGCTGCCAGCCCTTTTTTCTGGCCAAATGGACGATTTTTTACATTCAATTATAGCTGGCCCCCGTTTGTGTTTTATATAAATTGGTCTGTCCGTCTCTCTCTCCCTGCTATCTAATAAAATAAATGGTGTTTCGCCAGCAACATGGTGTGGGAGGTGCAGCTGATCGATGATACGCTGATCTAACGTGATTGGTGAATATATTTCATTACATTTTTATAGAATTACAATACGGTTCGTTACCTACTAGAAACAATTCGGTTATATTTTGTTCTAACCGCCTCCGTGGCATAGTGGTTAGTCCATTCGCTTCGCACCAGGAGGTCGTGGGTTCGTTTCCCGGTGGGGTCAACCTGCAAGACCTTGACCCCACTTGGTTTGGTTGGTGATAGGGCATTTTCTATGCCCGCCTGGCTGAGAGTGTTAACAACATTGATGTGTTCCGGCTTGAAGATAAGATAGCCAGTTCTCCATTGCGTTGGGAAATCTTGGTAAGCCCGCTTCCATCTTCAGCACCATCGTCACTTACCATCAGGTGTGATGATGCCAAGGACTTACCAATTGCAAATAAAAAAAAATTTTGCTTCCACGCTTTATTTTTAAGCTTTCTTAATACCTATTAACATAGATTTTTTATTGATGACTAGCTTTTTTCCGCGGTTTCGCTCACGTGAGTATCGTTTTTATGGCTGTCTTTGAGGGTGATTGGTGCGCAAGACATAAGCGGCTCGCGAGCGTAGATAGTAGTTTGCTCCAAAGCCATCGGGAACTAGGTACATCAGGCTATTCTGATTTGCTGTCTACGACTCTACGTCACTCCCTACCCTCTCAACCATCTCTGTGCATAAAATCATAACAGTCCATTGTTCCGTTGCAATGTTAAAGAAATCAACCAAAAAAGAGCAACAAAAAATATTTTTACAAGCTTTTATTTAGTTTGACCAGTCCCGGTGTCTGTAATGAAATCTTGCTAGTTAAATTTGATTAACTTCCCGGTTTCTGATTAAGCTGTTTTGTATGCATATGTATATCGCATGACAATGCAATATTTAAAGCTTGCTTCAGATTTGTAATTATAAGTAAGGATAGTTGATTGAACGACGCGGGTTCTGGGCAACTCTGCGTTTCCCACGCTATTCACGATCTGTTAAATAATTATCAAAATTAATTATGCTCAATGTTTGACCCCAAAAACTATTCTGATAATAATGCGAACTGGACGTCCCAACATCCTATTATCAAAGGGGTTTCTGATCTCCAAGCATACCCTGGACACTTCATACAACGGGCCAGAAATGACATTTCAAAAAACTAATGACGGAACAAACAAAATGGCAGCGAAATCCTATACGTTCGACAACCAAACTGTAACCAATCTGTATCAATCTGGGTGACGAGGGGGTGAGGTCGCAATCTAGAGAGCGGCAGGGAGTGTCCATACTGTATTTTAGTACCTACTAATATAAAAGGTGTAACAAAATTAGCTGAAACTATTTTAACTGGTGCTTCTACCCATGAAACTGAAAAACACGCAAAAAAATATTTGGCTCTCCCATACTAACTCGATCAGCTGATCATCCAACTTAGTATGGGAAGTTCAAATTTTTTTTTGAGATTTGACTATGGGTTCCATGGGGAAAGTTGTTTAGTTTCATGGGTAGAAGCACCAGTTAAAACAGTTTCAGCTAATTTTGTTAGACCTTATATACTTTGCTCCAAGTAAGACGGATCATTGGAAGAAAGAACGGCTCGACATGGAGATAGCCATCGCGGCCATGTCGGTCGCGATCGCATAAGGCGCGAAAGATATTAAATATTCAATACAGATCGAATGGATTCGCTGGATGCTGGATGCCTGTTAACTGTTTACACTCGGAGCGCTGCGGCTGAAATGTTTGCTCTCAAATGGGTTGTCGATTGGCAAAACCAACATCACAATGCAATGAGTAGAATGTTAGACAAGTTTTTTCGTTACGTTATACTTAAGACATGTTTTTTGCTTAAGATAAGCAACCAAGTATTTACAACGTGTTAAAAAGGAGCACTAGACAACCAAATATATACGAGTTCTAACCACCTCCGTAGCTCAGAGGCAAAGTTCACTGGCGTAACACAGGAGGTTGCGGGTTCGATTCCCGGCGGGGTCAATTGTAAGACTCGGTTTGGTTGGTGGTAGGGCATTTTCTAAGCCCGCCTGGCTAGCTACCACCATCTTATCTAAGTCTTGCCGCCAAATATCAATGTTGATATCATTGGTGTGTTCCGGCATGAAGATAAGATAGCCAGTTCCCCATTGCGTTGGGGAATCTTGGTATGCCCGCTTCCATCTTCGGCAACGTCGTCACTTACCACCAGGTGAGATGTTGTCAAGGGTTTACCAATTGTTAATAAAAAAAAAAAAGTTATTAAAAAACCGGCCAAGTGCGAGTCGGACTCGTGCAAAATAGGGTTCCGTTGTCTTTAACACATATTGGTATACAGGATGTAAAATAATTGGTGTAGGACCCGTTAACTGGGGTTTCTATTCATTATACTGAACAACTTGCCCCAAGGGACCTATAGTCAATTCTTAAACTCCATACTAAAATGCACAAAATAAGTCGATCAGCTTTTTTTTTCTTTTTTAATCCACAATTGGTAAGCCATTGACATCATCTCACCTGATGGTAAGTGACGATGATGTCGAAGATGGAAGCGGGCTTACCAAGATTCCCCAACGCAATGGGGATGAGATGATCGATTTGTATGAAAAGTTTCATTTTTTTTGCGATTTCGTCGCAGAATTAAAGTTGTTCAACATGATGAGTAGAAGTCCCAGTTTACGGGACCTACACCAATTTTGTTACACCCTGTATATCTACACTAATTCCATACAAAACAAATAAAACTGCATGTATAATTTGTCTGCCTGAAGGTGGTGTTCGAAACAGCACTTATATTTGTAGTTGACAACACAACATTTTGTATGGAAAATCGATGAACTTTTTACAAACCCAACTGCACATCTTAAGTGGGTCGACTATTACTCCTAAACCGAAGTACTTATCTTGGTATAATTTTAGATTTTCACCTTAACCCTAAATCTTATATTGACGCTGCGTTGTCACTCAACGAATAACAAAGTTAATACAACTACTTACATAAGTTAATACCAATGTACATTTTGAAGAATTCATTAAAAAAATACCTAACCACTCCGGGAGTGCTGGCTGACAGAAGTGAAAACTCTTTACAGTTTTATAAGTTTTGACCCTGCGAGTGTTCCTGGTAAGGTGTCGGTTACGTTACATGGTTACAGTGTCGTGAGTTTCATGGTTTTTACCATCTCAAAAATGTCCAACGCGCATTAAGAAGCTTTCACTTCTTTATCTTCTTATCGTATGGCACAATTAACCGTAACCGTACCAAAGTATATATAATAGTACTAACATAACCGTACTAATGGATATAATGTACAATTTAATGTATTCACTTATAAAATATTCGTTTTTTCTCGTTTGTTCAAGATTTAAAAAAAAACCAGCCAAGTGCGAGCCAACCGCTCACAAAGGGTTCCGTACAATCAAACTAGATGACGCTAGTTTCTTAATGTTGAAAAAAAAACACGTTTCTTGTATGGATACTTGCACTTTATCTAATTTTAGTATTTGTTGTTATAGCGGCAACAGAAATACATCATCTGTGAAAATTTCAACTGTATAGCTATCACTGTTCATGAAATACAGCCTGGTGATGGATGGACAGTGAAGTCTTAGTAATAAGGTCCCGTTTTAACCCTTTGGTAATGGAACCCTAAAACGTGCACTATTCAACAAGCGCAAGCGTCATCCCGTCATCCCGCATACCCGCGAGTGATCTGGCTCAATAGCGGCGGTTTTTTTTATTCAAAATAGGTACTTAAAAAATGCGCCACCCCAGAAGCCAAATGGCCCAGAATTTGTTTAAATTGTCACGTACAGACACCAAGCGGTTACAGGATCCCAAATCGGTGGTGCTCAAACTTTTGCAATGAATTTTCTTACAATAGGGAAGATGAATGCTAGTCATCTGAGTTACTTTTTATCATATGTCATAAACGACATTTTGTTCTAATAACCTGAAAGAATACACCTAATACTTATCACGAATACTTGTCTACGTAAAATATTTGAAGAATTCATCATTCTCCTAATCGTTAAGGAGTTGTACCTTACTTCATCATTTCATCAACATGAGATGATGACTACCAGACAAAAATACTTTCATTATTTTAGAAAATACAAGAAACACGTAAAACGTGACTACAAAATTTTAGGATTGCCCTCGATTTCCCTGTGATCCCATCATCAGATCCTGACTTGGTGACGATGAGACCCCCCTCGGGAGTATACTCTTTCGAATAAAAAAAATATGAAAATCGGTTCACAATCAGCGGAGATATCACGTAACAAACATACAAAAAAACATACAGTCGAATTTAGAACCTCCTCCTTTTTGAAGTCGATTGAAAATGTTTGAAATACCTAGGCGTGACGTCATAGGTTTGCAGCGTCATTTATGTACTCATTTTGTGATTTTGGTGATTTAAAAATCGAAGACTTGATGGAAAATAAAACGAGTAAGGTTTTTCGAAGTTTAGGTAGGAGCTTAGGGCAATTTAGTGATCAAGAGTTCATAATTTATTTCTGATGCTGTCGTCATCCCTATTTATGCGATGGGTTTTTACCTGACTGCTTAAAAAAAAGGGTAATGTTTTTTGGGTGTATGCATATATGTATGTATGTCTGTTTCTTCGTCTGAGTCTGTAGCCAAAATAGATTGCGAGGTGTCGGTAGATTCGTCTTGATTCCGAAAGTTACATACAATACATTTTAACCCGACTGCCTAAAAAGAGGTGACCTACTGTTTTAAGCGGTCGGGGTTTAATTTTTAATTAGATTGATTAGGTAAATTTCATTGCTGGTGAGTTAATCTAGTGAAGGTCGCGGGAAGAGCAGAACCAGTCGTCGTGGAAATTCTTGGGGGAATATTTGTCTAGCAGTGGACGTCTTTTGGGGATAATGATGATGATGACTTGATGAGTAAATCAGATATCGTTGATAACCGATAAAGGTCCCCACTGCTGGGGCATGGGTTTCGTTCCAGACTCGGGAGGTTAGGTCAAATTCCACACACCGGGGACAAGTCCGGATTTCTGTAGGTTTTTTTTTTTTATTCACCATTGGTTGTAGGATTAGTGACGAACCACACTGTCGAAAGTTTTTTGTAAGGAATCTGATAAGGCTAAATGATTGTGTATCTAGTGATAGCAACCGACACCAACGGCTTAACGTGTCTTACGAAGCAAGGAAATGGTCGAGAAAATGCCACCAACAATCAAGCCCATCCAGGTAACAACCGTGATTTAGGTCAGTTAACTTGCGTGATCGACTCTACCACTGATTGACTCTACGAATCGGCACTGAGCTGCGACAGCTTCAAATCAAGTTAAGTATTAAAAAAAAAATATTACTATTGAACTTGATACCTATATCCTTGCCCATCAGTCTCTACTGCTGCCAAATACACTCGAATTCTTATTTTTAACACGCTCTCGTAAACAAGTTAGGCTTTTTGTATTATTATGTAATTGTTTTATGTTTCAATACTGACCGGAGAAAATGCTCCTTATAGGCAGATTTTTGAAGTAAAAACTTCTAGCGCGTTGGGCATTTTTTGAGATGGGAAAAAACCATTGAACTCGCCACAACGTCACCGACACCGAGACAGAAACACTCGCAAGGTCAAAACTTAAATCAACCTAGTCGTTCGCCAAGAACAAATAAAGGGTAAAAAATTATAAAACTGTCAAAAGTTTTCATTTCTGTCGGCACTCCGGAGTGGTTAGGTTTTATTTATCACGCTCTGTTTTACGTCAACTTAACCTGCCTGATGTTAATTGAGAACCACTGTCTTTTACAGATACACGGTGAAGGGTTAAAAACGCATCGTAGGTCACAAAAAACTTCTCTGTACAGATATCGGATTTTAAATTTTAAAATGCATTGTATTAGGCGGTAGGGTTCGGAAATCGATTGGTGCCAGGGACAAAGGGTTAACCATTAATAAAAAAAATCTATTGATTTTGGATGCGACAGCTTGCGAGCTTCATGAGCTGTCAGTTGTATGGCAAATGGCAGAAGTTGCATTGTCATAAGCAAATGAGGTTGAAAAATTTATAACCTACTAACAGCGATTTGTTACTATAGATTGTTTTTTTTCACTATCAAACAACATTTGAAAATCTAACCCATTTAGGCTCAAAATGTGATACTTAGTTGTTTACTTTCGATGCGCTGATGCTGTTGAACAAAATGTGATAGTTGTTTACTTCCGATGCGCTGATACTGTTGAGCAAAATGTGATAGTTGTTTACTTCCGATGCGCTGATGCTGTTGAACAAAATGTGATAGTTGTTTACTTCCGTAGTAAGTAATCAGTCAGTAATCATCACATTTCTAGAAATGATTGTTTATTGTATCTCAGATATTTTACATACACTCACTTATTGTTGTGCCTTAATCGCACAAAGTGTTGAATTAGTACTTTAGTAGGAGAATAGTAAATTATTTATTTTAAATGCAGTTATAATCATCACATTTCTAGAAATGATTGTTCATTGTATCTCAGATATTTTACATACACTCACTTATTGTTGTGCCTTAATCGCACAAAGTGTTGAATTAGTACTTTAGTAGGAGAATAGTAAATTATTTATTTTAAATGCAGTTATAATCATCACATTTCTAGAAATGATTGTTCATTGTATCTCAGATATTTTACATACACTCACTTATTGTTGTGCCTTAATCGCACAAAGTGTTGAATTAGTACTTTAGTAGGAGAATAGTAAATTATTTATTTTAAATGCAGTTATAATCATCACATTTCTAGAAATGATTGTTCATTGTATCTCAGATATTTTACATACACTCACTTATTGTTGTGCCTTAATCGCACAAAGTGTTGAATTAGTAATTTAGTAGGAGAATAGTAAATTATTTATTTTAAATGCAGTAATAATCATCACATTTCTAGAAATGATTGTTCATTGTATCTCAGATATTTTACATACACTCACTTATTGTTGTGCCTTAATCGCACA
Source organism: Coleophora flavipennella (assembly GCA_947284805.1). Taxonomy (NCBI): domain Eukaryota; kingdom Metazoa; phylum Arthropoda; class Insecta; order Lepidoptera; family Coleophoridae; genus Coleophora; species Coleophora flavipennella. Next base: position 10,846,418 of record OX369286.1, read on the forward strand.
AAGTGTTGAATTAGTACTTTAGTAGGAGAATAGTAAATTATTTATTTTAAATGCAGTAATAATCATCACATTTCTAGAAATGATTGTTCATTGTATCTCAGATATTTTGCACCGCTCAGTAGATATTGTGCCTCAATATCAAATATAAGTAATTATAGTTTAGCTTCTTCTTGTTACATGGTATTATATTATATTTTATTTACTTTATAATTTTCAGCAATCAATGTAATGTTTCTATGCATAAAGTTATAAAGTTCTTCTATCTTTTTAACCGAATTTTAAATTAATCCTAAATGTTAGGTCCAACAGCGGTGGTGGAAACCCACTGGGCGATAATTTTGACACCGCGGGTAGGCGATGACCTCCCACCGTGCTCCTGTGGGGTACCTATGCAACTGCACTCAGGTAAAGATGGGGTTAGAAACTGCTAAAGACATGTCGTTTGCAAACATTTGGGTTTTATGTAGGCAAGCAAAAAATATAAATGCGTTTTCAAGATACGGGGTTACGAATAAGACGTTAGAAGCAAAACAAAAAAAAAATGTTTTTTTTATCTTGCTACTGTTACGAAGGATGAGATTTGGGAATGTGTAGCGAAAACTGTAAATTTTATATACCTAAGTATATAATTGTGCAGTATTAATATTAAATAAGAACTTTTACTTCCTTTACAGCAACAAAGGGTGTTAGGTAAAAAAATACAGTTCTATAACTTTGATAAAATCGCAAACACATGTTTAGACCTCCTTTAGAAAGATGATATATCAGTTTATCGATTTGTATGAGAAGTAATTTTTTTTTTTGCTATTTCAGCAACTTTGTAGAATAAAAGTTGTTCAATTAAATGAGTAGAGGTCTCCCCTATACTTGTAAATGTATTATATTTTACTTACCACCCCACAAGAATAAAAAAGCCTACCTATTGTTACGCTTAGTTGCAAGTTTTCGAGATCGCAATGACCTTACGGAATCTAGGCTCGAAAAATATAGCATAAAAAATTAGGTTCATTTATCCCCTTCGGAGAGTACCTATTTTTCCCGCAACACAATATTTTTACACACGCAAAATTACAAGTCACCGTGTCGGCGACAACCCTACATTTTACTCTTTTTTATTCACAAATAATATCACGAACGTTTTTTCATGCATTATAACCATCGACGCGTCACTATGCGTCCGTACAACTCAGTGCCTTCTAATGCAAGCAGTGAACGTTGTCATGTGCGATTCACTCGTCAAACCCAGCATGAAATCTTTCACATTCTACGCCGATCATTGTGTCGAACCCAGCAGAACCATTAATCAGTCTGTTCCACTATCATCAATATAGTATTACAGAGGATACGTCCAAGTATTCGAATCGAATACTCTTCGTATCGATTATGTATCGGTTATTCGATTACGCCAATACGTATTGTGGGTAGGCAAGGGCGGTCCATCATTCTATGGAAAATGCTCATGTCATTATGTTTTTAAGGATGATGCATAGTTATAGGGTTTCGAAACAAATCTTGCATATAGAGATAATGTACAATTGCAGCATATGCTACAAAAAAGTATACATACCTAGGTCACAACCTGGACATTTCATACAACGGGCCAGAAATGACATTTCAAAAAAGGAATGATGTAACAAACAAAATGGCGACGAAATCCTATACGTTCGACAACTAAACTGTAACCAATCTGTATCAATCTGGATGGCTTCGGGGGTGAGGTCGCAATCTAGAGAGCGGCAGTGAGTGTCCATACTGTATGTTAGTACTAATATACATACTTTGCCTAGGTATACAGGGAGTAACAAAATTGCTGTAGGTCCCGTTAACTGGGGATTCTATACTCATCATTCTATACTCATCATACTGAACAAGTTTTGTTCTACGCATTTGCTTATATCGCAAAAAAATCACTATCAACTAATCGATTAATTTGTGCATTGTTGTATGGAGCGTCGATTTTTTTTTTGCGAATTGACTATTGGGTTTCTTGGGGAAAGTTGTTCAGTATGATGAGTACCTATAAGGCTCCTACACCAATTTTGTTATACTCTGTAACTTATCTTTGGAAAAAATATTGATAATATATATAAATATAATAAAGCTATCTTTTGCTCTTATTACATTTTTAAGCATTGCAAAAAACCCTATTACTAAGTCTCCGCTGCCCGTCCGTCTGTCTGTTAGCGGGCTGTATCTCATGAACTGTGATAGATAGACAGTTGAAATTTTAAAAAAGTGTGTATTGCTGCTATAACAAAAAATAATAAAAAATAAATTATGATGAAAAATTGAAGGGGTCTTTTAAGGGGGGTTAAAAAGAAACGTATTTTTTTGTACAATAGTACAGAAACCTTTGAGTGAGAGTCCGACTCGCACTTGGCTAGTTTTATCTAACCTAATGTTTTACATAGTAAAGTAACATTTTAAAATTTTAACCTTTACCTGTTGGTATCAACTTTATTTGCATCCTGTATTTGTGTACGTTAGGTTTATTATTACAGGGCCTTATTGAGGAAAACATAAAGCTCTGGTAATAAACGTGGGATAACGCCTCACATATTATTACGAGAAGGACCAAATATCAAAAGAATTTATTACGGCAAACAAACATTACAATTTCTGTCTTCGGGTTTTATTACGATAAATAAAACTTAGCATGAGCTTAACAAGTAAAGAAGTAAAGAGTGGTCATTTTTGGCTATACCACGTATTAGTTTTTGGTTAAACCACGTTTTAAGTTTTTGGCTATACCAAGTTTCAGTATATGCCTGCACCACGTTTTAGTTTTTGGCTATACCACGTTTTAGTTTTTGGCTGTACCACGTTTTAGTTTTTGGTTTTACCAAGTTTTAGTATTTGGCTATACCATGTTTTAGTTTTTGGTTTTACCTAGTTTTCGTATTTGGCTGTACCACGTTTTAGTTTTTGGCTATTACCACTTTTTAGTATTTGTCAGTACCACGTTAAAGTTTTTAGCTATACCACGTTTTAGATTTTCGTATTAGTATTTGGCTATACCAAGTTTTAGTTTTTGGTTTTACCTAGTTTTAGTATTTGGCTGTACCACGTTTTAGTTCTTGGCTATACCACGTTTTAGTATTTGTCAGTACCACGTTAAAGTTTTTAGCTATACCACGTTTTAGTTTTTCGTATTAGTATATGGCTATACCACGTTTTAGTTTTTGGCTATAGGACGTTTTAGTTGTTTGATTCATAGATTGGTGTCTAATTCTTTTTAGGAGAGTTGAAATGGCTAACAAGAAAACCCATCTAAGAGGATCCCCATAAAAGGGCAAATTTTGGCACTTATGCTATCTGTTACAGTGAATATTATATAATACACAGAGTTGATAGTTTCAAAATAATCTATAGTATACCTAATAATTTTTAACTTAGAAAATGTTCGTTAAATTATGTACTTACCGAGAAATTATTTTTTAACTGATGGCGGTGCTAGTTAGCTGGTGATAGCCCCCTTAAGCCCGTTGGGGCAGTAAAGGTTTCAAGTGGTGACCGCGCACCAGAAGACGTAGCGTAGGCAGGCCTCCCACGCGGTCCACCGAAGACCTGGTGAGGATCGCGGGAAGCCGCTGGATGCAGACAGCGCAGGACCGGTCGTCGTCGAAATCTTCGGGGGAGGCCTTTGTACAGCAGTGGACGTCTTTCCGCTGATGTCATGATGATGAGCTATCTTAAAAAAACTTTTCTTTCAATCCCTTAGAAGTTAAAACAATAACAACTAGAACTAATACATAACAAGTAGTGTTTTCCGAAAGAAATGTGTCACGACATTTCTAGTGGAAAACAGAGCATTGCGTCCAGTAGGCATTAGTCATCCCTGCTGAAAGGCATCCTGAGGGAAATTACGTGCGCGGGTCGCCGGGACCCACCGCGACCCACCGCGGCAGGCAACGGGTTAACGGTGTTGCTTTAGAGGGCGTGTTCGTAAAAGTGGTCATGTTTGTGTTAAGTTATTTTAAATTGTATGATAGGTGTATGTTCTGAAATTGATTATGGACAAGTTACCTTATCATCATCATCATCATATCAGCCGAAAGATGTCCACTGCTGGACAAAGGCCTCCCCCAAGGATTTCCACGACAACCGGTCCTGCGCTGCCCGCATCCAGCGGCTTCTCACGATCTTCACCAGGTCGTCGGTCCACCGCGTGGGAGGTTTTCCGCTGCGCGGTCGCCACTCTAGAACTTTATCGCAACTAAATGCCACCTGTTCTACAAGTAATGTGCCCTGCCCACTGCCACTTCAGTTTAGCGAATCTGTGAACTATGTCGGTAACCTTGGTTCTCCCGCAGATCTCCTCATTTGTGAATCCTCAAGTTACCTATTGGTGACAAATTATTATATAGTTACCTACCAATTTATTTTTTTATCATTAGGTATGCATTATTTACATTCAAGGAAGGTATAGGCACAGATTAGTATAATAGTTACTACGATACACATAATCAGTCTACTGTTCGCGCCGCCGACCGCTGTGTGCGAATACGTACCTAAACGTTTGGGGGTGTAAAGTCATTATTGGTTAGCAATTTATAGCCCGTCAACTTCGTGCGCGGTACGCCTGCGGTACGAGCGGGTAGGCGGGGGCGAGGTCGCATGACACGACACGACGAGGCTTATGCCTTTCCCCACTAGCCTCAAGCTCCCCCGCGGAGATCTTCCCGCACACCCCGCCTCAGCTGCTCAGGCGTATCGCGCACGAAGTTGACGGGCTATTAGCAACCCTTGTGTCGCCGGAGACACGGCGGTCGGCGGCCGATAGTTGCGCCGCGCCGGTAGGTAATTAACGCGCACAAGTACATGGAGTGACAGAGGCCTGGTACAGGTAGGGCAGCCAGATTTTTATTGCGTAGACCATAAATTTAAGTAACGCTAAGGTCTTTGCTCTGAGCAATCCAAGAGTACTTTTTATTTAGTTCAAAGTTATATCACCAGTACTCATGCCAAAGACATTGCATTGTCATGTATTGTTTATCTCTCTCTCCTATCTCTGAGTTCTCGAGTAGCAACCGCGCACCGGAAAACGTAGCGTAGGCAGGCCTCCCACTCGGTGGACCGACGACCTGGTTGTAGGACTTGTAGTTCGCAGGAAGCCGCTCGATGCGGACAGCTTAGGACCAGTCGTCGCGAAAATCTTTTGTCCAACAGTGGACGTCTTACGATGATACGATAAAATCATTGAATAAGGTTTCTACGAGCCTGCATTTATTAAACTTTATCTAGTCTTAATTATGCATTGAACAAACTTTGAAAGTCTTTTCCCCTATTAATTACAAAACAATAAGCTACATACTAGCGGTCGTAGCTCAATGCGACTTGATGGGGTGGATCATTCAGGTTAACTAACCAGAAGCACGGTCATTACTTGGATGGGTTTGACTAGTGGCCTTTATCTCGACCGTTTCCGTGCATCACAAGGCACGTTAACCTGTTAGTACCTACCGGTTGCTGTCACTGGATGGCATTCGTTAAGCCGTGTCTGACAGTGGGGTCCACCACGGGGTTTATAACCTTCACCAGTCCGAACTAGGCCCCCGTGTGTGGAGTAAGGCCTAATCTTTATGAAACCCGTACCCCGGCAATGGGAACTTTATGGATTGTTAACGAAGCTACATTACTCGTAGTAGTAAAACACATCATCATATCAGCCGACGGACGTCCACTGCTGGACATAGGCCTCCCCCAAAGGATTTCCATGACGACGGGTTCTGCGCTAACACATCATCATCTAAACAAAAAACCGGCCAAGTGCGAGTCGGACTAGCACTCCAAATGCCTTGACACCTGATATCACGTGACTTTTTTAAAACTAATTTCCATGCAAGACACAGCGTAAAGGCATGTTATTGCTTTGGTAATCATTTTTGGTAATAAAGTAAAACACCTACTATAGTCCCAATTAGTCAACCATAATATAATTATCTCAAAAAAACAGCCAAGTGCGAGACGGACTAGCACTCCGAGGGTTCCGTACTACCACACCTCTCCACACAACTACATAGTTTAACAATGATAACTATTCACATTACAAAGAAAAGAAATCAACACGATGAGCGACAAAAATATTATGCTATTTTTGTCATTCAGTTCGGACTCCCTAGCGTGAGTACGACTCGCACTTGGCCAATTTTTACTATTTGTTGTTTTACTTCAGTATTAGAACTACAATCACAGCAAGTTTCACGCTTTTATGTATTACCGTTTTTACGACAGAGCTTTACCAAAAATACTTCTGAAGACGTATAAAAAACACATCTTTTGTATGGAGACCCCCATTATTTTTCAAATTTTTAGTATTTGTTGTTGTAGCGGCAACAGAAATACACATTCTGTCAAAAATTAAACTGTACCTATTACGGCTCATGAAACACAGCCCGCTGACAGACGGACAGAGAGTGGAGGCTTAGTAATAGGGTCCCGTTGGTCACCCGCTGTTGAGTGTACGCAACCCTAAAAAGTGACGCACCATAAGATCCTAAACAAAGAGTTTAACCGTAAGGGTAACTGTCCCTTATCAAATGTTGCGTCAGTTAGCAGGTGCTAAAAGAACAACGGTACTATATACCCCGCTAACACCAGCAGACATCTCAAACAATTTGCCAACTTTTCCCACACGGCCGGGAAGGGTTAAAAGGTCCGTCTCCATTGTGAAAGGATATCTAATTTCCTTGAAAGCAAAATTGGCGTAACATTGCCAAGGAGGTAGGTAGTTTTTTTTTTAAGTTTTTATTCTGTTAACCCTTTCTGACGGTGCCTTTGTATTTTTTTTCTTTTTGAAGCGTAAAGAAAAGGCGGTTAGTTTATATCCGGTCGCTTTTGACATTTGAAGGGTTGACCGATGTTCTCAATGAGTATTAATTATTTGAAGTGGGATTTGGTTTTGAGTGGGTTATAGTGGCTTGTGGGTGTATTGTAATAAAGCTATAGGACACTATGAAGTATGAAGGTATGTTATTGATTACACACGGATATGCATAATTCGTTGATGGTTTTTTTTTACCTTTCGAGTGACGAAGGAGTAAGAAGGTATCGTTTTGGAAAAAAAAACTAACTTGAGATTTTGATGGGGATCAATTAATTGGGAACAATTAAGCGTTTTGTTTCTTCGTTCATTATGCGAACGGCCAAGGAGTAGACTTCCATGCCGGTCTGTATTCCTCGGTTCGTTTAATTTAGGAATCTTCAAGTCAAGAGTGAATAGGCACTATTTAAGCTTGCGTGTTACATCCTCGGCTGCATCGGCACTAACCATCAGGTGAGGTGCAACCAAACGCACTCAAAACTTTAATTAAAAAAATGTCTTACTTAATAGCAAGTAACAGATAATAAAAACGTCCTTTCAGATAAAAAAAAGCGTCGGTGGCTCAACGGGTAACGACTCGGTCCTTCCTAACCAGAGGTTCGGTTCAAATCCGGACTTCCAATGTTCCAATGAGTTTTTCGAAACTTACGTATATATACTTACCGATTGTTTTGACGGTGAAGAAAAACATCGTGAGGAAACCTGCACATCTGATTACAGATGTGTATGAAGGTCGCGCTGCACACGTCCGTAAGTGTAAATCTAAATGCCGTACACGGGACCGCGGGTGATGCTAAGTGCAACACCAGGCAACCGCCGTTTGTCCCTTGGATAGCACGGTTAATTGTGTTACGCGATAACAGAGTCCAACTCGGCTGGGCAGCGTTCGGCAAGCTTCGCAATGTCTTTGCGTCCCAAATATCGCATTGTCTCATTTACTAAGATTTTACGGCCAGGGTATGTTGCCAGTGATGGATGACACACAGAACTGAGACATGGTCGCTTACTTTGGGCAAAGTATATACATATATATATATATATATATATATATATATATATATATATATATATATATATATATATATATATATTAGTACTAACATACAGTATGGACACTCCCTGCCGCTCTCTAGATTGCGACCTCACCCCCTCGTTACCCAGATTGATACAGATTGGTTACCGAACGTATAAGATGTCACCGCCATTTTGTTTGTTCATTCATTCGTTTTTTGAAATGTCATTTCTGGCCCGTTGTATGAAGTGTCCAGGGTGTGCTATGGGCCTTATAAGAAGTCTAAAGGTCATTAAAAGGGCAATGGATCGAGCTATGCTCAGAGTTTCCCGACGCGATCGAAATAAGGAGACCTGTAGGGGATCCAAAGTTACCGATATATCTCTCAAGATCGCTAAACTTGAGGGTAGTGCGCGAGGCACATAGCTCGTAGAACACATGGCCGTTGGGGCAGTAAATTTTTTGAGAGGCGACTGGGTACCGAAATATTTAGTGCAGGCAGGGCTCCCACTTGGTAGACCGACGACCTGGTGAAGATCACAGGAAGCCTCTGGATGCGGGCAGCGCAGGCGCGGTCGTTGTGGAAATCCTTGGGGGAGGCCTTTGTCAAGCAGAGGTCGTGTTTCAGTTGATATGATTAAAGAGGTCAAATAATTTTGGAAAAACCTAAATACGTTTAAGTATAAGCTTTTAATATTGCATTGTCACGCGACACCTATACATATGCATGCAAAATTTCAGCTCAATCGGAAACCGGGAAGTGGGTCAAATTTAACTTGCAAGATTTCACCCGAACAAACATACATACATTGTAAGTTAAATAAAAGCTTGTAAAAACTATAAAACAAAAAATATATACGTGTATGTGTGCGCCCCGCCCGTCTAGTATAAATTATTGGACCTAAACTACTGAACGGATAAGTGTGCCCAAAGAACTGAACGGATTTGCATACAATTTAGGTTAGGATTAATGAGGATTCGATTTTTAGGGTTGCCACCATAAACACTTATTTTTTGCACAAAAATGGTTTTAACGATTTTGAGGAAACTCTGTATTACCATGTATTACTTTATATGGTCTACAACAATAACACGCAATTGTTCATTATTCCAGGAAAAATCGTAATAAGCTAATTCTCAAACCCAGGTTGCTTTTTACTTTTTCTCAAAAAACTATTTTAATGAAACTTTAGGAATAACTAGGACTTAATAATTCTTAATACCAGGAAAAAAACATTATAAATTTTTCATTAAGTTTTCTTTATAATCTTACGAAGTAAACGTTATGTTTTTTGTTGATTTCTGTATGCCCGACTAAGCCTGAAAATGAGAGCTTCGCGAGAAAGTACGCGCACAGCGTGGCTTTTCAACTTATTTATTTTAGCTAGGTAGCTAGGTATATCGTAAGAATAGTAATACATACAAACGTCAAACTTTAAAAGTAAAACAACAAATATACACAAACTTAAAACAGCAAATTGTTATGAAATCGGCTACATATTAGTGTAACTCGTACAAAAGATACCAAAACGAATAAAAACAATTTTTTTTTGCTGTCAATCTCGTTGATGTCTATTATATTAAAACGAATGTCATGACCTTTAATACTAACACTAATGGTTCCATGTTTTATTTACTAATATTATAAAGAGATAAAGTTTGTATGTAGGAGGTTATCTTCGAAACTACTCATCCAATTAAAAAAATCTTTCACCGATAGTTACAATGGAATATCAAGATAGACATAGGCTAAAAATCCGCTCACTCTCGAGATCCACGGGGGCGAAGCCGCGGACAACAGTTAGTATTAAATAAAGGAAAAATAATTATAATAATAACTAGCTTTTGCCCGCGGCATCGCTCGCGTGGACATAGTTTTATGACTGACTTTGAGGGTGAGTGGAGGGTGGTGGACATGTCTTTTCTCCAGATCCCTATCTCAGAACGGGCTATTCTGATAAGCAAATTAATGTATGTCACTTCCCACCGCCTCAACGAATTCTATTTAAAAAATCACTTCAATCCGTTGCTCCTTTGCGACGCCGACGTGTGCGGGTGTGGAAATGAGTTTTCCCCAGATCCCTTGGGAACTAGTCAGAATATGTTAATTAGTAAATTATGTCATTTCCCACCCCCTCAAAAAATCCCAACAATCCATTAAACAATCCGTTAAAGAAATTAACCAAAAAAAAACGGTAAAGGCGAGTAAGAAGCGTGCACAAAGGGTTCCATACCATCATACTAGATGGCGCTAGTTTCTTCACGTTTAAAAATTTTTAGTATTTTTTTTGTTATAGCAGCAACAGAAATACATCATCTGTGAAAATTTCAACTGTCTAGCTATAACGGTTAATGAAATACAGCCTGGTGACAAACGGACGGACGGACAACGAAGTCTTAGTATGTAATAGGGGTCCCGTTTTTACTATTTGGGTACGGAACCCTTAAAAGTATTTTTTCAGTGCCCTCAGGAACTGCATCGGACTAAGCTATTTTCACGGGATAAAACGTAGCCTGTGTCCTTCCTTGTGACACAGGCAGGTAGCCAAATTCCATCACGATTGTTCAAGGTGTTGAAGCGTGAAATGGTAACAAACAAGCAGCAAACACATTATTAATATGAAAATAATGGCTCTTATAGTCCTTGAGAAAACCGCCTGACATACCGATGGATAGACAGACAGACAGATGAACATGGCAATACTATAAAAGTTCCTAGTTTGAATACAGTAACTACTTTAAAAAATGGAGTAAATTTTTTTTAAAAAAAATATAGGGGTACCCATACGTATAAGTTTCTATACTTACGCACTATGAAGAAACAGCATTATTATGAAGAAAAAAAACGAATATACCTCGAAATGAAATAGTATTCCATTGCTAAACCAAAAATGTTTAAAATAAAACCTAACCATAAGAAAATTGAAAAGAAAGCCATTAATTATAAACACTTCATCGAGCGATGTGAGATCCTATCAGAAATGTGCCTTCTTACTGGTCCGTAGATAAAAAAATAATTTCACGCGAATCAGGAAGCATCTGTCGTCACCTGCCGGTTAACCCTATGATAACTCTCCACAGTTGATTCTTGGGTCTTATTGACCCGGAGCGGATATCAAAGGGTTCTATTGTCTGTTCATAACAGTTATATTACGGTCTTGGACCAGGTGCAGGGTCTCAAGGGCCGCATCTTCCGCGTTCTCACGATATGGTGCCGGATTTTGCGATTTTGACGACAGAAGGGTTAAAATGCGAATCAAAAGGAAATGAACAGTTAGGTATAACTTTTTTTTGTTTGAGGATGGGGAAATTGATTAGTTCATTTAAGGCGGTAATATTACAGATTTTCGTTATTTTTGACGTCAATTACTCCTAAACGTTAGAAAACCCAAGGTTGAAAAAACACCCTTATTGTTGATGATATTCCTTAAAGTCAAAAGCTATTAGAACACGATTGAGCAAAAAATCCCAAAGATAGGTCTACACCGTTACTTTTAACTCTAGTTATGTATGACTAATTTTATATGATAATACCAAGTGAGCATGTAATGTTATTATTTTTTATACTTTCATTGTAACTTTTGATTAAAACGAAAAACCATTGAACAAGTGTGGTAATTTTCTTTACTCTTTACACGTAAAGAATAAGACAGAGACAACTGTTCCAATCAAAGCCTCGCCTTAACACATTAGATATCGAGTTGTCCGGCCTATTACAGTTCGTTCGGAGAATAAGCCGCAGTACACCCGAACAGAGTTCTGGAAATGTGTTGAAGGATAAAACAATAAAAAAAAAGAAATTAAATAGGTATCTTTTTATTTAGAATTTACCATTAATTTTAATCATTTTCACTGCTGGACAAAGTATCTTCAGAATCGTTGCCTACATTAATAATTATAGACTGAACAAGATTCGCGCGACCCTGTGCGGGTGTAACGTCAGCGGCGACGCAGCGGACCTTTGTCGGTATACCTACCGTTTGAAGTGAGCCGGCAGCGCTAGCTGCATTTATCAAATGTGCGGCTAATTGAGCGAACTAACTTTACACCTATGCCTTGACACCTGATATCACGTGACTTTTTTTAACAAATTTCCATGCAAGCCACAGCGTAATGGCACAGTACAATAAAGAGTACTAACGTGTAATGCCATGTATTGCTTTGGTAATAATCATTTTGTTAATAAAGTAAAATACCTACTATAGTCCCAATTAGTCAACCATATAATTATTTTAAAAAAAACAGCCAAGTGCGAGTTGGACTAGCACTCTGAGGGTTCCGTACCACCACACCTCTCCACACAACTACATAGTATGTACAATAAGCGAAAGCGACAAAAATAAGTTTTTTTTTGTCATTCAGTTCGGACTCTGATTCGGATTTTTATTATTTGTTGTTTTACTTTAGTATTAGTACTATAATAACACGCTTGTATGTATTACCGTTTTTTACGATAGAGCTAAATCAAAAATACTTCCAAATACCTATAGGAAAATAGGTTTTTATTGTGGAAACCTCCGTTATTTTTTCACGTTTTCCACTTTTTTGTATTTGTTGTTATAACGGCAACAGAAATACATATTCTGTGAAAATTTCAACTGTGTACCTTTTACGGTTCATGAAATTCAGCCCGCTGACAGACGGACCGACAGACAGCGGAGGCTTAGCAATAGGGTCCCGTTGGTCACCCGTTGGGTCTAAGGAACCCTTAAAATTAACGGCATTTTATCTCCGTTTCTCAAAGTTTGGCAAAAAGTCTATTATGTATTATTGTTAAGTTCAGTTAGGTTAGAGAGCGTCGGTGGTGTAATGGCAAGTACCGCTACCTCCTTCCGGGAGGTCGTGGTTCGATCCTGCCACATAAAATAATAATAAAATAATAACCAATGTCTTTCGAATTTTTTCGAAGAATTTCGATTACATATGTACGCTTATCCGACGCTCTTATACGATAATACATCGTGAGGAAACCTGCATACGCCTGCGAAGAAACTCAAGGGTTGTGTGTGCAGTCGACCAACCCGCACTGGGCCCGCGTGGGCGACTAAGGCCCGATCGCCCTAATTCAGGGTAGGTTGGAGCCCCTCGGTGGGAATGTACTCGTATATGAGCTGATGTAAAAAGTTCCATGAAGATAGAAGGTGGACTAGAGCTATAACAGAGTGGCAACCAAGACTAGGGTGAAGAACAGTCCCAGGTGACTTCGTTACCAGTTCCGGTTGATGCTAATGTGCTAATGCTAAGTGAGACTGGTGAGGGACCGAGACAAATGGCGTACAAAAAAAGAGGCCTATATCCAGCGGTGGGCTAGTGTGGGCTGATTATAATGCGTACCACTAAAGATGAGACTTGAAAGACTACGTAAAACATTCAAAAGACAAAGTAAGAAGTTTACGAAATAGTTATCTATAATACCTATATAATGTTGTGTGTGAAGTCGACCAACCCGCACTGGGCCCGCGTGGTCGACTAAGACTCGATCGCCCTAATTTAGGGTAGGCTCTAGCCCCTCGGCGGGGACGTATATGAGCTGATATGATATATAAATATCCATTGCTTCTTTTGACATAATATACCATCTGCCTACTTTGTCTTGTTTTACGTGGTGTTTCAAGTCTCATCTTAAGTGGCACGCACTATACATATATAGATGAGTTCCTATACTTTTATTGAAGAATTTATAAGTTATGACGACATTAGTCTAGGTTTTAGAAAATAATATAGGTATCGCATTCGAGACTTTTACAGATACTATACTGGGTGATAAAAAATGTCTGGCAATATTTTAACTGCGACAACTAACTTTCCTCATGGAACCCAGGCAATTTACAAAAAAACAGACTTCCCATTCAAAGATGGCAATCAGCTGATCGATTTTTATTTATCCGTAATTGATAAGCCCTTTGCATTATCTCACCTGATGGTACTTAAGTGACGATGATGCCGAAGATGGAAGTAGGCTTACCAAGATTCCCCAACACAATGGGATTTTTGTTCTAAAAATTACTAGTTAAAATATGCCAGTAATTTTTTTCATCATCATCACATCAGCCGAAAAACGTCCTGTAATTTTTTCATCACACTGTATATAAAAGTGTTAATAAATTAAAGCACCTATGAATAAAATATATAAAAGTGATGATAAATAAAAGCACCTATTAATAAAAGTATGGCAGAATACCTACTGATATCAAAAAATGTGAGCCAAAGGATCGAAGAACAAGTACCAATATACAGATGTAACAAAATGGATGTAGGACCCGTTAACTTGGGGGTTTTACTCATCATACAACTTTCCCCAAGGAACCCATAGCAATTCTCAAAAAAAAAATTGGACCATACAAAAATGCACAAAACTGGTCGATTTGTATCAAGAATTTTTTATTTTGCGATTTCAGCAAACTCATAGGACAAAAGTTGTTCAGTATGATGAGTAGAGGCCGCAGATAACGGGACCTACACAAATTTTGTTACACCCTGTATACCTAAGAAAAAAAAGTAAGTACCTGCCTACTTACACCATTAGATGGATAATTCTATAATTACCTTAAGTATTAAACACTTTAGCAACTAAACATAATATAACAGGGTACCTTACACATTTACCCACATAGCGAGTAACACGATACGGAACCAAGTTGTTTGCGAACCCCCAAAAATGCTATTTGCCGGCGGAATCCTGCGACCAGTGGCGGTGTCACGTTCCAGCCACCGCAGACGCAGCCCGAATGAGGCTAAATGCTTGTTTGAACGGCGAAAACCTATATCTGGAGGCGACATTTAGAATTGGTAGGTTAATGGTATGAAGCATGATGGAAGAGTTTGTCTGGAGACTGTATCGTTATACAGGATGTTACAGAATTATAGCTGTAAACTTGGGCTTCTACTCACCATAATGAATAACTTTTTCCAAGATTTTTTGACTTTTTATAGAAAAGGATCAGCTGATTGATTAGCCAATTGCAAACATTTTAGAATTGTGAATTAGATCAAAGTCTCACGTTTAGTTCGGCGACAAGCTCAAAAAAATTACGGCATAAAAAACTTGTATTTAATTTCGAGAGCTTCGTACGGCTAAACTATAGCAGATAGAAAAGTAAGGGTATAGTATTTAAATTTTAAATGCAAATAAAAAAACCTACTTTTTGTATGGTAAAAGAATCCAAATTCCCATCAAAGTTACTGATTGCACAGCAAAATACTTACCTCAAAATATAATTATCATCATCATCATCATATCAGCCGACGGACGTCCACTGCTGGACACAGGCCTCCGCCAAGGATTTCCACGACGACCGTTTCTGCGCTACCCGCATACAGCGGCTTCCCGCGACCTTCACCAGGTCACCGGTCCACCGAGTGGGAGGCCTGCCTACGCTATGTTTTCCGGTACGCGGTCGCCACTCTAGAACTTTACTGCCCCAACGGCCATCTGTACCATGAGCTATGTGCCCCGCCCACTGCCAATTTAGTTTAGCAATTCTGAGAGCTGTGTCGGTTACTTTGGTTCTCCTACGGATATCTTCGTTTCTGATTCGATTACGAAACTCCGAGCATATTAGCACGCTCCAGTACCCTTTGGGTGACCTTGAGCCTTCTCTTTAAGTTCTCGAGTGGCGACCACACACCGGAAAGCGTAGTGTAGGCAGGCCTCCCACTCGGTGGACCGATGACCTGGTGAAGGTTGCGGGAAGCCGCTGGATGCGGGCAGCGCAGAACCGGTCGTCGTGGAGATCCTTGGGGGAGGCCTATGTTCAGCAGTGGACTTCCTTCGGCTGATATGATGAGCCTTCTTATGAGGCCCATAGTAAGCGACCAAGTTTCAGTTCCGTATGTCATCACTGGCAACGCACACTGGTCGAAGACCTTGGTCTTAAGAAACTGCTGTATCTGGGACGTGAAGATATTGCGAACCTTTCCGAACGCTGTCAGTCGAGTTGGGTTCGACTATTGATCTCTTTCTTGAAGTTAGACCTGCCTAACTGGACTGTTTGTCCCAGGTACACATATTCGGCAACATCTTTGAGTTTAGAGCCTCCGGCCTTCAGAGTAGTAGGTGCGACACGGACATTTGACATAAATTTCGTCTTGTCCATGTTCATTCTAATACCTACTTGTTGAGAGGCTCTCCTGCCTAGGTAGTCCATAGTCTCAGCCATGACCACGATATCGTCAGCGAATCGAAGGTGGGTGATGTACTCGGCGTTGATGTTGATGCCGAGTCCACCCCAGTCCAAAAGCTTAAAAACATCTTCCAGGTCAGCGGTGAACAGTTTCGGAGATATTACGTCTCCCTGTTTCACCCCTCGCTGCAGACGAATAGGTTCCAAGTTTTGATCCTGGAGGCGAACTGACATGGTGGCGTTTTAATAAAAACACTTCAGTACCTCGATATATCAATAGTCAATTTGCCACCGCTGGAGAGACTGTAACACAGCCCAAGTTTCGACCGAATCAAATGCTTTCTCATAGTCCACGGAAGCTAAGAATAGTGGCTGATTGTACTTTTAGGTCTTAGCGCATAACCCATCTATGGTAACAAATCTCTGGTTAAAATAACACTACAAGATAAACAAAACAGTAGGTAGAATGGGAAACAAAAACTCATCCTTACTAATATTATAAATGTGAAAATGTGTTTGTTTGTTTGTTACCTTTTCACGCTTCAACTATTTATCCCGGTTACTTTTTATCCCGTGAAAATAGCATAGTCTGATGCAGCTCTTGACGGAACTGAAAATATTTTTTTTTTGGTTAGTTTCTTTAACATTGCAACGGAACAATAGATTGCTGTGATTTTTGGCACAGAGATGGCTGAGGGGGTGGCAAATGACATAATTTACTAATTAGCATATCCTGACATGGTTCCCGAGGGATCTGGGGAAAACTCATTTCCGCGCTCGCGCACGTCAGCGTCGCAACAGAGCTACGGACTGAAGTATTTTTTGTATAAATTGGTTGAGGGGGTAGGAAGTGACATAAACTTCTAATCAGAATAGTCCGATATCGCTCTTGAGGGATCTGAGGAAAACTCATGTCCGCAAAAGACAGTCATAAAAACGATGTCTACGCGGGTGAAGCCGCGGGCAAAAGCTAGTAAGAAATAAACTTAATGTTAAACTACGTATATATACAACCTATAAGTAATTTTCTTGCGTTAAGCGTTTACAGTGATTGCGTTTAATTGATACGTACCTACCTGGTAATCTAAGTTTTAATATATCTGATATAAGCTTAACATTAAAATTCATTAAGTATTATATTTGCAAATGGAGAAACAGCTTATAAGTGTAAATAAAGAAAATGTAAGTGTCGAAAAAAAATTGCCATAAAATTGGTTGATCCTAACATAGCAGAGGGGAACGAAACTCATAAAGTTTAGATGAACCTCAACCATAAAAAAGCGAGCCGGCACAAACCGAAAAACTACAAAAAGTCCGCATAGACACTCGTATCTACAAATAGGAAGCCATATTTTCCAGAGATCTCCTCCCCGGTATCGGTGCGTCCGAAAAAATTGTAGATAATCTTACTTTTTCCTAACGCCCTTTGGCCTTATAAGCCTACCGATTTAAACAGACCTCTGACGGTTAACTTATAGTACTAAAATAGGGGTTACAATAACATGGTTGGTAGCCGTGGGGGCGTAGCAAGGGAGAAACGGCTGCAAATCATTACTGACAGTTGACCAAACGGGGAATCGCACCCTAAAATATGTATGAGGCTTGGAAGCCTGTTATGGTGTCCGAATGCTGATAAGCCAAGTATTGGGGCCGAGAGATTGGAAGCCAATACCGAGGGTGGAATCATTCGAATGTGTCGCAAGAAACTTTTCCCTGATGTGAAAGGAATATTTTTTATTGACAGCATTTGGTAATAGGGTTGCCAAGCGTCCTGTTTTCCCAGGACGTGTCCTGCTTTTTGGGGTGTCCTGGATGGTTTTGGGTGAATTGTCTAATTGAAAATCGAGTATATCTATACCCAGTAGAAGTGCGATAGACATTGAAGAGATACAAAAAAAAGCCAAACACAAAATGACAGTCTTAGACAGGGACTTCTAAAGCCTTGGACACTTTCTCAAAGAAATTGTCGATAAATTAGAAACACTACCTAGCCGAAGAGACTGCAACTTAATTTTGCTATTAGTTGAGTTTAATTGATCCTATATTCATTGCGTAATTGCTATTAATTATTGTTCTTATATTGTGTCCTGTTTTTAAACAGAAATGTACTGGTATTCCGAATTTGGGGACGGCAACCCTAATTTGGTATGATAAATTTTTTGGAGATAAGTTTTGCTTCTTATTTAGGCAACTGTATTTTATCTGCACACAAAGACGAGACTTGCGAGAGGGTTAAAAGTTAATACCATTTATATTTTAAGAGAACCTCGATCGTGGGAAAGATACTTTAAAAAATGTATAAATCAAAACAAATATCGGTCTCCACAACGATCATTGTTGCAGTAACAAAGTATCTAAATCCCCTTAAATCCGAGAAATGGGATTTTGAAAAAAAAAACGTCACTCGTTGACTCTGACAAAACACAATGGCTCGGGAGCGGCAAAAAATCAGTTCAAAGCTCCGAAGTGTCGGTAGCGATGTAAGCTACCAAAATACAAAATACAGTGGGATTGTGCGATTTTTTTTAACTTTACCCTTTTTGAAAATACGTTTCAGATATTTTACTTCTATGTTTTCTAAAGACTAAGTCAGTACTACGTAATGGTACCTAATTTTACAAAAACATTCATTTTAATGTTTTCTAAATTCCTACTAAGGTTGGTTGGTATGAGGTAAAACTTAAAGGTACTTCAATCATAAATTAACTCCATCTAAACAGTAATCAATACATAATGGAGCGTCGGTGGCGTAATGGCAAGGGCCGCTACCTCCTGTCCGGGAGGTCGTGGTTCGATCCTGCCACGTATCAATGTGTTTTCGATTTTTGATTTCTTAAGTAGTTTATCCGACGCTCTTATACGGTGAAGGAAAAACATCGTGAGGAAACCTGCATACGCCTGCGGAGAAACTCGAAGGTTGTGTGTGAAGT
Source organism: Coleophora flavipennella (assembly GCA_947284805.1). Lineage (NCBI taxonomy): Eukaryota > Metazoa > Arthropoda > Insecta > Lepidoptera > Coleophoridae > Coleophora > Coleophora flavipennella. The sequence goes on from OX369286.1 coordinate 10,865,306, forward strand.
CGATCAACTCGCACTGGGCCCGCATGGTCGACTAATTTAGGCCCAATTGCCCTAATTTAGGGTAGGCTCGAGCCCCTCGGTGGGGACGTATATGAGCTGATGTGGTGAAACAATGTAACAAATTAGTCAATTAATTGATTTTTGTTCAAATTAATACATATAGCGACTTGTTATGATTTATTAATGAACTACATTGAAATAAATCATTTGCAATATTTTTTCTTTTTACATTTCATTCCAAAATATTTTTTTGTTCTTAAATAAGTTGAAAATTCCCACTAAAGCTGACTGTGCAATAAATAACATCATCATTAACAGTTAACAAAATAAACTCTCCAAAATGCCAAAATACGAAAACCCTATCTTTTACCGAAACGTACGAAAAAAGGGCAACAAATGACCCCTTATTTCCGGCAACCTATACAAATATAATTAGTGTTGGATGAAATACAATGTCTCTTAATATTTTTTACCCCAAAACACGTCGATTTAACCCCAATCCCGCGTTTGATATTTTTTTTGCGTCAATTGGCAAAATCACAATGTTTTATGGTGTCGAGAGCCGATCGCTGTGAAATTTTCGAGAGTTCTCATGACCCCAAACGACCTGCAAGTTAATAGCAGTTTAGATATCTGTAAAAATAACACAACAAGATAAACAAACATTATCCTTATATAGAAATTTTATTGGACATACTAAATTTTAATCGCCTCCGTGGCGTAATCGTTAGTCTATTCGCTTCACACCAGGAGGTCGCTGATTCGATTCCCGGCGGGGTCAACTTTGTAAGACTCGGTTTGGTTGGTGGTAGGGCATTTTCTAAGCCCGCCTGGCTAGCTACAGCTACCAGCATCTTATCCAAGTCTTGCCGCCAAACATAAGTGTTAACATCATTGATGTGTTCCGGCATGAAGATAAGATAGCCAGATCCCTATTGCGTTGGGGAATCTTGGTAAGCCCGCTTCCATCTTCGGTATCATCGTTACTTACCATCAGGTGAGATGATGCCATAGCACAGATTACTAATTAGTTACGCCATAGGCTTATCAATTATGGAATAAAAAAAAACTGTTTCATTTTTACTTCATCATTATCATATCAACAGAAGGGCGTCCACTGCTGGACATGTGCCTCCCCCAAGGATTTCCACGACGACCGGTTTTGCGCTGCCCGCATCCAGCAGCTTCCCGCGACTTTCACCAAGGATTTCCACGATGACCGGTTCTGCGCTGCCCGCATCCAGCGGCTTCCCGCGACCTTCACCAGTCCATCGGTCCATCGGTGGGACGCCTGCCTACGCCACGTTTTCCGGTCATTCTTACTTATATTTACTTTATTCTACTTTTTAAATTATTTTTAATTTTAATTTTGTCATGAATTGAATGACATAAATTTTCTTAATGTTTATCTTGCATGTCATATTTGTATTGTTCGTATATGTTAATATTTGTATTTTAATTATTATTATGTATTTCAAACACAATATACCTACATTGTTTATGAATAAATGAATTTGAATACTTATTATTGATATTTTTAAAATCTACAATTGAAAAGAAATTTTGAAATTCAATAACTTTCGCTTGATCGTATACTTACACTACTATGTATATAACCCCTTTATAACCCACAGTACCGACTTAATCATATCGCCCAGCGAGTTTTATCATTTTATTAATTTGAATGTAGCGATTTTTGCGTACCTGATCTATAACAATAGGGTAAGTTCGCTGTTTCGCCAATCCACCATTGAATTTTTGCATAGGGTTGCATTTGTGTTTGAATATTATTAAAGCTGGTATTACTATGCGGCAGATGTGCTTGGTATCCTGTGCCACTATACTATTTAAAAAATTAAACGAGCACCGGTTTTCACAGTTAAGCAGTTTGTAACTGGAAATACGTTTTTGATTTGTGGAAGTTTTTTTTAAAGTCTTAGAAATTCTAAAAAGATCTGTGTCGAGCAGACAGCTATAGGTCATACGTTGCTCCCTTATGAAAGATAATTAGCACACGTTTTGTCTGTGTTTTTTTTTTACCTAGGTACCTACTTACAACATTTTTTATATAGTTTACTTGATAGAAGTTTGTAAGTAATTTGTGTATGCATGATAGGGTTAATCAATCAATCATAATATATGTTTTACTCTACAATAAAAAAAATGTAAAGAATAGTACAGAATACACAGTAAAAATTTAAATTGTACAAGCTTATAATTGCCTCTGTGGCGTAATGGTTAGTCCATTCGCTTCACACCAGGAGGTCGCGGGTTCGATTTCTGATGGGGTCAACTCGTAAGACTCGGTTGGGTTAGTGATAGGGCATTTTCAAAATGATCTGCCGCCTGGCTAGCTACCGCCATCCTATCTTAGTCTTGCCGCCAAACATCAGTGTTAACAACATTGATGTGTTCCGGCTTGAAGATAAGATAGCCAGATCTCCATTGCGTTGAGGAATCTTGGTAAGCCCGCTTTATGATGCCAAGGGCTTACCAATTGCGAACAAAAAAACGCTTCAGTATCGTTTGTTTCAAAATATAATCATTTTTCTAACAGTAAAATTATCACTACAATCTAAAAGCGAACAGTAAGACCTCTTTGCTTATCCGATGAAGAACAACAATCGCAATAAATTAGGCGAATAATTTGGAGTGCAGTAGTAAAGCACGCGTCAAGTGTATGGTCTTTACAATCTTATCTTTCGTCAGTTTTAAGCGTATGGTCTTTACAATCTTATCTTTCATCAGTTTTAAGAGCCCCTTGATGGCGTATGGTTTGATTTGATATCACACGTTCAGAAACGTGTATTCAGCTATATTTCGTGTATATTTTCACTACTTTGAAATTTCCGTTAAATTACCGACATACATATCATTAGTAATCGCCTCTGTGGCGTAATGGTAAAGTCAATTAGCTTCATATTAGGAAGTAGCGGGTTTTATTCTCGGCGAAGTTTAACTTTTTAAGACTCGGTTTGGTTGTTGGAAGGGAATTTTCTAAGCCCGCCTGGCTAGCTACCACTATCTTATCTAAGTCTTGCCGCCAAACATCAATGTTAACAGCATTGATGTGTTTAGGTTTGAAGATAAGATAGCCACAGTTCCCTATTGCGTTGGTATATCTTGGAAAGCCCGCTTTCATCTTCGGCATCATCGTCACTTACCATCAGGTGAGATGATGCCAAGGGCTTACCAATTATGAATAAAAAAAACTGGATTTATTTAAATGTTGACTTAAATCTTAGCCAATACGCTTGTTTTTAAATCACGAGAGATTTAAACTCCAATTCAAATATCGAACGTAATAACTGCAACGGTTTGTTATTTCTGAACTGATTTATGGCCAGCGACAAAGTTTGAAAAGCGAATGCATTTTTTTCTTAAAAATATTTGTGTTCAGAACGGGTGTTTTATTTGTGTCCAAAATTTCGCAAGGGTCGCGCAGACAACGGGATCGCGAAAAAGGGTTGTAACTATTACCAGCGCGTAAGTTAGTACCTTTTGTTCGGTAATGAATTATTGGGTTGGAACCTTTCAGGTACGTTAGTGGCATGTGAGGGTTAGTTTGGCGATATTGTGCAAGATGACAGTCGACAGTTTCACACGCGAAAGTGCTGTCAGGTAGAGCTAGCGCTCCCAAAGTTTTTGAAACATTTACAGTCAGGACAAAGTATATATATTAGTACTAACATACAGTATGGACACTCCCTGCTGCTCTCTAGATTGCGACCTCACCCCCTCGTCACCCAGATTGATACAGATTGGTTACAGTTTGGTTCCGTCATTCCTTTTTTGAAATGTCATTTCTGGCCCGTTGTATGAAGTTTCCAGGGTGTGGTTAGGATATGGCTTACAGAATCGCTAAACTTAAGTGAGAGTGGCAGGCGCGTACATAGCTCGTAGAATAGATAGCCATTGAGGTAGTAAAGTTCCCAAGTGGCAACCACGTGTGAAATTGTGGCGTAGTCTCCCACTCGGTGGACCGAAGAACTGGTAAAGGTCGCAGGAAGCAGCTCGATGCGGCCTGTGCAGGACCGGTCGTGGTTGAAATTCCTGGAAGGGCCTTCCTCCAGCAGCGCAAGTCTTTGACTGATATGAAGATAATGATGATGAAGGTAACGCCTGTGTTAACTGATTAAATATCGAAAAAGAGAAGAGTAAATTGGATGTTTCTATAATTAAAATACAGAAAAAAATTTGAAAAACATACAGGCACAGTAATTACAATACAGCGGCTTACAGTAGCGCAACGAATGTAATTACGCAGAGCAATGGAAGGGTACTTGCGGGGCACAGCGGGGCTTACTACAGCCACTAGTAGGCACGTTAGTACTAATATATATACTTTGCTACAGGCTAGTATGGGCTAGTACCTACGCCGGAGGCGCATTGTGCGACATCAAAGACGTTGCGCTACTATAAGCCATATCGTAATACTGTGATACAGGTATGTACAGGCAACTTATGTCGTGATTTCTAAACATGAATCTTACGAAACATCAATCAGTTTGTTTAATAACTTTAAATTTAAAATTTAACGTAAACACGACTGCATGAAATCATTACCCCTATTTTTTGGCCAGTCGAGTAAAAGTATCCTATGTCACTCACGGGATCAAGACCAATCTAAAGATATCTCGTACTGTAAAATCTATCAAGCTGTTTAGAAGATATCGTGGAATAAATAAACATACATACATACATTATAGACCTGAAAACAATACACTCCCTTTTTGAGGGCAGTTGTGTAAAATTAAAAGTCCTGTCTCACTCGCTCACTGACTGACACATCAACACTCAGCCCAAACCCTTAGACCTACAAAGCTGAAATTTTGCACAGGTTTACTTTATGATGTAGAAAAGAAATAAGGATTTCTCTAAATTCTTACGGGATAGGAAATTAAGCGAAAACTAAGTCGAAGGCATCCAATATCCTTACTAATATTATAAATGTGAAAATGTGTTTGTTCGTTTGTTACCTTTTTACGCTCCAACGCCTTGACCAATATTAATGAAATATCACGAGGAAGGACATAGGCTACTTTTTATCCCGTGAAAATAGCATAGCCCGATGCAATTCCTGAGGGAACTGAAACATACTCTGTTTTGATTAATTTCTTTAACATCGCAACGGAACAATGGATTGTGTGATTTTTTGCACAGAGATGGTTGAGGGGATGGGAAATGATATGATTTACTAATGAGCATATCCTGACATAGTTCCCGAGGGATCTGGAGAAAATTCATGTCTACGCTCGCGAGCCGCTTACGGCTCGCTCACCGCGCACCCTCTAAGACAGTCATAAAAACGATGTCCACGCGGGCGAAGCCGCAGTGCATAATACACACTAGGTAATAGTAGGAAAACGTCACATACCTACGACCAAAAATTCACGGAATTTGGTAACGTTATTGAAGAAAAACTATATAAAAAAACATAATGTCGTTAGTAAGAGGTTCCTTCTTGTAGCTCGTTATTTTCCTCAATAAAGCTCTTTACGTATTGAGGAGAACATGCTCTCTTATAAATAATCAAAAGAATACTAACCACGCGTGCAACCTAACCGTAACCCGAGACCCGTCTTAGACCTCTTTTGTTCGCTCTTAACCCCTTTGAAAATAATTAAACTTTTTGTCAGTTAACCCTTTAACGCGTTTCTTAAGCTCAGCTACCTGACCCCGTGGGGTCCCGTACCACACCTCTGTTCGATTCATTCCTTATTTGAACCGTAACGGGAGAGAGCGTCTGCGCATTGCGCAAATCAATCGATGGGTGTTCGATTATTGATGTTGATTTTCAAATGTGGAAGATGAAATAAAAGTTAGGTTATATGTGTTTGGTGGTGTGTTGTAGTGATGTGATTAATTATTATCTGGTAAGTAACGTATTCTTATTTAATTATAATTATTACGTATACAGTCAAGGAATTTAATTCCCTTCCCATATCGTTGAAATGTCGTTAGACATTCGCAATGCATTACGGTCGAAAATTCTATTCAGTAATAGTATTGAAATGTCAGTCATAGTATTATTTGTCACTTAAAATTACTAATAACCTCTTTGCGAAAAGTTATCATTTGTTTTTCTATGTGTCAGTGTCAATCGAAAATAGCTCTTATGGTGACAGATTGCTATACGATGTTGAACCTTAGGTAGGTTGGAAAATAAATTCCTTGAGTACCTAACTGTTATTTACGTTGATCATCATCATCATCATATCAGCCGAAAAACGTTCACTGCTGGACAAAGGCCTCCTCAAAGGATTTTTACGATAACCGGATTTTCGTTCAAACAATATTAATAATTAGTGAAGGTAGCAAGATTTGTGTTAAAAAGTGCGAAAAGACAAGATTATTTTCAGAAAAAAAATCTTCGCAGCTCTGCAAAAATGAAAATGGACACTTCCGCGAAAATTGCTTGAATAACCCTACAGCCTAATTTTATTCATATCCTAATAAAAATAACAAACATAGGATAGTGGCAGAGCGTTTTCGCGAGACAACGATAAAAGCAGCCGGACTCGTCAAAATACGAATGTCCTTACCCGGTATCTACGGAGGATGATACGCTGTTATTTCCAACATATTCCAATATATTATTTTTTATTGCCTCCCCCCTCAAGGCGGGGTGGGAGGGGGAGAGTCGCGTCATGCGTGATATTTGATATAAAGTCGGAACTCAACTTCGTTATGTGATATTCTTTTTTCAAAGGACAATGGTTTGGCTGAGACGGCAACATATTATTGGAGATAGCAGATATTTTTCTTTCTTGGGAAACTCGAATGGTTCCAATTATTTGCGACATGGAAATATTTTGCGTTAGTTTGTCAGCTTTGCTTAGGAAAAAAGAAACCTATAAGCACAGATATGTAGTAGGTAGTTACTTGAATATTTATTCCATTCTGTTACGGAATTTCTGGACAGCAAAAATTTGATATTTCATTACACTCATTTGTTAAGTTTACGAGTATAGACCATGGACTGTATGGCTGAGCTTGGCGATCCACATATTGTTCCCAGCCCATAAGTAAATAAAGTTCTCTGATTCTTGCGTCCCTAAATATATATAAGGCAAACCTGACTGACTCATCTATCAACGCACAGCCGAAACCACTGAACGGATTTCGCTGAAATTTAAAATACAAACAGTTATGGGGACGTAGGTAACCGCTAAGAAAGGATTTCGGGAAATTCCCACGGGAACGACAAAAAACGGGATCTGCGCGGGCGAAGTCGCGGGCACCCACTAGTCTCCTATATGAACTTATAGAATACAATTAAAAATAACTTTACTTCAATAGGGTAGTTAAAATTACATTATTGTAATTTGGCAACAAATAAATTAGCAAGAATTTCATACCACGTAAGTACGTCGGCGTCGTTGCGTCTCCAATATATTTCATAAAAAGGAAAAGGTTAAAATTACGTAACTTCTAAAAATTAAAACTGACGGATAAAAATAGCAGGTTTACCGACCATGGCATGTGCAAGCACGACACAGGGGAGGGGTACATAGGGGGGCGGTCAGTTTCCCCCGGGGCGAGGAGGCGGTGGTCAGTCGCCCCATGTACGGGGATGGGGGCGTCACGTAGCCCCCGCTGTGTTCACAAGGGTTGACCGAGGGTCGCGAGATGCGTTCTGTGTGCAAAATGAAAAGAAACATAAGCATTTTTTTTTAATATGTATACAATATTAACTAAAAGGGATTTCTTAAAAATACTGATATACCTACCTAAAGCAGCTCAGCTCATATTCGTCCCCACCGTGGGGCCCGAGCCTACCCTGTATTAGGGCGATCAGGCCTTAGTCGACCACGCGGGCCAGTGCGGGTTGGTCGACTTCACACATAACCTTCGAGTTTCTTCGCAGGCGTGTGCAGGTTTCCTCACGATGTTTTCCTTCACCGTCAAAGCAATCGGTAAGTATGTACGTAAGTTTTAAAAACTCATGGGTACATTGGCCGTCCAGATTTGAACCTGGTACCTCTGGTTAAAAGGACCGAGTCGTTAGCGGTTGAGCCACCGACGCGATGGTACCTACCTAAAATTAAGTGGAAAATATGTTACTATTTACGCAAATTTAAAAAAGGTTTTATCTTAACAAGCAATAATGCAACTCTTAAAATCTCCTTGTCTATACAAAAATAGAATATTCATGTAATTATTTTTTAACTTTAGAATTAGATTAACCTATGTGAGTAAGTCGTATGGAGCGTCGGTGGCTTAAGGGCAAGGGCCGCTACCTCCTGTGCGGAGGTCGTGGTTCGATCCTGCCACGTACCAATTTGTTTTCGAATTTCGATTTCATATGTACGTTTCTCCGACGCTCTTATACGGTGAAGGAAAACATCGTGAGGAAACCTGCACACGCCTGTGAAGAAACTCGAAGTTTGTGTGTGAAGTCGACCATCCCGCACTGGGCCCGCGTGGTCGACTAAGGCCCGATCGCCCTAATTCAAGGAAGCTCGAGCCTACCGTTTATGAGCTGAGCTACTTTAGGTAGGTATATCAGTATTTTTAACATATCCCTTTTAGTTAATGTTGTATACATATAACAAAATTTTAATTCCTCGGTGGAGACGTATATGAGATGATGTAATGTGATTAAGTGTACAAACACTACCTAATTAATTTGCAAAACTCTGTCCACCATTTTTCCATACTCATTGCGACCCCTATTTTAAACCACACACACATACTGGCAGCCGCCATAAAGACGGGGTGGGGGTGGACGGCTACAAATGTCGCGGTCAGCTCCCCCACCCACCGTCTCCTGGTTCACCCCCTGTACCTTGGAGCTACAATGTAGTAGCGGCTTCAGATTTAATTACTGGACAATGTTAGGCATTAGAATTAGTTGCATAGGAAATAAGAGGTCTAAATTAAAGCAACCTTGTATAACACTTTAAATTTTTATTGATTATTCATTATGACAAATTGAAAGCGGGGCTTGACGTGATTTTATAGAAAGTAAGTTGTTTTTACCTCAACGTTTCGACTATGGTTCGATAGCCGTGGTCGTGAGCAGACTGAAGCCTTAAAGCGACCTGTCCTTCCTATAGGGTTAGTATCAAGGAAAGTTTTAACCGAATAACTAATAGAGATAGGTACCTAATGCATGTGAACATTATTTCATGTAGACTGAGATGGAAATATAAAAAAAATGGGTGCTAACTAAATCAAATTATACCAAACACATTTATGATGATGAAATAACAAAGCAGATAATTAAAAATTAAAGACACAATTGCATAAAAACTTAACCCCTCCTTTTTGGCCCGTCGGGTAAAAATGTATCCTATGTCACTCACGGGATCAAGGCAAATCTAACGACACCGCGCACTCCAAAATACATCAAGCCGCTTAGGCTACAGAGCGTGCCAAAGAAACAAATAACCTAGTTTTTGGCCAGTCAGGTAAAAATGTATCCTATGTCACTCACGGGATCAAGACAGATCTAATGCCACCTCGCACTCCAAAATACATCAAGCCGCTTAGGCTACAGAGCGTGCCAAAGAAACAAATAACCTAGGTTTGGCCAGTCGGGTAAAAATGTATCCTATGTCACTCACGGGATCAAGACAGATCTAATGCCACCTCGCACTCCAAAATACATCAAGCCGCTTAGGCTACAGAGCGTGCCAAAGAAACAAATAACCTAGGTTTGGCCAGTCGGGTAAAAATGTATCCTATGTCACTCACGGGTTCAAGACAAATCTAACGGCATCTCGCACTCCAAAATCCATCAAGCCGTATAGGATAAAGAGCGTGCCAAAGAAACAAATCACCTAGGTTTTGGCCAGTCGGGTAAAAATGTATCCTATGTCACTCACGGGATCAAGACAAATCTAACGGCATCTCGCACTCCAAAATCCATCAAGCCGTGTAGGATAAAGAGCGTGCCAAAGAAACAAATCACCTAGGTTTTGGCCAGTCGGGTAAAAATGTATCCTATGTCACTCACGGGATCAAGGCAAATCTAACGACACCGCGCACTCCAAAATACATCAAGCCGCTTAGGCTACAGAGCGTGCCAAAGAAACAAATAACCTAGTTTTTGGCCAGTCAGGTAAAAATGTATCCTATGTCACTCACGGGATCAAGACAGATCTAATGCCACCTCGCACTCCAAAATCCATCAAGCCGTATAGGATAAAGAGCGTGCCAAAGAAACAAATAACCTAGTTTTTGGCCAGTCGGGTAAAAATGTATCCTATGTCACTCACGGGTTCAAGACAGATCTAATGCCACCTCGCACTCCAAAATACATCAAGCCGCTTAGGCTACAGAGCGTGTCAAAGAAAAAAAATAACCTAGTTTTTGGCCAGTCGGGTAAAAAATTATCTAACGACTGAGATGGAAGATGGAAATAGGAAATAAAGTGTGCTAAAATAATATTGCATAAAACCTTAACCCTTTTTTTGGCCAGTCGGGTAAACATTTTACATATGTCACTCACGGGATCAACACCAATGCAACGGCACCTCGCACTCCAAAATCCATCAAGCCGTTTAGGATAGAGAGCGTGGCCAAAGTTTAAGAACCAAATAAATAAACATACATACATACATACACTCGAAAAACATAACCCTCCTTCTGGCGCAATAGGGGATCGGACTGCATCAAAAATAAAATCTGAAATATGATTTCCTAAATTGTTCTCCTCTTTTCCATCACGTCTTCAAATTTTAATTGTACCCATTTCACAAAATAAGTTCGTCAATGACGCTTAAAATCTATGACGTCACTTGTGGGTATTTCAAACACTTTTAGAACAAAATTTCGTTTTTGACAGATCATAAAAAGTAACTCAAATGACTAGCAGTCCGATCCCATATTGGGTAAAAAAAGTATATCATAACATAAAGATAACTTTTCCTTTGACTTCGCGATGTTTTTTGGTATGTACACGCCAAGATGAACTTTCGCATTACTTGAATCTTCCTATACGTTTATATGGCTTATCGTTACAGTCGATAAAACCCAGCAATTTCGAATATGGCAGGGGGAATCAATTAGAGCGGACTTACAATCCGAATTCCGAACTGGCCAAATGGCCAATAAAGGGAAATGGCCCGATGTAGGTACACTCAGACACGGGATTACCACGTCAACATTCCCTAATAAAGAAGTCGCAAGTGTATATAATAAAACGTTCCTGTTTTTAGTTTCCGAATGCTTGAAGATTTTATATGTAACTAGCTGTTTTTCACGGCATCGCCCGACTGTATTTAGTTTTTGTTAGAGTTGAGAAAAATGTTTTATTCTTATATGACTCAGTTTTTTTCGGTATTTACAATTTACCGGGAAAGAGGCTCGCGGGATTTCCATTTTTGTAAACCATTCTGGCGTACGCGTAACAACTCGCCAAAGTTTCATCGTAAGTCGTTTAGGACTTACACGAACACTGACAAACGCACACAAGTTTTTTTTTATATATAAAGATTATCTACTCAAAATCAAAAATTTTACTTAATTTCTTGTAGATGAAAAATTTAGATACTTAATGAAATTATAATTTATGCCACGTACCGTATTGCAAAGTCCCCACCACACGGAATTTGTACAGAGTGAAATTTATAGTTATTTATAATATAATTCAAGGATGTAAATAGGTAAATTTCCTTTTACACCCATGTATCATACTACGTTTTTCAATGTAATTGTAAGAAAACAGGTAAAATAAAAATGGAGTGTAACCGAAAAACAAAATACATGGGTACATATTATAAAGGTTTTGTCAACCAAAGTTCATTTTACGCGACTTGAGGCTCATTTTCGGAGTAATCTCACTTTATTTTTCCTACTCATTGACACATATAGGTATATTTTTTTACCAGTACATATATTAACTTTTCATTAATTAAATTTGTATTCACAACCAAAGCTACTCAATTCAATGTTACAAAAATTGCGCCTTATTTTAGGTAGGCACATATTATGCGTAAGTATTACCATAAAAAGATTAAAATATGGCTTGGGATAATGTCATAAGCATGAAACCGCCTACGCTCGCTCATTTACAGTTTTTTTTAGAAAAAAACAATTTTTTGCCAACTCCAAACCAACTATACGTTGAGTGACGCTTGTTCAATCAACGTTCGGCCTAATCATTCAATTAAATGTCGCAATTCAATCAACGGGCTAGCCTTTCAATCAAATGGCAGATTTAACCAGAAGGCTGCGACATATGTGCTGCTAATTTCCTTGACCAATAGATACCTACATACGAGGTATACTTTGTTAATCTAACTCCGTGTCTCACTGTGAGCACATTCGGATAAACATAGCCACCCAACATAATTTGACCTCTGGCTAGCTTCCCATTTTTCTATTTTCTAGGTGGGATGTTTCACGTCGAGGGTGGGGGTCAAGTTAGACTGGGGGACAGCAGCTAAGTTTACGACGCCATTAGTATATGTTTGCTGTTTGGCGGGTATTTTTGCTTATACTATTTATTGTAGGTAGTTAGGTACTGAGGTGAAAGTAATTTATTCGCATTCTTTTATTACATTCGTTCTTGAAACAAGGACATAGATGTAAGAGTCAACAGAAGTGTCTGTCTTTGGAACTAATGTACACAGTGCGCGTGGCACAGGGACAATAATGTACATGGTACATTTTTTCAACAGACTTCCGAAAAGGATGAGATTCTTAATTCAACTGCATGTGTTTTTTTGTATGTTTTTTACACGATATCTTCGTAGATTGTGAACCGATTTACAACTGTCACCATAAGATCTAAACTAACACTTATTAATTTTTTGCAAAGAGGTGATTCTTTTATTAATCTATAGGATATGCTGCCAGGTTGATCCCATATTATAAGTGTTATAAAAATCTGTGTAGTACTTTTTTAGAAAATTAACAAAAACCAAAAAATAGTGTAAAATTGTACCAAGTGGTTGCGATGGAAGTCGTTTTTTTTAACGTTTTAGCGTTTCAAATTATTTTCGAAATGTTCCGCACATATAAAATATACATGGTGTGAAAAAATTGGTGTAGGACCCTCATCTAACTGAACAACTTTCCTCAAGGAGCCCTTAGTCAATTCTCAAAAAAAATAAATTAATGCTCCATACTAAAATGCACAAAATTGTTCGATCAGCTGATCGATTTGTATGAGGTTTTTTTTGCGATTTCAGAAAAATCATAGAACAAAAGTTGTTCAGTATGCTGAGTAAAAGCCCCAGTTGACGGGACCTACACCAATTTTGTTACATCCTGTATATTTGATAGGGAATGCAAACACAATGCGAAAATATGTTAGGACATTTTGCCCGAAAGGATCACGTTACTGAGATATTTCGAGAGATGGAGATAATAATTGAAAACGCTAAACACGTTAAAAAACCGACTTCCATCGCAACAACTTAGTACATTTTTGCATTATTATTGTTGGTTTTTGTTAATTTTCTAATAAGTACTACTCGGATTTTAATAAAATTTATATGGTACCACACAGGAAGCACTAGCTTTAAAATAAAAAAGAATCATAAAAATCGGTTAACCCAGTCAAAATTTCTAAGGTAACACACATAAAAAAACATACAGTCGAATTGAGAACCTCCTCCTTTTTAGAAGTCGCTTGAAAATTTGTTGTCAACCTTTAACTCAAAACATCTCATTAACGTGACGCTTTAGCGCAAAATGTCCGAACATATTTACCCGACTGCGCCAGAAGAGGAGTTATGTTTTTCGAGTGCATGTAAGTGTGAGTATGTATATTCTTTGGCACGCCCTGTAGCCTAGACGGATTGATGGATCTTGGAGAGCGAGGTGTCGTAAGATTCGTCTTGATCCCGTTAGTGACATAGGATATATTTTTACCCGACTGGCATAAAGAGGGGTTAAGTTTTGTTGTAGTTGGGTTTTTCTGTTTTCGTTTTTGATTTATTTTACTGCCCCTTAACAAGCGTCGGTGGCTCAACCGGTAACGACTCGGTCCATCTAACCAGAGGTACCGGGTTCAAATCTGGACGGCCAATGTACCAATGAGTTTTTCAAAAACTTACGTAAATATCATTACCGATTGCTTTAACGGTGAAGGAAAAACATCGTGAGGAAACCTGCACAGGCCTGCGAAGAAACTCGAAGGTTGTGTGTGAAGTCGACCAACCCGCACTGGGCCCGCGTGGTAGACTAAGGCCTAATCGCCCTGATTCAGGGTAGGCTCGAGCCCCTCGGTGGGGACGTATATGAGCTGATATCATCACTGCCCCTTATCTTACTCTGTCGCCGTTTTCGTACCTAAAGGTTGAAAGAAATTGCTACCTAGAAATAAGGCCACCTAATCTATAATATTTATTCTATACTGTTTTCATCTTTTTATGTTGTAATGCAATATTTATTTGAAAAATTACAATGGCGTCAAACTTCTGACTCGCAAGCTATAAGAACGGCAAGTCGGCCTCTTAATACGCAGATTCACCACACTGCAGCTTTCAGGGGCAGTTTTAGATATGCGGCCACCAAATGTTGGAATAACTTGCCACCTCCTCTCAGGGAACTAAGATCTATAGGCACCTTTAAATTAAAGCTTAAACATTATCTTATATCCTATCAGAAGGAGATGCATATAGGTGGCCGAGTTGTTCCAACATACCTAAGGTGATTAAGTTAGGACCATGATTTTGGTAACAAATATGGGTTTATTTCTCTCATGTCCTTTTATTATTATTGCTTTTTATTTTATTAACATTATTTTATTACCATTATTTTATTTTATGTATGAATTTAATCTACTTCACTAAATTATTTATTCTATTATATTGTTTACATTATCGCACTACTGTACCGATCGCTTCGCGGACACGACACCATGGGTTTTTCTGAAAACCAGCGCTGCAGTTCTCCTGCAACTAATGCTGAGAAAAGTCCATTTTGACATTGCACTACACCGATTCCGTTGGTCTTATTTGTTTTTCGTGTTAACTTTTTTTGTTTTTTTTCTGTTTCTATGTGTTTTACTTCTTTTTTATGTTGTGTAATCGGTGTGTGTTTGTGTCAAATAAAAATCTGTCTATTGTCTATTGTCAATAAAGAATATTATTGTGTATTGTCTTGCCTCCGTGGCGTTATGGTTAAGTCCATTAGCTTCACATCAGGAGGTCGCGAGTTCGACTCCCGGCGGAGTCTAGCTTTGTAAGACTCGCTTTGGTCGGTGGAAGAGCATTTTCTAAGCCCGCCTGGCTATAGCTACCACCATCTTATCTAAGCCTTGCCACCAAACATCAATTCTAACAGCATGGACACATATTAACCAGTTCCTCATTGCGTTGGGGAATCTACCAAGCCCGCTTTCATCGTCGGCATCATAGTCACTTAATATCAGTTGAGATGATGCCAAGGGCTTACCAAATATAGATTTAAAAAAGCGAATCTACTGTTATACTTTTAATTCAGAGTATACCTACCAGCGGATCGAACGTCATTTGTGTTTTTATTATTACGTAGCTCGGAAAATATAGTCTACTACACTAGTGCAGGAAGTCGCGGAATGTACCAACAAACTTATCTTACAAGTTTGGTCATTGCGCTTTCCACTTTTTCACCGGAGTTTTTGTTTTACTGGTCTTTGGGTCGCTGAGAAAAGTTAAGTTTGCGTATTTCTTAGGGAACTACAGAGGTAATTGGATCTAGACACGGTTTGAAAAAATTGTGGTGTGACCACGGGTATATAAAATTCTCCGTAGTCACAATGGTGTAGTAACTTACTTAGTGTGACTACGGGTATATAAAATTCTCCACAGTCACACTGGTGTGATAACTTAGTGTCACCACGGATTTTTAAAATTCTCCATAGTCACACTGGTGTGGTAACTTAGTGTGACCACGGGTAAAAAAAAATCTCGTTAGTCACACTGGTGTGGTAACTTAGTGTGACCACGGATTTTAAAAATTCTCCATAGTCACACAGGTGTGGTAACTTAGTGTGACCACGGGTAAAAAAAATCTCGTTAGTCACACTGGTGTGGTAACTTAATGTGACCACGGATTTTTAAAATTCTCCACAGTCACACTGGTGTGATAACTTAGTGTGACCACGGATTTTTAAAATTCTCCATAGTCACACTGGTGTGGTAACTTAGTGTGACTACGGGTAAAAAAAAATCTCGTTAGTCACACTGGTGTGGTAACTTAGTGTGACCACGGATTTTTAAAATTCTCCATAGTCACACAGGTGTGGTAACTTAGTGTGACCACGGGTAAAAAAAAACTCGTTAGTCACACTGGTGTGGTAACTTAGTGTGACTACGAGTATATAAAATTCCCCGTTGTCACACTGGTGTAGTAACTTAGTGTGGCCACGGGTAAATAAAATTCTTCGTAGTCACACTAGTGTGGTAACTTAGTGTGACCACGGGTAAATAAAATTCTCGTTAGTCACACCTGGTGCGGTAACTTAGTGTGAACATGGGTAAATAAAATTCTCGTTAGTCACACTGGTGTGGGAACTTAGTGTGAACACGGGTAAATAAAATTCTCCGTAGTCACACTCATACTGAACATTTTTTCCCAAAAAATCCAATAAAAATAGTTTTGAATTCTTCATATTTATAAAAAATGACTTCCATCAAAATGTACAAAATTAGCCAGTCATAATCAGCTGACTGACCAATTTTGTATATATTTTGATAGAAGTCTTTTTTTTAAATATTGAATATTGGTTTCTTAACGAAAGTTGTTCAATGTTCAATATGATGAATATGTACGAACAAGTCCCTGTTCACGGCTCTAATATCAATTTTGTTGCACCATGTATATAGATATACATACGTGTTTATTAGGGTTCCGCACACCCAAAGGGTGACCAACCTATTACTAAGCCTCCGCTGTCTGTCCATCTGTCAGCTAACTGTATTTCATGAACCGTAATAGATAGACAGTTGAAATTTTCACAGAACATGTATTTCTGTTTTATAGGTCTTTAGAAGTGTTTTTGATTTAGCTCTATCGTAAAAACGGTAATACGTACAAGCGTGAAACTTTTTTTGATTATAGTATAAATACTGAACTAAAGCAATATATAATAAAAATAAGCCATGTGCGAGTCGTACTCGCGCTAAGGAATCCGAACTGAATGACAAAAAGCATATTTTTGTCGCTCGCGTTGATGTCTTTTATTTGTAATGTGAATAGGTATCATTGTCATTATACTATTTAGTTGTGTGAAGAGGTGTGATGGTACGGAACCCTCGGAGTGCTAGTCCAACTCACACTTGGCCGTTTTTTTTACAAAGGATACGGTCAGTCTAAGGCAGGGTAAGGGCATGAGTCGTTGCTTAAGCTTTACTAAGTATTGGGACCAATTTCAGTATGACTAATTAATAACGCACGCAAATCAATCTTAATCATTTGCTATCTACTTAATAACTAACTATTTAATAAAAAAAACTAAAAACTCGACTGAATAAAAACATTACCTCCCATTTTTAGGCACTCGGGTAAAAATGTATCCCAGTGTCTCTCACAGGATCAAGACAAATCTAACGACTTCTCGAACTCTAAAATCCATCAAGCCGTTTAGATTACAGGTTCAGCCAAAGACATACATATATACTTACATCTCTTTCTTCCTGGGCCGTCGGGTATTAATCAAATAAAACGTTAAAGATCGTCATCATATCAGCCGAAGGATGTCTACTGCTGGACAAACGCCATTTCCACAACGACCAGTTTTGCGCGGCCCACATCCAGCGACTTCCCGCGACCTTCACTAGGTCATCGGTCCACCGAGTGGAAGCCTGCTTACTCAACGTTTTCCGGGCGACCATGTCTGAGTTTCGTATATCATCACTGGGATCACATACTGGTCAAAGACCTTGGTCTTAAGATACTCCGGTATTTGGGACGGGAAGATTTTGCGAAGCTTTCTGAACGCTGGCAAGCCTAGTTGGATTCGACGATTGATCTCTTTCTCGAAGTTGGAAGTAGTAGAAGTATCTCGAAGTAGGCTATCCTCAATAATATCCTTAATAATCCTTACTAATATTCTAAATGTGAAAATGTGTTTGCTTGTTTGTTACCTTTTCACGCTTCAATGCCTTGACCAATCTTAATGAAATTTGGCATGCAGGTAGCTTGTGTCACGAGGAAGGACAAAGGCTAGTTTTCATCCCGTGAATTTTCATGCTATTTAGCATAACCCGATGCAGTTCCTTAGGGGACTGAAAATTTACTCTTTTTTTTTAAATTTATTTAACATCGCAACGGAACAATGGATTGTTGTGATTTTTTGCACAGAGATGGTTGAGGGGGTGGGAAATGAGATGATTTACTAATAAGCATATCCTGACATAGTTCCCGAGGGACCTGGAGAAAATTCATGTCCACGCTAGCGAGCCGCTTGCGGCTCGCGCACCGCGCACCCTCTAATACAGTCATAAAAACAATGTCCACGCGGGCGAAGCCGCGGGAAAAAGCCAGTAATATTATAAATGAAAAAACGTGTTTGTTTGTTACCTTTTCACGCTTCAACACCTCGACTAATCTTGATGAAATTTGGCAAGCAGGTAGCCTGTATCACCAGGAAAGACATAGGCTACTTTTTATTCTGTGAAAATAGCATATTACGATGCAGTTCCTGAGTGAGGGAACTGAAAAAATAGTATTTTTTGGCCAATTTCTTTACCATCGCAACGGAACAATGGATTATTGTGATTTTTTGCACAGAGATGGTTGAAGAGGTGGGAAATATCCTGACATAGTTCCCGAAGGATCGGGAAAAAACTCATTTTCACGCTCGTGCACGTCGGCGTCGCAACGGAGCTACTTGGTTGAGGTTTGAGGGGGCGGGAAATGCCATCAGAATAGCCCGATATAGTTCTAGAGGGATTCCAACAAAACTCATGTCCACGCACCACTTACCCTCAAAGTCAGTTAAAAAAACGATGTCCACGCAAAGCTGCGGACAAAAGCTAGTAGGTAATAAAACTATCTTTATTTAGTAGACTGGTAAGTAACCTGTATTATTTACTAAACGTTACATAGCTCAATTCCCAGATCATGTTAGATTACATAAGCTACTTGTACTTTGTACCTACGTTACATACTAAGTATCTGCTTACTGCCGGTCACCATCGCAACCATAGCCTAGCAACGGCGTATTAAGCTATATCAGCATAAATATAAGACATGATTTCCCCTGACAAAAGTGCGCGAGATACAAATAGCTGCCCGGTCAAAGAGTATGGGTTACTGGATGTCGCAAAACGATATTAGGTCTTTTGACACAAATGGAATGATGAATACATAAAAAAAAGAATTCTTGGTCATGCATACCTAGTAATTGTAGCGCGGTACCGCTGTCATTAGTTATTCTTTTAATCGACCTTCTTTTCATTCCATCTATTTGTTCTTTTTCGAATGCGCTGTCATCCCTATGTGACAATATGATTCAAAAATCAAAATCCGATCCATCAATATTTTTCATCAAACTCTCGCTATCATAATAAAATTAAATACTTTGTATAACTGTTCGCTTAAGAGAAACCTGATATTCTCTGAGACCCATCTCGGGTAAGATATATTTATGTTTTTGTCCGTATAATGTAAATTTAATGTGTGTAATATTCTTTTCTAATCGTTACGTATTTACTTTTTAGGTCTTTTATTACTATTATAAATATCTGTAAGCACCTACATGTCATGCCACAAAATGTCCAACTACCTTTGGTGACGTGAAATTTTTGAAAGTACCATCATTAAACATTCACCGAATGAGGAACATTGTGTAATACTTCGTAAAATTTAGCTTGATGGTTGCGACAGCTGTCATCTTTGTACATTTTATATGTTGTGTCTCTTTTACACTAATTGAACTTCCATCTATCTTACCTGCGGTCGCAGAGATCAAGCTAAATTTTACGAACTATAACATTTCAGGCTAAAGTTCGCGTCTAGACCACGTAGTCACGTAACAGTGCACATTTCGAAAAAGGGCAAGGTCTGACATTTTAAAACCAGCGTCTTTCTGTGATTTTTATTGTTTGCTATGCCTAAATGTCATTTGGTAGTTGTGTTTTTAGGGTTCCGCACTCAAAGCGTAAAAACGGGACCCTATTAGATACTAAGACTTCGTTGTCCGTCCGTCCGTTTGTCACCAGGCTGTATTTCATGAACCGTGATAGCTAGACAGCTGAAATTTTCACACATGATGTATTTCTGTTACCGCTATAACATCAAATACCAAAAATTAGAAAAAGTGAAAAAAAAGGGGGGTCTCCATACAAAAAACGTGTTTTTTAAACACGAAGAAACTAGCGCCA
Source organism: Coleophora flavipennella (assembly GCA_947284805.1). Classification (NCBI taxonomy): domain Eukaryota; kingdom Metazoa; phylum Arthropoda; class Insecta; order Lepidoptera; family Coleophoridae; genus Coleophora; species Coleophora flavipennella. Next base: position 10,885,576 of record OX369286.1, read on the forward strand.
TTTAGTATGATGGATTTTGAAACATGAAACTAGCGCCATCTAGTATAAATGTTCGAAACCCTATGTGGACGGTTCTCACTCGCACTTAGCCGGTTTTTTGATAATATGTTGTTGGTAAGGCCTAAAACTAGGTACTTATGTATGTATGTATTTAAATATAATTAATTTTAAATGAACTTGAACTTTAAAATTTTTCTGGTTACTGCCTTTTAACCAGTTTAACATCATTAATGCTTCCAAATTTACTTTTTTGAAACTAGTTAAGAATGGTTCTTCTATATAAGTTTTACTCTTCGCGTAGGTGCGACTCTTTAACACTTTCGTGATTAGCTTGCTACGATTTATACGGATTGTTTTTATAGGTTTTCCACTTCTACGTCGAAGTCGCGACCCTTATGTAAAGGTACATATTAGTACTAACAAACAGTATGGCCACTCCCTGCCGCTCTCTTGCGACCTCACCCCCCGCCACCCAGACTAATACAGATGGTACCTACTGTGATTGGTAATGGAACGTAAAGGATTTCCCTAAAGTATATTTAATAGTACTATCATACAGTATGGACACTCCCTGCCGCTCTCTAGATTGCGACCTCACCCCCTCGTCACCCAGATTGATACAGATTTGTTACAATTTGGTTGTCGAACGTTAGGATTTCGCCGCCATTTTGTTTGTTTCGTCTGTTTCGAAATGTCATTTCTGGCCCGTTGTATGAAGTGTCCAGGGTGTGATTTTGCCGTGATTTAGTTTTATACCGTCTTTTTAGAAATGTCGTTTGTCGCCCATTGTATTAGGTATGGTGCGGCTGTGGACATGAATGCGTTAATTAAACTTCAATGATTTGATCTACAAAATTACTAAGGACAAAATAATGATAATTGCTTTAGAATTTTAGATACACTAAGTTTGTCTCATCCAGCGCTCGCATATTCCACGTTACCAAAGGTAGTGGGACAGTTAATATATTTGAAGTAGAAAAGGGTTTCTTTTGCTACCTTTGTGCGGGGATGCCCTTTAGTGGGATCTAATAAAACCTTGTTACGGCCAAAGGGATACCAGTTTCAATATTGAAAGTGTTCTTTTACATGATACGGAATTTAGGGACTTCTTTCTGATATTAAATCCCGGGAAATCATGTTAGCTTAATACTAACATTGTAACGGCGTGGTTTTGTTTGGGCACGGGTTTAGTGGAATAAGATTGTGTTGGGTATGGACGGATATATGATTATCCCGTTACTGATAGGAGTAGATATTATGTTTGAGAGAATGCTTATGGTTGTGATACTATTGTAGATATAAAGGGAGCCGGGTCGTTCCTTTCCCTCTAATATGGTTGAGAGGAGCATTGGCCGACTCTAGCGTTCGCTGTACTCGTGACCGGGTGCTGTCCGTGTGAACTGGCGTACACTTGTCAAGGGCATTCATGAAATTCAATAATTTTAATGTATAACTTCTCTTGTCATATTGTTTTCATGTTCTAATGACATTTTTTTTTTATATCAAATTGGATTTTGACGTTACTAACTAATGATTGTTTATTTCTTGATTTTTTTACAAATGAAATTATGTAATCACTATTTTATGAATAGCAGAGAGATTGTAATTTGCACCTATTTTGAATAAATATCTTGAATCTTGTCATCTGATAGCGTAGCTCCAAAATTAAATTTTTGGTAAATTTTCTTTAAAGATTTACAACCGACTTCTAAAATTGAGGTTACATACATATATACCTGTATGTATGTAATATTGTTGGAATTACAAAATATTCGTAAATGTTAGGCATGTGGGCTTCTAAACAGGTGTACCATATTTAATATGTATGTATGTATATTGTCCACGTAATTTCAGAAACTAAAAATCTAAATGCAATTATTGTTTGTTTATTGGATTAACCATCTTTAAGTATAGGGTAAACAGTGTAATTTTCCTCCAAATCGGTTCAGCCGTTTTAAAGATATGGACTGCTAAGCGTGTACTTTGTGATTGAAGTCCTTTGTTTTTAACGTTTTAAGGTTTCAACTGCCTCCGTGGCGTAATGGTTAGTCCAATCGCTTCACACTAGTAGATCTCGGGCTCGGTTCCCGGTGGGTTCAACTGTAAGACTCGGTTTGGTTGGTGGTAGGGCATTTTTTAAGCCCGCCTGGCTAGCTACCACCATCTTATCTAAATCTTGCCGTCAAACATCAGTTTTAACAACAGTTCCGGCTTGAAGATAAGATAGTCAGTTCTCCATTGCGTTGGGGAATCTTGCTAAGCCCGCTTCCATCTTCGGCCAGGTGAGATGATGCCAAGGGCTTACCAATTGTGAATAAAAAAAGTCAATTATTTTGCTTCAGATTTTTTTAAACTGAATCAAGTATCTTTCGAGTAATTTATTGATATTTTAAGCGTAATTTTTCTATTTTTCAGTGTTTTGCATATTTCTAATATGTAGTCAGAGTTTATTTCCCAAAAAACTAAGTTTTGAAAGTATAACATAGGACCATGACCTCACCTATGTTCTGATGTCATAGTTACTGGGTACTTACCTATCATGTATACCTATGTGTTGCCAGTGATGACGTACGGAACTGAGACATGGTCGCGTGCGTATTATAGGCCCCATAAGAAGGCTCATGGTCTACCAAAGGGCGATGGAGCGAGCTATGCTCGGAGTTTCCCTAAGCGATGGAATTAGAAAAGAGGAGATCCCTAGGAAAACCAAGGCCACCGACATAGCTCACAGAATCAGCCATGTAATAAAAAGAAAAACTGATCAGCTACTTCGATGCCATTTGTATGAAGATTATATAAAAAAAACTTAAACTTAACGATTCTGATGTAACATATCGTCACCCTCCCCGCTAACTATCCTATCTAACAAACTGACCTATCTACACTGACAATACCAACAAGTTCATCTCTTTATTTTGAAAAAGTTCTCTCTAATCGTCATATCAGTCATATTTACCGTTTAGAAGAAAATCGCGTTTTTTGTTATGCCTATCTGCACTAGAAGGCAAAAAATATTCTTACTACCTGTCATATGAACATACTACAGTTAGCGTGATTCATTTTATTGTATTCACTTTCAAAAAAGTCTGAAGTATGTACATGGGACACATAATTATGTTGGTGACTCCGTGCATATCTCGCGTCATCGCCCTTTGGGTGATAGGGCAGTAAAGTTATCGAGTGGCGATCGCACACCGGTAGTCGTAGCGTAGGCGGGCCTCCCACTCGATTGACCGACCACCTAATGAAGTGTGAAGTGCTGGTGGCGCAGGACTGGTCGTTGTGGAAACCCTTGGGGGATATCATTGTCTTTTGGCAGATATGATGATGTGACGGCTATGGAAAAAGACCTTCCCTGTCACAGAAGCTTTATCGTACAACGAGAGGCCCTCCTCCCGGGATGTGACTTGCCGTGGTCTATTTGGAAATCTCTGAATAGACTGCGGACTCAAGTTGGCCTGTGTAGGGAGGAGATGTGTCGTTGGAGTTTCTGTGACGGAGAAGAGTGTCCATGTGAAGTCAGCTGACAAACTAATACACACTTATTGGCTTGCCCCGAGTGCCCGGACACTTGCACAAAGAAAGACTGGGGGGCCACTGATAGTGGCATACGCGTGGCTACCTACTGGGCCAGTAAGATATAAAATTATTAAGTGACTTAAGTAAGTGACCATTTAAACCATCGACTTGAAAAGAAGAAGATGGTGTGTTCTTATCCACCATTAAAAACTCACCTTGTAATAGATATGATACCGCAGTATCTTTTCCCTAGACATGCTAAAGTTTCTAATGTGTCAGCAGAGGTGGTCACCACGCATGCGCCGCGGTGGCCGTGGCTACCTGACCGCGGCCGGACACTGATCAATATTAAAGTCCGAGGGAGGATGCTGGGGGATGTCTGTTTGTCTGTCCGATCTGTATAGAGCTGTTAGTACCACCTATTTTAAAACCAATAAAATTGAATAAACTGATGAACATTTTTAAAATCTCCAATTGATAAGCCTTTGGCGTTATCTCACCTGATGGTAAGTGACGATGATGCCGAAGATGGAAGCGGGCTTACCAAGATTCCCCAACGCAATGGGGATCTGGCTATCTTATGTTTGACCCGGAACACAGATTTTTGGCGGCAAGAAAGTGGAAAGCGCAATGACCAAACTTGTAAGATAAGTTTGTTGGTACATTCCGCGACTTCCTGCACTAGTGTAGTAGACTATATTTTCCGAGCTACGTAATAATAAAAACACAAATGACGTTCGATCCGCCGGTAGGTATACTCTGAATTAAAAGTATAACAGTAGATTCGCTTTTTTAAATCTATATTTGGTAAGCCCTTGGCATCATCTCAACTGATATTAAGTGACTATGATGCCGACGATGAAAGCGGGCTTGGAAGATTCCCCAACGCAATGAGGAACTGGTTAATATGTGTCCATGCTGTTAGAATTGATGTCTGGTGGCAAGGCTTAGATAAGATGGTGGTAGCTAGTCAGGCGGGCTATGAAAATGCCCTACCACCAACCAAACTGAGTCTTACAAAGTTGACCCCGCCGGGAATCGAACCCGCGACCTCCTGGTGTGAAGCGAATGGACTAACCACTACGCCACGGAGGCAGTTATTTTTTGATTGATGACAACAATATCCGATTCAAGTCTTTAAAACTAGGTACTGTTTATAAAGGTGGCATTTTGTAGTTTCATTACCACATTATTTCAGTCTGCTTCAGTAGTAGGTTAAGTAGGTAGTACTATTAATGAAACATAGAGCCCGCTTAGAAAAAATTGAAATAACAAAAAAATTCTAGTTCCATACAAACTATCCATACAATCAATACAAGTTCCAAGGTGATGATTTTACAAAAGACTCTTTTACACTTTTTGTACCACTAAAGCGAATTAGAAATAAAAGATATTTATGCAGTTTTGTAGTCTAATTCTTTATAGTTTTTGGGCGTTAAATACACAAATAAACATCGTTATTGATGCCGGAAGTCAATGTTATACATACACGTCGTCGTAGCAAGATACACACCAATACGTCAGTATATCAGTAAGTCAGAAAATCAGAAAATTTGTGGAAATTGAATAGGTGTAATATTGATAGTGATAATTTTACTTTTATAGAAAGAATTAAATGAAAATATACAAAATCTTGGCTATGAACTTGCAAATTATCCTCGTAGTCACATGAAATAAATTATACAGCCACGCTGAGCATACTTTTTCGTAGTCGGACATGAAAATTTAGCTTACTTAGTAGGTAGTGAAAAATAGATATCAGATTTGAAAAAAAAATTACAAATAATTTGGGTTTGTATGGGAGGTACCTTATTTAGATATTCCTGGAATAACGAACTACTTAGTAAAGTAGGCCTTATTAAGACCTTATCATTCACATAGATTAATTAAAATCTTTTAAGATATTTTTGATAAAAAGTAACCAACAATCTGGATTTACATGGGAGGTATCTTATGCTGATTTTTTCCGGAAGAATGAACTACGGCGTAGTAGTAGTAGGTAACTAACACAGTTTTATCAAAATCTTATAAACCATTTTTGAAGAAAAAAAATGCTTTTTTATATAAATGTAATTTTTTTACTACGGTGGCAACCCCAAAAATCAAATCAATATAGGGGAAATTTGAAAAACAAAACCGGCTGGAGATATAAAAATAATATTGCTCTAACCCAAATTTTACCCAAGTCCGTGCATAGGTGCATGACATACACACGCACGCAAACACATGCATAAATTTAATTTTTTTAGAGTATTAGTCTAAGAGAATCGATCCCATCAAAATATCAACTTCGATTTTTGTTGCCATTGCAATATCTACATAAGTTACTCGAAAGTAACGAGGCATTTTCCAGTTTATTGCAACATAAACATGCAATTTTAAAAACAGAAAATGTTTGTGATATAATTGATCAAGCGATCAACGCAATTTGTTTAAAAAATCAGTGAGTGGTTTCATTAGCTCTATATAAATCTCTCTTAACTCACCTTTCTGCGGACACTACGGGGGAGGGTCCAAGAGAAATGACGACCCTTAACTAAAACACACACATACACGTACGGCTATCCACACACACAACCGACCTCTTCTACTTGTCTAATGTTTGCCTGTGTGTGTTAGTCAAAGAATGTGTGCGTTTGTGTGGGTGTCCAGTTTCCGTACGGCTGAGTTTCGTTAATTTAATTAGGGACACAAAAAGATTAAGGTTTTGGACGTGAACATTAGGAGGCTTTTGTTAGTTCTATGTAATGCGTTGTAGGATAGGTTGGGATGCTAACATTTAATATAAGTTGTAGGATAGGTTGGGATGCTAACATTTAATATAAGTTGTAGGATAGGTTGGGATGCTAACATTTAATATTAGTTGTAGAATAGGTTGGGATGCCAACATTTATTGTAAGGATTCCCTGTTGACTAAGGATTCTAAAAAAGAATAGATTTATAGATTGTCCCTATTGTATTGTTTAGATCATTTTTAACTGACTTCAAAAAAAGGAGGAGGGTTCTCAATTCGACCGTATGTATATATTTTTTTTATGTGCGTTCGCGGATAACTTCGTCGTTTATGAACCGATTTTGATGATTCTTTTTTTATTGGAAAGGAGATATCCCAAGGGTAGTACCATGATAAGGAAACCAGAATCTGATGATGGCATCCCAGAGAATTCGAGGGAAGCCTAAGTTTCATGTTTGAAGTCGGTTTTTTTTGTTCAAAATTATATAACAACTATTGGTAAAGACCTAAATTTGTCTACATATACACAATCCTTTGGGTCGTAAAGTTCTCGAGTAGCTACCGCGCACTGGAAGACTTAGCGTAGGCAGGCATCCCACTCAGTGGACCGACAACCTGGTGAAGGTAGCGGGAGGCCGCTGGATGCGTGTAGCGCTGGACCGGTCGTTGTGGAAATCTTTGGGGTGGCCTTTGTCCAGTAGTCGGCTGTCGGGCGTATTTCGGCTGATATGATGATGATGATGATGATGATGAAATCTGCCTATATCTAACCGTGTTAATTTAACAATAATCGTTGGTCTTGTTTTATATACAGGATTTTTATAAAAATACGAAGGTGAAGAAAAATAGGGCTGACCAATGGTAGCAAAAATATATCATAATAAGTATAGAGGTGTAACAAAATTGGTGTAGGTCCCGTTAACCGGAGCTTCTACTATCACACTGAACAACTTTTGTTCTACAAGTTTGCTGAAATCGCAAAAAAATATATTTAATTCTTCATACAAAACAATCAGCTGATTGACCAACCGGCTAAGTGCAAGTTGGACTCTCGCACTGATGGTTCCTTGCTACCACACAAGTATAACATTGATACCTATTAATTTCAAACAAGATATCAACGCAAGCTACAGAAAAAATCAGTTTTTTTTTCAAACATTTCAGACTCCTTAGCGCAGGTAAAACTCACACTTGGCCGATTTATATTATTGCTTATTATCTTTTAGGTTAAGTATTAGGTTAGGTTAACCACACCCAGTTTCACGCTTGTAGGTATAGCTGTTTTTATGATAAAGCAAAAAAAAAACTGTATAAAAACAGGTATCTTTTATTTTTATTTTTGTATTTTTTATTGTAAATCACCCTTAATCACATTTACTGTGAAAATTTCAGCCGGCTACCTATCATGGTTCAAAAGATACAGCCTTTTAAAATTAGGACAGACGGACAGCGTAAGTTAACAAATAATAAGTCTTTACCTATGAAAATGCCGATTCAGTTTTTGAAATTCAATGCCAATTTTAATTGAAAATATAAGTTATTGTTTTTTATTATTGACCTTATGGTGACACTACTTATGGTCTTTTATTAGTAACTAGTGGCATGTCTTTCGTGTTCCAATCCCTTGAGTACCATTGATGTACCATGGAATGGAACAAAGGCTTAGTGGTCAGATGGGGCCATTTTAAAGACTACTTAATTGTCTTGAATTTTCCTGAAAGTGACGAAATTTTATGCGGGGTATTCCCAAATATGACATTAGTAACGAAAAAACTGCTGCGATAACTCTAGAGCTTTAAAATTAAAAATGTGTAATTTTTGCCTTAATAAAGGCCTTTATTAAAAAGGCGATTTTTTCAGATGTAAAAATCCGAATTCATGGGGTTAAAGCCACCGTGCTCTCAAAATATCTAAACAATAGGCATATGTTTACAACCATTTAATTTCTTATAGTCTAATGCTATTTTGAGTTTTTTTTAATAACTATTGTTCTTAAGTTAATTTTCATCTTTAAACTTTTTTATACAATCGGCAATTTCACAGGTAAAGACCTAATAGTAATAAGGTCCCATTCATCATATCAGCTCATATACGTTCCCACCGAGGGGCTCGTGCCTACCCTGTATTAGGGCGATCGGGCCTTAATGGACCACGCGGGCCCAGTGCGGGTTGGTTCACTTCACACACAACCTTCGAGTTTCTTCGCAGGTGTGTGCAGGTTTCCTAACAATGTTTTCCTTCGCCGTTAAAGCAATCGGTGAGTATGTGTACGTAAGTTTCGAAAAACTCATTGGTACATTAGCCGTCCGGATTTGAACCCGGCACCTCTGGTTAGGAGGACCGAGTCGTTACCGGTTGAGCCACCGACGCTTCCGAAGGTCCCATTACACTGTACGAATCCCTAAAAACATAGCAGTAATACCTATTTGGGTATGCCAAACTTGGTAGAGATTTTGGCTGTTATTTTTTGGGAAAGCACACATACACTACGTATGTCCTGTTTGTCTTCACAATATTTGGCCATTTCAGTAACCGTGATTCCGTAAAATATAAAAAAGTAAGTCGATAGCTTACCGCCAGAATTTATACTTTTGGATATTCGAAATAGTGTTCTACCGACCGGCGTAACTTGAGCTTTTGCGGTGTTTGAGAATTGACGATTTAGGTGTGAAAAGTGACTTTTGCATGTGATGATAGGGGTCTAGTTACACTGGCATTGTGAATACGGAATATATCGTATAAATTCAGCCCACGGGTGTATACTGTACAGCCGCGCTAGTATCTGGCTTGTTTTCACATAATAGAGCCATTTTCTTTTGTTTTTGTTGCCCGCCGTCTCGTTATAGGTGCGTAGATACAATGAAAACAAAAGACGGTGTCTTATTTCGGCCTTTTACTCTCGCCTTTTGATAGGTTTTCACGATATTATATGCTCGTTATGTTTTGTTATGGCTAGAGTTTTATTCAGAACACATATTAATGATAAAAATATGTTGGTGAGTAGAGGTTATACAGGTTGTTTTGTAACAACGAGCAAGCCGTTAAGAGTGGGCTCAAATCATGAAACTTAACAACTTTCCACAAGAAACCTATACTGCATTCGGAAAAAAAAGTTGACTCTCCATACAAAGTTGGCTAATCGGAATAATCGATTTCTATGAATAGTCAAAAAATATTGAGAATTTAGTATGGGTGTCTTGGGGAAAGTTGCTCAATTTCATGAATGAAGCTCACCCTTAACGGCTTGCTCTGCGTTAAAAAACCATCCTGTGTATGATAAAAGTTTTCCTTTTATTAGGCAGCGAAGGTGAAGGTATAATAAACTTGCATTGTATTCTTTTAGTAATAAATATAAAAAAAATCCCGCAGTTGTAAATAATTGAAACCTTAATATTGTTATTGTTTGTAAAACAAGTATTCTTACATTATTTCATTTCTTTTATTTACAACTAGCTGTGCCCGCGACTTCGTCCGCGTCGAGTTTTTGAATTTTCCCACGAGAAATCTTAAATTTTCCGGAATAAAAAGTATCATATATGTTAATGTATTAGGAAACACCATACAAAATTTAGTAGTTTTTGCGTGATACGCGAACATACACACAGACAGACAAAAATTCCAAAAGTTGTTGTTTTGCCCTTTATATCATTAGTAATGTCCACCACAGTCATTATTTTTCTAAAATATTTCATGTAGGTACAGACACGGCCCCGTTACAGTTTTATTATACGGTGTAAAAAAATTGGTGTAGGACCCGTTAACTGGGGGTTCCACTCGTCATACTGAACAACTTTCCCCAAGGAACCCATAGTCAATTCTCAAAAAAAATTGGACCCTCCTTACAAAAAGCACAAAATTGGTCGATCAGCTGATAGATTTGTATGAAGAGTATTTGTTTTTTGCAATTTCAGCAAAGTCGTAGAACAAAAGTTGTTCAGTATGATGAGTAGAAGCACCAGATAACGGGACTTACACCAATTTTGTTACACCCTGTAAAGATGTAGATACTGAAACGAATGATCTAGCTAGGCTCGTACGGGCTATAAATACAAGTACAGTCGTGATCAAAAGCACATCAAATATTCCAATGAGCTAGGTGGTTAGATATACAGACAGAACATAGAATAAACAGTACCTACCACCGCCGACCAGCTGGAACGTTCTGGAATTTAGTTCCATTCAGTTACCGTTTCCTCTCTGGCCTTTGGCAGCTGCTTGACTAAGGTGACCATGCGTTTAGGTTTTGTAGAGTCTGAACTAATTTAGGAACAGCACTCATTCCAAAGTAACCGACATAGCTCACGGTATGCTTAACTTAAGTGGCTGTGGACGGGGAACATAGTTTGTAGAACAGAGAGTCGTTGGGGTAGTAAAGTTCTCGAGTGGAAGACGTAGCGTAGGTAGGCCTCCTCATCGGTAGACTGGCGACCTGATGAAGGTTGCAGGAAGCCGCTGGATAGTAGGAGTGCAGGACCGGTCTTCGAGGAAATCCTTGGAGGAGGCCTTTGTCTAGCAATGGACGTCCTTTGGCTGATATGATGATGATTATGATATAATCGGTCAGAGTCGGTGGCGTAATAGCAAGGGCCGCTACCTCCGGCCAAAGCCTGCCACGTACCAATGTGTTTTCGAATTTAGATTTCATATGTTTGTTTATCCGACGCTCTCACGGTGAAGGATAATATCGTGAGGAAAATATCAGCCGAAAATCGTCCACTGCTGGACAAAAGCCTCCCTCAAGGATTTCCACGCGACCGGTCCTGCGCTGCCAGCATCCATCGGCTTCCCGCGATCTTCAACAGGTCGTCGGCCCACCGCGTGGGAGGCCTGCCTACGCCTGCCTGCCTGCCGTATAGCTCCCCGCTTAGAATAGGACCATCCCATCTCATCCAATGGGGGGTCGTAAGAGTCGACTAAGGGACTTAAAACCGGAGGATGGGCGGCAGCGTCCTTTCCGTGCATTGCAACACACCTGCAACCACACTGCGATCGCCAACTCGCCTGCCAAGCGTGGCGATTACGGCAAAACCCCCCTATGAATACCACATCCAGAAGAAACAAATAAATTAAAATGTTCCCAAAATCATGGCCACCGTATTAATCGACAACTTGCTAAAACATAGAGCAACTTTACTTGTTACTGCTCGGACCAAATTCGTAATGTTTCCTATAGTTCGTAGACTAGGTACGCTTTCAGAGAACTTGTTGTGGCTCTGTTGGATGGACTTCTCTGTCTCTCCTCTCTTCTCTTCTGTTCTCTTCTCTGGACTTGGAGGTAACTGTGCTTTAATGTAAATACGCCCACTCATAGTTTGGGGCAAACTTCGGCGAATCGTCCTTAGATAGAGTTTGGGGTTTCTAAAGGTATTCTGATAGGGTAGTTAGATAGTATTGTAAAAGTCTTGAACTAGTTTCGTTTGTGCCTATTCGGTTATACATAAAGATGTGTTAATTAAGATAACTTTTTAAGCCTTGGTTTGTTAAAGATACGAATTAAAATAGTCATTAATTTCCTATAGTTGTAGCTATTTCTCAACCGACCTCCAAAAAGGAGGAAGTTCTCAATTCGACTGTGTGTTTGTTACGCGATATCTTCGTAAATGTGAACCGATTTTCATGATTCTATTTTAATTCGATAAGGTATCTTTTAAATGGTTCCATATACATTTTATAACAATCGGTGCAGTACTTATGTTGTAATTATTCCTTATTGCACATTTATACAAACATACATACATACTTTATAGAAAATAAAAAAAATAAAAACAAATGCAAAATTGTACTAAGTTGTTGCGATGCAATTAGGTTGTTTAACGTGTTTCTAATACTAAATAGTCATAACCACTTTACAATAATCATAACCACTTTACAATAGTCATAGCCACTTTACAACTAGTTTGACTACGGAACCCTAAAAATGGCTCTTACGATTCTAATGAAACTTTGTAAATTGCTAGAACTTAACAAGGCATTTAAGTGAGTATTAACTGGTTAGTTCATTATTTCGGGAAAAATTGGAATAAGGTACCTTACACACTAACCCAAATTATATTTTGCTATTTTTCTTGTATTAAAAAATATTGTTAAAAGTTGTACAATGAGCTGCTGTTCTATAAATTAGTCGAATGCCCGTTTGCACTAAGCTTCTTAAAGCGCCTAAGGACTATTATGTAAGGTCTAAATTGTAATTTTTGGTGTGTTTTTTTTTAAATTTTTTTTTCTTAAGCTTACATCGCCTTAGCAACTTTGGCGATTCGTTAGTTAAGTGCAATCGGGTATATCTACTTTGTTGTTTTAGGGTTTTTTCATTTCCAAATTACACAGAAACGCGGTCGGGTTTTTCGTTTTTTGAATTATTTTAAGTAAACACCTACTGAGATTTTCCTCTTTGAGAAATCTTCTCTTTTTATTTCTTAACCCAGCTCACAGCCACAACACGTAAATAAGTAAGGAGCTACAAAAGCGATACAGTTTTTCCTCGGGTGACCCTCATCACGCCGCTATCGTTGTCCGTCTGTCCGTCCGTCTGTCTGACAGGTGCCCGCGGCCACGAGCCCTCAAACAGGGGGTTCAGTTGACACCGGATTGTCGCTCTCATATCTTTGCAGTTTGGGATCAGTGGGCATGTTTCCTTCCGAATTGAAAAGTTGACGTTCTTTGACACGCGTCTTGGAAAAGTTGGAAACATTTATTTTTTAAATTCTTTAGTATACACTAGTAGAGCGTCGGTGGCTTAACGGTTAGGGCCGCTACCTCCTGTCCGGGAGGTCGTGGTTCAGATCCTGCCACGTACCAATGTGTTTTCTAATTTAGATTACATATGTTCGTTTATCCGACGCTCTTACGGTGAAGGAAAACATCGTGAATAAACCTGCACACGCCTGCGAAGAAACTCGAAGGTTGTGTGTGAAGTCGACCAACTCGCACTGGGTCCGCGTGGTCAACTAAGCCCCGATCGCCCTAATTCTGGGTAGGCTCGAGCCCGTCGGTGGGGACGTATATGAGCTGATATGATGATACACTAATATGATTGAAAATAAGTAAATTTTCTTAGAAGTTTGCTATGATTTTTTGAAAAGGTACCCGCTAGATACACCATTGAAATCATAAAATAACCGACAGAAGTGAAAACTTTTTACAGTCTTTATGAATTTTGACCCTGCGAGGTATCGGTGTTGGTAACGTAACAGTGTCTTGAGTTCAATGGTTTTTTTCCATCTCAAAAAATGTCCAACGCGCCTAAAGAAGTTTTTACTTCAAAAAAGTATGGAAAACTCAATTTCAATGCGTCCATTTGCAAACCTCGCCTACACGCACTCAGTCAAAAAACTGCAACAAAAAGCAACAAAAAGGGGTGTTGGGTGGACCCACCCGCCTGCCACCGACCGACCGACCGACCCCCTCATATCTCTGCACTCGCCACCGCTAATCCCTGTATTTTATGAACGTAATTTGTACTTTTCTAACCCAACCCAAATAAAACTCAAACGTGAGCAAAATAAAGTAGAAATTCATGTAAGCGAAAAGTTCAACGTGTCAAAGGATGCTCCCAAAACAACCGTCAGTTGAGGGAGTGAGGGCTACCCACCTAAAAACGTGGAAACACTGATGAATGTTCCCCATTAGATGTTATTTATTTAGAATGTGGCCGAGGAAGGGACTCGCCCGTTTAAGTTGGCCTAAGTTTATTTAGGATGGAGTGTATTGGGTTAAGCTGAAGACATTTTCAGCAGTGCAGACAAATTGCGAACGTTACAGGGGTCCAGTTTTTCGGGTTCCCTCTTATGATAGTGGTTTGTCACGCGAATGGGTTTCAGCTGCGGTGGCTGTACCTAAGGGTTAACTAACGTTTGTTAACGTTTGTTAACGTTAGTTCTAAGGAAGGTCAACAGAAGGAAACTAGAACCTGTGAAAATCGAAAATTGTATTAGCTGTTTAGGGGGGATCACAAGGGGGAAGTCAAGGACAACTGGTTTTAAAATAATCTAAAGATTTTAAGTTGGCTTAAGTTGATTTAGGATGGAGTGTATTGGGTTAAGCTGAAGACATTTTCAGCAGTGCAGACAAATTGCGAACGTTACAGGGGTCATGTTTTTCGGGTTCCCTCTTATGATAGTGGTTTGTCACGCGAATGGGTTTCAGCTGCGGTGGCTGTACCTAAGGGTTAACTAACGTTTGTTAACGTTAGTTCTAAGGAAGGCCAACAGAAGGAAACTAGAACCTGTGAAAATCGAAAATTGCATTAGCCGTTTAGGGGGGGATCACAAGGGGGAAGTCAAGGATAACTGATTTTAAAATAATCTAAAGATTTTAAGTTGGCCTAAGTTTATTTAGGATGGAGTGTATTGGGTTAAGCTGAAGACATTTTCAGCAGTGCAGACAAATTGCGAACGTTACAGGGGTCATGTTTTTCGGGTTCCCTCTTATGATAGTGGTTTGTCACGCGAATGGGTTTCAGCTGCGGTGGCTGTACCTAAGGGTTAACTAACGTATGTTAACGTTAGTTCTAAGGAAGGCCAACAGAAGGAAACTAGAACCTGTGAAAATCGAAAATTGCATTAGCCGTTTAGGGGGGGACCACAAGGGGGAAGTCAAGGACAACTGGTTTTAAAATAATCTAAAGATTTTAAGTTGGCCTAAGTTTATTTAGGACGGAGTGTATTGGGTTAAGCTGAAGACATTTTCAGCAGTGCAGACAAATTGCGAACGTTACAGGGGTCCAGTTTTTCAGGATCCCTCTTATGATAGTGGTTTGTTACGTGAATGGGTTTCAGCTGCGGTGGCTATACCTAAGGGTTAACTAACGTTAGTTGTAAGGAAGGTCAAAAGAAGGAAACTAGAACATGTGAAAATTGAAAATCGCATTAGCTGTTTAGGGGGGGGATTACAAGGGGAAGTCAAGGGCAACTGGTTTTATAATAATCTAAAGATTTTAAGTTGGCCTAAGTTTATTTAGGATGGAGTATATTGGGTTAAGCTGAAGACATTTTCAGCATTGCAGACAAATTGCGAACGTTACAGGGGTTCAGTTTTTCGGGTTCCCTCTTATGATAGTGGTTTGTCACGCGAATGGGTTTCAGCTGCGGTGACTATACCTAAGGGGAACTAACGTTTGTTAACGTTAGTTAACGTTAGTTCTAAGGAAGGTCAAAAGGAGGAAACTAGTACCTGTGAATACCGCATTATCCTTTAGCCGTTTAGGGGGGGATCACAGGGGGAGGACTAGGGCAATTGGTTTTATAATAATCTAAAGAGTTCTAAAAACGTATCAGCAAAGTGGTGTGCCTTATCATAAATTTCGGTGTGGGCTACTTTTTGAAAGTGTTTTAAAAGGGCTAAAAGTGTCCCCATTATTCAATTGGCGGATAATAATAAACATGCCTCCGTGGCGTAATGGTTACGTCCATATTAGCTTGACATCAGGAAGTCGCGGGTTCGATTCCCGGCGAAGTCTTATTTTGTATGACTCGGTTTGGTTGGCGGAAGGACATTTTCTAAGCTCGCCTGGCCGTAAGTCTTGCCGCCAAGCATCAATGTTAACTGCATTGATGTGTTCTGGCTTGTAGATAAGATAGCCCGTTAGCCATTGCGTTTAGGATCTTGGTAAGTCCGCTTCCATCTACGGCACCATCGCCACTTAACATAAAAAAAATGTATGTTTTACCGAGGTAGAAGGAGTAATTTAGGCACCTACGCAGAGCAGGTTATGTGTCAGTGACATTTTAGGTTGTGTAGACAAAATGGCAAAAAAACGGAGCCCTTATAATTTCGTCAAGTTCGTCCGTATTTCTGTCCGTATATATCACAGTCAATTTTCTCTGCCACCTACAGTAATGAAACTTAGTACACAGATGACGAAAAATGGAAAAAAGTCAACATGTCAAAAATACAAATATATTTTTATTAGACAGACAGACAGACGGATGGACATTACGAAATTATTATTGTTTCGTTTTTTTGCCATTTTGGCTCCACACAAATGTGCTGGGATGTTTTTTTTTTAAATAAGGGTTAACAATAAATAGATCTCACTAACTTACTTGACCTATTGTCCTAGTGGGGCAAAGGACAGCTCCGCTAGGTACTGCGTTGTCTTGAGCTACGTGCTTCACTTCGGGCAAAGTATATATATTAGTACTTACATACAGTATGGACACTCCCTGCCGCTCTCTAGATTGCGACCTCACCCCCTCGTCACCCAGATTGATACATATTGGTTACAGTTTGGTTCTCGAACGTATAGACCTTCGCCGTGAATTTGTTTGCTCTGTCATTTGTTTTTAGAAATTTAGTTTCACGACCATTTGTATACAGTGTCCGGGGTGTGCTTCGGGCCTTTAAAGTAGCTGCCACTGAACGCGGCCTGGGATTGTTTTGTTTCTTGTAGATCCACTCTAGCGCTTGTCTATGGGTATCTTGTAGTAACTGGTATCTCATCTGTGTCTTGGTATCTTCTAAGAGTGTGGCCAAAAAGGTGTGGAAAAGAATAAAAGTTAAAAAAATCAAGATCCGACTACGGAAAATCATTACTTAAAAATATGAAAACAAGGGTGTCCCACCTTAAATCATAGCCTTTTTTTACCTTTCATCTGGGGTAATAGCTATGGTCGCAACTTAAAATGATAGGGTCTTATGATATAAATTCAGTCAAAAACCGTTTAAATCATAAAACTCTTAATTTAAAAATTTTATCAAAATCGGTTCTTTGGTTTAGCCGATAGGAAAAGTGTGACGGACATGCGGACGGACAGGCAGACCTACGGACGGATGGAAGTTTTTGAAAACATCTCTGCTTTTTACTTAAAATGCCATATTTTGGGTAAAATTGGATAAACTTTCTTTTTCACGACAGTGACTAAAGTTTCCCTCTATATCATTAACCTATACATATATCACAGAACAAGATAATAGATATCTTATTAGTCCTTAAATAAGTAAAACGTTAAATGTCCATGTCGCACCCATCGCTCTAAGGTTGGAGACTCTACACTCGAAGGTGTTGACGAATATTTATCCGTCGGAAAAACAGTCCAGCTAGGTAGGTCCAACTTCAAGAAAGAGATCAATCGATGAATCCAACTTGGCTGGGCAGCGTTCGGGAAGCTTCGCAATATCTGCACGTCCCAAATACCGCAGTGTCTCAAGACTATGGTCTTTGACCAGTGTGTGTTGCCAGTGATGACATACGGAACTGAGACATGGTCGTTTCCTCCCTACTCAAAGGGCAATGGATCGAGGTATGCTCGGAATTTCACTACGCAATCAAATCAGAAATTAGGAGAGCCAACGTAACCGACATAGCTCACAGAATCGTTAAACTGAAGTGGCAGTGGGCAGAGCACATAGCTCGTAGAACAGACGGCCTTTGGGACAGTAGGTTAGTTAGTTACCTAAAGTTCTCGAGTTGCGACCGCGCCCCGTAAGACGTAGCGTAGAGGATGGCCTCCCACGCGATGTACCGACAACCTGGTGAGGATCGCGGGAAGCGGCTGGAGGACCGGTCGTCATGGAAATCTTTGGGGGAGGCCTTTGTCCAGCAGTGGACGTCTTTCGGCTGATATGATGATGATGAAATAAAATGTTAAACTTTTAGGTTGGATGTAATAATTAAAAAAAAATATTAATTGGTGTATATACAGAGTTGTTGCACACTTGAACAGGTTAATAGTAGCTGTTACTAGTAATTTTGTTGCTAATATCAAAAATGATATACTGTTTCTGATTTTCCTCACAGCCATTTTTAATATTATTCGTCCATTACTTAAATTTCGTACAAAAGTAATCTCTTCCCACAAGCACATTTCAATTTACATCAAAGTCTTTATTTGGAAAGGTAAATGGTGTAGAATTTTTCTAAAATGATGAGTAATCCAGCCCGCCCAGATACACTTTGCTCGCGATACTTGCTTTGCCGAGCACCCTGTACATGATATTATGTCGTATTCATGTCTAATGTATACTATTTTTAATACATCTACCTATCAACTCGCATTATGGACGAGTGAGCAAGTAGAGTCTGCAAAATAATTATCTTCTACCTACCTGAAGTGGTCACACTAGATGACGAGTTGGTGTGAGAAAAATGCACTTTTTGGCGGGAATTTCTGGCATTCAGTTGGTCTTTTTTATTTTATTACATTTCGTAGTTTTTATGTTTAATATTGAAAGTGTATTATTCAGCAAAGTATCACATAAGTGTTTTTTGTGTACATTAATGAAAAAAAGTGTACATGGTGTGGTTCGAGTTCCCACAAGAAATATCGCAAAAGCTTAAGCAAAAGTGTTATCATGTAGTGCTGGTGACAAAGTTGACAATGATTGTGTAAAAAACTGTAAAAGAAGTGAAAAATATTTATGAATTCGACTGAAGGCCTCGTTTCCATAGCCAAGAAAAATAAAAAAAACCTGGTGTGACGACGGATGGGACATGAAATATTATAAAGACGGTAATTTCTAGAAATATTAATAAACCAAAGTCTTTTTTAATTCACAATGGATAACCTCTTGGCATCATCTCACCTTATTGAAAGTGACGATGATACCGAAGATGAAAGCGGACTTACCAAGATTCCATAACGCAGATCTATCTATCTATAATGGCTATCTTATTTTCTGCTGTATGCTGTAAACTTAAATGTTTGGTGGCTAGACTTAGATAAGATGTTGGTAGTAAGAAATGCGGGATAACAAAATCCACTACCACCAACCAAACCGAATATTACAAAGTAGGCCCCGCCCAGATTCGAACTCGGGAACTCCTGGCTTCAAGTAAATGTACTAACCATTACGTTACGGAAGCGGTCAAACAGTTTTAAACAGCATTCTCTCATGACAAACAAGTAATAATTATAAGTATGATGAAAAAGCTATTTTATATTAACGTTAAATATCGGCTGAGAAAGTTTCGCTTATAGAATCATCATCATCATCATATCAGCTCATATACGTCCCTACCGAGGGGCTCGAGCCTACCCTGAATTAGGGCGATCGGGCCTTAGTCGACCACGCGGGCCCAGTGCGGGTTCGTCGACTTCACACATATGGAATCGTTGCATATGGAATAATTTATACTAAATACGAGTATGTAGGGAATGCCCAAAATAATTATAGACATTCACAACCTTTTTTATTTTTACTCTTTGCATTTTAAGTCAGTATGTACAAGTTTGCTATAAAAGAAGAGTTTGTAGTTTATGAAACTGTTGCACAGTTAACACTAGTATGAGTTTAAAAACCGAGCCCTGGCGAGGTTTTTTATAGTTTCATCTTCATCATATAAGCCCATATACGTCCCCACCGAGGGGATCGAGCCTACTCTGAATTAGGGCGATCGGGCCTTAGTCGATCAATGCAGGCTCAGTGCGGGTTGGTCGACTTCACACACAACCTTCGAGTTTCTTCGCAGGCATGTGCAGGTTTCCTCACGATGTTTTCCTTCACCGTAAGAGCTTCGGATCATACGAGTGTTTTAATACCTAGTTATGTGCAGTTTCATACACTACTTTATCTAATTTCACACATTTGAATGGAACCTACATAATAAAAGATCAAAGTTAAAAGAGTAATAAAAATCCCACAAAATTCAGTACTACAAAACGTAAGATATCGCCAAAACCCACCTCATCACCGCGCATGCGCTAAAGTGCGGGCCCTGTCACAGACAAGTAAAATTGAAATCAAAACTTTTTTGTAATGCTATAAAAATAGCGCGCCCCGCATATGCGTTGCATCAGAAGAAAAATAATTGATGGAATTTCCTTGGTGATATTAACTTCTTGGATTTGTCCTGTATCGTAATAGTAAAAATAATATAAGATATTTTTTATAATAATATGATTCTATTTTTAAATTTCGGTATGGTGTTCATAAAGTATGTCAATATAAACTCGTTTTGAAGTTTGTTATTCGAATTGGATTTGTCCTGTATTGTAATAGTAAAAAATATAACATAATTTTTATAATAGTATGATTTTAACCGCCTCCGTAGCTCAGAGGCAAAGTTCACTGCCTTAACACAGGAGGTCGCGGGTTCGATTCCCGGCGGGGTCAATTGTAAGACTCGGTTTGGTTGGTGGTAGGGCATTTTCTAAGCCCGCCTGACTAGCTACCACCATCTTATCTAAGTCTTGCCGCCAAATATCAATGTTGATATCATTGGTGTGTTCCGGCATGAAGATAAGATAGCCAGCTCCCCATTGCGTTGGGGAATCTTTGTAAGCCCGCTTTCATCTTCGGCAACAACGTCACTTACCACCAGGTGAGATGTTGTCAAGGGTTTACCAATTGTAAATAAATAAAAATAAAAAAAAATCTATTTTTAAATTTCGGTATGGTGTTCATAAAGTATATCAATATTATAAACTCGTTTTGAAGTTTGTAATTCGAATTTGATTTGTCCTGTATCGTAATAGCAAAAAATATATATGATAATTTTTGTAATAATATGATTCTATTTTAAAATTTCAGTATAGTGTTCATAAAGTATGTTAATATAAACTCGTTTTGAAGTTTGTTATTGGGATATTTCGCTATAAAAATAATAATACTTCAGTTATAGTCAGACTAAAAATCCATAAAGTGCAAAATTCAAACTTCACATATTATGAGAGTAGATATTTTTTTTACTTGGCTAGTGTTTTTGCTGACGTTACACAACTCGCCCTAGCAAATGTTGTGGTGAATTTCATATTTTTGTAAGTATCTACCTCGGCTGTTTATTCTCCATGTGTTTCGGTTCACATGGACTTTTTTTGATTTTTTTTTTATGCTTATATAGGCGCTTTAATGTGAGCACTCGAGTTTGAAGAGCTCTCCACTTACATATGGAATATTTTATTCGGAACTTTGTACTGAGTCATTATTTAATTTTCTTACCTGTTTAATGTCTCTTGAATGATAATTTACGAATCTAATTCGTTTGCGTTTTAAAAAATATGAAAACTGAAATAACTGGACAGTTAAGTTGGTACCTATTGATAACTATCCTTACAGTTGATAGTTCTATCGTTAGGTAACTATATTTTTTGGCAATGTGTACTTTTTAAGCGACTTCAAAAAAAGGAGGAGGTTTCTCAATTTGACGAATTCGATATATATATATTTGTGTGTTTGCGGATAACTTCGTCGTTTATGAACCGATTTTGATGATTCTTTGTTGGAAAGGAGATATCCCAAGGGTGGTACCATGATAAGTTAACCAGGATCTGATGATGGCATGCCAGAGAAATCGAGGGGAACCTTAGTTTCCTGTACGAAGTCGGTTTTTTTTGTTCAAAATCATATCCTAATTACAAGTTTTAACTAACTTGCAATGCTCGTAAGTTGTCCGCTTCAAAATTTTAAAGTTAAATTTGACCCATGGGAGCGAAGACTGACTCTCGCGTTATACTCGTGACCAGGTGCTGTCCGTGTGAACTGGCCTACTCTTTTCGAAGGCATTAATGACATTCAATGATTTTTATGTATAACTTTTCGTGTCATATTGTTTCATGTTCTAATGACATAATCTGGTTTATTTCAAGGACTTAATTTTGACGTTATTAACTAATGATTGTTTATTTCTTGATTTTTCACAAATGACATTATGTAATTACTATTTTATGACTATCAGAAAAAGTGTAATTTGCATCTATTTTGAATA
This sequence comes from Coleophora flavipennella, assembly GCA_947284805.1. Lineage (NCBI taxonomy): Eukaryota > Metazoa > Arthropoda > Insecta > Lepidoptera > Coleophoridae > Coleophora > Coleophora flavipennella. The sequence goes on from OX369286.1 coordinate 10,907,469, forward strand.
AATACATTGAATCTTGAATCACTTCCCGGAGTTCGATCGAGCTGAAATTTGGTATGAACTTTTTTTTTTGGTGACAATAGATTCATTTTGGTATTTTGAAGTTCATCTGATGATGAAATTTGGAGGTGGAATCAAGGTCCTAGGATCTTCTTTTGTTTTAAGTGATTTCTAAAATTTTCTATAGATTTACTACGCTCGCCTTTTTTTGATTTTGGAAACATCCATTATGGGGTACCAATAATGGGCTACCCGATAATGCAAGACCTATGAATGAACAGCCTGATAACTCGTGTTATGGACTTGTACATGCATTATGGGGTACCAATGATACGCGACCCGATAATACACGACCTATGAATGTACAGCCCGGACAACTCGTGTAATGGACTTGAACTGAACTAAAAGAGATAAAAGCTTGTAGCTACCTAAAGGTTTTTTGGTTTTTTAGAAAACTTTGTTATTAATTATACTAGCTTTTGCCAGCGGCTTTGCCCGCGTGAATATCGAGGTGTGCCGCGCGCAAGTTCTTTTTTAGCCTATCCTAAAGGTTTAAAAAATACCTTTTCTTGTTTGTAATATTCTTCTATACAAATACTGTAGGTACTTCTTAGTGGAAGCGTCTCGGAGGCTAGATGCATCCTGTGGAAGGAAAAACACGCACTTGACACATTAATACCACCGGCAAATAACTGCTCCTAGACTCACCCCGAACACTGTATACAACGGTCGTGAAATGACATTTCTTAAAACAAATGACGGAGCAAACAAAATCACGGCGAAATCCTATACGTTCGAGAACCAAATTGTAACCAATCTGTATCAATCTGGGTGACGAGGGGGTAAGGTCGCAATCTAGACAGCGGCAGGGAGTGTCCATACTGTTTTTTAGTACTATATATAATTTATAATTTGCCCTACTAGAGCCTAGACACGAGCTGCAATAAATGACAATATTCAATTGAAATTATTGAAAGACTGTGTAAAGCTATCACTATGGTAAAAATATATTACATACTTAAAGTAAAAAAAAACTGATTTAATTGAATACAATTTTGAAAATATTACCACTTTTGATGCAAAAAAATATACTGTAGACCCTGTTTTTGGCATTAATTGCAAAATTTCTCGAAAACAACTAGTTATTGTTGAATGAAACCGACACACAAAAATCGGTGACTTTAAGACTTATCAGTTTAATTAAAAACATTCTTTTAAACTTATATAAAAGTATAGAAAAGTAATAAAAACATGTAAAAATCGAGAATTGGGCGTTAAGTTTCAACGTAACAGCCGCGTTAAAGCCCGCATTAGTTTGAACTTAAAATGAATAGACTTACGTTCGATATCAATTTAACACGTATATCAATTAGCTTGGATTGAGGCATCTTAAAGCCTTAAACAGGCTCCGGATACTAGTGGGACGTAGCAAAGATAATTTTTAGCCGATTGGGTTTCACAGATGCTGCCCAGAAATGTTGCGAGTGTGGTGTAACTTCTCCGAACAAGAGTCAGTTATGCTTGAGCCATGCTTACCCTGCCTGCCGTCTGGGAGGACTTTCTGAACGCTTTAGGATGAGGTGTACTTGTCGTCGAGGTCTGGGCCAATAAAATATAGTGTGATAAGAAGATTTTTTTATCCACAGTTCTTTCTTTCATATCGTGTGGCACAATTAACCATGCTACACAAGGGATAGACGGTAGTTGCCTGCTGTTACACTTAGCATCACCCGCGATCACGTGTAGGGCATTTAAATTGACCTTCAAACACATCTGGAAATAAATGTGCAGTTTCCCTCACGAGGTTTTCCTTCACCTTTAAAGCAATCGGTACGTAAGTTTCGGAAAACTCATTGGTACATTGGCCATCCGAATTTGAACCCGGAACCTCTGGTTAGGAGGATCAAGTCCTTATCGTTGAGCCACCGACGCTTTTTTACAGTTATCCACAGTTGATAAATATTGATAAAAGAATTTTAAAAATCGGATAAATAGTTTCAGATATATTAAGTCTTACATCCAAACTTAGAAAATTTACCTTTTTATGCTTATTATATGTAGATTATAGATAACACTTAAACTAAGAATCAACTTAAAATGACATGTTACAAAGTTTAAAGTACAACCATGTTATTTTTCATATTACTATCATACATAACTCATTTATTGTAACGATCTCTTTTATTACCTTTGGTTGTTACGTATACCAAGTTAAATTCTTTATTTATTTCTACTGCAAAATGGCAATTATCAGCAGTATATGTATATATATACCAATCACTGGTATTGAAAAATTACCTCCAAACTCCGTGGGATTTAGGTACTATTATCCCAAATGTCATTTCACCCCTTCTAAAACAAAACCTGGCTCTGTCGCTGAAGCGAACGGATTGCCGCGTACGTCGTCTAAACAATTCTTAAGTGATCAACGAATTATACTTAAAGACCTAAACACCAATACTAACTTCACGAAATAGAACTTTAAAGTTGCATCTTTAGAAACCAAATTAGCACACAGTTTTGCAAAATCCACTCTTGAAATTTCATATTTTTCACTACAAAATGATTTAAAGGAGCATCGTAGGTAAAAGTAAAAGCGTCATTATTTCATAGTGCAGTGAGTTCAAAATAATATCTAAAACTTCACTTTAAATTGTCCGATCAAGAAATTTTTCTGTCACACTACCAAAATGGCTTAAAGAAGCGCGCATGGATACACGATTCTATGTTTAGGTTCCGTGTGTTTAGACTGAAAGTTGTCTGAATCCTTCTTGCCAATCCATGCCATTTATTTGGTGCAAGCTCGCCGGTTGTCGGTCCATAACAAAACACATAAATTAAGTGCTCAATAATAAATGGAAATGTCCCTTGCAGAGGACAGGGGCATTAGGGCGGGATTATGAGTGAAGCCCTTGGTCCTTCGCTTGGACCGTCTGCAGGCAACGAATGAAAGATTTCTGGACGGCTATTGTTTAATGGATGGAATACGAAGTATCTGGAATTCAATTGTACAAATGTGAAATGAAGTTTTTTGCATCTGACTTTATTTCTCATTAGTAATGTTTTGTATTAATTGAAACTAAAAGATACAAAACAAGCCTGTAGAAAAAAAAATACATTGAAAGTTCTCAAAAGTAGTGTTGAAACGTCCCGTTTAACAGGTACTTAAACGATTATTCACGGTCAATAGTAAATAAGATAAATATGATTCATCCCATTCAACCGTCTCTCACAATGTTTGCTTTCATCCCAAAACAGGTCTCCACGTGTCAAAAGTATCACCACAAAACCCCATATTTAGGGAGAGAAATCTTTACAAACTATAATTCCATCCCTTGTCAGTTATGGCCACTAAGTGGTCAAATATATGATCTGTGTCAAGCTTCCCTTTGTGTTGAGTACCTGTCTCGAATCTACAAAAGGTAAATGTTTATCTCCGTTCAAAAGTTAAACCGACATCCGAGGTCCAGCGACAATTTATACACCGTAAAAACGTTATACAAACCCGTCTAAGGATACTCTGTATCGATCGCATTCGTGCGTGGCGTGTGGTTGTGTAGGGGAGCGGACTTGAAAAACTGGACGCCCGCCGGACAGGGCACGCGCCGAGAATTCTGAAACCGGTCGGCCATTGGTCAGCTAGGGGTGCGTGACGTAATCAGGCGTGCAGCCCTTCCATTGGTCAGAATTTTGCCAGGTGTTAATTCGCTACGAAATCAAGTAAAGGCAATGAATGAACGATATTCTATTTTCGAAATTATAGTTAAGAAATTTTAAATTTCTTCTTCGTAACGTACCTAATCGATGCAAATGTAATTGATGGGGGTGAATTCAAGATGGCGTGCGTCAAATGGGAATAAATCCGTTTGAAATTTAATATGTTGCAAACTGAATATGTTCAAATATGCATGCATGCACGGCACGGGTGCATTGGGTGCATTCGGCCGAGACGCGTATCGGAGATACTGATCGATTTTACACAGGGAAATGTTCGGAGTTTTTTATGTTTTCTACGTAGATATTCTGTTCGGTACGTTTGGATTTTATGAAATTTGTTTGAGACTCTTTTACTTATGACTTTATTCATAACTTTGTGTCTCCATAAATACTTCGTATGAGCGTCGGTGGCGTAACGACTCTAGGGCCGCCACCTCCTGTCCGGGAGGCCGTGGTTCGAATCCTGCCACGTACCAATGTGTTTTTGAATTTAGATTTCATATGTACGTTTACCGACGCTCTTACGGTATAAGAAAACATCGTGAGGAAACCTGCACACGCCTGCGGAGAAACTCGCAGGTTGTGTGTGAAGTCAACCAACCCGCACTGGGCCCGCGTGGTAGACTAAGGCTCGATCGCCCTAATTCAGGGTAGGCTCGAGCCCCTCGGTGGAGACGTATATGAGCTGATATCATCAAATACTTTGTAATTCTGTTGGATGATGCCTTTACAACACCTCCAGAACTAAAAGAATACTTAGAGTAAAATGGAACACCTCATCCTTACTACTAAATTACAATTTGAAGGGTCGTTTTGGGAAAACAAAAAACATTTATATCAATGGCGTGGCGCTCCTCTTCTAAATTTACTAGTCATTGACAGGCTATAAAGAGGCGGGGTTAGGCCTCTGGAGGCTCGTTTTGCTATAGACACTGGCATGTAAGTAGATAAGAAAACTGTACAAGGCTGCCCTCGCCAACGTGTCTCACTTGGCCTTTATATACTATTAGAGCTGACTATGACATCTTCAGGCACCTACTAGAGGCGATAAAAACGTTAGCAGCCTCCTTACCGCGTATTGTGTCACCATACTTCACCCTGCGATCACTAACTCGCCTGCTAAACGGGGTGATTACGGGGGGAGGGGGGAGGGGGGGGGCGGGGGAGGGGGAGGGGGAAGGGGGAGGGAGAGGGGGGAGGGAGGGGGGGGGGGAGGAGGATTAAAGTCCAGCAGTAGACTTCATTTGGATGATGGTACTCATCATCATCACATGCAAGAGCAGGCTGGTTAACATGGCACTTACAGAGAAAAATATAGTCCGGTCTCTGGTCAAATCTTTGAGACTTTTAAACACTAGTATTTTGAGTATAGTCACAGATGAGATACTAGTTACTTCGTGTATGGTTCAGGGATATTTAAACAGATAGGACGCGGCAGTGCAACAGCTCTATGTATTTTCGTGGCTGGAGGGTCAAAGACAAACTTTTCGGACGGCGGGCGGTTACCCCAGGGATGTCCCGGGTTCGAACCCAGGATAAAACTCCGGGTAATTCTCACTTGCTACCCCACATTTATCAGTTGGACCCTACACGTATCTAGCAGAAGTATGTTTTGTTTTTGCAATGATGTTTTGAGATAAAACAACTTATTAAAAAAAACGGCCAATTGTAAGTCGGACTCGAGAACTGAGGGTCTTGTAGAAAAACACCTTTGGGCACAAAACTCTACAAACATGAACAATCGCATTGAAGAATAAACTTAACTTTGTAGTTGAAAAAGTGTTCTTCCATACATCTATACACATCAAGGATTGACCTTAAACTGAAAATATAACTTTTCTATCGCAAAAAAGAAATTAGATTTATCTAATAATTGTTTTTTAGATTCTTTCGTTTATTTGTGCTGTGAGACCTTCCTTATTGCTATTTCATGATTCTAGGTCAACAGGAAGTACCCTATATAGGTTATGATTTTCTTTGCGAGTATTGAAACATGGGTCATAAATAGTCGCATTTTTTATTGCGTTGATTAAGAAGTTTAATTTTTTTATTGCGTTAACTTAGAAGCTCATTTATTTTTTTCACAATTCCAAGGAACCGTAGACCAAAGTGTTTGATATTAATTTTATCTTGATACCCCGTGGAGGTATTTTGATACCTCCACGTGTTCCTGACAAAAAGGAAAATAAAAAAAGACTGACAGACAGACAGACGGATCCTATGAGAGTTCCATTTTTCCTTTTAAGGTTCGGAACCCTAAAATAACTACATTTTATATTAATTATTTTCAAAGATATTTACACACTCCTTGAAATTTCTTTGATTATCTCAGTGACTAGTTTAGGTTGAATAAAGTGGATTTCTACAGATCGGGAATTAAACCCTTGACATCTCTGTGCAAGTTCAGCGTCAGATTGTTTTATTTGACATTATTAGACGAATGCTATGTAAAATCTTTTTGCATGTTTATCTTCTTCCATAGACAAACATTAAGATATTATGGTACTATGTCTTTGTTTGTTCGTTCATTTCGAAGTCACATCATTTTTGGCACCACAGAGTTCTCGGTGCACCGACGACATCGGAAAACCACTGGATGCGGGCAGCGCAGGACCGGTCGTTGTGGAAAACCTTGTTTCATTTTTAACTGACTTCAAAAAAGGAGGAGGTTCTCAATTCGTCGGAATCTTTTTTTTTGTAGATTTAGAATTACTTTAAAATAGACTATTCGTTTTAGGACGAGATACTTTTAAGTACTTACTTCTATTTCATCATCATCACATCAGCCGAAAAACGTCCACTGCTGGACAAAGGCCTCCCCCAAGGATTTCCACGACGACCTGTGCTGCGCTGCTTACCTTCTACTTACGTCTACTTAAAAGTAACAAAATCTAGAAAAAAAATCCGAGGAAAATTAAACCTCCCTCTTTTTGAGGTCGGTTAAAAATGAAACAAGGTTTCCCACAATGACCGGTCATTACAAAAAAATTTCACCAAATAATCTTTACCTGTTTTATAATTAAGTCTAGTTTTCGAGTCAGCGTGCGATAGGCGGGCGGGGTTCGCTTTTCAAATATTTACGTTGGCGTAGTTTACGTTAACCCTTACCGGGCCGGGTCCGTCCGGGCCCAAGAGACCGACCAGGTACGATGAAGGTTTAACTGATGAGAAGTGGCTTAGAAATAATGGAATTCATGTTGGATTAGTAAATTTTTCAGAAATGTGTTGATTTTCTTGGGTGACAAATGAAACATGGCTGTCGTCTAATCCGATATTTGACCGGTCTATTGCAACGATTTGCGTATTTAGAAAAACATCCGTTTACACATCAATTTATCTATGTTCCTATCCCTGACATAAAGTAATTACGAACTTACCTTTTTAGGATTCCGTACCCAAAGGATAAAAACGGGACCCTATTACTCTTCGCTGTCCGTCTGTCTGTCTGTCTGTCCGTCCATCTGTCACCAGGCTGTATTTCATGAAACGCGATAGCTACAAATTTTTACAGATGATATTTCTGTTGCCGCTGTAACAAAAAATACAAAAAAACAGAATAAAATAAATATTTAAGGGAGCTCCCATAAAACAAACGTGCTTTTTTTTGCTCGATATTGATAACGGCAACGGGTAGACGCTTGAAATATTCACAGAATATTGTGTTGTATTATTTACTTTAAAAATAAATAATTAAATTAACATAAATTTAATATTAAAGGGGGGCTCCCATACAACAAACGTGATTTTTATAGATAATGGTACGAAACCTTTCGTGCTCGAGTCCGACTCGCACTTGGCTGATTTTTTATTTACTTTTTTGGCCTATATTATCATCACTTGTACACAATGACTTATATATTACTGGCGTACGTGTAGGTACATGTATATTGTAGTCGATATTTGTACATTCAGTTATAACTTATAATATATAACTAACACCCACACTCACATATATATTTAATTAGTAAATAATGAAACCCCTTAATAAATAAGCAAAATATATATTTACCTGTTACTTATTCTGAAATGGTTCGTGTTAATGGCGTGTGGCTCAAGGTGACGACTCGGTCCTCCTAACCATAGGTCCCGGGTACAAATCTGGAAGGCCAGCAGTGTACTCATGAGTTTTTCAAAACTTACGTACACGGTGAAGAAAAACATCGTGAGGAAACGCGTTGCACACGTCTGTAGGTGTAAATCTAAATGCCCTACACGTGATCGCGGGTGATGCTAAGTGCAACACCAGGCAAAAGCCGTTTTTCCCTTGGATATCACGGTTATTTGTGCCACATGATAAGAGAGAAACTGGCGTGTGACGTCATTGTCTTTGGTAGACTACATCAACAATTAAAAAGAAAAAAAAAAGGGATTTTGATAAAATAAGTAAGATTTTGCGCTTTTGTATGAGAAATGCTATTTAGTAAGAATAATATATAATTTATTTTTGATACTTTCAAGTATCTGAAGGTACTCGATTACGTGAAAATTTATGTTTATATCAAGTAATTTTTTTATAAGTTTGGTTGCAGAGTTGGTTGTAAGATTCTAGTTTTTCAGTTTAAACTACATGACAAAAGTCCCAATATACTCTTATTTCTAGTATATTGTTACAAAAATTATATATAGTATTTTTTGTTGTTTCAGAAACCGAAGAGTGTGAAAATAGAAGATTCCACAAAAAAAAAAACAGAAATCAAAAGTATAGCGGGATCATCCTTAAAAATTGAAGATGTGCCTAAAAAAATTCAAAAATGATATGGTGAGTTCAAGAAAATGTTTATCCTGTCTAAAAGTTCTAAGTTCTATCACAGTCCGAGGGTCATCCACGAACCCGCAATAAAATATGCGAGGCAGGTCGGTCTGGATGTAAAAATGTTGTTTTTAGGCTGCTGCTCAATAATGTATCCCAAGATGTTGAGTGCTCTCCACGTCAGGTCAGGCCTCTCTAGGTAAAATGGATGGATATCTATGGGTAAATTTGATAGATGATAGTATGTGTTACTGTTAGGTAACGAAACCCCAGTAGAATATTTGGTATTTAAAAAAAAAGTTTTTACCTGATTCCGGTAGAATGATGGTTATGTTTTTTGAGTGTCATCATCATATCAGCTCATGTACCGTCCCCACCGAGGGGCTAGAGCCTACCCTGAATTAGGGCGATCGGGCCTTAGCCGACCACACGGGCCCAGTGGACCACGCGGGCCCAGTGCTGGTTGGTCAACTTCACACACAACCTTCGAGTTTCTTCGCAGGTGTGTGCAGGTTTCCTCACGATGTTTTCCTTCACCGTAAAAGCGATCGGTACGTTAGTTTCGAAAAACTCATTGGTACATTGGCCGTCCGGATTTTGAACCCGGCACCTCTGGTTAGGAGGACCGAGTCGTTACCGGTTGAGCCACCGACGCTTTTCGAGTGTATGTATGTATATTTTTTTTGGCACGCACTGTAGCCTAAACGGCTTGAAGGATTGTAGAGTGCGAGATGTCGTTAGATTCGTCTTGATCCTGTGGGTGATAAAGGATACATTTTCACCCGCCTGGCCAAAAAAGAAGGGTTAAGTTTTTATGCAGTCGGGTTTTTAATTTGATGTCTGTGATGTTGCCATAACCATAAATTATCACATTTATAAATTTAATTTATAATTTATTCTTTTTCATTGTTTACATTTTTTTTTATCCACAATTGGTAAGCCCTTAACATCATCTCATCTGATGGTAAGTGATATCTAATTATGACGAAGATGGAAGCGGGCTTACCAAGATTCCCCAACGCAATGGGGAACTGATTATCTTATCTACAAGCCGAAACACATTATGGGTAGAAACGCTTTCTTTCACTTAACTACATGCCGGATTGAATATAAACTTCGCTAGTATATTGACTAGACACATATCCATGTTTGTAATTAGTTTTCGATGTACTAATATAAAACGGAAAAAATTTAGAGAAGTTTAAAACTTTCAGTACAAAACTAATTTAAGCTTTCGTTTAGTTATGTTTAAATTTGCTGCTATGAAAAGTATTTATAAACATTGATATGCGTTTGCTCAATATATTCGCAAATATTGGATTCAATTAGGCATTTAGTTTTTGAATTAAAGCGGAACTACGTTTGTATGGAAACTCGAGCCTCCTGGGGACCCTTAAAAATATAATTCCCAAAATTTTCCTTCTATTAATTTCAAAAAACCTAACTTGTTTTGTTTTCCGCCACGCCTTCAATTTTTAATAAACTAAATTGGCAACATTAGTACACCAATAACGCTGTAAAATAATGACATTCCTCCGTCTCTATTTCAAACATTTTTAGAATAAAAAAATTTGTTTTTGACATATGATAAAAAGTAACTCAAATGACTATCAATCAACTAGCCTATTGTCACTGAACATCAGGTGAAATAATGCCAAGGGGTTACCACTCTGGTATTTAATAATTAAATTAAGTACTGATAAATAGGTTTTCTTTTATCTATTAATTGGAAACGCTGAACACGTTAAGAAAACCGATTTCCATCGCAATAACAGTACATTTTTGCATTATTATTTTTGGTTTTGTTTCCCAACGCAATGGAGAACTGATGTTGAGAACACTGATGTGTGGCGGCAAGACCTAGATAAGATGGTGGTAGGCGGGCTTAGAAAATTGAGTCGCGCGCCGTTCCTAGCATATTTGATTACGTACTTTAAATAAAGACTACATTATTTTTTATGATTTAATTACAAATATATAGTTTGCAGACTTTTCCCTATATACTTGTAGTATAGGACGGTATTACTTGCCCAATTTCATAGTTCTAGGTCAACGGAAAACACCCTATCAATTTAGATTCCCTTGATAGTGTCAAAATATAAGTTTTTTGCGGCATAAACAGTTTTATCTTTTTTTTACGTTAACTTAAAAGTTTGATTTTTTCACAGCTTCAAGGGACTTTAGACCGAAGTATATGGTTTTAATTTCAACTCTATACCTCCACGCGTTCCCAAGATAAAGGGTCTTGGCAGACAGACGGACGGACGGACAAACAATTTATTCTATAAGGGTTCCGTTTTTTCCTTTTACGAAACCTTAAAAAACAACAACTTACAGTCGAATTGAGAGCCTTCTCCTTTTCGTAAGTCGGTTCAATTTAAAATCACAAAAAAGCGCAACTGTTTTTATTGACATGATTAGGACAGAAAGTCTTCCCTTTCTCCCCTTCCATTTCCGTTTAAAAGGAAATAAATCTAAGAAAACTCAAAAAAAACTCCCATCGAAGACCTTATCAGGAACTTGAGTCTTGAAACAGTCGAGGCTGGTTCCATTTAACGTAACTTAGTGAACTATCTCAACATCCACTATCAATAAAGTACGAGCCGATGGGCAAAGGGCGTGTGATCGATGGAACTTCTAATTTATAACCAATAGGGTTGGCAGGGATTTGCAGTTTCGGATCTGCATACGGATATTTTGGTAGCGAGCGACCCTATGCGGACGAGCACAAAAAAGAAAATCCTTCTGGCGGTTAAGTAGCTCCTAGTGAAGCATAGCAGTTAGTGTAATAAATCTAAAATAAACATCGATTATTTTTTGTTGTGAATTTGCCATACGATTTCATTCATTTTTTATTAATATAATTCAGAATACATTTTTATATGTATATTCCACATATGTGAAATATGAAAAGTATTATTGATGAAGAAAATATTTTAAATTCACATGGAGTTCGAACTAATATCGCAAAATACATGTTAGTCGTTTTTAATTCATTAAATAGTAATAATTTTCAAAAAACCTAAAAGCTTTGAGGTACCTACAAGCTTTTATTTGAAGAGTTTTTATGCTCAAAAGCCGAATGCCGAATGAATATAAACACATGGTTCCAAATAAAAAAAAATCGGCCAAGTGCGAGTCGGACTCGCGCACGAAGGGTTCCGTACCATTTCAGGCGTCTACTTGTTGCCGATATTAATATCGAGCAAAAAACAGCAAACGAACACGTTTGTTGTATGGCCCCCCTTAAATATTTATTTTATTCTGTTTTTAGTATTTGTTGTTATAGCGGCAACAGAAATACATCATCTGTAAAAAAATCATTTTTCACGGTTCATGAAATACAGCCTGGTGACAGACATACAGACGGACGGACAGTAAAGTCTTAGTAATAGGGTCCCGTTTTTACCCTTAGGGTACGGAACCCTAAAAAGGCTGTATTTCCTACGATTCTATTGAAAATTAAAGATGATTCTGGGACCATGATTCTTCCTCCAAAATTTCATCATAAGATCAACTTCAAAAGTATCTATTGTCACCGCGTTTACGGATACGTGTGCTTTGTTATCATGACTTAGAAAAAAAAATAAAATTTTGGTCGTATTATGGCAAGTAGGGGATTTCATTATAGACGAGACTAGACTCAATTAAAATGGACAAAACGTATACAAAACTTGTATGGATATCTGATAGCTAAATGCAGTTATGGATACAGAGCTCTTTAACATCCCTTAACCAAAGCCCTAAGGCCGTATCGATTACACTGGGTAACTTTGGCTGCCTGAGCGCCGGTTTTTGAGAAATTCGCACAAATCTTTGGGGATCCAACTGCGTGTTTGAATGATCGTTCCAAATTTAATTTTGTTTTGGGGTAATATTGACTTGACACAGTTTTGGCTGCTGCTGTTTTAAGGGTTATTTGCATAGGCAACCCAAAAAGACTCGGTTAATAAAAAAAATACACAAAACAAAACTTGAAATATATTATAATTTTTTTTACAAGTTTTAGTAAGATTTGCGATTGTGCTACAACTTACTTGTTAGTATCTTAATTTCAGATTGTGTTAAAGATTTATTTACTTCTTACCTATTATAAGAGTAGCTGTCCCATTAATTTCTTTGTGCGAAAGTGTTACAGAATAATTTTTAAAAAACCTAAAAACACTAAGGTACTTAGAAGGTTTAACCACCTCCGTGGCGTAATAATTAAGTCCATTACAGGAGTGCACATCAGGAGGTCGCGGGTTCGATTCACGGCGGAGTCAAACTTTCTAAGACTCGGTTTGGTTGGTGGAAGGGCATTTTCTAAGCCTGCCTGGCTAGCTAACACCATCTTACCTAAGTCTTGCCGCCTTGGCTTGAGGATAAGATAGCCAGTTTCCCATTGCGTTGGGGATCTTGGTAAGTCCGCTTCCATCTTCTGCTTCATCGTCTCTTACCATCAGGTGAGATAATGCTAAGGGCTGACCAATTGTGAACAAAATAAAAAAAGCTTTTATTTCAGTTCAAGTTCATGAGACGAGTTATCGGGCTGTACATTCATAGGTCGTCCATAATCGGTTTGCGCATTATTGGTACACCATAATGCATTTTCAAGTCATTGAGACGAGTTATCGGGCTGTATAGGTGGCTGCATTATCCGGTAGTGCATTATTGGTAGCCCTAATGCACGTTTCCAAATTGAAACAAGGCTAGCGTAGTAAATCTGTTATTTTTTTTAAGTAATCTATTTAAACAATAGACGATCCTAGGATAGTGATTCATCATCAGATCAACTTGAAAATACCAAAAGGATCTATTGTCACCGGAAATTAGGCTTTATGCCAAATTTCATCTCATTCGAACACCGGGAAGTGGGTCAAATTTAACTTTCAAATTTTGAAGCGAGAAAAATCATAAAGCAGCCCCCCCCCCCCCCCCCCCCATCCTAACTGTTTTGGCGGGCAGTTCATTAAGTAACGACTGAATGGATTTCTATCAACATGACTAAGAACAATTTCGGTTAATCTAGCTTTCAAATAAGAAAAACCGCATTGAAATCGGTCCACCCGTTTAGGAACTGCAATGAAATGTACGGAAACACAAACGGACAGATATAGGCTTCAAACTTATAGCATCCCTCTTTTTGCGTTGAGGGTTATAAATACGAGGATTTATAATGTACTAGATTTTGCCCGCGGCTTCTCTCGCGTGGACATCGTTTTTATGACTGTCTTTGAGGGTGAGTGGCGCGCAAGCCGTAAGCGGCTCGGGAGCGTGGACACGAGTTATCTACTGATCCCTCAGGAACTGAATATTGGGCTATTCTGATTAGCAGTCTATATCACTTCCTATCCCCTTAACCAATTCTATACAAAAAATCACTTTAATTCGTTGCTCCGTTGCGACGCCGACGTGCGCGAGCGTGGAACTGAGTTTTCCCCATATCCCTCGGGAACTAAGTCATGATATGTTTTCTAATTAATATATCCCACCCCCTCAACCATATCTGTGCAAAAAATCACTACAATCCATTGTTCCGTTGCGATGTTAAAGAAATTAACCAAATAAAGAGAATTTTTTTAGTTCCCTTGGAAACTGCATCGGACTATGCTATTTTCACGGGATAAAAAGTAGCCTATGCCTTCCCAATGACACAGGCTACCTGTATGCTAAATTTTATCAAGATTGGTCAAGGTAATGAAGCGTGAAAAGGTAACAAACAAACATACTTTCACATTTACAATATTAGTAAGGATGTTTGATAGGTTACATAATAATATACGTATTTATACAGGATGCAATTTAATTGGTGTAGGACCCGTTAACTGGGGATTCTACTCATTATACTATACTGTACAACTTTCCTCAAGTAAGCCATAGTCAATTCTAAAAAAAAAAACATATTAATCCTCCGTACTAAAATACACAAAATTGGTCGATCAGCTGATTGATTTGTAGGAAGAGGTTTTTTTTGCGATTTCAGCAAAGTCTTAGAACACAAGTTGTTCAGTGTGTTGAGTAGAAGCCCCAGTTAACGGAACCTAAACCAATTTTGTTACACCCTGTGTTTGCCCATCAGGTTTAATAATCGCTTCCCGTAAGTAAGAGGGTTGAACCTTTCGAACAAACCTCAGGTAGGCAAAGTTACCTACAGTTAAGTTAAGGTAAAGGTAGTATAAATACAATCTTCGTTAAGCAAGGGTCATCCCACGGGTCAATTTTGGGCCGCCTCTAATAGATTATGTATCCAACTATTAATTGCTTGCGTAAATAATTGATGGATATAGTAAGATCTTTGGGTTTGTTAAATATTGGCTAACATTGATGTACAGTATTTAATCAAAACAATAAAGATAGTTACATAACAAATATGTTATATTGGTGTTTAATATGTTTTTTTTTAAATTAGCAACATAGAGGCTCTTGTGTACCATGCACATTGGTCACCCACAAAAAAAATTGCAATAAAAAACTGGCCAAGTGCGAGTCGGACTCGCGCACTGAGGGTTCCGTACCATTAAACCTATCTACATAAATAAAAAAATGATACCAATTCATTTTTAAACAAGAGACAAAAATGTTTTTTTTTTTAAATTCAATTTAGAGTCCTTAGCGCGAGTGCAACTCATGATTGGCCGGTTTTTATTATCTGTTGTTTTACTTATTAACAATTAGTAGATAATATAATTACACTATGTTTAACACTTGTATGTATTATGAGCCAGCTGTAGTTCATAAAACCGATACAAACGTAGTCTTTGAATAATTTGTTAACCAAACAACCGATTTTGAAATAATTTAATTTCGATATTCGGGTGACGTATATTTGTGTCGGTATCGCAGTACTTTTTTGAAACAAGCAACAGGAATCCATTATTAACCAATAAGCTTGTTTTCCGTTTATTACCTTGAAAACAAGTTTGTAATGTATTTTGTAAAAATACAGTTTAGGATAAAAATAAATTATGCAGGTACATATCTCAAATAACTAAAAAAAATAATTCTTAATTAGCATAAGATTATTAGAACACAAATGATGGTAAATTTGTGCCTATTTTTTTAGATATTTAAAGAACATGGTGGCTTTTAAATCCATAAAGACGGGTATTTTTAAATCCATAAAGACGGGTATTTTTAAATCCATAAAGACGGGTATTTTTAAATCCATAAAGACGGGTATTTTTAAATCCATAAAGACGGGTATTTTTAAATCCATAAAGACGGGTATTTTTAAATCCATAAAGACGGGTATTTTTAAATCCATAAAGACGGGTTTTTTTAAATCCATAAAGACGGGTATTTTTAAATCCATAAAGACGGGTATTTTTACCTCAATAAATTGCCATAAATTCATATTTTTGATTTTAAAGCTCTAGATTTATCACAGCATTTTCTTCTTCTCTAATGTTATATTTAAAAAACCCAGCAAAAGATTTCGTTGCTTTCAGGAAAATTCAAGAAAATTAACTAGAAAAAAAACTGCCCTATCTCACCACTAAGAAAACGCCTTTGTTCCAATCAATGCTGAGCTACTACCTGCTCCGGGATTATAAAATAAAAGACATCACACTAGTTACTAGTTAAAGATTATAAGTAGTGTCACCATTAAGTTTATATATTAATAATTTTGAACAAAAAAAAAACGACTTCAAACAGGAAACTCAGGCACAGATGAGATACTAGTTACTTACTAAGAATCCCCTCAATTTCTCTGGGATGACATCATCGTACCCTGGTTGCCTTATCATGGTACCACCCTTGGGATATGTCCTTTCAAACAAAAAAAGAATCATTAAAATCGGCTCATAAACGAAAAAGTTATCCCCGAACACACATAAAAAAAAAATATATGGTCGATTTGAGAAACCCCCTCTTTTTTGAAGTCTGTTAAATAAACAAGTTTTTTAAAAAAATAATAGGTAATTTGAAACGCTAAAAACGTTAAAAAATCGATTT
The DNA here is from genome assembly GCA_947284805.1 of Coleophora flavipennella. Lineage (NCBI taxonomy): Eukaryota > Metazoa > Arthropoda > Insecta > Lepidoptera > Coleophoridae > Coleophora > Coleophora flavipennella. The sequence continues at coordinate 10,923,871 of OX369286.1, forward strand.
CTATCGCAACAACTTAGTACAATTTTGCGTTATTATTTTTGGTTCTGTTACTTAAAAAAAAATGTACACCGATTTTGATACAATTTTTATACATTTTTTATTATTTACAATTGGTAAGCCCTTGGCATCATCTCACCTGATGAGATCAACCTGACAGCATATCCCATCAAATGAAAAATAATTATGATCGGTTCACAATTTGCAAAAGTATCGCGTTTCAAACATAGAAAAAAACACGTAGTCGATTATAGAACCTCCGCCTTTTTGGAAGTCGGTTGAAAATTGGAATTGAACTTTGAAAACTGAATCGGCAATTTCATACTTAAAAACCTATTATAACAATTTTTAGACTAGAGCAAAAAACTTAAAATAAACACATTTTTTGTGTGGTCTTTGTTATCTTTTCCAGTATTTTTTTTTACTTTTTGTAATTTTTATGATTTGTAAGTAAATCTCTTCTAACACATACCTATTCTGTGTAAATTTCAGCCGGCTATATTACGGTTTTAAGGCTCTTAAATGTTGGACAGACATACAGATGGACAGAAGTTAACTGGTACGGAACTCTGAAAAGTACTGACTTAGCGAAATATTGAAATTGAAGATTTTGGAGAAAAAATTAATCATAATAAATGGACATATTACGTAAACAAAACGGAAAAAGTGATTTTGTAAATCTGCTTATAGAGGTTTCCATGGAAAATATTTATTTTATTATATTTACAATCAAAATAACATTATCTTTACAAGTTGAGAACACCTAATTCCACACCCTGGACACTTCATACAACGGGCCAGAAATGACATTTAAAAAAAGGAATGACGGAACAAACAAAATGGCCGCGACATCCTATACGTTCGACAACCAAACTGTAACCAATCTGTATTAATCTGGGTGACGAGGGGGTGAGGTCGCAATCTAGAGAGCGGCAGGGAGTGTCCATACTGTATGTTAGTATTAATAAGTATAGTTTGCTTATATGATAATATACCAATTTAGCTTTTGACGAGGTCTGTGAAATACGTATAGGTATCTACTGAAAATGATTACAAAGATAATATAAATAAACTCTTCAAATTCCGCCAATAAATCAATTCTTTCCGATAAAATTAATTTTGCTCTTGTAAGAGGCGGAAATATCAAGATATTTGTTCGAGCCTGTGGAACCGCCAGTATCCTAACTCTTGGTCCCTGTTGTAACCTCGTGTGGGGACCAGCGGTCCCATGCCCCCAAAAAACAATAAACATCCAAGCAAACACATCACAACATTTTTCAGTTGAGTGTCCACTTAGAACCAAATTGTAGCACGACTTCGTAAGTTCGGTAGGTAGTAAATTGCACGTGGGTTGAATTAAATGCGTGCTATCAGGTAATTCGAGTTTAATAATGAAGTAAAAGACCTAAAAAGAACATAAAAATAATTAAAACATAATACACTTAAATTTAATATAATTTAATCTTACCCATAGTGGGTCTTTTTGAGGTAAATTAGGTATTAAATAATGAATAATATTAAAATGTATTGAAAGATGGCGAAATATTGCTGGATGATCGAATTTTGGGTTTTTGAAGGATGTTGTCAGATAGATGAAAGCGCATGTGTGGAAAAGAAATAGATGGAATGAAAAGAGGGTCGAATAAAAAAAAATTCGAGCGAGACCTACAGTACTCGCATATGATGTGTAACATGTGACAAAATACTTTGGGTTAGTTAGATTTGATGACGATATTGTACCTGGCTGGCGGATCTGACAGTAACGAAAAAAACCGACCAAGTGCGAGTCGGACTCTCGTAAAGTAGAATTCCGCGCTTTCGCGACTTCCTGTTACACATTTCCGTCCCATGTTACACATTTCCGTCCCATTTCACGAAATCACTAAAGATGTTACACATCAAAAAAGATAAAAGCACGGCAAAGATACGGCAGACTAGGCTGTATGGTCATAGATACCTTTGCCTTTTCCGCGCTTTACAGCCTGAAAAAAGGACGGCAAAGATACGGCAGACTAGGCTGTATGGTCATAGATACCTTTGCCTTTTCTGCGCTTTTAAAGCCTGAAAAAACGCGACTTCCTGTTACCCATTTCCGTCCCATTTCACGAAATCACTCCCACAAATTGCAGGAAAGCGAGAGCAAAGATGTTACACATCAAAAAGAATGCATAACAGCGTGCCACGTTACAAATTGATCATAGCACAACAGGCCAGGAGACAACTAACACGGTAGATAGCACGTCAATCAATGCAAACGTCGTCTGCAAGGTAAGTGAGTTAAGGTGGGGTCAGCCGAGGGATGGGGTAAAACTCGGGAGACTCAAGCGATACAGGATTAATTAGGAACGGGGTCTTGTGGTCGGCTTGCAACGTGTACAGGCGGGTAGACAAGTGGTTGAAATATTTTAAAATCAGCTAAGTGGATCACGCCAAATGTTGGGTTCCGGAGTCATTACTTGAAAACTTTTGCCTCAGGATACCCTTAATACATAAACAAACGCGAAGAACACATAACGACTTCTAAAAACTGTATCGTGGAAACAGAACACTTGTGTTTATTTCCAAAAATAATCTTATCCAAAAATGAGAGTGATCCGACTCATTTAAAATAGAAAATGTGCACGAACAATACGTATTAGTTAGATTCCTATTTAAAAAAACAATCGATTATTATACAAAAATATAATATCCACGGTGAAAACAAAATCCAAATTGACCAAGAACTGGGTAATATATACCATTACTAAACAAACAGATCTGCCTCTCTCTTCAAAATAACTTTTACTATGGAAATTATAATTTGGCTATAAGCCATGTCCGACTTCTCCGAGATGACCGTGTGTGATCTGTCCGCGTATTGACTTTAAACTAGATCTTGATAGCAAAGGATATGAATGTACTAGTGATTACAAACAACTTTCCTAAAGAAACTATATTATGTCAAAAATTTAAAAAAAATGGTGCTTTTTACATTTTTGCCGATTTGATAACATTGTTATGTATCGAGGATATTTTTTTTTTTCTGATTTAACATTTAGTTTCTTTAGAAAAGTTGTTTCTAATCACGAGTACATGCATACCTTTTGTTATCAAGAACTAATTTAAAGTCACCCTATATATGTATATTATACTAGCTGTTTCCCACGGACTTCACCCGCGTGGACAAACTTTCTATGACTTTTCGAGGGCGCGGGCTTGGAAAAAAGTAGCCTACGTGTTAGTCCTACGTGGTCCTAATCTGTCTACCTACAAATTTCAGCCAGATCCGTTCAGTAGTTTTTGCGTGAAATAGTAAAAAACATACATCCATACATTCTTACAAACTTTTGCGTTTTATTAAATTAGTAGGATTTATAACAAAAAATAGCCTGTAGAAGTGTGAGTAATATTATATGGAATTCGCATTATATGGAACACTTTTCACCGCGCCTGTACTGGAAAGGGCAGGTATTCGTCCAGTGGTTGTGTAACTGAATTACCTATCATTTTGATTGAACGTTTGAAAGCCTCTGGAGCTCCAATTAGTTCAAGCCAGCCTCTATTTGCCTCTTCCTATAACGCGCTGAGGGACTAACTTTTACAGCATGTTTACTCAAGTTGCTGGATCAAAGGTACTGCCTGCACTAGCGTGTGATGATGGTGAAAATCATCACATCAGCCAAAATACGTACACTCCTAGACATAGGCCTTCCTCGAGTTGGGGAGTTTTTCTTATTCACAATTGGTAAGCCTTTGGCCTGTGATGACAATTGGTAGCGTAGGAAGACTCGTAGAAGAACTCGGTGGACCGATGACCTGGTGAAGGTCACGGGAAGACGCTGGAAGCGGGCAGCGCAGAACCGGTCGTCATGGAAATCCTTGGGGGAGGCCTAGGTCCAGCAGTGGACGTCCGTCGGCTGATATGATGGTAATTAAGCCTAAGACATCATCTCACCTGATGGTAAGTGAGATGATGCCGAAGATAGATGGAAGCGGGCTTACCAAGATTCTCCAACGCAATGGGGAACTGGCTATCCTATATTCAAGCCGGAATACATCTTCGTAAGACCGATGATTGATGCTTGGCGGCTAGTCTTGTATGAGATGGTGGTAGCCAGCCAGGCGGGCTTAGAAAATGCCCTTCCATCAACCAAACCGAGTCATACAAAGTTAGACTCCGCCAGGAATCGAACCCTCGACCTCCTGATGTGAAGCTAATGAACTTAGCCATTACGCCACGGAGGCGGTTAAGTTTTGGCTTAATCGCCATGCTTGGCAGGCGAGTTGGCGATCGCAGTGTTTAGTGTGGTGGCACACTACTCGCAAAGGACGCTGTTGCCCATCCTCTAGTTTTTGAAGTCTTAGTCGTCTCTTACGATACCCTCGGGAAGATATAGGATGGTACTATTCTAGTGCCGCACCACAGGCCAAAATATGAATTAACCAACATATTTAAACCGCCTCCGTGGCGTAATGGTTAGTCCATTCGCTTCACACACCGGGTTCGATTCCCGGTGGGGTCATCTTGTAAGACTCGGTTTGGTTGGTGGTATGGCATTTTCTAAGCCCGCCTGACTAGCTACCATCATCTTATCTAAGTGTTGCCGCCAAACATCAGTGTTAACAACATTGATGTGTTCCGGCTTGAAGATAAAATAGCCAGTTCTCCATTGCGTTGGGGAATCTCGGTAAGCCCGTTTCCATCTTCGGCATCATTGTCACTTACCAACAGGTGAGATGATACCAAGGGCTTACCAAATGTTAATTTTAAAAAATGGCTTCTCTGTAAGAAGCATGAACTCCATGATGATGAATCAGTAAGTATCACACAAGCCGAAAGACATCCACTTCTGGACAAATGCCTCCCCCAAAGATTCAGGAGGATACCACAACTACCGGTCATTTGCTTTACAGCGAACTCCCGCAAACATCTCCAGGTCGTCGGTCCACTTTAGAACGTGTGATCTTTAATCATCAACTTATTTTCATGGTATTTTACAAGCTTTTATTTAGTTTCACCTATCCCGGTGTCTGTAATGAAATCTTGCAAGTTAAAATTGACCCACTTCCCGGTTTCCGATTGAGCTGAAATTTTGCATGCATAATGTATATCGCGTGAAAATGCAATATCAAAAGCTTGTACCTAAAAGTTTCAAGGTTTTCGAAAGTTATGTTGGTTCCGTACTAACATTAAGACTACACAGTCGGCCCGTTCGTCTGACACAGGGTTGTTTCTTTTCTTATTTTTTTTTACACAATGAATCTTGGTAAGCCCGCTTCCATCTTCTGCATCATCGTCATTTACCATCAGCTGAGATGTTGCCAAGGGCTTACCAATTGTGAATAAAAAAAAACAATGTTTGTACGATGGCCTCTACAATGCCAAATGTCATAATGGATGCGCGGTGTACAAGCCGCTCCGCTATTATGGTAAATTTTTTAAAAAAACAGCCCTAACCACTTCCTCCACATAGATTTTAGATAGCTACGAGCACGTTTCTACCCTTATATTTTAGTGTATTTATTAAAAAAAAATCATTAATTTCATCAAGTATAACTTTGTGTTTTGTTTCGTGTATTTCATGACTGTGTCTGGAAATAATGTTTCATCTGTCTATCTGCAATATCTCTGAGTTCATCATTACCATTTCAACCAGAAGACATCCACTGTTGAACTTATGACGCCCCCCCTAAAGACCTCCGCTCAGCACGATTTCCAGCCACACTCAAACAGCGGCATTCTGCAAACCTCAGCAGATCATCAGCCCACTGGCGGGGAAGCATCTAACGTCTTTGAGGTCAATTAATACATAATTGGAAAACGCTAAACAGGTTTAAATCGACTTCCATCGCAACAACTTAAACAACTCGGCATTGTTATTTTTGGTTTGTGTTCGTTTTCTAAAAAAGTAATTCACAGATTTTAATGAAATTTATATGGGACCAACCTGGCAGCATACCCTATCAAATAAAAAAAAAGAATCATAAAAATTTGTTCACAATCTGCGAAGATATCGCGTAACACCATACAAAAAAAACCTCCTTTTTGGAAGTCGGTTGAAAAGAACATTCTTAGTTAATTTTAAACATATCTTCTACACCTTTTTTAGTGTTCAGTACCCAAAGGGTAAAGGGTAAAGCTTCCGCTGTCCGTCCGTCCGTCTGTCACTAGGCTGCATTTTATGAACCGTGAAAGCTAGACAGTTGAAATTTTCACTGATGATGTATTTCTGTTGCCGCTAAAACAACAAATACAAAAATATAAACAAAGTGAAAAATAAGGGGGGATCTCCATACAAAAAACGTGTGTTTTTTAAAATATTAAGAAACTGGCGCCATCTAGCGTGATGGTACGGAACCCTAAGTGTGCAGTTCTGACTTTCACTTAGCCGGTTTTTTGTAACATCATCTCAAAATGTTTTTATATTCGGTTGTAGCCTGTTCGTTATCTGTATCTTACCAATGTCCTTTAAAATTAATTTGTTTTACTAGTTTATTTTATTTAGGGCAAGCATTTGTGTGATGAGCAGATTTGTTTGCTCTGTGTCTGGGTGTTAAATATCTATATATGTATGTATTTAAACGTATATAAGTATGTATATCAGTCTCTGGTAACCCATAACACAGGGAATCCTACTTTGGGGCCAGATGACCATGTTTGATTTGTCCCAGAATATTTATTTATCTATTACTAGCTGATTCCCGCGGCTTCACCCGCGTGGACCACATTTCTATGACTTTTCGAGGGTGCGCAGTGCGCGAGCCGCAAGCGGCTCGCGAGCGTGGTAAAAAGTAGCCTATGTCTTAACCCAGGTCCTAATCTGTCTACCTACCAAATTTCAGCCAAATCCGTTCAGTAGTTTTTGCGGGAAAGCGTAACAGACAGACAGAGTTACTTTCACATTTATAATATTATTAGTAGGGATCTTTACGATTCGTTCGGGTAGGGTATGACGGGGTATAAACGGGGTAAAATACACGGGTTTCTGGCACAATACATGTCTTAAACAAATATAAGAAGGCTGTGGCCGGTGACCTTTGTCCCTTTTGTTCGTGTGTGCGTAAGGGACAGGCCGTGCGGACACTGTAACACCACGAAAACCGTTTGTATTTGCAAATGTGACCCGGTAGAGTGGATGATGTTTAGAATAACCCCAGCGAAATAATGTAAAATATTATTCATAATTTTTGGCAGTACTAGATGGCGCTAGTTTCATGTTTCAAAAACCATCATACTGCGATGGCGCTAGTTTCTTAATGTTTAAAAAAACACGTTTTTTTAATGGAGCCCTCCTTTGTTTTCTCACTTTATATTAATTTATATCTCCTCGAAACTGAAACATTCTGTTATTTACCTTATAATATATTAATGCTCGGAATTTCCCTACTTGATCGAATCAGAAATGAGGAGATTTGCAAGAGAACCAAAGTTACCGACTTAGCTCACAGAATCGCTAAACTGAAGTGGCAGTGGGCAGGGCACATAGCTCGTAGAACAGATGGCCGTTGGGGCAGTAGAGTTCTAGTGGCGATCGCGTACCGGAAAACGTTGTGTAGAACGTGTTATCTTTAAAACGTTGTGTAGGAAGGCCTCCCACGCGGTTGACCGACGACCTGGTGGAGATCGCGGGAAGCCGCTGGATGCCGGCAGCGCAGGACCGGTCGTCGTGGAAATCCTTGGGGGAGGTCTTTGTCCAGTAGTGGACGTTTATTGGCTATTTGGTGATGATGATGATTTTGCAGGAGGTTTTTTCGCTTGTTTCCATTTTTTTATGGATATCTCATTGTATCCCTAAAATAAGCAAGTATGTATTAGCTTTGCGAAATTGTTTTTGGTGTACTAAAAGTGTAAATAAATAAATAAATAAGCAAGTCGATTTTCAATATTAAAGGATTAAATAAATATAACGGGTAAGGCTGGCTTACCTGATATTTTATTTAATATAATTATTTAATATTGTTATCATTCCTCCCCATCATGTCACTCCCACTTAAATAAATAAATAAAATAAAATAAAGTAAAATAAAATAATTTAAAACCGTAAATTATAATATTACTACACATTTTTTTTCTTACATATTAAGAAACAACGAACAAAATTAAAAAAATAAAGAAGGGACTGACAACAATAAGAAACCCTATTTTACGGTAGGGCTTACCATACCATGAAAAATTTAAAAATGTCTTTATTTTTTGTTGTCTATCTACTGTCCATCCGTCTATCTGTCTGTCTGCACCAGACTGTATTTCATGAACCGTTATAACTAGACAACTGAAATTTTCACAGATGATGTATTTCTGTTGCCGCTTTTGTTGTTATCAACAAATACTGACTGACTCGGTGGCTCAGTGGTTAGTGCTCTTGACTACTGATCCGAGAGTTGTGGGTTCGATCCCCACCCAGGGCAAACATTTGTGTGATGAGCAGATTTGTTTGCTCTGTGTCTGGGTGTTAAATATCTATATATGTATGTATTTAAACGTATATAAGTATGTATATCAGTCTCTGGTTCCCATAACACAGGGAATCCTACTTTGGGGCCAGATGACCATGTGTGATTTGTCCCAAAATATTTATTTATACAAAAAATTAGAAAAAGTGAAAAAATAAGGAACCCTCTTCATACAAAAACGTGTTTTTTTAACATGAAAAAAATAGCACCATCTAGTATGATGGTACCTATGTGGGCGGTTCTGACTCACACTTAGCCGGTTTTTTTTCTGTTCCAATATTGATTCGATACATTCTTTAGGGTTCCGTACAACAAAATGTGACCAACGGGACCCTATTACTAAGCCTCAGCTGTCTCTCCGTCCGTCTCTCTGTCTGGCGGCGTATGTATTTCATGAACTGTAATAGGTAGACACAGCTGAAATCCCAGAGTGTGTGTTTCTATTGTCGCTACAAGAACAAAAAAAAATGCAAAAAACGTGAAACTATCTTTGTGTGCGATTTTGACTCGCATCTGGCCGATTATTCTAATGTGCCCTGTCTCCACCTTTCTAGCTCTATAGCATGTAAGCCCGTTAAGGCCGGGCCACCTTCCGATACAATAACAGCAGCTATTCCGCGAACCCTTCCCTTTCTTTGGGTCGACCCGGACCCGGCCGGGCCCGCTTATAAATTGCGGTGTCCATTGGGCACTGGCTCCTGGGTCTTGGGTACAGAGTATTCGGATATTCCCCTTGTTTACTGAGTAAAGTATTGCGGATTGTATGTAACGGAAGGATCATATAAATGGACTCTTAGGATAAAAAAAAGATCTCATTTGCTGTCTTAGAGCGGAATGAACCTATGTTTTGGGACCTTAATGAAATATATATGAAATACAAATTTCAAGTTTTTTAAATATTCATATGTTTTTTAAAATCTTTTTTATTTTAACCAGTGTGAATTTTAAATGCCATACGATAAATAAAATAAATAGCTTGGAATTTGACTCAGTCAATAATTATAATCAAGGAATAACTTTTATTAAAATGATACTTACATATTTTTTTTTATTATTTGTAAAAACAATAACTACATTGGCTTGTTGAGAAAGTTTTTTATTCTGTAAAGAAATAGGTATTTAATTTCAAAATATCCCATATTACACTGTATTTTGTTACTAGAAATATATTTTCTAAGTATTTAGGTTAATTAATGACATCATACAATAATTTTTCTATTATAAATACATATGTGGCAGGCAAATTGTATGGTTAGTCATTTTACGTATGGTCAGGCAAATAGTATATATATATATATATATATATAAATTGTAAAATTCAGTACGCAGATTTTAAAATGCTGAGCCAGGCCAATTGTAATAATTCATCTGTATATCAATGGTCAGGCAAATTGTAAAATTCTGTACACAGATTGTAAAATCCCGAGCCAGGCAAATTAAGCATGTTAGGTTCGTTCAGGTTTGATTGATTTAACAGTCCCCGCCCTCGCCATTATATAATTTGCCTGACCGTTTGTAAAATGACGAATCATACAGTATGCCCGCGACACATATCTACATTACAAATATTTAATATTTGACAATAACGATTAAAAGTATAAATATAATTGGACATCTATAAATATTTTGGTACCTATACTGTAGTAATATACATATTACTGTAGTAATGTAGTTGTTACTGTAGTTATATGTTATTAATAAAAAATAATTTTAACTTACAAAATTTTCATGCTTGTCTTAGGCTAAACACGAGAAACTTTATTACAATATAAATATTCTGTTCATACCATGTTTAAAGCGAAAAAAAAACATTATATTTATAGACTCTCTTCGATTTACAGTACTTCCAGCTCAATCAGTTTAGTTAGTATGGTGACTGCTGTAAAAGGATCATTGGTACCGAAAAGGGAATTACTCTGTTTATGGAAAAGTACCTAATTAATACTTTTCATGTAACAAATCAATAACATTAGATTCTATTTACGTAATCCAATAAAACATCGTTAGCAAAATAATAAATCAGTGAGTTACGTATTACCCTGACGTACCTTACCGGGCTTACCGGGCTTACCGTCCGATCCTGGAACAAATATTGGCACATTACGCGACCCGTGCCCCTCAAATTGTAATAAAAGTCAGGACGTCTTGTTCCGAAACTGTTCCGACCACCTACACTTGTATTTGTGTTATTTCCTTGTGCTGGGCACGTGGATATCAAACTATGGATAAAGACAAGGTGGAACAATGAGGTCTTGCCGCAAATTTTAAATTTTTAAAGGTTTTTCGTGAATTATGACTACATTTTAACAAGTTTTACCTGTTTCGCAACTTTAAAATTTATGAAATGTGAATTCCTTACTTTAAATATACCGCCTCCGTGGCGTAATGGTTATTCCATTCGCTTCACACCGGGAGGCCGCGAGTTCGATTCCCTGCAGGGTCAACTTTGTAAAACTTGGTCTGGTTGGTGGTAGGGCATTTTCATAGCCCGCCTGGCTAGCTACCACCATGTCATCTAAGTCTTGCCTCTAAACATCATTGTTAACAGAAATTCCAGATCCCTATTGCGTTGGGTAATCTTGGGAAGCCTGCTTCCATCTTCGGCATCATCGTCACTTACCATCAGGTGAGGTGATGCCAAGGGCTTACCAATTGTGGATCATATTTTTCAGATTGACGTAAAAAATATTCTACGTCAGAAAGTTATACTTGATAAGTTACATTGAAATTGAGAGAAAGTAATTTATGGTGGTCGCAAAACAGGTTAAACTTGTTAAAAACTAAAAAAGGAGTCATAAATTACGAAAAAAATCTTCAAAAATTTAAAATTTGCGCTATTAGGTCTTCGTTATTTTAAATTTAGTTTAACCTATCCGTAACTTGCCTCCTGTGTGTACGAGTATGTATGATTCAATGTATGTCATATTTAGATCTATGGTCTAGAATTGGAGACCTTATGGTCTGTTGTTGATGATGTCAAACCTTCGACCTAACTGCCCAAAAATAAGGATAATATTTTAGGGTGTATTTATGTCTGTTTCTTTGGCTGAACATGTAGCCTAAACGACTTAATGAGTTTGGGAGTGCGAGATGTCGTAAGATTCGTTTTGATCCCCTGAGTAACATAGGATAAATTTTACCCGACTGACCAAAAAAGGGAGTAATGTTTTATGCAGTCGGATTCTTCATTTTTTCAAATCAAATTGTTATGTTATTTATCTTTTTTTTTTTGAGACACTGAGGAAAATCTCAGTTTGACAGCGGGCGACAGCAAGGTGAAAATAAAAATCAAACATATTTGATTTAGCAAGGTGACAATAATAATCAAACATATTTGATTTAGCAAGGTGAAAATAAAAATCAAACATATTTGATTTAGCAAGGTGAAAATAAAAATCAAACACATTTGATTTAGAAAGGTGAAAATAAAAATCAAACATATTTGATTTAGCCAGGTGAAATTAAAAATCAAACATATTTGATTTAGTAAGGTGAAAATAAAAATCTAACATATTTGATTTAGTAAGGTGAAAATAAAAATCAAACATATTTGATTTATGATGTAGGATAGATACATCCAGTATTTTATGATTGACGGTCGGTGTACTGGCAGGACTTGCCCTGTTGGATATGCTTATATCGGACGAGGGACTTTTTCATTCGTTCGCAAAACATGTTGTTTTTATGAAAACATTCGGGACGGACATTCCCTTTGTTAAGTAGGGAAAACTTTTTATTTACAACTGTTTCTCTTTTTATGTTTTTGTACGTAGATACATATCTACAGAACGGAAGAACGGAATTTTATGTTTTAGCGTTTATATTGATGTTTTTCTAGATTCCTGTAATTGAACTTTTTAAGACTTTTTCATAACTATATACAAAATAAATAAATTACGACATCATATAAACAGCGTAATATAATTGGTGTAGGTCCCGTTAACTGGGGCTATTAACCCGTTAACTCCTTCTCATCATACTGAACAACTTTCGTTCTATGACTTAGCTGAAATAGCCAAAAAAAATAATACACAAATCGAACAATTTTTGTATGGAGGGTCCAACCCGTTAACTGCGGGTTATACTCATTAGAACCCGCAGTTAACGGGTTCTACACCATTTTTTTTAAAATCCTGTATATATTAGTAATGTACGGTCAATTTATGTTTATTTTTCTTTTTTATTTCAGATCTAAACCAGAGAGAAAACATCTAAGGACAGGATGACAGGATGATCCTATATAACAATGGATTCCTTTTAATACCTAAATTGAATTTCTAGCTGATGACGTCATGCAACGGTGAGCTTTAAAATTAATAATTATTTCATAATTAATTTGTTAGGGTTCCGTGCCCAAAGGATGCCATTAACAGGACCCCTATTACTAAGACTCTGCTATCCGTCCGTCCTTTCGTTTGTTTGTCAACGGACTGTATTTCATAAACCGTAAAAAGAACACACTTGAAAATTTCACAAAAAGTGCATTTCTATTGCCGTTATAACAAAAAATAATAAAATTGAAAATTTGAAATAAACGTGATTTATTTTCTTATACGATAGTACAGAAACCTTCGTATGCGAGTCCAACTTGCACTTGGCTGTTTTTTCAATATATATTTTTTAATTACACCTAAAAATAGAATAAAAGATAAATAAACAAACTAATACAAATTAATTACTAATTCTATTGCAGAACGAACATCATCAACAAGTAACCTAGGTATCAAAATCGTAACAGTAGTCAATCATTTTTTTGACTTAAACTCAAACGAAACATCGGGCGAAGGGAATTGTAAATCAGGTCTCTTTCACAAAACAACTACGCAAATAAGTTAACTAATTTAATCTCACCAGAAAGGTTCGATATCTGCGTCTAATGTATGCACGCCGGATGTACCCTTTAAGCCTCGTCCTATAAACCAGTTTAATTGTAGTTAGTTTAAATTGTATTCTATTTATTTATGATATTTTATTTTATTGAAGTAAAACACTGGAACTTGATTACTGATGAACTATGACAAGGATTTTTGAAGTAAAACTTCTTTACGCATGCTTGACTTGGGGAGTAAGCTGGTGGATGCGTGACGAGAGCGTTACGGAAGTGTGGTCGGGCGAGGCGAACGGAAGTTGAGAGGTATATATGAATTAGTGAAGATAGAAAGAGAGATACTATTTATTTTTGTTTACTAACAATAACGGTTGCCAAGGTAACAATATTGGTTGTCAAAACAATCAAAACAAACATATAAGATATAAAAGATTTGATTATTTTTAGAGGATAATAAAACTCTTTTCATAAACTGTCTATATGATAAAAAAGATTTGATTATTTTCTGAAGACTAAGTATTTACTTTCATACATATAGATGGAGCTAAAGAAGTATTACTTCAGTCGTGTGGTTTTTTTATAATTATTATATTTTTAAAATTATTTATTACGGCAACAGATAACAGTCAAAATAATATTAATATAATACACCTTACCCTTAAGGCATAAAATAATATAGGTAAAGTAAATCTAAAACATAAAATTTAGAATAATTTTATTCATAACAGAATTCCAAACAAATAAAGTTATATAAACCGACTGTCAATCTATATTACTATATGGTAAAATCTATTTAAATAAAATAAAAAACAAAACATCAATTCAAATGGCGAATAACATGTTTTGCGCTTTCAGAGTTATTCATGCCATTTTTATGTTTAGTTTTCATCAACTGTGTGTGTACAATTAATAATTAAAATAAATAAATAATAGGTTTATTTATTAACCATGGCGAGTAATTACTAAGGAAAAAAGTTGTAAATAAAGATATTTGAAATAGGTAGAATGTGAATGGCATTACACAAAAATAAACGGTACAGCCACGCTGTGCATACTTCTCGCGTAGGAAAACAACAATCAGAAGCGGAAAAAATGCTAAAAAATAATCACAGTTGTATGGCGGCCTGCCTTCAAAATTTTGCCGGAATAACTAATACCACAGATTAATAATAAATAATTATTAATACTGCACTACTTGCATAAGTTTTATAAAATCGGCTAAGTGCGAGTCAGAACCGCATACATAGGGTCCCGTACCATCGTACTAGATGGCGCTAGTTTCTTCATGTTTAAAAAAACATGTTTTTTGTATGGAGACCCCCCTTAATTTTTTTTTTTCAAATTTTTAGTATTTGTTGTTATAGTGAAAATAGAAATACATCATGTTTGAAAATTTCAACTATCTAGCTATCACGGTTCATGAAATACAGCCTGGTGACAGACGGACAGACATACGGACAGCGAAGTCTTAGTAATAGGGTCCCGTTTTTACCCTTTGGGTACGGAAGCCTAAAAATCGTTAGAGAAGATTTTTAATTTATCATTAATTCTTGTATGGCAGCTGCTACCGTCAAATGGCGCCCTAGCCAGACGCTGCTCCAGAATCCATCAAAAATTTATCATAAAACGTCGGACCATGTATTTAGCCACTGGGAAAAGTTTTTTTTCCTCAAACCCAGAATTGATTTAATATGTGTAACATTTATTAAATTTCCCTCCTTATCTTGAGTCCAGTCGTCACCTCAATAAGCATGACAAAATATTCAAGAGTACATACGTACCTATTTATTTAAGAAAAAGTAAGCTACTTGCATTATCCTATAGTGGACTAATCAGCTCTGGTCTAAACGAAGCACAAACAGACCCTTACGGACTGTCCCCCTAACTGCGGCCAGTTCACCCTCTAAACAACACCCGATAAAAACAACCTATACGCCACCGAATTGTACTCTAAAATGAACTCAAATGTACGGTGAGAAAGTTGATAATATAGTGGGTGCGTACACAGTGGGCAGTATTGTAGAGGGACGGACGGATCGACCCATGGCTACTGTTACTACGATTCAGTAGTTTTGATTTGTTATTTTTTTATTATTATATTTGTTTCGCAAAGTTTCTGGAAGAATTGATGCTTGGACTTAATTTTGCAATAATTTTGGTGCAAGTTAATAAAAAAATAAACCGAAAAAATTTTAATTAAAAACCAGTGACACATTGCTAGCACACCCCGGACACTGCATACAAATGGTCCTAAAAAACATTTCTAAAAACAAATGACGGAGCAAACAAAATCACGGCAAACACCCATACCAAACTGTTACCAATCTGTATCATTCTGGGTGACGAGGGGGTAAGGTCGCAATCGGCATTTTTTTTTGCGATTTGACTATGGGTTCCATGGGGAAAGTTGTTCAATTTCATGGGTACAAGCACCAGTTAAAATAGTTTCAGCTAATTTTTGTTACACTTTATATAGTGGTATATATATTATATCAGCTCATATACGTCCCCACCGAGGGGCTCGAGCCTACCCTGAACCAGGGCGATTAGGCCTTAGTCGACCACGTGGGCCCAGTGCGGGTTGGTCGACTTCACACACAACCTTCGAGTTTCTTCGCAGGCCTGTGCAGGTTTCCTCACGATGTTTTCCTTCACCGTTAAAGCAATCGGTAATGATATGTACGTAAGTTTTGAAAAACTCATTGGTACATTGGCCGTCCAGATTTGAACCCGGTACCTCTGGTTAGATGGACCGAGTCGTTACCGGTTGAGCCACTGTGGTATATATATATATATATATATATATATATATATATATATATATATATATTCTTTATTGCACACAAATATTTACATGAAAAACACTTACATATACAAAGGTGGACTTATCTCTTATCTTAAGAGATCTCTTCCAGCCAACCTTCCTATCCACATCTCAAAAGTGTAAGAACACAAAAGTAACCAATATCACCCGATGCTCCCCAAACAGGCAGTGACCGTGTTTACATGGAGCGTGTCCGCGCGAGAACTTGTACCCCAGTTGTATGTTCCCGTAGGTTGGGGTACATGTGGACGGTTGTGGTACACAGTGGGAACTAGCGGCGGAAATGTTAACACGGGTACCAGTAACACCTATCGTATTTTGTGTGTAAGCGAGTTCTACTGATCGTTTTAAAAAAAAAATCACAATTGACAAATCCTTGACATCATCTCACCTGATGGTAAGCGACGATGATGCCGAAGATAGAAGCGGGCTTACCAAGATTCCCCAACCCAATGGGGAATTGGCTATTGATTGATTGAGAACACTTTATTGCACAACTTAAAGAGAAATAAGTTCATTTCAAAAACCTTAAAATTTTTAGGTACAAGCTTTTATTTGAAAAGAGTTTTAATTTTTTCGTATTTCTCTTAGCAAACCCTTTCATTTGATACCCATATCATGGGGGTGCTTAGAAAATAACTGGTCCGCCATCTATGGGAGTCCACCATATTGGATTTTGAATGACATTTATTATATCAGCTCATATACGTCCCCACCGAGGGGCTCGAGCCTACCCTGAATCAGGACGATTAGGCCTTAGTCGACCACGCGGGCCCAGTGCGGGTTGGTTGACTTCACACACAACCTTCGAGTTTCTTCGCAGGCGTATGCAGGTTTCCTCACGATGTTTTCCTTCACCGTTAAAGCAATCGGTAAGTATATGTACGTGGGTTTTTGAAAAACTCATTGGTACATTGGCCGTCCAGATTTGAACCCGGTACCTCTGGTTAGATGGACCGAGTCGTTACCGGTTGAGCCACCGAATGACATAACTTACAACTAAATGTGTATTCAAAATTTTAGCTCAATCGTTCGAAGATATCTGCTTCAAATTTGAGTTCCTAAATTCCACCCAAACAAAAATACATTCATGGCAAGTTAAATAAAAGCTTATAAAAAAAGATATAATAATTGAGGAAGTTGTACATATAGGCGGTGTTATCGCTAACAAGCGATCTCTTCCAGACAACCTTATCCTATACAGATAACCACAACCCTATCCAGATAGCCTTATCTTCAAGCCGGAACACATCAATGCTGTTAACATTGATTCTTGGCGGCAAGACTTAGATAAAACTGTGGTAGCCAGCCAGGCGGCCCTTCCACCAACCAAACCGAGTCATACAAAGTTAGACTCCGCCGTGAATCGAACCCGCGACCTCCTGATGTGAAGCTCATTGACTTAACCATTACGCCACGGAGGCGGCAAAAGGTATTAAAACATTTCCAATTGGGTGTTAAAATTTTGGTATTTTTTTCAATGGAAATTTTTACTTTTCTGATTTGAGTTTTTATTTATTTTATCCCCTTAACTTTTTATGACTTTAAAAGTTCGTTTGCTTCATTCATTACGCAATGAATAACTGCAGTATTAGTTTGATTTGAATTGACGAAATGAAATAAATTTAGTTATTAATTTACTTTTCACAGTATAAAATCGAAATATCTTAGTTATTCATTTATTTATATTAAAAACTAGCTGTTTCCCGCTGCTTCACCCGCGTGGACAAAGTTTCTATGACTTTTCGAGGGTGCGCAGTGCAGTGGAAAAGAGTCCAGGTCCTAATAAGTCTACCTACCAAATTTCAGCTAGATCCATTTAGTAGTTTTTGCGTGAAAGAGTAACAAACATACATCCATACATTCTTACAAACTTTCGCGTTTATAATATTAGTAGGACTAGTAGGATCTACATCGCAGAGTTTACATTCTTAAAGTTTGCGGAAGCCATTAATTAGTTAATAAGTAATTGGGTAAATAATTTTGTAACATAATTTTGTAAAAAAAGAATTAAGGTTCAATTAGTATTTTATACAATATAGTCTATAGTCGAATAATCAAGTTGACCTTCCTTAATATTTTTGATAACTTTAGGGCTAGAAGAGAATTTTGGATTGAATCTCCAAATAGATTTTATATTTTTATGCCCTATAAAAAATATCAATAACCAAATGCGTTTTTCTTATTCGATTCTCATTAACAAAACACAAAATTTTCCATTATGTAAGAAATCATATTTGAAAATAGAGATTCTAATGAGTTGTATGTAATTTTCATCATACCAGCTCATATTCGTCCCCACCGAGGGACAAGAGCCTACCCTGAATTAGGGCGATCAGGCCTTAGTCGACCACGTGGGCCCAGTGCGGGTTGGTCGACTTCACACACAACCTGCGAGTTTCTTCGCAGGTGTGTGCAGGTTTCCTCACGATGTTTTCCTTCACCGTTAAAGCAATCGGTAAGAATATGTATGTAAGTTTTTAAAAAATTCATTGGTACATTGGCCGTCCAGATTTGAACCCGGTACCACTGGTTAGAAGAACCGAGTAGTTACCGGCTGAGCTACCGACGCTCTTATGATGTACTTTTATTTATTTATAATTTACGGCTGTTATTTATAAAATTACTAGCTGAACCGGCAATTTACTTTGCAACCTATTCCCATACCTACCAAAAACACATGAAAAATTTCATTGAAATTGGTCGAGCCGTTTCGGAGGATTGTGAACACAGACACCGTGAAACGAGATTTTTTTATATATATAGAAAATAGAAAAGTAAACACAAAATAACAATAACCATTGACTTGTGGTTACTACGCTACTACGCCTTGACTACGACACTACGCGTAGATTATACCCAGATGAATTATATAGCGAGCTTCGGTGGCGTAACGGCTAGGGCCGTCGCCTCCTGTCCGGGAGGTCGCAGTTCGAACCCCGTCACGTACCAATGTGATTTCGAATTTAGATTTCATATGTACTCTTATCCGACGCTCTTACGGTGAAGGAAAACATCGTGAGGAAACCTGCACACGCCTGCGGAGAAACTCGCAGGTTGTGTGTGAAGTCGACCAACCCGCACTGCGCTCGACTAAGGCCCGATCGCCATAATTCAGGATAGGCTCGAGCCCCTCGGTGGGGACGTATATGAGCTGATATGATGAATTGTGTCTGTATGATGATTAACATGATAGTTGTAAGAAAATTGGCAATGGGTGTTTAGATTAGAATAGATGTTAAAAGAATAGAAATACCCAGAAAATGTTTTCTATTCTGGTTTAACACCAACAACACTTGTTAATTTAATAACTACCTTACTTTTTTCGCGATCTTTCGGTTAATAATAATCTTCCTATCACCAGTTGAATTGATTTGACAGTTTTTATTTTTATCGTGATACGATTTACCCGGGTATAAGGTACAACGCGATAATACGCGATATAATCAGAAATAAGAAGATCCGTAGGAGAACCAAAGCAAGGTATATACATGTCACTGTAAAATTGTAAAAACCGTTAGATTACAATCTAACGGGATCTATCTCGCGAGATTGTGAACTCACTAGTGACATTACAATAACACTGAGCGAAGTAAATATCATTAAATAAATGAGCGAGCGGTGGTAGGTATGGTCAGGTTTGATGCATATTGCATATATATTAGTATAATGTTACTATCTTATGTATTTAAATAAGGAACCTCCAGGTCTACCTAAATGAATTTTTTTAAGCTGCATTCTTTAAATGCGACTGTATGTGTTCTTATATACAAATAAAAAAAAATAAAAAAAAATTAGTACTAACATACAGTGTGAACACTCCCTGCCGCGCGCTAGATTCTGACCTCACCTCCTCGTCATTTAGATTGATACAGATTGGTTATAGTTTGGTTCTCGAACGTATGGGATTTCGCAGTGATTATGTTTGCACCGTCATTTGTTTTAAGAAATGTCATTTCACGACCGTTGTATGCAGTGTCCGGGGTGTACCCAAAGTAACCGACATTGCTCACAGAATCGCTAAACTGAAGTGGCAGTGGGCAGGGAACATAGATTGTAGAACAGATGGCCGTTGGGGTTCTAAAGATCTCGAGTGGCAACCGCGCACAGGAAGACGTAGCATAGGCAGGCCTCCCACACGGTGGACCAACGACCTGGTAAAGGTCGCGGGAAGCTGCTGGATGCGGGCAGCGTAGGACCGGTCGTCGTAGAAAACCTCGGGGGAAGCCTTTGTCTATCAGTGGACGTATATCGGCTGATATGATGATGATCATGGCTATATTTGAACTTGGTTTGATACGTTGCGAGGGTGTTCCCTGGTTTTCCATAATGTCATTTCGTTAGTTCCGATTTCAGCCAATATCAGATCTGATCGATATTCTGTTCGATAATCCTGTAGTTAGGTACTTATACCTATTTTATTTATTGATGTTTTCTGGACTCTGAACCGTGAAAAAAAAATCAAAGAACATTGTTAGTTTCTTAAATACTTATATATAGTAAATCTCGTGTCACGGTGTTTGTGTTCGTACACCTGCGAAACGCCTCGACCGATTTCCATAATATTTTTTCTTGTGTGTATTTGGTAGAGATACGGAAATAGGTCGTAAAGTAAATTTCATTATAGCAAAACAACGTTTGTCGGGTCAGCAAGTTATTTATATATTAATTAATCATTTCTATTTATTAATTTTATTTTAAATTAACTTTTTTGGAAGATGGATAATAAACCGCCTATTGTCTATGGTTTGCACCACAGTGTGGCCTCAGGGTGTCGGCGGCGGCGCGCCGGAGTGACGCGGCTCCGACCGGACTCCGAATAGATATATTTCGCCGGCTCTTCTCCTGTCCTGCTACTTTGTTATTTTTAAACGAGACTAGCTGTCCCGGCGAACTACGTACCGCCTTACATTACATTACACTGCCCTACCCTACCCTACCCTACACTACACTACCCTATCCTACACTACACTATCCTAACCTACACTACCCTACCCTACACTACTCTACCCTACACTACACTAGCCTACCCTACACTACTCTACCCTACACTACACTACCCTACCCTACATTACCCTACACTACCCTACCCTACACTACCCTACCCTACCCTACATACACTACACTACACTACACTACACTACACTACACTACCCTACCCTACACTACCCTACCCTACCCTACACTAGGTACCCTACCCTACCCTACACTACCCTACCCTACACAACATTACACTACCCTACCCTACCCTACCCTACCCTACATAAAAACCTTCTCCTGACAATAACGAACTCGACAAAAAAGAATTAACGAAATCGGTCCAACCGTTCTCGAGTTATAGCGTCAGGAAGGAAAACCCGACTTATTTTTATATAGTAGAGATAGGACTGCCACTTGAGGTATTTGAGGTATCGTGTAACTTTGTATGAAAAAGTACCTACTTCGGTGGATGGGTCATCATCATCACATCAGCTCATATATACGTCCCCACCGAGGTGCTCGAGCCTACCATGAATTAGTTGTATACTTAAATGTAAATAGCTAAGCTTTACGACAGGTAAAATTAACTGAAAATTTAATAAAAACACGACTGCATAAATCATTAAACGTCTTTTTTTTATTCGGTTAAAATGTCTCCTATGTCACTCACGGCACAGATTACTAAATAGTTTACTTCGTACTCACGGGATCAATACGAATATAACGATACCTCGCGCTCTAACATCCATTATGTTGTTTAGAAAATATAGTGAAATAAATAAACATACATTCATTAGACCTGACAACCGTACAGTACTATTTGTGGGTAGGCGTGTCATAAAATATACAGTTATGGTAAAATATTTTTTTAATTTTGTTCATTATTTTGCCTTGTAATACATATAAGATTCTATTTAAGTACCTACATGTTTCCAATTAGACCAAACTACCAATAGGTTTGGCTCACAGCGCCATCTAGCGTGGAGTAGCACGATTTAAACTTTTACTGGGGAGTTCTTTATGTGTGTTGCAGCCACTCGCCACGGAGGGCGCCAGCTTCCTTTCAGGGTTTTGGCGAAATGTTTGTAGTTTGGTCCAATAGTTGTGTGTTTGTCGGCAAGAAAAAGTATTTTTCCACGTCTCCCAATAGAAATCGCATAATTAAAAAAAATTCCTTCAAGCTGGCAAGTGGTTGTAGGAAACAATAATATATTTTTAATTTCCGACGCAAAAAACTTATTCTGTCTGTGTGACTGTACATGTCATCATAGTTCCTAAACGGGTGAACTGATATCAATACGATTTTTAACTGACTGCGCCAGAAGGAGGGTTATGTTTTTCGAGTGCATGTTTATTTATTTATTTCTTTAACACGCTTTGAAGCCTAAATAGAAATGGATTTAAGAAGCCTAAATGGATTTTAGATTCGTCTTGATCCCGTGAGTGATATAAATAAATTTATATCACTCACGGGATCAAGACTGATCAAAAAGAGGTGTTAAGTTCTTATGCAGTCGGGTATTTACTTTTTAATTCATTCGTGTAGCTTTTTAACTTAAATGCCGATATGATTCTTAACCATATTTGACAAATCCATTCAACTGTTCATTAAATCAAATACTCGCCAAAACGGTAAGAGATACAATATGATCTGTGTCCATTTACTAAAATAATCTACACCTGGGCAGATTTTAGACGCAACAAAAATATCAAAATGACCGAAAACAAAATGGCCACCGAAAAGTAACGTTACGGGGTTTTTAATTTTTACCCTTTTATATTTGAATTAAGAAGACAAGGCTGGGTGAGTAAACACACTGGTAACTCTCTATCATTGAATTTACACTTGTTTACTCAACAGCCATATAACTTAAGTTAACTTTTAGCCACATAAGCTATACCTCCGTAAGTACCTATAATATAGAAGATTTTACGTTTAAAATAACATACTTACCTATTTATTAAAGAAAAAATACGATAATATAGTATTATTTATTATACAAAACACATAATTATAAAATTTCAGGCCTACAGTCGTACACCGAAATCAGTCATTGTGCGAAACAAAAATGCGCAATTGGCGAATTTTTATTAGACAGAGTCCCGATATGTTTGTTGAGCTAGATTATATTTAACAACACTCTCGATTAAGTCAAGTTTCGCACGAAAAAAACGAAATCAAAATTGGTTAATGTGTTTAGAAGCTACGATGCCACAGACAGAACCACAGATACACACGTTTAACATATAACAACACTCTGTTTGCGTCGGGGGTTAAACAAGATATTCACACGTGCGAAGGCGAGGTAGTTTTTTTCAACCCACCACAATTGATAAGCCCTTGGCATCATCTTACCTTATGGTGATGCCGAAGGTGAAAGCGGGCTTACCAAGATTCCCTAACGCAACGGAGATCTGGCTATCACATCAATTATATTAACACTGATGTTTGGCGGCAGCTAGCCAGGCGGGCTATGAAAATGCCCTACCGCCAACCAAACCGAGTCATACATAGTTGACCCCGCCGGGAATCGAACCCGCGACCGCCTGGTGTGAAACGGAATGGACTAACTATTACGGCACAAGGCGGCTATGATCAGCTAGTTGTGTATAAAAAAAATACGAGTGTGCTTTAGAGCACTCGACTGAAGTAAAAACTCTATCTATATGTATGAAAGTAAATACTTAGTCTTCAGAAAATAATCAAATCTTTTTTGTCTTATGGAGGTATAGACAGTTTATGAAAAGAGTTTTATTATCCTCTGAAAATGATCATATCTTTTTATTTTATATGTTTGTTTTGATTGTTTTGACAACCGATATTGTTGCTTTGGCAACCGAAAATAAATACTATCTCTCTCTCTATCTTCACTAATTTATTTCCCTCTCAACTTCCGTTCGCCTCACACGAACACACTTCCGTAACGCTCTCGTCACGCATCCACCAGTTTACTCCCCAAGTCAAGAGTGCGTAAAGAAGTTTTACTTCAAAAATCCATGTCCATAGTTCATCCGTAATCAAGTTCCAGTGTTCCCGCCTCTCGTCCGAAAACGCGATTACCTTCAGGAAGCTGTTTAATTGGCGAGGTGTGGTGTGTGCAGTTAAAGTAGGCGTGTGCCATCACAGGAGTGTTCCAGCTCGCATCCGTCAACATCAGTTCACGGGCGTTGGTAATCTAGTTAGAAGCTCTCTGAATTATTATTGAGTATTGAGTATTGATGTTATTGAGTAGGCAGAGAGTTGGGACTGGAAACTTTTAAATCTAAATTAAAGTGTAGGTACAACTTTTAGAAGCTTTATATACGCTAAGAGCGTCGGTGGCGCAACGGCACGCGCCGCTACCTCCTATCCGGGAGGTCGTTGTTCGAGTCCTGCCACGTACTTACCAATGCGTTTTCCAATTTCGATATCATATGTACGTTTGTCCGACGCTCTTACGGTGAAGGAAAACATCGTAAGAAAACCTGCACACATCTGCAAAGAAACTCGAAGGTTGTGTGTGAAATTGACCAACCCGCACTGGGCCCGCGTGGTCGACTAAGGCCTGATCGCCCCTATTCAGGTTAGGCTCGAGTCCCTCGGTGGGGACGTCAATATGAGCTGATATGATGATATAGGCTTGGCGTGTTAGTCAGACCGACAGAACCACATCCCGGATTACGATTGAGCTGAAATTTTTACATACATTTTAAGTTTAGAGACCAATGCATGGTTAGCTAAGTGACGTCCAAGGTGACGTCATTGTAAATCCAATATGGTGGATCTGATATTTTGATGCGCCTCCACGATATGCGTTTGCTGAGAAGAATACAAATTAATTAGGATTCTTTTCAAATTACTGCTTATAGGTTTTTTGAAAATTATTTGAATGACAGTACAAAACACAGCTACTATAAGTACTATAGTCGTATGACAGCCACATACATATCAATCAATCGGTAGCTTAATCATCTCAATCAAGCAGTGGGCCGTAACTCGATCACGGGACGGATATGGTCCCGCCTAAGCGAAGCGCCGCCCGCCCTACTGTCGTTGGGCATCGGGGCTCTGGATTTAAGTAGGTTGTGTAATGTTCTGGGCTAGAATTTGTGGTTGGTGACTAACATCTAGGGATTCACTTCGTATCGTTGAAGTTGCCTTTTGTCGACCACGCGAGCCCAGTGCGGGTTGGGCGACTAGTACACACACAACCTTCGTGGTTCTTTGCAGGCGTGTAAAGATTTATTTATTTGTTATTATTATTATTATATCAGCTCATATACGTCCCCACTGTTATTTATTTATTTATTAACTTTTATTTCCGTAATCGAACCGACAGCGAAGAGTTTTAACATTTGAATTTTAATTACAATAATTCTACAGGCCAAAAAAGATTTCTTACGTAAAACAGCTGTTAAGGGACGAGGGAGAATGGAGAGAACCGATGCACCTTGGGTATGGTGGTGGTGGGGGGGGGGGGGGAAGTGTGTATTTAGTGTATAATTATAACTAATAATACAAATTACAGACACACTCGTACGTATTTCAATAAATACCATCAAAGTTCAATTTAATATTGAGACTAGCTCTAGTAAATCAGCGGAAACTGCACTCACTTGCACTTTCAAGGGAGTTCGCTGCATTTTTCAGACTCGGCAACTTTCGCTGTCCGACTTCTAGATAAACTTGGCAAGTTTGTAAAGAAACTTCATACATATTATCTTACTGGCGGCTCGTCTGAAGTTAACTTAAGATAGTAAGTTACCAAATTGTTTTGATTAATACAACTACGAGCTATGTGCACATAGCTCGTAAAACACATGGCCTTTGGGAAAGTAAAGTTCTCGAGTGGCGACAGCGCACCGGAAGACGTAGCGTAGAAAGGACTCCCACTCGGTGGACCGACGAACTGGTGAAGTTTGTTCCGGTCGTTGTAGAAATCTTTGGTGAATGCCTTTGTCTTACAGTGGACGTTTTTGGAATGATACCAGAAGACGATAAATACAAACTTATCTGATACTTTTTTTAAATTTACAATTGATAAGCCCTAATCTCATTTGGTGGTAAGTGAAGATGATGTGAACGATGGAAGCAGGCGTACCAAGATTCCCCAATGCAATGGGAACTAGCTATCTTATCTTCAAGCCGGAACACATCTATGCTATTGATGTTTGGTGGCAAGACTTAGATTATTGGTAGCCAGACGGGCTTAGAAAATGTACTTCTGAAACTAATGGACTTAACCATTATGCCAGGTAGACTGAGACTAAGACTTTTAAGGGTTTTTTCTGCTTCTTAGACTCTAGTAGGATAAACCCCAGCATGTTCCATACAAACGATATTTGAATACTATTTGATGCCCGTGGCTCCGCCCGCGTGGACATGGAGAGTGCGCGGGGTTTTTTTTTATAAGCCTTCCCGGGCATGCGCACAACATTTCACCAAAGTTTCATAGTAATCGCTCCAGCCATTTTGTGATCCATACATAACACATACATACACACATATATGTATTTTAGTAGATTATTCAATCAAAGTTATTGAAATTTTATAAACACGTTTTAGAAATTTGATAGATTTTCTTAAAAATTACAGGATTCAGTAAAAAAATCCGTAATGATGTTTGTTTGATCCTGATATTTCGCACGTAACATTACGGTTTTATAAAATAGGTACAGCCCACTGACAGACAGATAGACGCAGGGAAGGACAGACAGCGGAACCTTAGTAATACGGTTTCGTTAGTCACCCTTTGGACACACCCCGGACACTGTGTACAACGGTTGTGAAATGACATTTCTAAAAACAAATGACGGAGCAAACAAAATCACGGCGAAATCCTATACGTTCGAGAACCTAACTATACCCAATCTGTATCAATCTGGGTGACGAGGGGGTGAGGTCGGAATCGGATGATACTTATACTGTATGTTAGTACTAATATGTATACTTTGCTTTGGGTTTATGGAACCCTAAAAACCATTTTTTTTCTTTTTTTGATGTGTAACATCTTTGCTCTCGCTTTCCTGCAATTTGTGGGAGTGATTTCGTGAAATGGGACGGAAATGTGTAACATGGGACGGAAATGTGTAACAGGAAGTCGCGAAAGCGCGGAATTCTACATTACGAGAGTCCGACTCGCACTTGGTCGGTTTTTTTCGTTACTGTCAGATCCGCCACCCAGGTACAATATCGTCATCAAATCTAACTAACCTAAAGTATTTTGTCACATGTTACACATCATATGCGAGTACTGTAGGTCTCGCTCGAATTTTTTTTTATACACTATTGGTAAACCCTTGACAACATCTCACCTGGTGGTAAATGACGATGTTGCCAAAGATGGAAGCGGGCTTACCAAGATTCTCCATCGCAATGGGGAACTGGCTATCTTATCTTCATGCCGGAACACACCAATGATATCAACATTGATATTTGGCGGCAAGACTTAGATAAGATGGTGGTAGCTAGCCAGGCGGGCTTAGAAAATGCCCTACCACCAACCAAACCGAGTCTTACAATTTACCCCGCCGGGAATCGAACCCGCGACCTCCTGTGTAAAGCCAGTGAACTTTGCCTCTGAGCTACGGAGGCGGTTAAAGTTATTTTAAACTGTAAAAAGGAATTGAATAACACCACTCGTAAATAGATAAATTCATTAATAATCGTCATATGAAATTAGTATTGAGGCCATTTTTATCATAATATTTGGGCCTGTGATATCACTATCGTTTGATAAATCATAAAAAATAAGTTAATATAAAATATATCCTTTAATGCACACCAAATATACAAAATGAAAAACATATTAACTAGCAAAATGTACAATGATATGCAAAGGCGGACTTTTCTCTTTAAGCGATTTCTCCCAGGCAACCTTTGGTGAATGGAGGAGACGAGAAAGTGAAACGATAGCGGATGCATGTGAAATAACCAGTAATTTAAAAAAACTCGAATTGGTTTATTATAATTGAAATCGCGACTTCCGTCGCAACAACTTGGTACAATTTTGTATTATTGTTTTAGGTTTTTGTTAATTTTCTAAAAAAAATACTTCACTGATTTTGATAAAATTTATACGGAATCAACCTGCTAAACTACCCTGTCGATTAAAAAATAATTATGAAAATCGGTTAAAAGTATTCGCAGATATCACGTAACAAACACAAAAAAAACCTAAACTAACCACTACGAGAGTGCTGACCGAAGTAAAAACTTTTTACAAGTTTATAAGTTTTGACCCTGCGAGTGTTCCTGGTACGGTATCGGTTACGTTACATTACGTCACAGTGTCGCCAATCCAATGATTTTTTCCCATCTCAAAAAATGCCCAACGCGCCTAAAGAAGTTTTCACTCACTAAACAACAACCGAAAATAAAAACTTGCTCCTTTTGGAAGTCGGTTGAAAATAGTCAACATATTCAGAAAAAAATACAGCAAATATTTTTTTAAGGCCCAGTGGTACACATAAATATTTGTCTTTGTCTTTTTCTTTAAAATTTAAACTTTTTTGAAAAACGAAACAGGAATCCGTTATTAATCAATAAACTTGTTTTTAAGGTAAAAGACTGAAAACAAGTTTATTGGTATTAAATAGATTCCTGTTTCTTTTTTCAAAAAAGTAATGCGGTTCAGACACAGATATACGTCATCCGATTATCGATATAAAATTATTTTAAAATCGGTTCTTTGGTTAACAAATGAATCAAATACTACGTTTGTATGGGATTAATGAACTCCAGTGGGCTCTAAGTAAAAAAATCATTCGATGTTTTCCCTTCAGTCACCTAAGAGCTTTATTTTAGTAACTAAATCATATTATCAAAATACTTATTTTAAGAATAAAACCGAAAATAGACGATAAAATGGCTAGAAAAGAGGTACCTTGCGAAATTATTCTATCGAGCCAAATTTATTAAATCGTGTTTCCATTCGATATAATCCCTCGTAACTATTCTCAATAATACCAATATGTTTTCTAGATTTTAAATTTACTGTTAACTACTTCAAAAATGAATTTTAAAAACCTGTTTAATTGGATTTTTAGGTACCACTGCACCTTATCGTTACCAATTTCTGATAGGCAATAAAAAGCTACAAAAATACACAAAAGTAAGTATATCAAATAGCTCCTCCTCTACACAAGCGGCTATAATGTAACATATAACATCTAAAAAAATTTCTTTGCCAATATTTTCTTTTCCTTTGTCACTCGCGAGTAGTTGCCTCATTATTCCTGCTCCCTCACGTGTAAGGGAACCTCGGCCTGCTTCGTCTCGTGTCGTCTTTTTTTAGTGAAACACCATCAAGATACTGCTTGCTGACGTAAGTATCATTAGTTTTTAGATACTCTCATAATCAGTTCATATACGTCCCCACCGAGGGGCTCGAGCCTACCTTGTAGGGCGATCGGGCCGTAGTTATTTCAACCCGGCATGTAGTTTTTATGTTAAAGGATAACTACGTTTTATGGAACTCGAGCCTCCTGGGGACCCCTTAATCACGTAAAATTGACAATTGCTATTGATCGTCTAGGAAGCTCCTTACAGTGAAATTCGCACTCAATCAAATAGCATTCTTTTGTCTGTATCTACTGTATCCTACGTACGTAGTTCCCCATTGCGTTTGGGAATCTTGGTAAGCCCGCTTCCATCTTTGGCAATATCGTCACTTACCACCAGGTGAGATGTTGTCAAGGGTTTACCAATTGGGAATTAAAAAAAAAATGTTGTGCCTAAACGCTTTCAAGAGCATTGGCAATATTTTTGCCAGGGATGCTGTGTCAATATTAATCTGTATTGACCTCGAATAAGGTTCATTTTCTCTTGTTAGCTATAGTAGCATTGCTAGTGAAAAGATTAAAGTGTATTCAATCGATTAATCAGTCAGATGTTTTTACACTTTGCCTCGCCAGCTACAGAAGAACTAAATACCTAATGTCTTTATCTCCTCAAATATAGTTTAAGATATAAAATTTTAATATCACATGCTAGTATTAGTAATTGCTTTGTAGACAAGAATAATAATATATAACTATATCTGGAAGAGATCGCTTGTTAGCGATAAGACCGCCTATATGTACAACTTCCTCAATCACTGTATCTTTTTTCTCTATCATATGTTGTGCAATAAAGTAATTTCAATCAATTAATCAATCAATATATTTTATTCTCTATAATAACTACAATTGCTTTAACGGTGAAGGAAAAACATCGTGAGGAAACCTGCACACGCCTGCGAAGAAACTCGAAGGTTGTGTGTGAAGTCGACCAACCCGCACTGGGCCCGCGTGGTCGACTAAGGCCTAATCGCCCTGATTCAGGGTAGGCTCGAGCCCCTCGGTGGGGACGTATATGAGCTGTAATGATGAATAACTACAATTATATAGGTTGTAACATAAAAGTGCAGTAATACTTTAAGGCGAGCTTGTACCCATCAAACTGAACAACCTTTGTTTTACAATTTTGCTGAAATTGCTATTTTTTTTAAAAAGCTGGCCAATAAGCTGACCGATTTGTATATATATAAGGTGTAACAAAATTAGCTGAAACTATTTTAACTGGTGCTTCTACCCATGAAACTGAACAACTTTCCCCATGGAACCCATACTCAAATCGCAAAAAAAATTGGCTCTCCCATACTAACTCGATCAGTTGATCAGCCAACTTAGTATGGGAAGTTCAAAATTCTTTTTGAGATTTGACTATGGGTTCCAAGGGGAAAGTTGTTCAGTTTCATGGCTAGAAGCGCCTGTTAAAATAGTTTCAGCTAATTTTGTTAGACCTTATATAAAAAAAACGCGAGTTCAGCAAAATTGTACAAAAAAAGTTGTTCAGTTTGATGAGTAAAGCCCACTTTAAACTATTTCTGTACCTTTATGTAACACCCTGTATATTCCCAAAATACCTATTATTTTCACTTCGTCCAAATCCCAAATATTCCATTCAAGTCATTTCCATCAGCCCACACGACGAGTTTTACATAACCTTCCTACATAAGTGTGGATTAATTAACAAAAAGAGGCCCTTCAGATTGCGGGGGGCGGCGGGGCGGTCCTGGCCATGATTAACGACCGCCGAATCCGGCCCTGTATCGCATGATTAATATGTAACTACGGGATTGCGTGTGAAATGATTGCGGATGTTTTGCGTGGTGCGTACTCTAGTGAGTGATGTGGGTGGGGGTCTGAGGCTGATGATTGAGGATGATGAGAAATGTAGGTGTCGAGAGTGCGCAAAGTAGGCTGTTGTGTTTTTGGATAGAATTGGTGTACTTTGTTATCCAACTTCAAATAATACGTATTTTAATTTGTGTTCAACTATTCTTGGCAAGACTTGGATAAAAAAAGAAAGGAAAACAAATGTCAAATAGACAACAATAACGAGTATTATTTTATGTTTTTGTTTTTTGTCTTTATTTAAATATTATTTTTTAAGGTAATGATTATTCTAATAACGTTGAACCAGACTATGCTCTCTACGCTAGATCTGCACAATATGTTAAAGTAATTTAGGGAAACCTGTAAATTGCTCATGATCTGTTATCATTACTTGTGTAATTAAGTAGCTGTTGGTTCTCTTTCAAAGATGAAAATAAAAATAAAATTACAAAAATCCTGAACAGCCATAGTCCACTCCGAATTGCCCTCGGTGCAATTATGCTCATAGCGTTTTCTCGCTGTATCACGAGTGAGACATGTTGCACTATATTGATATATCAGCCCCTCCACAGTAATGTTCTGAAATTGAAATTTCAATTTATTGTCAATAAGAATACAACATAACAGCAGTAGTAACCAATTCTAATAATATGGCATAGTGTGGCAGAGATCAGAACACCACTGAAGCGCCAAAAACTCACGACCGTTGTCGTTCATTTCTTCTTGCCCCACCGCCGTGTATCTCTAAAAACCCAGCAAATAAAATAAAAAATAAAATAAAATAAAATACAGTCCACTCCAGCCAAATAAGGGGCCGTCGTGTATAATATAGTTAGATCATTTAAAAGTAAAATTTGTTACCATCCTGTACCAGTATACAGTCTTTCTATCCCTAATTAAAGGTTGCCTGGTAGAAATCACTTAAAGCGATAAGGCCGCCTTTGCACTCTATGTAAATTGCAAATTATAAGTCCTCTATTGTTTTTTTTTTGCGTGCAATAAAGTATATTTATACTTATTATAAATAAAAATAATTTCGAAAAACCTAAAAACTTTAAGGTCAAGCTTTTTATATTGCATTGTCACGCGATATACACATGCATGCAAAATTTTAGCTCAATCGGAAACCGGGAAGTGGGTCAAATTTAACTTGCAAGATTCCACTCAAACAAACGTACATACATTGCAAGTTAATTAAAAGCTTTTAAAGTCCATGAGCCCACTCGTTTAATTGCCTCCGGGGCACTTGACCTGCTTGAGCGTTGCCAATTATCGATGCCCAAAAGGCCCTCGTCCCGCTTGCGAGGAGACACAATACTAACTAAACTAGAAAAATTCTGAACTGCCTTTGCCCAAAAGTCCACACCAAATTGCCCCCGGTGCAAATGTGCCCATAACCCAGGCAGCATATTCTTGCCGTATCGTGAGGAAATGTGTTGCACAGGAACGCTCCAGAAATAAAAGTGGTTATGGAACATAGAATTATTGTAAAGCAATATTTTTAGTGACAGACTGGACCGTAAACGTCTAGATTTATTACCTACTTACACATTATTTACAACTAACAATTATTTATTATTCACAGACAACTTACGTACTTACGATAGACTCACCGATTGCTTTAACGGTGAAGGAAAACATCGTGAAGAAACTCAAAGGTTGTGTGTGAATTCGACCAACTCGCACTGGGCCCGCATGGTTGACTTAGGCCCGATAGCCCTAATTCAAGGTAGGCTCGAGCCCCTCGGTGGGGACGTATATGAGCTGATATGACACATTACACATTTAAACACCCGAACTATTTTCAAAACACAACACACGGAAAACATTTACGTTTCACAGTGTACACAAACACACATTTTCTTCAAAATACCTCAGTCACTTAAAATGAGAATACCGAAAGAAAATCATGGCTCGCATTCCTAATTCCACATACCATCCTATGCGACCAGGGGGGCTGCCCCCCGTTGTTGGGAGGGTTAGAGGGGGTAGAAAGGCCCCTGTGCGGAATTTCGGGGGCTTGCATTCCGCATGGTCATTCTAAGAGTCATAATTCCTTCATGACACCCTGTCTGCAAATTGTTTTTTGCGGCTTTTAACGAGTTTGCGGACACGATGTGGGTAGAGACAAAATACGTGACGTGTTAGATGGTGTTAGGGACTTTTTGCTAGAATAATGTTACCCCAACAAAAAAATTCTGTAAAAACGTGCCAACAAGATTAAGATTACTTGGCTATAAAAAGTAGTGACAGGAAATGAAGAGCCAAGTCTTAATAAATAAAAAAATAAAAAAGTGACTAGACTTGGAAGTCCGGATTGGTGGAGGTTGTAAGGCTAGTAGCGAACATCATTATATTTTTTTTAAGTCGTCTATAAGGCATCGAACACGGCTTAACGAGTGCCTTCTAGTGATAGTCTAATTAAGTAAAAGTAATCGAGTGACTTTGGATTTGCGATCTACCTGCGATCCGCTCTTCACTCTATAACGCGAGTGTGACAAGAAACCAATTTGTAATACTTTAACATCGAATATACATTAATACATAATAAACAAACGTATTTTAAATGTTAGCCCTTGCTCTAAAATTTTGGACTTATATGATTAGTCGATAGCAAACATTGTACCATCATATCAGCCGTAGGACGTCCACTGCTGGGCAAAGGCGTCCCCTAAGGATTTCTACGACGACCGGTTCTGCGCTGCCGGTTCTTCGATCAGTGTGTTTCCAGTGATGACATACGGATCTGAGACATGGTCGCTTACTATGGGCCTCATAAGAAGGCTAAGTCACCCAAAGGGCAATGGAGCGTAATATGCTCGGAGACTCTCTGCGTGATCGAATCAGAAATGAGGAGAACCGTAGGAGATCTAAAGTAACCAACATAGCTCTCAGAATTGCTAAACTTAAGTAGCAGTGGACGGGGTAGTAAAGCTCTCGAGTGGCGACCGCGCACCGGATAACGTAGCGTAGGCAGATCGGAGGACCCAGACATATTGTTTGGAATCACAAGTAATAGCCTTATTAAATTATCAATTCACATTTAACTGATTAAAAAAAAAAAAAAAAAGAAAGTCAGATTTTTTGCTATCCAAGGTTCACATTTGATTGAGTTACTCATCATATATCAGCCGAAGGACGTCCACTGCTGGAAATAGGCCTCCTCCAAGGATTTCCACGACGACCGGTTCTGCGTTGCCGGTTTAAGTTACTCATATTGTTGAAATTAAGGTATCTTTTGAGTTCTCCAGTAACACTCAATTATCTACTTGTATATTCTTGTAACATTAAATCAAGATTTTTAATAAAACATAAAACTATAAAAACCTCTTTTTTGGGAATTTGGGGAAAATTTATCCTATCTTACTCGCGGGATCAAGACGAATCTAACGATACCTCGCACTCTAACATCCATCAAGCCGTTTAAAAGATATCGTGAAATACAGAAACAAACATACATATATTAGACCTGAAAACAATGCACTCTTTTTTGTGGGCAGTCGTATGAAAATACGAGTACTGTGGAGAAGCACACGATTCAAACCTATTTGGTGATTCTAACTGCAGTTTTTCTAATTAGAAAAAAATAACAGTTTTTCTATTGGCAATAGAGTAGGGTAAAACCAGGATAGTTGCCCCAGGGGTATAGTTGCCCCGATTTTAATTACTCTAGTTTCGCGGATGAATAGCATGCTATTTTATTAGTGTATCGATAGACTCTCCAACTACCAATAAGTTGACCATGTCTATGTGCGGTTGCATGGAAAGGCAAAATGCGATCAAAGATTTTGCGGGATAGATGTCCTGTTTCTCGGCGGTACATCTATCCTAAGCGTAATTTACATAGATTAGGCATCTATTCCTTATGTGGGATAAATGGCCCAAAATATAAAAGTTCGCAAAAATCGCCTATACTCTGGAAATATTAAAAATATTGTTTTTTACTCTTCATAAATTTGTACGTAAAAAAATTAAGGTACCAGCCAGTTTTTTAAATTTATTTTTTATTTGAATAACGCACACCAACGCGTACACGTTTCCATAACATAGTTAGTTCTTATGCTAATACAAATGCTTATTATTGGTGTACACAACATTGACATAAAATTATTGTTAAAACAACATGGAAAATACTAATAAAGTTTACAAATAAAGTATTTTGATTTTTGTACTGAGAGATAAAGATCGATTTAAGAAGTGTGGCAACTATCCGGCTTTTACCCTATCCTTCACTTTAAAATTAGAATATTCGGTGCGTTACCACTTAAAATGTCTTCCAAACATTGAACAGTGCCCCCCAGTAAGTACCTAGTAGGAGTATGATAATAGTATTACGCCGTCGGAATTCTGATGGTTACTATCCTGCATGGTCATTGCCGTTTTCACAATTCCAGTTCTACCCTAGCCCCGGCTTTCTTCTGTGGAATAGGACTGCGTTGGAAAATAAATAATTTTCACGTCAAACGTCTTTGAAACACATACGGTTGTTACTTTTGGTTGTAGGTTCTTGGTGGAACTTTATATCACACATATTGGTATATATGTACACTAAATCTACATTAAAGAAATAAAACTGCTTTTAGTAATTGTCAGCGACCGGTTTCGAACACCATCTTTAGGACGACTATTTATGACAAATTATGACTGACAAATTATAAACGCAGTTTTATTTGAAATTAGTGTAGATATATACCAATATGTGTGAAACACATACGTGCTACCAAATCGAAAACCTGAACCGTGACAGAAGTGACAAAAGACTGTAACGGAGGTGACGAAAGAATCTGTTTCCCGGATAGTAACCAAGTAACGGTTCTATGGCAACCAAGTTACAAAACGCAAGGCCAGAGGACGAGCTTTCACGTTGGGTGAAGCCCGAAGCTTTTCCGGCGAGGCCAGAGGCGAAAAAAGTGGGGGGAGTCAAAAGTTAAAAACTAAACGTTTCACGTGAAACCAACACAGCCCCACCCGATTTTTTTATAACTAGTTCGACGATTATTTTATTATATACCGTTATTATTTTATCACTTGCGAAACTTTCAGATGTGATTCAGTGTACGATATACGGTCACAGATTACTAAATAGTTACTTCGTATACGGTCGATATTGTAGCGCGGTGCGCAGATATTCATTGTCCTTTCATTCGACCATCTTTTTATAATTATTTCTAATTTTCGTATATTTCTTTTTAGGTAATATTTTTACTAATTTAATTAATTCTGTGGCAGGCATATTCTATTTAAACCCACGCCCTGCTACCTACTACCTACAAGTCGTGCTACAATATTAATAAAAAAACATAAGTTAATTTTTGATATT
The DNA here is from genome assembly GCA_947284805.1 of Coleophora flavipennella. Classification (NCBI taxonomy): domain Eukaryota; kingdom Metazoa; phylum Arthropoda; class Insecta; order Lepidoptera; family Coleophoridae; genus Coleophora; species Coleophora flavipennella. The sequence continues at coordinate 10,960,393 of OX369286.1, forward strand.
TTTTTGTAAGACTGTCTCGAAATTCTAAACACTAATTTGCAGATCATACTTATTCGCATTAACAAACAAATAAAAAGATTATTATTAGTACGCTTTTGCTGTCAAAGTGGCAACAACGTAAATTCTATCTAGCAAAAATAACACCAAAATTAATCGCATTAAGACGAATTATTCCCTCAGACGAAAAATAACTACGTAAGGTGGGCATCAAAAACAGTTTATGTTGACATTTAAGAAATAAATAAATTCTTACGTACATACAATTTTTTTAAGGTCACAATTAGTTGTAAGGTCACATCACATCTGAAAATATCGCAGGTGATAAAAAATAACGGTGTATATACTAGCTAATACCTTAAAAAGACTACTGTTAACTTGCATAACTATATTAGAGACACCCAAGTGACAACATTTAGAACGTCATGTTAAATATAAAAATAAATCTTAGATTCTTACATATTTATTTTTTATTCTCAATTGGTAAACCCTTGACTACATCTCACCTGGTGGTAAGTGTAGTGTGTGTGTGTGTGTGTGTGTTACATATTCTAATGACATTTTCATGACATACTCGGTTTCGATAAAAAAGCGGCCAAGTGCGAGTCGGGCTCGTGCTCCGAGGGTTCTGTACCACCACGCCTCTCCATACAACTATGACAATGATACATATTAATTACAAATAAAACAAAACGTTCCTGGTAAGCTTTTCTTTTTTTTTATTTTAAATTTGGATGAGGGCAGTGCAGGACCGGTCGTTGTGGAAAGGCTTTTGTCCAGCTGTGGACGTCTTTCGGCTGATATGATGATTAAAAATTTGAATGTGTTTCGCTGCACCTCACCTGATGGAAAGTGCCGATGCAGCTGAGGATGTAAAACGTTAACTCGAATCGTATACCTATTCACTCTCGCCATAAATATTCCTAAATTATACGAATAGGGGAAAACAGACGCCGCCGGCAGGGATATCCACTCCTGGTCGTTTGCAAGATCAACTATAAAATAAAACGCGTGCACGGTGGAACATTAGCGACAAAGGGGTGGCTGACCGGTTTGTGTGAGAAGTCCATTTTTTGTGATTTCAGCAAAGTTGCGAAAAATGTGGTCAGTTTCATATGCTAAAGCGCTCCCAAAAAATGAGCTCTACTTCACCTAAAACTCTGTATATTTCACCCAGCACTCAGTTTATTTTACCTAACACACTGTATATTTCACCCAACACTCTGTTTATTTTACCTAACACTGTGTTTATTTGACCCAACACTCTGTTTATTTCACCTAACACTGTGTATATTTCACCCAACACTGTTTATTTCACCTAACACTCTGTATATTTCAATAACAAATCATTTACACCTCATTGATCTTTTAACGCATTTTTTGCTGAATTAAGTAAAAATTTGAAAACTGTGTGAAATTGGTGCAATTACTGGTTACCGCAAAATGATGCTTTTGTTCAAGGTATTTATTTATCTCCATTTCATTAATTAAATTCTTTAAATTAGGTTTCTATGTGTTCGCCATCTGAATAAGATTGAAGTTTGTAAATAGACTGTAATTTTTCAAGCGACTTCCAAAAAGGAGGAGGTTCTCAATTCGTCTGTATGTTTTTTTTTAATGTTTGTTACCTCAGAACTTTTGACTGGGTGGACCGATTTTTATAATTCTTTTTTTATTTCAAAAGCTAGTGCTTCCCGTGTGGTCCCATATAAATTTTATCAAAATTGGTGTAGTACTTTAGTAGAAAATTTACAAAAACCAAAAATAATAATGCAAAAATGTACTAATTTGTTGCGATGGAAGTCGGTTTTTTAACGTGTTTAGCGTTTTTTTAACGTGTTTATATCGATCGTGGTCTGAAATAAAGAATATTTTTAACAAGATCTGTTTCTTGTTCAAATTAAGACTGGTTTGTACTTCCTTAAGCAAGATAGTTGGGTTTGCTAGCCTGGCTAGCCTGGCGTCTGCTGGGGATTTATCGCACACACTGCCGTTTCTTGGGTGTGTTATTCATGATGAACGGGGTTTTCAATAACGGTTGCAGGTCTTTTGCAGTGCGCGGAAAGGACTCTGCTGCTCAACCTCCAGTTTTAGTACCTTAGTTATCTCTTACGATACCCACGGGAAGAGATGGGATGGCCTTATTCTAAGTCGGGAGCCATACGACCGACGACCTGGTCGCGGGAAGCCGCTGGATGCAGGCAGCGCAGGACCAGTCATCGTGGAAATCCAGCAAAGTACGTCTTTTGGCGATATGATGATGGTGGCTAGATAGTGCATACTAATAATCTGATAAAGTGCGAGTCGGATTCTTGCACTATTGGTTCCGTAACACATTTAAAAAAATATATTATTCACAATCGGTAAGCCCTTCGCATCATCTCACCAGATGGTAAGTGACGATGATGCCGAAGATGGAAGCGGCCTTACCAAGATTCCCCAATGCAATGGAGAACTTGCTATCTTATCTTCAGCAATGTTGTTAACACTGATGTTTGGCGGCAAGACTTAGATAAGATGGTGGTAGCTAGCCAAGCGGGCCAATGACCATATGAAATTATATTATTATCTTGTTTGTTTGTTTGTGAACTCTATTGTGTATATAGATACAGAATAGAAGTATGCATAAAGGCGGACTTATCCCAAACAGGGATCTCTTCCAGAAAACCCTTAATTGCTGAATGAATTAAAACTTAAAGCACAAACAAATTAGTACACAATTTAAAAGAAGTAAAAACAATAATCTAAAGATATAAAAGATATCTAATAAACTACAATTAGATATGGGCGCAAATATAAGTCTTTGGATATAGGTATATAATAAATATACTTACATACGTATTTAATAAAATATATAAATAAAAATATTTACATACTATAGTACTTAACATACTTATACATAAATAAATACATACTTTTTTGTAGGTTTGACAAAAAAAACTTGTATGGTATTTCACAAATTTCCACTTTCTTCTCGCACAACGCGTACCTATTTTTTGGCATTGTAGAAGTCACAGTAACACGTACCTCTTCTATGAAAATTTTAACTGGCTATCTATTACTTTTAATAATTGAAAACGCTTAACACGTTAAAAACTTTACATTTTTGCATTATTACTTTTAGTTTTTGTTAATTTTCTAATAAAGTACTTCACCAATTTTGATAAAATTTATATGGGACTACACGGAAAGCACTAGCTTTTAAATAAAAAAAGAATCATAAAAATCGGTTCACCCAGTCAAAAATTCTACGGTAACACAAATAAAAAAACATATAGTCGAATTGAGAACCTCCTCCTTTTTGAAAGTCGGTTGAAAATATACAGCACTGTCAGATAGATAGATAGCCTGTCAGACGATGGCGCAGGCTTATTAATAGTGTCTCGTTGACATCCTTCGGGTACAGAACCTTAAAATGTAGGTATTAGGGCGACGCATTGGAAACTTTGGTCGCAGGGATCTCGATTTTTCTCAGCAATTACAAAACATATGAAAGTGATAATTTGTAACCGGATTGTTCATTTCAATGACTTCATTTTCTCAGTTGCAAAAACATGATTCGTTAACGTTTATAACAGGAAAAAATATATCAAAGAAACCTCTTTTAAAACAGAGATTTGCATTCTACATTCAAACCATACCAGTTTAGTACATACGAGTATCTTTAAATTTTCTTAGTCGATTAGTCTAAACACACACTTCCTTATGCCAGTTGGATTTTTAAAATTAATTGAAGTTTTTAATTGAAACGAAAAAGTGCAAATGTGCGTTTATTTTCTTAACTTTTTTCACGTAAAGAGAAAGACAGAGACAACTGTTCCAATCAATGCCTCGCTACGGCGGCGCGGGCGTCGGTGTTTCTAAATAAAATGTAACCGTTGACTTACTACGACTGCGTAGTCCGTGGGTGTGTAGTGCGTAGCAGCAGAAAGCCAGAAAATCGATAGGAATAGTTTACTTATGGAAACAAAATAACAGTACGAAGTAACTAGTATCTCATCTGTGGTTACAATAAAAAACAAGGATCTTGTTTTAAAATACAGTTTAGAAGGAACGGTGTGTTTCGCCAACAATTGGCATACAATATACATATGTTATAGTTAAGTACCTACATAATGTCAAAATGCGTGGATATCGTTTTTATGACTGTAATCGAGGGTGCAAGATAGTCGGATCTTGAATTGCAGTCTTAAATTCATGCAAAATTCCGATAAAAAATATTTTTTTGAATTTTTCTTTTTATAACAGCCTTATAGATATTACGATCATTGAAAAAAAATGACAAATTGGTCTAGCCGTACTCAAGTGATGCGCTCACCAACGAAAAGCATTATATTTTTCTTTATACAGAATTCATGTAATACAAAAATTACATGCCTACCTATATTAAATAATAATTACCTACTCATTAAATTATTAATTAAAGAAATTTTTTTTTTTAAGTTATAGAAGTCTGTCAGCCAAGTAGAAATTTTGTATTTGAAATATTTTAGTAGGAGCTCCCTGAAGTCACGAGGTATGTGATTGTCGTAACAAAAAGTCATATGTATAAAATTAAAAATAGTTTTATGCCTAGACATTTTGGACACATTGAGCGTAAACTCAACCAGTCTTTGACCAATTTGAGTGAATTTCCGGGCATGAACGGACTTAAACTCTTTCATATATCTATTTGAAATATACAGTAGTCTGATAATAGAATAGGGCTGACGAATGCTAGTCATCTGATTTAATTTTTATTATCTGTCAAAAACGACATTATGTTGTACAAATATTTGAAATACCTAGGCGTGACGTCATAGTTTAGCAGCGTCATTTATGTACTCATTTCGTGATTTTGGTGAATTAAAAATCAAAGACTTGAAAACAAAACAAGTAAAGTTTTCCGAAGTTTAAGTAGGAGGGCAATTTAGTGATCAAGAGTTCATAATTTATAGGGTTGACTATAGTTGATGACCGATAGTGCAAGAATTTTTCGTTGCACTATCGGTCGAATCCTTCTCCACACTAGCGCTGTGAAGATATTCAGAGTATGTGGGGTACACGCCACAGTTGATATTTTACGCCACTCGTTTTAAGAGAACATTAAACGAATAATTATCCGCCGGAATTACATAAGTTTCTACGACTGTAGTGTGTAGTATAGAATTATGGATGCAATTTCTGCTTTACGATTGTAGGCATGTGTTTTTATAATATTAGATTTTGAACATCAAAATATGGAAGAAAAATAACTTGCAGCTGGTTCTAGTTCTATATTTGGTATTATATGTAGTGACTTTCGGTAATAACACAAGATGTTTTTTAAAAGCGTCGGTGGCTCAAACGGTAACGACTCGGTCCTCCTAACCAGAGGTCTCGGGTTCAAATCCGGACGGCCAATGAACCAATGAGTTTTTCAAAAAACTTACGTACATATACTTACCGATTGCTTTAAAGGTGAAGGAAAACATCGTGAGGAAACCTGCACATCTGATTCCAGATTTGTATGAAGGTCACTTTGCACACGTCCGTATAGGTGTAAATTTAAATGTCCTAAACATGACCGCGGGTGATGCTAAAAGCAACACCAGGCAACCGCCGTCTATCCCCATTGTGCCACACGATAAGAAAGAAGAAGAAAGTAAGAAAGAATGGCGAAAAATTTCGGAAACCTAGAAATTTCAAGGTGGTACAAGCTTTTAATATTGCATGGTAACGCATGCAAAATTTTTGCTCAAACGGAAACCGGGAAGTGGATCAAATTTAACTTACAAGATTTCATTACAGACACTGGGACAGGTAAAATTAATATCATCATCATTATCATCATCATCATAGAAGCCTCAAAACGTCCACTGCTGGACAAAGAAAGAAAGAAATAAAGTTTATTCGGCAAAAAATAAATAGAAAAATAATTACAATATTAGGTACTTAATTTAAAATTAACGAAAAGATAAAGATTTAAACTAAAAACTAAAATTAAATTTTATGCCGAATAGATCCAAGACTCACTCAGCATGGTGCTGTGGTTTTATTATTACTAAAACCACAGCGCTGATATTCTGTCCGGACCCAAAGGAGGGGAGAAAAAGGAAAAGGGGTGGGCCTACGAACAAAGCGGACTCACTTATCACTTATCAAAGGCCTCCCCCAAGGATTTCCACGACGACCGGTCCTGCGCTGCCCGCATCCAGCGGCTTTCCGGGATCTAATATAAAGCTTGTAATAATAAACATACCTACGTCATAATGTTCTTATAAAAGACCTAAACTTCAAAAATAATTGGGCTCCATAAACATTGATCAGGTCGTTGATAGTTTTTTTAAGGAGTTTCCACAATTTTGACAAAAACCGGCCAAGTGCGAGTTGGATTCGCGCACTGAGAGTTCCGTACCAAAACATCTTCATAAATCAACTATAGGTATAGAAGATACTACTTGACTGACTCGGTGGCTCAGTGGTTAGTGCTCTTGACTACTGATCCAAGGGTTGTGGGTTCGATCCCCACCCAGGGCAAACATTTGTGTGATGAGCAGATTTGTTTGCTCTGTGTCTGGGTGTTAAATATCTATATATGTATGTATTTAAACGTATATAAGTATGTATATCAGTCTCTGGTTCCCATAACACAGGGAATCCTACTATGGGGCCAGATGACCATGTGTGATTTGTCCCAGAATATTTATTTATTTACTTGATCCTAGACCTATAGATGTCGCTACAGGTTTTTCACCTTTTTTGTATGGTGCCCCCTTTATTTTTATTATTTGTATACGGCAACAGAAATACAACTCTGTGAAAATTTCAACTGGCTTCCTATTACATATCATCATTACAGCTCATATACGTCCCCACCGAGGGGCTCGAGCCTACCCTGAATCAGGGCGATTAGACCTTAGTCGACCACGCGGGCCCAGTGCGGGTTGGTCAACTTCACACACAACCTGCGAGTTTCTCCGCAGGCGTGTGCAGGTTTCCTCACGATGTTTTCCTTCACCGTTAAAGCAATCGGTAAGTATGTACGTAAGTTTTGAAAAACTCATTGGTACATTGGCCATCCAGATTTGAACCCGGTACCTCTGGTTAGATGGACCGAGTCGTTACTGGTTGAGCCACCGACGCTTTTAAGTAATAATGAAGACAATATGTTCTCTTCGCCATTAAAAAGAATCACCTTTCACATCCGACATTTCTTTAAATACCTTTAGAAATTAATTAAAAATTAAAAACCCATATGCATTAAAACTTAACCCGTCTTTTTTCGCCAATCGGATAAAAATGTATCCTGTGTCACTCACGGGATTAAGACGAATCTAACGACACCTCGCACTTCAAAATCCATCAAGCCGTTAAGGCTACAGAAACGTGTCAAAGAAACAAAGATATAAATAATCATACATATATATATATATATATATATATATATATATATATATATATATATATATATACTACCTGTCCCGGCGAACTTCGTACCGCCTTACATTACATTACACTGCCCTACCCTACACTACCCTACCCTACCCTACCCTACCCTACCCTACACTACCCTACCCTACCCTACACTACCCTACACTACCCTACCCTACACTACACTACACTACACTACCCTACCCTACCCTACCCTACCCTACCCTACCCTACATAAGAACCTTCTCCTGACAATAACGAACTCGACAAAAAAGAATTAGCGAAATCGGTTCGTGCGTTCTGGAGTTATAGCGTCAGGAAGGAAAACCCGTTTTCATTGTTTTTAAAGATGTATTGACACGGAAACAAATCCAACAAATCAAAAACCATGGCAATCGGTCCAGCCGTTCTCGAGTTATAAGTGTTGTAACAAACACGACTTTCTTTTATATATATAAAAACATAAACCTTCTTCTGGCAAAGTCGAGTAAACATATTTTGCACTCCAATAATACATTTTCAAGCAATACCAAAATTAAACAACTCGCAATCAAAATGGCGGCCGGCAGTTGAGACTAATTTCAGTGAAATCCCGAGCACCACCGCACTAAATCAACGTGCCTATTATGTACTGGGCCTCATCCGCACCGTCGTCCCCGAGATGCCCGGACTCCGGACTCCGGACCCAGACTCGGGACTAATGTATAAATATTCTAAATATACGGATATTTCGTACCTCCACGCGTCGCATCACTACTGTCCTAACTCACAAACAAACACTTTTAGAATTCTACCGTCGCTCTTGGAATTTGAGTCCGTTTTTCAAATTTAGGGATGGGACTTTAGACTTTTTGAAGTGTGAAGGACAGTCCTTACAATCCTTTCTGTTAAACTATTCTCTTTGAATAATTGCCGCGTGGACCTGAAGGGTTAGAGCGCATATTCATGCCTGTCCTAGCCATTGTGGTTAGGTTAGGGATACGCAGACTCGTACTGTGGGGACGTAGGGTATGTGGTTTATGTAGCAAGGGTGTAAATTAATTAAAAAATAATGTTATTTTTTTTCTTTTTTGTTACAGATGTAAATCAAAAAGAGTATGTATGTACCTGACCCTTGTTGTGTAAAGATGTCTTGCAGCTTCAATAATTAACAATAGGTAGGTGTATAATCCTTACTAATGTTATAAATGTGAAAATGTGTTTGTTTGTTTGTTTGCTACCTTTTCACGCTTCAACTCCTTGACCAATCTTTATGAAATTTGGCATGCAGGTAGCCTGTGTCACGGGAAAGGACATAGGCTACTTTTTATCCCGGGAAAATAGCATAATCTAATGCAGTTCCTGAGGGAACTAAAAAATACTCGATTGTTGTAATTTTTTGCACAGAGAAGGTTGAGTAGGTGGGAAACTTAGGTAAGGTGGGAAACGACATAATTTACTAATCACCCTTAAAGACAGTCATTAAAACGATGTCCACGCGGGCGAAGCCGCGGGAAAAAGCTAGTAATATTATAAACGTGAAAAAGTGTTTGTTTATTTGTTTATTTGTTGCCTTTTCACGCTTCAAAGCCTCGCCCAATATTGATGAAAGCATGCATGCAGGTAGTTTTTGTCACTGTGAAGGACATAGGCTACTTTTTATCCCGGGAAAATAGCATAATCTGATGCAGTTCCTGAGGGAACTAAAAAATACTCTTTTTTTGGTTAATTACTTTTAAATCGCAACGGAACAATGGATTGTTGTGATTTTTTGCTCAGAGATGGTTAAGTAGGTGGGAAACGACATAATTTACTAATCACCCTTAAAGACAGTCATAAAAACAATGTCCACGCGGGCGAAGCCGCGGGAAAAAGCTAGTAATATTATAAATGTGCAAAAGTGTTTGTTTATTTGTTACCTTTTCACGCTTCAACGTCTCGACCAATATTGATGAAATTTGGCATGCAGGTAGCTTTTGTCACTGTGAAGGACATAGGTAACGTTTTATTCCGTGAAAATAGCAAAGTCCGATGCAGTTCTTGAGGGAAATGACAAATATTTTTATTTGCTTAATTTCTTTAACATCGCAACGAAACAACGGATTGTTGTGATTTTTCACAGAGATGGTTGAGGGGATGGGAAATGACATAATTTACTAATTAGCATAATATCCTGAAATAGTTCCCGAGGATCTGGGAAAACTCATTTCCACGCCCGCGCACGTCGGCGTCGCAACGGAGCAACGGATTGAAGTGGATTTTGTATAGAATTGGTTTAAAGGGTGAGAAATGGCATAGACTGCTAAGCAGAATAAACCGACATAGTTCCTGAGGGATCTGCATATAACTCATGACTACGCTCACGAGCCTCTTGCGGCTCGCGCACCACTCACCCTCAAAGACAGTCATAAAAACGATGTCCACGCGGGCGAAAGCTAGTGTTATATAATCTTTATGTTACTACAAAATATTTACGACTATAGAAAAATACAAAATACACTTGACAGGTCGAGGGTCATAAGTTCGATTCCCGACCAAGGCAAACATTCGTGCGACGAACGTGTTTGTTTGCTTTGTGTATGGGCGTTGGATATCTGTAGCTGTGCATGGATTTAACGAATCAGAAACGAGGAGATCCTCAGGAGAACCAAAGTAACCGACATAGCTCACAGAATCGCTAAACTAAAGATCAATAAAGAGTTTACAAACAAACAAACTTAAGTGGCAGTGGGCAGGGCACATAACTCGTAGAACAGATGGCCGTTGGGGTAGTAAAGTTCTCGAGTGGCGGAAGCACACCGGAAAACGTAGCGTAGGCAGGCCTCTCACGCGGTGGACCGATGACTTGGTGAAGATCGCGGGAAGCCGATGGATGCGGGCAGCGCAGGACCGGTCATCATGGAAATCCTTGGGGGAGGCCTTTGTCCAGTAGTGGATGATTTTCGGCTGATATTATGATGATGATGATGATGGATTTAAACGTATATAAGTAAATAGTATATCAATGGTTATAATATGGTTGCCACAGTAAATATAATCCTAGTTTAAGGCTTATTAACCGCGTGTCATATATGTACCTAAATGTTCATTTATTTGTTGCTTACTAAGAATAGACTTGAATGATCACAGTGTTTATTTTGAAGAATTGAGAAAAGAGTTGAGAAAATTTGTTATGTATTCTTTTGTTGTTTCGTGTGTCGGTGGCGTAACGGTTACGGTCGCTACCTCCTGCCCGGGAGGTCATGGTTAGAATCCTTCCACGTACCAATGTGTTTTAGAATTTCGATTTCATATGTACGTTTATCCGACGCTCTTACGGAAAACATCGTGAGGAAACCTGCACACGCCTGCGAAGAAACTCGAAGGCTGTGTGTGAAGTCGGCCAACCCGTACTGGGCCCGCGTGGTCGACTAAGGCCGATAATCAGGGTAGGCTCGAGCCCCTCGGTGGGGAGTATTTGAGCTGATAAGATGATTATTTTCTTAATTAAGCAAAATAAAAACAACTGAATTATTATATATTTAACTATTTTTACATTTCAGTTGTATCCTAGTTCTAGAAGTTTAGTAATTTAAACATGTACGTAGTCAGAGTAATAATTGTAACGAATGGACGCAAGTTGGTTCGGCGGCGAGTGCCCCGGGGCTTCTAGTCCCCAACTGTCTCCGATAGGGACCAGATTAATTTATGGGCACCGGGGACTTCGTGATCACGGATTCGTTGTTTTATTTATAGTTATGACTAGCTTTGCTCGTAGAACAGATGGCCGTTGGGGCAGTAAAGTTCTCGAGTGGCGACCACGCACCGGAAAACGTAGTGTAGGCAGGCCTCCCACTCGGTGGACCAATGACCTGGTGAAGGTCGCGGGAAGCCGCTGAATGCGGGCAGCGCAGAACCGGTCGTCGTGGAAATCCTTGGGGGAGGCCTATGTCCAGCAGTGGACGTCCTTCATCTGATATGATGATGATGATGATGATGATGATAACTAGCTTTAGCCTTCGGTTTTTAGGGTTCCGTACACCCAACGGGACCCTTTTATTAAGCCACCGCTGTCTGTCTGTCCGTCTGTCAGAGGGCTGTATTTCATGAACGTTATAGTTAAACAGTTAAAATTTTCATGTAATGTGTATTTCTATTGGCGCTATAACAACGAATACTAAAAATTTGAAAAAATTAAAAATAAGCGGGGTCTCCACACAAAAAACGTGTTTTTAATAGGTCATTAGAAGTATATTATTTAGCTCTATCCTAAAAACGGTAATACATGAAAGCGTGGAACTTGGTGTGATTATAGTACTAACACTCAAGTAAAACAAAAAGTAATAAAAATAGGTCAAGTGTGAGTCGTACTCGCGCTAAGGAGTCCGAACTGAATGACAAAAAGCATATTTTTGTCGCTCGCGTTAATGTCTTTTGCTTGTAATGTGAATTGGTTTCATTATCATTATACTATTTAGTTATGTGGAGAGGTATGGTGGTACGGAACCCTTGGAGTGCTAGTATGACTCGCACTTGGCCGTCCGTCCGTTCGTCCGTCTGTCTGTCCGACTTTAAAGGGCTGTGTCTTTTGATCAATAATAAATAAAGTTCGTTTGCTGAATTAATTACAGATTTGACGGCTCGCGACAAACACTCTGTCAATATAAGCTGCTTTGAGTTCAAACGCGTCGCTCGCCGCGCTGCCGCCGACTTTAGCGCGAGTGTTAGGGTTTAGAGTGTCTTTGTCTAAGAACACTTGCTAGTAACACTTTTATTTGAGCTATTGTATACTTAAATTGGTTGGGTTGTAGGGAAGCCTAACCGCCTACGTCGAACAATGGTTTGTCCATTCGCTTCTCACCAGGAGGTCGCGGGTTCGATTCTCGGCAGGGTCAACTTTGTAAGAATCGGTTGGTTGCTGATAAGGCGTTTTCATAGCCCGCCTGGCTAGCTACCACCATCTTATCTAAGTCTTGCCGCCAAACATCAGTGTTAACAACATTCATGTGTTCCGGCTTAAAGATAAGATAGCCAGTTCCCTGTTACATTGTGGAATGTTAGTAAGCCCGCTTCCATTTTTGGCATCATCGTCACTTACCATCAGGTGAGATGATACCAAGGGCTTAACAATTGTGGTTAAAGAAAAGAAAAAAAAAGCTAGGTGTAAACATTTAACCTGCATATTTTCGCACACCACGCAACATCGATGGCAAGCCGCTTGCGGGTCGCCCACCACGCGCCAAAGACGGCGAGCCGCTCGCAGCTCACCCGCCACGTACCCTCGATGTCCACAATAAAAAAAATTATGCGGAGCGGCACGGGTCCTCCTCGTCTGTTCTTAAAACGGCAGTAGAATTACACTTACACACTGTGTGAAAATTTTCATCTGTCTATCTATTAACCTCTAAGCTCGACGAGCTTAGAGCTTAAGATAATTTCCGCTCATGAAACACAGCTCGCTGACAGACAGACAGACTGACAGCGGAGGCTTAGTAATAGGGTCCCGCTGGTCACCCTGTGGGTGTATACGGAACTTTTAAAAATTTAAAAAAAAACGGAGTGTTCTACATATAAACACAAAAGATCACCGAATCAAGTTTAGTCCAGATAAAACCAGTTACATCCAAAAATTAGACGACCAATAAACGTGGTCAAAGGTTGGGTCATGATCTTCCCTTCATTGTCCGCAGCCCCAATCCTTTCAAATATTCTGTCGAGATGAACATGAAGCTAGTTATTTATTAGTGAACATGAGATCACCATAGTTGCCATGAACAGGTGAGGGGTTAAACGAGGCCGAGGGGATGCTGCAATGAGATGAAACGCGGGTTTTGGTCAAGGGTCAACTTGCAGGTTAAATTATTCTTGACCTTGTCAGAGTCATGCACGACACGTTTGCATCTACGAAACTCCTTAGAAATATTTGATATTTTGATTTTTTAATAAATTTTTATTGTTTTTTTTTCACAATTGTAAGAAAATAAAAGGTTTTTGTTACAGAAAGACAGTAAATAAATATATATTTTTATTTACAATTGGTAAGCCCTTGATATCATATTACCTTTACCATCAGGTGAGGTGCAGCCAAACGCACTCAAAATTTTAATAAAAAAAGAATGAAAAATAATCTGGTTTCTTGTTCTATTTTTCCACCTGTCTGAAAGAGATGAGGTAATTTCGTAACCGTTTGCGGTGATGAAGCCCAAAAGGAGGGTGATGTATTTGATCTGGACGTATGTATTTTGTGACTTTGGTAATGGTACGTTTATCATCATTATATCAGCCCACCGAGGGGCACAAGCCTACCATGAATCAGGACGATCGGGCCTTAGACGACTACGCGGGTCCAGTGCGGGTTAGTCGACTTCACACTCAACCTGCGAGTTTCTTCGCAGGCGTGTGCAGGTTTCCCCACGATGTTTTTCCTTCACCCGTAAGAGCGTCGGATAAACATACATATGAAATCTAAATTCGAAATCACATTGGTACGTGGCAGGATTCAAACCACGACCTCCCGGACAGGAGGCGGCGGCCCTAGCCGTTACGCCACCGACGCTTTTAAGTTAGTTCTAGGTAAGTTTATATTTTAATTTATTTTCTTATGGAACGAACAGTCACAAGCAAAAATGGTAACAAATTAACTTATTAAATCTATTTTGTGGAACTTTCGGTCTACCGAAAGTTCCACAAAATAGATTTAAAAAATTTGAATTGCAACAAACGGGTAATTGTAAGTTGTTAAAGATTTCTTTTGTCACCTGTACATACATACATACCTACATTGTAGAATTCCATCAATTCTCAGATTTTTCAACACCTGTACTAGTCTAAACTCTAAAGGAAGTCCACCCACACGGTAGACCGACGACCTGGTGAAGGTCGCGGGAAGCCGTTGGATGCGGGCAAACCAGTACCGGTCCTCGTGGAAACCCTGGGGGAGACCTTTGTCCAGCAGTGGCCGTCTTTCGGCTGATTGATGATGATACTAGTCTAAGCGACTAGTCATACCAGGTGAGTTTCAAATCATCTCCCGTAAAATGGCATTGCATTGCGCTATTAGAACTATAACAAAGTATATATATTAGTACTAACATACAGTATGGACACTCCCTGCCGCTCTCTAGATTGCGCCTCACCCCCTCGTCACCCAGATTGATACAGATTGGTTACTGTTTGGTTGTCGAACGTATAGGACGCCGCCATTGTGTTTGTTCCGTCATTCCTTTTTTGAAATGTCATTTCTCGCCCGTTGTATGAAGTGTGCGGGGTGAGACTGTAGTGTCTAACCTTCCGCATTTTCACACTGCCTATCTCTCTCTCTCTCTCTCTGATCGTGTGGCACAATTAAATGTGCTATCCAAGGGATAGACGGTGGTTGCCTGGTGTTTCACTTAGCATCACCCGCGGTCACGTGTAGGACATTTCAGATTTACACCTACGGATGTGTGCAAAGCGACTTTCATACACATCTGGAATCAGATGTGCAGGTTTCCTCACGATGTTTTCCTTCACCGTTAAAGTATTCGGTAAGTATATGTACGTAAGTTTCGAAAAACTTATTGGTGCCTTGGCCGTCCGGATTTAAAGTGACAAATAAACCATTATAGTATTAACCTGACTGTGACTGAACTTACGGTCAAAATATTTGACGCGATAGCGACTTTTCACCTGTTTAAAGTTAACCGATTTTAACGACGTGAATAAAATTAAAAAAACCTAACCACTCCGAGTTACAGTTTTATAAGTTTTGACCTTCCGAGTGTTCCGAGTGTTATTAGTGTCGGTGTCGGTGTCGGTATCGGTGTCGCAAGTTCAATGGTTTTTTCTTATCTCAATTACAGTTTTCTAAGTTTGGACCCTCCGAGTGTTCCTGGTAAGGTATCGGTGTCGGTGTCGATCATGGTGTCGCTAGTTCAATGGTTTTTTCCCATCTCAAAAATGCCCAACGCGTCTTAAGAAGTTTTCACTTCAAAAATATTGACAGATTGTCAGACAGAACAAAAGCTAGGTTTCGTTCTATTATTTATTTATACAAAATAACTTTCAAAAATCCTAAAAATATGTAGGTACCTACAAGCTTTTAATATTGCATTGTCACGTGATGATATACATATGTATGAAAAATTTCAGCTCAATCGGAAACCTAAAAGTGGGTTAAATTTAACTTGCAAGATTTCATTACAGACACCGCAACAGGTGAAACTAAATAAAAGCTAGTAATTAACAAAATAATGGCTGAAAGTAATTTTGTATGAAAACACTGACAGACAAAAAAAATGAACTTATTAATTCTATTAAAAAACACACAAACCTAGCTTTTGTTCTGACTGACAATCTATCAAAATTTGATCCAAATCAGTTAAGTTTTACGAGGTGAAAATCGCTATACCCATTTTTATGGAAAGTTGCAGGTTGACAAGCCACATAAGAACAAAGACATAATTATTATTCATGTGTATAACTGCACAGAAACGCCTGGCAAGTTGCTAATTGCATATGCAGTTCCTTAATTCGTCCCTGGCAAGCTAGACGGAAACTTTTACCCTTGCATACCTATTAGAGGGCTAGCCTTGTAGTTTCATGAATTGAATCCTTGCTCGCGACGGTGAATACTTCTCTCTTTCTTATGCAACAACAATGAAAGAGAAAGCACCACACTTACAGTGTTTTGTTTCCGTTGTAATGGACTGGAGTAGTTATCATTGATATCAGTGTATACCTAGAATGTATAACAATATATCTACTGAACATGTATAACAATGAAGTATGTATAACAATATATCCAGATTCTAGACGCGGTTCTATTGAGCAACCCTTCTATAGATTCGAACGAGTATATCTAGTATGTATAACAGTTCTATTGAGTAACCCTTCTAGATTCATACAAGTATACCTAGTAACTCTTCTAGATTTATACGTGTATACCTAGTAAGTATAACAATGTATCCAGATTCTAGAAGCGGCTCTATTGAGCAAGCCTTCTAGATTCATACGAGTATACCTAGTATGTATAAAAATATATTTAGATTCTAGACACGGTTCTATTGAGCAACCCTTCTAGATTCATACAAGTATACCTAGTAACTCTTCTAGATTTATACGTGTATACCTAGTAAGTATAACAATGTATCCAGATTCTAGAAGCGGCTCTATTGAGCAAGCCTTCTAGATTCATACGATATACCTAGTATGTATAAAAATATATTTAGATTTTAGACACGGTTCTATTGAGCAACCCTTCTAGATTCATACGAATATACCTAGTATGTATATGTAACAATATATCCAGATTCTAGACGCGGTTCTATTGAGCAACCCTTCTAGATTCAGACGAGTATATCTAGTATGTATAATAATATATCCAGATTTTAGACGCGGTTCTATTGAGTAACCCTTCTAGATTCATACAAGTATACCTAGTAACTCTTCTAGATTCATACGTGTATACCTAGTACGTATAAAATGTATCCAGATTCTATAAGCGGCTCTATTGAGCAAGCCTTCTAGATTCATACGAGTATACCTAGTTTGTATAACAACATATCCAGTTTCTGGACGTGGTTCTATTGAGCAATCCGTCTAGATTCATACGATATACCTACCTAGTATGTATAACAATGTATCTAGATACTAGACACGGTTCTATTGAGCAACCCTTCTAGATTCATACGAATATACCTAGTATGTATATGTAACAATATATCCAGATTCTAGACACGGTTCTATTGAGCAATCCGTCTAGATTCATACGATATACCTAGTATATATAACAATATATCCAGATTCTAGACACGGTCGCCACTAGGGAATCTAATTTAAGTTTTATAAGAAATATAAAATCTGCACTCTAAATAGCTGTTAACATACTACCAAAATATGTTAAATATGTAGGTACTTTTAAAAATCATCAACGACCAAGATAAGACCCCTTCTAAGAGACTTTAATGAATTTATTTTCTGCGATCAATAAAAACGTAAAGAGTTCTTATAATCACCAAAACATTTGCATAAACTCCTGGACGAGAGACAAGGATCAAAGGAATCCTTATCTAGCCACATAATTGCGAGAAAAAATGGGATTTCCCTAATAGATCTCAAGTACCGCATAAAATGTCTGGATATTTTTCACGCTGGCGAGTGGTGGCCGTTTGTGAATTTAAGCACAGGGAGGGACTGAGATTCCTTAAATAATGATGATGATTAAATGAACTGAAATTTAAAAAAGATTAAACAAAAGATATTAACGAGATACCAAGACATTACAATATTATATATTATGTTTTTTTTATTATTACTTTAATAATTTAAAGCACGTGGAGTATAGTTTGCGTTAGCATTATTTAACTAACTCTTTCTGTAATTTTTGTTACTAGAAATTTCAACTAGACTATCATAGGTAAAGGTAAGATCGGTTTCTTGATACAAAAGACATTGACGAGACATCTTAATACATTATAATTTTTTGAAAAAACCTCAAGACGTATTTTAATTGTTTTTGTAGAAAACATAATTGATTTATTTAAAACCTTTATCTAAAACACGCTATTCGATCTGTATGTACTAAAACCAAACAAGAACAAAACGATCTAGGCAAAACCACAGACAGACACGACTCACAGAAACATCCTCTCAAAAGTTTCTGCTCACTCCGTCTCTGCGCATTGACCGAACATTCCCCCCCCCCCCCCCTCCCCATTCCCCCTGTACCCCTCACCACCCCAGTTGCCGAATTAATTGCAATCAAAAGGAAGGACACAAGTGTAGTCCACCCCTAACTTCGTGAGCCATGTTGAAAATTTGCCCGACAATTGTACTAGTGTGTGTGGTTTGGTACGTTTGCCGCGCATGTGTGTGTGTGTGTATGTGTGAATCTGCACGCAATTGCGACGGTAATGGCGGACTACTCGTGTTTCGTACCTACGTCCAAAGCATTGTTTCGGACAACCCCATAGGGAGGGACTGTGGAGTGGCGATTTGAATTAAGAGTGGAAGAAATTCAACGAAAAACTTTGGTTTTCACGTGTTTGACAAGTTTTAGGTCAACAAAGTAACCAACATCAACAGGTATGTATATGTTACGGTTATTGTAATAAATCCGGTTTGTATTAATAGTTACCGACCACTATTAATAATTACCGCATCAAAAGGTTAATGTAAATATTGTCGGGGAAATAGCCATTTTAACCGGTTAATATTAATATTTTTTTTTGTTTGTTTTGGTTAAAATAATAAAACAAACAATTTGTTCAAATACTGTTTTTTATTGACTTATTAAAATTTATAAAATTAACCCCATATAAGATTTTTCAACGAATAATAACAATAAACGTATTTAAAAAAGTGCAGAGTCGCTTCTGGCGCTTCGCCGGCCGCTGCCGCGACACGCTCGCTTCGCTCGTTCGGCACGCGCGTTGTCTTAGCTAAGTGACCGAAAAATGAATACTTTTTTATTACTGATTTGTATAGTGACACTATATACAAAGTAACTAGAATCTCATTTGTGACTATATACACCCAGTTTATTAAATGTACCAAATGAATGAGGGAATTATTAATGGGACGGGTCAATGTGATTAATTTATCATTTCAACCGCCTTTGTTGGTTAGTTATTCATCATCATGATCACCATATCAGTTGAAGGACGTCCACTGCTGGACAAAGGCTTCCCCAAAGATTTCCACGACGACTGGTTCTGCCCTACCCGCATCCAGCGGCTTCCCGCGACCTTCACCAGGTCATCGGTGTGAGTGGTTAGTATTAATAACCAATAATTACTAATAATTACTACTAATTGATTACAATAACCGTAACATTTGTATATATAGTTAGGTAAATGTTTATGGAAAAATAATAGGAAAAAGTTTATTTAAAACCTTTCGAAATAAGATTTTGATACTAGGACTTTGAAGGACTTCAATTT
Organism: Coleophora flavipennella; assembly: GCA_947284805.1. NCBI lineage: Eukaryota > Metazoa > Arthropoda > Insecta > Lepidoptera > Coleophoridae > Coleophora > Coleophora flavipennella. The sequence goes on from OX369286.1 coordinate 10,979,661, forward strand.
CAACAACTGCTATAAGGAGCTACCAATTTAGATATTATCAAGGTAGGCATTTCAAAGTCTAACCAATAATCTAACCAATTCTTCCAAAATTAAATTTCAAAATAACAGGAAAGGTAAGTATACTCCCACTCATATAGGATTCTGAAACTACATTAATATTTCACGGGCCCCAAAGTTGGGTTGGGGTCCTTTCCAAACAGCCCTTGGTCCTCCAAAGTTATTCCAACTTAGTTCTTGTTGGGGGTTTTGGGGAGCAAGATTACTTTGTGCTTCAGTTAGTGGTGCCTTATCTTACTCTAAGTTTCTGCCAATTTGCGGATACTTCAACGATTTGAATCGGAATATTACCTTTTGTTTTATGTTTTAATAACAAGTTCATCATATCATAATTTTCTAAAAACCTAAGAATTTTTAGGCACAAGCTTGCATTGCATTATCACGCGTTATACATATGCATACAAAATTTCAGCTCAATCGGAAACCGGGAAGTGGGTCAAATTTAACTTGCAAGATTTCACCTGAACAAACATACATACATTGCAAGTTAAATGAAAGCTTTTGATATCGCCTAGAGCCTCGGTGGCGTAACGGATAGGGCCGCTACCTCCTGTCCGGGAGGCCCTGGTTCGAGTCCTGCTACGTAACAATGTGTTTTTGGATTTCGATTTCATAATTTTGTATGTTTATCCGATGCTTTTACTATGAAGGAAAAACATCGTGAGGAAACCTGCACACGCCTGCGAAGAAACTCGAAGATTGTGTGTGAAGTGAAGTCGGCCAACCCGCGCTGGGCCCGTGTGGTCTACTAAGGCCCGATAGCCATAATTCAGGGTAGGCTCGAGCCCCTCGGTGAGAACGTATATGAGCTGATTTGATTATCATATGCTACCAAACCAAAAGGATGCGGGCAGCGCAGAATCGGTCGTCGTGGAAATCCTTGGAAGAGGCCTATGTCCAGCTGTGGACGTCCATCGGCTGATATGAATCATAAGTTAAATCGTGTATATTAGTTATGTGTGCAAGGCTGCTAAGTAGTAGTTATAAAAAAACCCGGTAAAGTGCGAGTCAGAACCGCGCACAAAGGGTTCCGTAACATTTTACAAGATGGCGCTAGTTTCTTCACTAAAAAAAAACACTTTTTTTGTATGGAGACTACTTTCTCTAATTTTTAGTATTTTTTGTTATAGCGGCAACAGAAATACATCATCGGTGAAAATTTCTACTGTCTAGCTATCACGGTTCATGAAATACAGCCTGGTGACAGACGGACAGACGAACGGACAGCGAAGTCTTAGTCGTAGGGTCCCGTTTTTACCCTTTGGGTAACGAAACCTAAAAAACAGCCAAGTGCGAGTTGGACTCGCATTCCGGGGGTTATGTACCACCACACCTTTCCACACAACTCTGACAATGATACCTATTCACAAAACAAACAAAAGACATCAACGCGAGCTACAGAAATATGTTTTTTTTTTCCAATCAGTTCGGACTCCTTAGCGCGAGTATGACTTACACTTGCCGTTTTTAATTATTTGTTGTTTTACTTCAGAATTAGTACTATAATAAGACCAAGTTTCACTCACGTTTCACGTTGCCGCTATAACAAGACAAAGGTAAAATACCAAAAATAATTATATTGAAGAGGGCTTCCATGCAACAAACGTGATTTATAGTTAACTTGTGGATGCCCGCAGCTTCGCCCGCGCAGATCCCGTTTTTTGCGGTCCCCGTGGGAATTTCCCAAAATCCTTTCTTAGCGGAAGCCTACATCATAACATCTACCTGCATGCCAAATTTCAGCCCGATCCGTCCAGTGGTGTGGGCTGTGCGTTGATAGATCACTATGTCAGTCAGTCAGTCACCTTTGAGTTATATATATTTAGATGGTACGGGAACCTTCGTGCGCGAGTCCGACTCGCACTTGGCCGGTTTTTTTTTTCATGCTATTTGGGCCTGTGACGTCGTCACTTTTTTGCATTTCAAAAATCATAAAAAATAATCATTGATGAAAAACGATATATTCAAACTAGTTTTTTTAAAGTGCACATATTTCTAAAAAAGTTAAATAAAACTTTTTTACAAGCTTCATATAAACTTGCCGTGTATATTAAGTTAGTTTGGGACATATCTTAGAAGCTAAACTAGAACTACTTTCCGGTTTCCGATTGAGCTGAAACTTTGCATACCTACGTTAAGTTAGGAGCACAATGCATGGTTAGCTAAGTGACGTCATTCTAAATCCAATATGGCAGACTCCCAAAGATGGCGGACCAGTTATTTTTTTATGAATAGTATGGGTATCAAATGAAGGGGTAGGAAGGGTAGAAAGCTGAGATAAATACGAAACATTTCAAATATAAGCTTGTACAGAGACCATCAAGCTAGACACTTCGGACTTTGTACCGTTCTTATGCCGTACGCTTATGAATCAGAATCGCACTACGAAATGTTTGTGCGGATGCTGGCGCATCGGGAGCCGGGTCGTTCCTTTCCCTCTAATATGGTTGAAGGGAGCGATGGCTGACTCTCGCGTTATACACGTGACCGGGTGCTGTCCGCGAGAACTGGCCTACCGTTATCAAAGGTATCAATGATATTTAATAATTTTATGTATAACTTTTCTTGTCATATTGTTTTCATGTTCTAATGACATATCTGGTTTATTTCTAGGATTTAATTATGACATTATTAACTAATGATTGTTGATTTCTTTATTTTTCACAAATGAAATTATGTTATTATTATTTTATGACTATCAGAAAGAGTGTAATCTTGAATCTTGAAAGTGTCTAGCTTGATATGCTGTCCTGTGTACCAAAAAGTTTTTAGTTTTTTCGAAAATTAACAATGCCACTTAAAAAAAGGACAACGGAATTTATGTGATTGTGATTCCTACTCAGTCGTACACTCTTGACAGAGCGGTCGTGGTCACGATGGTGGTCAGTGTCTTGGCTTGGCTACGGCATCTCTTGCAATGTGTCTCTAGACACCATTGGTATAACGCTTATCTGGGAAGGATTCTACGGTATGGGCAAAGTATATCTGGGTGACGAGGGGGTGAGGTTGCAATCTAGAGAGCGGCAGGGAGTGTCAAACTATATTTTATGTATCAATATACAGATTGGTTACAGTTTGGTTGTCTAACGTATAGAATTTTGTTTGTTCCGTCATTACTTTTGTGGAAATGTCATTTCTGGCCCGTCGTATGAAGTGTCCAGGGTGTGGTATAGGAGTGGTGCGGGAGGAAAGTGACATTTGACGTATCAGCACTGGGATGTGAAGGGCCCGATAGGCCCGACTGAAGTCTCGCGTCAATCTTCTCACTACACTCTTCCCGCACCGCTTTCATGGTCTAGGGGAGCGATGGCTGACTCTCGCGTTATACTCGTGAACTGGTTCTGTCCGTGTGAACTGGCCTACTCTTGTCAAAGGTATTAACGACAATTTGAATCTATTGTAGAGAATGTAATGTAGTATAGAGCGTCGGTGGCGCAAACGGCAAGGGCCGCTACCTCCTATCCGGGAGGTCGTGGTTCGAATCTTGCCACGTACCAATGTGTTTCTAATTTCGATCTCAAATGTACGTTTATCCGGTGCTCTTACGGTGAAGGAAAACATCGTGAGGAAACCTGCACACATCTGCGAAGAAATTCGAAGATTGTGTGTGAAGTTGACCAACCCGCCCTGGGCCCGCGTGTCGACTATGGCCCAAACGCCCTTGTTCAGGATAGGCTCGAGCCCCTCGGTGGGGATGTATACATGAGCTGATGTGAATGTATTACTTCTCGTGTCTTATTGTTTTTATCTCCAAATGACATAACTTGCACACAGACTCGTGGTCCCCCTGAGATGTTCCCCTGGGTGGACCACGAGGAATTCACATTTGCTTGTTGTCCCCCCCGATTCACTCTTGGAATGTAATATGGTATGTAATTGGCTAAATACTACACGTACTTATCTGTACATATGGTTACTAACTGGCCACTTGGTAAAACCTTATCTACCGGAACGGGGATCGAACCCATGGTCTATGTAGAGGAAGTCGAACACCTTGACCACTAGCCCATCGTGCATGTATTTGGTGTAGTAAAATTACCGATCTTATTGTTGCAATAAAATCTCTTACTGGCCTGTTTTCTATCAATGATTTTATTGACATCATTAACTGATAATAATTGTTTGTTTATATTTTTTTCACAATCTGACATTATGTAATGTAATAACTATCTTATGACCATTAGAAAGAGTGTACCATGCATCTATTTTGAATACCTATACATTTTGTATCTTTGAACTACTCAGTAAGCGTTATACCTATGATGATATCAGCTCATATATGTCCCCACCGAGGGGCTCGAGCTTACCCTGAATTAGGGCGAACGGGCCTTAGTCGACCACGCGGGCCTAGTGCGGGTTGGTCAACTTCACACACAACCTGCGAGTTTCTCCGCTGGCGTGTGCAGGTTTCCTCACGATGTTTTCCTTCACCGTAAGAGCGTCGGATAAACGTACATATGAAATCTAAATTCGAAATCACATTGGTACGTGGCAGGATTCGAACCACGACCTCCCGGACAGGAGGCGGCGGCCCTTGCGTTATACCTATAGTAATAGTGATTATTATAATTATGTTAGAAATATAATCAACCAAAGGCTGAAGAAATCCTTGCGAGGGGTCTCAAAGTTGAGGCGAAACAACTTCTCAGCTACCGGCAACTTTGGGTTCGGTATCCATGAGCACATTTTTTTATTCACAATTGGTAAGCCCTTGGCATCATCTCACCTGATGGTAAGTGACGATGATGCCGAAGATGGAAGCGGGCTTACCATGATTCCCCAACGCAATGGGGATCTGGCTATCTTACCTTCATGCCGGAACACATCAATGCTGAAAACATTGATTTTTGGCGGCAAGACTTAAATAAGATGGTGGTAGCTAGCCAGGCGGGCTTAGAAAATGCCCTACCACCAGCCAAACCGGGTCTCACAAATTGACCCCACCTGGATTCGAACCCGCGACCTCCTGGTGTGAAGCGAATGGACTAACCATTACGCCACGGAGGCGGTTAAAACATTGACTTGGGTATCAAGTATGACCCGGCAATCGGTATCTACGGTCTTGACTTTTGCGTTGTCCTAGGAAGGCCAGGTTTGAACTTGGCCCACAGGAGACCACTTGGCGAAAGAGGACGCCATGAAGTGGTTCCAACAGAAACAATATGGTATCATCCTTAACAGCAAAGCGAACTAAACTAAGTAAACAAATTTATTTTTATAATTTATAAACTAATGTAAACATATTTTCGGTCCACCTCGTGGGATACCTGCCTACGCTACGTTTTCCGGTGCGCGGTCGCCACTCGAGAACTTCACTTTTTACTTTTTCGACCTGGTGAAGATCGTGGGAAACCGATGGATGCGGGCAGCGCAGGACCGGTCGTCGTGGAAATCCTTGGGGGAGGCCTTTGTCCAGCAGTGGACGTTTTTCGGCTGATATGATGAAACATATTGTAGTACGTCTTATTAACGCCCTTTTATTAGCAATGTCATCACAATAACATTCTAACTATTGCAATAGCTTTGCTGTCAATGTCATCACAATAATAACATTATAACTATTGCAATAGCTTTGCTGTCAATGTCATCACAATAATAACATTATAACTATTGCAATAGCTTTGCTGTCAATGTGATCACGATAACATTATAACTATTGCAATAGATTTGCTGTCAATGTGATCTCGATAACATTATAAATATTGCAATAGCTTTGCTGTCAATGTGATCACAATAACATTATAACTATTGCAATAGCTTTGCTGTCAATTTCATCACAATAACATTCTTACTATTGCAATAGCTTTGCTGTCAATGTCATCACAATAACATTCTCACTATTGCAATAGCTTTACTCTCAATAACCTTCTAATTCCACTCGTCTCTAGTACACTCGACAAAATAACAATGTACTTACTAATATTCCGATTATGTACAGTCGGGTAGATAAATAAGCATCATAATCCGAGGGTAGCAGCACTGGCAATAGTAGGCATATTGTTAACGGTACCAGTGCGATGTTATCTTTCTTCCCGTTGAACATAAGCGAACCGTTGATACCACTCCAGAGCCACTAGCTTTGGCTGTAGGGTGACCCGCCGCTCCCATACAGTACCTTATTTTTTTTCATTAAACTATGAGCTAAACATTTATTCCTCGAGTAAGTTCCTCATTTCTAGTCCGGGACCCATTAATAAATGCTACTGAAGGGAGGGGGGGGAGGGGTTATAAAAGAGCCGGCCGCTCACCTTCATAAAGATATGAGCTTCACCACTTTTATTCCTCAAGTAAGTTCCTCATTTCTAGTCTGGGATCCAGCACCTGCGAGGGGAGAAAGGGGTACAAAAGAGACGGCCGCTCACCTTCTTTAAAAAAAAAAACGTTTCCAGTTGGCTACTATGGCAAGTTTGGTATAATTTTCGTATAAATTGAAGATGTTGCAATAGTAGCCAGCTGGAAAATCTCGTAATTACCTGTACTAATGGGAACCAAAGACTGATCAAAATACTTAGATACGTTTCATCATCATCATATCAGCCGAAGGACGTCCACTGCTGGACATAGACATCGCCCGAGGATTACCACGACGACCGATTCTGCGCTGCCCGCATCAACATTAGATACGTTTAAATACATACATATATAAAATACTTATAGACACAGAGAAAACTAACATGTTCGTCACAGGAATGAGGATCGAACCACCACTGGATCGACTGGACCACCGGGCAATCTAAGTTACAAAATCTTATGTCCTAAAATTCTTTCACAATATGGCCACCCCACCACTTGCGAATACGTGGCAAAGTCGAGGAGCCAGCGAGATTTTGACCAATTTACAGCGTGCCAAGTGGAAAGATAAGCTAATACGACTTAGCGAGGGGCCTCTGTATTGGAAAACTAATTTTGCATAAACGTGTTACCCTTCCCTACCCACTGTGCAGCGGAGTGTTGGCCCGTGATTAACGCGAGAACAGGTAGCAAAAGCATTGGGATCACAATGGACATGACATGTGTGATTAATGTCATAATACCTATGATTGTTTGAGGCGGAGACATCGGTATGAAAATTACTAGTGCCGGGTCAGTAAACTGAATCATGGCTTATGGTGAGGCATTGATTGGAACAATTGTCTCTATCTTTTTTCTTTACGTGTAAAGATAAAATAACCACACTTTTGCACTTTTAAAATGTTTTTTCGTTGCAATTAAAAACAACAATTAATTTTAATAAATTCTAACTGGCATATTGAAGTATGTGTTTAGACTATAATCGACTAAGAAAATTTGGAGGTAGGTACTAAATTAGTCTGGTTAGCCTGTAGAATTCAAATCTTAGTTTTGAAAGATATTTTTTGGTAGGTATGTTTTTTTTTTTCACAATTGGTAAACCCTTGACAACATCTCACCTGGTGGTAAGTGACGATGTTGCCGAAGATGGAAGCGGGCTTACCAAGATTCCCCAATGCAATGGGGAACTGGCTATCTTATCTTCATGCCGGAACACACCAATGATATCAACATTGATATTTGGCGGCAAGACTTAGATAAGATGGAGGTAGCTAGCCAGGCGGGCTTAGAAAATGCCCTACCACCAACCAAACCGAGTCTTACAATTGACCCCGCCGGGAATCGAACCCGCGACCTCCTTTGTAAAGCCAGTGAACTTTGCCTCTGAGCTACGGAGGCGGTTAAAAAAGTAAGTTTCTGTTATAAAAGTAAATGAATCGTGTTCCCGCAACTCAATTCCCGGGTATATCTAACTTTGAAAGACTTGATTTGGCTGGTGGTAGGATATTTCCTATGCTCGCTTGGCCATCTGTCACCACAAGTCTTGCCGCCAAAATTAATGTTAAGAGCATTGATGTGTTTTGACATGAAGATATGGTAGCTAGATCATTGTCACCAACCATCAGATGAGATGACGCCACACAGGCTTATAAGCCTTGTTATATTTAATTACTAGCTTTTGCCCGCGGCTGCGCCCTCGTGAACATCGTTTTTATGACTGTCTTCGAGGGTGAGTGGTGCGCGAGCCACATGCGGTTCGCAAACGTGGACATTTGTTTTATCCAGATCCCTATCCCAGATCGGGCTGTTCTGATTAGCAGTCCCACTCCCTCAACGGTCTCTGTGCAAAAAAACACAACAATTAATTGTTCCGTTACGATGTTAAAGAAATTAACCAAAAAAGACTAATTTTTGATTTCGCTCAGGAACTGCATCTATTTTTACGGGATAAAAAGTAGCCTATGTCCTTCCTCGCGACACAGGCTACCTGCATGCCAAATTTTATCAAGAATGCTGAAGGTGTTAAATCGTGAAAAGGTTACAAACAAACAAATACATTTTCACATTTGTAATATTAAGTAAGGATAAGGGTTGTGGATTTAATATAAGGTTAAGATTAACTGTCAATTTCATATTGACAGTTAGGGCTTACAAATTAATGATTAAATTTTGTTTCAATAAATTGACACCGTTGCTGCGTTTTCTTACATTGTAACGCAAAAAAATCACAATAAGTTCGTAATGAAAACAATAGCTCCCATACGTATCAGAAGTGTTAACAATGGTACGTTCAAAATGTGTAATGTAAAACTTTTATAATAACAATGTGTTACCATCATCCCTCGGTCACCCCAGAGACCTTAAGCATGAAGTTTGAGAAGTTTCATATCATTCATTACAATTCATACAATGTGTCTCATTATTCTCAATGATCGCAACCCTTATCACATTCGACACCGCGCCGTTAAGATCAACGTCGAAATTAAACTGAAAGTTAAGTTTCAGATGCAGTTGGTCCGATTCGCATAATGTCTTAGTTTATAATACATTGAGCTGCCGGAAGACTTTTCCCGGGACATCTGAAAGCTTTCATACATTAGGTTCGCTCATATACACCTTCACTACCCGGCGCCACAGAGCATGTGAAGTACACTGCTCAACATTGCCTAAGAATAATTTAAAGATTTTTCGAGTTTACTCCTTAAGAATCGACTTTCATATATAAGGTATTAACAAAGGTATGCACTTATTTTTAACTGGAGCTTGTGCTCATAAAACTAAACAACTCCCCCCAAGAAACACATGGGCAATTCCCAAAAAAAAATTTGGACTTCCATTCAAAGTTTGCCCGCCAGCTGATCGATTTGCATGGGAAGTCCAAAATGGGTTTCTTGGGAGTTGTTCAGTTTTATGAGTACAAGCTCCAGTCAAAAATAAGTGCATACCTTTGTTAAGACGCTATATTATAAGCCCGATGTATGAAAATTTATGGGGAGTAAAATCAGGCGTTATGCGTTATTCGTTAATAAGGAGTACCTAAACTCTAGTCGTTTGTTTATATATGAAAAACGAAAAATAAAAATTTTACTTTAAGATCTTTTGCTTAGCTCAGAATTCAAATAATCGCCCTTCGGAACAAAGTATTACATTGTCCCCTTGTTACACAATTAACTATTATTTAACCAAACATAAATAAAATTGGGCGTTATCCGTTAGTAAAGAAGTAAACTCCAGTCGTGCATGGGAGCTGACACACACACTTTTTTTATATACCCCTTTGTCGTTAATGTTCCACCTTTTCGCACGAAGCGTTTTGCTTCTTCCTTCATCATGCGAACGGCCAAGGAGTGGAATTCCCTTCCGGCATCTGTATTCCCCGATTCGTATAATTTAGGAATCTTCAAGACGAGAGTGAATAGGCACTATTTGAGCTTGCGTGTTACATCCTCGGCTGCATCAGCACTTACCATCAGGTGAGGTGCAGCCAAACGCACTCAAATTTTTAATAAAAAAATAAAAATAAAAAAAATATTAAACAGTTTTTTTGAAGAGCTATAATAAATACTAAGGTTATGTGTATACGGCAGAAACTTTCAAGATGGACAAGTACTACATTTATTTACCCTCTGAGTTCTTTTAAATGAATTTCATTTAAGTTTTTGTTCTGTGCAAGTACGTAGATTTTTTTTTCCATACAATCTTAACCATTCTTCTTTCAAAATAGAAAATCTCATTTTTTACTGTCTACCTACGCGTTTTTTTTTAAATAACTGAGAGGGTAAATATGTAGAGAAACTTGTCCTGAAAGTTTTACCCTACACATACCTAGATGTCCAAAATATTTTTTTTCTTAAAATATTCTTAGGCAATGTTGACTAGAGTATTCTCACAAACTGTTTCTGAACCCCAAAATTATCTATGTCCGTTTGTACAGTGTTGGATTTTGCCCTTTTTTTATTAATTTAATTTTTTTATTATTTTTTTTCTCTTTTTTGCATTTTTTTATTATGTGACGAATATTTTAATAAACGAACATAGGATTTTTCAAAATAGGTTTGTAGTAGGACGTTGTCGTTTTGTATCGTAATCTGTGTAACACTTTGCAAATTTGACAACATGCGCCTGAGTTTACAACATAACCTGGCTTTATATAGCGCACACTAATGACTCGGAGGCACGCTCGGACTTCGAGGGGTGACCAGCAAGGGACGAAAACTTGCTAAAGGGTTGCCCTAAAAGTGGGGACGAAAACGATAATTAATGCCCGAAACGACTGTAGTGACCGGGCCCTAAATACGACTTTATACCTTGTGACGACTGTTTAAGGCAAAAGTTAGATCCTCAGTAGAACACGTTTGGTCCAATTTTATGGTGTGGGGTGGTGAATAATAAGAGGTTTAGGTAGGAACGGAGTCGGGCAAGTTGTTGATGAATGACACTCAGAGGGCCCATTGCCCTTCGGATGTTTTAAGTGGGTTGGGATAAGAAATGTCGGATATCTAGTGAAATATTTTGCACTGTGCGTGTGTTGTGCGTCTAATTAATATGTAAAGTTGGTATTGCTTTGGTTCTTTGTTTGTTTGTGCTTAGGAAGTTCAAAGCCTCTGGGCGGTAGTGAACATATCTCATTGAGTTTGCGAAATGGCTTTACACATTTTATCTATAGTTTATTGTAATGAATGTTTTATTTTAATTTTTATTGAACAAGAATGACATTTATTATTGACATATATATAAATGTATATATTGTCAATTTGACTGCAGATAAATAATGTTATTTGATTTATTCTAATAATGATTTATTAATACGAAACAAAAACGATTTATTTTCAACCGACTTCCAAAAAGGAGGAAGTTTTCAGTTCGACTGTATGTTTTTTTTGTATGTTTGTCACGCGATATATTCGCAGATTGTGAACCGATTTTCATGATTGTTTTTTATTCGATAGGGTATGCTGCCAGGTTGGTCTCATATAAATTTTATCAAAATCGGTGTAGTACTTGATTAGAAAATTAACAAAAACCAATAAAAATTATTCAAAATTGTGCTAAGTGGTTGCTATTGAAGTCGGTTTTCCAATTATTAGTCTAAAGTGGCTCAAAGCGTCGGTGGCTCAACCGGTAACGACTCGGTCCATCTAACCAGAGGTACCGGGTTCAAATCTGGACGGCCAATGTACCAATGAGTTTTTCACAAACTTACGTACATATCATTACCGATTGCTTTAACGGTGAAGGAAAACATCGTGAGGAAACCTGCACACAGGCCTGCGAAGAAACTCGAAGGTTGTGTGTGAAGTCGACCAACCCGCACTAGGCCCGCGTGGTCGACTAAGGCCTAATCACCCTGATTCAGGGTAGGCTCGAGCCCCTCGGTGGGGACGTATATGAGCTGATATAATAGTCTAAAGTGATCTACTTTTGTGAAAACTGTTAAAATTAAATTATCTTAAAAAATATATCCTAAAATAAATTTTGATAACTCCTACATAGTATTTTGTATTCATTGCCAACACGTACACTTAATTTTAACCAGGTAAGTGTTGGTACTACATTTTTAAAATGTTTCCCAATTTCGTCTCGTGGTGTTACAAGGCATTAGTGAGCAACATCATCACATAATGTAGATATTAAACGCCACCATCCCCGTGGATGACGTGACGGGCAACTTTCACACCATATGTCGGGTAAGATTGGAAACGCTAATTATTTTAGTTGGAAACACCCTCGATGCCCCTATGATGCGAGTTTGTGTAATAGATAGAGGTAAATTATTATTTCATATCAATAAAATTTTAGGCCTCAATTTGATAAACCTATATAGTAACCGCTTCGTGGCGTAATTGTTAGCCCCTTCGCCTTACACCAGGAGGTCGCGGGTTCGATTCCCGGTAGGGTCAACTTGTGAGACACTGTTTGGTTGGTGGTAGGGCATTTTCTAAGCCCGCCTGGCTAGCTATCACCATCTTATCTAAGTCCTGCCGCCAAACATCACTGTTCACAACATTGATGTGTTCCGGCTTGAAGATAGGATAGCTAGTTCTCCATTGAGTGTGGGAATCTTGGTAAGCTCGCTTCCGTCTTCAGCATCATCGTCACTTATCATCAGGTGAGATGATGCCAAGGGCTTATGAATTGTGAATAAAAAAAAATCGTAACGAAGCGGTCGTAGCTCAGTGCAACTGACCTGAGGCACGGTCATTACCTAGGTAGGTTTGACTGTTAGTGGCATTTTACTAGGCCGTTTCCGTGCTTCGCAAGGCACGTTAAGCCGTTGATGCCGGTTGCTATCTTGACATTATTTTTTCACTATTATGACATTGTTATCAATGTGTTTTATTTTTAATTTTCTTTTGATTATCTTTTTATGTTTGACTTTTGACTTTGATACTTATTTAATTTATTACTATTGTGACAATCATAATATTATCCTTTGACTAATTATTTAATAAGCTTTATTGTAATATAACTTTGATAATACGAAATAAATCTAATCTAATCTATCACTAGATGGCAGTCGTTAAGCCGTATCAGATGCCTTATAGGTGGCTTGAAAAACTTCTGATATTTGGGGTTAGCCCACTAGTCCTACAACCACCACCAACACTTACCTTCCCGAGTTTGGGAAGAGATTGGTAAAAATAAAATAAATAAAATATGTAGGTAGATATGTACTACATGTACCTTGCAGTACATACTTGCAGTACATACTGAGGCTGACCTTACACAGCCGGAAATTCTTATTCAAATTCAAATTCATTTATTCATAAACAATGTAGGTACATTGTGTTTGAAATGACAATAATTAAAATATAAATAAACAAACAATACAAATATGACATGAAAATTCATAATCTGAATTCAGGAAGGCCGGATTTGGAAAAAAAACACAATATGTGTGGAGCATTATGAAATTATATACGCAAATCCCGACTGGGCTTCCTGAATTCAGAGAGTAATTCCGGTTGTGTAAGGCCAGCCTTAAGATTTATAGGTTCATATTGAGACATTATTTAGACACAACATGTCAACTCGACAAAAACCAGTAGGTTTTAGAGACAAAAACATGTACAAAGGAGTTGGTAAACAAAAAAAAAAAATAAGAAGAAAAAACAAAGCGTATTAAAAATCTTAAATACTTAAGGCGAGGCATTTGTAAAACAGTTGTCTCTGTTTTTTCCTTTACGTGTAAAGAGTCAAGAAAATAACCACACTTTTGCAATTTTTCAATGTTTTACGTTTTTATATCTCTTAAGACTTCAATTTAAAAATTAATATTTAGCAAATTCTCTGTAGTACTTAAAAAGAAATATCTATGTGCAAATTTAGAAATTTTATTGATAAACAATTCGTTTTAGACTTTTTTAGACGTTTTAGACCTGTTTTTGGGATTTTTTATGATCGAGTAATATACATACTATCGTCTAACATATTAGCACATTCCTCAGACAATATCCTTAAGTATGTTCAATATTTTTTGCAAGACCGATATTTCGTAGTAATTACCCAAAAAATTTGATCTAGCAAAAGGGTTTATCCGCTTCTCCACCGGTGCCTCGCCTTAAATGTATAAAAAATCAGTGCTGGTCTGCACCTTGCCTCGCTAAGGGGGTAGGGAAGCGTTGCGCTGTTGTATGACGCTAAATGAGACCCATGAAAATACTTTTTTAAAAGTAATCATTTTACTGTACCACACGAAATCAGCTACAATTTTATTCAGGGATAAACTCACGGTTACCTGGCCCCATACCACACCCTGGACACTTAGTCTTCATACAACGAAATCCTATATACGTTCGACAACCAAACTGTATCCAATCTGTATCAATCTGGGTGACGAGGGGGTAAGGTCGCAATCTAGAGAGCGGCAGGGAGTGTCCATACTGTATATTAGTACTAATATATATACTTTGCCCAAACTAACATATCCTGTACCTATTGTGGGAACCAGAGGCTGATATACATACTTATATAGGTACGTTTAAGAGCGTCGGTGGCATAACGGTTAGGGCCGCTACCTACTGTCCGGGAGGTCGTGGTTCGAATCCTGCCACGTACCAATGTGTTTTCGAAATTTGATTTCATATGCACGTTTATCCGACGCTCTTACGGTGAAGGAAAGCATCGTGAGGATCTCCGCACACGCCTGCGAAGAAACTCGAAGGTTGTGTGACCAACCCGCACTGGGCCCGCGTGGTCGACTAAGACTCGACCACCCTAATTCAGGGTATTCCCGAGCCCCTCGGTGGGGATGTATATGAGCTGATATGACGGTAGGTAAGTTTAAATACATACCTACATATACATGTAAAATAGGAATGGTGAGTGCTTGTTGTGATTAATTTACAAATTATTTTTTGTGCAGTCATCGTCATCCCAAATCCCAATTAGTATAGACCCGTTAACTGGGGTGTCTACTCATCATAATGAACAACTTCCCCAATGAGACCAACAGTCAAAATATCTAAAAAAAATCATCATACAATTTGTGAAATTTTGTATAACTGTTACGGCCGCTACCTCCTGTACTGTCGAGGTTCGAATCCTGCCACGTACCAATGTGTTTTCATAATTCGATTTCATAATATGCACGTTTATCCGACGCTCTTACGGTGAAAGAAAGCATCGTGAGGAACTACGCACACGCTTGCGAAGAAATTCGAAGGTTGTGTGCGACGTCGACCAACACGCACTGGGCCCGCGTGGTCGACTAAGGCCCGATCGCCCTAATTCAGGGTAGGCCCGAGCCCCTTGGTGAGGATGTATATGAGCTGATATGATGACAGGTACGTTTAAATACATACCTACATATATACATGTGAATAGGAATGGTGAGTGCTTGTTGTGATCAATTTTCAAATTATTTTTTGTGCAGTCGTCGTCATCCCAAATCCTAATTAGTGTTGACACGTTAACTGGGGTGTCTACTCATCATACTGAACAACTTCCCCAAAGAGATCAACTGTCAAAATATCTTTAAAAAAATCATCATACAATTTGCGAAATTTTGTATGAAGCTTTTTTTTGAGAATTGACTATGGCTTTGTAAAGGAAAGTTATGCAGTATGATGAGTAGAAGCCCAAGTTAACGGGTCCTACATCAATTTTCTGACAGCCTGTAAACAACCAGACACAGGGCAAAAAAACCCTGTCCGTCAAACAAATGGATGGTATGGACCTAACTCCGACCCTAGTCAACCCAGAAGGCAGAAACTGACCACCGTAGACCTTCCGCCGGAACAATCAAACATTATTATATTTATTAGACAAAATTGAAAGACACATTGAAATAATTTTGAAAAAAAAACCTACTTCAAACAGGAAACTAAGGTTCCCTCGATTTATCTGGGATGCCATCATCAGATCCTGTTTTCCTTATCAATCATGGTAACACCCTTGGGATATCACCTTTCCCACAAAAAAAGAAACATTAATATCGGTTCATAAACGACGAAGTTATTCGCGAACACACATAAAAAAAATAAAAAAATATATACGGTAGAATTGAGAAACCTCCTCCTTTTGTTGAAGTCGGTTAAAAACGACTTTCATCGCAACAACTTAGTAAAATTTTTCGTTATAATTTTGGGATTTTGTTAATTTTCTTAAAACTTACTACACCAATTTTGATAAAATTTACATGGGTCCAACATGGTAATATAACCCTATCAAATAAAATAAAAGTATCATAAAAATCAGTTCACAATCTGCCAAGATATCGCGTAACAAACATACAAAAAAAAACTCAGTCAAATCGATTTCCTTATCATTTCTGGGAGTCGGTTGAAAATACAGGTTACTGTTAGATGCCGTACCTATGATATTCCAATTTCTGTGGATATGCCAAATCTCATGCGGCTTTTTTAAACGCTTGACTGTAAGAGTGAATGGCGGCGAAATCCTATACGTTCGACAACCAAACGGTAACCAATCTGTATTTGGGTGACGAGGGGGTGAGGTTGCAATCTAGAGAGCGGCAGGGAGTGTCCATACTGTATGTTAGTACTATAATAGATGTACTTTGGTAATAGTACATTGCTGCAGCAGCCAGCAAAAGGAACATTGATGGACGAACGTGTTAACCCACATTAACACGTTCGTCTATCAATGCCTAGTTGTGGTCAAGGAATAATTCGCGGAAATTAAAACTTTCCAAAAATTACTTCTCAAAATCAATGACGAACAACGAAAAACAATAATTTTTCACGTACCAAAGCATTCGTTTGTTTTTTTTTTTTTTTAATATTTAGCGTTCTATTATAAAATAAATAAATATAAATATTCTGGGACAAATCACACATGGTCATCTGGCCCCAAAGTAGGATTCCCTGTGTTATGGGTTACCAGAGACTGATATACATACTTATATACGCTTAAATACATACATATATAGATATATTTTAATATAATTTTTTTTCGAGTCAGTTCCAAATTTAAATAAAACCTTTGTTAACTTATCTTCTTGGTTACCATGTTTCGGAGTAAAATATAGTTCCATTTTTAAATTACACAACAGATATGAGTTTACATAGTAATTTATTTGACCGATAATCACCTCAGATATGGATTTTCATACAACTTTTGCCGGCCGCTGCTCGCATGTATTTTGCCCGTACAGCAATTTCGATTTATCTCGAAGAAGGTTGTCAAAATAATGCTCAAATTTCCAAGCATGTTTGTGAAATAGCTATTAGTTGAGATTACTGCAGATATGAACGGCTGTGTGTGTGAACGAAATGTAACGTATTAGATATCAAAGCTTCGCTGCTACCTCATTAGGAAATGAACGTAAGGTATCGCTTCCTTCGATAAAATGTACCTATACCATTTACAGAGTTGAGCGGAATTAATCCTTATTATAATGATCCATCAACGTACATACATAGCATAAGTATACTTGTCGCCTATCGCGGTAATGTAGCAATCGCGGTAATGTAACAGATTTTCGTTATTTTTGACGTCGATTACTCCTAAACGATAGAAAATCCAAGGTTGTAAAAATACCCTTATTGTTGATGATTTTCCCTAAAGACAAATCTAATAGAAACACGATTGAGCAGTTTTGGCTCGATAGAAAAAAAACCCAAAGATAGGTCTACACCGTTACTTTCAACTCTAGTTATGACTAATATTTTGAAGTATAGATGTATTAAAAAATATACAACAATGTGTGTTATGATAATACAAAGTGAGTTATATTTTATTGTTTAAGCTTTCAATGTAGTTTTTGACTGAAACGAAAAACCTGAGCGAAAAACCATTGAAAAAGTGAAAAAGTGTGGTTATTTTCTTTACTCTTTACACATAAAGAAAAAGACAGGGACAACTGTTCCAATCAATACCTCGCCTTAACTGGAGTTGTAAATAATAATAATGTGTAGGTATAAATTGTATAGCTACGCTCAAAGTTTAATAACCGTAATTTAAATATATATAACTCAAAGGTGACTGACTGACATAGTGATCTATCAACGCACAGCCCAAACCACTGGACGGATTGGGCTGAAATTCAGTATGCAGGTAGATGTTATGACGTAGGCATCCGCTAAGAAAGGATTTTGGGAAATTCCAACGGGAACCGCAAAAATCGGGATCTGCGCGGGCGAAGCTGCGGGCATCCACTAGTTTAATATAAAATTAATAAAAAAAAACGATTTCTATCACAATAACCAAGAACAATTTTGACAATTGTTTTTGTTTTTATCTATTTAAAAAAAGTACATATAACCTAGTTTGATAAAATTTATATGCGAACAACTTAAAGGCAAAACTTATTTATTAAAATAATTTTGAACAAAAAAAACCCGACTTTAAACAGGACACTAAGGTTCCCCTCGATTTCTCTGGCATGACATTATCAGATCCTGGTTTCCATAACATGGTACCACCTTTGGGATATCTCCTTTCCAACAAAAAAAGAGTCATCAAAATCGGTTCATAAACGACGAAGTTATATATATGTACCACATATGTACGGTCGAATTGAGAAACCTCCTCCTTTTTTTAAGTCGGTTAAAAAAAGATCATTCAAATTGGTTCACAATCCGCGAAGAAACTGCGTTATAAACACACACAAAAAAAAAAGTCAAATCGAGAACTTCCTTTTTCTTGAAATCGGTTGTAAACACTCAGAACTGTATTCTGAGTGTAACAACAGTTCCGCTACGCAGATGTTATCATTACTACGTACGTTTCATACCGCGTTGCGGGTAGTTACAAATTGCAATATTGAAAGTAACCAACTTAGGATGTGCAGTGGGATTTGTAAACCATTCATATATTACCAGTAAAAATGTTCTAAACCAACTGCAATAAAACTTTGTATTCTTTGCGCGTGATCAAACACGCTATTGACAAATTTTTGTAATACGTATCTATATTAACCTATTTAACGCAATCCTATTGAAAAAAAAAACGAGTGTCCTAAAGCAAAAAGAAATGTGAAAGGTTAGGAATAAGCCTGTTTGATAGTTTCAAAGGCCACTTTTCAGCTGCTTTTCAGTTTTGCCGGCAAAGTAGCTACTCTTTGTCGACGTTTCTAATTACCGTGTCGTGCTCCTGGCCTATGCTCGTGCTCACTATTATGGGGAAAGGCTCCTGGCCTACGCTCGTGATAACTAGTATGGGGAAAGGACTATGGCTTGCATTAGACCTCCTTTGTTCAGCTCGTTTAATAATCTTTGCAAAGACAGACGTCTCAATGAACAGTTGTTCGGCACAAAGACTGTAATTAAAAAAAAAAAATTTTTTGACTTTTTTTCTTTTTCTATCAGCTTATTATCACCTACTCAAATTAATTAGGCGTCATGGAAAATCAAACTACAGTACGAATATTGTAACAAAATAAACAAATATCTTTTATGATATTTATTCAATGCATTGTTCAACTTCTCTCAAAACTGAATTACTTTTTAACCGACTTCAAAAAAGGAGGATGTTCTATGTTCCACTGTATGTATATTTTCAATGTATGTTCACTGATTTCTCTGTTAATTGTGGATGAATTTTCAAAATTCTTTTTTTCAATTCAAAAGAGTATACTCCGGAGGTTGTCCCATTGTCACCAAGTCAAAATATGATGATGGGATCCCAGGGATGTCGAGGGCAACCCTCAAATTTTATAGACACGTTTTACGTGTTTCATATATTTTAAATAGCTATTCAAGTATTTGCGTCTGGTAGTCATCATCTCATGTTGATGACATGATGAATATGAACTCCTTTACGGTTAGGAGTAGGACGATAATTCTTTAAATATTATACGTAGATACGTAGATGCGTATAGACCGATAGTTGTATTCAATTAGTTTATCATGTGAGCTGATGATGGAAGGTTTGAATTCTTAACTTTCATGCTGCTGAGATGATGATGGAAGCCATACAGGACTCTGTATCGGTTAATGAAACACATGCATTATGAATATTATGATCTAATGATTCCTAAAGGCGAGTAGGTGATTGGATTTAAGGTTGTTAGATAATGGCATTATCGGTAAAAATTTAAAAAGTAAAAAATGAAAGTGAAATAATATTTTTATATGTAAATACACTAAATTAACCAACAATAATGAAATGAAAGGAAGCTATCAAGTTAGGGGCGACCATTTTGAGGTCGGTAAAATTGTAGGCCCCTTATTTGATTCGTACCTACCTTTAAATATTACGAATCAAATTACGGGCCTACACATTTTTTAAGATCGGTACCAGCAATGCCATCATCATGAATCTAAAACATTTGATAGTTAAGTAGCTGTGTGCTGAAGTCGGTTTTTAGTTTTTTAACCTTTTATTTTACTTTTGTTTTTTACTTTGCCACGCTGAACAAGTTTAAAAACCAACTTAAATCGGAACAACCGAGGTACATTGGCTATATTTTACGTTTTTGTTAGTTTAAAAAAAAAGTACTTAACCGATTTTGTTTAGATTTATTAAAAGCATAACCTATCAATTTAATAAAGAATCATTAAAACCGGTTCAAATTCGGCAAAGAAATCTTGTAACATACAAAAACATACAGACGTGTTGAGTCCTTTTTTGAAGTCGGTTGAAAGGAAATTGAACTCATCTTATGAGTACACGCAATTGGTTCTTTTTTCTTCGATTTTAGCAAAATTTTAAATTAAAAGTCGAATTACAACATATTGGTTTAAAAGGGATTCTCCAAACTCTAAAGTTAAACTAAACAAATAATAAATCGACCAAGCGTGAGTCAGAGTCGCGATAAGGATTTCTGAGTTAATTTAAAAAACCGGCCAAGTGCTACTCGGGGTCACAAAAACAGGGTTCCGCATCAAAATTTTAACTACCAACAGAACAAGATTTCTCAGTAGGTAGTTACATACTTTGCTCTAGGTAAATACTTATTCTGGACGCTAGATATTTTTTTTTTTCTGTGGGAACGGAAGGGACTTTACATTTTTCCATAGAGTTTCTTGTAATCTATGCATTCCACCTTATATACTGTGATTTTTTTTCCAGATTTTAGACCCAGTATAGTTTCGTAGATAAGGATGGGGGTGGAGGGAATGGTAAATTTTCGCCTATTTTTTTAAATAACTTCAAAACTATTTATCTTAAAAATATTTAAAAAATATATATTTGAGATTCTCACAACGAGACCTTTCATTTTATATGTCACACATTTTAATTTTATACATTGAAAATATTTTTTTTTATATTTCTAATTTAACCCTCAAACGTGGCCGACATGTTTAAAATTCATTTATTAACGTTACACGTCCATCTTTGGGTCACTGACTTACATATGTGTACCAAATTTGTAACTCAGTCGGTCCAGTAGCTACCGAGAAAATTGGCTGTGACAAACAGACGGACAGACACACGAGTGATCCTGTAATGGTTCCGTTTTTACCTTTTGAGGTACGGAACCCTAAAAATTACACTTTTTTGGTAAATACCTAATAACACAAACATATTATGTAGTGGAACGGAACCACACCCTGGACACTTCATACAACGGGCCAGAAATGCAAAACAAAAAAGGAATGACGGAGAAAACAAAATGGCGGCGATATCCTATACGTTCGATAACCAAACTGTAACAAATCTGTATCAATCTGGGTGACGAGGGGGTGAGGTCGCAATCTAGAGAGCGGCAGGGAGTGTCCATACTGTATGTTAGTACTAATATACATACTTTGACGGAACCTTCGGTGTGCGAGTTTGGCCGTTTTTTTCTTTTTTTTACAGAAGCAAGCAAAGGAACTAGAACAGCCATACAGCACACATCACTACGGCTTGTCGCCACCGCGCCGCCGTCGTTCCGTTTGCCGCGTCACTTTGTGACGACTCTGTTTTTAATTAGCGTATTTTTTTCTTTGTGGCAACCCCGTGTTTATTAGCCTGTATGTGGAGAGTGAAGAGCTACTCAAAGTACTATGCTAGCGGAAAGTCGTCCATGCAGCGATTTTGGCGCTTTAGAACTGAGTTTTTTATTGAAGAAAGCCATGCTAGGAATTTAAAATTACTACGCTACGCGATCGAATTAGAACCAAGGTAACCGATATAGCTCTCAGAATTACTAAACTTAAGTGGCAGTGGGTGGGGCACATAGCTCGTAGAAAGATGTAGCGTGGGCAGGCCTCCCACACGGCGGACCGATGACTTAGTGAAGGTCGCGAAAGGCCGCTGGATGCGGGCAGCGCAAGACCGGTCGTCGTGGGAATCCTTGGGGATGCCAGCAATGGACGTCTTTCGGCTGATATCAAACTTATATTTCAAATGGTTTAATAAAAAGTAAAAATGTGGTTTTATGAAACCACGGTAAAAGTGAAACTTTACAGAGAACGAAACGATCATGGCTGCTCTCGCTACGGTACAGAGGACGAAACGATCATACCGTCAGACGAAAGTGATCGTCACGCGACATGCAACACACAGACGAAAAAAATTGAGACGATGTAATAAAAGTTTTACTTTAAAAACTGTAAAAGAAAGCCTGTTAGAACTGTAAAAGAAAGCGTGTTTAAATAAACATCTAAGAAAGCAAACTATACAGGCTGTAACAAAATTGGTGTAAGTCCCGTTAACTGGGGCTTCTACTCAGCATACTGAACAACTTTTGTTCTACGACTTTGTTGAAAACGTATTTTTTTTACTCTTCATACAAATCGATCAGCTGATCGACCGATTTTGTGCGTTTAAGAATGAAGGGTCCAAATTTTTTTTTGAGAGTTGTCTATTTATTCCTTGGAGAAAGTTGTTCAGTATGACGAGTAGAACCCCCAGTTAACAGGACCTACACAAATTTTGTTACAACTGTATAGTTCACTTTCTTAGATGTTTATTTAAACACGCTTTCTTTTACAGTTCTAACAGGCTTTCTTTTACAGTTTTTGGTAAACCAAATGAAATCAAAGTTTGATATCAGCCGAAAGACGTCCACTGCTGGACAAAGACGACCGGTCCTGCGCTGCCCACATCCAGCGGCCTCTCTCGACTTCACTAAATCATCGGTCCGCCGTGTGGGAGGCCTGCCCACGCTGCATCTTTCTACGAGCTATGTGCCCCGCCCACTACTACTTAAGTTTAGCAATTCTTAGAGCTATATCGGTTACCTTGGTTTTGATTCGATCGCGTAGCGAAACTCTGAATATGGCTCGCTTCATCGCCCTTTGGGTTACCTTAAGCCTTCTTATGAGGCCCATAGTAAGCGACCATGTCTCACTTCCGTATGTCATCACTGGCAACACACACTGGCCAAAGGTCGTCGGGTAATACATATTGTACTTTACGGCGTGTTTATTTGTATTGTTTTAGAGCCACTTCTAGAAATCCATTGACCTAAAATTTCGTGTGAAAATTTATATACTGATATTACATTATTTTGATACCTATTTTGAAGTTTATCTAATGATGAACTTTGGAGATGGAATCAGGACCTTAGGATCGTATGTCGTATAGATTCCTACTGTGCTCGCCATTTTTTGAGTAGGAAAACATACATTAAGGGGTCCCAACAATGCACGTTCCGACAATTCACGACTCATAAATTTACAGCCTGTTAATGGCCGGCCCATAACTCGTGTTATGGACTCAATCTGAAATAAGATAATACCAATTTTTTTTTAAAGATATTTGTTTTTTTTAGCGCCACAGCGCTTTCTGAGTAAGAATCAAACATAGTCATCGCTCAAAAACGAAAGTCTGACGTTGACGAGCGTGCGTTGGTTCTGTGACGCTTTAGTCTTTCCGTTGCTGGATCAGGCTTCCAGAGGCATTAGCAAATTAAATGGGACTATAAATTGAAGTGGACGTCCTTCGGCTGATCTGATGATGATGACGATGAAGTGAAGACTTTTATAACTTTCGGAGAAATGGGCAAAAACTATGACAGGAAACTTTAAAAAAATAACATAGTAAATATCTAACAAACCAATGCCTCCGGTGGTTCAGCCCTACGTGCATGCACGCCTATAGATACGTCAGTTGTTTATATGTATATCATTTCTCGCTCGTTTGTATGAAGTGTCCGGGGTGTGCCAGTACTAAGATATTATAATTTATAATATTACGTATACCGGGTGTAACAAAATAAGTGTACGTCCCGTTAAGTGGGGCTACTTCTCATCGTACTGTACAACTTTTGTTTTATGACTGCTGAAATAGCAAGAAAAAACTCTTCATACAAATTGACCAGCTGATTGACCAATTTTGTGCATTTATATATGAGGATGTATGGAGGGTCCAATTTTTTTTTGAGAATTGTCTTTGGGTTTCTTGGTGAAAGTTGTTCAGTGTGATGAGCAGAACCCCCAGTTAACGGGTCCTACACCAATTTTGTTACACTCTATATATGAATATGTTTGTCTGAATATAAAAATGTGTTTGCGCCTAAAAAATATTTTAATTAAAATTAATAATATATAGTTCAAGTTCAAGTTCATTTATTTCTAAGCAACATACATTGCGTTGAAAAATTTTGTGATTGTAAAATTCAAATAACACCACCACTTACCCTCAAAGACAGTCAAAAAAACGATGTCCACGCGGGCGAAGCCGCGAGCAAAAGCTATACAGTCATAAAAACGATGTCCACGCGGGCGAAGCCGCGGTCAAAAGCTGGTTTTACATAAACATTGATAGTAAACCAAGTATATTTGGTGCTATTAACTAGCAGCTACGTATTTTTATTGCGAAATATAGCGCAGTCAGCTTCTACCTAATGTATTAAAACTTAGAACCAAAGTTGTATTATAACTTACTAGTTGTTTCCCGCGGCTTCACCCGCGTGGACAACGTTTCTATGACTTTTCGAGGGTGCGCAGTGCTCGAGCCGCAGCGTGGAAAAAAGTTGCCTATGTGTTAATCCAGGTCCTAATCTGTCTACCTACCAAATTTCAGCCAGATCCGTTCAGTAGTTTTTGCGTGACGGAGTAACAACATACATCCATACATTGTTACAAACTTTTGCGTTTATAATATTAGTAGGACTAGCTGGGGTACCTGGCTTCGCTCAGGAAGTAGCTCCACGCACACAAAAAGGCTGGTCCAAACTGTTCCAGAACACTCCACAACATTCGAGAGTGTTCTGGAATGTTCCATAATGATCTGGGATGTTGTTGGGGAATGCTCTCGAATACTCTCAAAAGTTCTGGGCTGTTCTAGAAATTTCTAGAGGGCGAAACTTCCATTCATTATATCATCAAAAGCACGCCCTTCAGATAAAAACGGGAACCTTCTTCATGGATGGGGTATAGACGGCTACCACACCATATAACTTTCTTGATCGTACCGGAACTCGTTTCTGAGTTGTACACTTTCTTATATGTATAACACATGTATTTAATATTGGTATAATAAGACATTGTTGTTTATCCGACGTTCTTACGGTGAAGGAAAAACATCGTGAGGAAACCTGCACACGCCTACGAAGAAACTAGAAGGTTGTGTGTGAAGTCGACCAACCCGTACTAGGCCCGCGTGGTCGACTAAGACCCGATCGCCCTAATTCAGGGTAGGCTCGAGCCCCTCGGTGGGGACGTATGTGATATGAAGATGAAAATGAGAAGACATTGCCACAAAACTTTCGAAACATGAAAAAATGACAATCTGACTGTAAAATCGCCCGAGAGCGTTTTAAATACAAATTACGCATTAAAAGTTTTAACTTCGAAATTAACGAATACCAATCACAAGGTTAGCTTGCTCACATCAAAGTTTTCCACCCACGCTGAGCGAGACAGCGCGATTGAAGTTTCTACGTGTTAAAACAGGACAAGTTTAAGGGTTGCCATTACATGGTACTGACATAATGATATATTAATTTCTGTCGCAGGCTTCCTTTGTTTTGTTAGGTATTTCGTGTGACGTATGGTCATTAGGTTTTCATAGTTAGGATAAAGGCGTGAGATTCAGGATTCAGGCGTCTGCGCCGGGCGCCGACAAAGCTTTGTGTGTTTAATGATGGAAGTACGAGAGTGTGGGACCAATGAATAATGATAAATTACGTCGTCAAGCAGAGAATAGCATAAATTGTGGGACAAGTTTATGAATAACCCATTATTTTTAACCGATTTCAAAAAAAGGAGGAGGTTTCTCAATTCGACCGTATATATTTTTTTATTTGTAATGTGTGTTCGCGGATAACCTCGTCTTTTATGAACCGATTTTGATGATTCTTTTTTTGTTGGAAAGGAGATATCCCAAGGGTGGTATCATGGTAAGGAAACCAGGATCTGATGATGGTGTCCCACAGAAATCGAGAGGAACCTTAGTTTCCTGTTTGAAGCCGTTTTTTTTGTTTTAAATTATGTTGTGCTATTTTTGACCACAGATATTATTATATTATTCAATAAGCTTATAACGTGTAGAACTGTTTTACTGGACCGCCTCGGTGGCGTAATGTTTAGTCCATTTGCTTCACACCAGGAGGTCGCGGGTTCGATTCCCGCCGGGTAGATTTGCAAAACTCGGTTTGGTTGGTGGTAGGGCATTTTTATAGCCCGCCTGACTAGCTACCATCATCTTATCTAAGTCTTGCTGCCAAACATCATTGTTAACAGCGTTGATGCGTTCCAACTTGAAGAAAAGATAGCCAGATCCCCATTGGGTTAGGGAATCTTGGTAAGCCCGCTTCCATAATCGGCATCACCGTCATTTACCATCAGGTGAGATGATGCCAAGGTCTTAAATAAAAGCATATAACGTGTAGAACGGTTTTACAGGAAAGGAATAAAAAACGGTAAAATGCGAGTCGGATTTGCGTGCAGGTAGGTTTCCTTACCATTCCATATCCATTCGACTAGTTTTTTTCTGTAAATTTTATGAAAAACCTGAGGCCCTATATTGTCTATTTATTTTCATATATTTTAATTTAGTAGTTTCGGATATAAGAGAAGCGGAGCAATGTTCAATTTTAGTTTTTTTAATAATTTCTAAACTATACTTACTCTTTAAAAATATATAAAAAAAACATTTGTCATCCTCACAACGAGCCCTTTCCTTTGTTATGACTCATACCGTATATAACTTTTTTTAACAGACGGACAGACAGACAAAGACATGATTTATCGGATTTTAATCAGGTTTTCCTACGACATTTAAGTGAGGCTCTATTTTATCCGTTTTTTTAAAAAAATATTTTTGGTTAGTAGTTTCTGAAATAAGCACAATTATTGTACATTTTCTATGATGTATTCTAAACTATTACACCTAAAAATATTAAAAAAAAAAAATTACAACAAGCTCTTTCATTTGATATGTCACCCTATTTATTTGGAAAAACTTTTTATTTTTGTACTTTACCCCCAAATCAACCGCTAAAACCTGAATTTTTTTATAAACTTACGGTCGTGATGGGGTCAGCAAACTCTATATACTTATTAAATTTTATCTTCTTACACCCAATTTTTTAACTTTATATTTGTTTTTTTTTCATACGAAAAAACAGACACTCATGCATGAGAGATCTTAAATGTTTCCTTTTTTTTTTTCAAAATATCTACAGAACCTAATTTTTTTAAATCAGATGTTTAATGTTATTTGTTGAAGTGCATCTTGCGTGGTTAGGTTGATCACACAGGTTAACTGACCTTAAGCACTGTCACTATCTGGATGGGTTTTTCTGACTTCTACTTTTAGTGGTATATTTCTCGACCGTGGTTGATGAGTTGAGATGGCAGTTGTTGTTGTATTATACTTCTAATAAAAAAAAATTAATAGTGTGCGTGGCTAGCCCCACAAACTCACCAACCCGAACATGGCCCCACTGTGTAGAATAAGTCCTTGCCTTACCGAGTCTGGAGCAGACTCGTTTCCCACCAGTGGGCTCGTTTGTGGGTTGTTAACGAACTGTTTGTCCAACTGATATATATACAGGATGTAATAAAATTGGCAAAGTACACGTGAACTGTGGATTCTACTCATCATACTGAACAACTATTCAAATATTCAATCAGCTGATAATTAAAATAATTTCGAAAACCTAAAAAATATTAGGTACAAGGTTTTAATATTGCATTGTCCCGCAATATACGTATGTATGCAAAATTTCAGCTCAATCGGAAACCGTTAAGTGGGTCAAATTTAACTTGCAAACACCGGGACAAGTGAAACTAAATAAAAGCTTGTCAAAAATACGAATTGACCACGGGGAATTTTTGGAAATTAATATTTGGTATCTCTAGATTTTAGAAAACTGTATACTTTTTATATATATAACTCAAAGGTGACTGACTGACTGACTGACATAGTGATCTATCAACGCACAGCCCAAACCACTGGACGGATCGGGCTGAAATTTGGCATGCAGGTAGATGTTATGACGTAGGCATCCGCTAAGAAAGGATTTTGGGAAATTCCCACGGGAACCGCAAAAATCGGGATCTACGCGGGCGAAGCTGCGGGCATCCACTAGTATTTCATAAAGTAATGCCGCAGATAATAGTTACGTTATACGTCTTTTCCATGCATCGTATTAAAGCTCATGTTTAATCGTAAAATTAAGTTTAATCTGGTTCTATTTCAGTTAAACATGTCAGTCCTCTTTTCATGTACATTGCTCAACATTGCCTATTAGGGACATTTTAGGATTTTAAGTACACTGCTCAACATTGCCTAATAGGGACATTTGCGATTTTTCATACAAAATATGTTTTTTTAAACTATAAAAAATATGTACCTTGTATTTAGTACATGTGTAGGGTAGAAAATTCAAGATGGACAAGAAGTGCTACATTATACTCTCACTTCTTAGAAATGAAATAATAAATGAAGTTTTCAGTAGTTTTTGTACATACGCTTAAATGATGAAAATTAGGATACACTAACTCTTCTTCTAAAAACCACTTAAAACTGAGAGGTTCAATCTAGCACTTGAACTAAATCTTGAAGGTTTCACCCTATTTGACTTGTTTACTTATTTCTGTTACTTTTATTTTGACCCTTAAATACGAGTTATTTAAAACAGTAGGTATCTTTTTTTTAAAAAAAAATGCATGCCATTGTCTTGGCGAATCATGAATGTTCTAATATACCATGATTCAGCGAATAAATATTTTATTTCATTTAGACATGTCTTAAATAATTTTTATAGCTTTTCAAAAAATGATTTTTTTGTGTAGGAAATCTTAAAATATCCCTAGGCAATGTTGAGGAGAGTATACAAGTTACAGCACAATAAGATTACATCTATTTTCTGTAAACTATTGTGTCGTATCATAATAAATAGTAGCAACTCGTATCTACAGGGGAAATGATACGAGGCGGGTACAGTAATAAGCTACTTCAATGCAAGGATGCACAGTGGAATCATTGTGTAGCTGGGACAAAAAGACGTCAACTTATTTAATAAAGTTTATTTCATAGTAATGATGTAAAGTTTTTTTATGTGTTGTAACCCTAAAAGCTTGCAGTATGATGCATTCATTTATTCCAAAATATTATCTAGGTATGTTAACTTTTCCTGTGCATTATTTGTATCTTTGCGCAGTGATGTGTCGTTCAATTTCGAGCGACCAAAGAGTAAAGAAGGTATTGTGATGGCAAAAAAATCTAAGTCAAGTTTCTAATAGGGATTGATTGTCTTAATTGTTGACTGACGGATTTGGGTAAAATTTGGATAACGGCAATTTTTAGGGTTGCCACTAAAAATTAACTTTTTTTAACTCGAAAATTTCTCTAATGATTTTGATGAAACTCGTTACGTTACTATAAATTTACTCTGTAGGCAGAAGGCAGCACGTGTTAGTTCGTTGTTCCAAGAAAATCGGAATACTAAATAAGGTACCTCCCATAGAAATTCAGGTTGTTCGTTACTATTTCTCAAAAATGGCTGTAACGATTTAAATGAAACTATATATGACTAGGACTTAATAAGGTCTTATTCTAGTAGCACTGGGTAATAAATTATTCCAAGAAAAATCTGCCCTTACAAACCCAATTTATTTATAAATTTTTCATCATATGTATGATGTATGTACCTAACTTTATTATCAATTAAGTGTAACTAATGTTTATTGTTGATTTGGGTATGCCTGACTACGACAAACGGTGAAGGCTTCGCTAGAAAGTATACACAGTTCATTTTAGAATTTATACGCTGTGTTTTCCATAAATTTAGCAAATCAAACACTGAGAATGACTACCTGAAAACGACTGCCTGAAAATCGATGTTACATTGTCTACAACATCCAGACGATAAAAGACGAATGCTTTGAAGAAAGTGTCCCCTTGAATAAAATATTTGTGTTTTTATTGTTTCAGGCACACACGAAGCGAAGGGAAACATCAAGAATTAAAAGCCTTTTAATGATAGCTCCGTGCACACTGGGTTGGACGGGGTTACGCAGCAGTTAGGCAAGAACATTGTTTCGGAGAATACCTATGATGATATTTCTTAAAACAAATGTGTGTGATTGAAAACATAAGTCTTTGTTAATAAAATATGACTATTTTTAATAAAAAAGTGAGTTATTTTTATAAATAGTTATTTTATACGATCATTTACAAAGATTCTAGTTATAAGTATCTATCTTTTATATTTTTAGTGAAATTTATTAAATTCAGAAATATTTTAAAAACAGGGTGTAAGGGATAGGTTTTTGAAAACTGAAAGGTTTCAATGAGCCATATTACACTGGAATTTCTTTCAGGAAATTTTTGTTACATTAACTTAAAAAAAAAAAAACAGCAATGGATGCAAATCTCGGCCGGCCAGCGATCACTAACTCACCGTGCGTGTGCGTCGCTTTGGTGCTACTTCGTGTTACATTGCGCGTTAGAAATATAAAGAAATACGGTTTCTTGGTTTACATTATATTCCTGAACTTTTTTTTATGCCGTTTATCTTAGTACGATAAACTGAAAGCACCCTGTCAGTTTTCGAACACCTGTCACTTACAACCGGTATATCTACTTTTGTAATTTCCACTAGAGCAAGTCGTTTCAAGAATTCTAATAATGCATCTAATAACTTTATACAAAAAGCCCCTTAAAAAAAGGACCACACAAAAAAAAACTGATCTATTAAGTGGTAAGTAAAAAAATTATAGTATTGGTTTTTGAGTAAATCTGCTTATTTTCTTGTTTAGATTTGCCATTACCATATTATAGTATCTCATCATTTGCTATAAAATTTATTTTTGAAATATAAAATGTATGCACTGAAACTTATTGCATAACCTTGCTCCCGGTAAGTGCTGCTCGCTTCTTTAGCCCGTAGGTGGTTTTACCCGGTCGAAAGATGTATTCGGGATTGGTTAAGTCTGGTTTACACGATCTAAATCCTACTAATATTATAAACGCAAAAGTTTGTAAGAATGTATGGATGTATGTATGTTAGTTACTCTTTCACGCAAAAAATACTGAAAGGATCTGGCTGAATTTGGTCGGTAGACAGATTAGGACTTTGATTAACATATAGGCTACTTTTTTCCACGCTCGCGCACTGCGCACCCTCGAAATGTCATAGAAACGTTGTCTACGCGGCTGAAGTCAATAATAAAATAACTAAAGAAATTAATTGAAAACCAGACTGCGTTAAAACTTAACCATTCAGGTAAAAATATATCCCATGTCACTTACGGGATCAAGACGAATCTAACAAGACCTTGCACGTCAAAATCCATCAAGCCGTTTAGGCTACAAAGTGTGCCAAAGAAATATGAATACACACATACACCCGAAAAACATAACCCTTTTTCTAGCACAGTCGGGTAAAAACCGGCACCAATTTCTTAAAAAAAAAAAACTTTTTTATATTCGTTTTCCAGATCATGCTGCATATTTTGCTCGTGGAACTTAAGGCAACTTCTCTGAGGCAGGAAATCTGTTAAATTTTGTCTGTATTTAACAAATTAAAAACATAAAATTTGACAGATACGAATTCTTGTGATTAGATTTAGGCCTTTTATATGATTTGAATAATAGTTTTTTTGTATTTTCTACCCACTTATCCCTTGGCTTCATCTCACCTAATGGTAGAGGACGATGTTGCCGAAGATGGAAGCGGGCTTACCAAAATTCCCCAATACAATGGGGAACTGGCTTTGGTGTTTTTAGTATCAAATGAATTACTCAAAAATTGACGTAAAATTGGGCGAGTGAAATGCCTAAATCTTCGAAACAAGGGGGCCTTAATGCTGTTAGTATTGATGTTTGGAAGGAAAACTTAGATAAGATAGTAGATAAGGTGGTAGATAGCCAGGCGGGCTTAAAAAATGCCCTGCCACCAACCAAACTGAGCCTTACTAACTCCGCCGGTAATCGAACCCGCGACCTCCTGATGTGAAGCAAATGGACATAACTATTACGCCACGGAGGCGTTTAAAATGTTTATGAAAGGAAAGATGATTTAATACACAGCTAACTAGTTTGGCAACAACATGTAAGGAAAACAATCATCTGTACCTATATTAATGAAACCCTTATAAAGATAATAAAACCACAAGTTTTATCCCAACCATGAAATTTTACTTTATATATTTATGAAGTTTCCATAAGTAAACTTCCCTATCTTTACTTTTATTATATTTAATTTTTTTTTCAAATTAATTATTCAATGCATTCGCACGTTAACGCATTTTTAAAATATTATAGTCTTAAATGTCTATATAGAGTGTAACTTTTGTTCTTGGAGTTTGCTGAAATCGCAAAAAAAACACTCTATGTACAAATCGATCAGCTGATTGACCAATTTTATGCATTTTAGTATGGAGGGACCAAATTTATTTTTTGAGAATTGACCATGGGTTCCTTGGGGAAAGTTGTTTAGTATGATGAGTAGAACCCGCAGTTAACGGGTACTATACAATTTTTTTTACACCCTGTATATAATTAAGAGCACTTTACCTCTAAGTACGGTTTGTTCTATACATCTTGTATAATTTTAGACATTAAAATAAGATTTGTGTAAACCAGGCTTTACCGATCAATGTTTTCTGATCACTGTTCACTGAAATACTACGTAAGTGTTTCATGTTACGGAGGTAGAAAAATCGGTCAAGTACGTCTTACGCGCACATCGAGGGTTCAGTACCAACCACTACACCTTTGGGCACGAAACCCTAAATGTAAACGAGTAAACGATTATATTTTTTATATCATTCAGTATCATCAACGGAAAGGGCCATCGGAGCGGCCACTTTCTGGTCGAGATTGCTTTAGAGAAGAACCCATCGATACGAAAAGAAGAAGAGTATCATCAAAGAGATCGACAGTAAATTTTTGTGTTCTTTCATTCAGTTCGGACTATTTAGCGCGGGTTACACTATGCTGGTTTTTAATATCTAAATATATAAAGTCTAACAAAATTAACTGAAACTATTTTAACTGGTGCTTCTACCCATGAAACTGAACAACTTTTCCCATGGAACCCATAGTCAAATCGCAAAAAAAATTTTGAACTTCCCATACTAAGTTGGCTGATCAGCTGATCGAGTTAGTTTGGGAGAGCAATTTTTTTTGCGATTTGACTATGGGTTCCATGAGGAAAGTTGTTCAGTTTCATGGGTAGAAGCACCAGTTAAAATAGTTTCAGCTAATTTTGTTACACCTTATATATAACTCAAAGGTGACTGACTGACTGACATATATAGTGATCTATCAACTCACAGTCCAAACCACTGGACGGATCGGGCTGAAATTTGGCATGTAGGTAGATGTTATGACATGGGCATCCGCTAAGAAAGGATTTCGGGAAATTCCCACGGGAACACCAAAAAACGGGAACTGCGCGGGCGAAGCCGCGAGCACCCACTAGTTTATTGTATAAAGTTTGCACTGTAATCAAACCGAGTATGATTTTTGTAGATGTACTACAGTGCAGCCGGATAAAACCGGCCAAGTGCGAGTCGGACTCATGCACTGAGGGTTCCGTACCACAGCAAAAGACTTCAACACGGGCGACAGAAAAATTATGTATTTTCTCATCCGGTTCGGTCTCCTTAGCGCCGGTTCGTACTCGATTTCAGATTCACACTTAACCGGTTTTCATTATTTGTTGTTTTACTTTAAGATAAGTACTAACCACACCAAGAATCACGCTTGTGTGTGTTACCATTTTAACGATTGAGAAAAACGAACACAGTTTAGGCTTGCTTTCTTGTCTCGTTCGATACAAATTTTGCAATTAATTTGAAGTTGTCGATTAGCTAGAGACTTCAATCTTTGAACATAAAAAATTTTATCCTATTGCTAGTAAGATTTAAAACGAAAAACGTGGCGTGCATGCAATAAATAGTTGATGCATGCATACCTATACAGAGTGTATAAAAATGGTATAGGAACCGTTAACTCGAGGTCCTACCCCACCATAGTCAATTCTCAAAAAAAAAAAAAATTGAACCCTCTATACAAAAATGCACAAAATTAGTCGATCAGCTGATCGATTTGTATGAAGAGGTTTTTTTGCGATTTCAGCACAGTCATAAAAAAAATTGGGTTAATATGATGAGTGGAAGCCCCAGTTAACGGGACCTACACCAATGTTGTTGTATATAGTGTAGATACCTTAGTGACACGTTTTTAGATTTAAACCTTACTAACGAGTAATAAGAAAAATTATTACTTTTTGGTGCGTTTAAAAAACGTGATACATTAAAAAAAGAAATACATATTATGAACTAACTGATTGCTGGCTTGCGGTGATACTCAAACTGTCCTCGTCTACTGCTCTTTCTAGATTCAAGATCCAAGATATTTATTCAAAATAGTTGCAAATTACACTCTTTCTGATAGTCATAAAATAGATTACATAATTTCATTTGTAAAAAAACAAAAAATAAACAGTCATTAGTTAATAACGTCAAAACCCAATCCTTGACATATAAAAAAACAAATTATGTCATTAGAACATGAAAACAATATGACACGAGAAGTTACACATTAAAATCATTGAATGTCATGAATGCCTTTGACAAGTGTAGGTCAGTTCACACGGACAGCACCCGGTCACGAATATAACGCGAGAGTCAGCCATCGCATCGCTCTTCTATTAGTGAAAACCGTATTAAAATGTGTTGCGTGGTTTAGAAGAAGTAAACAGAGAAACAGACGGACAGAGGAACAGGGACTTCGTTTTTTACTATGCAGAGATTAGCTTACTTGCGATGACCTATTTTTTTTAATACCTTCATAATTACCGGAAATACAAGTTTGTTGCAAAAAATTAAAACGAATGTTTTAAAATACACATCCACATACGAAGACATGTCATTACAGAATGACTAAAGTATAAAATTTTAATAATTTAGACATAAGCATTCTAGCAAATAATTGAAAACGCTAAACACGTTAAAAAACCGACTTCCATCGCAACAACTTCGAACAATTTTGCATTATTATTTTTGGTTTTTGTTAATTTTACACAAGTGTACTACACCAATTTTGATAAAATTTATATGGGACCACACGGGAAGCACAAGCTTTCGAATAAAAAACAAATCATCAAAATCGGTTCACCCAGTCAAAAGTTCTGACGTAACACACTTAAAAAAAAAACGTGTGGCACTCGGGGACTGCCGCGGTAAAGCTATTGCATAGCATTTTTTATGAACTTTTAACACTTAGATAGTTACACCAGTAAAATTGTCTAAGTCCTTTTAGTACCGCAAATCGCTAATAGATGGCACTGTAAGTTTTTTTAGAATGCAGTAGTGTTAGGTTTTTTTCGTTACGGAATTTCTTGATTCGGTCACCGCGCTCAAAGCCCGCGATAAAAGCTATGCAATAGCTTAAAAAAACATACCGTCGAATTGAGAAACTCCTCCTTTTTGGAATTCGCTTGATAAATTATTCTGATTCTGAATAGCAATTACCGATGTTTTAATTGGCTTCCCTCACGCCTGTCACATGACGTCATTGGCGCAGGGCGTCATAACAAGCGCCTAGGTAAGTGGGCGAAAGTGGCAACACAATCAGGGCTAAAGTGGCAATTCCCGACCTCTTAGTGTTGCCAGCATTGCGCTAATTACTAGCCAGTAACGAGTAGTGCGAGTGCGTGACTGATAATCATGTCATGCGCATCAAGGATTTTTTAAAATAAATTGAAGAAATTGCTACCTAGCAATAAGGCCGACTATTGTATAATATTTTTTTTCTATTTTTTTATGTAATGATGCAATAAAGAATACTGTATTGTAAGTTACTTATTTTAAGTACTTTTAAATTATCCTAATTACTATCCTTACCCCCATAATACTGGTTGCAAAAGTATGACCTACACCTACGATATTATGTTGTTATTATTATTATGGTCTTTTGTTGCATGCAATAATTGAGGTTATTTTTAGTGGTAGTAGGGAATCTAATCTATTTATAGTATGGCTGTAAACTGATCAAAATTTTATACATCTTTACTTCAAATAGGAAATAGCGTTTGGTGTAAGAGTTTTAAAACTTGCCCTCTGCCGTTATACTTAGGGCAATAAAAACGCAGTGTCTAAAACACCGATAATTTCAATAAACTGATCGAGGCACCAGTCGCGATAAACTCCAACTTAGTACCTACTTTTTAAGCCTGGATCATATAAGCAGCGAACATGAAGATAATGACTGACTCGGTGGCTCAGTGGTTGGTGCTCTTCACTACTGATCCGAGAGTCGTGGGTTCGATCCCCACCCAGGGCAAACATTTTTGTGAAGAGCAGATTTGTTTGCTCTGTGTCTGGGTGTTAAATATCTATTTAAGTATGTATTTAAACGTATATAAGTATGTATATCAGTCTGTGGTTCCCTTAACACAGGGAATCCTACTTTGGGAAAAGATGACCATGTGTGATTTGTCCCAGAATATTTATTAAATTATTTATAAAAAAAATGCAGAAGACCAGAAGGAGGTGGGAGGCTGGATCGTAGAAAGGGAGCTACGCTAAAACTGGTGGTGGCTGGAACTGCAGATAAGGGTGTCACGGCCAGTGGCAGCCGGTGGGTTTTAGCGTCTGAGTAGTGATTGATTGGATTAATTCAGTAAACAAATTGTTAATAAACCGTTCGATACCATTGTAGGCGCTGCATTGTCTGTGGGGGGAGGGGGGAGGACAACCCTTTCGCGACACTGACTTTATTTTTTTACTCACAATTGGTAAACCCTTGACAACATCTCACCTGGTGGTAAGTGACGATGTTGCCGAAGATGGAAGCGGGCTTACCGAGATTCCCCATCGCAATAGGGAATTGGCTATCTTATCCTCATACCGGAACACACCAATGATTTCAACATTGATATTTGGCGGCAAGACTTAGATAAGATGGTGGTAGCTAGCCAGGCGGGCTTAGAAAATGCCCTACCACCAACCAAACCGAGTCTTACAATTGACCTGCCGGGAATCGAACCTGCAACCTCCTGTGTAAAGCCAGCAAACTTTGCCTCTGAGCTACGGAGGCGGTTAAACTAATGACTAATTTTATAAATTCACAATTGGTGAGTCCTTGGCATCATTTCACCTGATGGTAAGTGACGATGATGCCGAAGATAAAAGCAGTCTTACCAAGCTACCTTATCCTCAAGCTGGAACACATCATTGCTGTTAACATCGATATTTGGCGCGACTAAGAAGATGATGGTAGTAGTAGCTAGCCAGGCGGGCGTAGAAATGCCCTTCCATTAACCAAGCCTAATCATACAAAGTTAGAATCCGCCGCGCGGGAATCGAACACGATGTGAAGTTAATGGACTTAACAATGACGTCATGGAGGCGGTTTAAATTTAATAAATTTTGGCGGTTTAAATACGCCTGCAATAGACGCAATCATCAAAAATATTGATGATGATATCATGAAATTAGGTAAATTAGGAACGAACTATTGCGTGTTGTAGACCATGTATAATTAAAATTATGGTTCCATAAATCGTTAGAGCCACTCGTGTAAGAAAAATAATAAGTTTTTTTACTATGGTGGCAGCCTTAAAAGATAAAGAAAAAAACGGTTAAAAGATAATATTGCCCGTACCTACATTTTACCTAAATCCGTCCAGGAAACTAGAGCACCGACCGGACGGACGCACACACACACAAGCACACGCACACAAGCACACGCACACACACAAACACCCACATACACACACACATCTACCCACCCACCTACTCACACACACAAACACACACACACACACAAACACACCCTTTTTTAGACAATCGATCCCCATTAAAATCTAAACTTCGATTTTTTTGACATCACATACCTTCTTCGTCGCTCGAAAGTAAAAATACAACATAACATGTCCCAGATCAATAACTACCTAACTATTTAGCAATCTCGATACCTCGACAGTTTCCAATAAAGGCGTCCTCAGCGTTCAAAGCTGGTCCCAGGTGGACGCAGCGGAGCGTCCAACCCCCTCTAACGCACAAAGGGTCGTTTCTTCTTGAACACCGCAATCCCTTATTAGAGGACAGTCTGAGTGGATAACGATTGATTATGGCCTTTGAGAAGGACGTTGGAACGCTCCTTATGTTTTGAGCGGACCCGTAAATAAATCTGAAAGATGCGACAGGGTTAACCAATTTGTGTAAATTATAGGTTTTATGTAGGTTCTCATTTCGTGTATTAATGTATACAGGGTTTAACAAAATTGGTGTCTACTCATCATACTGAACAACTTTTGTTCTATTACTTGCAAAAAAATAAAAATAACTCTTATATAACAAATCGATCAGCTGTTCTACCAATTTTGTGCATTTTTGTGCGGAGCGTCCAATTTTTTTTTGAGAATTATCTATGGGTTCCTTGGGGAAAGGTGTTCAACCAATTTTGTGACATCCTGTATATTTATTTGTTTCAAATCTTGCAACTGAATTTTTACAAGCTTTATATTAGCTTGCCGTGTTTGTTGATTAGTTTAATTGTTAGTTTGGTACAAATCTTGGAAGCTATATTAGAACCACTTTCCGGTTTCCGATTGCGCTGAAATTTTGCATTCACATTAAATTTGTAGCACAATGCAAGGCTATCTAAGTGACGTCATTCTAAATCCATTATGGCGGACTCCCAAAGATGTCGGACCAGTTATTTTTAAACGACTTCAAAAAAGGAGGAGTTTCTCAATTCGACCGTATATATATATATATATATATATATATATATATATATACATATATATATATATATATATATATATATATATATATATATATATATATATATATATATATATATATATATATATATATATATTACCGATTTTGATGATTCTTTTTTTGTTGGAAAGAAGATATCCCAAGGGTGGTACCATGATAAGTATTGTAAAGAAAACCAGGATCTGATGATGGAATCCCAGGGAAATCGAGGGCAACCCTAAAATTTTATAGGCAAGTATTACGTGTTTCATACTTTTTTTAAAGCTATTAAAGTATTTGCATTTGGCAGTCATTATCTCATGATGTTGAGCTGATTAAGAAAGGTACAACGCATTAACGGGTATAAAGTTAGTGGATAATTCTTTAAATATAGATAGATACGTAGGTACGCATAGACCGATAGTTGTATTCTTTCAGGTTATTCAGATGAGCTGATGATGGAAGT
The DNA here is from genome assembly GCA_947284805.1 of Coleophora flavipennella. Taxonomy (NCBI): domain Eukaryota; kingdom Metazoa; phylum Arthropoda; class Insecta; order Lepidoptera; family Coleophoridae; genus Coleophora; species Coleophora flavipennella. Next base: position 11,018,991 of record OX369286.1, read on the forward strand.
TTTAACTCTCATGCTGCTGAGATGATGATGGAAGCCACAGGACTCTGTATCTTTTAATGAAACACATGCATTACGATTTGATGATTCTTATTGGCGAGTAGGTGATTGGGTTTAACGTTGTTAGATAGACAGCATTATCACTAAAAATAAAGGAAATAAAAAAAAGTTTAAAAAAACTGAAAAACGACTTCAAAATGAAATTTACTCAAAAGTATGAAATAATATTATTATACTTAAATACACGACACGAAATCAAAAGTGGGTACGAATTAAATTAGGGGCTTAAATGTTTTTTGAGGTCGGTGTCAGCAAACCATTGAATCTAAAACATTTGATACGTAAGAAGCACCCCCCCCCCCCCGTGATATGGTTATCAAAGGAATATGTTCTATTTCCGGATACTTTTATTTAATTGTATCCATTCTCTGGGTTGCATGGAAGAAATTGCTTTAAGCAATAAGGCCGCCTGCATTGTACAATTTAAAATTTTTCTATTTATTCTGTACTTGTATTTTGTATATTTTGTAATTGTACAATAAAGCATATTTGATTGATTGATTGATTGATTGTTCTCTGAGAAGAATACGAAATAATTAAAATTCTTTTAAAATTAAAGCTTGTACCCAAAAAAAATTAGGTTTTTTTTCTGCTTTTCTGTATCAATTCTTATCAGACATCGCATAGGTACGAATTCATTCATGGGCATAATAATAAATCATAACGATTTCAAACTTTGAATCCCAATGATGCAGAGTTACCAAAAAACCTAAACAGTGAATGCATTTTTTTGTATGAATATGAATAGGTGTACGGAAATTTGAAAATTGAATAATGACGGAGTAAAAAATATAATCATAAAAAATTCCGCATCAAAAATAAAACCCTCAAGAAGAATGATCGATGATTATCAAAAAATTCAAACATCAACACTTCTGTTATTTAGGCCCGTTATAATTTGTCATGTTAACCCTAAAATGACCGCTCGCTCGCGCCTTCTGTTGACAAAACGTTATTACCGAAAATTAGACAATATTGCCCCGAATCGGGTAATATCTTTTTTTGTCATCGCACCGCGCAGTTGGCGTTCGAATTCAATGGAAATGATCTAGTTACGTGACCTGCGGATGCCGGTTTCAAAAAAAAAGTTGAGAACAATTGAAACCAGAAATTCTGGTTCAGTGTTTAGTTGCAGGCCGAAGTAAGGGTTAATAATTATTAGTTTTGTTTAAACTTTGAATATGGTTTAAAGTTCTGAGTTTAAATAAATTTCATATTTTTTTTGTTTCTGAAACAAATAATAAATAATTTTTATTTTGCTTTACTTACTTTAAAAATTAAAATAAGCATGTAGTGGTAAGTTACAAGTAATCCTTACTAATATAATTAAAGTGAAAATGTGTTTGTTTGTTACCTTTTCATGCTTTAACACCTCGACCAATTTTAATCAAATTTGGCATGCAGGTAGCTTGTGCCACTGGGAAGGACATAGGCTACTTTTTATCACGTGAAAATAACATAGTCCGATGCAGTTCCCGAGGGAACTGAAAAAATACTGTTTTATTTCTTTAACATCGCAACGGAACAATGGATTGATGTGATTTTTTGCTCAGAGATAGTTGAGAAAGTAGAAAATGACATTATTTACTAATTACCATATCCTGACATAGTTCCTGAGAGATCTGGGGAAAACTCATTCGGCGGCAAATCACGTTGCGGCATCGGATTGTAGTGATTTTTTGTTTACAATTGGTTGAGGGGGTGGTAAGTGACATAGATTGCTGATCAAAATAACCTGGTATAGTTCCTGAGTGATTTGGAGAATACTCATGGCCACGCTCGCGAGCCGCTTGCGACTCGTGCACCACTCACCCTCAAAGACAGTCATAAAAACGATGCCCACGTGAGCGAAGCGGCGGGTAAAAGCTAGTGTATTATAAAGCCGGGATATGAGTTTCGCATGGTACTTTTAATTTACGAGGTATTTTGAAAAATATGAATTGAAATGAAATGAAATGAAATGATCTTTATTCGCCTTGAATTGGGTAACATTACATGGAGGTACTGCATAAAATTAGAGCGCCAATTCAGCCATAAAATATAGCATGCAAACATTATATAACACATTTTAGATAACATTTAATACTATTATTATTCACATATACGAGTAGGTAGGTATCATATTTATTTATAAAACTAGATTTACAATTTATGTTCTAGATGTTATTTATGTTCTAATAGCAAAAATAAATTGTACAGTCACGGTATGTATCCTACCCTTTAACATTTGGCGTAGTCGGGCGCACACACACATCAACAAACATTACGCTTACTTATAGATAAGATAGCCAGTTCCTCATTGCGAAGATGGAAGCGGGCTTACCAAGATTCCCCATCTTGGTGAGCCCGCTTTCATCTTCGGAATCATTGTCACTTACCATCAGGTGAGACGATGCCGAGGGCTTACCTATTGTGACCAATAAAAAATCCCTGGATTATGAAGTAGGTACAGAGGCCAGCACATCAAGCTAGACACTCGCAGTGTGGTTCTGATACGATTCTGATCCATACGTGTACGGCATAAGAACGATGCAAAGTTCTAAGTGTCTAGCCTTATGTGCTGGCCTCCGTACCTAGTGTACTATGCTTTCTTAAGAACTAGTCATTAACGAAGTAACATAACAATCATGATAGCCGATTTAAAAAAAGGTTACAAACAACCTAGGTATATATGGGAGGTATTATTCCGATTTTACATAGCTCGTAGAACAAATGGCGATTGGGGCAGTAAAGTTCTCGAGTGGCGACCGTGCACCGGAAAACGTAGCGTAGGCAGGCCTCCCACGTGGTGGACTGACGACCTAGTGATGATCGCGGGAAGCCACTGGATGCGGGCAGCGCAGAACCGGTCATCGTGGAAATCCTTGGAGGAGGCCTTTGTCTAGCAGTGGACGTTTTTTGGCTGATGTCATGATGAATCCGATTTTTCTTGGTATAACGAACTACCTCTTATAGTGTCGTATAAAATAAAGATACTTAAAAAGTTTCATCAAAATCGGTAAATATTTTTATGTTAAATAAAAATTAGTGTTTTAACTTGGTTGGCAACCCTTAAAATATCAAGTTAGGAAATATTTTAATAAAATGGCTGAAGACACTAAAATTACACTATTCAATCAAACCAAATTGTATCCAAACCTGTTCAGTAGTTTAGGCACTACTGAACCGGACAGACAGACACATAATTTTTAAGCTATTGTATAGCTTTTATCGCGGGCTTTGACGGGACCGAATCAAGAAATTTCGTAACGAAAATAAAACCTGACACCCCAAAAAAAAATATTGAGTTCCAAAAAACTTATTGTGCCATCTATCTATCCATCATGATGATAATAATGATGATGGCGATGGCGATGGCAATTGATGATGGCGATAGATAATGGAGATTGATGATGGCGATTGATGATGGCGATTGATGATGGCGATTGATGATGGCGATTGATGATGGCGATTAATGATGGCGATTAATGATGGCGATTGATGATGGCAATTGATGATGGCGATTGATGATGGCGATTGATGATGGCGGATGATGATGATGATGATAATGATGATGATGCTAATGATGATGAACTTTCTTAGTGTTAATTTATTACATAAACATCCTGCACCCCAAGGACTATATGGTACTGGTAAATACTGCATAAATAAAAAAATAAAAAAAAAAAATTGCATAAGTTGATAAAAAATGCTATGCAATAGCTTTACCGCGGCAGTCCCCGAGTGCCACACACCTTTTTTTATTTTATGGTTTTTTTGGACTCATTCAGTATAAGAAAATCGATCCACATCAACTTCTCAACTTTGAATTTTTTTCCATAATAATACTAACTTTAAGAGTTAAACTCGCGTGGAGAAGGTTCCGCACGTCAATGTAGAAATTTATTTTGTTTCTTTTAATACCATATACTTCTTAAAGCTTTCCCTGTAATCTATATATAAAGAACTATTTTCTATATTTTTTTCAAAATTTTTGGAAACGCAGTTTTGGTGATAATGGTCAATTTTCGCATATTTTCCTAAATATCTTCAAAACTATATAACTTAAAATTATAAAAAATAAGATTCTCACAATAAGCCCTTCCATTTAAGGTATCACACGATATAGATTGCAAAACTTTTTTTTAATTCCTAAATTACCCCCCAAATCTGGTCCCCATGCTCAAAATTCTTTTATTTACGTCACACGTCCGTCTTTGGTTCACCTACTTACATATGTGTACCAAATTATTGACTGTGACAGACAGACACGCGAGTGATCCTGTAATGGCACAGATTACTAAATAGTTCGTTCGTTCCGTTTTTTTTCCTTTTGAGGAACGGATCCCTAAAAATAGACAATTCACGCAAAACTGGCCCTAATTAATTGTGGATCATAATATGATCAATTTGTATGTTTTTTTTCGATTTTAGCTACACTGTAAAGTAGGGTAATTTATTTAGCTTTATGTGTAGAGTCGCCAAATATATTTTTTCTGGTTAGTTACAAACAACCATGTATTTAAAATACGCCACAGATAAAAGTAGGTAGATAGGAGAGAGGTTGAAGCTGCAAATTACTAATGAAATATGTAATAGAAGAATTAGACAACTGCATTAACATTACCTTAGGTATATTCAACTGCACTCCGTCCGTCTAAACACTACCAGTTACTTTTCTATATTGTGCTACCAGTGCCCCGTCACTCGCTTACACCCACCGCAAAACGCTTACCGGCCCACTCGGGCAGGCTCTCGCAAGTAGGGTCGCCACCGACTGCGCAAGCAAGCCGCGCGCAACGTTGCCAGTTTTATGCACCGACGCCGGGTAGAGACCTGTTGCATAAAGTTGCTATGTTGTATATTTACCAGCCCACTCGAGCAGGCTCTCGCAGATCAGGCCGCCACTGACCGCTCAAGAAAGCCACGCGCAACGTTGGCAGTTTAATGCGCCGCCACCAGGTAGAGACCCGTTGCATAAAGTTGCTATGTTGTTAATTCACCGGCCCGGTGGGGGAGGCTCTCTAAAGTCGGGCCGTCACCGACTGCTCAAGCAACCGCGCGCAGTTTTATGCGCCGCCGCCAGGTAGAGACCCGTCGCATAAAGTTGCTAAGTTGTTTATTTACTGGCCCGGTGGGGGAGGCTCTCGAAATTCGGGGCGTCACCGACTGCTCAAGCAAACCACGCGCAACGTTGTCAGTTTTATGCGCCGTCACATAAAGGCAAAAAAGAATCCTACTAACATTATAAACCTGAAAGTGTGTATGTATGGATGTTTGTTACTTTTTCACGCAAAAACTACTGGACGTATCTGGCTAAAATTTGATAGGTAGACAGATTAGGACCTGGATTAACATAAATGCATATACCGATAGGTTGTATTCTTTCAGGTTATTCAGATGAGCTTATAATGGACGATTAACTCCATTTCTTTCATGTTATGGAGTTAAATCGTCCATCATCATCTGCTGAGATGATGATGGAAGCCACAGGACTTTGTATCTGTTATTGAAAAACATGTATTATGATTTGATAATTCCTATTGGTGAGGTTTAACGTTGTAAGATAGATAGCATTATAACTAAAAATAATGCAAATAAAAATGAAAGTTTAAAAAAACTAAAAATCGACTTCAAAATGAAATTCACTCAAAAGTATGAAAAAATATTATTATACTTAAATACAAAACATTAACCAAAAATAACGAAATCAAAGGTGGTTACGAATTAAATTTTTTGAAGTCGGTGTCAGCAATGCCATCGAATCTAAAACATGTGATACGTATGTAACTGTGTGCTGGTACCGACCTCAAAAAAATATAAAGCCCCTAATTTAATTCGTAACCAACTTTTATTTCGTTTTTTAAACTTTCATTTTAATACAAAAACAAATGCACGTCTTAAGTTAGTCGACAATCACTCAGGTTAGAAAGCCAACTTAGCCCTGATATTTTTTCTTGTAAATTCATTAAGCGTCATACTATTCCCAATACTTTACAGATTTACTGAAATAGCGGTTTCGTAACTCTATTAAAAATCAGTACCATAAAAACTTAATATTTCGTGAAATAATAATTTATCGGCGGACATGGCGAAACTATAAAGGTTCTTAGTTGGACTATGACACCTTTAAAAATCACCGACGTACCGTTGTACGTACGTACGTAGCATACTATGGGGTCACAAATTAGAACGCGTGTGTCACAAACCACCATCATTGCAACTAAACAGTACAGAATGCAATAATTGAAAACGCTAAACACATTTAAAAACCGACTTCCATCGCAACAATTTAGTACATTTTTGAATTGTTATTGTTGGTTTTTGTTAATTTTCTAAAAAAGTACTAAACCGACTTTGATAAAATTTATATGGGACCACACGGAAAGCACTAGCTTTCAAATAAAGAAAGAATCATAAAAATCGGTTCACCCATTCAAAAGTTCTGAGGTAACACACATAAAAAAAACATACAGTCGAATTAAGAACCTCCTACTTTTTGGAAGCCGCTTGAAAAAATTGTATCCAAATTTAATACAGTCTAACACGTAATTCTTTGTAGATGCCTATTTTATTTGATCTGAAGTTCATATCGACAATGAAAGGTAAAGTAAGACTATTACTTAAATAAATCTTTGTAAAGTAAATAAAAAACCATCACTTGCAAAACTATTGTTTTAATTTTTATGAGTCAACCCTAGCTAGCACTAGAACGCCATACAGTCGCCACCAGCTCGCGCGGCGCCGCCGCCCGTGTACGCTTTTATAACCGCTAAGTCAAGCGCAGATACCCATTTTTCGTTGCATTGTCTGACAGTGGAAAGAAGTACGTTAAAAATGCGTAGGTGTTTACGTTTAATAAGGAAGTGCTGTATCTGTTGCGAAGTTACTAGTATCTCATCTGTTACACCGTCAATTTTAAATTAATAAAACACAAAATGGCGGACTAGCTCAGATGAGACCGCGGCCTAAAACAATGTCGTTCTAATCCTTGAAGGGTTAAATGCGTGCTATTGGTCAACCCAACCCCCGGGGTACTTTTGTCCCCCTGCATTGGTGTGAGTGGGATAAAAGTTTTCACGTTAATTTGCCCTTAAAAGTTTTATATGTGTGTGTGTGACTTTATGAGTTGAATGGCTTTTAGATTTGCAGTGCGAAATTTTAGCAGAATACTGTGATTAATGTTTGATGAATACTGTAATGTTTGTTTTCTATCGCGATACAGTTTTCATGAATACGTAGGGGAATGCGGATATAACCTGTTTGTTAGATTGAATACAATTATTTTTTTTATTTTTTTTATTCACAATTGGTAAACCCTTGACAACATCTCACCTGGTGGTAAGTGACGATGTTGCCGAAGATGGAAGCGGGCTTACCAAGATTCCCCAACGCAATGGGGAACTGGCTATCTTATCTTCATGCCGGAACACACCAATGTTATCAACATTGATGCTTGGCGGCAAGACTTAGATAAGATGGTGGTAGCTAGCCAGGCGGGCTTAGAAAATGCCCTACCACCAACCAAACCGAGTCTTACAATTGACCCCGCCGGGAATCGAACCCGCGACCTCCTGCGTAAAGCCAGTGAACTTTGCCTCTGAGCTACGGAGGCGGTTAAAACCTGTTTGTTAGATTGAATACAAATTTCGATATGATAAAGTTAAAAGTGCTAACAAGGCATTGGTTTTGTATTTGTCAAAAAGTAAAGTTTTCGTTCATGGCTTTAAGATGATTCAATCCGAGCAGGTTAAACAATATAATACAATACAATATTCTTTATTGCATAAAAAAAAGAAATAACAATATACGTATAGAATAGAATAGAAAAACTTTTATTTAGAGTACAGTACAACAACTTCCAGGTACAATTTACAAACGATAGAAATAAACTATAAAAAATAACTGTATAGTAAAGAGGTTTAGTATCCCAAGCCTTATTGTAGTCTATTTATGATAATAAAAAAAAACTTACTCATACGTACGCTTGTTTTTTTATTTTATCTATTTTCTCACAACGGTATTGAAAAACTTTGTATGATACATGGGTGTAAAAGGAAACTTGACCTTTTTACCACCCTTGTATCATAAATAACTATTTCTTCACTTTCAAAATTTAAAAAAAAATGTTTTCAATTGTTTTAAATGTTTTTTTATTAAAATTAAAGGTATTAAAGTCATCGATTTTTATGGGTTGGTTTCATTCAACATTAACTATTTGTTTTCAAGAAATTTTGCAATTAATACCAAAAACAGGGTCAGTATATTTTTGTACATCAAAATTGGTAATATTTTTAAATTTATTATATGTTATATTTTTATTATATATTTTTTTTATAGTGATAACTTAGTCTTTAAAAAATTGAATTGAATATTGTCATTGACCCTTGTCTATATCTCACGTCAATTCTTATTCGCCGAAAACATCAAGCAAAAACATTAGTTTGGTATCAAGAACTTGTAAAGAGGGCAGGTCTACTCATCAATAAACTACCAACTTCATTCGATCTCCACAATCAATTGATCCAATAACCACATCTCTCAATCAGGCGAAAACTTTCCGCCTCGCCTGTACACGTCGATGGGCGGTACACTCGCAACGACAATTCATCGAGCCGTCTACCGTGACAGTAGTCGCAATCAAAACTTTCTTACCTCTCTACTGTAACGCCTACATGTAGGGGCACCATGATTTGGGAGATACCCTAGGACATGTGAAGGAGGAAACTGAAAACGTTTTTTCAGCATAAGTATCTAATAGATAGATCTATGGATGCGGGCAGCGCAGAACCGGTCGTCGTGGAGATCCTTGGGGGAGGCCTATGTCCAGCAGTGGACGTCCTTCGGCTGCTATGATGATCTAATAGATGGTCCTTTTCCACCTCACCACTCCAGACCTCTTCATTCTACTGCGAGCTGAAGACTTAGATCTAAGCAGAAGTAGGTGAATGCACGGCTTAAGTTCAGAATAGTCGACATCATCTACCTACCAAATATGTAATTAAAATATACTTATGTGTATGTATAGGAAAAAACAAAGTCCAGTTTAAAGTCCAGTCCAAAATATACTTATGTGTATGTATAGGAAAAAATATTGTAGACATGGACAGACATACGGCGTAGCCTTAGTAGTTAATAAGGTCCTGTTTTGTTACGAAACCCTAAAAAGTTCGTGAAAGAAATCATAGAATTCGAAGAAACATAAGAAAATAAAGGAAGAAAATACCTTACATTTGAATATAAGATGTTTATTTTAAGTTAAATTTACATTTATGACCTGTGGTGTGGCCCTAGAATAGTATCTCCGCATCTCTTCCCGAATGGCGTGAAGAAGCGACTAGGGGTTCAAAAACCGGAGGATGGGCAGTAGCGTTCTTTCCGTGGACTGTGCCACCATACTGCACTCTGCGGTCGCCAACCCGCCAGCTAAGCGTGGCGATTACGGCAAACCCCCCAACTCGCAGGATGCCTATGTCAAGCAGTTAACGTTTTTCGGCTATTTGGCTAATATGATAATATTTATCACTAGCTGGGGTACTCGACTTCGCTCAGGGAGTAGCCCCACCCACACAAAAATGCTTCGAATGCTCCTAACTGTTCCAGAACACTCCACAACATTCAAGAGTGTTCTGGAATGTTCCACAATGATCTGAGATGTAGTCATTATATCTTCAAAAGCACACCTTTCAGGTAAAAACGTAAAACTTTCTTCATGGATGGGGGATAGAGGGATACCACACCATATAACTTTCTTGATCGTACCGAGACTCGTTTCTGATTTTTAATGGCACGTACATTGTATACTTTCTTTTATAATCGGCTAGTAGTCGTCCACCCGCGGCTACGCCCGCGTTGTTTTCGGTTTTCTCGTGGAAATAAGACTTTTTCCCGGGGTAAAAAGTAGCCTATATCCTATTCCAGGACTTAACCTATATGTGTACCAAATTTCATCCCGATCAGTCCAGCGGTTAAAGCGTGAAAGTGTAACAAACATCCATACATACAAACTTTCGCGTTTATAATATTATAAGTAAGGATATTGATTATCACATGCCAAAACAGACTGATAACAGTTAATCCATCCTTGTAAGGATAATGGGTACCTAAGTAGATTCCTACTAATGAAAAATGGGTACCATTTACTTAACAATTTGTAAACTGGATCACATCTTTTGATGAATAAAAAAAATGGCGTATAGGACCCATGAACTGGGACTACACTGCAATCATTAAGTAAAGTTACTTATATCAAGAAATTTAAAAAAATTCCATTGCGTCATGATGGTCACCCTACCACGCGTCCCACTTTTCTCCAAAGACTATTATTTGAATGTCTTTCAGCCAGTGAGAAGGGTCTGTCCCTACGCGTGTGCCCGCCTGATAATGTAATTAAAACAATACCTTTATACCAAGTACGTAGGTGTTCGCGTTTTGGCGACTAAATCTCTCTTTGGGTTCCGTTCCAAAGTTACTCGTTTAAATGGTTTTGTGTTTGTGATAGATAACCGAAATTAAAAAAAAGTAAATCCTGAGAATTTTATAGATAACTTGTAAGCAATCTGTAAATTAGGTGAATAAATTGTCAATTTTCACTGCGGGAATTAACGCAATTGTCATTTTTTGAATGTAAATAAAAAATCCGGCCTAGTGCGATTCGGACTCGCGCAGAACAAGGTTCCGTAGTATTTTAAAAAACAAAATTATATTTGCAGTTGGTAATAGAACATTTTGTATCGTAAATCTATGAATTTGTTACAAATGCAACTGCACATCTTTAACCAACGTTAAAGACGACCAACTGCTAAGTTGGTCGACTATTACTCCTAAACTTAGAAATCTTACTAAGCCTTGATAGTTTTCCTTTTAAATTGATTATACTAGAGGGGTTTAAGTATGAAATTTCCGATTTAGTTTTTGAAGTTTAATGCCAATTATTATTGAAAAAAAATAATCATTGTTTTTTATTATTGATCTTATGGTGACACTACATATTAATTATAGTCTTTTATTAGTAACTATTGGCATGTCTTTCATGTTCCAATGGAACAAAGGTGTGGCTCAAAAAAAAATCAAAATCAAAAAAAAACAAAAATAACAAAAATTAGCACTTCCTGAATCAAAAATTGGTTTTAAACGATACCACACGATAGGGTGGGTCTGGGTACGTCAACACATAAATTCACCAGGTCTTTACATGTAAAGCAGGTACCCTAAAAAATTTTTTTTTTCAAGATTTAATTTTACTAATTAGTCGGCTTGATTAATATGTATATCCTTGCCAAATTACAGCTGCCTCTGAGCTAAGCCGCGGAAAGACAGAGAGACAGACAGACTTAACGAAACTATAACGGTTCCCTTATTGACTTTGGAACCCTTAAAACATTTGAAAATATAACGATTTCATACAGTAAAAAATAATTTCATAATCATTAATTGAGATTAATACTGGGGCTGTGTTTTATAGTATTTGGGTCTGTAACTCACTTGTCACTTTTTAATCATAAAAATAACAAGTGATTAAAAAAGAAAAATATTCAAATTAGTTTCTGAACTTTTACAAAATCAAATTCACTCTTTCTGATAGTCATAAAATAATAATAACAATGTCATTCGTGAAGAATCAAGAAATAAACATTAATTAGTTAATAACGTCAAAATTCAATCATTGATATATTAAACCAGATTATTTCATTAGAACATGATAAACAAAAAATAAACACGTTTGTAACAAGATAGGTTATCGCAACTGTTTGTCTGTTTAACAGTAGACATATACCTAACCCACACAAACCCAAGCCTTAAAGAAACAAAAGCTGTCTCTCACATTAATGTCCGCCAAATTTTAAAGTGAACCAGGGCCGGATTTCGTCGTTTTCGGGGTAACATTATACCCGTACATTAGGGCTAAGTGATAGCGTCACATTTGTTGGATTAATTCATCATCTGAATTGCCGTGGCCAGACTGATGGGCTGGAACCCCCCTCGCCCCGACCCCCCTAGGAGGGGAGGGAGCTACTTTTCCCTCTGCCCTCTACGTAACGTGTGGAATTATAATCGTGATTTGTTTTATACGTTCTGTAATGATGATTTGTTTGTTTAGGACGTGTTTGTAAGGAGGTTCTCTCTACATTAGAGGTTATCTACTCTCTACACCAAGATGTTATTTTTCACATTCATATCAATATCTCTGTTCTTTTTGTTTTTGTAACATTTTAATTTATTCAGCACTAAAAGAATTAAATTTAATTAAATTGAACTGAGATGGAAAAGAAGAAGAGCGTCGGTGGCGTAATGGACAGGGCCGCTACCTTCTGTCCGGGAGGTCATGGTTCGATCCTGGCACGTACCAATGTGTTTTCGAATTTCAATTTCATATGTACGTTTATCCGACGCTCTCTTATACGGTGAAGGAAAACATCGTGAGGAAACCTGCACACGCCTCCGAAGAAACTCGAAGGTTGTGTGTGAAGTCGAAAAACCCGCACTGGGCCCGCGTTGTCGACTAAGGCCCGATCGCCCTAATTCAGGGTAGGCTCGAGCCCCTCGGTGGGGACGTATATGAGCTGATATGATGATGAGGAGATGGAAAAAATAATTCCAAAACAATAAAAAAAAACTTACAAATAAATGAACATTCTTTATTTCATTTATTACAAGCTTTTTAACCAACTTCAAAAACAGGAGGAGATTTCTCAATTCGACCGTATATTTTTTTAGGTGTATTCGCGGATGACTTCGTCGTTTGTGAACCGATTTTGATATTTTTTTTTGTTGGAAAGGAGATATCCCAAGAGTGGTACCATTATAAGGAAACCAGGATTTGATGATGGCATTCCAGAGAAATCGATGGGAACCTTAGTTTCCTGTTTTAAAATTAAATTTAACTTAAAATGTTCGTAAGAATGAGTAACTATGTAAGTGGTCCGCTTCAAAATTTGCCCCACTTCCCGGGGTTCGATTGAGCTGAAATGCGAATTTGGATGACTGTGCATGATTAGATAGGAGACGGAATTAAATAATAAAAAAAATACAATATGGCGGACTACCAAACATGACGTACCAGTATTTTCATGCACTCCCATGATAAAGGTATCAAATGAAAGGGTTAGCTGAGAAGAATACGGAATATTTGAGATTATTTTCAAATAAAAGCTTGTGCTTAAAAGTTAGGTTTTTCGAAAATTACTATATATGTATATTATAAAAGTTTTTTACTTTAGATACTATCAAAATACCTGTCGAAAGACTTCCACTGTTGGACAAAGGCTTCCCCCAAGGATTTCCACAAGGACTGGTCCTGCCCTGCCTGCATTCAGGCGACCTTCACTAGGTTCGTCGGTCCACCGAGTGGGAGGCCTGCCTACGCTACGTCTTCCGATGCGCGGTCTTAACTAAAGAACTTACTATCCCAATGGCCATCTTCTTCTACATGCTAATTGCCCAGCCCGCTGTCACTTTAGTTTAGCGATTCTGAGACCTATATGTCGGTTACTTTGGCTCTCCTTCTGATTTCCTCGTTTCTGATTCGATCATTTTAGAACGAAAGAAAGAAACTAAGTTTATTTGTTAGGTACCTAATTCAAACAAACTATAGCTAAAGATTCGAACTAAATACTAAAGATACTGTAAATATCCAAATTTTAATGAGTTTTTACCTTTTATATACAAAAAAAAATATTATTAACAATTAAAACAAAATAACCTAATAAACATTCTAGTTATAAACTATAACATATGTCAATGTAACCCTTCTAAACCTGCCGTGCATCACCTCAAAAGTGAACAACTTTTAAAAAAAACCTACAAACTTTCAGGTACAAGCTTTTATAATATATATTATTGCATTGTCAATCGATATACATATGCATGCAATATTCCAGCTCAATCGGAAACCTGGAAGTGGGTCAAATTTAACTCGCAAGATTTCATTACAGACACCGGGACAAGTTATACTAAATTCTTCTTATCAGCTCATATACGTCCCCACCGAGGGGCTCGAGCCTACCCTGAATTAGGGCGATCGGGCCTTAGTCGACCGACAACGCGGGCCCAGTGCGGGGACACACACAACCTTGGAGTTTCTTCGCAGGCGTGTGCAGGTTTCCTCACGATGTTTTCCTTCACCATAAGAGCGTCGGATAAACGTACATAATGAAATCAAAAATTCGAAAACACATTGGTAAGTGGCAGGATTCGAACCATAGCCTCCCAGACAGGAGGTAGCGGCCGTAACCGTTACACCACCAACACTCTTGAAAACATTTTCATTTCAATTTGAAAACACAAAAGACCCTTTTTTCTGTCGAAACTAAATAAGAGCTTGTAAAAATAATTACAATCGAACACGAAACCTCAGACTCTGAACAATCGGTCAGTGCATAAGAAGCACAACGGTTGGTGGGGGTTAGCCCGCGTGCCCTTCGCCTCTCCGAATTAGCGCTCACCCCCCCCCCCCCCCGTGGAGTCACCCCGACCCCCACAGGACACTGCGAGTGTAGGATAAATGGGAGGGCTGGCTCTTCTGGTTAAGTGTAGATTTTCCGAATGCGGTGTTGATGACGGCAGGGTTAAGTTGCGGCTTTTGTCGATAATTTTTGAGGCATGTTTTTAAAATGCGCTGTTAGTGAACTGGCTTGGTATTTGGATGTCATGTATAGGTAAGTGAAGCTATAGCTATTATAGAATTATATTAATAATTCATCTAGTTGAGGCAGATACGAATTTAAAAAAAATATTTCTCTCAAAACATGTCCTATCCGATAGCTCTTTTACCCTTTCATATGAATACAAACATGAAAGGCCCAAAGTAAAACGGTTAAAGAGATATTTTCATCTCAATATTTGACCCCCTCCCATTACCTAGATATTATCAAGCCAATTCATATGAGCTTACATATTATCATGTCCCTGACTCAAGGAATGTATTTCGTATGTGCGTTTATATCTTTTCTATGTTATTATCAAAAATAGTGAAAAACACTGTCAATTATATTTAAACACTTATAATTTGGAGAACTATTCACTACACCGAGCTACAATTCTTTCCTTAGTTACAAGCTTTTAATAGAAAAAAAGTTTCATCCCAATGTGTGAAGGTATTATCGAGAAAAATCATTACATTTTTAAACAGATTTAGATATATAGGTACATTACGTTAGAGAACAGAAGGAATTTCTCGAAATCGCTGAAGTATTTTTTTTCTACCGTAAAGTACCTAACTATATAATTTACGGTCGAAGACAGGACAGTTTTTGAAATCGTCTATATTTATTAACTTTTTTTTATTTTTAAACGGTTTATTTATAAACCATCGACATTCATTTGACCCATCACTAGCGGTAATTTCCCGAGACCGTTGGACAGCGGGTTGTAAATACTCGTGTAAAATTGTCCACATTCCCCCCAGAAAGCCTTTTGTTATGTATTTCTTTGTTATGTAGGTACGAGAATGTTCTGTACCTATGTATGTAATGTATACCTGTTTTTGTTGTGTTGCTGAACGACTAGCTCATAGGTTTATACTTTGATACTAGGTTTAAGAAGTTCGCTGCTTAAGGTATTTCGTATTGAAAGGTTAAGTGTGAACTAAAACATTTATATAGGTATTGTGAAACTAGGTTCACATGACTTATGAAAGTAGGTTTACATGACTTATGAAAGTAGAATCACATGACTTGTGAAAGTAGGTTCACATGACATATGAAAGTAGGTTCACATCACTTATGAATGTAGGTTAACATGACTTATGAAAGTAGGTTCACATGACTTATGAAAGTAGGTTCACATGACTTATGAAAGAATAAACATTTAATATTTTCCTTGTTCTAAAAAATCTAATTGACTCTAGTTTAGAAATCTTTAAAAGGATTTGCACTACTTACCAGTCGCCCTGTATAAAAGAAAGTCGTGTTATTTAAATCATTTATAACTCAAGAACGGCTGGACCGATTTTGCTAATTATTTTTTGTTGAGTTCGTTATTGTCAGGAGTAGGTTTTAGGGTAGGATAGGATAGGGTAGGGTAGTGAAGTGTAGTGTAGTGATGGGTAAGGGTAGGGTAAGGTAGTGTAGTGTAATGTGCAACGAAGTTCGCCGGGACAGGTAGTAAATTTATAAACAAGTAAACTGCAAACAATTTAAAATGTGTTGACTAGGTAGATATTTAAAGTGATTTTATATCTAAAAACAGAGTTTTTGCTGTTCCAGTTTGTATCATCATCATTATCATATCAGCTGAAAGACGTAAACTGCTGGACAAAGGATCCAAGGATTTTGCACGGCGCCCGATCCTGCGCTGCCTGCATCCAGCGGCTACCAGCAGCCTTCACCACCACCACCACCAGGTTATCGGTCCACCGAGTAGGAGGCCTGCCTACTCTACGTCTTCAGTGCGCAGTCGCCACTCTAGAACTTTACTTTACAATTGCAATCTGTTCTACCAGCTATGTGCCCTGCCCACTGCCACTTAAGTTTAGCAATTCTGTTAGCTATGTCGGTTACTTTGGTTCTCCTTCGGATCTCCTAGCTTCTGATTCGATCACGCAGCGAAAATCAGGGCATAGCACGCTCCATGGCACTTTAGATGACATTAAGCTTTCTTATAAGGCTCATAGTGAGCGAACACGTCTCATTATCATTATAATTAATTGTATTGAAGATTTTTGATAAAAAGAAGATTTAATAAATTAAAGCGTGAATCATCATTTCCTTGCAACAAAAAGATAGACCGAAAAACAAACCTGTCTCCATTCTTTGGCTACTCACAGCCTGCGCGACGCCCTAACACAAAATGTCTCTCTTTCACCTTGTACTTTCGCCTGGATAATCTTATTTTAATTCTATCTACCCCATTTCAGCTTTAACCACCTGGCTACAAGGTCTACATTGCACTGCAAGCGAAACAGGACTTAAAATGTATTACCTTTTATTGTGATCCTCAACATGGATTAAGAGAGCGCGCGGTTTTGAATTTTGATTCGGATTGTAGCGCGCACCGCGGCCATTTAAATTAGAACTCCCAAGCCTTATTTGTTGCCTCAATTTCTAAGCTAAAGTACGGGGTGAGGAGGCTCGAGGGAGGTCTAATGTATACTGGCCGAATCCTAACTATGCACACCTATTTCGCCTATTGCTTTGATTACATTGTAGAGAATGGTCTTTAAGGATATTTAAATGTTTGAGGCGTGGAAGGCATTGTCGCGGAGAGTAGAACGGTTTCAAAGTGCAAGTGGGTGAAAATTTGAAAGAACTAGGGGTTGCTTTTTTTTATTTACAATTAGTATAAGCCCATGGCCTCATCTCACCTGATGGTAAATGACGATGATGCCGAAGATGGAAGCAGGCTTACCCAGATCTCTCAACGCACTGGCTATCTTATCTTCAAGCCGGAACACATCAATGTTGTTAACACTGATGATTGGTGGTAAGATTTAAATAAGATGGTGGTAGCTAGCCAGGCCGGCTTAGAAAATGCCCTACCACCAACCAAACCGAGTCTTACAACTTGACCTCACCGGAAATCGAAACCGCGACCTCCTGGTTTGAAGCGAATGGACTAAACATTCCGCCACGGAGGCGGCTGTTTAAAAGACTTTAAAAGACTAAAGAATTAGATTAAACAGGAAAACCAAAATCTAAAATCATTAACTCTTGCCGAAGCACAATATACGATTTTCCAACCCTAGGTCAATGCTTATTACTAGGTAGGTAAATAATATTTATATTATTATTTCCTAAAAAAAGTAACAGGCATAATTTGAATTTAAGAAATGTAAATAAAATAGATATAGCCTTTTCGAGACTGAGTAAGGTTAAAAAGTCATTTGTGGGGCAGTGTATAAGATTTTACAATAAAATTCCAGAAAATGTAACTAGTTTGTCAGAGAATAAATTCAAGACTCATGTCAAAAAAGTTTTGTGCTCTAGAGGATATTATAAAATAATAGATAATGTAAATGACAAAGATATATGTTGATTCTTTAACAAATACCATTACCTGAGACTGTAATCTGAATCATGACATTATTTGTAATATACAATATTTTTTTTGTTTTGACTATTTAAAAGTGTGTGTAAACACCTATTTGAAATAAATTGTTTTGAATTGAATTGAGCACACCTACTGTCGTATTTCTCAATCCACTATTTTGTAACATAGCACCACAAAAATCAAACTAAATATCACTTACTGCGTCAAAAACAAAAAAAAAAAAACTATTTTAACTAGCAGCTGCCCTCGGCTTTGTCTGCACGTGGGATTTATTATGTACGTCCCACTAGAAACTTGACACGAGTATGTTTTTTTATCTATTTATCTCATCATCATCATTTCAACCGAAAGACGTCCACTGCTCACGCTATGTCTTCCAGTGCGCGGTCACCACTCGAGAAAAGTTCTCCAACTACTCCAACGGCCATCTGTTCTTAAGCTGTGGGCCCCGCCCACTGCCTTTTAAGTTAAGCGATTTTGTGAGACGTATCGGTTACCTTGACTCTCCTTTTCTCATTTTTGATTCCAACATGAGTAGGTATTGAAACTCCGACCGAGCATAGCTCGCTCCATTCTTCTTTTGTCATCAATCTGTTCATATGAATCAAACACGTCGGTGGCGTAACGGCTAGGGCCGCTAGCTTCTGTCCGGTAGGTCGTGGTTCGAATCCTGCCACGTATTAAAGTGTTTTCGAAATTCGATTTCATATGTATGTTTATCTAAAGCTCTTACGGTGAAGAAAAACATAGTGAAAAAACCTGCACACGCCTGCGAGGAAACTCGAAGATTGTGTGTGAAGTCGACTATGACTATGACTATGTGGGCCCGCGTGGTCGACTAAGTGCCGATCGTTTAGGGTAGGCTCTAGCCTTTTGGTGGACACGTTTAAGAGCTGATATGATGAAACCATCGTGAGGAAACCTGCACACGCCTGCGAAGAAACTCGAAGGTTGTGTGTGAAGTCGACCAACCCGCACTGGGCCCGCGTGGTCGACTAAGGCTTAATCGCCCTGATTCAGGGTAAGCTCGAGCCCCTCGGTGGGGACGTATATGAGCTGTGATGATGATGATGATGAAACCGCTGCTGGCGACGGTACCACAGGTGTAGCAAAATCTGTATATGTACTCGATCAAACTCTAGATTTAAACTAGGCTCAAAGACAACGAGGAAGCCACATTGTTTGAAAATAATTCAACAAAATATTCAAGGCTTTCTTGGCAAGGAATTAGAAATAGAACTTTTTTTTTGGAAAAATAGTATGTAGATATGTTATGTGTTACAGAACACTAGCTCAAAGATCATGAAATGCTTTTTAGTTTTGAAAATAACTGTATAGCCAGTGCATTCAATCGACAGTCCTTGCAATGGTTCAGTTATATTTGCTAATAATTCTCTAAAGATTAAAGAACGGAAGGACATTGTTGACCTACCGATTGAATAAACTGTGGAATTATCTTGTGTGGATCTGGAGGACTTCATCATAATTTGTGTGTATAGACCTCCATATGACAATAACTTTGTTAGTGTCGAATCGGCAATGGAGGATGTAATAAATACCGTTGGTAAATATTCTTAAATCGGTTATAGTATGCGGCGAATTCAATGTTGACTTGATGGAAAAGAAGTCATTGACGACTAGATTAAGTCGCTTGATTCAGATTATTACATTTCTGGAACCCACTAGAATAACAACGCCCTCAGATATTTTGCTACTGCAGTAATTTAGTTAAACAGGTAATTCATTGTTTGAGATCAGATCATAGCGGAGTAATAGCTAGCTTTCCCGTAAGTGTTACTGTAGAACAAATAAAAATTCAAACAGGACCGGTAACTGCTAGTCGAATAGAAAAGATTAAAAAGTGCTAGATGAAAAACTGTCCATACCAGATTTTGTTAATGAAATGCAAGCCAACGATTTTTATAGGGTTTTTTTTACAGTACTGGATACGAAATTCTAAAGTTTATTTAAATGTAAATTGACCAACATTAATGATAAATTGAAATTTAGTGAATGGGCTACTGTAGATGTATACAAAAGTCGTCAAACTTTGTTTGACCTTTATGTCAAAAAACTTACAAATTTGATGATAACTTAACTTACAATATTCAAAAGTTCGTAAACAAGTATGCCGCGTTTCGAAATCGAATTATTTAGCTAGAAAAATTAATTGTCAGTTAATAAAATAAAAACTGTTTGGAATATTATTAGCAAAGAACTGCTTCTTTGCTTGTTGACTTTACCTGTGTAAAGTCAAACGTCGCGAAAAAGAATTTGTTTTGCAAACAGATCGAGCTAGAGTTACTTCGAAACAAATACCATAACCTGAGACTGTAATCAGAATAATGAGAATATTTGTAATAGACATTAAGATTTTTTTTGACAATTTAAAAGTGCATGTAAACACCTGTGGGGACCACATTTCATGGTCCCACGGAACCCTAATAAAGTTAGGCAAAGTTTAATTTTTTGTCGAGATGCAACGCATAACAGTTCTTGTGTGTAGCGCAACACACCTATTTAAAATAAATATTTTGGAATTTAGAATTTGGCAAACACATCCCAGCTCAAGCCAATAGACATGATTGAAATCCACATCCATTGGATTAGCCGATATAGAGATTGGCATGAAAAAAACACCTATAAACATACGAAAATCCTTCTTCGATTTTATTACACCTAGCTATGTAGAGATAGGAACTCTTCTATACCTATCGTTTATAGATATTCGAGTATACAATACAACGTGCGCATGACCAGTTATTAGGGCGTTTTAACCCTTCCAACGCTGCCCCAAAGAGTGACCTCTCAACCCGTTTCCCCGTTTCTGTTAAATCTAACCCCTTTGCTGGACGCACGCGTGCACATTTGTGGGGTAAAATGTTGTTTCCTCATAATAATAAATTTTGTTATTTATATCGTGAAACATGTGTCGTTGGATATTACTTTTATTGTAAGTGTTGATGTGTCGATAAGTTATTAGTTTTGAATTATTTTTTTTGATGTACTAGGGTAAATGTTATGTGTCTTTGTGTGCGTGTGGAACGACAATAATATATCGGTAATAAAATAAATTTAAAAGTTTTTATAAGATAGGTATTCGTAAATGTCTAATCATCATTTCTTCATAATACTCAAGAAATAATATTTGAACGCAATTCTACTTGTTTAAGCCGAATTAAAAAAAGAAGGAGGTTTCCCAATTCGATTATTATATTTTTTTTATGTGTGTTCACGGATAACTTCGTCGTTTCTGAACCGATTTTGATGATTCTTTTTTTATTGGAAAAAGGGTGGTACCATGATAAGGAAACCAGGATCTGATGACGGCATCCCAGAGAAATCGAGGAAAACCTTAGTTTCCTGTTTGAAGTCGGTTTTTTTTGTTCACAATTATTAAAAATAAATTAATTCTCTATCCTATACATTTTTTTTATTTTCATGTTGCCTGACCGGTTTGAGTCCTGGCGAAGAAGAACAATTCCAAAAATCTTTAAATTAAGTTTTACTTTTTTTAAGGGTTCTATACCAGGTAAAGCCTTCGCTGTCCGTCTATCTGTCTTGACCTTTAAAAGGCTGTATCTTTGGAAACGTACCAGGAAGCTGGCTGAAATTTTCATAGAATAATATTAAAAATAAATAAAACCTACCAATTGTCAGACGCACTCGCGCTAAGGAGTCCGAACTGCATAGAAAATATTTTTTTTCTTGTCGCGTTGATGTCCTTTGTCGGTAATGAATAGATATTGCGGCCAATAGTTAAGCTAGTTTAAAAAGTTGCTCACATCGACCTCTATCTATGTTCACCTATTATTTATTTTAAACTTTAGTTCTCCACCTTCGACCACATAAAAACTCTCCACCCCGCGGTTTCGCGTGCATTTTTTGGACCGACTTAAAAAATGAGGAGGTCCTATGTTCGACTTTATGTATTTTTCACGTTTTTTCACCGATATCTCCGTCAATTTTGGACCGATTTTGAAAAACAATTTTTAGCTAGTGGTTCCAAATAAATTTAATTAGATGCGGTTTAGTATTTTTTTGAAAATTAACAAAAACAAAAAATGTAGCAAAATTGAAGTCGGTTGCTATTGCGTGTTTAGTGTTGTCAATTATTGGCCAAAAACCTTTCATGGCGGCTGGCGTGCCCATAATTACAAAGTTTCATCGTAATTGGTGAGAAAAAAAAACATTTTTATTTGTTATAGATATTTCTACCTATTACATAATGCACTATTTTTGCACAATAGGGAAACGTTACAATAATAACAGCTCGCCAATTTATGAATGCAAACTGAAACCAGTTTTTCTAGAATTACCCCTATACACTTGCATTGCGCTTTTGCAAAAAAATGGCATTGTTAAAAATGGCAGATGGTCAGCGTTACAATGGCGACATTAAATCTATGATATATTTAAAAAAATATTAAACTCTCTAACGGTCATTGAAAAATTCGGAACATTTTTCATTAGTAAAATAAATAAATTTTGATGTTCTTCTAGAGTCGGCATCATCTCACCTGATGGTAAGTGACGATGATGCCGAAGATGGAAGCGGGCTTAGAGAATGGTCGATTTTTACATGTTTTTATTAGTTATCATCACTTTCAAATAAGTTTAAAAAAATGTGTTCAATTAAAATGAAAGGTCTTAAAGTCACCGATTTTTGTATGTTGGTTAAATTCAATATTAACTATTTGTTTTCGAGAAATTTTGCAACTAATGCCAAAAACAGGGTCTAACACTACAGTATATTTTTTACATCAAAGTTGGTAATATTTTTAAAATTGTATTCAATTAAATAAATTTTTTACAGCTTTAAGTATTATCATCATCATCATCATATCAGCCGAAGGAAGTCCACTTCTGGACATAGGCCTCCCCCAAGGATCTCCACGACGACCGGTTCTGCGCTGCCCGCATCCAGCGGCTTCCGTATTATATTATATATTTTTTCGGCTTAAGTATATATATTATATATTTTTTCCATGGTGATAGCTTTACACAGTCTTTCAATAATTTGAATTGAATATAGTCAATTGACCCATATTAAGGCCTTAAAGATAAAGAAAGATTTAAGTGTACTATTTGATACCTTCTGTAAGTCGAATGCGAAAGTTTCTTAGGGTTGCCTGCACCCAAAGCTCAGTACAATAAAGAGTACTAGCGTACAGTATGGTCACTCCCTGCCTCCCGTTGAAAGTGCCGCCCACCCCCGCTCAGTAGCCTCAACCGCAAGCCTAGCATGTCTTATCTCACTCACACAAGCATGGTACGCGTTCACCTACACGAGCTTAGACTGTGTGCGTAGGAACGCGTTTGTTTCATACATTTGATCGTCAGTGACCGAGGTGTGCCCAAAGGGTAACCAACGGTATCCTATTACCATAAGCCTCCGCTGTCGTCTGGTTATCTGTCCGTCCGTCTTGTCTGTCCGTCTGTCTGTCAGCGGGCTGTATTTCATGAACCGTAATAAGTAGACAGTTGAAATTCTCACAGAGTGTGTATTTTTATAGCCGCTATAACAACAAAAAAATAGTAATAATTTTCATAAAACCTAAAAACTTTTAGGTCCAAGCTTTTAGTATTGGATTGTCACGCGATCCATGCAAAATTTCAGCTCAATCGGAAACTGGGAAGTGGTTAAATTTTTAACTTGCAAGATTTCACTTGAACAAACATACATACATTGCAAGTTAAATAAAAGCTTATAAAAAAGGAGGCTTTCATACAACAAACATATTTTTAAAGCCTTCTTATTGGTCTGTCGTAGAAACGGTTAAGTAATACATAGTACAAGCGGGTTGTTATAGTACTTAGATATAGTAAAGTATAACAACAAACAATATAAACTTGCCAAATGTGAGTCCTACTCGCGCTAAAAAGTCTGAACTAAATTAAAAAAAAAAAGTTGTCTGTAAAGTCGGTTTACGGACGATAGTTTAACGTGACAACGTTATAAGAAAATAGTGATGGAATGGTTTCATAATATCGAAAGAATCATTACATTTATCGCCGCAATTATCGTAGCTATAAACAATTGACACCACATTCACTTTTCACTGCACTTCATACTTGACGAAAACATGTAAATGTATTAATGTATAGCAGCTGTCCACGCGGACGCATCGCTCACTCAAGTAGGAGAGAGACAGATGTCGAACGCTGCCGAACGCGGAGGCTGATTGTGCCTCTTTGTCGCTCATTGCGCGCTCTCGCTTGCACTTCAAGCCTTAAATGGAACGCCTCAAAGCGAGGTAACGCCGCATGCGTCATGTTTTTTTTGTGCGTGCAGCCAGCTCCATCGAATTATAAGACGTTATCACGTCAAAACATATTTTTTTGTCGCTCGCGTTGATGTCTTTTGTTTGTAATATGAATAGGTATCAATGTCATAGTTGTGTGGAGAGGTGGCCTGTTACGAAACCCTCGGAGCGCGAGTCCAACTCGCATTTGGCCACTTTTTTTTAATATACCCTACTACCTAGTCACAGTTATTCATCATTATATCAGCCGAAGGACGTCCACTGCTGGACATAGGCCCCCCAAGAATTTCCACGACGACCGGTTCTGCGCTACCCGCAACCAGCGGCTTCCCGCGACCTTCACCAGGTCATCGGTCCACCGAGTGGAAGGCCTTCCTACGCTACGTTTTCCGGTGCACGGTCGCCACTCGATAACTTTACTACCCCAACGGCCATCCGTTCTACGAGCTATGTGCCCCGCCCACTGCCAATTAAGTTTAGCAATTCTGAGAGCTATGTCTATTCTATTATCTACAGTTATTGTAAGATTATAATTAAATAAACACTCCACTAAACTCTTTTCAAAATAACCACTTCACCTACTGTAAGTTACAAAAAAATAAACCAATACTCTATCATAATAAAACCTCTTTTTATTTCCAGCCAGTGATCCGTCAATCATTCTGCATGGCCAGTGTCCACCGATGGGGAGGGGCGTGGCCAGTTTAGAAACTGCCCATTGGTCAGTTGTGTGTGAGCCATGACGTCATCGCGTGGAGGCACTGCGTGGCTTATTAGATGGGGCTGATATACTGTCTTGTTGGATTACTGTTTTCATTCACCAGAAAATAATTTACTTTTAAGTGCATATTTTCGTTATTGTTTACAGAAGATAAATGTGTTATTAAGTGTAGGTAATCATTAAAATTATTTGGTTCATAAATCTATAAGAAGGTGTCTTGTCTTAGGTTAAATAATTTGTAGTTTTTGATTGGTTTTTATCTAGTTTAAAATTCATCTGAAATAATAAAAAAGGACTTACACCTTTTACTAGCTGTTGCCCACCGCTTCGTTCGCGCAGATCCCGTTTTTTGCCGTTCCCGTGGGAATTTCCCAAAATCCTTTCTTAGAAGATGCCTATTTAATTAATCATAATTATTAATTACTTATCTCTATGGCAAATTTCAGCTCGATCCGTCCTGTGGTTTGAGCTGTGCGTTGATAGATCAGTCAGTCACGATTTCCTTTTATATACAGGGTGTAAAAAAATTGATGTAGGACCCTTTAACTATGGCTTCTACTCACCATACTGAACAACTTTCCCCAAGGAACCCATAGTGAAATCGCTAAAAAAAATTCGACGCTTTATACAAAAATTCACAAAATTGGTCAATCAGCTGATCGTTTTGTATGATGAGTTCAATTTTTTTTGCGATTTCAGCAAACTTGTAGAACAAAAGATGTTCAGTATGATGAGTAGAAGCCCCAGTTAACGGGACCTACACCAATTCTGTTACACCTGGTATACATAATATTATAAATTATTATACATATCTTAGTACTGGTAATTAACTATTCTAACTAGCTCTTTTTAGTTAGTTCCTATAAGAAAAGAGCTCACCAACGACATCTATATTTTAATCATAAAAACTTTCCTAAAACGCCATCTGTTGGAATTTACTTGTAATAATTAGAAGTTTCCCAATAGGAAATAATTCTTACTTGATAATGTTGCCAAAACCACTAAAATTTAAAATATATCATGCATGCCTACCTAATAAAAACTAATTGTACCAATTAGAAAATGGAATAGAAACTTATCTAAGTGTGTTAACTCCGATAGCTTTTGGGTGCAATGGATATGCAATTGAAATAGTTTTTAATAAAATGTAATCAATATATTGCTTTTAGCTAAATATAAAATAAAAGGAATGTTGCCTATTGGCTCCGATATGTATCGAGGTAGTATCGATGTGGATGATCGGGCGCGGTCCGCGCCGGCCAGCGCTCCCCGCCAGGTCGCCGCTGTTAGGTGGTGGGGCAGCAACGGTGCTAGTCGCAACATGCTCCCGGGGGTTGAAGGCTGCAGGTCTTCAACAGTATACAGGAAGAGGGCAGATGTTGTTGTAGGCCCTCTGAATGACTCCTTTTCTTGTTTTGATATCAGCAACGCGGCTGATCTTGTCTGGTCCTGTGTAGAGTCGCACCACTCTGCCTAAGAGCCACAGAAGCGGTGGTTGGTTCTTGTCTCTGACTAGGACAAGAGCTCCCAGTTTCAGGTCATCATCCGATGAGCTCCACTTCGTTTTCTGCTGAAGCAAAGAGACGTATTCTTGTGAGAATCTTTGCCAAAAATGCTGCTTTAGTTTCTCAATCCTCTTGAATCGTTGAAGGCAGTTGATGTTCTCGTCGTAGAGAGGAGGATGAGGAACTGACAAGAGTGAGCGTCCGATCAGAAAATGAGAGGGGGTGAGACACGTCAGATCTGATGGATCTGATGATAGACTGGTCATCGGTCTCGAGTTTAAAACTGATTCAATTCCAATCAAGCAAGATGAAGTCTCTTCATATGTTAGATGAGAAAGTGACAGTATGCGCCTAAGATGATGCTTGACTGATTTAACAGCTGATTCCCAAAGTCCTCCGAAATGAGGAGTGTAGGGGGGAATAAATTTAAATTCTATGCCCTGGTTGGAAATGTCTGTCTGTATGTCGTCTGAATAATCTCTGAAAAACTTGGTTATTTCATTATAAGCTCCGTGAAATGTCGTTGAGTTGTCGGCGTATACGGTTTGAGGTTTACCGCGGCGCGCGATAAACCGATAGAAGGCGGCTAGGAAAGCCTCCTTGGTCAGGTCCGTGACGAGCTCGAGGTGCAGGGCCTTCACTGCGAAACACACAAAAATGCAGATATAAGATTTCGTGAGCTTGCCTCCTCTACCCTTACGATCAACAATCAGCACTGGCCCAGCATAATCTACCCCTGTATGTAAAAAAGGGAACTCCAGGTGAGTCCTATCATCAGGGAGGTTGCCCATTACAGGCTGAACAGGTTTAGATTTAAACCTTACACAACGCACACATTTATGTACCGTACGCCTAGCAAGGTTCCTCCCGCCCAGAGGCCAATACGTCTGCCTAATGTGCGCCAAGAGTAGCTGAGGACCTGCATGTAGTAAGCTTTTGTGATTTTTTTCAAATATGATCTGTGTTATGTGGTGTTTGCTACTTAAGAGTATAGGGTGTTTGACATCATAACTGTAGTTTGAGTTACTGAGACGCCCACCGACTCTGATTATTTCATTCGAGTCTATGAACGGAGACAATGGGTTTAGTCGGTTTTTTTTACCTAATGAATGGCCTAACTTGAGTGCTGCATACTCATCAGGGAACATTTCCTGCTGTACTGTGCGCAAAATAAATTGCTCTGATTTCTGAAGCTCTGCAATTGATAAATTGTTTGTTAATTTATTTTTATTTCTGCAATTGTATATAAATCTTTTTATATAAGCAATAACTCTTATAAGCTTTGTGTAACTAGATGTTTTTTGTATGATTTTTTGTATGTCATTTTGATTCTCTATATTGTCTGTTTTATCCTGTGTGTGTAATGTTATTTCTGTCTCTTGATTGTGTTCTTCAGTGTGTAGACAAGTCTCTGGCAGTGGTTCTGTGTGTGAGTTAGGAACTTTAGGAAACTGAATTGGTGTTTTTTGTAGGAAAGTAGGTCCAGACCACCACAAGGCGGAAGCGCTGATGCAATCAGCTCTCACCCCGCGAGAAACCAAGTCTGAAGGGTTGTCTTTAGATGGCACGTAGCTCCATTTGTTACCAGCAGTACTATCTTGTATCTCACCCACCCTGTTACGAACAAAACTTTTAAGTCGGCTTGGGGACGCAGCCAACCAGCCCAAGACGATCATCGAATCCGTCCAAAAGTAACAACGTTCGATATTCAGAGTGAGTGATTTTAACACTTTCTTGCAGAGTCTTGTGCCTAGCAGAGCCCCACAGAGCTCCAACCTGGGGATTGTGGTCGGTTTGATAGGTGCTACCTTATTTTTAGAAGTCAGTAGACACACAACTACTTTACCTTTGTTGGTAACTGTTCTGACATATACGCAAGCTCCGTATGCACGTTCGGAGGCGTCTGTGAATGTATGGATCTCATACATGGCCTGAATTTCACCACAAATCCAACGAGGTATTCGTAGGTCATTGAGTGACTGCAGTGACTGAATGAAGTTAAGGAAATCCATTTTTGTATTGTAAGGGACCTCATCGTCCCAACTACAATTGTCTGTCCAGAGTTTCTGCATCATCATTTTAGCCTCAACTATGCAAGGACCAAGGAGACCAAGTGGGTCGAAAACCTGGCTGATTAGAGACAAAATAACACGTTTTGTTATTTTCCTTTTATTGGTATCCAGCTGAATGGAAAACAATAACTGATCTGAGTTAGAGTCCCAATGCAAACCTAATGTTTTAGATGGATACGTGTCGTTGAGGTTCAATGTTTTCTCCTGGATATCATGATTTAACTTATCTGTAACTGAATTTAATATTTCTGTGTTGTTGGAATGCCATTTTCGTAAGTTAAATTTGGCTGAAGCTAAGGTGTCTATGACATTTTTACAGAGCTCTACAACTGTTTCGATGGACTCTCCTCCGCTCAGGAAATCGTCCACATAAAAGTCCTTACGTATGGCTTTTTTAGCTTGTGCATTGCCGCACTGGTCTGCTAGAGAAACTAGACATTTCGTGGCTAAATATGGCGCCGATGAAGTACCATATGTTAACGTATTTAGTGTGTATGTTTTTAGTGGTTCTGTCTTTCTGAATCTGAAGATTATTTGCTGTAAATGCCGTTGAGACGGCTCTACTAAAATGGCTCTGTACATCTTCTCTACGTCACTGGTTACCACATACTTATGTTGCCTAAACCTTAGCAAAATGGAGAAAAGATCATCCTGAACGATAGGTCCCACCATTTGAATGCTATTAAACGACTTGCCAGATGAAGTCACGGCTGAAGCGTCGAAGACAACACGTAATTTGGTGGTGGTACTGTCCTCACGGATTACTCCATGGTGTGGCAGGTAATAGTTAGTGGCACCATCCTGATTTTTGTCTGTATTTTCACTCATATGACCCAGCTCGACGTATTCCTCCATGAATTTTAAATACCTGTCTTTTAGCAGAGGTTCACGATCCAATCTTCGCTCGACGGAGAGAAAGCGACGTTTAGCTAGCCCGTAGGAATCACCAAGAGCCTCAGGTGAATTTTTCAGAGGAATAGTCACTACAAACCGACCGTCCTCGTCCCGACGAGTGTGCTCAGAGAAACTTTGCTCACACGCCTGCTCTTCCTTGGACATGGAATACTTAGAAGACACCGTGTCAAGCTCCCAGAATCGAGTGAGTATGGATGCGTCATTCTGAGCAAAATAGCATGTTGGGGTCTGATAATCAGCGGTTGGTTTATGAACCACACCGGAGACCAACCAACCTAACTTGGTCTGCTGCAACTTAGGAAGCTGCTTGCCTAAGTCAATGAAATTGGAACATAAGACGTCCCAAAATATTTCTGCCCCTACCAAAATATCAATAGAAGACGGTACATTGAATGTAGGATCTGCTAACTCTATACCCATAGGAAGAGGTAAGTTCTGAATATTTATGTAATTTGATGGTAATGATTTTGTGATCTCTGGTAAGACATAACAATTTATGTTGACCTTGTATGCCCCCGAAAATGACTCGAAGGTTAGGTCACACGACTCTGCACTGTACGAAAGTTGATTGTTGATACCTGTAACAGTGGAGCCAGCGCTACGTCTTACGAGACCTAGCTTCTCACAGAGGCGCTGTGTGACAAAATGGGAAGTGCTGCCGTTGTCTAGTAGCACGCGGGCAGTATGAAGTCTTCCCTGGGCGTCTGACATCTTCACCAATGCTGTGGAAAGCAATACATGGGGTCTGTTAGGAGTCTGATTGGTATCAGTCGATAAAACAACCGTGTTCTGAATATTTGGTTCTGTAAGGAGTTCTTTGTGCAATAAAGTGTTATGTTTTTTATTGCAATATTTACAATGAGATAATTTGCAATATTTTTCTGCATGACCAGGCCGTAAACAGTTTTTACAGACCTGAAAGCCTGAAATTTTCTGAAGTCGTGTGTCCACGTCCAAGTCTCTGAAAGGCTGACAACTAAATAGGTAGTGGTTCTGTTTGCACATGGGGCACGTTGATGATTTGTTCTGGTCTGCAGTTTTAGTTGCTAGCGAAAAATGTTTTGTTCTGCTTGTTTCTGGGTATGGTGTGTTCTGTTTGCTATATGTTATCTGTTTGTTGTCCTGTATAGTGTCTAATAAGTCTGCTCTGTTGGTAATGAATTTTACAAAATTTTCTAATGAAGGAAGACCTGTGAGTGAGTTACGATGTTCTTCCCATTTACGATAAGTTCCGATGTCTAATTTTTTAGACATTAAGTAAATAATAAGGGTGTCCCAATGGTTTATGGGTTGACCCAAAGTGGCAAGTGCACGTAAGTTTTTATTTGTGACATCAACTAACTGCCTAAGCGAACGACTGGACTCCTTTTGTGAAGTCTCGAGATTGAACAAGGCATTAATATGATTATTTACTAACAGTCGCTCATTATCAAATCTCTCAGATAATATTTGCCAAGCAATTTTGTAATTAGTGGCACTAAAATCTAGGCTCTGAATAATTAAAGATGCACTGCCCTTTAAAGATGCACGGAGATAATGGAACTTATTTATGTCACTGATGCTATTATTATTATGAATTAGAGAAAGGTACGTATCTCTGTATTCGAGCCAGTGCTGAAAGTCGCCATCAAAAGTGGGTAAGTTGATTTTAGGCAGCCTCACGAAGTCATTTGCGTCAGTCAAGGGCCCGCTGCGCCCGCCCGCCGCGGAGTCCGGCCGCGGTGTCAACGAGTCACGGCAACCCGCCGCCGGCGCCGCGCTGCTCAACAGAACGCGCGCCTCCGACACCAAGGCGTAGTACTGGGTCTCAAATTGCTCGCGCTCCGCGAAAAAATCCCCGTCGTCATCCTCCGACAAGGTTTCCAACTCACTCTGTAATTTGTCAAAATTACCGTATATATTTTCTATTTTATTCAGACGGCATCCTAGCTCAGTAATCTGTTGTTCAGTTAAGGTTGTACAGTTTCTGACTAACGAAATGTAATTACTGAAAATTGTAAGCTTAGCTATCAAAGAACCCCGTTTTTTGCGAATATCCTTAATCCTAACTTGAGGTTCCATTTTTATCGCAGTTGCAAATAAATGTACCTACTCAATAAAAACCAGCTGTTGCTAACTGCCGGTTGCACTTACAATAGGTGCAATAAATTCCTTAGCGCGTTACGTAGGTACCTAACTTAGGTGGGTAGGCACGGTCGTATGGATGGATTATAAGGTGCTAACGATAGATGTAGGGTAGATAGCTGTATAGCTACAAACGAAAGGCGATAACTGCGTAAATGATTTATAATCTGATGAGTATATGCTAATTCTGATCTGCAATTGATTTAATTAGGGCTAATTTAGGTATGACTATATTGAAATTAGGATAAGCTGTGACAAATTAATAGAAAAAAATATTTAAATATGAAGAGATTTCTCTGCAAGATTCAAATAGTACCACTTTAAACCCTAATAAAACCCCTAAAATTAAGTTATTTAATTGGAACGAACTCACTCAGGTCAAAATATCCTCTGTTCTGTGTCCTCTGTGTGCCTTCTTCTATGTCCGGGCACTTATCGAATTCCACGACGGCTTGAACACTCCTTTAAATCTGTGATTTCTGGTCTTTTTAAGACGGGTGAAGGACCATGTTAACTCCGATAGCTTTTGGGTGCAATGGATATGCAATTGAAATAGTTTTTAATAAAATGTAATCAATATATTGCTTTTAGCTAAATATAAAATAAAAGGAATGTTGCCTATTGGCTCCGATATGTATCGAGGTAGTATCGATGTGGATGATCGGGCGCGGTCCGCGCCGGCCAGCGCTCCCCGCCAGGTCGCCGCTGTTAGGTGGTGGGGCAGCAACGGTGCTAGTCGCAACAGTAAGGTATGTATACCATATATTCATCATGTCAGCTCATATACGTCCCCACCGAGGGGCTCGAGCCTACCCTGAATTAGGGCGATTTGGGCCTTAGTCGACCACGCGGGCCCAGTGCGGGTTGGTCGACTTCACACACAACCTGCGAGTTTCTCCGCAGGCGTGTGCAGGTTTCCTCACGATGTTTTTCCTTCACCGTTAAAGCAATCGGTAAGTATGTACGTAAGTTTTGAAAAACTCATTGGTACATTGGCCGTCCAGATTTGAACCCGGTACCTCTGGTTAGAAGAACCGAGTCGTTACCGGTTGAGCCACCGACGCTTTTTACCGGGGATACCATATATTAAGTATATGTAAATAATATAAATATTCGGGCAAAAAAAATCTTTGTTATTAAAACAGATTTTTTTAAAACATTCTAAAAACTAGGTATTCTTATAGAAAGCTGAACATTTAATGTTTATTTTTTAAATTTACTGCTTGACCACAAAATTAATACGAGTTGTTGCATCCGAAGAGATTTATTTAACCTCCTACAAATAATTTATTTTTTTGGAAGAGGAAAAAAAAGTACCTTGCTGTTTGTTTGCGAATTTTACGGACAGTTTAACGCGTAAGTCATAGGTAATAGAGTTGCATTGACATTTGATTTATTGTAAAACGGTTTTTTTTAGCTTTAGCTTCACACCGCTGAGATGAAGATGCTAAGGTGGTCAGGAGGAGTTTCGAGGCTAGATAAAGTATGAATCGAGTACGTCCGAGACAGACAGTGAACAGAAACAGACAAAGTTATGCGTGAACGGACTAGACGCAAAGATGTGAAACAGCAGATAATGCCGAGATTAGACGTAGTAAAACACGCTGCTTTTTATCAGTCTCCGAACTTGTTCAATAAACTACCTATCGCACTGAAGTCAACTGCAAGCTATGGACTGTTTAAAAGAGGGTTGCGGAAATTTTTGACACGTAAATGTTATTATACAGTAAATGATTATATCCAAGATAAACACAATGCAGACTAAAATTAATATCATGTTTTTATGCTTTTATATATTTTTTTTTATTATTGTTATTATTTCGTGTTGTAAATTTTATAATTGACTTTAACTTGTTTTAATGTTAGCTTAGGTTATTTCAAACACAATATGTAAATTGTTTATGAATAAATGAACTATGAACTATGAACTATGTTTTAAGGTGGCCCCATATAGCCGAGAAGGCTCAAAAAAAGTCGTCACAGGTGACACGGCCACGTAATGAGGCGAGATGATGCCTATGTTGTGGAGACGGCCTTGAACCTGCCGGAGAAAAAGAGAGGCAGAGGACGCCCTCCATACACGGTACACCAGTATGACCAGTCTCGCACAAAAAAAGGATCTACCCGACCCGACAACCCTGGACAGATTGTCATGGCGCAGAAAAATTAGGAGAGGTGGGAAAAGGCAAAGAAGAAGAAGAAGAAGATTGTGCACAATGCCCAGTACAGTGAGAACTATATTAATGGTGAATATGAACCTTGAGCATGCAACGACGAAGTTTAACTTCTAATCATGAAACAATCATAATTTTAAATAAATAAAAATAAACTTTATTTACCTAATAAGGTACCTAAAATCTTATAAATTTCAATTAATATACTATCTTAACATTTTTTTATTTGATCCCATTCATATGTATAGAAAACTTTTAGAAAGCTTTTATTTTGTACCATACACCCAAACACAAAGTTTACCTTGCACTTGTTGCCGCTACTCGACAATAGATGGCGCTTGTAATGGCAAGTTTATTTTAAAACAACATTGATATGATACCTAGTTTTTAAAATATTTAAGGACTTTGTACCTATTAGATATTTATTTTAATTATCTGTAGGTATATAATAGTCCTCTCTTTCTCACATTTACTATTAATTAGAAACATAGCCGATGTATATTAAACTTGTTTTTTCCAGAAAATTTCTTAGCTGTAGACTTTTACTTTGTTTATTCAATTCAATTCAAAATATTTATCCAAAATAGGTGCAAATCACACTCTTTCTAACAGTCGTAAAATAATAATAATATACTGTCATTTGTGAAAAATCAAGAAATAAACATTCATTACCATTAGTTAATAACGTCAAAATTCAATCCTTGATATAAACCAGATTAGGTATATCATAAGAACATACATAAAATTCATTGATGTCATTAATGCCTTTTAGTAGTAGGCCAGTTCACACGGACAGCATCCGGTCACAAGTATAACGGGAGAGTAAGCCTTCGCTCCCATCAACCATATTACAATGTTTCTTACTTATTTTTCATAACAAAACATTAAATTATTTTAATATACTTACGCACATAACATTTCTTGCATTCTAATTTTGTTTAAAAAAAGAATAGTATATAAATAATTTAAGTTACGTACCTTTTTTTACCAAGAAAAACTAATTAAAAAAAATGGATTTATCCCACAAACTGATTAATTACCTCATTAGCCATCTTTGTATGAGAAGAACATTTTTTTATTGCCAGTTGGCCACCTTAATAGTTACTTGAAGAAAATGTTTCAGTTCTGATTTCATATTTGCGTTCTGAAATGTATCGTTCAATCAGTCACCCTCTAAACAGAGTTGTAGTAAAATAAAGAATATCCAAACAAAAACAATTCGTAAAAACGTGCCAAGTGTCGATTAAGATTACGTGGCCATAAAAAAAATCAGATCAATTAGGAGCCACGTCTAAGCAAATATAAGAAAACGAATGACTTAGCGGGAAGTAAAACATTTTGTAAAAGTTATTAAAATAAGTTGAAAAATAAGATATGTCAGACAAAGTGACTCCTTTACCTACATTGTTTCAATAACTAAGTATAAAAAAATAAAAGCATCTACATGTAAATAACTACTCTTACAAAATGTTTATCGGCCAATTCACACGTTCTCTTTTGTTCACTAAGACTTGGCTCTTCATTTGATTTCACTAATTTTATGGCCAAGTACTCGAGAGCGTCGGTGGCGTCCTGTCCGGGAGGTCGTGGTTCGAATCCTGCCACGTACCAATGTGACTTCGAATTTCGATTTCATATGTACATTTATCCGACGCTCTTACGGTGAAGGAAAACATCGTGAGGTAACCTGCACATGCCTGTGAAGAAACTCGCAGGTTGTGTGTGAAGTCGACCAACCCGCACTGGGCCCGCGTGGTCGACAAGGCCATAATTCAGGGTAGGCTCGAGCTCCTCGGTGGGGACGTATATGAGCTGATATGAGGTATGAATCTTAATTAAGACTTAGCACGATTTTACAAAATGTTTTTGTTCGAATTTCATTTCTTTTTGTACAAACATATCTAAGACCGTGACGAATTTTGACTGAGCTGAGTAGATGGGGATCGATTGTAATAGTAGAGTCCAAAAAACGGTATGTGTGCGTGTGTGTGCTTGCGCGCGTCCGCCCGGTGCTCAAGTTCTTAAACTATACTAAACGGATTTGTATATGTCACCCACAGATAAGAAAAAAAGAATTGCCAGAACTAAAACTGTTACTAACGGCCTAATTGTTTTTTGTTCAAAACTCCTTATTAGGGTTTCCTACCAGGTAACGGGACCCTACTACTAAGCTGTCTGTCTGTCCGTCCTTCCGTCCGTCTGTATGACTTTTAAAAGGCTTTATCTTCTGAACCGTAATAGGTGGCCGGCTGAAATTATTAAGGAAAAATAAGGAGGCCCCCAATAAACGTATTTTATTTAAATCGATGAACACGGGCTGCATACACGAAAAAGTCACGTTACGCCTGAGCCGAGCGTGCAAGCGAGAGCGCGGAACAAGCGACTTTTACTTGGACTTGGACTTGGATGGGAACTTAGACGGGGACTTGGACGGGGACTTGGACGGTGACTCGTACGGGGAATCGGACGGTTGCTTAGACGGGGACTTGGACGGGTACTTGTTATCACGTAAAATTATCGTCCGTAAACCGTCTTTACAGACAATCGTTTTTTTTTGTTTCTGCTCTATCGTAAAAACGGTAATTGGTAACTGTAAATGGTAATGGTAAACAGTAATGCAAGCGTGGAACTTGGTGTGATTATTAACAATAATACTAAAGTAAAACAATAAATAAAAAAAGTCCGCATGTGTTCGTAGTTTCTAATTTTGTTGCTCTATTATCTATCGTATTAATTGTAATAAAAAACGCTCAACACGTCTTAAAAATCAACTTCCATCGCAACAACTTATTACAATTTTGCAATATTATTTGAGGTTTTTGTTAATTTTCTAATAATAGTACTACAGCGATTTTGATAAAATTTATATGGGAGAAACTTGGGAGCATAGGTAGGGTACCGAATAAAAAAGAATCATGAAAATTGGTTCACAATCTGCGACGATGTTGCGTAACAAACATAAAAAAAAACTGTAGTCTGTTAAGTCGGTTTACGGACAAGAACAAAGATAACAAGTACCCGTTCAAGTCCCCGTCCAAGTCCCCGTCTAAGTCCCCTTTCAAGTACCCGTCCAAGTTCCCGTCCTAGTACCCGTCCAAGTGCCCGTCAAAGAACACGTCCTAGTACCCGTCCAAGTCCCCGTTCAAGTGCCCATCCAAGAGCCCGTCCAAGTCCCCTTCCAAGTTTAAATCCAAGTCCAAGTACAAGTACAAAATAAAATGTAGCATAAATAAAGTCGCTTGTTGCGCGCTCTCGCTTGAACGCTCGGCTCAGGCGTATAGTGACCGTGTGACAATGACGTCACACTTTTTCGTGTATGCAGCCCGTGTTCATCGGTTTATGAGACGTAATCACGTCAAAAAACGTACAGTCGAATTGAGAACCTCGCCTTTTTGGAAGTCGGTTGTAAATAAATAAGAGCGTCGATAGCGTAACGACTAGGGCCGCTACCTCCTGTCCGGAAGGTCGTGGTTCGAATCCTCCCACTTACCAATGTGTTTTCAATTATCTATTTCATATGTACGTTTATCCGACGCTTTTATGGTAAAGGAAAAAACCATGAGAAAACCTTCACAAGCCTGCGTAGAAACTCGAAGTTGTGTGTGAAGTCCACCAACCCGCACTGGGCCTGCGTGGTCGACTAAGGCCCGATCGCCCTTATCAGGATAGTTTCGAGCCCCTTGGTGGGGACGCATATGAGCTGATATGTTGATATGTAATAAATAAAATGTTTATAAACAAAAGTAACAAAAATCCGACAAACCTAAAACTTTCAGGTATTACAATCAAAAAGAGTTTTTATGCTCAAAAAGCTCAAATACATGTTTCCAAATTCAATCAATTTTACGGCAGGCCACACACTAAACTTTTTCGTAATTTTTTGTCATACAAGAATATTTTTTTTTTAAATAATTTTAATGAATTCATAATGCATAACTATCATATCAGCTGAAGGACATCCACTGTTGGACATAGGCTTCCCCCAAAGATTTTCATGACGACCGGTGCTGCGCTGCCCGTATCCAGAGATTTCCTGCAACCTTCACCAGGCAATCGGTCCACCGTATGGGAGGCCTGCTTACGCTACGCGGTCGCTACTCGAGTACTTTACTACCCCAATGACCATCTGTTCTACGAGCTATGTGCCCACCCACTGCCACTTAAGTTTAGCAAGTCGGTTACTTTGGTTCTCATACGGATCTCCTCGTTTCTGATTCGATCACGTAGAGAAACTCCGAGCATTACACGCTCCATTACCCTTTGGGTGACCTGGAGCCTTCTTATGAGGCCCATAGTAATCGACTATGTCTCAGTTCCGTATGTCATCACTGGAAACACACACTTGTTGAAGACCTTGGTCTTAAGACACTGCGGTATTTGGAATGTGAAGATATTACGAAGCTTCCCAAACGCTGCTCAGCAGAGTTGGATTTTATTTTTTATTAAAATTTGGGTGCGTTTAACTAAATCTGACCTAAGTAAGTAAGTGATGATGTAGTCGAGGATGGTACACGCAAACTCAAATAATGTCTGTCGCCATGAAGATCCCCAAATTGTAGGAGTCGGGAAAAACAGACGCAGGCAAGGAGTTCCACTCCATCGCTGTCCGAATAATAAATGAGGAAGCGCAACGCTTCGTACGTATAGGCTGAATATCAACAACAAAGGGGTGGACCTCCCCCTGCGTCTCGTTGCCCAAAGGTGGAATGGAGCTGGGGGAATTAGCTCGACCAGTTCTTGTGCACACTCTCCGAAATGAATTCGATAGAATACCGAAAGACAGGCAACTTTGCGGCGATGCTCAAGGCTTTGAAGCTTGTTTTTGACAAGCTCATCGTCGCTCATGAGTCTCCGGGCGCGTCGTTCGATGGCGTTCAAGGCATCCAGATGATAGCGGGCTGATCCATTCTATAGGTGAGAACAGTACTCCATACAAGATCGGACTTTTGCTTGATATAAAATTGACCAGGTGTGAAGTACCGTCTCACCTTAGAGAAAATACCCAGCTTCATTGCAGCAACATTTGGCTTGGACTCAATTTATTGATCGAAATTGAGATTAGGTGTTAATTCGACGCCAAGAAGCTCAATGTGGTCGAATATCTGAATGAATTCATTCCGGAAAGTAGGAGTCAAGTTGGACTTCTTTTAGCGGAAAAGAGACACGCCTGTGTACTAGAGGCATTGAAACTTACGAGGTTGGAATCACCCCAATCAGACACTGCCTGAAGCGATAGGTTCATGCTCTCTATCATGGCCTTTCTCAATGACAGCGTCTCAGCGCTTTTTGCTCGTACACTGGATAAGTATCTTTCCACAACTGTGGTTTCGTCTGCATACCCAATAATACCTGGTGTCAGCAGATCGTTTATATGTAGCAGGAAAAGAAAGGCGGAAAGAACAGACCCCTGAGTTACCCCGGCATCGTTTGCAAATAGGTCAGAGGAGCAGCCTTCTATGAGTACTCGAATAACCCGTACCTACAGGAAATCAGATACCCAGTTACACAAGCCCACAGGTAGTCCGGTTGAAGGAAGATTGCCAATAAGGCTAGCGTGCCAGATTCGGTCAAAAGCCTTAGAGATGTCAAGAGACACTGCGAGAGTCTCACCGTGTTTCTCGATGGCCTCACCCGTAGCATACACAAGCAGATCTCCAGTGGACCGACCTTGACGGAAACCGTATTTTCGATCACTTAGGAGGTCATTGTTTTCTAGGTATTCCAAAATGCGGGTGTTCAATACACGCTCCATAATCTTACAGATTACAGAGGTGATTGCTATGGGGCGGTAATTGGCCGGGTCTGCACGACTGCCTTTTTTGAGCACAGGCTACACTTTGGCGAGCTTCCAGGACTTTGAGACTATACCTGTTTTAAGAGAGAGGCGGTACAGACGTGTTAGAACAGGAAACAACTCAGGAGCGCAGTTCTTTAGCACTATAGATGGTATACTGTCAGGACCACTGGCTTTATTCACGTCTAGATTACGAAGTGTTTTGAGTCTACCTCCTTATGGCGGATACGAATAGGGGGCATAGTAGATCCTCAAGGAGGTAACTATGGTGGTATACTGTTTGCTGTATCTAGACGTGAGTTTTCGGCAAATATGGAGGCAAACAGGTTTGCCTTGTCAGTTGCCGTATTGGATTTGACGATTGATCTCTTTCTTGAAATTGGACCTACCTTACTGGACTGTTTGTCCCAGGTACACATATTCGGCAACAAATTCGAATGTAGAGCCACCAACCTTCAGAGGAGTAGGTATGACACGGTCTATTTTTTATGTTGTCCAATGCATGACTAAATACATAATTATTCGTAATACATGTCAATTCAATAGTCAACCATTTGTGAGTAAATCGCAAGTTTCAATTTCATTTCATTTGTAGGAGAACCATAAAAACATGTTTTTTTTTACCAGACCAATGGGTAATAGATAGACTTATGAAAGTTTCATAAAAATCGTTAGAGCCGTTTTTGAGAAAAAAGATCAGTTACTTTTCGGATTGACGGTACGAAAAAACTTTTGATAAACCCTCGATGAAATATTTTCAAATTTTTACCTTCCAAATTTGGTCCCAATTTGACTTACGATATAGCCTCCAGAGTCCAGAGCCAAGCGTGACGGACGGACGTACAGACAGGCGGAATTGAGATATTCGGTTTTTCGGTATGTGTTAATGATATAGGACACATTTTCACGAAAATTGGAAACACTTTTTTTCGCAATAACAATACTTCCTCTACCCTATGTACGTACGTATCGTATCGTACTATCGGGGTCGAGAAAGTAGCAAACTCGAGCACAGTATTTCTTATGATTCTATTGAAATTAAAAAAAGATTATGGGACCTTGATCCAAAGTTCATCATCAAATTAACTTCAAAATACCAAAAAGATCTATTTCACCTCCCGGTGACCATACGGCTTCATATCAAATATTTCTTTAATTTTAATAATTTTTTTGCACAGAAATGGTTGAGGGGGTGGGAAATGACATAATTTAATAATTAGTACGCGGGTACAGTGAGGGTTGGTCGACCTCACACACAACCTTTGACTTTCTTCACAGGTGTGTGCAGGTTTTTTCACGATGTTTTCCTTCACCGTTAGAGCATCGGATGTAATAAATCGAAACTAATTGGTACGTTGCAGAGTTCGAACCACGACCTCCCTTGCCGTTACGCCACCGACGCTCTGTAGATATTTATTTATAATTAATTTTGTATTCCGCTGTTCCATGTTATACCTAAGATCTTACGAAGACAGCGCATGTAGAAAGTGTCGAGTTGACACTCTTGTGTTGCGTACGAGGTCCAGGTTTCGGCACCCTACAAGTGTATGCTCAAGATGCAAGCCTGAAAGACGATCATCTTGGTCTTAATGGTAAGATGTTTGTTGAGCTTCCCGAACATGGTCGCCACTTTGCCGCTTTGATACAGATATCAATCTCTGCGTTTAGCGAGAGATTGTT
The DNA here is from genome assembly GCA_947284805.1 of Coleophora flavipennella. Classification (NCBI taxonomy): domain Eukaryota; kingdom Metazoa; phylum Arthropoda; class Insecta; order Lepidoptera; family Coleophoridae; genus Coleophora; species Coleophora flavipennella. The sequence continues at coordinate 11,060,266 of OX369286.1, forward strand.
CGACGCGGTCGACCCTAGGTAGCAAAACTGGTCGACTTCCAACAGTGCGCCATCAAGTGAGATTGATGGTGGAACCGCACTGCCTTGTGATAGGATAACTGTTTTTTTGACATTGATGAACATAGCGAACAGAGTACAGGCCTAAAAAACTTGTCAACCATGGACTGAAGCTGGTGGTCAGAGTTAACCACAAAGGCTGCGTCATCGGCGAAGAGAAGGCTATCGACGAAAAGGTCCTCACAGTTTCTCTTAGACTTGAGAAGAGAAATGGTGTTATACATGCGTTGTCTTCGTAAGATCTTAGGTATAACATGGAAGGACAGAGTCACCAACGAGGAGGTTTTGAAAAGGGCGCAGCTGTCTAGCCTTATCGTGTTTCTCAAACAGAGACGTCTGCGATGGTTAGGGCATGTGTAAAGGATGGACCCTACTCGGTTACCACGACGTGTTCTGCTGAGCGCAGAAGCGAATGCAAAAAGAGACGTGGGGAGGCCAGTGCTTTGCTTAAGGACTACGCCAAGCGGGACATGGCTGCATTTAAAATAGACCACCGCGACTGGGAGAAGCTTGCAGAAAAGCGACTGGAAAACATATTGCGAAGGGTCGCAAAGTACGACGAGGCCTGGTTTGGGGCGCTCGCTGCCAAGAGGGAAAAGCGCCACCAGAGCGGCAATACTCCATGGGCCGCAAAATTTCCCTGCCAGGCTTGCGGATGAGTCTGCAGTTCACGCATCGGGTTGCTAAGCCACCAAATGCGTTGCCTCCAGACCAGGACATGGTAGTGAATCGTCTGTAATAGACGTGGAGGCCAATGATTCCGCTGTTATGAATCCTACCTCTTTACCGTGATCACCTGTAAAACCGCATCATCGTAGTAACAATAGAATTTTTCCTCAGTTTCCTCTTTCAAAATTACCCTACACATAGTTCATCATGACTCCGGCGCATGAGAGCCTTCAAAAGCCGCGGCGCCCCATAACGGTTCCAGACACCACAAGTTCTAGTACAGAGCCAGTAGTACAGATCTCTGTTCCAGTTTACCTGCATCAATTTACTTTACAGCTTGCCTACGAGTACGTCTGGGCTTTGAGATAAGATAAATATAATAATATACTTCATTGCAACCAAAAAATAAAATAAAAGAGTGTCGGTGACGTAGAAGAGCGTCGGTGGCGTAACGGCTAAGGCCCAGGGCTGTAGCTAGAGTCGAATTTCAGGTAGGGCATCACAGATATTATAATTAAATAGACCCATCTTGCTTCATGTTATGGCGCTTCAAATGGCATCTATACAGAGAACAAAGAATTATTACAATATGATAATGAATGTCACAAACTGTAGTAAGTTCGTTTAGATACCTATCGCTACAATTATTTTTTTCTTAAACTATGAACAAAATAATTAATTATAATAATTTATCTTAGTTTTTGATATTTTTAAGGTAGAGCAATCCCCACAATGCCCCCCCCCCCCCCCTAGCTACGGCCATGCTAAGGCCGCTACCTCCTGTCTGTTAGGATGTGATTCGAATCCTGCCACGTACCAATGTTTTTTCGCATTTCGATTTCGATGAAAAATATAGGAGGAAACCTGTTTTATGTAAATTGTGAAGTCGACCAACCCGCACTGGGCCCGCGTGGTCGACTAAGGCCAAATCGCCCTAATTCAGGGTAGCTCGAACCCTTTGACACAGATGAGATACTAGTTACTTCGTAACAGATATTGCACTTCCTTATAAAACGAAAATACCTACGCATTTATTCACCTACTCCTTCCCACTGTCAGACAATACACGGAAACATGGGTAGTAAGGCGCTCGGCTTAGCGGTTATAACTGCGTACACAGGCGGCGCGCAAATTGCGGCGGCGACTGTACGGCGTTCTAGCGGAGCGCGGCCTGCAGGCTGCGCCAATGTGTAGGTACTTATCTCGCCTGCTCGACCGAGTGAAGGGGTCCTGCCTTTGGTACACGAGCTGATATAATGAACAATAAAATCCAAGAGAAATCTCAAACTATATCGTGTCACATATCAAATGAAAGGGCTAGCTATGAAAATATATATATAATGTTTTTATAATTACAAGAGTAATTTTAAAGGTTTTTAAAAAAATAAAATCACAGTAGTTTCTGAGATATGGAGGGGAAGGAATGGTCAATTTTCACCTATTTTCTTAAAGAACTTCAAAACTATTTATTTTAAAATTATAAAAAAAATATATTTGAGATTATCACTACAAGATCTTTCATTTGTTATGTCACACAATATAGTTTTTGAAAAGTGGACCCCGTGTATAAAATACATTTATTTATGTTACACGTCCGTCTTTGGTCCACCGACTTACATGTGTGTTTCAACTCAGTCGGTCCAGTAGTTTCGGAGCAAATTGGCTATGACAGACGGACGGACAGACACACGAGTAATGCAATAATGGTTTCATTTTTACTTTTTGAGTTACGAAATCCTAAAAACAAAACAATGACATTCAAAGGCGCTTATCGCATCGAGATTTTTTTTCCAGGCAATGTTAGTACCAGGGTAGAGTTTAGCGCGACATCCTTCCTACATAAGCATTGATAACCGAGATAGAATCAAAGAATCATAGCTCAAAGAATCGCTAAAATTCAGTAGCACATAGCTCGTAGAACAGATGGCCGTTGGGGTAGGTAAGTTTTCGAGTGGTGACCGCCCACTGGAAGACAGCGTAGGCAGGCCTCCCCACTAAATGGATCAACTACCTAGTAAAGGTCGCGAGAAGCCGCTGGATGTCAGCAGCACAGGACTGGTCGTCGTAGAAATCTTTGGGAGAGGCCTTTGTCCAGCAGTGGACGTTTTATGGCTGATTTGATGATGATGAAGTTTTGATTGTTTTAAAGTAAGGGATTAAAGTAAACTACATAGTTGATTAACAAATCGAGGATATTTATTGAAATAAAAATAAAAAATAATAAAAACAGTTCTTCTTTCACATAATTACGCGATAAAATTTGTCTTAGTTTTTTTTTGTTTGCTATTTTGTCTCCATCGTCATCCTGTTGGGTAATTAAATCTACAAAGTAATCCAGTATTATTTTGGGGATAATAAATTAAACTATTTTGTAATATTTGAAGGTTTTTTTTTAGTGTCAATTGGATTTTGTTAGGATTTTTTATTATGAAAAACAAATTCCAGATGACTCTAAAAATACATAAATTATAACTGGCCCTTTGCTCAAAGAAATCTGGCAGGCATACGAGATTTCAAATTTAAAAAGTATCACATTAACGCAAAAAATAGATACCTAACTCATAATGCCCAATGGTTAAAAATTATTTACCTATAAGATCACTAATAAGAAGATAGGCCCAGTTCAGATAATATAAATCGTCAGACTACGAGTACCTATACTATATCATCTGAAGCAGGCCTAACAGGAATTGAAACTTAAGCAAAAAGGAGTTCGAAACTGGAGACAAAACAATTCTATCATAATTTACTTATAATTATCTAATATAAATTCTATTACAATTTAAATTAAGTACGTATACTGAAAGATTTCATGCTTGGACTAATAAGGTACGAGTACAGTGAAAGTCCCCTACGCGACAATAGTCACATGAAAACATTATAATTCGTTTAAAAACAAAACTGTAATACGTTTCAGTCTTAATAAATTAACTCGATCGTAACAAAATCTGAACGATGATCGAACGTTCGTGAAGAAGGAAGTTTATACACTAATATAGACATACTTGATACCAATAACACCTACCCTTATGACGATTCCAATTTTGAATTCTAATTAAATTATCAATTACAGGAAACTCACCGTTGCTGTCACCAAATTGTAATTTTAATTAATATTTTTGAGAAACATCCTTGTCATTTATAAATATGAACATCAATAGGTAGGTACTCGCTTTACACATTACAACTTACATCAATGTAACTCGTATTTACAAAAGTATTCATCTAGAATAGGAAACATTTCACTTGTTATTGTACAGAACCCTAAAATTACGAAACAACTTACTTCTAGACACATACTACGTAGAGACTATGAAGATCTTAGGAAAATACTGGGAAAACTATTTTAATTGACGCTATACAGCTTAACTAGTAAATCATACATTTAAATCAACATAGCTAACTTTGGCATTGGTTTCCACATCTTTTTATTAATAAAAACACATGTCAAAACAAGATGGAAAGAAATACAAGTACAGCCTCCACAATATAAACAAAAGATGCAAAATTGTATCAAATGAACAACAACAACTCAACGGAAACTTCAACACTGGTTTCATACAAGCAGGATATGTCACTTAATAGTTTAATTAATGCCCCACGGTGACAATAGCCTTTGAGCTAATATTGCAATTATTTTCACCAAACGATTTCAATTCTTAAGACTAGAAAATGAACAGTGGTCGATGGGGATTGGATCAACACGAAAAATTTGTGCCATCGATTGCGACACCTTAACTAAAGGTTCAGAACACAACGGAAAATGCAATTGGCGAGGAGTTAGGCCTTAGAAGATCTGGCTAGGCGGCACGGGCGGCGGCAGACGCAAGCCACCCCACGGGTAGAGTCACGATGCCTCGTCACGGCACGCGTTAGAGTCATCGGATAATGCTAGAGGACCACCACCATTACTCTGGTTCACAACACACTTCCGCATGTGCTTCTCAAGCGTCGAAGGTACGGAGAAGGGCATCTCACAAAACCGGCAGCGGTACACGTCCTTTCCCAGTCGACCGTGAGTCTTCATGTGCCGTGTCAGCTTGGAACTTTGCGCGCATGCGTAGGAACATAACTCGCACTTGTACGGCTTTTCACCAGTGTGCGACCTACGGTGCACGGTCAAGTTTGAGCAATTCTTGAACACCTTTCCGCAATACTCACATGTGTCGTTACGTCGACCCTCTTTTGATTTCAAAAGAGGATTCTGGAGCAAACCATTTCCACTGTTCTTTAAGCCATCGAAAATATTTTCGGGTGGTCTTTGAGCATGTAGTGTAGGAAGCCACCAACCTTCACCTCTCTCCATTTCAAGCTTCATGCGTTTTGACGCCTCAAAAGGGTTCTCAAAGGGGTTAAAAAGAGGGTGTGGCTGTGGAGGCATCTTAGCAAATTCCTCTTTCAAACGAAGAGCAGCTGTGGGTGGCAAACCATTTGGTTTATCACTGGAAGGACCATTGTTGTTATCGCGATCCTTGGCTAACTGCCATTTCAAGGAGTTGCCTGATTCTTGCAGTGCCTGTTTGAAAGCTTCACTGTACTGAGCAATATTTGAGAGACCAAACTTGTCCATTAATTCACCTACAACAGATGCTGATGGTGGGTGTGCTGGTATAACAGGAGCGTGCTTTCGTAGAGGTGCAGAAGGAGCACTACTGTTAGAAACAGTCAAGTCCTCAGCTTCTTCTGCATCGTCCCCATCCTCATTTTCCTCATCCTCCTCACCATCGAGCTCTTCGTCTTCCATGTCTTCGTCAGAATCATCATCACCAGAATCACCACCTGAATCGCCATCTTCCCCATTGACATCAGGAGTTCGATGGGTTTTCATGTGACGTTTTAGTTTAGATGCATTTTTAAAAGCTTCGTCACATTCGGTACACTTGAATGGTTTTTCCCCAGTGTGAGAGCGGCGATGTACAATCAAATTATTCTCAAAACGGAATTTCTTTCCACAGAGTTCACAGGAGTGGACTGCCTCATCATTGGTGCGTTTTACTGGTGGGGTAGATGATGCACGATCAGACGGTGGTCCGTCTGCAGCCATAGGTTCAATACGACGTTCGGGTGGCGTCGAGCTGTGAGGCCGCGTGGCTTCACGCGGAGTTTCCACCGTTCCGGGTCCGGCGCCCACCGGTGGAGTCTGGCCGACTCGGGAGGGCGACGGGGAAGCGAACGGAGGAGAATGCTTCCTGGGGCTAGGAGAGCTCGAATTGCCTGTGGCCGCCCCTGGACTGGTCGTACCGGCCAGTTGCCGCAAGCGCTGCGAGTAAAAATCCAGCTGGGGTTCAAGTGAAAGGGGTTGGGATACTGGTGGTTGTCGTTCCCGACTTGACACTGATGTTGGTATGTTAGGAGGTCGCTCCGCCGGAGAAGGGAATGTCTGATGTGGTGGTAAAGAATTAGCGGCTACAGCAGCAGCCGCGGCCGCCAAGTTGAGACCGTGATGGCGAAACTGCTCAGAAACGAGCTGCTCCATTCTAAATCTGTGATCGTGATGATTTGGCCGTGCAAATAACGGTGTTGGAGGGACCGACGGGTGAGCCATCGGTGGAAGACTTCCAGGTAGTGGCATTCTTAGTAAGCTACCAACTCCAAATGGAGAATGCATATCTGGAGGTGGTAGTAATGGATGGTGCCGCAAAGACGGTGGTGGAAGCGGAGCGTTTGAAGAAGAACATCCTGAACTTGATGAAGAAGTGCTGGATGACGAATGATTTTGTTTATTATTTTGCGGCTGCGGCAAAGTTTCCACGTAGATCTTGACACCATGAACGTGCTGGACGTGCTGTAGAAGCCTCCACGCTGAATGCACGCGCGCTTTACACGTTGAGCACACATAATTACTTGGCTCTGTGGACAAAAAAAAACAACGTGTTACAACAAACAAACGTTCAAGCTTGCGTAATTTATCAGGGTAAAGACGAAGATGGAAACACTTTCCGATGGAAGATTTACAGCAATATTAACACTGGCAAAGTGTCTAGTAATAGCTCTCACATATCGTAGTTGGGCCTAGGGTGGCGGCGCGGGTCGCATGCTAAGCAGGCGAAGGTCCAGGGCCGCGCAAGTCGGGCCCGGTGAGTGATCGCCCCTGCGTGCCACGCGTGATTCATGCACCTCTAAAATCTTATGAAATATACGCGGGCTAGGATCACGTCCACACGCGGGTTAAAACTGTTGATATTGAAATCTATGTAACACTATACTGGTGTGTAGTGGCTGGTGAAATGAATTGTGGTTTGTGTTTACGTTTTTTTTTCCATTCTGACCGTTATTTAAAAAGGTGTGCACGCATGTTAAACTTTTGGTGTTGTATGCTTTCAGAAAACTCATCGTCTTCTTTTATAACTTTCTCTTTCCAAGGTTTGCTTTAAGTAATTTCTTATAAAAATAAGCTTTACCTTTTGTACGTTTTTATCTTGTTTGTTTGTCCTTTTTTCTGTGTACAATAAATTGTGAAATAAGCAAATAAATGAATACCTAATTAGTTAATTAATCTATGTCCAGAATATTTTTTTTAAATGAAAGATATGAAGAATTTTTCAATTTTCAGTCGGTTCAAAATCCACATCGTTCCTGGAAATCATCTGGGAATTAACCTTAGAATTCCCAAAGGTACATCTCTAATTTTATAAGTATCGTAAGTATTAATATTCTAATAGTTGTAGTCTGTCTAGACATGATGTGAGCACGCGTTCAAGGTATGATTCCACACCCGAAGCAACAGCGCACGGTTTGACAGTAATTTGATTGCTCATTGTATCCGAGACAAATTTTATTGTGGAGACAATCACGTACCAGTGATCTTAGAGATGTGACTGGATTTAGTCGAAATATCGTAGTTGATACTTCGACCAATTAACAGCTATGGACCGGCCCACGTGTACAACGGTTTTGATGCCTACAGAATATGTGCATTCACTGATTTCGTCTCAGAGGTCACACGCTCGTATGTTCCGATAATCACACGAATCAAGGTTTAGGCATCACTTTTCATTAGTAAGTAAACATTTTGTAATTTAATTCTAATTATATTTTCCAAAAATACTACCTATTAAAAAAATCGCATGCTTTCATGAATACAAGACTCATTTTTTATTAGATTAATGTTGATAAAGAGTTGATATAAATAAATTTACAGAACTCGTCATTTTTATGCTTAAAAACATAGATAACTCTATTGTTGTCATATGCATTGATTTATTAAAGTTTGCTAGGTCCTCATACTAGGTAGGTAATAAATAATCATTTAGTTTACATGGTATATAAAGGTAGGTAAAAACTCATCAATTTGATCGACATGACTTTGAAAATACATCGATAGTTTCATCACAGCTGGTTGATCACAGCACTATGGTAAAGGAGGTGCGGCTTGATACGATCGCAACTCTTAAGACGATTATTGAAATGTAACGGTCAGATTGTGACCGGCCCAAAAGAATATGGATACAGGATGTCCATAAATATTTTTTTAATTTTAAATAAGCAAAATGTACTTGTACCTGCAGCGTCGGTGGCATAATGGCTAGGGCCGCAGCCTCCTGTCCGGGAGGTCGTGGTTCGAACCTGTCACGTACCAACGTGATTAAGAATTTAGAGTTCACCGTAAGAGCATCGGACAAACGTACATATGAAATCTAAATTCGAAATCACATTGGTACGTGGCAAGATTCGAACCACGACCTCCCGGACAAGAGGCGGCGGCCCTAGCCGTTACGCCACCGACGCTTGTAATTAATGATTTGGCTTGTAATTGTAATAGACAATAAGGTATTTTTGCTATTTAAAAGTGTGTATAAACACCTATATAAATATTTTTGATTTGACTAAGTATCTCCCAATAAAAGAACTGGTCAAGTGCGAGTCGCACTCACACAAAATAGGGCTCCGTAGTCTTTTCAAAAAATAAATGTTTCATTTACAAAAAATGTTTTAGCAGTTGGTAATAGAACATTTTGCATGGAAAATCTACGAACTTATTACAAATCCAACGGCACATATTAAATTGGTCGACTATTAATCCTAAATTAAAAAAGCCTACTAAGCCATGGTAGTTTTTCTTTAAAATTTATTACATGTCCTACTATTTACAATAACCATTCTATCTTGACTCTAAATTTGCACTTTACTTCACAAACCGATCCTTGATTAAAAAAAATTGTTTTATCACTTCAGTTAGTAGGTTCACACTTAGTAGGTAGTTTTGAAAGACATATTCAACGATACCTCACACGATAACCCTGTCAACGAAAAAAAATCACTCCTCCTTTACATGTAGGGGAGGTTTGACTGACTCGGTGGTTTAGTGGTTAGTGCCCTTGACTACTGATCCGAGGGTTGTGGGTTCGATCCCCACCCAGGGTAAGCATTTGTGTTATGAGCAGATTTGTTTGCTCTGTGTCTGGGTGTCAGAATATATCTATATATGTATGTATTTAAACGTATATAAGTATGTATATCAGTCTCTGGTAACCCATAACACAGGGAATCCTACTTTGGGGCCAGATGACCATGTGTGATTTGTCCCAGAATATTTATTTATTTCCCCTAAATTTTTTTTTTCAAGATTTTACTGAAGGTTCCACTTTGTTGGCATGATTAATATGTATACCCACCAAATTACAACTTTCTAGTACTAATACTCTCTGAGCTAAGCCGCGGACAGAAGGACAGACATACAGATATGGCGAAACTATAGGTAAGGGTTCCTTGTTGACTAAGGAACCCTGAAAACAAAGTGTTCAACTACAAAAGCCCTAGTTTCGAATAACATCACCCTTTAGCAGCGTCATGTATCGGAGCATCAATATTGTGACCTTTTTGTCCAGAGCATTGTTCATTGTATTGCGTTTTGGTCATCACAAACGTACCGACAGCAGAAAAAAATATCAATTAATACCAATTACTGTTAAGAAAGTCAAGTATTTTAAAATTTTCTAGATTTCAAGATGCTTATCCAAAATAGATGCAAAGTGTAACTCTTTCTGATAGTCATAAAATAGTAATCACATAAAACTATACTTGTCATTTGTGAGAAATAAAAAATCAAGAATCATTAGTTAATAACTTCAAAAAACAATCATTGATATAAAACAAATTATGTCATTAGAACATGAAAACAATATGACACGAGAAGTTATACATTGAAATCACTGAATGTCATTAATGCCTTTGACAAGAGTAGGCCAGTTCACACGGACAGCACCCGGTCATGAGTATAACGCGAGAGTCAGCCATTGCTCCCCTAACCATATTAGAGGGAAAGGAACGATCTGACTCCCGATGCGCTATCATCCTTTCATTTCCTTAGGCTTGGTAGCAATGACGTATTTATTAGTTGTAATGTTCTATACATTATTATCATAACACTTTATTAAATGCCAAAGTATTTTTGATTGTTTTTATTATTATTCTCTATTGGTAAGCCGTTGGCATCATCTCACCTGATGGTAAGTGATGATGATGACGAAGATGGAAGCGGGCCTACCAATTGTATGTTTGTTACTCTTTTAACGCTAAAACAACCCAACCGATTTCGCTGAAATTTAGAATAGCGCTTAAAGTGAAAGGTATGGAACAACATACAACACTTTTTATCTCCGAAATAGACATAGTTCTCGATAGATCTGCATAAAACTTTATTTAATGCTCAAAAGCTTCCTGTGGCTCTCATAACTATGCACCCTAGAGTACAGTCCATAAAACGATACTCTCGCGAGTTAAGCCAGTCATCACTAATTAAAAATGTGTTTTTGTAGCCTTTTTACGCTACGACACCTCACCAATCTTGACGAAATTTGGCATGCAAGTAGCCTGTGGTATGGAGAAGGACGTTTCCGTGGGATAGCTGTTTGTTAACTTTCTCCTTTTTTTTGGTTGGTTTCTTTCACGTCGCAATGAAGCGAAAGATTGACGTCATATTTTGCACAGATAGTGGCCAAACAAAGATAGTGGCCGGGGAAGGAAATAACATAGACATATCTCGACATAGTTCCTGAGGGATCTAGAGAAAATCTATTTCCACGCTTGCGAGCCGCTTGTAGCCCGTGCACTACTCACTCTCGAAGACATTCATAGAAACTATTTCCAGAAGGCAGAAGCCGCGGGCAAAAGCTCGTTACGAATAAAAACCTTATTGGTTATTAACAATTTTACCACCTCCGTGGCGTAATGTTTAGACCATTAGCTTCATATCAGGAGGTCGCGGGTTCAATTTTCGGTTTGTTTGGTGGTAGAGCATTTTCTAAGCCCGCCTGTCTAGCTACTACCATCTCATCTAAGTCTTGCCGTCAAACATCAATGTTAATAGCCTTGATGTATTCCGGCTTGAAGATAAGATAACCAGTTTCCCCATTGCGTTGAAGAAACTTGCTACACCCGCTTCAATTTTCGGCATCATCGTCACTTACCATCAGGTGAGATGATGACAAGGGGTTACCAATTGATAATGAAAAAACTATGGGTCTCATTAAAAGGCTCAAGGTCACCCAAAGGAAAGAATGCTCGGAGTTTCCCTACGAGATTGAATGAGAAATGAGGAGATCCCTAGGACTACTAAATTTACCGATATAGCCCTCAGAAACACTAAAGTGGCAGTAGACAGGGCACATAGCTCGTAGAAAAGATGGCTGTTTGAGCAGTAAAGTTCTCGATAATTGACCACCGGAAGACGTAACGTAGACAGGCCTCCCACTCGGCAGACTAACGCCCTTGTGAAAGGAACCGTCCTTCATTGTGAAAATCCTTGCAGGAGGCTTCTGTCCAGTGGTAGATGTCTTCCGGATGATGATGACGATGATGATGATGATGATGATAATACATACCAATTTTTCTGTAAATTTTGGTCTTGATTTTTTAGCACTCCTGTACCCTCTTTAGCTTAAACAAATTCTTTATCTTTTCCAGTGATTTTTTCTACTATCCTTACACATATCTTGTCCGTACCATACATCGTAAGTAGGGTCAGCAATGAACAGTAGCGGTAGACCAGTTAACTGATCGATACCAGCTTATACCGATTACGCGCAGAATGTAATTTCAATTGGTTCCAGATTAAAATCTTAAAGTGTGTGTTCGATATGGGTGATAATTAAAGTGGGTTGTGTCATTATTTGTTTGATTAATGGGTGGTCTTCAAGTAGACCTGAACATTTGAATGGTCCACCATTTGCATATTATAATGTTGGTATTTGATTTTTGTTTTTATTTTTATTCGATGAAAAGTGACGATGATGCCGAAGATTGAAGTGGGCTTACCAAGATACACCAACGTAATGTCGAACTGGATAACTTATCTTCATGCTGTAAAGACTTAGACAAGATGGTGGTAGCTAGCCAGACGGACTTGGAAAATGCCGTACCACCAACCAAACTTAGTCTCAATTCAAAGTTAGATCCAGCTGGGAATCCAATTCATGACCTCTGGGTGTGAAGCAAATGGACCAACCATTACGCCACGGAGACGGTTAAATGAAAGCGGTTAGAAAAAAGTCATTTGGCGAAAAAGAGTGTAAGATTCATGGAATAAGTCTAAATTACTATAAAAAAAAATTGGCGACGGATGATTGTTGATGATGATGAGAATACTTTTCACATCAGGTGTTGCCAAGAACTGATTAATCGAGCACAAATTAAAAAAGGTAAAATTACATTCTGGGCGTAGAAATTATCGTAGACCAATACAATCAAATATATTTACATTGTCCGAAAGATACGAAAATAAAAAATGTTTTATATTTAAGGGATAACGTTATCAGACGTAGATTCATCAGGATACAATTTTAATTGGGTCTTACAACTTAGATCATTGGTTCTATTGATTTATTTTCTATTCAACCGCCTTTATTTTTAACCGCCTCTGTGGCGTATTGGTTAGTCCATTCGATTCACACTAGGAGGTCGCGGGTTCGATTCTTTTTAAGACTCGGTTTGGTTGGTGGTAGGGCATTTTCATAGCCCGCCTGGCTAGCTACCACCCTCTTATCTAAGTCTTGCCACCAAACATCAGTGTTAACAGCATTGATGTGTTCCGGCTTGAATATAGGATAGCCAGTTCCCCATTGCGCCGGGGAACCTTGGTAAGCCTGCTTCCATCTTCGGCATCATCGTCACTGAGGTCATGAGGACATCAGGTGAGATGATGCCAAGAGCTTATCAATTGTGTATAAAAAAAATGCAATAACATACCATTTGTATTCCAGCAGAATCGCTGGGCACAACAGTGTGGATTTTATGATTCCCATAGCTGTAATTTTGGAACAATTACTGTACAAGACTCTGGCAAGAAATTGTATCTCCACATTGTTCCACATGCCAAGTTTATATCAATGTGTCATCTCTTTGGTGGATAGTTTTGTTCAAGCGCCATTAAAGAAGTGGATTTTTATCAACAATTCAATACCGATTGATTAAATAGCATAAATATTTATTCTTTAAAGAAAGAACTTAAATACTTTGGAATAAGAGTAAAACATACGAAAAATATTTTTTTTTATTTACTTTTTTTTCTGGTGAGTATCGATTTTGTTTTTAATATTTTTTTGTATAGGTACTACAATAAATCTCCTTCTTTACGGATGCCATATAATTTTAAAATAAGAAGACGAGAAAAAAAAGGATAAGTTCAACAGCCGTTTCGATTTCAAAAGGCAATCTTTGATTACCGACCATTGTAGACCGGTAGTCAGTGGGGGTTGAAATTTTTAAACACCACCCCCACCCGGCTCCCCCATCCCTCCTAACCGGAAGAGGGCAGCGGGAAGCGCACCTATTACGACGTGGACAATCGAAGGTCTAGCTACACTGAGCTTGAAAGGGTTATCTTGAAATCTGTTTAACATCATTGCTTTGCTATCGTATTATTGAAGAAAGTATTGGAGTTTTACAAAATTGTAATAATTCTTTAGGTGAATGTTTAAGAATACAAAACTAATAATAAACCTTCATCTTGAAGTTCATGGATACAGTTTTGGTACTTAGTGTTCATTGTGAAACTAAATATACACCATTTGAATTGGGTTTTAGACAGTAGGGATAACGACAGCATCAGAAATAAATTATGAACTCTTGATCACTAAATTGCCCTCCTACTTAAACTTCGGAAAACCTTACTCGTTTTGTTTTCCATCATGTCTTCGATTTTTAATTTACTAAAATCACAAAATGAGTACATATATGACGCTGCTAAATTATGACGTCACGCCTAGGTATTTCAAACATTTTTAAACAAAATTCCGTTTTTGACAGATGATAAAAAGTAACTCAGATGACTTGCATTCTTCATTCCTATTATGTCTAATAATTAAAATCTTATAGGGATAGATTTAGAATCATTATACAGGCTGTAACAAAATTGATGTAGGTAACGTTAACTGAGGCCTACTCATCATACTAAACAACTTTTGTTAACCGACTTTCCTGAAATGGCAAAAAAAAAACAAAACTGTTCATACAAATCGATCAGCTGATCGACCAATTTTGTGCATTTTTGTATGGAGGGTCCAATTTTTTTTGAGAAGTGACTATGGGTTCCTTGGGGAAAGTTGTTCAGTACGATGAGTGGAAGCCCCAGTTAACCCTGTATAATTATGATGATTATTGACTGCTGGACGAAGGCCTCCCCCAAGGGTTTCCACAACAACTTCCACAACGGCTTCCCGCGACCTTCAACAGGTCTTCGGTCCACGTCCTTCGGCTAATATAATGATGGTTATTCATTGAATTTTAAATTTTAATTACAAAGAGCTCAAAGTGATCTTGTAATAGTCAATGTATAAGATAGTTGCGGGGGAGGGAAATGTCATACACTATACTAATTAGCATAGCCCGAAATAGTTCCCGAGGGATTCCTGCATTTCTCGAAAATGAATTGGCCGGTTGTAATTAAACTTTTACATATAAATAAAACAAAATTCGAAACACTGAGTTCAAAAGAAGTAAAGCGTATTTTAAAATTACTATGACAAACTTCAAATTTCAGAAAAATTAAATTTTAATAAAAAATGTATGTACACTCACTAGAGTTTAGTATTTTTTGCTCAATTTTAAAAAGTTACACTAGAATAGGTTTTAAATTTTTCGAGAAATTTAAATTATTAGTGACTCCACTCCTCGTGCGTCGCACGGACTACTGAAAGGCCGCATAAGGTTTTCGTTCTTCGTTCTTGCCGCACAAACTTCACTCTTATTATCTATGATAATACAATGAAGATAGTAGTAAGTCTTTTTTGATGTCGACTTTGTGTCTGTGTAACCGGTTTATAGTAGGCATATTGAGCGTTTGCTTGATGCCAAGCCAGTAAAAAAAGTAAAATTTGCGATAGAGTTTCCGCGAGCGGCCATTTTCGCTGTGTGTCGGATTTCAGTGATAAAGTGAAAAAATGTTTTCGAAATGAAAAAAAATATGAATGAAATAAATAAAAAATATGAAACTTGGCACATATATAGATTAGGTCCTGGTATAGGCCATAGGCTACTTTTTTTTCCCCTGAAAAACGTCTTAATCCCACTGCAAAATCGAAAACAACGCGGACATAGTCGGGGGCGGATGGCTAGTGATCAATAAATAATTAATTTGGAAGTTACATTCACTGTTATCTGCTCTCACTAACTAATCAACCTTAACCAAAAAAGGAAGCAAAACAGCCAAGTGCGAGTCGAACTCGCGTGGCGAGGGTTCCGTAGGTAAACTATGAATTTTAAAATTAAAAAATAAATTTAATAAATAAAATATATTTGTACGCATTACACAGAACCCTTTAATTTGATATGTCACGTGTTCCACTTGAAATAGCTTTGTTTTTACTTTTTTTAAATTATCCCCAAAATTAACCTTCAAAATTAAAATCCCTTCATTACAAACTCTTTACAGGGTGTAACATAAAGGTGTGGTGATACTTTAAGGTGGGCTTGTACTCATCAAACTGAACCACTTTTGTTCTGCAACTTTGCTGAAATCGCAATTTGTTTTATTTTTCGTACAAATCGGTCAGCTGATTAAACTATGTGGAAATATAAAATAATATAAATATAATATATAAATTGAACTATTATACTATTAGGACTTGATGCAGGCCACTGACAAGGCAATTTGCGTGGCTCGGTTTTGGGATGGGACTATCTGAGTTTGCCGTGGACTCGGTTTGTATGAAATATCCAATAAAAATTTCGCGATTTCAGTAAAGTTGCAGAACAAAAGTGGTTCAGTTTGATGAGTACAAGCCCACCTTAAAGTATCACCACACCTTTATGTTACACCCTGTATAATACCAAATTTGAACTTCTTTCGTCCCGTAGATTTGGGGAAAATCGCGTGAGACAGGCGGACGGACGAAAAGGCTGACACATGAGTGACCTTATAAGTGTTTCTTTTTTTTAACGGATGTACGGAATCCTAAAGACAAGAAATCAAAATCTTACGAAAATTCATAGCACTGTTATACAACTATATCTATTCGAAAATTTGCCGCAACCGCCGTCTATACACGAACACATGATAAGAGAGAGAGAGAGAGAGAGAGACATAGATTCGAAATTCGAATAGAGCAGTGAAAGAAATCCTGCGGTCCGTGTAGAACTGGCCTAACCGGAAACCGCCGGCTCCACTTCCGGCGACGACGACAGTTGTTCGCGCGCCAGCGCCTCTAGCGGACACTGTGCGAACTATCTATCTATCTACCCCTCAATAGGGACGTCTAGGAAAACCCTCGCGTTGGGCCATAAAAATTTACTGTAAGTAATGTGTGTGATCTACTTTCTTGTCATTACAAATGTTTTGAAACTTTTTAAATTTACAAGATCTGACGAAATTGTAATTAAACTAATGAAATTAGTGTGCAGAGGAATTATAAAATGAGTCCAATAAGACAACTGAAATTTATGAAAACTAAATAATGCAGGAATTGGGGATTTAATGTAAAATAAAAAAAAAAAACGAAACATGGCGTCTCATTGCCGTTTAACTTCAATTATGAATAATAATTTTAAAAAAAAACTACAGTCTTTCAGTTATAAGTATGTGTATACGAAATACCTTCATTAAATGTATCCTTAAATCATTTATAGGTAACGAAACAATTCTCCCCACTTTAAATAAAAGCAATAAAGCCAACAATTCTATTTTTGAAATAATGCAAAATTTGAAATAAGAACTGCGAGGCTGGTCTGGAGCTGTGACTCGCCATCGCATCGACTTGTTATGCGGCGGATGTCCGTCGCGCCGCTGCGCTGAATGACCGCCTTCCCCTTCCGCCCACTACCCCTCCACCCCCTCGCGCCCACAGACAACTTATAACCCGAACGGCGCAAATTGTGATTGTGACTGGCTGGCTGTGACCTAGCGAGATGTGAAATTGGTACTAAGGTAGTTGAAAATAGAATTTTATTGTAGATACCTAATACAAGGGTGTAACAAAATTGGTGTTAAAAAAGGTCCCGTTAACTGGGGATTATTCTCATCATACTGAACAAATTGCAACAAGGAACCCGTAGTCAATTTTAAAATTAAAAGTTGGACTCTTCATACAAAATGCACAAAACTGGGCGATCAGCTGATCGATTCATGAAGAGTATTTTTTTTATGCGAGTTCAGCAAAGTCATAATAACAAAAGTTGTTCAGTATGATGAGTAGAAGCCCCAGTTAACGGATCTAAACCAATTTTGTTACACTCTGTATAAGTAGTGAAAAAAAATATGCGGCGCTTCTTAATCATTCAAACAACTAAACTCAAGATAACCGAGATAGGACAGAGTTTAACACAACTTAAAAATAGAACATTTTTATGGGGAAGACCCAAGAAAAAGAATAAAGATAATGCTGCGGAGAAGCTCCAGTAGTGAACACGTCCTTCTTAAATTTAATGACACCTGTTCGATAACATAACTTCACCACTGTTAGGTTTGGCTCTCTTTCAAAACTCGTCCGCTTCCATCTTCGGCATCATCGTCACTTATCATCAGGTGAGATGATGCCAAGGGCTGACCAAATGTGAATTTAAAAAAACTCGGGAAGGTTAGCCAAGGCCGGATTGGTAGAGATTGTACCTAAATGTCAAAAGTCGGCCATAAGGCCTCTGACAAACACTAGCTTAACGACTGCCATCTAGTGACAGACTAGCAACTGGAACTAACGGCTTAACGACTGCCATCTAGTTAAAGAATAGCAACTGGAACAAACGGCTTAACGACTGCCATCTAGTTAAAGAATAACAACTGGAACTAACGGCTTAACGACTGCCATCTAGTTAAAGAATAACAACTGGAACTAACGGCTTAACGACTGCCATCTAGTTAAAGAATAGCAACTGGAACTAACGGCTTAACGACTGCCATCTAGTTAAAGAATAACAACTGGAACAAACGGCTTAACGACTGCCATCTAGTTAAAGAATAACAACTGGAACTAACGGCTTAACGACTGCCATCTAGTTAAAGAATAACAACTGGAACTAACGGCTTAACGACTGCCATCTAGTTAAAGAATAGCAACTGGAACTAACGGCTTAACGACTGCCATCTAGTTAAAGAATAACAACTGGAACTAACGGCTTAACGACTGCCATCTAGTTAAAGAATAACAACTGGAACTAACGGCTTAACGACTGCCATCTAGTTAAAGAATAACAACTGGAACAAACGGCTTAACGACTGCCATCTAGTTAAAGAATAACAACTGGAACTAACGGCTTAACGACTGCCATCTAGTTAAAGAATAGCAACTGGAACAAACGGCTTAACGACTGCCATCTAGTTAAAGAATAACAACTGGAAGTAACGGCTTAACGACTGCCATCTAGTGACAGACAAGCAACTGGAAATAACGGCTTAACGACTCCTATCTAGTGACTGAATAGCAACTGAAACTAACGACTTAACGACTTTCATCTAGTGACAGAATTACAACAGGAAATAACGGCTTAACGACTGCCATCTAGTGACAAAATAGGTACTAGAACTAACGGCGTAACGAATGCCATCTAGTAACAGAATAGCAACTGGAACTAACGGCTAAACGACTGCCATCTAGTGACAGAATAGCAACAGGAACTAACGACTTAACGACTGCCATCTAGTCACAGAATGAAGGAAGAATAGCACACACTCTCCATACTAAAAGAGAAAACGTTTTTCCACCTCTAATACTATTCGATCTTAATGATTTTTACCTTCGTGCTACGCAGGGGTAAAGAAGGTATTGTAATGGCAAAAATAACGAAGTTGACATTTTGATGGGGATTGATGGGAATCGATTGTCTTGCAATAAGAGCGTCTAAAAATCAAAAAAATCTTATATGTGTGTGTGTGTATCTGTACGTCCATCCGGTGTTCTAGTTTTCAAACTACTGGATTTGGGTGAAGTTCGGGTAAGGGTGTTATTATTTTTATATCTCCATGCCTTTTTTATTCAAATATTCCCTATCTTGATTTTTTAGGCTTACCGTAATAGTCAAAAAATAACTAATAATTTTTGTACTCAAAAATGGCTCTATCGATTTTGATGCAACTCGGTATGTTACTATAACCGTATATGACCTACAGTATGAATAATATCGGATAGTGTTCAGAGGTGAAAAAACGTTTTCTGTTTTTGTATGGAGAGTGCGTGCCATTCTTCCCTTTCAACCTGCCTATGTCCAGCAGTGGACGTCCTTCAGCTGACATGATGTACCTGCTTCGCGCAGCACGAAAATGGTAGAGATTAATGCTACTATCAGTGAAACCCATCCTGATAATGACAGTGTTTATGATCAGTTAACCCGCGTGATCGACGAGACGACAACGCGCTGAGCAAGGCTACGACACTATAAAATACAAATAAGTAAGTATAGTAGGTTATTATTATTGTATACTTTCTTTATGTTTTTTTTCATCCACAAGTGATAAGCCCTTGGCATCATCTCACCTGATGGTAAGTGACTATGATTCCGAAGATGGAAACAGACTACCAAGATTCCCCAAAGCAATGGCGATGTGGCTATCTTATCTTCAAGATGGAACACATCAATGCTGTTAACACTGCTGTTTGGCGGCAAGACTTAGAGAAGATGGTGGTAGCTAGCCAGGCGGGCTTAGAAAATGCTCTACCACCAACCAAACCGAGTCTTACAAAATTGACCCCGCCGGGAATCAAACCCGCGACCTCTTGATGCGAAGCGAATGGACTAACCATTACGCCACAGAGGCGGAAATCTTGTTGTCTATTATGGCAAAAAATGTTTTACGTGAATTTGATGAATGTCTATCTATCTATTAATGCCTCCGAATGTTTCGGCGGCATTCCAGGAAAATTGCGACATAAAAAAATATATTTTCGAGAGCTTTGTTCATACAATTAACAATAAGTTAACGAATTAGTCCTAACAGATCCCTTTTCTCGATACAACGGTGACTTTGGACCCTTATTCGCCCCGCGTAACACCGCGTCAGCGTAATATTTGTTGTAACATTTAGCTCATATAAAAAATCTTTCACATCGTTTCAAAATTTTCTAAGAATGGTTAGGTCTTAATGTCGCAGTTGTTTATAAGCTGTTATAGCCAATTTCCCTAAGGTAGACCGTTAGCTTTTTGCCACCTTTTACAATTTCCCTTAGATGGGCCGTCAGTATTTTGCCACCTTTTACAATTTCCCTCGGGTGGGCCGCCACCCTTTACAATATTTTGACTGACTCAGTGGCTCAGTGGTTAGTGCCCTTGACTACTGATCCGAGGGTTGTGGGTTCGATCCCCACCCAGGGTAAGCATTTGTGTGATGAGCAGATTTGTTTGCTCTGTGTCTGGATGTTAAATATATCTATATATGTACGTATTTAAACGTATATAAGTATGTATATCAGTCTCTGGTAACCCATAACACAGGGAATCCTACTTTGGGACCAGATGACCATGTGTGATATGTCCCAGAATATTTATATTTATAATAATCCCTTAGATGGGCCGTCAGCCTTTTGCCACTTTTTACAATTTCCCTCAGGTGGGCCTTCAGCTTTTTATTACATTTCACAAGAAAAAAAAAGCAAAATATGATAGGCAGGATATTTTAACCACCTCCGTGGCGTAAGTAATGGTTGTCCATTCGCTTCGCACCAGAAGGTCACGGGTTCGATTCCGGCTTGATTTGATTGGTTGCAGGGTATTCTTCTGAGTCCGTCCGGCTAGCCACCACCATTGCATTAAAGAACAGAAAGTTCAATAATGCGTCCATAACCACACCCACACTGTATTAATAATACCGCTACAGTCGGCGCCACTAAAATTGTGATTTTCTAAAATATCGCATTACTCCTAAATTGGTTTCACCGCACCCTCGCACGAAATCTGTTATGCTACTTTGTGAGTCTCTGCGGTTGAATTTGTACTAATAGCGGAACTCTTTAATATCTATATACTGTTTTATCATAAATATCTGTACAAATATCTAAGGCTTATCTACTAATCGAGCTTTTTTAGTGTTGTCTATCTACAAAAAAGGAGGTAGTTCTCAATTTGACTGTCCTATGTTATAGGGTTCTCTAGTCAAACTAGAAACCATTCCAGTTTCGCCACGTCTTTCTGTTAGCCGTTTTTCTGAAAGACTATTACAGTTATTAAGCAGATATTTGATATGGTTATACAAGTCTGTGATACCCATAATGTTAAGGAGTAGAAGTGTAAAAATTTTTTTTTTTGAGTACCTCCTCTACATGTTAAGTGGGGGTCAATTTATTTTTGTTCACGTTCACGTTCTGCTATCGTATGGGGTATAGTTAAATAGGTCTTTGAAAACTACTTAGGGTTTAGGAAGATCATTTTTCAGATAAGCGATTTACGATTTATCTTTGTGTACCTATTAAACGCCCAATTTTTTTTGCTTTATTAGATTATTGGGAAAAGTTGTTAAGTTTCATGAACTTATGCTTATTTTAAAAGTTTATCACCTTGTACATGGGATTTTCTTGGAAAGTTTATAAGCAGAAACTTAAGCTCAAACTTATTAAGGATTCTTTAAAGTAACTTTGTACAAGTGTGCCAAATTGCAGCGATTTTCTTATTGGAACTGTCTAAGTGATAAACAAGACAATATTCCCCTCCAAAATATCGCCACATAAGGAATTGGGATCTCCAAAATTGTTCGGCGACCGTCGCCCAGATGTGTGCGGCTATTTTAAACTCGTAATAACCGTTGTCAACACATGTGGGACGACCATTACCACATATTACAAAAAATGAAGGAAGAACAATAAAATATCATGGGGAAGAAAGGCCGTGTAGACTTAAAATTGATTTTAGGCCTTCTGAAGATTGTTCAAAGTGAAAGTGGAAAGTAATGTAGTTAGCGTGCCATATGTCATCATCAAATCAGCTCATATATACGTCCCCACCGAGGGGCTCGAGCCTACCCTGAAATAGGGCGATCGGGCCTTAGTCGACCACGCGGGCCCAGTGCGGGTTGGTCAACTTCACACACAACCTTCGAGTTTCTTCGCAGATGTGTGCCATATGTAATAGATATCTTTGGTCGGAAGAGTCAAGTAGATTCAGACATACTTGGTACAATAGAATACTTTGTTTACTATTGATTACAAACAAACTAACAAGATCATAAGTACAACTACAGGGTTTGATCAATCAAAACTCAAATTTAATTAACGAAATTCCCCCTGGACGGTCAATCCGACCCCATGCTCCCGTCATCTAGCACAAAGCAACTATGACAGCTATTCAACTGCACATGCATGCTTGCCGGACAGGACCGCGCCTATGTCACTGCATGCAATCCTTTACAACATCACCATCCCACCCTCACAAACACAACTATCCATAACGCTATCAAAATATACAAAACTATTGTCAAAAAACACGAAACTAAACTCACAACCAACGTACTTCGCAAAGCAATCTATCATAGAAATCTATGATATATTTACACTCACTGAATGTATTATCACTATTCCTAAATCAGCTATCAACAGACTCTTTTCACTAAAAGGGTAAGCTTCACTATAGAAAAGGTTGACCCCTCATAAAGACTTATCATCTCATATACAAAATAAGGTTCTACTAATCCCGGAGAAGATGGACGATATCGTATTTTCAGGCTTAAGCGTTAAAGATCAAATTTGTGTGGGCGCGTCCCCGCAGATGGGATCTCGTCAAGTTAGCGGTAGTTTTTTCACAACAATCTCCTCTCGGACTTAACTTACGTTATCTCGCCCACGACGGTCGCAACGAATGGAAACCCGCACGTACATAATAAGGACGATATTTCTAAAGAAAATTTAAATTCGCCCGCAAAGGTCCCAAGATAGGATTAAAGATTGGGCGCCGAGATGGCCCTTTTGTGGGCGACCCTCAAGAAAACATGTCTTGATATGGAAATATCTCGGACGGGACTTAATCGAGAAATCATTTGCGGTGCGATCATTCATCATGAAAACGGTCTATGAATGCGTAATTAGTCCGAAAATAGATATCAGTTTTGTGGTCTCTCACAGTCTTTTGTGTGGACGTTTATTTCGCACGAGTGATCAGGTAGAAAGCGAGATATATTTTTTATCCACATCTGACCGAACGTATTGCGATGCGGTAGACCGTGTGAGTTCAAGTTTAAAAGGATAATTTTATCTGCGGCCAGTGCGAGAGGGGTTACCAACAAAACCGATATGGATACAACTGTCCAGACCACATAATTGTCATTGAACGTACCAGAGATGATTGAACCAGTAATGAACTCAAGTTTTGAAAAGCTCTTTAAAATTATTGATTTAATCTATATTATGGGTGTCTTTACTTGGGAAGTTTTGCGAATAAATACCTACAAGGCTACGTTGAAAAGAATTTCAAAACAAGACTAGTGACAACTCAAAGGAGTGACATTCAAATTTATGAATACTTAACACATAGCGTAGGCGACAATTCTTCATTAATTTGTAAGCCAAATAAAAAGGACAAACACTGGACCCGGCCAACACTTGATACAATATTTGTTTTGATACAAATAAGCGACGGCCATCGGTTCGCCGAGTATTATGATGATAATGACTGTAGCCGAGACGTCTTGTGGACACAGTATCCATATGTCGAGGAAGCCTTTGTTGAAATGCTAACGACACTGAAATAAATAAATATGGAAAATACCAGAACTCGAGCGGAATAACGGTGTGCGTGGGATGTCTTTAAGTTTGAAACCGATATTGGTTAACAATATCTAAATATAACCGCTAACCGCATAGTCAAAGGACACGCGATGGGCACGAGACAAACCTCCCCTCACCTTCCAGCAAGAAGACGTCACAGACAAAATTAAAACCCCACTTATTTAAAACCCGCCACTTAGCCACCTTCCCGTCTGTACAAAAACTAAAAATATCCTCTACCATTGTGTCACGCTCAAAGAAGCTCCACCATAGGTCACGGCGACGCATGTACCACGTGTCAGGAACACGCCAAACATTTTTTATCTTTGAAAAAATCATAAAAGACCATTCTTAACAATGGAGACTCGGTAGCATCTTTGACAATTATAATATCGTTGTTAGTCAGTTACGGAAAATCATTAACGCCGCCAACGTTTACGTCCATGTTGAGCTCTAAATAAATACCACCTAAGCTTAGTATTGAATGACCGAAGAATGGAACTTATGCTGTTTTACGGCGATGGTCGTCACGGTTAACATAAGGGTCATCACAAAAGGCGTATGATAACAATGCGCGTACGTCAATCGTGTGTTCATGCAAATATTTTTTTCTTCCAAAACATCCCCTTTATCTGTTCATAGAGCGATGGGGTTAATTAATATGTACAAAATAATACAATTAAAATTAAGAATTCCCCTCATAAACTGGCACAAGGTCGCGACTTACTGTCACCATTAGAATTATGTCCTTTATTATAACAATAGCTTCCGTACGATTGTGGTTTAAACGTTTATTAGATTTATGGGCTATATTCGTATCTTCCTTTGTTTCTGGTTGCCAATTTAATATCGTTGTGATATTATATAGCAGGAGACCCTCATGCTTTATTGAATATAGTTGACTTGACAGCTCACTTGAAGGGGTTAATATGAACGTTTAGGATAAACGCAATAAGTCGAAACAACTGGTGTTGAAGCCTGAAGCCAACCTGCAATTGACATTCGGATGATAGCGCAACGCAACGGTATTATTGTGTAACGTCTTCAATGTCGCTCTTCTGCAAAACTGTTACTCTGGTGATTCAGCTGGTGTCTTTATTTATCCAGCGAAGTATTTACTCGTCTAAACTCTAGTTACCAGTTTCTCTTACAAAGCGCTTAACTAAATGCGGGTCGGAAATTTTGAACGGTGCACAATTTTCGGGTTTAAGAAAGGCATTGTTGTGCAACGGTTTAATACAAAAGTGTCAAATGACGGCACATCTGCTAGCACAAAGGGTTACGCTGTTGGATGGATTATTTTTCGAACCACCCCCGCAAGATTGCTCGCTTATACAGATGTTCACAGATTTTAACTCCTTTTTCCCAGTTTAATTTTTTAAATTAGGGATTAGTGGACGCGACTTTCAGACTGGAGTTTTAAGTTGAAAACACACAACTTATTCTCTTTGATCAGTGATGGGTTGTGTCACGTATCTATGTACCACGAATGTCTTATCAATTTAATTTAAGTACGTAGTCAGTTATTTTGAGAATACTTTGTCTCTCTCTTTTCTGTTCATTTAATTCCAAACCATCATATCAGCTCATATGCGTCCCCACCGAGGGGATCGAGCCTACCCTGAATCAGGGCGATCAGGCCTTAGTCGACCACGCGGGCCCAGTGCGGGTTGGTCGACTTCACACACAACCTTCGAGTATCTTCGCAGGCGTGTGCAGGTTTCCTCACTATGTTTTCCTTCACCGTTAAAGCAATCGGTAAGTATATATACGTAAGTTTTGAAAAACTCATTGGTACATTGGCCGTCCAGATTTGAACTCGGTACCTCTGGTTAGAAGGACCGAGTCGTTACCTGTTGAGTCACCGACGCTTAATACACATACACCTACATATATAAAAGAATCCACAAATCGTAGAGCTTCAATCACCCTGTATCCGAATGAGTTAGTAAAGCGTAGAGATTACTTCCAAATCCTGAATGTATGGTCCGATGATGACGTCAGCATTACACCAACCTCGTCCAGTATTGTTGTTGTGCAACATCTTGCGAACAGCGACAATGGACGACAAAATTGTCTCCAAAGATCGAATCCTTTCAGCCGTCACCGATTAAAGGAATCATTAATAAAATACTAAATACATAGTGGACCATGAAAAGGGCATGACGTGGAAGTTAAGAATAAAAGCGGAATTTTGTTGGACACGTGTGTTTTTTCCGTTTGCATTGTGTGTGATACCTAAAATTGGATTCATGACGACGATCCTGTTGATATGTCGCAGCCAACTGGTTAAATTAGCCATTCAATTAACTGCCCAGCCGGTTCATTCAATGGCGGCATTAAACTAACTGGCTGAATGATAATACATTAAAGACTTGGCTGGCTGATGCTTAAGCCATTCATTAAACGAGCAAAGCGAATACATACATACTCCGTCGACTGAGAAATGTCCCCTTTTTCCTCCCACCTCAAGCACTCCTCCCCCTGAGGTGTGAATTTAAACTACTTGTCTAGCAGAACTTGAACGTTATCGATACAAGTCATTTGCCTAGGCGTTTAAATGAATGGCTGAATAATCATTCAGGCAGTTATTTGAACGGCGCCATTTAGTTAAAATTTAAGGCAGTTAATTGAATGGCTAATTAAGCTAGAAGGCTGCGACAGATACATTCAATTTAAATAATATTACTTATACAAAACTTACCGCTGTGCATGGTATTTGATTCAGCGTCAGCGACTTCTGTCCGAGACTTCTTGGTGTCATCAGGGGACCCTGAAGTGTCCATGTGTTCCTGCTTGATTTTTGGTTTGATATCCTCGTCAGGGGAGCTCGATGGCATTGGAGAAGTTGACGCTCTTCTTTTTGGTGTCGATGTTTCTGCATCTGCTTCTAGACAAAATAGGTTCCAGATGAAATAGGACGCTAGTTAGTTAGTTCTTTAAATATTTTTATCTTAGCATTGACATGAGTGGTGCATGCTCGCTTAAATGTTCGTGCCGATGGTGGCGCATCGGATATGGTTGATGGGAGCGATGGCTGACTCTCGCGTTATACTCGTGACCGGGTGCTGCCCGTGTAAACTGGCCTACTCTTGTTAAATGCATTCAATTATTTTTATGTATAATTTTTCGTGTCATATTGTTTTCATGTTCAATGACATTATCTGGTTTATATCAAGGATTTAATTTTGACGTTATTAACTAATATTTGTTTAATTCTTGATTCTTCAAAAATGACATTGTTACTATTATTTTATGACTATCAGAAAGAGTGTAATTTGCACCTATTTTGAATAAATATATTGAATTGAATTGCCTCCGTTGTCGGTCCGTTTGTCAGCCGGCTGTATTTCATGAACCGTAATAGGTAGACATGTTAAG
Source organism: Coleophora flavipennella (assembly GCA_947284805.1). Classification (NCBI taxonomy): domain Eukaryota; kingdom Metazoa; phylum Arthropoda; class Insecta; order Lepidoptera; family Coleophoridae; genus Coleophora; species Coleophora flavipennella. Next base: position 11,087,484 of record OX369286.1, read on the forward strand.
TTTTCACATAATTTGTATTTCTATAGCCGCTATGCCTACAAATACAAAAAAAATAAGTGAAAAAAGGGGGGTTTCCAAATAAAAAAACGTGTTTTTTTTTATATAGGTCTATTCTATAGTAAAAACGGTAATACATACAAGCGTGAAACTTGGTGTGATTATAGTATACTAATAATAAAGTAAAACAACAAATAACAAAAATCGGCCAAGTGTGAGTCGTACTCGCGCTAAGTAGTCCGAACAGAATGACAAAAAAAAAACATATTTTGTCGTTCGCGTTGATGTCTTTTGCTTTCAATGTGAGTAGGTATAATTTTCATTATACTATTTTGTTGTGTGGAGCGGTGTAGTGGTACGGAACCCTCAGAGAGATAGTCCGACTCGCACTTGGCCGGTTTTGTATGCGCCCGAATACACTAGACGATGAACGCTCCGTAAGGAAGTATGTGCGCACATTTTCGCTTTGTCATATTTAAAAGAATCTGTTTCCTATGCCAGTTTAACGTGACACTACAAAGAGAATGGGAAAAGTCTTTCATTTCATTTCATTTATTTATCGTTTGCAATCATGTACAAAAATAAGGTCTTAAAATAATGTAAATATAGCATGGTACATGGGCCCTGCTAGGTCTTTGTCTTACCATCTAATAGCCGCTTGGGCGTGCTAGATGCTCCTCCATCTTCGATCAGGTCAGGCGGAGCAATGGAAGGGCTGGCCAGGGGTGGGGTATGGACTCTACTACTTGGAGGCCTTCGAGCGGTGAGCAGCGAGGGTCTCCGGCTGCTGGAGTTCGCACTTGAAACCTGCCCAGGTCGAGATCCATCTTCGGGGTCTGAGTTTGGACCTGTTACGGTTATTTTCCTTCAAAAATCATATAAATTAATATCTACCATGGCTATGCCCCTATTTTTTGTTTTTTCCCATATTCGAATTGTATTAGGAATAGGATCCTTCAAAAACTGAGAGCATTGCCCAATTGAAACGTCATACCTGTTACCCATTGCGTTGGGGAACCTTGGTAAGCCCGCTTCCATCTTCGGCAACATCGTCACTTACCACCAGGTGAGATGTTGTCAAGGGTTTACCAATTGTGAATAACAAATAAAAATAAAATTCTGAGACAGCCACCAAAAATAAAACGCATATTAACAATAAAATTAAAACATAGAGGCATAGGTAAAGTGTGTATTTTAAATTATTTTTGAAAAAATATTATTATTGCCCAAGTTTTGGAGGAAGAAATAGAGGACTACGATATGTTGTTTTAGTAAATTTAAGTGCCTACTAGTGGGTGCTCGCGGCTTCGCCCGCGCAGTTCCCGTTTTTTTGGTGTTTCCGTGGGAATTTCCCGAAATTCTTTCTTAGCGGATGCCTACGTCATAACATCTACCTACAAGCCAAACTTCAGCCCGATCCGTCCAGTGGTTTGGGCTGGGCGTTGATAGATCACTATGTCAGTCAGTCACTATTGAGTTTTATATATATATTTATATATACTGCCCTGCCCTACCCTACACTACCCTACACTACACTACCCTACCCTACCCTACATACACTACACTACACTACCCTACCCTACACTACTCTACACTACCCTACACTACACTACCCTACACTACCCTACCCTACACTACCCTACCCTACCCTATCCTATCTCTCAAGTTGGATCGAACTGCACATGGCGTGCGAATTTTATTATAATCGGTTAAGTGGTTTAGGAGTCCATTGAGGACAAACATTGTGACACGAGATTTATATATATTAAGATTAATTATCGGTCTGCGCTGCAGTTCTCCCTTTCTTGCGGTATACGGAGAGGTTTGGGGGAGGGAGACCGCAAAATTTTGTTCACAATTTGTTTCGTCTTAACTTTAATTTCGACAATGCTTATTCGCCTGAGACTTGCAAAGTTTGCGCTATAGCTCCTTGAACTAGGTTCCAATAGTAGGTTCATTTTTTTTACTTACAATTGGTGAACTCTTGACATCATCTCACCTGATGGTAAGTGACGATGATGTCGAAGATGGAAGCGGGTTTACCAAGATTCCCCAAAGCAATGGGGAACTGGCTATCTTATCTACAAGCCTTAACACATCAACAGTGATGCTTGGCGGCCAGTCTTAGATAAGTTGGTAGTAAATGCCATTTCACCAACCAAACCGAGTCTTACAAAGTTGAACCCGCCGGGAATCGAACCCGCGACTTCCTGGTGGGAAGCGAATGGACTAACCATTACGCCACGGCTTCAGTTTTTATCGGATCCTTTTGAAGTCCTTTTGAACTGCTGGGGCCTTGGTCTCTCGGTGAAGGTTAGGCCATACTCCACACACGGGGGTCAAGTCCAGGTTGGTGGAGGTTACAGGGCTACAAGCGAACCCCACAGTCAGAAGTTTTTCAAGCCGCCTTTAAACACCTGACACGGCTAAACGACTGCCATCTATAGATAGCAACCGGCACTAGTGGCTTAACGACTGCCATCTATAGATAGCAACCGGCACTAGTGGCTTAACGACTGCCATCTATAGATAGCAACCGGCACTAGTGGCTTAACGACTGCCATCTATAGATAACAACGGGCACTAGCGGCTTAACGACTGTCATCTATAGATAGCAACCGGCACCAGTGGCTTAACGACTGCCATCTATAGATAGCAACCGGCACTAGTGGCTTAACGACTGCCATCTATAGATAGCAACCGGCACTAGTGGCTTAACGACTGCCATCTATAAATAGCAACCGGCACTAGTGGCTTAACGACTGCCATCTATAGATAGCAACCGGCACTAGTGGCTTAACGACTGCCATCTATAGATAGCAACCGGCACTAGTGGCTTAACGATTGCCATCTATAGATAGCAACCGGCACCAGTGGCTTAATGACTGCCATATATAGATAGCAACCGGCACTAGTGGCTTAACGACTGCAATCTATAGTTAGCAACCGGCACTAGTGGCTTAACGACTGCCATCCATAGATAGCAACCGGCACTAGTGGCTTAACATGTCTTTGTCTTTCTAAGCACGGAAACGTACGGAAAGCACCTTTTGAAGTACCTGAAAATAATTTAGGGAAGGGTCCAGCTCATGAAACTAAACATTTTTTAGGAACCCATGCTCAAATCACTAAGTAATTATTTTATCTGATTAACTGATAGCAATATTTGTATGGAAGTTCAATTTTTTTGTAAATTATGTAGGCGTTCTGGACTATAGCTGTATTTTTTTTAAGATATTTCAAAAGGTAGCTGCTCTAGGCGTTACGCTACATAACTCGTATGTGTAAAGAAACTCGAAGGTTGTATGTGAAGTCGACCAACCCACCCTGGGCCCGCGTGGTCGACTAAGGCCCGATCGCCCTAATTCAGGGTAGGCTTGAGCCTTTCGGTGGGGACGTAAATGAGATGATATGATGATTTCAAAAGGATTGTATACAGGGTGTAACAAAATTGGTGTAGATTTCGCTACCTGGGGCTTCTACTCATCATACTGAACTTTTGTTCTATGATTTTGCTGAAATCGCAAAAAAATGATAACTTCATAAAAATCGAACAGCTGATCGACCGATTTTGTGCATTTTTGTATGGAGCGTCCAACTTTTTTACAACCTGTATACTGTGAGCGGTTTTTTTCTGACAAGACTTACCAGCACTGTAGCAGTGGTACGACGTGAGCTCCTTATCGCAGGAGGAGATCTTATGCTGTATGAAGCGGACTATGTCAGCAAGGGCGAAGGCTCTCCGGCAGGCTCCGCAGGTGAGGGTGTCCGAGGGCACCCCTGGGGTGGGGGAGCCCCCTCCCTCTGCCGCGCTGTCCGCATCCGCTGCGAACGAAAGGGGATTGAAAAAAAAAAATTACGTCTGTGATCTTTAAAAAGATCGAATAAAACCTATTTCTAGTTGTGTGTACGTATGTGAAGCAGTTTTAGCTAATATTAGGTTTTGCGCGTCGATCACCAAAGTTAACTGACCATAAGCACCTGCCACCTGGATGGATTTGAACATTAATGTTTATCTCGACCATTTCAGTGCTTTACAAGACACGTGAATCCGTTGGTATCGGTAGAAATCACTAGATGATACTCGATTGGCTTATCAGAGCCTTTGACATGGCTTATCATTGAAGGCGGCTTGGAAATTTCAAAAACTTCAAACTCCACCAATCCGCACTTAGCCCCCAAGTCACAGTATTACAATATAGCGGCTTACAGTAGCGCAACGAATGTTCTTACGCAGAGCAACGGAAGGGTACTTATGCGGGGCAGCGGGCGGCGCGGCGCTCCGCGAGTTTGGCAGGCTGACTACAGGCTAGTATGCTAGTACCTACTACGCCGTTGGCGGCATCGTGCGACATCAAAGGCGTTGCGCTACTGTAGGCTATATCGTATTACTGTGCCCAAGTATATTACGCCCTAACGTCTCCGAGTTAGAGAAGAGAACCGTGCTCCAGTACTGGGGACGTGACGACTTGTACGAGTTGGTACTGCCTGGAAGGGAAGATTGTCTCTCTCTCTCTTATCGTGTGGCACAATTAACCGTGCTATCCAAGGGATAGACTAAAGCGGTTTTCTGGTGTTTCACTTAGCATCACCTGCGGTCACGTGTAAGGCACTTAGATTTACACCCACGGACGTGTGTAACGCGACCTTCATACATATCTGGAATCAGATGCGCAGGTTTTCCTTCACCGTTAAAGCAATCGGTAATATATGTACGTAAGTTGTGTGGAGCGTTCGGTGGCGTAACGGCTAGGACCTCCGCCTCCTGTTTCTCCCTAGTTGTGGTTTGAATCCTGCCACGTACCAATGTATTAATTTAGATTTCATATGCTCGTTTATCCGACGCTCTTATACGATGAAGAAAAACATCGTGAGGATACTTGCACACGCCTGCAGAGAAACTCGCAGGTCGTGTGTGAAGTCGACCAACCCGCATTGGGCCCGCAAGTTTGACTAAGGCCCGATCGCCCTAATTCAGGGTAGGCTCGAGCCCCCCGGTGGGGACGTATATGAGCTGGTATGATGAAGTTTCGAAAAAGTCATTGGTATATTGGCCGTCCGGATTAGAACCCGGGACCTCTGGTTAAGAGGACCGAGTCGTTACCGACCGACGCTTGTCTGCCTATGAAGTTGACCAAAGAAACAATAATGGGGTTCAAAATCAACAAAGAATATTGGCTGGAAATTCAACAAAAATCATCATCATCATATCAGCCGAAAGACGTCCACTGCTGGACAAAGGCCTCCCCCAACGATTTTCACAACGACCAGTCATGCGCTGCCTGCATCCAGCAGTTTCCCGCAGCCTATCCCATGCTATGCTCGGAGGATCCAATCAGAACCGAGGAGATCCGTAGGAGAACCAGAGTAACTGACATACCTCTTAGAATTGATAAACTTAAGTGGCATTGGCCGGGGAACATAGCTTGAAGATCAAATGGCCGTTGAGGCAATAAAGTCCTCGAGTGGCGACCGCGCACCGTAAGACGTAGCGTAGGCAGGCCTCCCACTCGGTGGACCAACGACCCAACAAAAATTCTTTATTGCCATGGTAGATTGTCTACGAAAAGAACTAGTTTGCCTAAAACATTGAAGAAATATACATAAATACATAATAAAAGTTTGTATTTAAACAGCTGATTCGGCAAAGAGAAACACAGGTAGGTAACTACTTTACATTGTGACACTTAAACCACGAACAGTGTGTCCCCGAGACCAATTATACGAAAAATGAACCGGCCAAGTGCAAGTTGGACTCGAGCACTGAGGGGGTTCCTTATCAAAACATCTTCATTACCCGCAATACGGGCAAGTCTTTTTTTATTCACAATTGGTAAGCCCTTGGCATCATCCCACCTAAAGCTAAGTGACGATGATGCCGAAGATGGAAGCGGGCTTACCAAGATTCTTCAACGCAATGGACAACTGGCTATCTTATCTTCAAGCCGGAACACATCAATGTGAGCTTATTCCGAATTTCTCTCTTTAATTGTTTCTTTCACAAAGAAATAGATACTTTTAATCTGTTTTATTTCCTATTTTCAGCTTAAAAAGATACATGATCTCTCTGATGAATATATTTTAATTTCCCTAACCTTAATTAAAAAGCTTGAAAGGCAAAAGTGCGCACAGTTGCCCCAAATAATTCTATACTACTGTGGTGATGCAAGTGGTGAAGATCGCGGGAAGCCACTGGATGCGGGCAGCACAGAACCGGTCGTCGTGGGGGAGACCTTTGTCCAGCAGTGGACGATTTTCGTCTGATGTAATGTGATGTGATGAACTGATGATGATGCAAAAAAAAATTGTATTGTATTGTACTCCTAGATCTTACTAGATGTCGCTAGTTTCTTAACGTTTCAATAAAATTTACGTTTTTTTGTATGCCCTTCTATTTCTTGATGTATTTTTTAATTTTTTTGTTGTCATAGCAGCAATAGAAATAGTGACATACTTCGTGAAAAATTCTTCTGACTTCCTTTTGTGGCTCGTGAAATACAGCCCGCACACAGACAGACAGACAGCTGATGCTTAATAATAGGGTCCCGTTGGTCCCGTTTTGTATGAACGGAACCCTAAAAAGTAGTTTCCCTTCGTGTCGTGTGGTCGGTCACACAGCATATGGATATAATGAATGACACTTTCTTTATACCCTTCAGCGTGCAATTACATTTAATTGTATGTTTTCTTGTCATGGTCCTAAGGTGTCAGTTGTGGGATTGACCACTTATCTCCAAACTAAAGGCATAAAGGGCCATAATGACCGTCTTATTGCGGTCCGCCTTTAAAAGGGTTATTTTGTACAATTTGTTTGGCTTCGAGATACCTATCATAATGACTTTTTTGTTAATTGGAGTTTAAGAACAGATGTCTATAGTCCCTCTCCGAATGTTTAAAATGTAACACGGATAAATGGAACGTAACCTTTGTTATTAATTTTAATGTCTGCTTAACTTAGATTTGAAATTTATTAAGGCGGTAATATTACATATTTTCGCTATTTTTGACGTCATTTACGACTAAACGATAGAAAACACAAGGTTGAAAAAAATACCCTTATTGTTGATGATGTTATTAGTCAAAAGCTATTAGAAACACGATTAAGCAGTTTTGGCTCGATAGAAAAAAAATCCCAAAAATAGGTCTACACCGTTACTTTCAACTCTAGTTATGACTAATATTTTGAAGTATAAATTTAATAAAAAATATAACAATGTTATTATTTTTAATACTTTCATTGTAGTTTTTAATTGAAACGGAAAACCATTGAAAAAATGTAGTTATTTTCTTTACTCTTTACACGTAAAGAAAAAGTCAGAGACAACTGTTCCAATCAATACCCCGCCATAACTTCCCCAAAAACTTCCACAACGACCGGTCCTGCCCTGTCCGCATTAAGTGGCTTCCCGCGACCTTAACCAGGGCTTCCTACGCTACGTCCTCCGGTGCGTGGTCGCCACTCGAGAACTTTACTCGCCGCGCTCTACTGGCGGTTGATCTATATGTTTCCATATATTTTACCCCTTAACATTTTACTCTCTGACTATCCATCCATATTATATACAGGACGTTCGGAAATTTATGTACGTCCCCATAAATGGGGCTTCTACTTATTATACTGAACAACTGTTGTTCTATGTCTAGCATAATCTCAAAAAAAATAATATCTTTATACAAATCGATCAGCAATCGACCAATTTTGTGCATGTTTGTATGGAGAGACCAATTTTGTTTTTTTAGAATTGACTAAGGGTTCCTTGGGAAAAGTTGTTCAATATGATGAGTAGAACCCCCAGTTAACGGGTCCTACACTATTTTTACTACACCCTGTATACTTATATGCTAATAAATTGCCATATAAATAAGCTTGCATCGGCTTTGACGCCTAAGAATTATAAAGCTGCTCTCACATTCAAGTCTCGCACAATTGGTCGGCAACTCAGCACATCAAAGTCGTTCGCGAGCTAATTTCGAATAAGTACTGTGCAGACGCCCTTACATTCCTTCACCACTTATTATTCCTTCAATTTCTTTGTGAAGAAAAGTAGGCCGTCCTTTCCCGAGTACACAGGGGTTGAGTGAAACCCGAGTACTAAATTAATATAGCGAAAAAACTGCGTGATTTGACCGTTTTGTTTACTGTGTCGTACCTAGGTTTGTTTAGGGGGCTTATTATGTAAATGTGTCGTGTCACGCGAGGTTTTTTTTAACAGTTTTGTCAACGATGCGGCTCGTGGCAAATGATTTCGGCTTTTAAACGCTTCCTTCCTGTAGAAATTGTAATAGGTAATATTACAAATCAAATATCCGGACGTAACACGCGTCACATTAAGTCACATGGATTCCATTGATGTCCCCTGTCTGACCCCTGAAGGGAGAGCTGTTTACAATCCACCTCCTACACGCTCGTACATAAATTGAACCCTATCGAATTCCCGTTTACGTGGAAATTCAGAATTTGGTGCACAGTGGGTCAAGCCACACCCACTGCGCGCGACTGGACAGTGGTCAGCACACATGCGCGTTGGACTAAACTCTACACCCACAACTTTGAATGTCTGTTTCCACAATTCGATAAGGGCGTGATTTATGGACTTGACAATTGTAAGTGCGATTGTTGATTTCGTTGGTTAATAGGGTTTGTCGTTGACTTTTAGCCATTCCATTTTCTTTTTATTATCATCTGTCAAAAACGAAATTTTGTTCTAAAAATATATGAAATATCAAGTCGTGACGTCGTAGCTTTTCAGCGTCATTGAAATTTTTAGATGACCAGATTTTTTGTACTCAATGGGTGTTAACGGGGCCCTATCATCCATTCATCTGTCCGTGTATCGTACCTTTAAAGAGCTGTATCTTTTGAACTGTAGTAGCTAGCTGGTATTTCCTTAGATCTTCAAGCCATAAGTGAATAGGCATTATTTGAGTTTGCATGTACCATCCTCGACTGCATCATAACATCAGGTGAGTTGCAGTCAAACGCACTCAAATTTTTAATAATAAAAAAAACAACAACAAAATCCGAAAATTGATTATATACAAGAAACCTGTTTTTTTTTAATAAATTAATAATGTTTTAATGCTTCTTTATGCAAGGGTGCGGTGCAGGGACTTCTCGGTGCGCGATTCTAAATCGCTTTGAGTGGGTTTTTATTGATTTAAATTTGAAGACATGACACGATAGAAGACGAAGCTACTAATAATGGTACTTTTAGTGGGAGAGCAATTAAGTGACAAAGTTCATAATTTATTGTTAATGTACTTAAATTTATTGTTGATTAGAATTTGCCAGCGGCTTGGCTCGCGTGAACATAGTTTCTATGATTGTCTCCGAGGGTGCACATTGCGCAAGCCACAAGCGGCTCTCGTGGAAAAAAATAGCCTATGTGTTAATCCAGGTCGCAATCTCTCTATCTACCAAATTTCAGCCAGATACTTTTAGTAGTTTTTGCGTGAAAGAGTAACAAACATCCATACATCCACAGATACAAACTTTCGCGTTTATTAAACAGATGGTAGTTAAAAATTTAAACGACATTTAGTTTTTTTTTGTTCTTTAGAAAATAGGCTGTTATTATTAATTACCTACATAGAAAGAAATTTAAATACACTTTTATAAAAGGTGGTGGTCGACTAAGACCCGATCGCCCTAATTCAGGGTAGGCTCGAGCCCCTCCGTGGGGACGTATATGAGCTGAAATAATGATAAAAGTTTTCGCCTGAAACGTGATATCAGTGTTGATGTCGCATATTATTATCTGTGGTTATTGAAAAGCTTCGTCTAGCCGCGCGGATGAGCTGAGCGGTGAGCGCCCGCCTCAGGTGACGATGTAGGGAGAGCCACCCTCCGAAAGGACTGGAGTACCAAAAAGTTTAAATTAGCTCGTTACTACACACGACACAATACGCCATCGCCAGTTTGTTTCCAGTTTCTGTTTTTTCGCCGGCAAAGGTCACCACCGACTCGGGTTAGATGTAACATGTATGTGAAAGGAAAGTTTCAATCAACTCTTGAATTAGGAATGAGTTTGTATCCTATCTCGTGTTGTATCGTCGCAGCTAATTATAAAATGCAAAGTTGTTTTAACGCGTTTTGGATTTGAACCTCTCTTAATTTAATTGTTGATTGTTTTATTTTTAAAGTGAAACTTTTATTACATCGTCTCAATTTTTTTCGTCTGTGTGTCGCGTGACGGTCGGTATGATTGTTTCGTCCTCTGTACCGTAGCTCCAAGACGAGAGCAGCCATGATCGTTTCGTGCTTCGTAAATGTCTATAATGTGAAAAAAAGTTTTACTTTTACCGTGGTTTCATAAAACCACACACTCTTTTTCTATTTGACATTACATTAGATGCTTATTAAAGGTACCTATGCCTTAATCCTACTAATATTGTAAACGCGAAAGTCTGGATGGATTTATGGATGTATGGACGCAAAAACTACTGAACGGATCTAAATGAACTATGGTAGGTAGACAGATTAGGACCTGGATTAACACATGGACTACTTTTCCACGCTCGCGAGCCCCTCAAAAAGTCATAGGAACGTTGTCCACGCGGGTGAAGCAGCGGTAAACAGCTAGTAATACCTATAATTTTCTGAAACAATATAATATAAGGTTCCTCTGAAATACCTGATAAAAAATTAAGGGTTGTTTCAGCTATTGAAACTGAACAACTTCCTTAGGAAACCTACAATCAAGGAGCAAAAAAAAATCGACCTCTCTACAAAGTTTGTTATATGCTGATCAATTTATTAGGTAATATGGCAGAATTATCAGTGTATTGCTCGCAAGAGCAAATCAACACACTGAGTCACGGCCCTTTTGGATTACTGCAACACACATATGTTTTTGTATATATTTTTTTTGCTCTTTTTAATTTGTTATGTTTTATTATATATTATGTATGAGTGTAATAATATGTGTGTGATTGCAGTGACAAGTAAACGTGTTATTTATCCGTCTACTAGCTTTTGCGAGCGGCTATGCTCGCGTGAACATATTCTATGACTGTCTCCGAGGGTGCGCAGTACGCGAGACGAAAGCGGCTCGCGAGCGTGTAAAAAAAGTAGCCTATATGTTAATCCAGGTCCTAATCTGTCTACTTACAAAATTTCATCCAGATACGTTTAGTAGTTTTTGCGTGAAAGAGTAACAAACATCCATACAGACAAACTTTTGCGTTTTTAATATTACTAGTAACGAAAGGATGTCATTAGTAAATTTGTTAGTTTTAGGAGCTGATACCAACCGGTTTTTTTCAAGTTTTTCAGACTTAACATACAGGGTGTAACATCGTGAGGAAACCTGCACACGCCTGCGATGAAACTCGAAGGTTGTGTGTGAAGTCGACCAACCCGCACTGGGCCCGCGTAGTCGACTAAGGCAAGATCGCCCTACTTCAGGGTAAGCTCGAGCCCCTCGGTAGGGACGTATATGAGCTGATAAGATGATACAGAGTGTAACATAAAGGTGCAGTGACACTCTAAGGTGGGCTTGTACTCATTAAACTGAACAACTTTTGTTCTAAAACTTTGCTGAAATCATGTTTTTTTTTCATACAATACCGGCCAAACAGCTGACTGATTTTTATGAATAATCGCGATTTCAGCAAAGTTGTTGAACTAAAGTTGTTCAGTTTAATGAGTATAAACCCACCTTACCTTACTAAAGTATCACTGCACTTTTATGTTATAACCTGTAAATTTTCGATCCGATTTATTCATGAATCGAATACATTGTGGTTATCTATAACGTTGTGTGACAAAAAGTGTGACTTTGACACAAGTCTGACCACCGTGTCCGATATTAATTGGCAGGGGTTTCGCGATCGTACTGTGGTTTCCCATTGAAACTGCACGTTTTCCACCACAATAACTCGAATAAAAATAACAAGAACTGCCCTCAAATGCTGTGGGGGTAAGAATATCATCGCTACTCAGTTATTAAAAGTAAACCATTTATTTTGTCATATACAGAGTGTAACAAAATTGGTGTAGGTCTTGTTAACTGGCGCTTCTACCCATCATACTGAACAACTTTTGGTGTAGGTCTCATTATCTGGCGCTTCTACTCATCATACAGAACAACTTTTGTTTTACGACTTTGTTGAATGAAACCTCAAAAAAAGTTTGCTCTTCATACAAAACGATCAGCATATCGACCAATTTTGTGCATGTTTGTATGGAGGGAACAAAAAAAAAGTTACTTATATTACTCGATTTCGTCGATAAAAAGGGCAAATTTTTTAAGGTGCTATAACTTTTTTTTTGTTTATTATTTTCGAACCAAAACTAATTACAGATATAGATATTTATCATCTTAATGCTTGTAAAAAATTTGAATACGATGAGTTTTATGGTTTCGAAATTAAAACGAAAGTACGTTTGTATGGGATTTCGTCCCTCCAGTTAACCCTTAAGTTTAAGGTTTCTTAGTATGATGAGTAGAAGCCCCAGTTAACAGGTCTTACACCAATTTTGTTACATCCTTGTATAACAACTAAGTGCGTGTGAGCTTTACTCGACAAATGAGTATGATGCGAGTTCAAATTATTTTACAAGACACGTTTTTTTTTTAATGTTTTGATGTTTTGCATCTATTTTTAAAAGCTGAATGGTTTGACATCGGCGTTCTTTGACGAATTCTTTCATTGAACGATTCAAGTTGTCGGAAATGGTCATTCAGCTCAAAAGGATTATAGAACAAAGGTTCATGTCGGCAGGCGCACAGTGGTTTGATTTGTTTTTAGATGGCCGAGATTAAACTTGTGGACAAAAAAAAACAATGTTTGACAAAAACACTGGGTATTTTTCAATGTAAACTAAGTACCTATGTACAGTATGTCAGGGTAAAATAGTACACTTTTTTCCCACAATTGGTAAGCCCTTCCGCATCATCTCACCTGATGGTAAGTGACGATGATGCCGTAGATGGAAGCGGGCTTACCAAGATTATCTTATCTTCAAGCCGTGAAATACATTGATGCTGGTAACATTTATTTTTAGCGGCAAGACTTAGATACGACATGAATTAATTTTTAAAGGAGCACCTTCTACTCATGAAATTGAAAAAAATTGAGAAAATCGTAAAAAAATGCCGTAACGGGACGCCCAGCAGATGTGAAACATTTTATTGCAGCCTGATCATCTTAAATTTTTTGTTTCTTTTTGGTCACTTAGTCTTTATCGTCACTGACACTAATATTTCAAATATATTTCAAATCTGATTCAAAGGATTCAATGTCACTGATTTTTTTGTCACAATTGGTAAGCCCTTGGCACCATTTCACTTGATGTTAAGTGACGGTGATGCCCAAGATAGAAGCGAGCTTACCAAGATTCCCCAACGCAATGGGGAACTAGCTATCTTCAGGCCGGAACACGTCAATGTTTTTGACATTGATGTTTGGTGGCAAGACTTAGACTAGGTGGTGGTAGCTAGCCATGCGGGCTTAGAAAATGGCCTTCCACCAACCAAACCAAGTCTTACATAGTTAGACTCCGGCGCGATTCTAAACCGCGACCTCCTGATGTGAAGCTAATGAACTTAACAATTGCGCCACGGAGGTTGTAAGAAGTTCTAATTCGAAATGAGTCGAGAGCGCTGGCGTAGAGGGGGCATGACGGCGTCATCCGTTTGTCGTCACGGTATACCTACTCCATTTTATTATTATATCAGCTCATATACGTCCCCACCAAGGGGCTTGAGCCTACCCTGAATCAGGGCGATTAGACCTTAGTCGACCACGCGGGCCCAGTGCGGGTTGGTCGACTTCACACACAACCTTCGAGTTTCTTCGCAGGCGTGTGCAGGTTTCCTCACGATGTTTTCCTTCACCGTTAAAGCAATCGGTAAGTCGTATGTACGTAACGTTTTGAAAAACTCATTGGTACATTGGCCGTCCAGATTTGAACCCGGTACCTCTGGTTAGATGGACCAAGTCGTTACCGGTTGAGCCACCACTCCGTTTTACCAAAGTATATATATTAGTACTAACATTCAGTATGGACACTCCCTGCCACTCTTTAGATTACGACTTCACCCCCTCGTCACTCAGATTGATACAGATTGGTTATAGTTTGGTTCTCGAACGTATGAAATTTCACCGTGACTTTGTTTGATCCGTCATTTGTTTTTAGAAATGTCATTTCACGACCGTAGTATGCAGTGCCTGGGGTGTGGTTTTACTGTCAAGGTGCGCCAATAGATGTTCCACATCAAAAAATTGGAATTCCCATGTTTAGTCAGAATCAACTGATCAGTTTGTATTAAAAGGCTAATTTTATCGCGATATCAGCGTAGTTGTGGAACAAAAGTTGTACAGTATCATGATCAGAAGGAATTCCCTTAAAAATAAGATCTTTTTTTATGTGCAGACTAGCTTTGGCCAGTGGCTTCGCTCGCTTAAAGATAGTTACTATGACTGTCTTCGAAAAAAGTAGCCTAGGTATATGTTAACCTGGATTATGGATTATACCTATCTACCTACTAAATTTCATCCAGATCAGACGTTTATCTGTTGTGGCGTGAAGGAGTAACAAACATCCATACATACAAACTTAGTAAGGATGTGTAGGTAGATATTTAATTAAGTAGATACTTAGGTGCTAATGTATTCATACTTCGAAATCGTGCTTTGTTCTAAATATAACAGAACATTGGCTGCCATGAAACTCAGCACCGCACCACGCCTAGGTGCTTAGCCATTCAGTAGGCGGGGTTAGCAAACATTGCTTAATGACGTCACTTCTCTCAATATGGCTACTCTACTACCAACCCTTGCTCAAAACTACTTTAAAAGAAACAGAAGAGCCTCTCGGTTCTAGCCGTATAAAAGTTCTAAATATGAAATGTGGGTTGCGGTTTTTGAAAAAAAAACTACTCAATTTTGATGTTGACCGTTTTATTTAAACACCATTTTTTATTTCATTAATTCCGTAATAGAAGGTCTAATAGATAAGATCACATGTAAAAGGATATGGATATAAAGGTATGTGGTGTGCGAGCCGCAAGCGGCTCGCGGGCTTCTTTTGTTGTTGGCCTTCTCTGGCATTCGCACGTCAGTGGCTCAACCGGTAACGACTTGGTCCTTCTAAACAGAGGTCTCGGGTTCAAATCCGGACGGCCAATGTGCCAATGGGTTTTTCGAAACTTACGAACATATTCTTACCGATTGCTTTAAAGTTGAAGAAAAACATCGTGAGGAAACCTGCACATCTAATTGCCCTATACGTAACCGCGGGTGATTCTATTCCTTGGATAGCACGGTTAATTGTGCCACACGATAAGAGAGAAGACGACTATACAATTCTACTGTGGCTGTTCATATATTGTTTACTGCAATCATCATATCAGCCGAAAATCGTCCACTGCTGGACAAAGGCCTCCCCCAAGGATTCCCACGACGACCGGTCCTGCGCTGCCCGCATCTATTTACTGCAATAATCCAAAAACAACTTGCTACTTTTTATCCGCATCTAATACGGAGCCGATAAATGGCGTTCCTACGGGAATTGGCAGAAAAAAAAAACAACGTCCGTAAAGGTGGCAGATTAAATTAAGGCTGGGTCAGTAATCGGGTTACTGATATCGAATACTGGGTCGAATATTCGAAATAACCGGAGGAAAACAGAGCTCTCCTGTGTATTGGCCTCTTCGTTAGAGGGATTTGAATTTTTTCTCTCTCTCTCTTTCCACATTTTTCGCTCTAGGTGTGTAATGCGATATTCCGCCTGGGGACCCCGGTGGACACGCCGTAATAGAAAAAATGTTGCTTATAAAAATGAGGATGAAAATTTATAGTATAGATTTTTGGTTAGCGGTGTCAATTTTGCAAAATTTACCCTCGAGCGATGTGTTATTAATGATATCCAATTTTGTTTTTGATATCAGAGGATATTCGGCACGTTAAAGTCCTAGGTTTACATACTCTTTGTCAAGCTAGGTACATGACAGGGTGCTTTCTATGCTGTAATGTAAAGGAATGCGTTGAACTTAGTTGAACTACCTAAATATATAGGTACTACTTACATAGAAGGTGAGTTCTGATAGCCAGTGTGTCTAATCTAAAAGTCTCAGTGCCATAGCAAAAGCACCCTTACGCCAGAAGGAAAGAAGTATGGCGTCTCCTTCAAGGATATTTGTCACCGTACGAGTGTCAATAAAAACGCCACACCGGACTGTGTGACACTCAGTAGGTATACTACGATACAATAGTGATGGGACTAATAAAATAAAGGGATTGTCGATTTCAGCTTAAAAAAATCCGCGTAGCTATTCCGTATTGCTGTTGCCCTTATACAAAAAAGCGATACTATCAAATTATAAAAAAAACGTACCGTTCAAAAGTTAGGGAACTCAAATATAAATACAAGTGTTGCAGTTTGAAGGTTGTGCGACGGACAGTAATTTATCAATGCTTTTTTTCGATGTTCTAAAAATTTTAGTATTTTTACCACGAATTTGCCGAAGAAATAAAGGTAAAATAACCAAATAATATAAACAACGTTCGAAAACGTATAATAAATTGAGATTTGCTTTAGTAGTCTTTCTAACCCACACCTACTAACTAGCCTACATTCTTTCTTTTTCGAACTCACCTTGAATTTTGTGTGAAAATCAAAAGAATATAAAAAATCCCTGAAAAAATACCTACTATTTATTTATTTTTTCTTAAAAATAGCTTTAACTATTTTTCGCAACTATGTGCAATATTATATCTTTATATGTTTGACTACACGCCTAATAAATCAGAATGAAGCAATACCTTACAATACTTACAAACCCATATTATGTGTTTCTTTTTTGTCAAAATGGCTGTAACGATTTTAATGAAACATTGTGACTTTATAAGGCCTACTACACTGAATAATTGTACAGTATCTTTCATACAAACCAAAATTATTCATGTAAATACTCGATTTAAAAATTATGAACAGCATTTCAGTACCATTTATTTCAAGTTGTCTGAAAACCTTTTAATTTTTAAAGGTAGAAAAGAAATAAATAATAATTGGGACTTTACAACCATAAGTCCTCTTGAACTGTTAGTCGGATTCTTCTTGAAAGAAAATAAGAAAGCTATAAATAAATGACGAACATTTTTCCAATAAACGATTGGCAAGCTTCTGATATAATCTCACCATTCGTTTAAATTTTAAAATAAAATGATTTCAATAAAATTATTTTAATTAAAGCTTGTCGCAGTCAACTTCTCTATACCAACATCGTTATCAAAGATCATAATGTAAGTAAAATGTAGTTCTGCATCTAAACATTGCGCATAAGACTTGAATGAAGAAAAAAATGAACTAAACTAAAATATTGTACTCCCAACGGAGACCAACACTTTTTTGCGGTAAATTCTTACATAGTTCTATTTGTATGGGAGGTGCATTTTTAAGACATTCCACTTACAGTATATTATACAAATCAATACGTGTTCGTGATAAAATAATGTGAGATATTTTAACAATGTATGTATGTAGAAAATGTATGACGGGTATCACATTTAGTGTTTTCCCGAATATAACACCAATGCTTTCTTTGAGGTGTTAATAAATTTTATTGCTGACAAAAAAATTCCAAAAAATCTTTAGAACCATTGAAAAGAGAGACTTTTTTGTATAGGAGATACCTACTCTTAACATTTTAATTATAGAAAAAAATAAAAAGGTACTTCTGGCATATAGTTTAAAAACTACATGTGAAAAATACAAGTAGGTAGGTTTCCTCGTAAAACAGGTGGACAGACATACAAACATACATAATTATATCAGCTCATATACGTCCCCACTGAGGGGCTCGAGCCTACCCTGAAATAGGGCGATCGGGCCCTAGTCGACCACGCGGGCCCAAATGGATACAAACATACATACATACACAGATTTTTTTCTCTGCCAATTTTTTGGTGTTTTTAGTGACATAGTCTTAAAAATGTCGAAGTCAAATTTACAGACGTTCACATAAATTTTTATTCTCTCCTTCGTCACTCAAAAGAAAGACAAAACTATCGATATGTCCTTACTACATAACTAGAACAATACCAGTTAAAGCGGACACTTAACCCCTAATCCTTGGCGTGGCAGTTTTATCACTCCCAGCGTTTATGGCAAAAATCTTAATTCCACCGCTGCTCCTAACTGCCCGAAGGTAATTATCGCCACGGGCTGATTCTATTAGCTGAAGTGGTTTGGCTCGTATTAGTAGGTAACTAAGTGCTCGATCGATGATGTGATTTGTACTATTTTGTACTGATTGTTATGATTTACTAAGCATTTTCGGCATTTCGGCATTTCGGCATTAGCGGCTTCACCCTCGTGGATGTAGTTCAGACTGTCTTTGAGGGTGGGTGGTTCGCGAGTGTGGAACATTGAATGGTGGCGTTTCGGGAGCCGGGTTGTTCCTTTCCCTCTAAGGTGGATGAGGGGAGCTATGGCTGACTATCGCCTTATACTCGAACCGGCCTTCTCTTGTAAAAGGAATTGCAGCTCAGCTCATATACGTCCCTACCGAGGAGCTCGAGCCTACCCTTATTAAGGTCGATTTTTTATATCAATTCGCGTTCTAATGACATTATTTTTTTATATTAATGATTTTATTTTGACGATTAAATAAATATGTTTTGTCGTTTTTAACTAATAATGATTAATTATGTTTTTTTTTTAGAAAATTTTACTTTATACGTAATGCAATCAGATTGCAATTACTATTTTATTACTATCAGAAACATTTCGTAAAAGAGTGTAACTATGTAACTACCTACTTTGAAAATTTGAAATTGTCATTTTCTGCCATGTTTTCAAATCTCTTAGGAACTGTGCATTTTTCCAAGGTAAAAATATCTCCGTCATTTTTTTTACCTGTTTGCTAAATTTCATAGTAATCGGTTTAGCCGTTTTATCACTATTCTCAAGCAAACATCCAAACTGTTACATTTATTAATGATTGCTGCCGATACCTGGATCTGCAATCCGAATATTGATATAAGTGGGAAGGCATTTGTCTAGCAATAGGTGAATATGGGGCCTGATAAAGATTAAGATAATTATTATTATCTGCCTAGTACAAATACTAGGGTCTGCACATCCAGATGTTCCTAAATAATTTAAGAAACTTATACGATAAGATTTCTTAAAGTGAATAAACAATTTATTATTATTATTATTATTGCTTAAAATATATCTTTGTATTATTTGTACTTAGACGTTGTCAAAGTCGTCTACTAGCAACTAAATATATACAAATTTTATCCATGTTTAAAATTAACAAAACCACTGTGCGTTAAACGAAACTTTGTCCCATATGCAACACAATAAATTGTCATGAAAACGTTCCAAATACTTCCTCCGCAAAACAAAGGCGGAATTTAGTCGTATTTTTCTTGAAACAAGAGATATAGTTTTTCGTATGGCAATAAAACTGGGGTCATAAGGCGGCGTCCGGTCGGGCCCGGTGCCAGAATAACCCTTGTTTTCCGGGACTCCGAGCATGAACCAGTGGGCACACTACGTATGGATATTGCATATTCGACACATTTTCATTAAATCACATGCAGAATAGTTTTTTTTTTATATAAATATGCTGAGTACAGTCGGCGTAAAAAGTATGGAAACTTTATGGCTGCTAGGTGTTTCTTATCATGAAGACAATAAAACATAAAATTGTGAAGACTTGTATTATACGAAAAAGTTTTATAGACTAAAACAAAATAAGATGAGATTTAAAAATACAAAAAATAGACAACGCTTAATATACCTACGCGTTGAATATACATGTGCCTGCAATCGCATTCGAAACTATTAAAATTTTGGAATAATTTTACGTTTTTGTAAATTTACAACTTTTGTATTTTTTGTATGGGAAAATGGGACAATTCTAAATTTATAATTTACGAAATAAAATAAAAACAATAATTATAATCGGTTCACGATTGGTGCTAAAATCGCGTAACATACAAAAAAGGAAAACACACAGTCCTATTGGTCCTTTTTTGAAGTTATAAAAAAATATTAAGCTCGTAAAATATTAGAGTTATAAATATTAAATTGGTGCCAACAGTGCTCGGTTAAAAGAAAATGGAAGTTAGGTAATAAAGAACACATTTTTAGGTTTCGGAGCCAAAATACCAAAAAAGGAACTCTTATAATTTCGTCATGTCCGTCCGTGGCACTATAAGACCTAGAGTAATATTTTTTTATTTATACAGATGTAAAATTCTGATCCAAAATGTAAAACGAAGGCAATATGTGAAAAAACAAATTGGGGGTAAGGCCCAACTACATGCAAGAGGTGGATGTTTTTTTTTAGTGTTCCTCCCTGCTTATTGGTAAGTACCTGTCATTGAATAGGTCTTATTAAGTTTTTTTTAATACCTTCTTAATTTAAGCTGACATTCACTTAACTTTTCGTTTAAAAATTACAGATACTAGACATTACTAAATGTTTTTACCACCTCCATCCAAAAAGTAAAAGATGTTTTTGACAGTACCTCCCCATCTTTAAAATCTACAGTTAAAGAATTGTACGTATATTTTAAATTAAAATGTAAAATTCAAAATTGAGTCCTATTGTCAAAAAAAATGTAGGGTTGCCTCCCATACAAGTAAAAGCAGCACGCAATTTTTTTTTTGGTCTTTTTAAATGAAATACTAATCTCCAACATATTTTTGTCAGCTGTACCGTTTCCAAGATAAAGCTCGTCAAAATCGTTAAAAAGTATCCCTGGTATTCATAAACTGCTGAACCTAGAAATACGATACTATTAGAGTTTCCTGAAACAAACAGTTTTCCAGTAATTACTCCTGAACCCTACACTTTGCGTGCTCTGACACGTATTTGGCCGATTTTTTGCTTTTACAACTTTTGTTTTACGACTTAGTTGAATCACATTTTTTTTATTTAAAATAAAAATCGACCAGATCAGCTGATTAACCAGTTTTGTATGGGAAGGCAAAATAAGTATATTTTTGCTGTTTGAGCGAAGTTGTTGAATAAAAGTTGTTCAGTTGATACTTTTGATAGTAGGTAGGGGTTCTTAGTGGAACTTTATAGCACACAAATTAGTATATATCTACTCTAGTTCCACATAAAAGAATTAAAACTGCATTTATAATTTTTCAGCGACCGGTTTCGAACATCATCTTCAGGCAGACTCCGGTCGCTGACAAATTATAAACGCAGTTTTTATTATTTTATGTGGAATTAGTAGTAGTGTGTACCAATGTGTGTAAAAGTTGTTTAGTTTAATGATAAGAAGTCCACCTTAAAAATAGGTTATATTTTACCTTAAACCCTGTTTAGTTTTACGCTCTTTTAACAGTAAACTTAGATTTAATTATTCGGATAGCATAATAAAACAAATACTGCACAGTGGTGGCGCATTCACATCCACAATATGCAACCCCAGCTACATTACTTGTCCGTCATTATTTTGACATACGACCCTTTGGCAGACACTTTTGGTCAGAAAGCGAGGATTGCAGTTTTGAAACAACGCCCACTTTTAATATCGGCTAACTTGACAAAACTGAGGTTTCTTGGCTGATAATATACTATTTAGTTTTTCTTCATTAACCAAAATAGTACACCACATGCATGAAATGATTTAAAACAAGACTTCTCGCGGTGATAATCTTATTTTAAATTTAAAAATGTAAGTATGACATATCATGTCATTTAAAAATGAGCTAGAGCTCTGCAGTAGGTAGACACTTTTTTTGTGAGACCGCTGGGATATTTGATAATTTACCGCCTGCAGTGAATAGGGAAATCAGGAATTAATTAATAACAATTAAAAACCCGACTGCGTAAAACTTAACGCCTTTTTGGCCAGTTGGGTAAAAATATATCCTATGTCACTCACCGGATCACGATGAATCTAACGAGACCTCATACGTTAAAATCTTTCAAGCCGTTCAGGCTGTAGCGGGGAACATAGAAATCTACATACATATATTTAAAAAACATAACCCTCCTTCTAAGGCAGTCGGATAAATATCCAATAATACCATTTTAATAAAACATTAATGCCCTCAATTTATAACTCGTACAGCTACCGATCTATAGTCAAAAGGCCATAAATACAAAGCACGAAGCATCCCGTCCACTTACTCTCTCATTTATATGTTAATGTCATACGAATCCATATTTGTTGAGATTCATACGGAGATAGCTTTCGCCAGATATCATTTTCACTGGCTTATTACTTTCCAATTTGTCTTCAGCATTGGTTATTGCCCCATTTATGGACCTCCCTGCTTCTATTAACTTCGATTTGTGGTCCTTTCTGTTTGGTTTACTATGAGAATGTATCATTATTCTCTAATTTAGGAATCTTCAAGATGAGAGTGAAAAGGAACTATCTGAGTTTGCGAGTTTGCGAGACACATCCTCGGCTGCACTTAACATCAGGTGAGGTGCAGCCAAACGCACTCAAATAAAAAAAACCATAGGTATACAACTATTTTCACAAACTAAATTAAACTTGAAGTAAAAATATGACAGACTTTAAGAAAGAAAATGTTTTTTAAATTAATTACTGCCCACTGTACCTTTACGCCTTAAGTCGATGCCTGAGTCGAAAAATCTTGACTTACTCCTCGATGATAGATCCATAGCTTCCATTAGTAGAAAGGAAAGTTCACAAATCTCGAGGTTGACAAAGAAAGGTCTTGTCCAAAGTCTCTAAGCTAAACTTAAAACTAAATCATTAACGATAAAAGCTAAAGTCCAAAGTTTTTAAGTCCAATTAGACCACTGGGCACTGAACAGTAAACTTTTTGAAGTCATAAAGCATGTGATCATCTTCACAGATGAACACAGACTGACTGGCTACCTCTATAAAAGTTCAGTCTCGAAACATTAATGAAAAAAGAACCCCTAGGCCCAGGTAAAAAAATCCCGTATCAAAACCGCCGTTTCCTAGTGACCCCGATCGCTCTCCCATCCCTTTGTTGAGCTTCTTTTATTTATAATAGCACATTTTTTTTCACACACACCACCCCTAATAATATGTGAGCAAAAATATGCGTAATCGTCTAGAGCGCCCAAGTTCGGGGACTACGGCGAAAGCTCTATACAAAAAAAATACAACTGTTCCCCATTTGAATGGCAAAAAGTGCATGTCACTGCGAAAATGGCATTAGTGGATGAATATGATTTTGCACAGATCTGAATGGACGGATGACTTATAATTGTACCGCGTTACATTTAGCATGAATTATTGGTTTGACGTGGTTTTTGTAATACTTTCCAGTGCTCCGGCTATCGCGATAGAGCCGAATTATAAGCTGTAGTCAATAAAATATGTAGGTAACAAAACAAAATACCTAACTGTGAATGAAATTTATCCATACTATTCCCATACCTAAGAGAGAAGTATTAGACTCGTAACATAAAATTTCATTCATTGCCGTTATTTATTTATGGAATTGCCTCAGAGATTTGTCGAGAAATAGGAATAGGTAGGAATAATAAAATTATGACAATCAAATTTGGCGACCACAATGTTCGCCACGCACTGACCCCAGACAGAATGTTTGTTGTTTCTAGGTAAATAAACATGGAAGATTGACACTGAGTGTACATCTGGTAGACTCAAGCAAATAATGGGGGATTCGATAAACAATATAATTCGATTTCTGTACGATCGGCTGCACGGCAAATTGCGCAAACTATTTTGACCGTCAATACACAAAATATTGTATATTGTTGCGTCAGTGGCGTAACGGCTAGGGCCGCCGTCTCCTGTCCGGGAGGTCGTGGTTCCAATCCTGATACGTACCAATGTGATTTCGAATTTAAATTTTATATGTACGTTTATCCGACGCTCTTACGGTGAAAGAAAACATCGGGAGGAAGAAACTCGCTGGTTGTGTGTGAAATCGACCAACCCGCACTGGGCCCACGTGGTCGACTAAGGACCGATCGCCCTAATTCAGGGTAGGCTCGAGTCCCTCGGTGTGGTCGCATATGAGCTGATACGACGATTGCCGTTATATTATTCAAGTTTCACACGATATTGATAACCAAAATTTTACTACGCATCTGTACTGCACTTACAAATTTTATAAACAAAAAACAGAATTCGAATTGGACAAAAAATTGAATAGCAACGGAAGACACCACGCCGGTAACAGTATCCCCGAGAGGTCCGAGATTGATCCAAAATCGGAGGTTACCTGTCGTCCAGGCCATGCCGTGTGAAAACGGAACAGGTGTTCGGACCACACGGCCTGTAATTACGCATGGACAAAGCCTCGTGCAGGCAATATCACGCGTCGCGGTTTCCTCTGCTTTCCTTGGAGCATTCGGCCGATTGTGTTCAGTGGTTGTTTCGGGTACTAAACAGTCACGACTTGCAAGCTTAAATTGCTTGTTATTGTTTTTTTGACGAATTCATTGTGTTTTTTTTTTTAATATTTTTATAATTCACAATTGTTAAGCTCTTGGCATCATCTAACCTGATGGTAAGTGATGATGATGCCGAAGATGGAAGCGGGCTTACCAAGATTCCCCAACGCAATAGAGATCTGGCTATCTTATCTTTAAGCCGGAACACATCAATGCTAATAACACTGATGCTTGGCGGCAAGACTTAGATAAAATGGTGGTAGCCAGCCAGGCGGGCTATGAAAATGCCCTAATACCAACCAAACCGAATCTTACAAAGTTGACCCCGCCGGGAATCGAACCCGCGACCTCGTGGTGTGACGCGAATAGACGAACCATTTTGCCACGGAGGCGGTCAAAGGTGGTGGTATACGTTGTTATTGCTGAATTATCTCATGTATGTCTTTTACTTTTATAATTTTCTTGCATTCGAAAATTCGCTTTAAAATCTTTTTTGATCTACAACGCTTCTGCAAAACAAAATGATTAACCTCCCATTTCAAAACCGCCATATTAATAACATTAAAACCCTTTTGACCATCCGCAGTTACCGGAAGCGGGGAGACCGAATCAATTTTTCAAATTTGCGAAAAAAATACTATTCCCACACATGTGCACTGATTCTGGTCAAGGAATCCATTGTGGACACTTTTGTTGAGTGTATTGACAAATCGGAATTCCAAAGGGTTGGATAGCACCTTTGGAACAAAAAATGTGCACTGACAGCGTGGGATAACCAGAGAGGATAGTGAATATGTGAAATTTAAAAAAAGGTTATTTGTAGACTGTACATAATATGATCGGAAATCTTCTGGATTTTCTATAAACCACATAGAACCTTATAGAAGCTTCATAGAATCCTACTTATTATATCTGGAAGAAAATCTTTAGAGAAAATGTAACTAGTTTGCCAGATAATTAAATAGACTCATTTAAAAAATGCCTGTGCTCTTTAAGATATTAGAAAATATTATATTATTTTAATAAAAATGACATTTAAAATAAATATTTTTGAGTTTGAAAAATAAGTTATATGCCTGTCATCAATGTAAAGCATCATCTAAAAAAAAATGTTCTTATCCATTCATCATCTTGTTGCAATTGGTTAAATTAATTTTTAATTCATGCGTTTTTTGCATAAATCCATTAATCCTTTATTGTTTTTCATTCATATATGTACCGCCTCCGTGGTTTAATTAGTGTATTAGCTTTACATCAGGATGTCGCGGGTTCGAGTTTTGTAAGACTCGGTTTTGTTGGTTGTAGGGTGTTTTAGAAGCCCGCCTAGCTAGCTACCAATATCTTAGATAAGGTTTATCTAAGTATTGCCGCCAAGCTGTGATGAAGTCATTCTTTTTTGTTTGTTTTCGATCTGTTTCGTATTATTTTCCTTTTAATTTGTTTTTGCTATTTTTTCAAATTTTGGACTTTTAATACGATCTTCGCTCTCCCATCAAAACCTTATTTTCAATTATTTTATTCTTCATTCACTTTTTATTTTATAATTTTTTTCCGATTATATAATATTATTTTATTTTATATAATTAGGTACTTGTATGAGTTTAGACGCAATTAGAGGGTGCGTCGAGACCGCAAAGCACCAATATAACAGCATTGATGTGTTCGGTTTGAAGATAGAATATCCAGTTCCCCATTGGGTTGGGGAATCTTGGTAAGCCCACTTCCATCTTCCGCATCATCATCACTTAGCATCAAGTGATATGATGTCAAGGGCTTACCAACTGTGTATAAAAAAAACCTATCCATTGAAGCTTCTCAAGATATTTTCAAAGCTTTTCTCGTTGCATATCTGTAAAATTTAGTGATGAGCTGTGAGAAAATATTACAGAATATATTCTCCATAACTCCACTAAAGTCTAGATTCCTTGTATTGTGTGAGCGACCACAGACTTCTATGATCATAAAACCTGGTCAGGTCGACTGACACCCATTGATAATCATATCCCATAACTTCTTGCTGTATCCATTTCCAATCTATGACCAAAAAGCGAGACCTCTATTGCCTTAGCAAGTATTTCCCCTAGGACTTTGATTATGTATGTGTGAATGTAGAGGTATGGGGGTTCACGTTAGACTGGTCGTCGTCTTTGAAGTAAGGCACGTTGATGAAACCAATTATCTGTGGCGTGAATTAAGTCGCGCAGTTTAATGCTTTGCGCGGTTCACAGCGTAGATTTATTAAGGCACAGAAGAGACTCCTGTATTTTTTAATTTAAACATCATTATGCACACAAAAATCAGTAAATTACTTTAAGTAGTAATTAATTAAAAAGTGACAATTTATTAATTACTATCTAAACCTAATTTAGCGATTTTTGTTTTTTTAATCATGTTTAAGTTTTTGCACTTTGCTATTACATCTTTTAAGTTTTAACTTCTTGATGAGGATGGATGAGGTCAGCGCAATACCGGTCGTTGTGGAAATCTCTTGGGAATGCCTTTGTCCAGCACTGGACGTCTTTCGGCTGATATGACGATCTTCTTACCCAAATGCTCAAAAATAATGGTAATGTTTTTCGATTGTAGACCACGAGGGGTCACATCAGTGAAACTATCAAGTGGCATACGCGTGGCCAGTAAAATATTAAAAAATATTAATGTGGCCAATGATTATACATACAAACAAACCATCGATTCGAAAATAAGAAGAAAAAATTCTACTATTTTCGTGACAACTGTGTCCAAAAACCTTGCCCAAGACTGCTCTAATCTTCGACCAAATATAATGGACCTATCTATACATTAATCTCATAAAAAATTTGTCAAATACAACTACTTTTTTTAAATCTACAAATGGTAAGCCCTTAGTATCATCTCACCTGATGGTCAGTGGTGATGATGTCGAAGATGGAAGATGGCTTACCAAGATTCCCTAAACGCAATGGGGATCTGGCTATCTTATCTTCAAGCCGGAACACATCAATGTTGTTAACACTGACCGATTATATTGCTCGAAGGTTCACTAAAAATAATTTAAAAAAATACAAATCTCTCAAACTTTTTTTATCCATTCTAGACTACTCTGTACCATCGGAGCAGTCTCTTGCGCAGACAATAGGGCATGTTAGCTCGCACGCGGGTCGCTCGTCGGTTATCTGTCGATCGGAAGAAAGCCGATCTTAGTTGTGGCTGCGGCCCCGCCGCCACCGCCGTCAAATTTATCGTGTTGTTCGCCTCTACGTTTACAGTTATTTGCTGCATCTGTGGCTTACGTGAGGACGAGACGCCTATCCTTACCTTCTAGTTCTTTGCTGGCTGTCTTTCATTACCGAATGGATTGTCCCATCCAGAAATCCTGGGTGGAACGATCCATTGGGTTATTTAAATAAATTATTTGTGTTCTTATGTGCTTTACTAACCTAGTTATAAGTCTACTACTAACCTAACTATGGATTTTTAATCTGATTATAAAAAGTTATTTATTTATTTATTTTTATTACCTATTTAATTCTTCTTATCAGCTCATATACGTCCCCATCGAGGGGCTCGAGCCTACCCTGAATTAGGGCGATCGGGCCTTAGTCGACCACGCGGGCCCAGTGCGGGTTGGTCAACTTGACACACAACCTGCGAGTTTCTCCGCCGGCGTGTGCAGGTTTCCTCACGATGTTTTCCTTCACCGTAAGGGCGTCGGATAAACGTACATATGAAATCTGAATTCGAAATCACATTGGTACGTGGCAGAATTCGAACCACGACCTCCCGGACAGGAGGTAGCGACCGTAACCGTTAAACCTATTTAATTAAGTAAATAAATATAATGACCACCAAAAAAAAAACACGCGAGCTCCTGATGGACTTAACTATTATGCCACGAAAGCGGTTAAAATCTAGCATCTACTGAAGCTTCAAACTGAACAACTTTTGTTCTACAATTTAGCCGAAATCACGATTTTTTTTTGGATAATTCATACAAATTAGTCAGCTTATTGGCCGATTTTGTATTATTATATCAGCTCATATACGTCCCCACCGAGGGGCTCGAGCCTACCCTGAATCAGGGTGATTAGGCCTTAGTCGACCACGCGGGCCCAGTGCGGGTTGGTCGACTTCACACACAACCTTCGAGTTTCTTCGCAGGCGTGTGCAGGTTTCCTCACGATGTTTTCCTTCACCGTTAAAGCAATCGGTAAGTATATGTACGTAAGTTTTTGAAAAACTCATTGGTACATTGGCCGTCCAGATTTGAACCCGGTACCTCTGGTTAGATGGACCGAGTCGTTTTACGATTGGCCGATTTTGTATATGAAGTCAAAATTTGTTTAAATTGACGAGTGGAAGCCCACCTTAAAGTTTCACTGCACCTTTATGTTACACCCTGTATATTAAAAATCCTGTTTCTTATGCTTTAACTTAGGTCAAAGTATATATATTAGTACTGACATACAGTATGGCCACTCCCTGCCGCTCTCTAGATTCCTACTTCAGCCCCACGTTACCCAGATTGATACAGATTGGTTATAGTTTGGTTTTCAAACGTATGGGATTTCGCCGCCATTTTGTTTGTTCCGTCATTTGTTTTTAGAAATGTCATTTCACGACCAATGTATGCAGTGTCCGGGGCACACCCTGGACACTTCATACAACGGGCCAGAAATGAAATTTCAAAAAAGGAACAAACAAAATGGCGGCGAAATCCTATACGTTCGACAACCAAACTGCAACCAATCTGTGTCAATCTGGGTGACGAGGGGGTGAGGTCGCAATCTAGAGAGCGACAGGAAGTGTCCATACTGTATGTTAGTACTAATATATATACTTTGGTACGGGGTGTGCCTAGGTCATGCCATGTAGGATATTCAACTATGAATAATAAATCAAATGCCTAATCAAAA
The DNA here is from genome assembly GCA_947284805.1 of Coleophora flavipennella. Taxonomy (NCBI): domain Eukaryota; kingdom Metazoa; phylum Arthropoda; class Insecta; order Lepidoptera; family Coleophoridae; genus Coleophora; species Coleophora flavipennella. The sequence continues at coordinate 11,116,732 of OX369286.1, forward strand.
CGGATAAAATCAAACTGGCATCAGCAATGTTTGTTTCACTGACCTTACCTACATTACAGCAAAATTTATTCACATCACCTCGATCGGGACAAGCAATTCCACTCTCTAATATAAGAGAATAGAGTTGAAAATCCCCATGGAAGAGTAAGGGTCAAATGTGTTTAGTATTCATAGTCAAACTGACCGTGAAGATGAAAGCGATATGAAGTCACTTCGTTTTAATTAAAATGATAATGGATGAGAAAATATTTTTGCGAAAATTGGTTGTTTTAAGGCGACGCATTGGTAACTTTGGTCGCAGGGATCTCGATTTTTATCAGCAATCCTTACCAATGTGTTTGTTTGTTTGTTACCTTTTAACGCTTTGTCGCCTTGACCAATCATAATGAAATTTGGCATGCAGTGTTCCTGGTACGGTGACGGTGATAATAACGGTAACAATGTCGACAGTTCAATAGTTTTTTCCCATCCCAAAAATACCTAACTCGCCCAAAAAAAGTTATCACTTCAGAAAACTTAGAAAAATAAATAAATCTGACGATGTTGCAGCAGGAAAACGGATTTCCTTCTACGATAACGCCACATCTGGGTCTGAAATTGCTTGCTGTGCAGTGTTCACCTATCAGCTTGCAAAAATCTTACTTTGTTTACGGCATTTAGTTCATTTCACATGGCCTCAATTAGGCAGTCATCATTCAGACGGATGTAAGTGCATAATCTGGTGGGGTCAGCGCGTTAACAAGGCGAGCGGTCACGAGCTGTCCGCTATGGGAAAGCTCCCAGCATACAAATGCAGTTACGACTTTATGATTTTGCACCGTGACCTGAACTCATCCGGAAATGCAATTTGTTTTACACGTACGACCTTTAATTCTAATGCATGCTTGGAGTATTGTATTACGAAATAGTTATTTTAAAGAGATAACACGTCAAAAAAAATCTACATCAAACGGAAAAACATAGAGTTTTGATATTTTTGAAAATCACAATTTAATTACTTAATATTAAGTGGCTCAACCGGTAACGACTCGGTCCATCTAACCAGAGGTACCGAGTTCAAATCTGGACGGCCAATGTACCAATGAGTTTTTTAAAAACTTACGTACATACTTACCGATTGCTTTAACGGTGAAGGAAAACATCGTAAGGAAACCTGCACACGCCTGCGAAGAAACTCGAAGGTTGTGTGTGAAGTCGACCAACCCGCACTGGGCCCGCGTGGTCGACTAAAGGCCTAATCGCCCTGGTTCAGGGTAGGCTCGAGCCCCTCGGTGGGGACGTATATGAGCTGTAATAATAAGTAAACGAAGCATCAGTCGAAAAAATGATATTTGCAAACCCTGAGTCATTTAAAAAAACCTATTCAACGATACCCCATAAAATAGGGTTTTTTAAAATAAGGGGCAAGTGCGAGTCAGAACCGCACACAAAGGGTTCCGTACCATTATACTAAATGGCGCTAGTTTCTTCACGTTATTTTTTCACTTTTCACTTTGCGACCTCCTGATGTGAAGCTAATGGTCTTAACCATTATACGCCACGGAGGCGGTTGATCCTACTAATATTATAAACGCGAAAGTTCGTATGTATGGATGTTCGTTACTCTTTTACGCAAAAACTACTTAACTGAAATTTGATAAGTAGACAGATTACGACCTGGATTAACATACAGGTTATTTGTTTCTTCGCTCCCTCGAAGACAGTTATAGAAACTATGTTCACGCGAGCGAAGCCGCTGGCAAAATCTATTACACTAATATTATAAAGGCGAAAGTTTGTGAGTGTGTTACTTCTTCACGCAAAAACTACTGAACGGATCTGGCTGAAATTTAGTAGGTGGACAGATTAGGTCCTGGATTACCATATGGGCTATTTGTTTCCATGCTCGCGAAACGCTTGCGCACCCTCGAAGAAAGTCATAGAAACTTGGTTCACGCGGGCGAAGCCGCTGGCAAAATCTATTGGTTCATAAATGAACATTGGCCTATCATCTTTCACTCCTTTGAATGTATGTCTTACAATTTTTAACACCCACTTAATCTCTTGAGTGAAACAATAAGCTTTGTCATTGCAACATCATGTTAATATGGCACTCGTTTAACAATAAGCGATCTTAGAGATAGACCCAATACTTTATTACTCACACATTATCGATTGAAATTACTTTCATTATAAAACTGAGTAAGTGATATAGTGAAACCTATTCATCATCATCATATCAGCCGAAAGACGTCCACTGCTGGAACAAGGCCTCCCCCAAGGATTTCCACGACGACCGGTCCTGCGCTGCCCGCATCGAGTGGCTTCCCGCGATCTTCTCTAGGTCGAATGTCCACAGCGTGTAGATGGCCGTTAGGGCAGTAAAGTTCTCGAGTGGCGACCGCGCACCGGAAAACGTATTGTAGGCAGGCCTCCCACGAAAATCTATTCATTTCAATCAAAAGACATCAAAGGAAGCGACAGTTTTTTTTATTCAGTTCCTAAGCGCGAGTACAACTTACACTTGGTCGTTACCGCTGCATATATTATCTGAAAAAATCGTGAGGAAACCTGCACATCTGATTCCAGATGTCTATGAAGGTTGCGTTGCAAACGTCCCGAAGTGTAAATCTAAATGCCCTACACGTGACCGCGTGTGATGCTAAGTGCAACACAAGGCAGCGCCGTCGACGTCTGTCCCTTGGATAGCACGGTTAATTGTGCCACACGATTAGAGAGAGAATCTTGGTCGTTTTTTACTATTGGTTATTTTACGTAAGGGTTCGTACTACAGTTAGGTGCACGAATATTACCGTTATAACGATAAAGCAAAAATAATAAATCATCAAAAACACTTGATTCATCTTTTTTAGTTTTTATTTATTTGTAAGTGAATCGAAACGTATTCTTAAAAGTAACAGTCGGTTGCCGGCCTAATTGCCTATAATTTTTCAAAAGATACAGCCTTATTGAGGTCAGGTAGGTAGATAGACAGACAACATAGGTATAGTGATAGGGTCCCGTTACCCACTACAGAACCCTAAAAATACTAGCAGTGAGTAATCTAGGAAGCTTTTATAAATAAACTTATTGTTTCCCACGGCTTCGCCCGCTTAGATCCCGGAGAAAAATTTTCTATACTTATTCTCATTACACAGAAAATTTTATGGAAATCCCTCCAGCCGTTTCGGAGGAGTATGCCAACTAACACTGTGACAGTAGAATCAAAATACATATATGTATATAACAGGCAAACCTGACTGACTCATCTATCAACGCACAACTCAAACCACTGGACGGATCGGGTTGAAATTTGGAACACATATAGCAATTATGACGTAGGCATTCGCTAAGAAAGGATTTTGGGAAATTGCCACGGGAACCGCAAAAATCAGGATCTGAGCGGGCAAAGCCGCGGGCACCCACTAGTTTTATATATATATAGAAGATAAGTATTTGCTAAGGGATCGATCATTATTTTGGCAAAAAAATATGTGATTCAACAAGAAAAACTTAGTTTGGTCTATCAAAAGGCCACGTTTGTCCGTCTGCCAAATATGCCTTATGGCGAGCGATCAAAGAAAAAAAAAGTTTGAGAGTACAGTCGAGCACACGGCGAATCAAAAGATGTTGGACAATGGTCGTGTAGAATCGTTTGCGTGATGGACAGTTCGGGAAAAAGAATGGACGATATCAAATATAAAGGTTCAGGTAGAATTTGATGCGCTGCAATTTTGCCATCAATCAACATTTTACCCGCGGAATCTAAAATGGTTTTTAAGATGTGATCGAAAAAACTATTTCATTTTTATAAAGTTGTTTTAAGACATTGTAAAAATAAAACTAATTGACATATTATGTACCTTTTTATCAGCTCATTTACGTCCCCACCGAGGGTCTCGAGCCTACCCTGAATTAGGGCGATCGGGCCTTAGTCGATCACGCAGGCCTAGTGCGGGTTAGTCGACACTGGTACGTGGCAGGATTCGAACCACGGCCTCCCGGACACGAGGTAGCGGCCGTAACCGTTGCGCCACCGACATATTATGTTATGTACCTAACTACAAATAATTGAAAACGCTAAACACGTTAAAAAACCAACTTCCACCGCAAAAACTTAGTACAATTTTGCTTTATTATTTTTGGTTTTATTTAGTTTTTTAATAAAACACTACACCGATTTCAATAAAATTGGAACCAACTCGGGAACATAACCTATCGAACAAAAAAAGAATCATGAAAATCGGTTCACAATCTGCGAAGATATTGCGTTACAAACGTACAAAAAAAACATACAGCCAGCCGAATTGAGAAGCTCCTCCTTTTTGAAAGTCGGTTGAATAGGTAGAAAGTGACACTTGTAAACCCTTTTCTATTATAATTGCTGAAAGGATGCCACATAATGACACACAATAGTTATTTTGCCTTTGGCTTCGGGTAGCTACCCCATTCGGCATTGTCGGAATATTATCGACGATTCTACTCATGTGGGTGCGGACTTTGAGGCTGTTTTGTAAAAAAAAAAGTCCCTTTTGACCAAATTGTTTGTCAAAAGCAGGCTGAATGATTTTTTGTTAAGGTGTTTATCGATGTTTGACCATGGGAAAATATCGGAGATTCAGGTGCCACCATCGGATTCGGGGCTATTGTCAACCTGTTGTACCAGTTTCTATTGATTTTTTGATAAAATCTTTGCAGCTTTTGTTTGTTTCGTTTTAGAATTTCATATAGATACATACGTAAACAGATTTTTCTATAAACTAAATTTAAAAAGAAAGCAGCTCATATACAAAGTTGATGAATTTAAAAACTGGCCAAGTACGAGTTGGACTCGTGCACCTAGAGTTCCGTACCACCATAACTTGTAACGCGGTATCGCTGTTATATAATCTTATTTCATTCGACCTTTTTTTTCATTCCATTTATTCCTTTTCCACGCATGCGATGTCACCCATTTGAGCATTAAAAATCAAAATTGTATTCATCATTACTAATTAAAATAAATTAAATTGTTCTCTCTTATATAAGACCCTTTTTGGGTACCTAGGTTATATTTGCGTTTTTTCTGTGATTTCTATTTTAAATTTAAGTGTGTATCGTTTTCTAATTCTTATGATCTTTTTTAGGTCTTATATTTCATCTTTATTTCACAAATTAAATTAATTTCATCTGAAAGCACGCATCTTAATTTAAACCCACGCCCTATCTACCACCTACTACTGTCGTGCGACAACCTCTCCACACAAGAACAACAATGATAACTATTCGATTCAAACAAAAGACATCAACACGAGCGACCGAAAAATGATTCAGTTCGGCCTCCTCATACGAAAAGGATTCACACTTGGCTGGTTTTTTATATAGTTTTATTTTAGGAATAGTGGGTCGCCCCGAGTTGTGAACTCGCGATGTACCGTCTCGTTTAAAAAAAATATAAGTAGCTATGCTCACTAACGCTTGCGCGATGTAAGATTCATCCAGCGCCATCTAGTGGTGTTTAAAGAAACCATGTTTTCAACATTTACAACCCATTTGGGCCATGTTAAAAAACATTTTTGTCTCAATAATTCGCCTACCAAATTTCACGATGTTCCGATCAACAATACTTGAGTTATCGTCGAACAAACATTTATACATACATAGTTACAAACGCCGGATTGTTCTAATAAACTAGGAAAACTTCGCTCGCTTCGCTTGCTCGTTCAATTAGTACTATAATCACCACCAAGTTTTACGCTTGTATGTATTACCGTTTTTACAATAGAGCAGAAATAAAAAAAGCCTCAGGAAAAACAAACTTTTAAGGCGAACCCATACAGTTTTTTTAGTAAATCCCCGTAACAACACATGCTTTTTAATAATTTCAGCCGGCTATCTATTTCGGTTTACAAGATAAAGCCCTTTAAAGGTCAGACAGACAGACAATCTGACAGAGAGAGATAGACAGTAGACTTAGTAATAGGGTCACGTTACGTGGCACGGAACCCTAAAAATAGTGGTATCTTTATTTTTGAACCCTAAAATTGATGGTGTCTTTATTCTTGAACCCTAAAAATGATGGTATCTTTATTCTTTGTGTTTGACATCATGAATTATCATCCAAACTTCACAAGTATGAGGACTCTGACTAAACGCGCGTATTATCTTAATCTCACGGTGACCTTTTATCAAAAACATCCGACCACTTACAACTACCAAACTTAAATCGTCTTTGGCGTTGAAAGGCCGACAATAACAAATTAGTATCAAAGCCTGACAAAGATGGACTCTTCAGAAACTGTCCACCCACTCCCGGGCTATTGATCGTGGTCTACTCAACAATAAATTAATTCTTGTTATGAACATTTTTTATCCCATTGTGTTTGGGTCGAGTATTTATTTTTCTAGGCCTCGTAATAGGGCCTAATGGGCGGACATTGGTCAAAAGAGATTTAGTATAGTTCTGAATGAATAGCCAAATCATTGAATTCTTGAATGGATTTCTTAAGGTCATCTATCTTTTTTTAGTTGAAGCTTTGGGTTAATTCTCGTAATAAGCTGACTTCGACAAACCTAAAAATTTTAGGTACAAGCTTTTATTTGAAAAGAGTTTTTAAATTCAGTGTGCCAAATGAAAATGTAATAAAGTAATTATAATTGCTTGATTTAAAGTTTGAAAAATTCGATTTGATTGAAAACAATAGAGGTCCCAACCTTCATTCCACAATCGTAGTTCATCATCAGATCAACTTTAAAATAGCGAACGGTTCTATTGTTACCACACCCACGACTTCATACCTGATTTCAGCTCAATTGGATCCCTGAAAGTTACGCTAGGAAGTAACGGGTTCAATTTATGGCGGGGTCCAAGTTTGTGAGGCTTGGTTATGCAGGGCATTTTCTAAGCCCGCCTGGCTAGCGACCACCGTCTTATCTAAGACTAGCCGGCGAACATAATTTTTCGCAGCATTGATGTGTTCCGGCTTGAAGATAAGATATCTAGTTCTTCATTGCATTGGGGAATCTTGGGAAGCCTGATTTCCATCTTCGGCATCGTCGTCACTTACCATCAAGTTAGTTGACACAGAGGGCAACAAAAAAATGATACTGTTCAATATTAAATTTTGTATACAAATAACACAAATAAGATTACTCCTCTAGATAAGTTTACATGAAGTGTTAAACTATCTCTCTGTTTCATCTAAGTGTTGTAGATTACGTCCAGACCTTTACCAAAAAAAGGAAGTGTTTAGCTACTGTTTCATTGTTAGTAACACGATTGTTGTCGATAACGTTATAATCTTTTTCTTCTTTTTTTTCGGTTTTATTTTTATTGTTATTTAAAGGGTAGATTATATCTGTATTGAGTATTTAAAATACTTATTGATTGAATATCTTATTCCAATAAATGGAAGCAGAAGTTTCAAGTTTTCGTTTTGGAGTGCTGCCTCCAACGTCGTTTTAACTTCTTAATAGGGCCGAACTAATAAATCCAATTTAAATGTTGCAAGGACCTCCGCTGATATAACATATGTTAATTCATACGTCTTTATCTTAGTAATCACATATACTGAGAGCCGATCGATACGGACATCTAAAAGAACAAAAAAGCAACCAGTCCAGTTTGAATTCAAAACGGGTGGCCGTCGTCCGCGGCATCATTATCCTTACTAATATTGTAAATGTGAAAATGTGTATGTTTGTTATCTTTTCACGCTTCAACACCTCAACCAATCTTGATGAAATTTGACATGCAGGTAGCGCGTGTCACTGGGGTGTGTGCTTTTTATGTCTGATGCAATTCCTGAGGGAACTAAAAAAAATATACTCTTTTTTGGTATTTATTTTTAACATCGCAAGGCAACAATGGGTTGTTATGATTTTTTACACAGAGATAGTTGAGGAGTTGGAAAATGGCATAATGGGAAAAAACAATTTCCACGCTCGGCGCGCACGTCGGCGTCGCAACGGAGCAACGGTTTGAATGAATTTTTTGTATAGAACTGATTGAGGGGGTGGGAAGTGACATACTCGTATACTGTTAATAAGAATAGCTCGATATATTTCCTAAAGGATCTGGCGAAAACTCATGTCCACGCTCGCGCACCACTCATCCTCAAAGACAGTCATCAAAACAATGTCCACGCGGACGAAGCCGCAAGCAAAAGCTAGTTCTATATAAATAAGAAAATTAACTTTATTCCCATAATTTAAATAACCACTGGCTGTTCTTTTTTAAATAAATTGTTGGACGTTTCTTTATCTCCGGACGTTTTCATCTTGTTCTAATGGATGGAGGATGTCGATTGCTAAATTTATATGTTCTGTTGACGAATTCAATTTATTGTAGGATGTCTTAGTGCGCGGTTCTTCAGCTAAAGATGAGGCTTTCCCACGATCCAGAGCACAGTCTGTTTGTTACATTAAGGCGAGGTATTGATTGGAACAGTTCGGCTGCCCAATTTCAAAACGAAGTAACTTACAATTTTCAGATTTTTTTAAATTTGCCTTATAAAAAAAGTTTTGCTCGCTAAATTGATAAAAAAATTGATTTATGAATAGAAGATAATACTACTTATCTAAAAATATACTTAAAATTAAGTCATAAAAGTAGTAAAAAATGCAATAATACTAAAAAAAGTCAAGTATAAAAAGTTTGAAGTTATACTGTGTTTTAAAATGGGGCAGCTGAGTTGTCTCTGTCTTTTTCTTTCTGTAAGTGTAAAGAAAATAACCACACTTTTTCACATTTTCAATGGTTTTTTGTTTTAATCAAAAACTATAATGAAAGCATATAAAATAATAACATTTACTTTAATAACGTTGTATTATCATAACAAAAATTGTTGTATTTTTTTAAAATTTATACTTTAAAATATTAGTCATTACTAGAGTTGAAAGTAACGGTGTAGGTCTTTGGGATTGTTTCTACCGAGCCAAAACTGCTCAATCGTGTTTCTAATTGCTTTTGACTTTGAGGAACATCATCAACAAAAAGGGTATTTTTTTTCAACTTGGGTTTTCTATCGTTTAGGAGTAATTGCCGTCAAAAATAACGAATATCTGTAATATTACCGCCTTAATGAATGACTGTTTATTCGTAGCGTAGTGATAGGTATGAAATACTTTAAACCTAGGCACCCCATCTCAATGTAAGTAGGTAGTAAGTTCAGAAATGAGGAGATCCAAAGGTGAACCAAAGTAACTGACATAGGCCTCAGAGTTGCTATATCTCAGTCTCATAGATCGTAGAACTAATGGCTGTTGGGACAGTAGCTTTTCGAGTGGTAATCGCGAACCGGAAGACGTAGCGTAGGAAGATTGACGACACTGGATGTAGGCAGCGCAGGACCGGTCGCTGTGGAAATCCTTGGGGGAATCCTTCGTCCAGCAGTGGACGTTGTTCGGCTAATGATGATGAGTAAGTTAAGCTCCTTCAAATTGTTTGAAAGAGCTTTCAACGTTTAATTCATTAATGTCATCATCATTATATCAGCTTATGTATGTACGTCCGAGCCTACCCTGAATTATGGCGATCGGGCCTTAGTCGACCGCGCGGGCCCAGTGCAGGTTGGTCGACTTCACACAACCCTCGAGTTTCTTCGCAGGCGTGTGCAGGTTTTCTTACGACGTTTTCCTTCACCGTAAACGTACATATGAAATCTAAATTCGAAAAAAATTGGTACGTGGCAGCATTCAAACCACGACCTCCCCGACAAGAGGTTACGCCACCGAAGCTCATTAATGTATTATCGAATTAAAGTATTAAACTCGAGGTCTAACTAGGTGCGTTTTTTGCATAATGTGTTGTTAGTGTTTTTATTTCCTTAATTATAAATTTATTATAAAATGCGTCGGTGGCTCAACCGGTAACGACTCGGTCCTCCTTTCCAGAGGTCCCGGGTTCAAATCCGGACGGCCAATGTACCAATGAGTTCTTCGAGACTAATGTACATATTGCTATACTTACCGATTGCTTTAACGGTGATGGAAAACATCGTGAGGAAAACTGCACATCTGATTCCAGATGTGTATGAAGGTTGCGTTGGACACGTCCGTAGGTGTAAATCTAAATGCCCTACACGTGACCGCGGGTGATACTAAATGCAACACCAGGCAGCTGTCGTCTATTCCTTGGATAGCACGGGTTAATTGTGCCACACGATAAGAAAGAATAATAAATTTATTGTTTAGTTAGCACATTTCTCTTGCAGCTACTCCTGCTCCTGGCGTATCAAGATCAAGTACGGCAGCTATAATTCTTGACCGCGGACCAAGATTGAAAGTTCCGCTTGTAAATGCGATGCCTTGATATTCGCTTAATGAAGACATATTGAATCGCTAAGCGGCAAAAGACAAAACATAGGCTATATTTAAATTGACGAACGGGACTTTTTTAAAGTCCTGTGTTTTGATTATAATATTACCAGCCCAGTTATCCCTGAAATATTTTTTTTTATAAAATTGCATGTGCCTTGTTATCATTCTCTTGACCTGGAAAAAATATATTAAAAAAAAGAAAAATTTTGTGCGTGATAACGGCTAGTAGGGGAATCTGACTCATAGTCCTACTAGCTGTTTTCCGCGGCTTCACCCGCGTGGACATCGTTTCTTTGACTTTTCGAGGGTGCGCAGTACGCGAAGCGGCTCGCGAGCGTGAAAAAATGTGTTAATCCAGGTCCTAATCTCTTTACCTACCAAATTTCAGCCAGATCCGTTCAGTTGTTTTTGCGTGAAGAAGTAACAAACATTCACACTCACAAACTTTCGCCTTTATAATATTAGTGTGATAATAAAATTAAATTGACCCAGTGGTCTAGTGGTCGGCGCTGCAACCCGCTGGGCCGAGGGTCGTGGTTCGATCCCCACCCAGGGCAAACATTCGGATGACGAACAGGTTTGTTTACTCTGTATTTGGGTGTTTAATCCTTACTATCTATATAATTGTCTTCGTCGGGAATAGGATAATAAGTATTAAAATATAATATTCATCAATGAAAAAAAAAGGCAGTAAAAAAAGAATTGGTTTTAGGGTAGGGTAGTGTATAGTGTAGTGTAGGTGTAGTGTAGTAAGGGTAGGGTAGGGTAGGGTAGGGTAGGGTAGGGAAGGATAGGGTAGGGTAGTGTAGGCTCGGGTAGGGTAGAGTATTTTAGGGTAGTGTAGGGTAGGGTAGGGTAGTGTAGGGTAGGGTAGTGTAGGTTAGAGTAGGGTAGTGCAGTGTAGTGTAGTGTAAGGTGGAACGAAGTTCGGCGAGACAGCTAGTAATATTATAAATGTGAAAAGGTGTTCGTTTGTTACCTTATCACGTTTCAACACCTCGACCAATCTTGATAAAATTTGGCATGCAGGTAGCCTGTATCACTGGAAAGAATATATGCTACTTTTTATCCCGTGAAAATAGCACAGTCCTGAGGGAACTGAAAAAATACCCTTTTTTTGGTAAATTTCTTTAACATCACAACGGAGAAATGGATTGGTGTGATTTTTTGCACAGAGAGGATTTAGGGGGTGGCAAATAAAATAATTTAGGAATTAGCATATCCTTATAATAGTTCCTAAAGGGATCTGAAGAAAACTCATGTCTACGCTCGCGAGCAGCGGCTCGCGCACCACTCACCCTCAAAGACAGTCATAAAAAAACAGGCCAAGTGCGAGTCGGACTCGCGCCAAGTAGGGTTCCGTAGTCTTTTCAAAAAATAAATTTTGAAAAACTTAATTATACGTGCAGTTCGTAATAGAATATTTTGTATATAAAAATCTATAAACTTTTTAAAAATCCAAGTGCACAGCTTAAGTTTTTTTTTGTCAAGCTTAATTTGGTCGACTATTACTCCTATTAGCTTTGTTAGTTTTACTTTTTAATTCATTATAAAGACTAATTTCTTGATTTTTTCATATTTCCAAATACAGCGGTTTAGTTGTTAGGGGGTTTGTTGTTTCAAACCGTTTTTTTATGAAATTGGAACCCTAAATTATAAAATGGTCTTAGAAGACTCACAAATATTTTTTAAGCTCTAACCTACGATACCCCACACGACTGGGTTTGACGAGAAAAAAAAAATCATCCCCACTTTACTTGTAAGTTTTTTTCCAAAAATTTTTATCAGTTCTCTCCACGTTATTATTATATATATCTTTGCCAAATTTCAGCTATTACCTAACTACTAATGGTCTCAGACCTAGGCCGCGGACAAACGGACAGACAGACATGACAAAACTATAAGGGTTCTTTGTTGTACTACGGAACCCTAAAAAGATGTCCACGTGGCCGAAGCCGCGGGCAAAAGCTATATATATATTTGTGTATTCAAACGTATTTATGTATGTATATCTGTATTTGGTTCCCATAGTATAGGGAATGCCAGTTTGGGACAAGATGACCCTGTGTGATTAAAAAAAATACGTTTGCAACAAATATGAAAAATTACCGCCTCCGTGGCGTAATGGTTAGTCTATTCACTTCACACCAGGAGGTCGCAGGTTCGAATCCCGTCGGGGTCAACTTTGTAAGACTCGGTTTGGTTGGAGGTAGGGCATTTTAGCTACCACAATTTTATCTTAGTCTTGCCGTTATAAACAATATTGTTAACAGCATTGATGTGTTCCGGCTTGAAGATAAGATAGCCAGATTTCCATTGCGTTGGGGAATCTTGGTAAACCCGCAGATGATACCAAGGGCTTATTAATTGTGGATAAAAAATTGCCTTCAGAAAATATACGTTCAGTCAGAGTGCAAAATGAAAACAATGGATTTAAATGTTTAAACAACGACATAGGACAAAATAACCCTTGTCAATTAGTATGTAACAAACAGAAACAGATCTGTACAACAGATAATATTTTATTCAGGTGTAGAATGAGTGTCGCTAGGAGTAAACTTACATTTTTAAAAGTTTGAGGAAAAGTTAGAGCGTCCTACCCTTGTCCAACTCATCCCACATCTGATAAAGTGATTCAACGATTCCTGTTTCACATTTTGAGTGCCAGGCGTTACAACAATAAAGTTTTTTGCCCTCTACTGCATAATTTGTTACCAGCAGTGTTGAGTATGTGACATTATTTGAATTTTTAATTAAAGTTTCATTGCTATTCTTCTCTCTTATCGTGTGTCACAATTAACCGTGCTATCCAAGGGATAGACGGCGGTTGCTTGGTGTTGCACTTAGCATCACCCGTGGTGTAGGGCGTGTGCAATGCGACCTTCATACATATCTGGAATCAGATGTGCAGGTTTCCTCACGATTTTTTCCTTCATCGATAAGTATATGTATGTAAGTTTCGAAAAACTAATTGATACATTGGCCGTCCGGATTTGAACCCGGGACCTCTAGTTAGTAGGACCAAGTCTTTATCAGTTGAGCCACCGACGCTTTTTTCTTTGAAATTGCCTTGATGTAGGTATTATTGAAGTTTTGTTCATGTAGGTAGGTACATATCTATGAGTTTTGGCTAAACAAACAGGGTCTCAATGTATTAGTTTATGTAACACCAAAACTAATTGCAAATAATTAACGGTTTTGCATTTAACTGTGCCCTAACTACATAAAAGCTTCCTATTACATGCGCAAAGTTGGGATCCTTTGTTGGTCACAACGAAATGCGTCCCTCGAGCTGCTTGCATTCAAAATAAGAACAAACGTGTCATCGACGAAATGACGCGTGTCGACCAATCGTGCACGACGGCCACAGACGTTGGTGACGTCATGTTGCCGTCGTCCAATCGGAACAGTTCGTCGCCTACGGTCAACTTGGACTAATTGCCCATGCCCATGTGAGTGAGCACTCGAGATGAATCTGTGCGCAGGAGTTTACACGCGTGTATTACATTATTAACGTGATGTTTAGTGTGGTACGTTTCTTTAAAACCTTTGCAGATTTGTACCTTTGTCCGTTGTAGCGTAATCGTTATAGACAACGACGTTAGACTTGATTAATTAATTGATTGATGTTTTGATTTGCTGTCTTCTATCATTACATCATGTCGTAATCGATAATCACCTGATCCTTGAAGAAAAAAATCGGTGTGGGCAGAAGTGGCTACTATCGCTATTAAAATTATTATTTTTTAGAGGTCCAGGTCGGATCCAAATGCCTATACCTATATTTTTTTGTATTTTCGCTGAATGGGTCTAATAGACAGTATAATTATTAGTTTTATAATATCTGCTACATTTTAGTTTATTTTAAGTACGAAGCCCTCGAAATGACATGTTTTTGGTAACGCTATTCTTCTGGGATGCCCGCCGGGATGACGTTCATCGAATTCAAGTACAAACTTGCATACTTCTAAGATATGTATAAGAAATTTTGTATTATATCTCTCTCTCTCTCTCTGATCGTGGGGCACAATTAACCGTGCTATTAAGAGGATAGGCGGATGTTCCCTGGTGTTGTACCAACCCGCTTTCATCCCACTCACTCTTAGCATCACCTGCGGTCACTGTAGGTTATTTTCAGGGTAACTTAGTCAAACTAGTAACCATTATAGTTTCACCATGTCCGTCTGTCTGACTGTTCGTCGGTATTTCACACCTGTTTCACTCAAAGACTATTACAGCTATAAAACTGTTTAATTTAAATTTGTGCGGCTTCAATACGAAAAAAATCTATAAAAGGCAGAGATATGTCATATAAAGGGAGGTAGATAGGTTACATGCATCCGAAAAGTGAAGCAAATAAAAAGATGCCAATTGGCATCTCTTTTCTTAGTAGCATCGGTGCAACGGAAGTTGTGTGTGTAAATGGATTCGTTTTTCAAATGTTGTTTGTTAGTGCATAACCCATCTATGGTAACAAATCTCTGATAAAAGGTTTCTTTATTCACAATTGGTAAGCCCTTGGTATCATTTCACCTGATGGTAACTAAAGATGATGTCGAAGATGGAAGCGGGCTTACCAAGATTCCCCAACGCAATGGAGAACCGCCTACCTTACCTTTAAGTCGGAACACATCAATGTTGTTAACACTGATGTTTAGCGGCAAGACTTAGATAAGATGGTGGTAGCTAGCCTGGTGGGCTTAGAAAATGTCCTTCCACCAACCAAACCGCTTTTTGTATTATTGTTATTTTTCAACCAACTTCCAAAGAGGAGGAGGTTCTCAATTCGACTGTATATTTTTGTTTTTTACCTCAGAACTTTTGACTGGTTGAACCATCTTTTTTTTGTTTGTGAGCACACAGTTTAAAAATTGATAATTAATAAATGAAATATGAGCTATGAACTTTAAGTGGTGTTTTTGCTAGAGGTATAGTATGTCTCCACTCCTTACCAGTTAAACCGCTATTTAAGAAAATCTAAAAATTAGCGGAAATATTAAGGCTTATCTAATTTAAAAGGATAATTATTACGGCTTAATACCTAGGCTTAGTTTAGGAGTAAAGGTCGACCAATTTAAAATGTTTATTTATATTTGAAAAAAATGGTATTTCCATACAAAATGTTCTTTACCAACCGCAAAAATAAACAATTAAAAAAAATATAAATACATTTTTTGAAAAGACCTAGTAATGACTACCTACCTACTTTGCGCGTATTATAGTCTGATACACACTTGGTCTATTTTTACAAGCTTTTATTTAGTTTCACCTGTCCCGGTGTCTGTGAGGAAATCTGGCAAGTTAAATTTGACCCACTTACCGGTTTCCGATTGAGCTAAAATTTTGCATGCATATGTATATCGCGTGACAATGCAATATCAAAAGCTGTTTTTAACATGTGCAATGCAACCTTCATAGTTACACATCTATATGTAGCTACAATAACTACAAATGAAAATGATTAATTAGGTAGTCAAGATACTCAAGATTTAAGAACGAATCTCATACAGTTTCCTATATAGGTTTTATTTATCATATGTAGGTTCCTAAAATCTAATACCTTTAAACGAGCAATTCTAGTAAATATGTATATTATGTCGAAGGATAATAGTAAAATCCGTCGTTTCGCGTAAATTCTAGAAATATTGCACACTATGAAGTACAAAACTCTGAATAAAACAAAGTCAGACGGAGCCGTAGCAAAAGACATGCTAACCAAACCTAATCTACCTATGAAGCGGGGCTACTCCATAGTGTGCAGTATTCCTAGGACTTTCGCGAAACGACGGATTTTGCTATTATCCTGCTACATATATCTACCTAATCTGAATCTCGGAAACGACTATGACGATTTGCTTGAAAATTGGTATACGGAGGTTTTTAGGGGCGACAAATACATGTAGATAGGTCTAATCTCTGGGAAAACACGTCGCCTAGTCAATTATTGTTAATTAGCGGTCAGTCTTTATAAAAAAGCAGAAAGTAATGCATGAGAAAAAATTATCAGCACTTTTGCACTTAGTAAAAAATAATAATAGACAACTGTTGGCCACTGGGAACTGGAGAAACAATAGTAAGTCGAGGAATAGATGTTCATTAAGCATTTCTTCTGTTTACGCTCGCGAATGGAATTTTAATAAACGTAAATGTAAATAACTAGTGTGAGAGTATTTCAAACTATTTACATGTTAGCTATATTTTCTAAACTTATTTTTCACTAGCTGTTTCCCGCGGCTTCACCCACGTGGACATCGTTTCTTTGACTTCGCGGGGGTACGCAGTGCGCGAGCCGCAAGCGGCCGCAAGCGGCTCGCGAGTGTAAAATCAGTACCCTATGTGTTAATCCAGGTCCTAATCTGTCTACCTACCAAATTTCAGCCAGATCCGTTCAGTAGTTTTTGCGTGAAGAAGTAACAAACATACACACTCACACACTCACAAACTTTCGCCTTTATATATTAGTGTGATAATACAATTTCGTATTTTTATAGAAGCGTCGGTGGCGTAACGGCTAGGGCCGCCGCCTTCTGTACGGGAGGTCGTGGCTTGAATCCTGCCACGTACCAATGTGATTTCGAATTTCGATTTCATATATACGTTTATCCGAGGCTCTTACGGTGAAGGAAAACATTGTGAGGAAACCTGCACACGTCTGCGGAGAAACTCGCAGGTTGTGTGTGAAGTCGACCAACCCGCACTGAGCCCGCGTGGTCGACTAAGGCCCGATCGCCCTAATTCAGGGTAGGCTCGAGAACCTCTGAACGTATATGAGCTGATATGATGAGAAAATAGAAAATCATTTATTTGCCTTAAACGCGGTAAAAGAGATCTTTAAAGTTATAGTTATAGCACTTATGTATAGCTATTAAAAACAGCATGCAAATATTTAAAAAAAATAATAATATTACACTTCTCACTTATTTTTCTTCGAAGACTAATTATTACGGAGTAAGTTTTAACAAAAACAAATTTAACCGCCTCCGTAGCTCAGAGGCAAAGTTCACTGGCTTTACGCAGGAGGTCGCGGGTTCGATTCCCGGCGGGGTCAATTGTAAGACTCGGTTTGGTTGGTGGTAGGGCATTTTCTAAGCCCGCCTGGCTAGCTACCACCATCTTATCTAAGTCTTGCCGCCAAGCATCAATGTTGATAACATTGGTGTGTTCCGGCATGAAGA
Source organism: Coleophora flavipennella (assembly GCA_947284805.1). Lineage (NCBI taxonomy): Eukaryota > Metazoa > Arthropoda > Insecta > Lepidoptera > Coleophoridae > Coleophora > Coleophora flavipennella. The sequence goes on from OX369286.1 coordinate 11,134,185, forward strand.
TAAGATAGCCAGTTCCCCATTGCGTTGGGGAATCTTGGTAAGCCCGCTTCCATCTTCGGCAACATCGTCACTTACCACCAGGTGAGATGTTGTCAAGGGTTTACCAATTGTGAATAAAAAAAAATAATAAAAAAAAGGATAAAAGCAAAAAATAGTAATAAATTAGGGGGATCAAAAATCAAAAAATAGTAATAAATTAGGGGGATCAATCACCATACAAGAAACATGTTTTTTAAAGGTTTTTTTTCCAGTTGGGCATTTTTGTCTAAACGGTAATAGGTACATACAAGCGTCAAACTTGGTGTGATTATAGGGGAAGCCTAACGCAACAAATACTAAAAACTGGCCAAGTGTGAGTCGTACTCGCACTTAGGATCTCGAAATGAATGAAAGAAAAACCTTTTTTTCTGTCGCTTTCGATGATGCCTTATGTTTGAAATAAATAGTTATCTATCATTGTTGAACTCGTTGAAATTTGTAAGGTTCCTTATTCAGAGTTCTAGTCGAACGGAACCCTCGGTATGCGAGTCTGACTCGCTCTTGGCCAGATTTTATTTAATTTCCTTAAACATCTATTTTGTTTTCACTCCAATAAAACCGATAAATATTTTTACTAACTTCAGTTTTTTTATATTGTTATTTTACATATTTGCAATGATGCTTATTCGTACCTGGATTACGTCGATTATATCAAATTCTTTTTCATTACTGACCATCAGATTATCTCTAATTGTTTTTACGTGACTAACTACTCTTTTTATCTTTAACAACTAGGTAGGTACATATATTATCTATTCTTTGTGCTTCATTGTACTATAGCACTTATTACCTATTTTATTTCTGAACACGAATTTTGTATCACACTTAGGATACATCAAAACTTATCTCTATCATCAACTAATTTTGCATTGCAAAACTTAATCCACTTAACGGACCTACTTTCCGAGCTTTAAATATTTATGAGCGACCACTGATGAACTCGGGTTGGCTTTTCAGTTGACCCCTTTACCTTCTCGGACATGTCTCCAGCTGACCACAATCGCCCTGTGTCAATGTTGACACGCATCCTCAGGTATTAAGTAGCTCGTTGCGGACTGAATAGAGTCTCGAGCAGATGAGATTTTTCGTGCTACGCTAGTAGGTTCGTAGATGCGAAATAAATTTTGTGGTGTGTTTATTTATTTAGATGATATAACAGCTGAACCCACTTACATACTGTAGCGAAAATGAAAGATAGCTGGCTAAAACACCACTATGATTTCGCCACATACTACGTTGTATTTTGAAAGATAGCCTAAAAGTGGAAAAAAGAAAAGAAAATGTTTTTGGGGTAAATCGGAATATACATATTTTAATAAAAAAAGGAAAAGGTTTATATTCCGATTTACCCCAAAAATATTTTTTACCTTATTTCCACTTTTAGGCTATCTTTCAAAATTTAACGGATTACGTGGCGAAACCATAGTGGTGTTTTAGCCAACTATCTATCATTTTCGCTACAATACCTACTAACCCACACTCTCCATTGAAAATAGGACCATTTAAAATGTATAATTGTCACTCACGATCTGCTACTGATACGTCTGCATTTGCTTATGTCTAAGACACAGGTCTTCGTAGTGTAGGCCTTAGCTGTAGCAATTTAATTTTAACCTGCCTACCATATTATTTATATTACCATACATGGTATCATATTTTTATCGTGAATTACTTAAGAAAGGTGAATCTTTAAAACTAATAGTTTAAAATGCTTTTGTAAATGACTAGGTACTGTTAATAAATAAATACATTATTATTAAATTTAAATTTATTATATTTTTGTTATTACCTAGTATGTTTTCTGGCAATGTTCAGGCAGTATTTTTTTTGTGAACGCTATGAATATCTTGCGTGAAATTAAATAGTAACTCACCTTGCGCGATGCGTACAGCTGGCATCTTTATTCTCATCTTGATTTGGTCACCTATTTTTAGATCTTCAATGACTTCTTTTATCGACGAATTTTTTTTATCTAAGTATCGCGCTATCTGGCGACAGTCCCTCTTTTCACTTCACATGAGCCGCCGACGGTCCGGCGGCTTATCGTCCTTTAAAACTGGCCTGATAACGGAGGTCGAGACACATAATTCTCCATTAAAGTCCGACGGCGACGAACATTAACAAAATATTTAGTCATCTTCCTGACTTATTTGTAAACTCCATCTTCGTACACAAAATCAGCTGTTACTTTTTCCTTTTCATTTTGCTGTGAATCAGTCCACGAGTGTCATCGGCCGAATGTTTACACTTCAAATTCGACTGGTTATACAGGTCTTATCAACACTTTGAGTCTCTTGCCTATCTTATCTATCCGCGCCTTTTGGCGATCTTGCGATTTGGTTGACAATTTATTCGGTCACAACTTAGGAAATATTAAAATTATCAGTTATATATTAACTTCTTCACTTTTCAGTTCAAAAACATTTTAATAATTGTCTTTAATTTTGTTTACATTGTTTATAGTAAAATCAATTTATTACTTGAACAAAACAATTGAAATTTGTAACTTTGTATGTTTACGATTTATCTCTCGTGCAGTCTCGCGATCGAGCTCGTGGCGCGCTAGTGTGGCAGGTGCGCGGCCGGCCACCCGCTCTGCCCCGATGTCCGAGACCGTCTGTCCTGTGTCCCTTCGCTTCGCGCGAGGGCTCCAGGCCTCCGCGTGTCCACGACTCGCGCCGTCTCACTCGGCCGGCCGACGGTGGCGCGTGCGAGTCCGCACGAAGTGGCCAGGGGTTACTCGCGGTCGCCGCCGGCTCGGCAGCCCGACAGAGATCGCGCCATGCGTGGCTATTCTCCCGCCTACTAGCGCAAACGAGACGGCTACAGATCATAAGTGCCGTGCGTCGGTGTGCGTGCGCGGGTGGGGCGAAGATGCAACGCGTACAAAAGAAAAGGGATAACTTTGCTTGCATATTTCATGGCTCGATTAGGGGATGGAATTCTTAATTGGACTGACCGAGTCGCACGGTCAGTTTTCGCTCTCATTGTGAACATTTTTAATAATTACGCCTGCAAAATTATCTCGTTAACGCTTTACAAATCAATGTAGGGCACTGTCTGCAAAATTTTGGTCTCATTATTTTCATTTTTGTATAATACATTTTTTTTAAAATTACGTACCTAAAAATTGACTTTTTTTATAAATGACATTTATAAATGGTTTTTTGACATAGTGATAATTTTGTATTTAGAACTTCACTGGGACATATTTTATTTTAAATGTATTCACGTCGACGTCGTAGTGCGTGCTACGAGCACTACGCCCGAAGCGTAGTACTCTACAAGTGTTTTTCTCAGCAGAAAAAGGGTGTTTCTCATAAAGCAGTGTAAATATTTTCAGTAATTTTGTACATTGTAAAAGTGTGTCAAAACTCACAATGCGTTGCACTAAAATCACGCCGAAGTCTGTTAAATTAAAATCATTTTTTAAATACTACTTTTAGTAGGCGTGTAATTTTTTTTTATTGAAAATTGGTAAGCCCTTGGCATCATCTCACCTGATGGTTAAGCGATGATGATGCCGAAGACGTAAGCGAGCTTACCAAGATACCCCAACGTATTAGGGAACTGGCTATCCTATAAATTGTTAACATTGATGTTTGGCAGCAACACTTAGATAAAAACATCAATCAATCAACACACTGGGTCACGGCACTTTTTTACTGTACTACTGCAATACACATATATTTTTGCATTCATTTTTTTGCTCTTTTTAATTGGTTATGTTTTGTTTTATATTATGTATGAGTGTAATAAATATGTGTGTGATTGCAGTGACAAATAAACGTGTTATCTATCTATCTAACTTAGATAAGATGGTGGTAGCTAGCCAGATGGGATTTGAGAATCGTACCCGCGACCTCCTGATGTGAAGCTAATGGACTTAACCATTGCGCCACGGAAGAGGTCAATTTTCAAAATCACATTTTTAAAATCACAACATAATAAAGGCCAATGTCTCGTCGAGAAGCGAAAGGGGCCTTCACTTTCTCCTTCCTGAAACTTCGCGAGCATTTTTCCTGACGTTATTTTACTTAAGACGCCCGCGAACTTATCTCGGTCCATGACTTTAATAAGTTTTATGACTGTCGGTGGTAACTTAACTGCCGCGAGAACGGGCGAAAAAAGAACTTCGCCGTAATTGTTTCTGAACTGAAGTCAACTCGGTCGCGCGAACTTTGTTCGATTATTGAAATTTGGAATGTTTTAATTTGTATTTTATTGCATTGGCTTTGGAGTGATAAGGAAAATGTGGTCATTTATTTGGAATAACTAATTAATGATTAATTGATTTCTTTAATTTTATTTGTTTTCTTTTTGCCAGATGAAATATTAAACTTAAACAGGTACCTTTTTATCGAAAATGACCACGTTAAGAAGCATAAAACTAAGTAACTTTTAATTAAAATTTTTATTTAACTTGTGAAGGTCACGGGAAGCCGCTGGATGCGGACAGCGCAGAACCGGTCGTCGTGGAAATCCTTGGGGGAGGCCTATGTCCAGCAGTGGACGTCCTTCGGCTGATATGATGATGATGATTTAAGTTGCAATAATCGGTTTAAGAGCGACTTCCAGGGCTCTGATTAACTAAAATTTGGAATGAAGCCGTATTCCCGGTGACAATTTAGATCCTTTTGGTATTTTGAAATTTGAAATCTGATGATGAACTTTGGGGGTGGAATGAACGTCTAAGAGTCGTCTTTAATTTTTAATAGAATGGTAGAAAATACTGTGCTCGCCTTTTTTAAATTTAGGAACGTGGCGTGAGCATTTGGCTTTAGAGCTTAAAAACTGCTTTAAATTAAAAGCTTGTACACCTAAAAGATTTTTCTTCAACTTCTTTTTACAAGCTTTTATTTAGTTTCACCTGTCCCGGTGTCTGTAATGAAATCTTGCAAGTTAAATTTGACCCACTTCCCGGTTTCCGGTTGAGCTGAAATAATGCATGCATAGTGTATATCGCGTGGCAATGCAATATTAAAAGCTTGTACCTAAAATTTTTAGGTGTTCGAATTTTTTGGTTTCATCTGTCCCGGTGTCTGTAATGAAAACGTGCAATTTAAATTTGACCCACTTCCCGATTTCTGATTGAGATGAAATTTTGCATGCATATGACGTATAAATAAATAATCTATATCGCGTGACACTAAAAGCTTTAAAGTTTTTCAAATATTATTCTAAAATCATCCTTTATTCTTGGTTAGAAAACTGTACGGAACTGTGTATATATTTAGTAGGTACGTATTTATGTGGGTAAAGCTTTTCTGCAGGAAACCTTATTCTCGCTTGACCAAACATTATCCCATAGGCTGCTTCAAAATCACCTGAAAACTGCGTGGTCATCGCGTGTCCAGCAGAAAAAAGCCTTGAAAATATCCCTGTCCTTTTCCTAGCATCCTATATGTTGGATGAAAATTGAGACGGCAAAGGGTTGTCCGTTTTCTCGAGTGGAAAGCGCGGGCATTGCGACCGATATATGGCTATCTCGTTCATGTGTAGGAGTGTGTGGGTCAGTCGAGAGGGATAGTGGTATGTGGGATATGCTTGTGTGGGTATAGGGAAAGATTCAGAGCTACTCGACGCCAGGCGGCGTTGGTGTCGCGGAAAATTGTTTCAGATTACATGAACCCTTGCAGCTTTTTGAGATATGAAGGAGTTTAGCAAGGATCATCATCATCATATCAGCTGAAGGACGTTCACTGCTGGACATAGGCCTCTCCCAACGATTTCCACAACGACCGGTTCTGCGCTAAGGATCTAACTTTATTTTTGGATATGAGACACTATACCAAGCCGGGGCCAATGGTCGTGAAATGATATTTCTAAAAACAAATGACGGTGCAAATAAAATCACGGCGAAATCCTATACGTTCGAGAACCAAACTACAACCAATCTGTATCAATCTGGGTGACGAGGAGGTGAGGTCGCAATCTAGAGAGCGGCAAGGAGTGTCCATACTTTTAAATTAGTACTTATATATATTATTTTAACTATACTTTACTTACTACTGATTTATCCAACTTGCTTAGTAGCTTGTATTTTTGAAATCATGGGCATTAATATACTTTAGACTTTAATGTGGCCTTGAACAAGAAACAGTTAACTAACCACCTTTGTGGCGTAATGGTTAAGACCATTACCTTCACATTAGGATGTCGCGGGTTCGATTCCTGGCGAAGTTTAACTTTCTAAGACTCGGTTTGTTTGGTGGTAGGGCATTTTTCATAGCCCGCCTGGCTAGCTACCACCATCTTATCTAAGTCTTGCCACTAAACATGTGTCATACATCTGATTTCTAAGTACTGATCTATTAATATAATCAATTAACAATTGATTTAATCAATATTATTTAGATAATTTTTATAGGCAGGTTGCAAGTATTGCTACTTACGTACCAGTGAATCTACAATAAAGTAAAGAAATGATTATCAAGTAATTCAACCCAAGTCGAAGAAAGTCTCGCTTTTAAAAATAGCGTTTGCATAATTTAATAAATATCATGAAATATATAAATTTAATTCTAAGTACTATGATTATTCCTCTGGGAAAAGTAATAACCTTATTTTAAAAGTATTCTACTAGGTGTTTCCGTTTATGTTTCTTGAGTTGGTAAACCTGATGTCGGCGGATAATTGTAAAATTATGTTAATTTCCTTAATAGTTACTGTAAAATGTCTTATAAAAAAAATCTTAGCAAGTATACTTTAATAGCATCATACAATTTAGATAATAGTTTCACTAGATTCCACATAGATCTGTTTATATTTCGTATGTTGGAAGACTGCAAATGTAACTGTTCTCGTTTTTACGCGCCATCGTACATAACCTATAAGAAAACTTTTTTTTTGTCATTCATTCTGCTCCTGATTCCGAAGAATAAACGTCTGTTGTGACTTTGGTATTTCGCTGCTCATCCTCCCTGAGGTCTAGGTTTCCTGTAAATTATACATGAGTGTTAACACAGCGTGAAGATAAGATAGCCAGATCCCCATTGTGTTGGGGAATCTTGGTAAGCCCACTTTCATCTCCGGCATCATCGTCACTTATTATCAGGTGAGATGATGCCAAGGGCTTACCAATTGTGTTAAAAAAAAGTTAATTTTAATTGGTTATGTAACAATAAAGCAGTAATAATTATGGGGCAGTAAAGTTCTCGAGTGGTGACCACGCACCGGAAAACGTAGTGTAGGCAGGCCTCCCACTGGGTGGACCGATGACCTGGTGAAGGTCGCGAGAAGCCGCTGGATGCGAGCAGCGCGTCGTGGAAATCCTTGGGGGAGGCCTATGTCCAACAGTGGACGTCCTTCGGCTGATATGATGATGATGATGATGATGATGTAACAATATTATATTTTTGTGAAACAAAATGATCTATTCTATTTCTAACTGTAAAATATGAACGTTTTATTTAATAGTAAAATACTTCTAAATATTTTTAGGGTTTCGTACCTCAAAAGGAAAAAACTAAACCCTTATAGGATCACTCGTGTGTCTGTCCATCCGTCTGTCACAGCCGATTTGCTCAGAAACTACTGGGTCGATTGAGTTAAAATTTAATACACATATGTAAGTCGGTGACACAAAAACGGACATAGAACGTAAATAAAATAATATCAATCGTGAGGGGCTACTTTTGGGAGGTAAATTAGAAAACATAAAAAAAGTTTTGCAAACTATATCGTTTTAAATATCAAATGAAAGGGCTTGTTGTGACAATCTCAAATATTCTCATTTCTTTTTAATAATTTGTAAATAAATAGTTTTGAAGTTATTCAAGAAAAAAAATAGGCAAATAGTATTCCATTCCTTCCCTTATCTCCGAAACTACTGAGCCTAATTTTTAAAAAAAATGCAGTATTTAAGGTTAAATGCATAAAGAACAGGAAAATCTATGAGAGAATCTTAAGTCCTTCCATTTTTACAGGAAAAATGAAATTTCCAAAGTCCGATTGTTTAGAAACTAGCGACACCTACTGGGTTCTAGTAGTATCTTCTACATAGTTAATTTACGTAGTAATACGACAACATTAATCAGTTCCCCTTTTCCTTTGGCCGGCTTTTTATATTTATAATGGATTTTCAGTTTTAAGTAAGAGAATAGAAAAAAACCGGTTAAGTTGCGAGTCAAGCTCGTACACCAAGGGTTCCTTACCACCAAATAATGTAATATACAATGTAGATATTATTTTTGCTGTGCATATTTACCAAAAAAATACATTTCACATCATTATCACATCAGCTCATACGTATATACGTCCCCACCGAGGGGCTCGAGACTACTCTAAATTAGGGCGATCGGGCCTTAGTCGACCACGCAGGCCCAGTGCGGGATGGTCAACTTCACACACAACCTTCGAGTTTCTTCGCAGGATCGTGTAGGTTTCCTCACGATGTTTTCCTTAACCGTAAGAGCGTCTAAACGTACATATGAGATTGAAATTCGAAAACACATTGGTACTAAAATTAATTAATTAATTTATCGTATTTAAATTATAAGTCCTGTATTATTTTTTGGCGTGCAATAAAGTATATTTACTTACTTACTTACGTGGCAGGACTCGAACCACGACCTCCCGGATAAGAGGTAGCGGTCCTTGCCGTTGTGCCACCAACGCTCCGTAATAAATATGTCTTATTTTAATCACTTCCGTGGCGTTATGGTTTAATCCATTAGCTTCACATCAGGAGGTCGTCGGTTCGATTCCCGGTGGGGTCAACTTTGTTAGACTCTGTTTGGTTGGTGGAAGGACATTTTCTAAGCCCACCTGGCTAGCCACCACAATCTTATCTAAGTCTTGCCGCTAAACATCAATGCTAACAACATTGGTGTGTTCCGGCTTGAAGATAAGATAGCCGCAGTTCCCCATTGCGTTGGGGAATCTTAGTGAGTCCGCTTTCATATTCGGCATCATCGTCACTTAACACCAAGTGAGATAATGCTGGGGCTTACCAATTGTAAAAAAAACAGTTCGGGATTCTTCGCGTGAGTTATCCTTAGACTCTTACCTAGCCGATTATTTGTTAAGATAAGATAAGATAAGATCATTTATTTGCTTTAAACGTGGTATAAACATGTACAATATTTTTAGCTTAAGTATCTCAAATTTAGCCTAAATAGGCATGCAAATACACAAAAAATAATTAGTAACATAAAATTAAAAATGTAAAATGACACCATATCCAATAAAATCATTTCATTATTAATTATTTCATTTCGCCTGTATAACTTAATGTCAATGTGAACAATCTCTAAATCTGTTGTTTTATTTAAGGGCACTCAGTATAATCACACCAACTATGACGTTTGTATTTTGTATTGGAGTTTTCACTATAGAATAAAAACCTTGAAAAAGACGTTTCTTTTATGAGAACCCATCTATTACACTGATCTACAGTGGTCTTGTTGCCCTAGATATAAGATCTATTTTGGATATATTTATGCTCACAATTCATGAAACTATCAATGATTTTGTAAGATTTGCTCTCGTTTTTTTGCGCAGAACTCTAAACCATGACTGGGATAATAAATTTTATTACTCACAGCCTAATTGATCAAAATATGAAATATGCAATAATCATAAAAACAAGAGCATCAATACTTTCATGAATAAATTCGTAATCTGGGCACTTGAAAAAATTAAAATTTGCTAAGATATCCAGAGCAACAAATATTTTTTTTGTAGAGTTGTGTTATTGTTTGGGAAGTCTGATATAATTATACACATTCTGAGAAAATTTCTGGCCGCTACCTACTACTTAATACGGTTCAAAATATAAATTCTTTTAAAGATCGGACGGGCGGACAATAAGTACTAACATACAGTATGGACACTCCCTACCGCTCTCTAGATTGCAACCTCACCCCCTCGTCACCCAGATTGATACAGATTGATTACAGTTTGGTTGTCGAACGTAAAGGATTTCGCCGCCATTTTGTTTGTTCAGTCATTCCTTTTTTGAAATGTCATTTCTGGCCCGTTGTATGAAGTGTCCACCGTTTGGGCGCGGGACCCTAAAAAAGAGTACGGTTCTAAGGAGCATTTTTTCCATCTTCCTCCACGACAGATGTGGGGCAGGATACAGAAATTGCTTAAATTGAAACTTGTAACGTTATCCACGAGAAAGTATCGGATTCAGATGCACTGTTGACATGTTACTGTTTTTTTTTAAGTTTTTACTAATCTCAAAGCATTGATTTTATGTGACCGGATGAAAATATTTTAAAATTTTTGGTAAGCTGGGAAGTGATGATGCAGTTGCATGTAGTTAAAAATGACATCATACTTTGATAGTTTTTTCTCTACTTGTAATATTAGGTACTGTTATTTTGTTATATTTCTCCTCTCATTTTTTTGTTTATTTAATTTATTCCCAATATTATGTATGTGTGTTTGGTGACAAGGAATCAATAAATGTCTTATGTCTTATGTCTTACATGGAAGAATGTGGAGTGACGCTGGAATGAACCGGAACGTTTTTTTTTTAGATCACAATTGGTAAGCTCTTGGCTTACGTGGGCTTACCAAGATCCCACAACGCATAGGGAACTACAGGGCTAAGTTATCTTCAAGCCGGAACACATCAATGTTGTTAGCATTGATATTTGGCGGCAAGACTTAGATAAGATGGTGGTGGCTAGCTAGACGGGTTTAGAAAATGTCCTTTCATTTCACCAACCAAACCGAGTCCTACTAAGTTGACCCCGCCGGGTATCGAACCCGGGACCTACTGATGTGAAGCTAATGGACTGAACCATTACACCACGGAGGTGGATGAGATTATAGACAGGAGACAAAAAAAAACATATAAATCTTACCTTAAATGATTGGGAATAAGGCTGAGATTAAGATGATAACGGTAGGTTGAGGAACTAAGAAAACACTTTTATGTTGGTTACTTAAAAATTAGTTTAAACTGAAGGACTTTACAGGGTGTATCAAAATTGGCGTAACACCCGTTAATAACTACTCGTCACACTGCGCCACTTTCCCCAAAGTCAATTCGCAAAATAAATTAGGCACTCTTCATACAAGACGACCAAGTCTGTTTGTCCAGTTTTGTGGATTTTTGTGTAAACGGTCTAAAATTTTTTTTTGGGTGCTAATCAATGCCAACTTTTTAATAACACTGTTGACTTCTAGAAAACTAAGTTGTTCTCTAAATTACTAGGTTCGCGACCATTCCAAAGCATCTAAAAGTACTGTTATGCCGACCATATATTACGAAAAATTGCTTCATTTTAATACGACTCAGCAGCATTTAACCGTCTTTTAACTACTGTTGTTTTAAAACAAAATTTTTTCTAACAAAAAAATAATTAGATTTTTTAATTGCTATTTTATTTTTATTAGCATATACGTTTCAATTACAAAATTTTGCCCACTTTTTACCTGCCGCGGTACGCTCGCTTGGCTCGCGCGTTGCCTTAAAAATCAAACCATACAAGATTAAGGGCCAATTTGACTTATAAGCATTTTTTTTTAAATATATTTTCACTTGTAGCAAGAGTCAGATGCAATATGTCATTTGCAACCTGTTTTTTCTTAATTTTCCCTTAAGATTCCCGTTTTAGGCACCCTTTCCCTAAACGTTTGACTCCTTTTTTTTTTTCAAAAACAGCAATGGATACGAAATTCTGACGGCCAGCGATCACAAACTCACTGTGCGTGGTGCGTGTGCGTCGCATTGGTGCGACTTCGTGTTACATTGCGCGGGAGAAATATAAAGAAACGCGGTTTCTTGGTTTACATTACATATCTAAACTTTTTGTTTATGCCGTTTACATTAGTATTATGATCAACTGAACGCACCCTATCAGTTTTCGGATCACTATCCCTTACCACCCGGTGTTCATATCAGCTCATATACGTCCCCACCGAGGGGCTCGAGCCTACCCTGAATCAGGGCAACCAGGCCTTAGTCGACCACGAGGGCCCAGTGCGGGTTGATCGACTTTACACACAGCCTTCGAGTTTCTTCGCAGGCGTGTGCAGGTTAAAGCAATCGGTAAGTATGTACGTAAGTTTTGAAAAACTCATTGGTACATTGGCCGTCCACGCGGTGTATCACAATTTTATTTATATACTAGCTTTTGCCCGCGGCTTCGCCCGCGTGGACATAGCTTTTATGACTCTTTTTGAGGGTGAGTGGTGCGCGAGTCGCAATTAGCTCGCAAGCGTGGACATGAGTTTTCTCCAGGTACCTCAGGAACTGTATCGGGCTATTCGGATTAGCAGTCTTTGACACTTCCCACCCCCTCAACAAATTCTATACAAAAAATAACTTTAATCCGTAGCTCCGTTGCGACGCCACCGACGTGCGCGAGCGTAGAAAACAGTTGTCCCCAGATCCCGCGGGAACTATGTCAGGATATACTTATTAGTAAATTATATCATTTTCCACCTCATCTCTGTGCTAAAAATCACACCAACTCATTTTTTCGTTACGATTTTAAATAACTTAACGAACAAAGAGTATTGTTTTAGTTTCCTCAGGAACTGCATCGGGCTATGATAATTTCCACAGATATAAAGTTGACTATTTCATTCCCAGTGATACAGGGTACCTAAATGCCAAATTTCATCAAGATTGGTAGACGTGTTGAAGTGTGAATAGGTAACAAACAAACAAGCACATTTTCACATTTATAATAATAAGTAAGGATTTCTAAATCTTAAATAACATATAGAGCGTCGGTGGCAGAACGGTTAGGGCCACTATCTCCTAAAGGCCATGGTTCGAATGCTGCCACTTAACAATATCTATACGAATATCGATTTCATACTGGTATGTACATTTATCCGACGCTCTTACGGTGAGAAAAACATCGTGAGGAAACCTGCACACGCCTGCGAAGAAACTCAAAGCTTATGTGTGAAGTCAATCAACCCGCAATGGGCCCGCGTGATCTTCTAAGGCCTGATCGCCTTAACTCAGGGCAGATCGATCCCCTTGGTGGGGACGTATATAAACTGATATGATGAAATAACACATATACCTATATTATCAAAAAATTAATTCAAATCATATCAATCTAGTAATAAAATTTCCTAAAAATATTAATATGGGTCAAATCCTTGAGTCGTATTAGCTCCAAAGGAGCCCATGACGCACTTCTCTTTGCCGCGCTGGATGGCAATAGACAACCTTAGCAGCAGGTAGGACCTCACGTCACATCTCCTCTCTCGAAGGCGACAGCCAATCTCCTTTGTGAAGGCAAAGGCCTCCGAGGGTTCAGCAGCCGGTTGTCTTACAGACCAGCGGCACAAAGCAGTAATTTGCCTCCAAGACCGAGTACTTATTATGCTTCTTTCTCGCCGCAAATTGAGCAGCAGTACCGTACGGGTGAGGAGTGAGGCAGAAAAAGTGGCGTCCCAAAGCAGACACGTTCCTCTCTGCCATAGCACCTGTTTAAACCCTCCGGCCTTTTGCCATCAGATCGACTAAAGCCCAGCGGCTGCATCAAAGATGAAATATTCCATCTGGCCGAGACCAGTGCCCTCCGAGTGAGGTCATTAAGGAATTGGTGACGTGGGAATCTTCACAAACAACGACCGCAACTCAGTGAGTGATGGCCAATTGCCTCCACCTCGGACCCGCAAATACATTGATGAGGTTCACAGATATTGATATTGCAGGCGGAGAGCAACTGCCACACGCCAATAGTCGCCGTCAGAAGAGTTCCCATATCTGTGCCTCCTGTTAAAAGATGCTAAACTCGATTTATGTGTTTTTAATTTTTTTACACTATTTGCAATCTGTAAAAAAATACCTATCTTTTCGTCTATGAAACACATCGCTACGTGCCATAGTTCCAGTTGTGTAAAGTAGCGTATGCTGAAAAATACATAAAAGAAATCCACTCAAAAGTATGAAATAATATTTTAATGTTTTAATACAACTTAAGCGCGTTTTATTATCCCTGCAGTGCCATCTATTGACATTCTGCTGCTATGATTATGTGTGGTATGTGTAGCTAATATGTGGAAAAAAGTACTCTATTGCTATTATTTAAAGTATCGATAAATAATTTCCCACGGGACCTCTTTAGTTTTCCGGGATAAAGAATACCCGACTACACAATGATGGTTAAAACACCCCATCCCAATGTAAAGGTTTCATATTGTTACGTTGAGCCATTCTAAAGATACATTTTTTTGAATTCCTGAAGGAACCCTTAATTTTTTTGGGATTCACAATGTCCCAGTTTTAGTTCGCGATAAGGGTATCAACGTGTAAAATTTGATTGTAATAGGTCAAGCCATATTTGCGTGGTGAGCCATGATATAAATGAATACTTTTGATTTTCCCACGGGAAATCTTGAATTTTCCGGGATAAAAAGTATCCTATATGTTAACCCGGGCTATAAGGAACCACCATACAAAATTTCATCAAAATCGGCCTGGTAGTTTTTGCGTGATGCGCGAACATACAGACAGACAGACAGACAAAAATTCCAAAAGTTGTTGTTTTGGCCTCTGTATCGTAAGTAATGTCCACCACAGTTATTATTTTCCAAAAATATTTCATGTACAGACACGGCCCCGTTACAGTTTTATTATATTATTATCGTAAGTAATGTCCACCACAGTTATTATTTTCCAAAAATATTTCATGTACAGACACGGCCCCGTTACAGTTTTATTATATTATAGATATCGTGGAAATTCTTGGGAGACGCCTATTTCCAGCAGTGGACGTCCTTCAGCTGATATGATGATGATATCACAATTGAAACTTTATAGTACTATCAACAAATACCAATTTTATCGTGAACAAAAGCAAGCACTTACAACTCTTCCCATGTAAATGTTACCCCAGATCTCCGTTTATAAATTACTCGTCTAACTAACACCCTATCTGTCCGTCCGAAAATAGCCGGAACGGGACTCGAACCCGCTACCAAGGTCAGGGTGGGCGGCGCGCGCGCACGTGTGACCAACAGGAATTGATGTCAACGTCGATTTGTGTACAGCTTGTTAAGCTACAAAACTCACGAGTTGTGTATAAGTAAGCTTAAACGGTAGGATCACCATTTTGTGCCGTGTTTAAACGTATGAAGTTTCATTAAAAACCGACCCATAAAATTTCAGAAATTTTAATACCACTTATGAAAGACTTAAAAAGGTAGATATATGTATTTCATTATTACCGGACCACAAAAAGGAAGGTCCCAACCGAGGGGCTCGACCGCTCCAGCCTACTTTGAATTAGGGCGATCGGGTCTTAGTCGACCACGCGGGCCCAGTGTGGGTTGGTCGGTTGTATTTTTTTAACCCTTAACAACCCAGTAAGCTTTACAAACGTAACTGACCAGAAGTGCCTAACGGACACTATGAAAAAAGTGAAGAGTATTTGTTGGAGAAAAATTAACTACGTACGATAATGAAAGACTTTAATGTGATTTTAAACAAACACATTGAACATAGTTATTTATTTACATGTATTTAACTTTTTAAATCTATATTTATTTATTTACAAACGTTACAAACATTTTTTTTTACTGAGTGCTCGGAGCACACATTACGGTTACATTTATCGCAACACTTTCGAAGATCTGGATATTTTTGCAGGACAAATGTGACATCGCTTTTTTTAGAAGCGCGCCGGAAAACGTAGCGTAGGCAGGCCTCCCACGCGGTGGACCGACGACCTGGTGAAGATCGCGGGAAGCCGATGGATGCGGGCAGCGCAGGACTGGTCGTCGTGGAAATCCTTGGGGGAGGCCTTTGTCCAGCAGTGGACGATTTCCGGCTGATATGATGATGATGAGGTTCACATGATTGCTTTACTTCCTCACTTCCTCATTAGATCTTATTACATCTTCAATAGCTGCTAAATGATAATTTGTCAGGCCTTTCTTGTTTCGTATCCTTATATGAGGCGTAACCAGCTTAGTTACGACTTCTCGCAAAAATACTTTCCTTAGAACATACTTCTTCCGTTGGTTCCAAGTAGGATATAAATTTTTCCATATAATTAGCGATGCGATACCTACCACATCTATAATATTTTGGAAAAATGCTACAGGCCATCTATTTGTTTTGCGCCGAACAGTGTACTCATGAACCATCTGATCAAGTGTATCGACACCACCCTTGCTGGAGTTGTAGTACAAATTGATTTCAGATTTGTTTTTATTACTCGCATTTACTTGAAACTATCAATAAGATCTGCCACAAGTTGCCCCGGCGGTAGAACTACTTTGTGAACACCACCGCGAATTATATTGTGGCGAGGAGTTCTAGTTTGCTTCTCGGGTTCCGATTTCCACTAAGTTTCATCTCTGCCTTCAAAAGTTTCAAGTGCAATGTGTACTTTTAGCGGGATATCATCACCTACGCTCCATAATTGTTCACCGTTACCTTCAGAAGCTTGTTCTGTCGCATTACTTTCAAAATCGGAACAACTCTCAAGAGCAAGATTTTCTTCATCAGCGCTATGGTACTGATGATTTCTGAGTACCGACATGTTGCGAGAAAAATGTAAACAAACAATCTACCTTCATACCATGCCCTCAGACTGTGTCTATCAGACACTTGTGGGCCGACAAGTTACTATTTTTGTTTATTGTTTGTAAATGTTGCACGATTTACATAAAAAATATTTTTATAATAAATTTAGATAGCTAAAACCATAAAGATAGAATAGATAAAGCGGTTTTTCGTAGAAATAAATATTAATCTTTTTATGCGTAGACGAACAAAAAATTGTGTCCGCGAGACACTTGTGGGTTGTTAAGGGTTAATGTTGTCACCCCAGAACTCCGTCATTTATGAAACGTTTCTATTTTAATAATTTAATTTAAAAGGATATATATTCCGATTAATCCCATAGAAATTTCATCAAAATCGGTTCAATAGTTTTCAAGATATTGACAGTTAAGTGAATGTTGTAATTGAAGTCGGCTATTATTTAAAGTTTTGCGTAATAAGGATTCTGCGTGGGACATAGCTGGGCCAGTATTACCTAAATAATATGTAGCAATTTCTCTCAGAACTTGTAGCTGATAAAAAAAAACTCTTGAAAATATGAACTAAGATTAATGATCCTTTCTATTAGTCACGAAAGAAAAAAACCTGCTTATAACAAAAAAAAAACTTTTTACGAAGTTTATTGGCATGGTTTCGACCTTTTAGAAAGATGACAAAACTTCAATTCAAATAGTTTTTATCAAGATAAATAATCCTTTTTTTTAACCCCGGAAGAAAGTACTATAAAGAAGTACTATGAAGAAGTAAAATAATGCAAAATTGTACGAAGTTGTTGCCATGGAAGTCGGTTTTTAACGTGTTTAACGTTTATTAATAAAAAAAAACACCGCTTAATCCTCTTTGATTGTAGAGCGACTCTTTAATCGTCAAAAGTTTTCTAAAGCATTTTCTATGTCTCACTTATCTCCACATTCCTGTTACCTATGCGAATGGAGAGAGTCTCTCCGTTTTTGTGCCGCGCTCGCGACAGAAATAGCCAAAAGTTAGGGTGGGTCGGCAACGACTTTAAAATTAAAACGGCCGTGAATTGGATCGGAAGAAAGCATTCATGTCAAATATATAAATATCAGAAGTTATCTGTTATACTGACACTCAAATCTCACTACTACAGGTTTTTAGCGAAACGACTTACGGCAATTATAAATAAAAAAAATATATGTTATATAACCCCCGACGCAAACAGAGGGGAGTTACCAGTTTGAGGTGTGTATCTGTATATCTATCTGTGGCATCGTAGCTTCCAAACGGATGAATCAATTTTGATTGAGTTTTTTTTAGGTAACTTAATAGAGAGTGTTGAAGATCATCAGCTCTTTTCCAGTTGATAAAGGGATGTGAGCAACTTCCACAGGTCTGATCAATTCGAATTTGGCGTCCTCTTACTTCAATGATATTGCAAGATCTACCGTGATCATGCAGCATCACCCGAAAGATACCCAACTTCTCACAAACTTGCAACAGAAATATTGCATTTGGGCTCATTGGAATGGTCTCTATGAATAGATTATGGATAGATGGTTAAAAAGGAAACCGGGAGTTTTTGTGAAAATTTAACTGACTTCAGAAAAGGAGGAGCTACTCAATTTGGTTGTGTTTTTATATATTTATTATAAATGTCAGTTACCTCAGAACTCCATCGTTTATAAACTGATAAGGGAAATTCTATTTTATTTGAAAGCTTGGTCCCATCAAAATTTCATCAGAATTGGTTCAGTACTTTTCTAGAAAATTAACAAAAACAAAAATATAGCAAAATTGCACATGGTTGTAGTGATTGAAGTCAGATTTTTAACGTGTTTAGCGTTCCCAATTATGTATTAAATTATACACAAATCCGTTCGAAAGATTAGGCGTTAGAGCTCTGTACGGACGCACAGACACACACACATATTCAATATTTTTTTAAATTTTAAACAATATTAGTGTAATTTTTTTTAAAGATTATATTAGTGTAAGCAATCAATCCTCATCAAAATCTCAATTTAGAATTTTCAGTAATTACGTTCTTTAATCCTTCGTCGCTCGAATTTTATTTTCCGAATTAACTATTACCTCGTTGATTTTTTTTATAATTTCTTGTTCATATTCACCTGCTGAAATGCGAGTCCGTCGTTCAACCAATCATCCTGTAGATATTATGTACAAAGGTATTGTCAGGGGCCATAGCTAAAAAAACTGTTCACTGGATATTGATTTCTTTATTTTTATTTCTTGCTTTTGATCCCAGTCTTAATAGCGAGAATTAATAGCGAGGATCTGAGGGTTCCACGCCTCGACCTTCGTTCGGTCGGAAAAAGAAATATACAATGAATGCTGAACGCATTCCAAACACGAACCGTTATAATTTATACTGTCGGCTTTTTTTTAAAATTCATATTGGTAAGCCCTTGGCGTCATCTCACTTGATGGTGACGATGATGCCGAAGATGGTAGCGGGCTTACTAAGATTCCCCAACACAATGGAGAACTGGCTAACTTATCTTCAAGCCGGAACACATCAATGTCGTTAACAATAATGTTTGGTGGCAAGACTTAGATAAGATAGTGGTAGCTAGCCAGGTGGGCTTAGAAAAGCCCTACCACCAAACAAACCGAGTCTTACAAGTTGACCCCACCGGGAATTGAACCCGAGACCTCCTGATGTGAAACAAATGGACTATAACCATTACGCCACGGAGGCAGTTGATTAACATTACGCGCGGATGCGGCCAGTACGCGTGCATAAAGAGATGCAATGCAGATTCTTAATGAGATCATTACAGAACGAGCAATAATGATCTACATTACATCATCATCATGATCAAGTTTGATATCAGCCGAAATACGTGCACTGCTCGACAAAGGTCTTCCACGGATAAGATTCCACGGCCAAGCATTTCCACGACGACTGGTCTTGCGCTGCCCACATCCAGCGGCTTCCCGCGACCTTCACCAGGTTGTCGGTCTATCATATATATTCTATCTATCTATATCAATTCCTACGCTATTTCGGTGCACGGTCACCACTCAAGAACTTTACTGCCCCAACGGCCATGTGTTCTACGAGCTATGTGCCCTGCCAACTGCCACTTAAGTTTCTCCTACGAATCTCCTCGTTTATGATTCGATCGCATAGGGAAACTCCGAGCATAGCTCGCTCCGCATTACCTGCTATACCTATTTATAATACCGTTTTGTTTTAAAGTTACTAAAAACATACAATGACATAATTTCTAATATAACATTGCTTCTGTTAAGTTATAAGTGTAATTATTACCCAATTTGTCTGTGAGTCAGTTAAAAACAATTCATCGTAAAATTTTACTTACCAACGCTTTACAACATAGCATTTTGGCAATAAAATAGTGCTGTCTTCCCACACGTTGAGATGTCGAGATGGGTGCTTTATCGAGCTGGTGGCAACACTAATTAGGATGGATGTTGAGGTGATTCAGCTGCGCTTGCGCCTACGGCCCTAATCAGTGCCGGGCCAAATAAGTCGTGCCATAGAGATTGAAGAATAGAGATGCGATACCTAGTATAATTACTAGATTGTATTTAACTTGCAATGGCAGTATGTAAGTAGCTGAAGTTTGCTATGAAGCCTTATTCCCGGTGACAATAGATCCTTTTGGTATTTGGAGGTGGAATCAAGGTCCCAAATCGTCTTTTGTTTTCAATAAATAGAATCGTAAAAAATACTGTGCTCGCCTATTTTAAAATTGGAATCGTATATTTATATTCACATTTAAGCATTAAGCATTTTGGAGCATAAGAGTACACAAGGAAGTCTTCGACCAATATAACAGCTATGGACCGGCCTATGTGAACAGCAGTTTGATGCCTCCAGAATGAGCGAATTCACTCATTTCGTCTGTCGATCAGTATTCCCCAAATCGGTTGAAGGTCGAAGTGAGTGAAATTTGCTGTCTCATTCGTGCTACATTCCGAGTACGTCTCTCTATCTCTGTCATTGTTTATATTAGAACGAGATTCGGTACACTGCAGCACACTGCTGCTGTATGTGTTTGCGTGTGGTTGTATTTGACTCATTTTTGATGAGAGTGATGTATGGATAGGTCCGGTCCATTACATTTGGTTGAATAAGGACGTGTCTAGCACCTAACCATGGTCATTATTCAAAGACACAGTTTGGTGGTGGTACCGGTCAGTACCCATACAAAAGGTTAGAAAACATTTTTGAGGGAGCTCCTACTCATGAAACTTTTGGTCTACAACTTTGCTGAAATCATATTTTATTTTTATGATCGTATTCATTTTTATAACCGTTAAAATTTTTGACCTCTCATACAAATCGATCAGCTTACTTACTAAGTTTGTATGGGAGGTGAAAATTGTATAAAATAGAATTTTAGGAGTTACTTAATTATGATAGTGCCTATTTTTTATCCAACTACCCACATATGTACGTATGTAGTGACTTAAATGGAACTAAACTTTATCCACCAATTGGCCAAGAAAGTAATTTCATATCGTAAGTTAAATAAAATCGATGTTCGGCAATTATCTAAAAAAGACAGTAGTTATTTTTTATATTATTTAAATCTCATTTGGAAGACCAACAGCTATAAAGGATATTATAAAATGGGTATAGGTTGGACCCGTTAAGTGACTTATTAACAAATTTCCCCAAGCGATTTATAGTCAATTGCACAATTTTTTTATACTCGATCACTTGATTGACCAATTTTTGCATATTTGTATGGAGCCCAATTGTTTTCAAAAGAGTTTACTATTAGTTCCTTAGATAAAGTTGTTCAGCTCAGTCGAACCACCAGTAAACGTCTCCTACACTAATTTTGTATGACATTGTATAATATGTACAGTACCTATATCTTTATTTTTGGATCTTCAAGGCGAGAGTGAGTAGGAATTATGTGAGTTCGCGAGTACCATCCTCGACTGCATCATCACTTCCTATCAGGTGAGTTGCAGTCTAACGCACTCATTTTTTCAATTAAAAAAAACAATGCAGAATAACATAATTATGACTGCCATCAAGTGAGTTGCAGTCTAACACACATTTTTTTTTATAAAAAAAAACCTCAAAAAATAAGAATATTCTATCACTATCGCACTAATAGGGGATCGGACTGTATCAAAAATAAATTCTAAAATATGATTTCCTAAATTGCTCTACTTTTGGAATTTCAAAAAACCTTACTTGTTTTGTTTTTCCATCACGCCTTAAATGTTTAATTGATCAAATTCACAAAATAAGTTCAAGTACGCTAAAAATCTATGACGTCACTTGTGGGTATTTCAAACATTTTAAGAACAATATTTCGTTTTGACAGATCATAAAAAGTATAACTCAAATGACTAGCAGTCCGATCCCTTATTCCCAGATCATTTGACAGATCTATGTAAGTTCATCGTTGAATGCAGACTTTACACAATAAATCGCAGACGGAGCTCCGCGCTAATTTCACCAGTGAAGTTCTAGAATCTTGCGCAATTCTAATATTCATAAACTAAGAAGGTTTAACCTCTTACCTAATTTAGTAAAGTTGCAAGTTCCTCATCGAAAATGCTGTGCGAAACCAATAGATAACATTATTGCCTTGTTACGTTTGAAAACCGCCTCCGCCTCCGTGGCGTTATGGTTAGTTCATTCGCTTCACATCAGGAGGTCGCGGGTTCGATTCCCGGTAGGGTCAACTTGTAAGACTCGGTTTGGTTGGTGGTAGGGCATTTTCTCAGCCCGCCTGCATGGCTAGCTACCACCTTCTTATCTAAGTCTTGCCGCCAAACATCAGTGTTAACAACATTGATGTGTTCCGGCTTGAACTTAAGATAGCCAGTTCTCCATTGAGTTGGGGAATCTTGGTAAGCCCGCTTCCATCGTCGGCATCATCGTCAGTTGAGATGATACCAAGGGCTTACCAATTGTTATAAAAAAAAATAGCCATAGGCATTATTTGAGTTTCCTTTTACTATCTTCGACCACGTCGTCGTCATTTTTAGGGTTCCGTACCCAAAGGGTAAAAACGGGACCCTATTATGTACTAAGCCTCCGCTGTCCGTCCGTCCGTTTGTCACCAGGCTGTATTTTATGAATCGCGATAGCTAGATAGCAGAAATTTTCACAGATGATGTATTTCTGTTGCCGCTATAACAACAAATACAAAAAATTTGAAAAAGTAAAAAAAATAAAGAGGGGTCTACATACAAAAACATGTTTTATTACACATGAAGAAACTAGCGCCATCTAGTATGATGGTTTTTGAAACATGAAACTAGCGCCATCTAGTATGACGGTGCGGAACCCTGTGTGTGCGGTTCTGACTCGCACTTGGCCGAATTTAATCAAATGAGATGTAGTCAAAAACACTCAAAATTAAATTTAAAAAATTCTTCGCTGGTATAAATGAAAACACTGAACACGTTAAAAAAACCGTCTACCATCGCAGCATTGCATTATTTTTTTTGGTTTTTGTTAATTTAATAAAATTTTTGATAGAATTTATATGGGACTAACCTGGGCAGCATAATATATCGGAGAAAAATATATATTAAAATCGGTTCACAATCTGCGAAGATATCGCGTGACAAACATACAGTCGATTTGAGAACATCCTTTTTTTGGAAGTCGGTTGAAAATAATATATAGGTATTTATCAAGACTATACTAGTGAAAATTGACAACTTTTGCTCAGCGCCTTTGCTGAAATTACAAAATTGGAATTCCTATAAACAACTGACAAATCAGCTGACAGTGAAGTCATTTTTTTGTAATCTCATCAAAATTGTAGAAGAAAAGTTGATTGTAGGTATATACAACTGACGCGTTTCACAGTCTGAGAATCATAATAGTAATATGGGTGGGGCTGTGTGGGCAACGCAAAAAAAAAATTGGCTCTCCCATACTAACTCCATCAGCTGATCAGGCAACTTAGTATGGGAAGTTTAATTTTTTTTTTGAGATTTGACTATGGGTTTCATGGGGAAAGTTGTTCAGTTTCATGGGTGGAAGCACCAGTTAAAATAGTTTCAGCTAATTTTGTTAGACCTTATATAGGTAAGACGATATAGACCAATTCGTTACGGTATACTTTTCTTATCTGGTATCCGTATGTGATTTTAAAGCCGTTATACGTAAAAAAGGACATATAAATAAACAAATATAGTGGGACAAATCACACATGGTCACCTGACCCCAAAGTAGGATTCCCTGTGGTATGGGAACCAGAGACTGATATAAATACTCATATACGTTTAAATACATACATATATTAATTACATATTTAACACCCAGACACAGAGCAAACAAATCTGTTCATCATACAAATGTTTGCCCTGAGTGTGGATCGAACCCACAACTCTCGGATCAGTAGTCAAGAGCACTAACCACTGAGCCATATTATATTTATTATATGTTTTAAATGTAGCAGAATAGTTCTTATAAATTAATATCTACTAATATTAATGTCCCGTTAACTGGGGCTTCTACTCATCGTACTGAACAACTTTTATTCTACAAGTTTGCGAAAATCGCAAAAAAAATTCAACTCTTCATACAAAACGATCAGCTGATGGTCCAGTTTTGTGCATTTTTGTATGGAGCGTCGAAATTATTTTATTGCGAATTGACTATGGGTTCCTTGGGGAAAGTTGTTCAGTATGATAAGTAGAAGCTCCAGTTAACAGGTCCTGTACCAATTTTTTTACATCCTGTATAAGTGATTAGCAATGCATCTCATTAAAGTATCTAAATACTAAATATTCTTGCTCAACTGATGAGATGAGTCAGGCCAACGGTGGGAATATCGGTCGCGTGGGCGTGGGCAAATGGATGCATTGCGAAGCCCACCGCTGGAGTACCTACTTACTGTTTGAATTCACTTGTGCGACCTTTTGATAAGTTATTCACCTGAGGTGCAATATCGTTTCGTTTGATGAGTAAGCCCATCAGTCAATCTTCTGTACTCGTGTTTGCTACTGGAATCCTCTAAAACGGCTGAACTGATTTTGATGTTTTTTTTGTGTTTGAGTTTAGATGATTAGATTCACAATCATACCCGGCAGGTGGCTAGGACATTTTTTGTCCAAAGATTTTTTAGGTTTTTTTATATTTAAGCCCTTATTTTATTACTAGCTGTTCCTTGCGACTTCATCCGCTTGGACAAAGTTTCTATGACTTTTCGAAGGTGTGCAAACATGTTAATCCAGGTCCTACCTAATCTGTCTACGTACCAAATTTCAGCCAGATACGTTTAGTAGTTTTTGCGTGAAAAAGTAACAAACATACATCCATACATTCTTACAAACTTTTGCGTTTATAATATTAGTAGGATTTAATTTAGTTTAGTAAAGTGTAGTATAGTGTAGTGCAGTGCAGTGCAGTGCAGTACAGTACAGTATAATACAGTATAGTAGAGTGGAGAGTTTCATTCGAATCCCTGTCTTATTATATTACGTCATCCTTTATTTTATTTTCTTGTTCTTCATATTGCTCAAGTGCACCAGACTATTGTCTCCAAATCGCACCACTGGTGAAGCAAAATTGTAGCAAAAAATTATACAAAAATAAAAAATAAACTAGGTTAGATAACTACAAATTCGATTTTTTAGGTAATATCCCTAGTGTTTAAAAATAAAACAGGTACACACGGCGCCACATCAAGCTATAAAAAACCAGTATACGCGGGCCTCGCGTATGTTGAAACGCGAAGGCGTCGCGCGGCCAACATATACTGGATTTGTATAGCTTGATGTGTCGCTGTCCGTACACCAACGTAACTTTGTAACGTCATTCAGATTTTATAGAAAAAAATATGTTTATTAAGTTTAAATGAGGTTTATTAGTCAAAGTGAATCGTAAAATCGTGCTCATTTATTTTATTAAGAGAAATATATATTTAGTATCTGGAAAAACTTGTCCAATTGTGCAGTAATAACTTTGAACACATAAATAATATTGTATGGCCGCCGTCGCAAGGTAAGCTTCAAAAATTGTTATAAGTGGCCTTTTAAAATGGTCTTTCTCTAGTTCTAATCTTATGAGCCTCAACAACAGAACTAAAAAAAAAACGACTGTCACGCAATATACATGCAAAATTTCAGCTTAATCGGAAACCGAGAAGTGGGTCAAATTTAACTTGCAAAATTTCACCCGAACAAACATATTACATACATTGCAAGTTAATTAAAAGCTTTTAAAAAAGCCCGATACCCGCCCGCGGTACCCCCAAACGTTTTATTGTCTTTTTTCAAATTCGGAATTATTGCTTTTATAATCTTATCACGGAATCAGCTCACCCCCGCTCGCTGGCGCGTGGTACTGGCAGGTACCACCTATTGACCGGCGGCTATGGTGAAGTACCATTTACCCCGCATTCGTATTCAAAGGTCAGTTCTCTGAGTAGGTACAGGACTTTTTGAATGTGGAATTGTTTTAAATAAAATATCGGCGAAGTGTTTTTATTTGTGTTAATTTTCGAGTTGCTTGAAGTGTTTTTTAAGTTGTCTTGGAGTAGGTTTGCGTGCCTCGCCTACACCATTTTAGCTATATTATTAACCACAGTCAAAGATTTAATTACCACAATATAGGTTCCATTCAAATTTAACCGCCTCCGTGGCGCAATAGTTAAGTCCATTAGCTTCACATCAGTTCACGGGTTCGATTCCCGGCGGAGTATCACTTTGTATGATTCGGTTTAATTAGTGAAAGGACATTTCCTAAGTCCGTCTGGCTAGCTACCACCATCTTATTTACGTCATGTGTTTCGGCTTGGAAACTCATTGGCGAAGATGAACCTGTCAAAAACAAGCTTCAAAGCCTTGATCATCGCCGCAAAGTTGCCTGTCTTTCGGTATTCTATCGGTATTAATTTGGGAGAGTGTGCACAAGAACTGCACGACCTCATTCCCCAGCTCCATTTCGCCTTCGGTTAACGAGACGCAGGGGGAGGTTCCACTCCTTTGTTGTTGATATTCAGCCTATACGCACGAAGCGTTACGCTTTCTCATTTATTATGCGGACAGCGACGGAGTGGAACTCCTAGCCTGCGTCTGTGTTTCCCGACTCCTACAATATGGGGATCTTCAAATCATAACACATAAACGTCCCCACCACTGGGGCACGGGTCCTTTCCCAAACTCGGAAAGTTTAGGGCACATTCCACATAAGTCCGTATCATTTGAAGTTTTAAGGCTAGTGGCAAACCCTTATGTCAGAAAATATTCAAGCCAACTTTATGTTATACTAGCTGTTTCCCGCGGCTTCACCCGCGTGGACAACGTTTCTATGACTGTTCGAGGGTGCGCAGTTCTCGAGCCGCAAGCGGCTCGCGAGCGTGAAAGACTGTAGCCTGTATGTTAATCCATGTCCTAATCTGTCTACCTACCAAATTTCAGCCAGAACCGTTCAGTAGTTTTTGCGTGAAGAAGTAACAAACATACACACTCACACACTCAAAAACTTTCACATTTATAATAATTAGTGTAATGTGATGACGGCTTAACGACTGCCATCTAGTGATAGCAAGCAGCACCAACGGCTTTACATGCTTTGCGAAGCAAGGAAACGGTCGAAAAAAATGCCACTAACAATCAATCCCATCCAGGTAATTAACCACCACCGTGGCGTAATGGTTAAGGCCATTAGCTTCACATCAGGAGGTCGCGGGTACGATTTTCGGCGGAGTCTAACTCTTACTCGGTTTGATTGGTGGAAGGGCATTTTATAAGCCCGCCTGGCTAGCTACCACCATCTTATCTAAGTCTTGCTGTGTTTCGACTCAAAGATAAGGTAGCCAGTTCCCCATTGCGTTGAGGAATCTTGGTAAGACCGCTGCCATCTTCGACATCATCTTCATTTACCATCAGGTGAGATGATGCCAAGAGCTTCATCATCATCATCACCATATCAGCCGAAGGACGTCCACTGCTGGACATAGGCCAAAGGCTTACCAATTGTGTAAAAAAAACCGTGCATCACGTCAGTCAACCTGCGTGATCAACGCAAGTCATATCAGCTCATATACTTCCCCACCGAGGGGCTCCAGGCTACCCTGAATTAGCCTACCCTGAGCTACGATGCGACCTCGTAAAATGTTAATTTTACGACAGAATACCCACCAAGGACACATTAAATATTTAATGATATACGTAGCAAGGTGACTACAGCAATTTTTCTTTTCCATGGCTAAACCAACCAGCGTTGCCACTTTAGTAAATTTCTTCCTAGATTTGGAGATTTTTTGACGCAGTCTTGAGACATAAATTTCGACGCTTCATTCCTTTTAGCAACATTTTAATCACAGTAAGACAGTAACACAATATAATTAGCGTTAAAATAGCCAATTTTATATTGTTTTGGTGCCTTTTTGGACATTTGGCGACTTTTAAAAAAGTCATCTGGCAACGCTGAACCCAACCACCCTCCGTGAGATGCGTTAGTGTAAGGTACGACTTGGCACCATTTATTGACCGCTCAGGACCAGTGTCGGGCGACGATTCTTCAACCTATAAAATGGATATTTATAAAAACTTACAACAGGTTTTTAATAATAATTTAAGTATACAGGATGTAACAAAATTGGTGTAGAACCCGTTAACTGGGGCTTCTACTCATCATACTGAACAACTTTTATTCTATGACTGCTGAAATCGCAAAAAAAAACCTTCATACAAATTGATCAGCTGATCGACAAATTTTATGCATTTTTGTACGAAGAGTCCATTTTTTTTGAGAAGTGACTATGAGATCCTTGGGGAAAGTTGTTCAGTATGTTGAGCTGAACTTCCAGTTAACGGATCCTACACCAATTTTGTTACATCCTGTATAAAGTTTCAGCAAACAGATATAGAAATAACGAACTTATTTACAAGATTAAAATTACTTTACTATCTGTTTCCTGCGCCTTCACCCGCCTTGTAATCAAGTCGTTTAGAAATTACACGATCACTAACAGATGCACACAAGATTTTTATCCGTTACATGAAATACTGTACATACTCGAACCCGATATTTTAAACAGGTACCTATCGTTATTTTGAACTAGAATCTCCAACTTGCTTGGTATTCTCATAAAACTCGATTAGCTGACAAGTGAAAAGGATTTTGCTAGTTGACCGTGCGTTCTTCAGGGTAAGCTGTCCAGAACTGCAAAGAAAACTACCTTCGTATTAGTCAATTTGCTTGGTGAAATGTCATTTTCTTAGCCCACCTGGCTAGCTAGCTACCTTCTAATTCAAAAGCTCAGAATACAGAAAAAATCAGAACACGCGTACGGCGATAAAAGTGACGCAAATTGTGCTTGTATGAAACTACTCTAAATCGGTGTAGTTTTGACGTATTGTTCCTTCTAAATCCTTCATGCAGGTGATTTATTTTTGTGAGTAAACAAGCAGTGGTTCTTCATAACTTACCTAATTCAAAAAGTATTAAAATCCGACCTGAAATCAGAGATATGCTATATATAAGGGGAGGTAGATAGGTTACATGCGTCTAAAAAGTGAAGCAAAAAAAAAGATGCCAATTGGCATATCTTTTCTTAGTAACATTCGGTGCAATCGAAGGGAACTACCTATAACATTGTGTGTGTAAATGGCTTCGATTTTCAAATGTTGTTTGTTAGTGCATAACCCATCTAGGTAACAAATCTCTGCCTAAAATAGCAACATTACAGCTGCAGCCTAGGGAAGGAGGGTATTCGTGGAGATTTTGGCTTCAGCGCGCGTCATACTATTCTGACTTAACGCGCATTCTGGTTTTTTCTGTATTCTGAGTTCAAAAGGTAGCTAGCTACCTTCTTATCTAAGGATACATTTTAGTAGGATCGGAGATATGATAACCTAATTTTATACATCTAAAATAACAAGGCACTACGCTTTTAAGGTTCCGTACCCAAAGGGTAAAAACGCGACCCTGTTACCACAGTACAATAAAGAGTACTAGCTATTACTAAGACTTCACTATCCGTCCGTCTGTCCGTCCTTCAGCGGGCTGTATTCCATGAACCGCAATAGGTAGGCAGTTGAAATTATCATAGAATATGTATTTATGTTGCCGCTATAACAGTAAATACTAAAAATTAGAAAAAGTGAAAAAAAAGTGGGTCTCCATACAAAAAACAAGTTTTTAATAGGTCTTTAGAAGTATTTTTTATTTAGCTCTATCGTAAAAAACGGTAAAACATGTAAAAGTGAAACTTGGTGTATTTGTAGTACTAATACTGAAGTAAAAAAAAATAAAAAATAAAAATGGGTCAAAGTATAAGTCGTCTCGCACGGAGGAGTCTGAACTGAATGACAAAAAAGCATATTTTTGTCACACGTGTTGATGTATTTTGTTTAAAATGTGAATAGATATCATTGTCATTACACCACACCCTGGACACTTCATACAACGGCCCAGAAATGACATATCAAAAAACAAATGACGGAACAAACAAAATGGCGGCGAAATGCTATACGTTCGACAACCAAACTGTAACCAATCTGAATCAGATTGAGGACGAGCGGGTGAGGTCGGAATCTAGATAGCGGCAGGGAGTGTCCATACTGTATGTTAGTACTAATATATATACTTTGATTACACTATGTAGTTGTGTGGAGGGGTGTGGTGATACGGAAACCTCGTTGTGCTAGTCCGACTCACATTTGGCCAGTTTTTTTCTACTCTATAAATGAACACTTGTCCAATACTTACAGCTTACAAGTAATTTTTATTTTGACAGTAAACACAAATAAATAAATTATAATCTTTATTCAGAATAAAGTGACCCCACACTAGACAATACCTGTATCGTGGTGGACATAAATACCTTCTATTGGCTAGTTATTATTATTACGCGGCGGCTGTATCAATCCGTATTGTGAAGAAAAATAAATCAGAAACGAGGATATCCGCAGGAGAACCAAAGTAACCGACATAGCTCATAGAATTGCAAAACTTAAGCGGAAGTGGGCAGAGCATATAGAACAGATGGCCGTTGGGATAGTAAAGGTCTCGAGTGGCGACCGCATACCGGAAAGCGTAGCGTAGGCAGGCCTCCCACTCGCCTGCTGAAAATCGCGGGAAGCCGTTGGATGCAGGCAGCGCAGAAGCGGTCGTCATGGAAATCCTTGGAAGAGGCCTATGTCCAATAGTGGACGTCCTTCGACTGATTTGATAATAATAATGAAGATAAAGAAAAAAAAAATAATAATTCTTAAACATGAATTTGTGTACTCTGTGTGTGTGTGTGTGTGTGTGTGTGTGTATGTGTCTGTTTGGGGGAAGGGGGGATGTGTTTTAACTAACTTAAACTACATAATTCTTTGATAATTTCGAAAATAAATCTATTTGACTTCGACTTTGACCATGTTCCTAAAACGATCACAATGACCGATAGCTAATCCTGTAATGACTTCAAAACGATTACAATGACCGATAGCTAATCCTGTAAGTACTTCTAAACGATCACATTGACCGATAGCTAATCCTGTAATGACTTCAAAACGATCACAATGACCGATGCTAATCCTGTAATGACTTCAAAACGATCACAATGACCAATAGCGTATCCTTTAATGACTTTAAAACGATCACAATCAATAGCGTATCCTGTAATAACTTCAAAAACATAACAAAGTAGGCTCTACGTACATTTAAGATATGCCAATACAATATTTATCAACTGTCAAAAACGAAAGTTTGTTATGCAATTGTGCGCGTTACTGACATAGTGACGTCATGAGTGCCATAGTCTTTAACGAAATAATTTGCTGTTTTTAACAAATATAAAATTAAAAATTGTTTAATATTTCAAATGAGCAAGTGTTCTTGCTATTCTAAGAAGAAATGCTATTTATTTTAATAGTGTTTTTAATTTATTGCCATAGTAAAAAGAAATAATAGTAGGTTATCTTCATACAATGGTACATCTTCTTTCCTTTTACTAAAGAACTCGTTTTTATTATTGTAGTGTGCGTGTGTGCCTACTGACGCGCACACACGCAAAAAGAAAACCTACTATTCTTTCTTTTTACTATGCTATTGCTAGATTAGTAGCAGGTAAAGCAGCGATGTGTACAAATTGTCGGCTAAAGTATGTTAGCACTAATATATATACTTTGCCTGAAGAAAGATATGACATTGTCGCATTGTGAATATAATTATCGCGGCCCGTATGTCATTCCTCGTGCAGCCTTGAACGCGAACGCTGTGGACTTGGACTAGGAAGTACCCTCATTATGAAGTTATAATAAGGTACAAGTGCAAATAGTTTAAATGGAAAAAAAAACTGTTTTTAAGGTTCCCTAACAAAAACGTCTTCCGTACAAACTAACAATTTATATTTTTCGAAAATGATTTGGACGTTTGTATTGAAACTCTGTATGTACATGTAAGTATAAAACACTGGCTTGTAGTAAGTGTATGATTTAAATTTTTAAACAGCGCATTTTAAAATTAATATAAAACAATAAATATTTTTTATGAAATTTTTTTTTTCTAAAAAATAATTGTACATTTACCATTGAATTACATTACTAAATTCAATGAAATTTACTAGTTTCTCTTTTTCACTCAAAAGTTTTAATTTAATTACAATAATGTTTTATAGATTTTGAGAAATTATTATTATTATTATTTGTGCGGAAGAAGATTTTTCCTGCGGAGTCTTAACGATAAACAAAAAATAGTTTTTGTATGGAGACTTTCACTTTTTCTAATTTTTAGTATTTGTTGTTATAGCGGCAACAGGAATATATCATCTGTGAAAATTTCAACTGTCTAGCTATCACGGTCCCTGGTGAAAAACGGACAGACAGACAGACGTACGGACAGCGGAGAATATATAATAAGATTCTTGAACATATTAAAGCTGAGCAAAAGACAAACCATCTTTCAAAGAAAGTTAAAGGAAATGCTAATCGAAAATTGTTATTATAGCTTGCAAGATTTTATAAAATGAACAATGACATTGTAGATACTTGTGATTTTAATTTATGAATTTCTTATAAAATGAAACAATTAATGACTTGATGATTTATGCATGCATTTTATTGTTTATTAAGTATTAAAGTATGTACTACATAAATTACAAATGTTTCACAATATGTATATAGGTGGACTTTACTTACCTTAAGTTGCAGTGCCCTAGCCGGTTGTCATATACATACTATAATATGTAACTAAGTACACTTAAGATCTTCTGTACCCTGTATATGACAGTAATAAATTATTGAGTATTGAGTATTGAGTCTTAGTAATAAGGTCTAGTATTTTCCCTTTGGGCACGGATCCCTAAAAACCAGGATATGTTTTACATTAATAGAAACAAGCCTAGTATACCCGAGGCACAGTATATATGGTATAACCGAGTATAACCGAGGGGTGAAGCGATCAAAGCTCAGTGCGACTGGCGTGGTTGCGTCGATCACGCAAGTTAACCGACCTGAAGCATGGTCATTACCTGGATGGGTTTGACTGTTACTCGCATTCAGCTCACTTTAAGCCTTTAGTACTGGTTGCTATTACTAGATGGCAGTCGTTAAGCCTTCTCAGAAGCCTTGGGTGGCTTTAAAACCTTCTGGTAATCCGGTTTGTCACTAGGCCTACGGACTCCGCCATCGTGGACTGGGCCCTTACGTGGAAGAAGGCCTAAACTTCCCGAGTACTACCTGTCTCCTTGTTTTTTTCTCCGAGCACTGGGTTTTCAGGTAGAAATCGCTCTCAGCGATAAGACCGCCTAAATTGTACGTGAGTTTAAATTTTGAATATGTGTTTATTTATTTTGATGTATATTAAGGAGTTATTTGAGTTTGAGTTTGAAAATCATGTCTGTACGTCCGTCTGTCTTTAGAACCGTAATAGGTAACCGGCTGTTTTTTTTTACAAAATACGTGTTATTATTAACTTGCACTGTCGAGTTTCTGCAAAGAAATTACTTACCGACAACCAGTTAAGAAATTACTCAATGAAAAAAAAGCATTTAGATATTTTTTGGTGTTTTTTTTATCACAAAATGTGATTTGAAATGTGTACGGTAAGTTTTTTTATATTTTAGGGTTCCGTACCTCACAAGGTAAAACAGAACCATTATAAAATCACTCGTGTGTCTTTCTGTCCGTCCGTCTGTCACAACTAATTCGCTCCGAAACTACTGGACCTATAGAGTTGAAATTTGGTACACATATGTGAGTCGGTGACCAAAGACGGACGTATGTAACGTTATTAAATTAATTTTAAACATTTGGGTCACTTTTGGGAGTGAAATTAGAAATTATAAAAAAAAAGTTTCACAAACTATATTGTGAGACATATCAAATAAATGAATTGTTGTGAGAACCTCAAATATTTTTTATGATATTAAGATATTTTTGAAGTTATTTAAGAAAATTGGCGAAAATTTCCCCCTCCTCCCTTGTCTCCGAAACTACGGGGCCTAAAATTATGGAAAAATCACAGTATATGTCGTTAAACGCAATTGATTACAGAAAAGTCTATGAGAAAAATTAAAAGTACTTCCATTCTTACTAGAAGATCGGATTCTGACCAAAATTCAACTCAATTGGTCCAGTAGTTTTTAAAATATACATTTATTTTTTGAAAATGCTACGGATCCCTACTTTGCGCGAGTCTTATTCTCACCAAGCCGGTTTTTTTTTATTTCAAATTTGAGTGCCCTATCTGCTGGAAAGTGACGATGTGGTCGAGGATGGTACACGCAAGTGTTAGGAAAAACTAACATGTCAATTCGGTGTGCCTAATGATAATAAACAGTAAAACAGAAAAATAATGATAGTGAACAGTAAAACGTATTATGTCAATTCAGTGTGCCTAATGATAATGAACAGTAAAAACTAACCTGTCAATTCGTTGTGCCTAATGATAGTGAACAGTAAAACGAAACATGTCAATTTGGTGTGCCTTATGATAATGAACAGTAAAAACTAACCTGTAAATTCGGTGTGCCTAATGATAATGAACAGTAAAACGTAACATGTCAATTCAGTGTGCCTAATGATAATAAACAGTAAAAACTAACCTGTTAATTCTGTGTGCCCAATAATAATGAACAGTAAAACGTAACATGTCAATTTGGTGTGCCTAATGATAATGAACAGAAAACGTAACATGTCAATTCAGTGTACCTAATGATAATGAACAGTAAAACGTAACATGTCAATTAAGTGTGCATAATGATAATGAACAGTAAAAACTAACCTGTCAATTCAGTGTGCCCAATAATAATGAACAGTGAAACGTAACATGTCAATTTGGTGTGCCCAATGATAATGAACAGTAAAAACTAACAACAGTCAATTCGGTGTGCCTAATGATAATGAACAGAAAACGTAACATGTCAATTCAGTGTACCTAATGATAATGAACAGTAAAACGTAACATGTCAATTAAGTGTGCATAATGATAATGAACAGTAAAAACTAACCTGTCAATTCAGTGTGCCCAATAATAATGAACAGTGAAACGTAACATGTCAATTTGGTGTGCCCAATGATAATGAACAGTAAAAACTAACAACATTCGGTGTGCCTAAAGATAATGAACAGTAAAACGTAACATGTCAATTAAGTGAATAATGAACAGTAAAAACTAACCTGTCAATTCAGTGTGCCCAATAATAATGAACAGTAAAACGTAACATGTCAATTCAGTGTGCCTAATGATAATGAACAGTAAAAACTAACCTATCAATTCGGTGTGCCTAATGATAGTGAACAGTAAAAACTAACATGTCATTTCGGTGTGCCTTATGATAATGAAAAGTTAAAATTTTACTTGCAGCTAAAATATGCCATCAGTGGTATACAAATTAAATAATGTTGGACGTTACTGCCAAAAGGCCTTACCAATTGTGAATTTAAAAAAAAGGTATGATCTCCGTAGTACCTATATTATATTATAAATTAGGCGTAAGTGGCACCATTAACAGTTTTAGTGGTCGCACTATGCCAGTTTGTATTTTCGCTACGACGTTGATAGGACCACAAAAGAATTATTTTGCCTTCACGATCCACATACGTCTTAATACCAGCTTTCTTCGAGGAATGGCTTCATACTTACAGACTGACTGGCCTATTGTAGGCCGAGTTACTGGATTCTATTGTTGTCTATATCTACCTATGAGGTAGGTAGGTAGGAGTTTCTACATACCTACCTATTCTTACTTTTTAATATTCTTCATCTTATCAGCTCATTTACGTCCCCACCGAGGGGCTCGAGCCTACCCTGGATTAGGGCAATCAGGCCTTAGTCAACCACGCGGGCCCAGTGCGGGTTGGTCGACTTCACACACAACCTTCGAGTTTCTTCGCAAGTGTGTGCAGGTTTCCTCACGATGTTTTCCTTCAACGTTAAAGCAATCGGTAAGTATATGTACGTAAGTTTTTTGAAAAACTCATTGGTACATTGGCCGTCCAGATTTGAACCCGGTACCTCTGGTTAGATGGACCGAGTCGTTACCGTTTGAGCCACCGATGCTCACTTTTTAATATTATAAAGGTGAAAATGTGTTCGTTTTTTATCTTTTCACGCTTCAACACCAATCTTGATGAAATTTGGCATGCAAAAAGCGTGTGTCACGAGCAAGGTCATAGGGCACTTTTTATCTCTGAAAATAGCATAGTCCGATGCAATTTAGAGGAAGGTAACTGAAAAAAATAGTCTTTTTTTTGTGTTCATCTCTTTAACATCGCAACGGAACAACGGATTGTTGTGATTTTTTGCCCAGAGAAGGTTGAGGGAGTGGGAAATGATATAGACTGGTAATTAGAATAGCCCGATTTGGGACAGAGATCTGGAGAAAACTAATGCCCACCCACACCTCAGAGAGTCATAAAAATGATGTCCACTCGGGCGAAGCCGCGAGCAAAAGCTAGTATAAAATAAATTGTACAGCTACGCTGTGCATACTTTCTCGCGAAGCCTTTACCGTCAGTAGTATTCGAGCATAAAGAAATCTATAAAAAAAACTACACTTGCTTAGTAGCAAAGAAAAAAGCTAGGTAAGTATATCAGAATTGCTGAAGAATTTACAAATAACTAGCTGTCCCGGCGAACTACGTACCGCCTTACATTACATTACACTGCCTTACCCTACCCTAACCTACACTTCACTACACTACCCTACCCTACACTACACTACCCTACCCTACACTACTCTACCCTACACTACACTACCCTACCCTACACTACCCTACCCTACACTACTCTACCCCACTACTCTACCCTACACTACACTTCCCTACCCTACACTACCCTACACTACCCTACCCTACCCTATATACACTACACTACACTACCCTACACTACCTTACACTACCCTACACTACCCTACACTACACTACCCTACCCTACACTACCCTACACTACACTACCCTACCCTACCCTACCCTACCCTACCCTACCCTACATAAGAACCTTCTCCTGACAATAACGAACTCGACAAAAAAAGAATTAGGCGTTTAGGAGGAGTTCAATGACTAACACACGGACAGAAGATTTATATATATATATATATGTCGGAGTGTCATTGAAAACGCGACCAATACCAGCTCGAGATAAGTTTACATAGTTGCACTTTGTTTGGATCAAACGTCAGGTATTAGTACCTGGGTGAAACCGGTGGTGGCGTGACGATCGCTTGTACTCGTGAGACGATCGTTTGTGGTAGCAAAGATGATGTATTAACGGAAGGCTGTTTGTGCTGCCACACTGAGTGGAGAATTTATTAGATCTGTGGAGAAGCCATATTAGCTGGACGTCAGTCTCGGAGCAGACACTTTTTGACGGAGCGTCGAGCAGAACACAAGTAGTGGTGATCTGTGAGCAAAATGGACGTGTCACGCCATCGCTGTGATCACCGCGTTTGCATCCATTGTTATCCAAGGCATCCTGTACAATTTCGATTACCAAATGATCAAGACTATTGAAGAAGGACCTCTGTGATATAGCTGCATTGTT
Organism: Coleophora flavipennella; assembly: GCA_947284805.1. Taxonomy (NCBI): domain Eukaryota; kingdom Metazoa; phylum Arthropoda; class Insecta; order Lepidoptera; family Coleophoridae; genus Coleophora; species Coleophora flavipennella. The sequence goes on from OX369286.1 coordinate 11,171,642, forward strand.
ATTTCGACGCCCAATACCGAAATAGTTAAGGACGTGAACCACGAGGCCATCCATAACCTACCCTCATCCTCCGAGATCAGAAGTTGGATTGTTCCCAGCGCTCGCAACAAGTGGACAACGACGGGAAAATGTGAAAAATGATAATGGAGCAGCGAAATAAAAACCAACTGGCAACAATTCTTTGTGCTACAGAAACAGAACATGTTGCGATTGATTGAGGTTATGCAAGCACCATCGACTACATTTGCTGCAATCACACTGCCAGAATTCAACCAGAATATACCTGAAGCTAATCCACGTTCACGGTGCTCGTTTGTCGACATCTCCCTTACGGAACGACAGTTGCAATGAGATGCAATGCTTATTTCACTTAGCAAACCGTTGAAAGGCATATGCTCCTGTGCTTCCGGAATGACTCGGAGCCAGTTTAGAAACCTGTTCCTGATGCGCTGTTTGGAAATGGGCGACAGTATGGGCTGCGCTGGCAGCAGCGGAGATCCACGCAAGCGGCGCGTGCAGCTTCAGCGAAGTGCGTGATGTACGCGGAGCTATGAAAATCCGGTGAGTCGTACCCCTTTTGTTTTGATAGTTGTGGTACGAGTACTATTACCTAATCTGTGGTGGTACCGAGTGTTCTCTCGTTAAAGAAAGTTTCGTGTATAGACTTTCGGGAGTGTGTTCAATACTAACGCACTATTGACTTTTGTAGGCAACTCTTAAGTTTACTGTACAGAACAAATATCGAGTGAGGGTAATATTGACGGGCATCGTTCAGAATGGTCATATCTTGTTATGCCAGACGAGTACGAACGATATTATGATCGACTCAGATATTTTAAATCTAGGATTGACGGTATTCTTAAACGAGTCGGTCAATAACAAAACAGCTTGACTGTCGGTAAGGATGCGAATAGAGTAGTTAGTCCCTTACCCTTCTAGTAGTGATTGCATTAGCAGCTAAAATGATGCCTTGTGGAAAGTACTCTTTCACATGCTTTCGGATTTTTACTTGTGACACAACGTCGTGATTGAACGGAAGATTTAAAAAGAGGACTCATTGTAAATATGATGATTCATTTAGTTAACTAGTTTCGGTTATACAAACCTAAACCAAGATTGAAAGTATTGAAACCCCTTTAAGCTTTTATAATATTGAGACTGACATTTTTGCATGGAGTAAAAAAAAAACCTTTATTAGCTTTCGTAGTATTGGGACTGATATTCTCATTGATCATAGGCCAAAGTTGTTGCCTATTTTTAATAGCTTTCGTGATGAATTTGTCGAGGGCATCCTTAATGCCCCGCTATCGTATAGACCCTATGTAGGTAGATGAGTTTCGGGGACCCCAATATTTTGTTTACCAATTGTAAAAAAAAAAAAAGAATAATAACAGGGTATGCGGTATGCGGAGTGCAGTGATGAACGTCTTACGGCTGATGTGATGATGATACAGGATTCATGGGCTGGAGGCTGCGAATGTCATAAGCCCCGAAGCTTTCCCTTTTTGACGGCCTTATCATGCTGGTAAAGAAAAAGGATAGCATAGAACGCAAGTGTTGATAACCGTGAAAAAAAATGATAACAACATGCCTGAACGGAAATTGCTTCCTCTGATAGCTTGGAACATCGATTGACTTCATAGGTGGTCACTATTTAACCACGTCAGGCATAGCTAGTGGTTACATCAGGTGCATTCTTTACCTATTAAATCGAAATGACTGATTTTGTAACCTCTGTTCAAATACGTCCACGTGTCATTCGATCTACGTAATGCCCCCTTGTATTTGAACTTACGTTCATAAACGCTTTAGGCGCGTGGCAACGGTCAGGTGAATCTTAGTACGTTTAAACGTTGGTACTCTTAGTTAAGTGTCCTTTAAAATATGCTCACTTCCTTCGAGTATAGTAATGAGATTTCACGTTACAAGTCCCTACATGGTGATCATTTGGTAAGAACCGAACTGTTGGGTTAACCGAGTTCCGAGGTACAGCCTCCTGGAGTTGCTTCTAGGTACGAGTAAAGTAGCTTAACCTCTAAATGTAATGTTTGTCGATTACACACACAGGCTGTAATTTTATCTAAGTGAAGCACGACAAAAGACTAGTGATAATACGGAGAGTAACGCATCATATGACAGGAGTTGTTAATCAGCTTGCTTGGAGCGGTTTCACCAATTGTAAAAAAAAAAAAAAACAAAAAAAAACGCTACGCTTGGCGGGCTGTTTGGCGGTACAGTATGAGCGTGAAGGACGATGATGCTTGTCCTCAAATTTTTAGTCCCTTAGTCACTTCTTGTGAAACCCTTGGGAAGAGATGGGGTGGTGTATTGCTCTGAGGCAGCGCTACTGGCTGATTTCTAGACAAAAGCTTAGTTTCACAAGTTACCTAACTTTGTGTTGTTACAAATGGAGAAGCGTTACCTACCACTTTAGATATCAAATACCGTCAGTTATTGAGGACAGACTACGTTAAATGCCCGATAGTGACAGTATTATTGACTTGGACAGAATTGATGATGGAGAGACTGAACCTCGACCATCTACTAGTGCAGATTAAGGACTTTTGTACTTGACCGTGATTTTAACGTTCACTAGTTTGTATTTTGAACCTTAGACGTAAACAATTTTTCGCAACTGGATGCCAATAGCCTCAGCCATTCGTAGACGTAGGCGTAAAACACCGAGTTGATTTTCTCGTTGCTGTGCGGCCACAACTGTGTGTGGCGTGCGTTTGGCTCGCAGGCGTATCACCGGGGAGGTGATGTTGGCAATGACCAGAAAGAGGTGATGTTTGAGATCGCCGCATGGAAGCGATAGTGTGGTTGGACACCGGAGGGAGGTGGTCCAAGAGTCGCCAGGTAGGGTGACTGTGTTTTTGGGCGGACACCTGAGAGGTTGTCTGAGAGTCGCCAGGTCGAGTGACTGTGTGTTTGGGCGGGCACCGGATGGAGGTGTCTGAGAGTCGCCAGGTTGGGTGACTGTTGTTTGTTTGGGCACCGGATGGAGGTGGCCCAGAGTTGCCAAGATGGGTGACTGTTGTGGTGATACAAAATAAGGAGCGTAACCAAACCAAGTTAGATCCCAAATACCGAGGGCCGTTCAGGGTCGTAGAGGTCTTAGAAGGTGACAGATACAAATTACAAGCTTTGAATTTGAGACGAAGTTACAAGTATGCCCATGACCGTTTACGTAGTATGTCCGAAGGTTATTTGCCTCCGGATGTTGACGATGAATCTGGTGCAGAGGCGTCTACCTTTCAATGTTAATTGTATTGACAGATCGTAACTCAATCAATTGTGTACAGTTGTAATTTTTTTCTTTATCGTTTATTTTTGTGTGTAGTACTGAAGTATTCCAACATGTTTCAGCGGTAAATGAAGAGTGCTGAATGGCGCTATATGTTTGCATGAATTGGCTGCTGCTTGTTTTGTCAGACTCGTTCTGTCATGATGTGTAGCAGGTACATTCGTGTTTTTGTAAAAAAGAAGTATCCCGTTTACCGGCTAAAACTGTTGATGGTATTCCGTCGCCTGTACTGGCGATGATGGTATTCCGTCGCCTGTATTGGTGATGATGGTGTTCCATTGCCTAGATTGGTGATGATGGTATTCCGTCGCCTGTATTGGTGATGATGGTGTTCCATTGCCTAGATTGGTGATGATGGTATTCCGTCGCCTGTATTGGTGATGATGGTGTTCCATTGCCTAGATTGGTGATGATGGTGTTCCATTGCCTAGATTGGTGATGATGGTGTTCCATTGCCTAGATTGGTGATGATGGTGTTCCACTGCCTAGATTGGTGGTGATGGTGTTCCGTCACCTGGACTGGTGATGATGACTGATTGGTATTCCGTCGCTTGGCGTTAGTGATGATGATTCTTTGTGATGTTCAGTTCTGGTGTTCCGTCGCTTGTGATTTGCGATGATGATTATGTTCCGTTCTATGTGCCCCTAAAAGTTGTAAATGGTTGTAAGGTTTCAAGCCTTGCAGCTGTGATTTACCTTGGAGACCTAAACTGATTTGAGATTGTTTGAGTTACGATGCTAATGCTGAGGTTTATTTAGTTTACGAGAGTGAAATTATTTTGGTTTTTTTTGAGACTGTTCAAATATGTCATTACCATGATTGTAGTCTTGAATTAAAGCTTCACATTATTAGTGTTGCTTTTATTCCTTGAGCTGTGGACCTTCCTAATGAAGGTCAGGATTGGCCGAACGAAATGGAATCTACTGGTTACCCTTTTCTTTTTCAGGTTAGTCACCCGAGGACGTGTGACTCGCAGGATGGCCGTGTCGGAGTGTCATTGAAAACGCGACCAATACCAGCTCGAGATAAGTTTACATAGTTGCACTTTGTTTGGATCAAACGTCAGGTATTAGTACCTGGGTGAAACCGGTGGTGGCGTGACGATCGCTTGTACTCGTGAGACGATCGTTTGTGGTAGCAAAGATGATGTATTAACGGAAGGCTGTTTGTGCTGCCACACTGAGTGGAGAATTTATTAGATCTGTGGAGAAGCCATATTAGCTGGACGTCAGTCTCGGAGCAGACACTTTTTGACGGAGCGTCGAGCAGAACACAAGTAGTGGTGATCTGTGAGCAAAATGGACGTGTCACGCCATCGCTGTGATCACCGCGTTTGCATCCATTGTTATCCAAGGCATCCTGTACAATTTCGATTACCAAATGATCAAGACTATTGAAGAAGGACCTCTGTGATATAGCTGCATTGTTATTTCGACGCCCAATACCGAAATAGTTAAGGACGTGAACCACGAGGCCATCCATAACCTACCCTCATCCTCCGAGATATATAAAGAGATACGGGTTTGTATGGAAGGTACGTTACTCAGATTTTTCCTAGAATAATGAAGTACCCAATGCAAAAGGCCTAATTAGATCCTAGTTATTTACAAAGTTTCATTAAAATCTTTAGAACCATTTTTGAGTAAAAGTAATAAACAACCTGGATTTGTATGATTTTGGAGACTCCTATTCTGATTTTTCTTGAAAAAAGGAACTACCGCGTTGTGTAGGATATACGAGTATGTATACAGTTATAGTAACATACCGAGTGTTATCAAAATCATTAGAATTATTTTTAATAAGAAAATAATAAGTGATTTAAAAAAAAATAAAAAATAAAAACGCATGGAGATATAAATAATATTGCTGTAACCCAAATTTCACCCAAATCCGTCCAGTAGTTTGGGAACTAGAGCACATACACATACACACTCACACACACATTTTTATTTTTTTTACTCTTATCATCAAAATCTTAAATTCGATTTTTTTGCCATCACCAATAACACCTTTTTTCACTCCTTCGTCGCTCGAAAGTAAGAAGTAAGTAATTTATTGCTCTCAAGGTTAAAACATTCTAGTTTTTGAGACACCTACGACTATTTTTACTGAAATTAACTTAGATTCTTACGAAAACTCTTAATAAGACTGCCCATTTTTCAACCGACTTCCAAAAAAAGGGAGGTTCATAATTCGACTATTTTTTTTTATGTTAGTTACGCGATATCTTCGCAGATTGTGAAACGATTTTCATTTTTTTTTAATTCGATATGCTACCAGGTTGCTCCCATATAAATTTTATCTAAATCGGTGTAGTACTTTTTTAACATCATATCAGCTCATTTACGTCCCCACCGAGGGACTCGATCCTCCCCTGAATTAGGGCGATGAGGCTTTAGTCGACCACCTGGGCCCAGTGCGGGTTGGTCGACTTCACACACAACCTTCATGTTTCTTCACAGGCCTGTGCAGGTTTCCTTACGATGTTTTCCTTTACCGTAAGAGCATCGAATAAACTTAACAAAACAAATTTATAAAATTAACAAAAGTTAAAAAAAATGCAAAATTGTACTAAGTTGTTGCGATGGAAGTCGGTTTTATGACGTGTTGATCACCGTTTCCAAAAATTGTACTATATTTTCTGACATCAAAGTATGTGGCGATTATTAGCCACTAATATACTAATAAGAACGTCGGTGGCGTAACAGCTAGGGCCGCCGCCTCCTGTACGGGAGGTCGTGGTTCGAATCCTGCCACGTACCAATGTGAAATCGAATTTCGATTTCATATCTACGTTTATCCGACGCTCTTACGGTGAAGGAAAATATCGTGAGGAAACCTGCACACGCCTGCGAATATACTCGCAGGTTGTGTGTGAAGTCGACCAACCCGCACTGGGCCCGCGTGGTCGACTAAGGTCCAATCGCCCCTAATTCAGGGTAGGCTCGAGCCCCTCGGTGGGGACGTATATGAGCTGATATGATGAATATACTAGTAATATGTAGGTAGACCTCCCACTCGGTGGACGGATGACCTGATGAAGGTCGCGGGAAGCCGCTGGATGCGGGTAGCGCAGAACCGGTCGTCGTGGAAATCTTTGGGGGACGCCTATGTCCAGCAGTGGACGTCCTTCGGCTAATATGATGATGATGATGATGATGATGAATGTTCTACAGGAATCACAGTAAGTTAGTTATCTAATATAAAGTACCAAATACAGGATGAACATGCATAATATGTGTAGTACCTATGATTATGTAGGGTTGCTGTTTTTTCTACATCGGAAACATAACAAGTCCTTCAATGCTTAACCTTGCTATAAAACTCATGCTAAAATAGACAGACACGTCACTTTTAGTAAATTTTATGCAAGACATAGGTCGAATCCTTCGTTTACGGAATACCCAAGTCACCTGGGGACGTAGAACAAAAACATTGCCTGCCGCGTGCCTCCATTGTCAATCATACGTGACCCCTAGACCTTCGGCCTACGGTCAAGTTCGATTCCTAATTCATTCCTGATGGCTCCGTGAGGCGAGCGAGACATGTCACAGAACACAAACAAGAAATGCAGTATTTTAACTACACACATATATATGAGATTTGTCTATGAAAGAGACACAAGTACCTAAATAACAGTAACCTTTTGTGTAAGACTTTTCTAAATGATAGTCATACTAGTTATATAAAGTGGTAAATTTTTATAAAGAAGATACCATAAAAGAAAATGTAAAAATCGTCATCATCATCATCATATCAGCTCATATACGTCCCCACCGAGGGGCTCGAACCTAACCTGAATTAGGGCGATCAGGCCTTAGTAGACCACGCGGGCCCAGTGCGGGTTGGTCAACTTCACACACAACCTTCGAGTTTCATCGCAGGCGTGTGCAGGTTTCCTCACGATGTTTTTCCTTCACCGTTAAAGCAATCGGTAAGTATGTACGTAAGTTTTTGAAAAACTCATTGGTACATTGGCGGTCCAGATTTGAACCCGGTACCACTGGTTAGAACAACCGAGTCGTTATTGGCTGAGCCACCGACGCTTTTCTATGTAAAAATCGTACGTAGGTACAAATTACATAACCGATTTTTATGAAAATATGTCCTGATCTAGAAAACATAAAAATGGTGTGAAGATGATGCCAAATGTACAGAAGCCAGCACATCAAGCTAGACACTTTGGACTTTGTACCGTTCTTATGCCGTACGCGTGTGGATCAGAATCGCACTACGAGTGTCCAGCTTGATGTGCTGGCCTCTGTACTTTTCAAGAATCCTTAACATATTGATGAAGCAGCTATATCTTGGTGGCTAAGCTTGGTAGGATCAAGAGTTCTAAAACCAAGTTGTTGATCGAAGTTGAGCTTCTGCTAAGGTTTTTGTATCGTGGGCAAGGTCTTGCACATTTACATACAGACAGACAACAGAATAATGACCATTCGCTCAAGGGGTCACAGTTTTTGTCGCGTTTTACTAATTATTATAAAATAATGTGTTTCTTTGAGACTTGAGTTGAATTTTTTAAAAGGATAGAGTAAAGAGAATGGAATGAACTGTCCATGTTTGACGTCATCGCTAGATTTTGTTAAAAAACAATGCAGTGTTATGAATGGACGAAAGGTAAAAAATACGAAAATTTCATTGTATGAAAATTTCTAAATGGTCAGAAATCTCTAGTCAACTTGTTGATATCAGCTCATATGCGTTCCCACCGAGGGGCTCGAGCCTTCGCTGAATTAGGGAGATCGGGCCTTAATCGACCACGCGGGCCCAGTGCGGGTTGGTCGACTTCACACACAACCTGCGAGTTTCTCCGCAGGCGTGTGCAGGTTTCCTCACGATGTTTTTCCTTCACCGTAAGAGCGTCGGATAAACGTAAATATGAAAACTAAATTCGAAATCACATTGGTACGTGGCAGGATTCGAAACACAGCCTCCCGGACAGGAGACGGCGGCCCTAGCCATTATGCCACCGACGCTTACGGTATACATATTAAAAAAATATTCTTGTACAGAAATAGTTTTAAGGTGTCTCCTTAGCTTAGGTGGCACCCTCACACGTTTTTGCTCCAGCTGCAAAAACGGTTTCGAATTAAACATCGAACACTTAGTCGAAATGCAACACTACACGGCCGTTATCTCGAGATCTATCCTCCATTGACAATCGAATCTCGAATGTCGAAGCTACATTATCATACAAAACGTCCACATTGAGAGAACACTGCAAATTAAAATGACAATTACACGCCGACTAGCGTCTGAATGAAACGAATGGCATTATTAGCGTTAAGAGATCCATTGTGCGAATCTATGGCGCAAAGTAAATATTTTGACAAAAGTCCGTTGCACTATATAGAGTTACTTACAAGGACAATAGTGAAAAGTGACACAAATTTGCCTGCAAAAAGTGAGCTCGTAAGGATGTGTCATGATAAGGATGTTGATGTAAGTACGACCCGAATACAACTTTGATCTGATGCCAAGACATCTATTATGACACCGAATTCTTCAGGAAAAAATCAGAAAGTTGCAATTTTTGTTGACCACGATGCAAGAACCAATATTTCTTGACTCCAAGAAGGTGCTTGTCACAGAAATATTAGAGATCCTTTAATATTGGGTGTCAAACCGCAGAGTGACGATCCCTGGGCTGTCGAAACACGATGATTGGAATAAGTAAAACAATGGCCACGCGACCTGAATTGCAAATGCACCATCGTGTGGGCGACCCCATGTGGGCCGGAGGTCGAGGTGGATAAACGTTTAGCTTTTTAATTTCGGCGAGTACAAAGTTCTTTAGTAACGAATGGATCACCGATGTTTACCAATCCAGTCCGTCACTCCCTCAAAGATGAGGATCGTATCCGTCGTCGTAGGATAGAGAGGGTAGGCAACAGAGCAGGGTCCATTCATTCGGTCCATTCGGTCCTGTCACTGGCTGTGCGCACCGTCTTGCAAGAATAATATTTCGTTCTTTACAGTTCATTCAGATTAGTTCAAATTGTCTCACTCAATATTTACAATAATTGAAGCTACGTTAGGTCCTTACTATCCGACTTTTTTAAGTGATAGCATTGTGATGTGTTTTGGCGAAATAAGTCATCGAAGTACAAAACCCCTTTTTAAAACTTATATAGATTCGATGGATATGTGGCAGGCAAATTGTATGATTAGGCGGTATATAAACGGTCAGGCAATATGTAAAATTCGTTCGTATATAGACGGTCAGGCAATATGTAAAATGCTGTACGCCAATTTAGGCAATTTGTAATAATTCGTCCGTATGTAAACGGTCAGGCAAAATGTAAAATTCTGTGCGCAGATAGTAAAATGCCGAGCCAGGCAAATTGTTATAATTCGTCTGTATATAAACGGTCAATGCCGAGTCAGGAGACATTTGCCTGACCGTATGTATAATGACGAATTAAACAGTATGCCTGCGACAGATATAGCATTAAGAGACTTGTTGTCTCAATTATATTTTATTTGTTGTTGTACATATGCAATTTAAATGATACAGTTATATAACTGATTACTAAATTAAATCCACCTGACAGGCCACCTCAAAAGGAGTATTACATACAATAATCGAAAATGTCTCATTCAATAAAGGTTGATAATACCATACAATGTCCAATTTTTTTAAACCAAAAAAACACAACCAAGTGCAAGTCGGACTCGCTCAAAATAGGGTTCCGTAGTGTATGTTTTAAAAAACAAAATTATATTTGCAGTTGGTAAATAACATTTTGTATGAAAAATGAACATTTTACAAATCCAATTGGTCATCTTGAGTTGGTCGACTATTTACTCCTAGATTAAGAAAGACTACATATCCGTGATAGTTTTCCTTTTAAATTGAATATAATATATCCTACGAATTTTTTTTCAGATGTCCTGAAATTGCGGTTAAGCTGATTAGGAGACACTTGACTAACAAAAATTTGCACATCAAAGCTTTATATTTCGCGGATCTCTTAATTGAAAAAAATAGTCGTAGCAAACCCTCAGTTGTTTTAAAGGCCTATTTAACGAAACCCCATATGAAAGGGTAAAAAACAATTCAACGCTTTTGCATGTATGGGAGGTACTATACACATTTTTTTCAAGATTTAATTGTATCACTTTGTCGGCGTAATCAATATGTAGGTACCTATACCCATGCCAAATTACATCTTATAGTACTAATAGTCTCAGAGTTAAGCCGCAGACAGACGGACAGACAGACATGGCGAAACTATAAGGGTTCCTTGTTGACTACGGAACCCTAAAAACGAAATCGCAAAGAATGAAAGTCATTCAAAATACAATAACAAAATGTGTAAGACCGTATAATTTTGTGTCGAACAATGATGAAAACAATTCCACTTTCGCGGCATCGTCAAATGTTGCCATAAGTGTTGCCGCGAGCCTACAGAGTGTGGTCAGGTTAAAATCTATTGAGCAGCTCTATATACAAAGTATGGGTAAAAGGCCAGCCACACAGCAGCAGCTTATCTGGTGGTTTTAACCGCCTCCGTGGCGTAATGGTTAGTCCATTCGCTTCACAGGTCGCGGGTTCGATTCCCGGCGGGGTCAACTTTGTAAGACTCGGTTTGGTTGGTTTTCATAGCCCGCCTGGCTAGCTACCGCCATCTTATCTAAGTCTTGCCACCAAACATCAGTGTAAACAGTATTGATGTGTCCCGGCTTGAAAATAAGATCTTGATAATGAAATTTTGATAAGCCCGCTTCGGCATCATCATCACTTACCATCAGGTAAGATGATGCCAAGGTCTTATCATTTGTGGATAAAAAAAAGACTTTCAGCTGTTCTAATACCCTAACAGCTCTTTCCCTCACCGGATTAATTTCCGATTATGTGCAGCTGGTATTTAGAACATTTCTCTACATCTAAAAATCATAGTCATTTGTCGTGACAGAAACTTGGAAATTTTGACGAAGGAAGAAGTGTCATAGAGAGCTCGTCTTCTTCTGCTTGCCATTCAGCAAAATAGTTCCTTTGACCAGCTTTGCAGGTTCATATGCCCAGATATAAGTAGCGATAAAATGTATGGTATCATGGTAAGCCCCTTCAAACTTCTGCACATCTGGCATTTTATTTTATCGAATTTTTCATCTCTCTTATCCTTATCATGGAACCAAATTTATAGACGTAATACATTATCATCATATCAGCTCATATACGCCCCCACCGAGGGACTCGAGCCTACCCTGAATTAGGGCGATCGGGCCTTAGTTGACCATGCGGGCCCAGTGCGGGTTGGTCGACTTCACACACAACCTGCGAGTATCTTCGCAGGCTTGTGCAGGTTTCCTTAAGATGTTTTTCCTTCACCGTAAGAGCGTCGGATAAACGTATACATGAAATATAAATTCGAAATTACAATGGTACGTGGCGGGATTCGAACCACGACCTCCCGGACAGGAGGCGGCGGCCCTAGTCGTTACCCCACCGACGCTAATACGCTATTATATAATATTATTAAATTGATACGACTCTCTACAGTTTTTTTGTCCAGTTCGATGCAAATTATCCCTTGGACAATGAATATGTTTTGCATTGTCAACCAAGTGATTACTGGCACACGTTATCCTTGAGTCCAGCCGGCGAGACCGGATAACTTGAAAATTACTTCATTTTGATTTGCTACCTACTGACAATTTGGATAAAACACCTTCAGGTAAAGTAATCGACATAGCTCACAGAATCGCTACACTAAAGTAGAAGTGGGCAAGGCACATGACTCGTAGACCAGATGGCCATTGGGGCAGTAAAGTTCTCGAGTGGCGTAGGCAGTCCGTCCATGCGGTGGACCGACGACCTGGTGAAGATCGCGGGAAGCCGCTGGATGCGGGCAGCGCAGGAGCGGTCGTCGTGGAATTCTTTGAGGGCGGCCTTTGTCCAGCAGTGGACGTTTTTCGGCTGATAATATGATGTTGACCTTTAAGTATCTGTTAAGATAATTTATAACTCTACATTTTTTTTCTAAATGCCTAAATACTTTGAAATTGCACAGAGATGCTTATTATAATGTATATTATGGGCCGGATTTTTTAAAAATTTCACGGGACAGGGGTTAAAATGCTTCATGGAATATTCAGATATTTTGGATTTTTTAAAAATTTCACGGGACAGGGGTTAAAATGCTTCATGGAATATTCAGATATTTTTGTTCTTATTTAGGGTTCAATTAATGTTTTCAACGCTAACATATTATATTATATTTGCTAGTCCAAAGTAGATCTCATGTAATTCTAACTATAATATTATAAATGTTAAAATGTGTTAGTTTGTTTGTTATTTATTTATTTATTTCACAAATTATTGACCACTGAAATAGGGACAAACAAACATTAAACTAGATAAAAACATACAAAACGTACAGCTTATTTCTATAAGAAATTTCTTCCAGCAAACCTTTAAAAAAGAAAGTTACAAAAGAATGGCAGAAGACGTGTACATAAAGACAACATTTTTAAAAACGGATATGTTGATACATTTTTTACATTTCAATCTGTTGCTTTGTTACATTTTCACGCTTTAACACCTTATCGAATCTTGATGAAATTTGGCATGCAGATAGCCTGTGTCACTGAAAAGAACATAGGCTACTATTCATCCCGTGAAAATAGCATAGTCCGATGTAGTTCCTGAGAGAACTGAAAAAATACTTTTTTTGTTAATTTCTTTAACATCGCAACGGAACAATATGGATAGTTGTGATTTATTGCACAGACATAGTTAAGGAGGTGGAGAATGCTACAATTATTTACTACTAAGCATATCTTGTACTGGGGAAATCTCATTACGCAAGCGCACGTCGGCGTCGCAACGGAGCAACGGATTGAATTTTTTTTGAACTGGTTGAGGAGTTGCAAAGTGACATAGACTGCTAATCAGAATAACCCGACATGGTTCCTGAGGAATCTGCAGAAAACTCACGTCCATGCACCACTCACCCTCAAAGACAGTTATGAAAACAATGTCCGTGTGCGAAGCTGCGGACAAAAGCTAGTGTTACTCATATATAAAAAGAAACCGTAACTATCTATGACTGACTGACTGACTCACCTATCAACGCACAGCTCAAACCACTGGACGGATCGGCTGAAATTTTGCATACAGATAGCATCCCCTAAGAAAGGATTTTGGGAAATTCCCATTGGAACGGTAAAAAATGAGATGTGCGCGGGCGAAGCGAGGTATTGATTGAAACAGTTGTCTCTGCCTGATTCTTCACCTGTAAAGAGTAAAGAAAATAACCACACTTTTTCAATGGTTTTTCGTTTCAATCAAAAACTACAATGAAAGTATAAAAAATAATAACATTATACTTACTTTGTATTATCATAACCAATATTGTTGTATATTTATAAAATTTTTAATTTTAAAATATTTTTCATAACTAGAGTTAAAAGTAACGGGGTAGACCTATCTTTGGGATGTTTTTCTATCGAGCCAAGACTGCTCAATCTTATTTCTAATAGCTTTTGACTTTAAGGAACATCATCAACAATAAGGGTATTTATTTTCAACCTTGGGTTTTCCATCGTTTAGGAGTTATTAACATCATACATATCGAAAATCTGTAATGTTACTGCCTTTTGGCGAGATTTGTATTTGCGGTCACCATCTGCATCAAAGTTAAGACATGTAACATTTACCCCACACTTAAGTTGGCCAGTGAATTTCATTGTCTGTGCTTACAATTGCGTGTTTCTTAAAATAAAATTATTATCTTTTATACTGTTCGTTTTAAGGTTTACTACTTAATCTTGAGAATCAACGCTGTTTTTATTTTGGCAAAATTTTACTTTGTTTTATGAATGTCTTATTTTTTCCAGTATTAACAATTAAGACTTAGCTTAAAAAGCTTTTATTTAATTTTATTTACCATTAATGTTAGTATTTACGTATGTTTGTTTAGTTAAAATCTTGCGATCGATTTTAGAGCGATTTCCAGGGGTCTGATTGAGCTGTCATTTGAAATGAAACCGTATTCGCGATGACAAGAGATCCTTTTGGTATTTGGAAGTTGATCTGGTGATGAACTTTGGAGTAGGAATTAAGGTCCCAGAATCGTCATTTATTTTTCAATCCAAACAACTGTGCTCACCGTTTTCGAATGTGAAACACTGTATTTTTTTTATATTATTTTTAGGCTTTTTTAGCATAAAAACTCTTTTCAAATAAAAGCTGGTACCTTAAAGCTTCTAGGTTTTTAGATTTTTTTTATCCATTTATGAGTATATGCTCCGTTTGTTGATTGCAGCCCTAACGGATCAATTGCGTGGTTTCATTTGTAGTACTTGCATCAGGCGACTTCACGTCTGTATTTCTTCATAGATCGTCAGTCTTGTATATTAATTATATCTTAATATTATGTTCTACCAGTCGTAGGATTAACTAAATAAGTTTGTAATCCTAAAACCTTTTAGGTAGATGCATAAAAAACATATTTTAATTGATTTATTTGACAAGTACAATATAATTATATATAAAATCAATGTCTAACCCCAATCATTAAAAATCTAATTTAAAACCTAACCTAATTAATTATATTAATCTAACAATAAAAATCGAAACCCCGAGTCGAACCAGCCGCAAAGGAGCCCATGACACACATCGCGTTGCCGAGATGGATAAGTAGACAACCTTTGCAGCAGGTAGGACCCGGAGCGGGCGTCACACCCCCCTCTCCAAGGAGACGGCCAATCTCATTTATGAGGGCCAATGCATCTGAACCCCATAAACTAGAATTTATAACAATACCAGGCGCTTAGTATGACAGCTACCTTTTTTTATCCAAAATTGGTGAGCCAGTAAGTGACGATGATGCTGAAGATGGAAGCGGGCTTACCAAGATTCCACAACGCCATGGAGAATTGTCTATCCTATCTACAAGCCGGAACACATCATTGCTGTTTACATTTTTTTTTAATTTACAATTGGTAAACCCTTGACAACATCTCACCTGGTGGTAAGTGACGAACATGGAAGCGGGCTTACCAAGATTCTCTAACGTAATAGGGAACTGGCTATCTTATCTTCATACCGGAATACACCAATGATATTAACATTGTTTTTTGGCGGCAAGACTTAGATAAGTGTGTGGTAGCTAGCCAGGCGGGCTTATAAAATGTCCTTCTACCTAACAAATCGAGTCATACAAAATTAGACTTCACCGAAAATCGAACCCGCGACCTCCTGATGTGAAGCTAATGGACGATACCATTACGTCACAAAGGCGGTTAAAATTTTAAACCGCCTCTGTGACGTAATGGCTAGTCCACTAGCTTCACATCAGGGCATTTTATAAGCCCACCTGGCTAGCTACTACTATCTTATCTAAGTCTGGCCGCCAAACATCATGTTAACAGCATTGAAGTGTATCAGCTTGAAGATAAAATAGCCAGTTACCCATTGCGTAAAGGAAATTTGGTAAGCCCGCTTCCATCTTCGGAATCATCGTCACTTACCATCAGGTAAGATGATGTTGAGGGCTTACCAATTGAGATTAAAAAAAACAATTAAAAGTAGGTAATGTTACGTAATATTCCCAATAAATCTCATTTAGGTGCTAAATAGGCAGTCAGCACAGACAAAACCCAAAATAAATCATAGACAAACCATTACAATGCACTAAAAGAGGTTATGAAACACATAATTGGTTTTGTCTATTTATAATGAGCGGTAAGTGGCATGTAATTAATGGGTTCCTATGAAACCTTTTTCTACTGCGGTCTACGCTTATCGTTCTCAACAAACACAATATTAATAGCTAGCTACCCTCCATAACAGTAGTTTAGTCCACAGCATTTGAAAGATTTTAATGAACCTAATTTTTGAGATCCGTAGTCCCTATCCTTATAAGTTCGTTCTATCCGTCTGTCTGTCCGTCATAGACAGTCAAAAGTTCAAAACTTTTACGTTTTAAAATCGAATTGCATGAAATTTGTCACAAATATAAATTATTTGTAGATGTTGATCTCTGTTTTATATATGGTGTAAAATAAAGGTGCAGTGTTTTCATACAAATCGGTCAGTTGATTGGCTGGTTTGGTCCGAACAATCCAAAAAAAATTCGCGATTTCAGCAAAGTTGTAGAACAAAAGTAGTTTGCTTTGATGAGTACAATATCACCTTAAAGGTATTATAAAACGATATAGAGTTTTCTATTATTACATTTTTATCAGGTATTCAGTTCGCAAGATATACCTAGCCCTCCATAATTGACTCCCCCGGCGTTTAAATTACCCACGTCTTAGAAGGAAATGTGATAATTTCGAGTTATTAAGAACCTAACGAATGCGGAACCCTACACTATGCGTGGTCTGACAAGCATTTGCCCGGTTTTTAGGGTTCCGTACCCAAATGGTAAAAACGGGACCCTATTACTAAGCCTTCGCTGTCCGTCCATCTGTCCGTCTGTCACCAGGATGTATTTCATGAACTGTGATAGTTACACAGTTGAAATTTTACAGTAGATGTATTTTTGTTGCCGCTATAACAACAAATACCTATACTAATAATTAGAAAAAGTGATAAAATAAGGGGGTTAAAAGCTCTACACAAAAAAAAATGTTTTTTTTAACAAGAAGAAACTAGCGCCATCTAGAATGATGGTACGGAATCCTTTTTACTAGCGCCATCTAGCATGATGGTACGGAACCCTTTGTGTGTGGTTCTGACTCGCATTTGCCCGGTTTTTCTAGTAACACTATGTTCTTTATTATTAAGTTATTTTTTGCACAAACTGCTTTCTGCAACATTTGTAGGTACTTCCATGCTCATTCTATTAAAAACAATACAAAATGATATCACATATTTTGATCTCCTAAATAATTTGTGAATTTCAATGTAATTAAAAACGCATGTCTATGAGAATCTATAAGAATTTAATCCATTTTTGATAAGATGTTTATCGTGTACGCTCATACAGAATCAATCAAAAAATCTCTGGTCATAATAAATTCTGCAGCCACGCTGTAGATGTCTTTTTGCGAAGCCTTCACCGCCTCGCGTTGTCGGGTAACCACAAAATAAAATAAAAACATAAGGTAAGTACTGTAACTTAATAGCAAAGAGTAAAAGTATATAAGACTTGATAAAATAATAACAAATATAATTTAGGTTGTATGGAAGGTATCTTTTTCCAATTTTTCCTGGAATAATGAACAACTCAATGTACTCGACCTTATTAATTCCTAGTTAAATAAAAAGTGTCATTAAAACCATTATCTACATCTATTTTCGAGAAAAGTAACAAAAACCTAGATTTGTATGAAATGTACCTTATTCCGATTTTTCCTACAATAACGTGCTACAGCGTAAAGTAGGCCATACTGTAAAGATATCGTTCGTACAGAGTTTCATCAAAAACATTAAAAAAAACTGTATAAAAAATCAAGATAGTAGAAATTTTAAAAAAAAAACAGCTGGATATTAAAAATATTATTGCTAAAACTCAAATTTTACCGAAATCCATCCAGTAGTTTAGGCGCTGCAGCACCGGTCAGACGCACAGACACACAAACAAACACAGACACCTATACATACATACATAATACATTTTTAAATCCTAACTTCGATTTCCGTATACCCACTGAGTGAACAACGGGACTATTACCACACCCCGGACACTTCATAGAACGGGCCATACAAGGAATGACGGAACAAACAAAATGGCGGCGAAATCCTATACGTTCCACAACGAAACTGTAACCAATCTGTATCAATCTGAGTGACGAGGGTGTGAGGTCGCAATCTAGAGAGCGGCAGGGAGTGTCCATACTGAACGTTAGTACTAATATATATACTTTGCTATTACTAAGCCTCCGCTGTGTGTCCGTCTGTCAGCGGGCTGTATTTTATGAATCGTAAATAGGTAGATAGTTGGAATTTTCACAAAATGTGTATTTCTGTTGCCGCTATAACAAAAAAATACTAAAATAAGAAAAAGTGAAAAGATAAAAAACTTGTTTTTTGGTCTTTAGAAGCATTTTTGATATAGCTCTTTTGTCAAAATGGTAAGGCATACAAGTGACACTTGGTATGATTATAGAAATAATACTAAAGTAAAACAACAAATAATAAAAATTGGTCAAGTGTGAGTCGTACTCGCTTATTTTATCTTATCTTTGTAAGTGGAGGCTGCATTTGCAGCGACACTTTGACCCAATAGGATCTTTTGTGTTTACCCCTACCTAACTACTCGAAATATGCTGCATCAATGCAGCAATTCCGCTGAGTCATACTCGCACTAAAAAGTCCGAACCTAATGACAATAAAACATATATTTGTCGCTCGTATTGATGTCTTTTGTTTGTAATATGAATAGGTGTCATTGTCATTACATGAGTACTATGTAGTTGTGTGGACAAGTGTGGTGGTAAGGAACCCTTGGAGTGCTAGCCCGACTAGCACTTGGCCGGTTTACCACCACAATACTTTATTCACTCCTTCGTCGCTCAAAAATACTTCAGAGCAAAATTTAAAAACACTTGAAAGCTAGGATCAGTTTCGTGGATAGGAGTGGAATAAGCCCTTTTGAGATACGTTGTTGCTAAACGGACTCTGCCCACTGGGTGCGTAGGAGTCGATCTATTCAGGTTACTTGGTGAAGTCGCCAAGGGTTTTGATGAATGAAACAAACAAAAATAAACGAAAGAAGCGCCTATTAATTACAAAGAGGTGCTTGAGTTTGAAATCAAAGTACTAATGACATACGAAAAAAATGGCCAAGTGCTAGCCGGACTCGTGCACCGATGGCTCTGTACCAACACACATAGTCTGCACAAAAATTCAGTTTTTTTTTCATTCAATTTTGACTATGTAGCGCGAAAACGACTCACACTTGGTTGTTTTTTTTTATTTGTTTGTTTACTTTAGGACAAGGATACTATAGACACACGAAGTTTCACACTTGCATCTATTTCCGTTTTTACGATAGAGCAAAAAAAAAACCCTTTAAAAACACGTTTCTTGTATAGGAACTCTTAATGTTTCAATTTTTATTTTTATTATTTGTTATTATATCTCCTATAATAAAGCATTTTTGAGACAATTTCAGCTTATCACAGTTCAAAAGAAGTTTACAGCCTTTTAGAAGTCAAACAGACAGACGGACGGACAGCGCGCAGTGCCATAGGCTTAGTCATAGGGTTCCGTTATCTGGTACGGAACGTGAATTGAATTGGAGTGATAGCAAGATATATTATTTGAGAGAAAAGGAAGTAATAGTTAACAATTGACTAAATATTACAAAAATATATGTATATTAATATATATAAAGCCGCGGGAAGCCACTGGATGCGGGCAGCGCTGGACCGGTCGTTGTGGAAATCCTTGGGGGAGGCCTTTGTCCCGCAGTGGACGTCTTTCAGCTCATATGATGATAAAAAAATAATAATCATATTTGAAATGAAAATTTCATGTTTATTCTCTAAAATGAAGCAGAAATGGTTTTACTAGCTTACTTTGAGCAATATTTAAAAAAAAAACAATTGTAATAAATCTTTTGCCCACATTTCTTTAGTTAAAGACTTTATCAATATTCCATCAACTAAAGATAACTTTAAGAAAGGTCAGAAAAACGAATAACAATGATAAATATAAAACTACAACTTAGAATGGGACATTGATAAAAACTGTCCAACTTTAAACGACAGAAAGATATTCATGAATGAATTAAGTCGAGGCTTGAATGATGACCCATTGAATGCTTGAGGCGACCAGCTAAGACCACCACCTCAAATAAAAGGGTGTGGTGTGCTCACAGAAACGTACAGTCATCGCCATCAACGTTGAGTGTTAGAAGTATTTGTGTTGTTCGAATTAGCATACTGGTCAACGGAATGGACGCGCCTCCGTTCGATATTTAAAATTGTAAACAGCCTTTCACTCTGGCGCATGTATTTTTTGTGAGGCTTTAACAAAAAAGTGACATTGTTCACAATTAAAGGAGACGTGAAAAAAAAAGTTACACGAAACATGACATGTCTGTAAACAACAAATGGGCAAAGTGCGTGTTTGACCAAGCATAATGTAGGGTTCCTTAGTCATGACTGTTTGTATCTTGATTCTCTTAATCATAGGTCCAAATAGTTTACAAATATCAGAAACACGTTTTAAACGAATTAAACGATCTATACGTGGTAATAACAAACAAATTCCCGAAAGATATTTTAAGCAGTTGATCTGTGATTTTTTAAATCTCAATTGGTGAGCCCTTGACAATATCTCACCTGATGGTAAGTGACGATGATCCCGAAGATAGAAGCGGGCATACCAAGATTCCCCAACGCAATGGGGCACTGGTTACCTTACCTTAAGCCGGAATACATCAATACTGTTAACATTGATGTTTGGCAGCAAGACTTTAGACAAGGTCGTGGTAGCTAGCCAGGCGGGCTTATAAAATGTCCTTCCACCAACCAAACCGAGTCTTACAAAGTTAGACTCCGTCGAGAATCAAACCCCTCGACCACCTGATGTGAATCTAATGGACTTAACCATTACGCCATGGAGGCGGTTATGGTATGTGTCTTGTATAGAATACATAAAAAGTATCAAAATAATGCATTTCATTTTTTTTTCACTTTGCCGCTTTTACTTGTATGGAATGTATCTACCCCTAAAATAAATATTTGGAGCCAAATATGTATTTAGAAAATGATACTTTAATGTAGAAAATGTTCAAAGAAACCTTTGATTAATTTTATGAGACCTACATACCGATATTCCACTCGTGGGGGTAGATATAAAAATATCGCCCTCTTTTATATATGTAAGAGGGGATAGGCGAGCCTATCCTAAAAATATTTTTATTTAATGACTTTATTTTCCGTTACGGGTCATAACTTTACATCTATGCATAACATTTTATTACTTAGATCTAATAGTGGAAGGGATAATTGAGCGGACGGACAGACGGACATGACGAAATTGAAATAGTTAAATAGTTTTTGCCATTTTGACTCCGGAACCCTAAAAAGGAAAGTGTGAAGTTAAATACAAGATAGTGAATCCTTTTAAAGTAACTAAAGTAACAAGCTAGCAGTTCATGAGACTATCTTAGAAGCTACGAGTAATAATAAGCTTCCTAAAACATGTACATCTTCAAGGCGAGAGTGAATAGCCATTATTTGAGTTTCCATGTACCATCCTCGACTTGTCACTTACCATCAGGTAAGATATAGTCAAACGCACTCAAATTTTTAATAAAAAAAAAGATCTTTAGTTCCCATTCAACTTTACCAAGTAGGCTTCTTTGTAATAAATTGACCATCACTTCACAAGTAAAGCTCACGACAGATAATAAAACAAAACGTCTGCCCACTCATACATAACCGTTTAAAAACTAATAAAAAAGCAGTCCAAATATGCATGAATGGACGTTGTAAGCAGAGATAGGTGTGATTAGAGGAGCGCGTTGCGCGTGGGCACACTGTCATCGCAAGGTTCTTTGTGTGCCGGTATAAAGACTCGTGTATTTTATAGAATGGCTGCGTCTGCCCTGTTTAGCTTTAGTTCTGGACGAAATGTTTTTATTACTTGGTAACTTTGCTTACGTCATAACATCATTGGCGTTGTCTATGATTACTTTCTAATTTCACACTGTTATAAACTATTTGTCAACCAATTAGTTAATCCAATTATTTCAAATGCAAACCTTTCAAGATGTCTAGATGTTTTTTTTTCAAAACAGGTGAAAATTAAACTCTTTCTGATAGTCATAAAATAGTAATTACATAATTATACATGTCATTTGTATAAAATAAACAAAACTAAACAATCATCAAATCAAATCAAGACACGAGAAGTTATACATTACAATCTTTGAGTGTCATTAACATTCAGGTCAGTTCACACGGACAGCAACCTAAATAATACTTGCTCCTTAACAAGGAGTACGTTTTGTAATCTGACCTTTAGAGTTCTTTAATAGAATAAAATTTAATTTCTATTGCAACGTTACATAACGCAACATTTATTTCGAGCTTTGTCTCGAGCTTTTCTGTTATGTTTATTTTGTCTTGTCTAACAATTCATTCGAGCACAACGGATTTGCATTGAATGAGCGCGGGCTGGACACGGCGCGCGCGCATCCACGGCCTGTCATTAGCGGCCTAGCGGACGCAATCTGTCGCTCCACCCTAACTCAAATTATTGTGTTTCATGCCCGCACTCGCGACGCGTTCGCGGTTAGCGTTGGGATTGCGACACACGTGATGTTTCTTAAATGAGTTACCTACACTTTTGTTTGTGACAACACACATGAGTAATGATTAAGAAAGTTGCCACTCTTAACTTTAGCGTCTTATTGTACTTGTGTATATTTGAATTCGTACGCCTGTTTGATTGGTCGATCTTGGCTCTTTTATTCATTGAGCCAACAATCAATCGAAAAACTATAAGGTCTCAGAAAAAAGTCGTATTAAAAACCTTTGTACCCTCGGCCTTTGTCCATAACATTTTTTTTCCACCCTCATTTTCTGTTTTTTCAACATTTTTTGCAACGAAAAAACGGTTTTGTAAGAAATCAAAGGAAACGATGCGAATAATTCCTCGTTTCGTGTTACCTACGTAGTTTTTTGTAGGGTCTATTCCTAAACGCCCACGGGCATTGTTGGTCCTTATCGATCTAATCTCCTTTTGATAGACCTCCTTAGTGAGATGGACCCGATCTTATTGTCCACCATTTTTGAAAAATGTTCTTTATCCCATTCTTGGGAATTGAAAGAATCAGGAAAGAGTTGATGGATGATGAAATCCAAAAGAATTGCATCAAGTGTATTCTAAATTGAATTTTATGTTCATTGTCCATTACTCCTCTGTGCTACTACATCGGTTTGTTGATACTGATTAGAAAGATATCAAAAAAAATGTAAATTTAATTTGTAAACAAACTTCTTCAGAAGTTAGCTCCGTTATCTGTTTCAATTTACGATGCGGTCACTTTAAAATTTGTCGTGGCCATTTTTTGCTCAAGAGTCACGATAGATCTATGAACATTGTATTTAATGATCAACGCTGTGCCATCGATAGTATCTTCGAGACACATGTTGCGCACACTAATGATTACGAGGACATCGACAAAAAACTACCTACCTACTTCATGGTCATCATTTTTTTATTATTTAACGGGACCTCTTCCTTCACCATGATATAAAACTATCCCATAAAACACATAAAACCAAAATTTCCGACAACACCAGTAAAACATAAGTTTTTGAGATAAAAATCACCAGATACTGTCCAAACGCGAAATGATTTCTCAAAAGGGCCAGAGACACCACTCAAGATGATTTATGCAAAACGCGTGCATTTGGGTAACGGTAAATTTTTTTGGGTGCACCAAGAACGTGGCGTCAAAAAAAGTTTCAGCGTCATGTTGCAGCAAAACGATGCAACGTTATATTTTTTTTAGATTAAAGTATGCGATTAAAACTTTTGAAATAGTAAACTTTGTGAACAGTGAAACATTTTTACGTCTACTAAAAAAAACAATCACATTACAAAGTTCAACCATCGTAATAATGTTTAATTTAGATATTTTTAGATATGTGAGTAACATTATGTCCCTCGAGTTTTTTTTCTTAACTATAATTAATTTTAAAATTATGTACACTTTATATGTCAAGCCGTGTT
Organism: Coleophora flavipennella; assembly: GCA_947284805.1. Taxonomy (NCBI): domain Eukaryota; kingdom Metazoa; phylum Arthropoda; class Insecta; order Lepidoptera; family Coleophoridae; genus Coleophora; species Coleophora flavipennella. Next base: position 11,195,609 of record OX369286.1, read on the forward strand.
TGTAACTTTTGCTCTTACCGTTTTTCTTTGTTTTTAATCCAAATGTCATTATTAGGTTGAATGGAAGAGATCCCGTAAGCGTTAAGTCCACCTTTATACCATACATATCTGTTTTATGTTCTGTATTCAAACATGTCAATAGAGAGTCAACAAATAAACAAACAAACTACAAATTGTTACGTTTTCATACAGATTTTTTATATTGCAAAGATACATAATTCCAAAACAGTGTGTTGCGCGTGCATCTCAAATAAATATTTCGTAAAACACCGCCAAGCCTCCTATGCCCAGCTACCTCTGGCTAGATGTTATCGCCACGTGAACTTTTTGCTTGACTTTTTCTTCCAATATTTCAAAGTTCGTCAAAATGTGTGGGTCATTTTAGAAGGTATTAAGGTTCCCACGTAGAATGGCCGAGATTTATGCTGCATGGAGCTGTCATGAGATTTTTGATGATATCGGAATTGATTTACCCTTAGATGGACATTATGAAATTCTTGTTATTCATGAATATTGTAGATATTTTACAATATTATGCATATTGTATAGTGTATTGTTTTAAGTATTGTCGTAAAAAGTCTTTAAAATTACATACGTGGTAGATATACAAGATCAGAAAACTGAAATGCAACGGATATAACGAAAGAGACTTAGACCTGTTTCCGGTAGAACCAGGCAATTGTATAACAACCTCATTTCTGGGAACAGGCAAAGGAACCTTTTTACTTATTAGTGATGAGCAGACCAAGACCAGGACTCAGATAGTCTTGGTCTTGGTCTTGCTTATTCGGTCTTGGTTTTGGTTTTCCTCAGATACGTCCGGTCTTGGTCTTGGTCTTGGTCTTTGTCTTGCTTAATCGGTCTTGGTTTTGGTCTTCCTCAGATACGTCCGGTCTTGGTCTTGGTCTTGCTCATTCGGTCTTAGTTTTGGTCTTCCTCAGATACGTCCGGATTTGGTCTTGGTCTTGTTTATTTAGTCTTGCTCTTGGTCTTGTTCATTTTACCTGTTTACTTATTCAGTTACGGAGGAAAATTGAAATTGTTTCACGTTCAACCAACGGTCGTGTGCGCCACCCGACACAGCCCCACCTGATTGCTTTCTACATTTTGCCTGATTTAAGTATCCTCTATATTGATGACAGTTGCAGTAAATGTCAAATACTTAAGCATGCACGGTCCAATGCCTTCGACGTTTGTGTCAACGCAGACATCACTAGTGAACAGGCAGCTACACCAATACCATCGTACAGTGTATCCCGAGTTTCTGAACAACGAAGTCTAGGGAACCTGGGACTCGGCCTCCGCACGATTGCTATTTCCTTTGGACGACTGTATCTATGGATTCTTTAGACTATGGTGTAGATACCTATTTACTTGGAATGTTTATTGTGTGGCTGAAATGTACTCAGTTAAAGTACCCGTACGAGACGAAACAGTTAACTGTGTTTATATCTCTATAAAACTGCGATTTCTTTATGTGCTTGAATCTCTCTTTTGATTTCACTTGTTTAAGGCTCCTGCGTCCTTAAGATTAGCAACTCGATTCACGATGTTTCAAACATCGAACGAAATAGCTTGGAAATAAAGTTTTTGTCAGCTCGTACTGCAACGCGGCTGTTACGTCAATCGCTGCGGACGAATCTTGCAAAAAAAATCTTTTTTATTTTTTTTGTTAGGAAGTTCATAAATTATCGTAATGTTTCGATTAAATATGCAGCAGTTCTATGGTTACAACTAGAAAAAAAAGGTGCATTAGGATATAGTTATGTACATTAAAATAGAATTCGAGGAAATCAAAATCACTCCTCTTTTACTCATCCTTTATTGAAGTTAAAAGTGGTTACAAAGTTGGTCGTTGGCGGTGGTATAATTAGGTCGTTGGCGGCGGTATAATTAGGTCGTTGGCGGCGGTATGAGCCTTAAATGTGTTGACACCTCATGGAAAGTAAGTTTGCTGGTTGGAGAACTATACGCGAGTATTTGTAATGTATACTCGTACCTGCTGCAGGCACGAAGTATAAATACATTACATCACGTCATCTCATATATACGTCCCCACCGAGGGTCTCGATCCTACCCTGAATGTTTTTTTAATTTCCACGCTAAAACTAGGTACTAAACTGAATTCGCTATAATTTGGCATAGAGCTATAGTAAAAGGTGAAGAACAACATAAAATCCTTTTTATCTCCGAAAACCACATGAGTAGTTCCCGAGATATCTGCACAAAACTTTATTCCACGCTGAGGAGCTGCCCGCGGCTCGCACTTCGTGCTGTCCAGAGTACAACCCATACAAGAAAATCCACCACGCGAGTGAAGTCGCAGGCAAAAAATAAACTTTATTACAATACTGCTTATGATCTGTAAAAAATACATTAAAGAACAAAACAGTTTTATTATTTTTTATTTAGCGTATATGTCACCGTAAGATTGTAAATTCCGTTAGATTATAATTTATAATCTAACGGGATTCATTTCGCGAGATTGTGAACTGTCGAAAGATTGTGAACTGTAACATGTTGTTTACAATTTCACTAGTGACATTGTAATCTTACTTAAGTGACATTACAATTACACTAAGGGAAGTGAAAAACACAGCGATGTTAGGTTCGGTCAGGTTTGATTGATTTAACTAGAATTCAAAGGCTTTCCCCCTCCTCCTTCCCCCCGGGGTAGCAGAACGCTTCGCAGCAGAAGAAATCATCGGTTTTAGTCGCAGGTACAAAAATAGGCCGTGAAATTGTGATCCGATTCACAATTTATCGTTATATTATAATCGAACTAGTGAGATTGTAATATCGCGGTTTTCACAATATCCCGGTGACACATATATATATATATATATATATATATCATCATCATCATCATATCAGCCACAAATCGTCCAATGCTGCTTCTTTGATTGAGTAAACGACTAGATAGATTTTTGAGAGTGTCGTTAGATTCGTTTTGATCTCCTGAGTGACATAACATCACATCACAACAGCTCATATTACGTCCCCACCGAGGGGTTCGACTCTACCCTGAATTAGGGCGATCGGGCCTTATAGTCGACCACGCGGGCCCAGTGCGGGTTGGTCGACTTCATACACAACCTTCGAATTTCCTCACGATTTTTTCCTTCGCCGTAAGAGCGTCGGACAAACGTTCATATGAAATATAAATTCGAAATCACATTGGTACGTGGCAGGATTTGAACCACGACCTCACTTAGTTTAGGAGTAATAGTCAACCAACTTAAGGTGTGCAGTTTGGATTTGAAAAAAATTCATAGATTTATTACTTAAAATGTAAATTTATTTTTCGAAAAAAAACGGAACCCTGCTTTGGGCGAGTCCGACTCGCACTTAGCCGGTTTTTTAAATAAATTTGTTAGGCTATTATTAAGATTTGGGCCTTCCAGCGAATAAGTCCTAACTTTATAGATATTGCTCGCGTACATTCGTTCCAAAGAGAAATTAAATAATTCAACATTTCATGACTTTCTAGCTGAGAGTTCAGCCGAGCATGTCAACATTAAGGTGGGGTCAGACGAGAGGGACCACATGTGGTCGCCAGAGGAACATGTGACGTCCTCATGACGAGGCCTGGACACACGTGGTGGTCATGGTCATATTTCACCATGTGAACTCAAACACGTTGCTAAGTGGACGCGACTTCTGTAGTGATCGTTAAAATACACGGCTCAACATTGCCCAGGGAGAATTAAAAAAAATACGTCCAAAACATGTTTTTTTGAAAAGCCATTAAATTTATTTAGGACATGGGCAGTACAGGGTCACATCCCGAACACTGCATATAAATGGTCGTGAAATGACATTTCTAAAAACAAATGACGGAGCAAAAAAAATCACGGCAAAATCCCATACGTTCGAGAATCTAACCGTAACCAATCTGTATCAATATGGGTGACGAGGGGGTGAGGTCGCAATCTAGATAGCGGCAGTGAGTGTACATTAGTACTAATATATATACTTTGACAGGGGTAAAAACTTTTAAGATGGGCAAATGCTATATTTACGAGTACCTGCTCGGTTCTTATAAACATGGGAACTACTGATTTCATACAATTTGCGCCATCCTTCTATGACAATTTAAAAATACAATTTCCTTCGTCCGTGCGTTTTTATAAAAGATAACACTTAAAACGAGATTAATTTATAAGAAACGAGAGAGTAAATATAACACTTCTTAAATGTTTCTATCCTGTATCATGCACATATTGTCCTAAGTATTTTTTGTATGAAAAACCATGTTTTGTATGAAAAGTCTAAAAATATCCTTAAGCAAAGTTGATGTGTGTATTTGCCGTAGCAAATAAAAAAATATTAATGGAATATATTCCTAAAACTGACTGCAAGTTCAAAGTATACCTACATATTAGTACTAACGGCAAGTTCATTCTCATCATAGCTACAGTATATTAGTACTGTCAGGGGCATACGCGAAACTCTAACGTGGTGTACCTATGTAACTAGGTACTCCTGGAAAAAAACTAATGTATGCACATTCTCTTTGCATCATCATCATCATATCAGCCGAAGGACGTCCACTGTTGGACATAGGCCTCCCCAAGGATTTCCACGATGACCGGTTCTGCGCTGCCCGCATCCAGCGGCTTCCCGCGAACTTTACCACGTCATCGGTCCACCGGGTGGGAATCCTGCCTACGCTACGTTTTCCGGTGCGCGGTCGCCACTCGAGAACTTTACTGCCTTATCTATTTTACGAGCTATGTGCCCCGCCCACTGCTCCATTCTCCTTTACTGTTCCTTTATTTCCTTTTCAAAACTTTGACTGTATAATCAATCAAACCTGACCGAAGCTAATATCGCTCGCTTCAATCGCTCATTCACAGTTTTCGTGCGTTTTTTGGAAGTGAGCGAGCGAAGACTGGCGAGGGTTGACCTCACACACAACCTTCGAGTTTCTTCGCAGGCGTGTGCAGGTTTCCTCACAACGTTTTTCTTCACCGTAAGAGCGTTGGATAAACGTACATCATCATATCAGCCGAAAATCGTCCACTGCTGGACAAAGGCTTTTCACGACGACCGGTCCTGCGCTGCCCGCATCCATCGGCTTCCCGCGATCTTCACCAGGTCGTCGGTCCACTGCGTGGGAGGCCTGCCTCCGCTACGTTATCCGGTACAAACGTACTATGAAATCGAAATTCGTATACACATTGGTACGTGGCAGGTTTCGATCCACGACCTCCCGGACATGAGGTAGCCGGCCAAACCTTTACGCCACCGACTCTCTCAAGCTAACAAGTATTCACTGTTAATTTTTAAAACAATTTAGACGGCAATTTCGATATGTTCACAAAGTGAAGTCTCCGCTATCTAAACTTCCACCCTCACCAATGTTGCCGTCTCACAGGAAAGTGGACAAAATCTAATGAAATACCGCTAACCGACGCATCTGGATGTCATGATTGCGTCGCGCCATCACCGCACCGTTACGCACTGTGGCCCGACCCGGGCCGGGCCAGAAAAAACGTGGGCCCGGGCCGTAGGAGTGCCCCAGCTTTGTCTTTCGCGATACTTATAATTACGCTTGCGTGTCTTACGTTGACTGAGAAAATGACACGGAACCGTAGCCGAGGTTGCGGTTGTGTTTTTTACAAGCTTCTCATTGTACAGTACAGAGGCCAGCACATCAAGATAGACAATCGTAGTGCGATTCTGATCCATACGCATAAAGCATAAGAATGATACAAAGTCCAAAGTGTGTAGCTAGAAGAGCTGGCCTCTGTACATCTTTCTCTCGAGTTATTGATGGTTGCATTTACCCACTATATTTTATGAATGAAAGTTCCTACTAATTACAATCTTGAACATTACACTGCACTTATTTCCTATAGTATTTATGCTAATAAGCATCTATAGTTACTTATTGATCATCAATCACATCCTTACTATAATACAATCTAAAAATGTGTTTGTTTGTTTGTTACCTTTTTACGCTTCACCGCATTGAACAATCTTAATGAAATTTGGCATGCAGGTAGCCTGTGTCACGAGGAAGGACATAGGCTAATTTTTATTCCATGAAAACAGCATAGTCCGATGCAGTTCCTTAGGGAACTGAAAATATACTCTTTTTTGGTTAATTTCTTTAATATCGCAACGGAACAATGAATTGTATGATTTTTTGCACAGAAATGGTTGAGGGGGTGGGAAATGACAAGATTTACTATTAAGCATATCCTGACATAGTTCCCGAGGGGATCTGAAAAAAATTCATGGCCACGCTCACGGGCCGCTCGCGGCTCGCGCACCGCGCATCCTCTAAGCCAGTCATAAGAACGATGTCCACGCGAGCAAAGCCGCGGGCAAAAGCTTGTTATATGATAAACGTGAAAGTATCGATGTTTGTTGGTTTGCTACTCTTTCACGCCTAAACGGCTGAACGGATTTGAATTAAGTTTGGTAGGTAGAAAGATCAAGCACTGGAACAACTCGTAGGCAATGTTTAGTACACACAAGCGGCTCGTGCACCGTGCACCCTCCATTATAGTCATAAAAACTAAAGTCACGTCGGCGAAGCCGGAGTTAAAAGCTAGCGAGTGCTCAGAGTATATAAAATGTGTGAAGTTGTTTGTTACACTTTCACGCCTAAACGGCTGAACGGATTTGGATTAAATATGGCACATAAATAGATCAAGCACTAGAGTAACACACAGGCTAATTTAACACATTACACATAGGCACAGTGCCCCCTTGATTACAGTCATAAAAACGATATCCACCCAGGCGAAGCTACGGGCAAAACTAGTCTTAAATACAAAGTTATGCAACAAGTTTCCGCTGTGTTCAGTGTAGCTATATACATTTATGTAGTTGACTAGTTAGGTATTTTATATACTGTATAAAAAATAATGAGCCCTAAAAATAATAACACACCTATTACAATACCACAACATATCAATGGTAGCAGTTACATGCTGAAACAAATTGATATTACAGACATTCCAGCTGTTTTTTATGACGGTGCAATAATCCCGTTTACTTCTACTGCAAAAAATTTAGGTCTTATCTTTGATTCAAAATTATCATGGGCTTCCCATATCAATGAGGTTAGCAGAAAAGTTCACTATTGTTTTCATACTCTTAAGCGTCTCCAATGGTTTTTGCCCTTAAAAACTAAGATTTCACTTGCTCAATCCATTCTTCTCCCGCATCTTGACTATGCTGACTCGTGTTACTTGGATGTTACCGAGGAACTTCTCAACAAGCTTGAGCGCCTGCAGAACCTGTGCATCCGATTTATATTTGGACTGCGCAAGTATGACCACGTTTCACAGTTCCGAACCCAGCTCAAATGGCTCCCGATTCGTTTGCGTAGGAACTCCCACATCCTTTGTCTCCTGTTTAACATTCTTCATAAACCTTCCTCCCCTGGTTACCTACGCGAACGCTTCACTTGGAAACGCCAGCCAGACCAACTATCCCGATCCCACCTAAAGTCCCTCCTTAATGTCCCCTCTCATTGTACTGACTTCTACTCCTATTCCTTTTCTGTTCATGCCGTCAGGTTGTGGAATTCTCTTCCTCATGAAATTCGTGACTGTGAGAGCCTATACTCTTTTAAAAAGAAACTAAAAGAGCACTATATTTCTCTGTCATCTTGAATTGATTAGCCATGAATTTTTTTTTGAATTTTTTTATGTATTATTTACAGTATGTATTTATATATATGTTAATATATATTTATCTATGTATTTATATAAACGATCTGTTATCTATATATTTTAAGTACTTATATTTATGTATTTGTTGACTATTTTTCTTAAAATTTAGTATTTATTTAATATTACCTTAAGTATTACTTTTTTTTTATTAAGTTGTGTACACGTCTGCCATTTCAGTCAAAACTTTCTTCTTTCCCGGGTCTGCTGGAAGAAATTTCTTTAGAAATAAGCTGTACCCTTTGTATACCCGTTATATTTAAAATCTGTATTTTATGTATCCTGTGTACAATAAACTGTTAAATAAATAAATAAATAAATATCAGCTCATATACGCCCCCACCGAGGGACTCGAGCCTACCCTGAATTAGGGCGATCGGGCCTTAGTCGACCACGCGGGCCCAGTGCGGGTTGGTCGACTTCACACACAACCTGCGAGTTTCTTCGCAGGCTTGTGCAGGTTTTCTCAAGATGTTTTTCCTTTACCATAACGTAAGAGCGTCGGATAATCGTACATATGAAATCTAAATTCGAAATCATATTGGTACGTGGCAGGATTCGAACCACGACCTCTCGGGCAGGAGGCGGCGGCCCTAGCCGTTACGCCAATACAATTACAATACCTAAAACACCTTAAATAAAATGCCTAAAATACCTAAAATAAAACACCTAAGTAATGTAAAATATTACCTACTCTGAGCACCTATACACACCCTGGACGCTTCATACAACGGGCCAGAAATGACATTTCAAAAAAGAAATGACGAAACCAACAAAATGGCGGCGTAATCCTATACGCTAAACAACCAAGCTGTAACCAATCTGGGTGACGAGGAGGTGATGTCGCAATCTAAAGAACGGCAGGGAGTGTCCATACTGTATGTTAGTACTAATATATATACTTTGGCACAGCCCTACACAAAATCCCACAGGATAAGCTAGAGATAAAATAAATATCCGTTGGTTGCAAGGGTCAAAAACCATATTGCGTGAAGATGGTCCACATGAGACGCAGTTCACGTTGTTTTTTGTCCATCCGCGTTACTATTTATAACCACTGTTTGGTCTGCCGCCGGGCGGGAGGCGGACGAAGTCAGCCAGGGGAAATTTCATGATTTTGATATAACATATATGAAATTTGTAAATATTGTGACTTGTCCAAGTTTTTGATTCGTTTTACAGAAAGTTAGACTTCAAAACTAAAAAAAATATTGGTTTCACGTGTCTTGTTAATTCACCTGTTCATTTAATAGGTACCTAGCTGTTTGATTTCCCAAATTGTAAAAATAAATAAATAATCATGGTCATCAAATCAGCCGGAAGACGTGCACAGAGAGAAGGCCTCCCCCAAGTAAATCCACAACGACAGTTCCTTCGCTACCAGCGTCTTCCCGCAACCTTCACCAGGTCCTCGGTACATCGAGTGGGAGGCCTGTCTACGCTACGTCTTCGGGTGCGAGGTTGTTACTCGTGAAATTTACTGCCCCAAGTTCTACGAGCTATGTGTCCCGCACACTACCAATTAAGTTTAGCAAAATTATTAAACCTACTAATTTACTTAATTTATATTTATGTTCTAATTAAAATAAACCGCCTCCGTGGCGCAATGGTTAATTCCATTAGCTTCACATTCAGAGGTCGTGGGTTTGATTCCCGGTGGAGTCTAACTTAGTAACACTTGGTCTGGTTGGTGGAAGGGAGTTCTCTAAGCCCACCTGGCTAGCCACCACCATCTTGTCTGTCTTGCCGCCAAACATCAATGTTAATAGTAAAAATGTGTTTTTTTTGCTATAAGATAAGATATCCAGTTCCCAATTGCGTTGGGGAATCATGGTAAGCCCACTTCCATCTTCGCCATCATCGTCACTTACCATCAGGTGAGATGATGCCAAGGGCTTACCAACTGTGGATTTAAAAAATTGAACTTAAATTATTTTTTGCGGTTATGAACTACCTACGTTTGTATGTTTCAGTCATTTTCAGCTTCAGAGATCGATACGTTGCGATAGTAAAGGAACAGAACTTCTTCTGCGAGAACGTTTATCATCATCATCTTCATGATCATATCATCCGAAGGACGTCCACTGCTGGAAATAGGCCTCCCCCAAGGATTTCCACGACGACCGGTTTTGCGCTGCCCGCAACCAGCGGCTTTTCGCGATCTTCACCAGGTCATCGGTCCACCGAGTGGGAGGCTGCGAAAGCGTTTATATCAATACATGAAGAATGTTAATCGCTTTCTTTTATCAACTGACTCAAAAAAGGAGGAAGTCAGTAGCTAGCCAGGCGAATGCAAAAAATGCCTCACCAACCAAACCGAGTCTTACAAAGCTAGAATCCATCGGGAATAGAACCCGCGACCTACTGATGTGAAGTCAAGCCAATGGTCTTAAACATTACGCCATTTTGTATGTTGTTACACAGTTTTTTCGCTAATTGTGAACGCATTTAGATGATTCTTTTTTTTTGGTAGGCAATGCCTTCAGAGTAGTCCCAAATATTTTTTAACAAAATCGGTTAATATTATTTTCAAAACAGTTGCTCGAAAAGTAAAACTTTAAATGCAAATTTACTGTGCGCAAAATTGATTTTACCGCAGTAGTGTTTTTTATTTTGCAACTATTTTTGTATTTTTAGATTGGTGGAACAAGACATTTCTAGCAAATTAAAAAAAAATATAACCAGAGATATATATGTACCCATGTGTTTTGTTTTTCTGTTAGGGTCCTTTTTATTTTACCTGTTTTCTCACAAATGTATTGTAAAAGGTAATGCGGCTCGGGCTTAAAAATGTCACTCGTATTTTGTTTACCTTTTTACCAGCCTTGTATCATAAATAAATATTTTTTTATTAACCAAAACAAAACAAAAAAATATCGAAATTGTAGCTAGTTGTTGCGATCGAAGTCAGATTTTTAACGTAGCGTGGTTAATTATTTTCTTAATTGAAACTAAGTTGAAACAACAGGTCAGCTAGATCGGTCTAAGTTCTCACACCAGCCGCACATTTCCTCCAAAAAACAAAAGCTTTCTTTATCGTCCCCATAACACCGATACGACAATCGTTCCTCCGTTTATTTTGGCACCGAATGTTCCGTTAGAACCGCTTGCACCTTGCTATAGCAAATAACCTGCGACCTATTTATCCGGTACCAAAAAAAAACCCAGAAAAACCAAAATTTTTACGAAACAAAAATTTGTTCCATTTTTGTCTCTATTCGTTGGGCGTAAAGCACTACTATAATGGTTGGGGGTGAAAAGGTAAGTTTGTAGAAGAAACCACATGTGGGAAGATTTCGGTGAGTTTTTGTGTAAGATGGCCCTAAGTTGTGCAACGGATGTTTGGTTGCGTTCAGTTATTAATTAAGTTGTAAAACTTTCACGTCAGTGTTGCAGTTTTACAGTTATGTCAACTTATTATGATTCTAGCGTTTTCCCACGACTTCGCCCGCATGGACATTGCCTTTGAGGGTGGGTGGTGCGCGAGCTGCAAGCGGCTCGCGAGGGTAGTAATGAGTTTATCAGCTGATATACGTCCCCACCGAGGGGCTCGAGCCTACCCTGGACTAGGGCGGGCCCAGTGCGGGTTGGTTTTTTTTTTGTTTTTTTTATTAATAATTTGAGTGCGTTTGACTGCAACTCACCTGATGGTAAGTGATGATGCAGTCGAGGATGGTACACGCAAACTCAAATAATGCCTATTCACTCTTGCCTTGGTCGACTTCACACACAAGACTTGAGTTTCTTTGCAGGCGTGTGCAGATTTCCTCACGATTTTTTCCTTCACCGTATCCCAATCCCTATCTCTGTGTAAAGTACCAGCATAAAATCAGTAAACAAAAAAATATTTTTTTTCGGACTATGCACTGTTTACGGGATATAAAGTAGGTAGCCTTTGTTACTTCTCACTTCCTCAACTATCTTATCTGTGCAAAAAATCACGTCGATCCGTTGCGACGTGATGGAAGAAAAACTACTAAAGAAAGATAAGATAAGATTTATTATGCAATTACACAGGTACAATTTACAGGCGATGATATTTTAATAAGTCTCTTCTGTTTAACTAATATTAAAATCAGCATGTAAAATTGAAATAAAAAAAAATAATTCTCATGTTTACATTATTTGTCGGTCGAATAATTCAATAACATTATAGTCCTTTTTTTCAACTAGCTAGTGATATTTTTTTTTCTTAAACAGTGTTTTTTGTAGGTCCTTGAATGCGTCTGGTATTGCGTTATAAATTTTTGTGCACATGAATGCCCTGTTTTTACAATATAACGTAGTTCTGGAACAATGGTCTGATGCCAGTCGGTCAAGATAGATAGATAGATAGATAGATAAATCATTTATTCATTGACAGTTTAACACAAAGAATTTGACACAAAGAACAAGATTAAAATAAAAGACGTAATAAAGCAAAATTAAAAAACTAAGTGAAACACAAACAGGACGAACGATAAGTACTGCCAATGAAACGGCGCTGACTCAGCATAATGTTGTGGATTGTGTCCACAACGCTGATATTCTGTCAGTACCGGTGGTTGCGTCGTGCGCACCTCGAACGACTATTTCAACACACCTTGAATCCTATACGAGTTACCTATATGTCTAAAACTAAGGGAATAGGCAGTTACATACAGTTTGTCTTTATACCTACATGTGCATTATACATTTTAAATACCCATACTTAAAGCCTAATGAAATTATCATCTTCTTTCTTTTAAACATGGCTATGTGATTAAGAACTCGAGTAAACCACTCCCGACTGCATCAAAGTACAACTTATGTAGTAGACCAATGTACAATGCAAAACATAAACTTTGTGGAAATAATATTATTTAAAGTATATGATGGATGCCCGTCTTTCGCGAAACCAAATAAAATAAAAGTAGGTATCTAAATACATTGCAAATATGACGGGTAGATATTGCACATAAATTAGACAGAAATAATAAAAGCAATAATTGAATAATAATTGAATTATGAATATTATTATGATGATAGTAATAACGTAGTAGGTAAGTTAATTCTGAAGTAAGATTATTTATCAGTATAAGATTATAAGGATAACTATAGCATATTATCAGTGAAGCTAACGTAAGTTGGATCGCGGTAGAACCTTACTCGCATTTTTGTTGGTTTAGAAAGTAGATACGGAGATTCTTTTTAAAAGTGTGTTTATTGGTAATTTCACGAATGGGAGGCGGAATGTCGTTCCAACATTTTGTTGCGAGGAATCGGAAACTACCGCGGAAGGCCGATGTTCTATGTTTTGATGCACATAGTACTTTAGAGCTTGTTCTCACTGAATACCTTTGCTGTTCGTTACGCCAAACTAGTTTCGTAAACAGATATTCAGGGCGTTTATACTTGATGATGTCAAACAAAAGTGATGCTAAGAGAAGATTTTGCCGTCCTTGCATTTTTAAAATATTAAAGTTATTTAGATAAGGTGTTACGTGTGTCCGAGGGGGTATATGAAAACAGAAACGTGCGCAGGCATTCTGGACACGTTGTATAAGAAGAAAAGACTTCTTCAAAAGGCACGGCCCATAAACACTTATGCAGTAATTTAATTTTGATAGCACCAGACTTTCGCAAAGCTTCACTCGCATATCAACAGAGATGAAAGGACGAATGTTGTACAGAACTTTTATCCTATAGAAGCAGTTTCGCACCAGTTCAGTTACATGTTTTTCAAACTTGAGATGCTCGTCAAATATTATACCGAGGTTACGTGCATCTGTTACATGCTGCAACGGTCTACAATCGATGTGTATCAAGGGATCTTTTAAAGTTAACTGTTGTACCTGATTTTTTGTACCCACAAAAAGAAACTTTGACTTATTGGGATTCAAAACGAGTGAGTTTTTTCTAGACCATAAATGTAACCGATGAAGATCTTCATTAATATCATTTACAGAATCATCAATATGAGCTAGGTCTACAGGTAAGTAAACCTGAAGATCATCAGCATAAAGGTGAAAGTGTGAGTTATGAATACAAGTGACTATGTCAGCGCTATAAATTATGAAAAGCAGAGGGCCTAAGATAGAACCCTGAGGTACTCCTCTAGTGATGTGCAAAGACTGTGAAAATACTCTATGTCCGTTTTTCTGAAGCAGTACAACCTTTTGACTTCGATTCCTAAGATAACTTTCAAACCATCTAACAGTTAAATTATCAAACCCGTAATACGAGAGTTTTGAAAGAAGCATGTCAAAATTAATGGAATCAAAAGCTCTGGAGAAGTCCAGTAAAGTTAAGATAGATCCTTTCCCTTTGTCACAGAAAGACAGTAAATTGTCGACCACGTCAAGGAGAGCAGTAGCAGTACTTCGGTTTTTCCTAAAACCAGACTGAAGTTCAGGTAATATGTGGTTAGACTCACAGTAATAAGCAACCTGATTATGTACAACTTTTTCTAGGATCTTAGAAAGATACGGTAAGATACTGATGGGACGGAGATCCTTAACATCTGTTGGATTTGATTTTTTGGGAATTGGTATAACTACCGCAGATTTCCATACTGAGGGAAATACACCCTCTGTTATAGATCTGTTTACTATAGCTGTGATTATTTTGAGAGTCCGTGGAAGAGTCAACAAAATCATATCTCTGCTAATCATATCATCACCAGTGGCATTTGATGTTAAGCTAAAAATTATCTTAGCAACTGAATTTTCATGCACAGGTTGAAGCTTGAATGTAGTGTTGCAATATCTATGATGTTCAAAGAATGTCAGATCTGATATGTTAATGGTGTTATCCCCAGGAATATCCAAAAAAGATTGATTAATTAAATTTGGGTCATTAAAAGAGTCTGGCAGATCACCAAGGCTGTTGAAATTGGGTAAAACTGCAGTCAACATTTCTTGTAGCTCTTGGAAATGCATCTTTGGCTCTCTTGAACAAGTAAATATGTTTTTTTACGAGCATATTATTATATCAGCTCATATACGTCCCCACCGAGGGGCTCGAGCCTACCCTGAATCAGGGCGATTAGGCCTTAGTCGACTACGCGGGCCCAGTGCGGGTTGGTCGACTTCACACACAACCTTCGAGTTTCTTCGCAGGCGTGTGCAGGTTTCCTCACGATGTTTTCCTTCACCGTTAAAGCAATCGGTAAGTATATGTACGTAAATTTTTGAAAAACTCATTGGTACATTGGCCGTCCAGATTTGAACCCGGTACCTCTGGTTAGATGGACCGAGTCGTTACCGGTTGAGCCACCGACGCTTAATTTTACGAGCATACACACTTTAAAAATATATAAGCTAGGAAGAGTTAATAGTTTTAGTCTTGTGAAATATGGCTTACAACTGTCTAAAAGATGGGCACCACATAGTGCACGAATACAAACAAACAAACACACTTTTAAATATTTTTTTCATTATTTTTAGTTTTTTTATTAACTAGTAAGGATGTAAGAGAACGGTTGACCATGAAGCACAAACAAATGTTTTTACAATAAGTAATTCCTAGTTTCCTCTGGAGTTACATAATTTTGACTAGATTATGACTTATGGTACTTTTTACCCAACTGAAAAGAAAGATTATGTTCATATCTCGGATATGGTGTCATCTGGTGTCAATGCATTCAGTATGACCTCCATATTACAAATATATGTATTTACTATAGCTAGATGACAAGCGAGAGACTGCAGAATCTGTGACGTCACAAAGATGGCGGTACATATACACATAATAATTTTCGTAAAACCTAAAAGGTTTTTTGGTAAAAGCTTTTATTTCAAAAGAGTTTTTAAGCTCAAAAAGGCAAATGCTCAAATGAATATAAGAATATAGAATCAAAGTACTCGTCAATACGAATGAAATGAGCCCAAACTCGATGGGGTTGTGTCGTTTTATCGCGGAGTTCCTATGGCCACCTTCTAGCCCAGCATCAGATCATCTCCAAGTCATCATAATATTGTATTATCTGTCACGCGATATACATATTATGCATGCAAAATTTCAGCTCAATCGGAAATCGGGAAGTGGGTCAAATTTAACTTGAAAGATTTCATTATAGACACCGGGACAGGTGAAACTAAATAAAAGCTTGTAATAAAAAGATACTGACGCATTGATACTATATTATAATATCCGAGACGACTTGTGCCAAAATCGTATTTAAGGCGCTAAGATCACTCAATCCGAGCATGTTGATACGTGTTTCAATGATATAGAACGTACATAAGTATATTCATTTTAAGTTCAAATCCAGGCGGACTTCAACGCGGCTGTTATATTAAAACCGAACGCCTAATTCCCGATTTTTACATGTTTTTATTACTTTTCATCGCTTTCAAATAAGTTTAAAAAAAATTAAAGGTCTTAAAGTCACCGAATTTTGTGCGTTGGTTTCATTCAATATTAACGTATTTGTTTTCGATAAATTTTGCAATTAATGCCAAAAACAGGGTCTACAGTATATTTTTTTACATCAAAAGTGGCAATATTTTTACAATTGTATTCAATTAAATCGATTTTGTATTACTTTCAGTATATTATATATTTTTTCCAAGGTGATAGATTTACACAGTCTTTCAATAATTTGAATTGAATATTGTCCTTTGACCGATGTTAAAGCCTTTCTAGTTTCACCGACCTATATAATATATAACATGCATGCTTCCACTCCTGCGCCGGTCACGTCGCAGCCCTCGCTCGGCCTCTGCTGTATTTACTGTGACATCTCGGATCTGTGTGGCTGTGACAAGGTACCTACATTGAATCACTCCGGTAGAAAGTAGACGTCACGTCTGTACGGTAGCATCCGTAATGTGATCTTGTCATAAATTTTAAGGGATGTTTGGTGTGCATGTCAAAATTGTGAACAAATAGATTCTTGTTTTTACTAGGTAATGGGACCCTAGTAACATACTGCTTACTAAGCCTATGCTGTCCGCTTGTCTGTCCTTCCGTCTGTCTGTCTGTTTAACCTTAAAAAGGCTGTATCTTTGGAACCTTGATAGGTAGCTCACTAAAATTTTCACAGAATGTGTGTTATTAATTTATTATGGGAGATTTACTATAAAATAATAATAAAAAAATGCAAAATTAAGGGGCGGTCCCCGTAAAATAAACGTGTTTTTTATTGGTTTTTGTTTTTACTCTATAGTGAAAACTGTAATATACATGTCACCGTAAAATTGTAAATACCGTTAGACTATAATCTAACGGGATCTATCTCGCGAGATTATACACTATCAAAAGATTGTGAAGCGTAACATAGTGCTTACGATTTCACTAGTGTCATTCATTTCATTCGGTCAGGTTTGATTGATTAAACAGTCAAAGAGATATGGTTTATTCGGAGATAGAAGAATGGGCTGTGTAATTGTAAGCCGATTGACAATTTACCGTCATATTATAATCTCACTAAATTAAGTGTAGTGAAATTGTAATAACACGGTTTTGACACTATACCGGCGACACATACAAGCGTGAAATTTGGTGTGATTAAAGTACTAATCCTGAAATAAAACATCATCATATTAGCCGAAAGACGCCACTGCTGGACAAAGGCCTTCCACGACAAATGGTCCTGCGCTACTAGGCTTCTAGTGATCTTCACCAGGTCGTCGGTCCACCGCGTGGGAGGCCTGCCTACGCTAAGTTTTCCGGTGCGCGGTCGCCATTCGAGAACTTTACTACCACAACGATCATCTGCTCTACGAGCTATGTGCCCTGCCCACTGCCACTTCAGTTTAGCGATTCTGTGAGCTATGTCGGTTACTTTAGTTCTCCTGCGGATCTCCTCATTTCTGATTCGGTCGCGTAGGGAAATTCAGAACATAGCTCGCTCCTTCGCCCTTTGAGTGACCTGAACCTTCTTACGAACATGTCCGTATGTAAATAAATAAATAGATAAAGAAATAGGTAATGGTAAAATTCCCAGATGGCGACCGCGTACCGGAAGACATACCGTAGGCAGGTCTCTCACTCGGTGAACCGACGACCTGGTGAAAGTCACGGAAAGCCTCTGGATGCAAACTGCGCAGGACCAGTAGTTGTAGAAGTCCTTGGGGAGGCCTTTCTTTGGACGTATTACCGTCCAACACCAGGAGCAAGTTTCAGGAACTGCCATCTTTTACATACCATCACTACTCGTAGGTAGCTTCATATTCGATTGATGATAATGGTGATGATGATATCCTACACGACTCTAACGTTGACGGTGACACCTTGATTCTACCTCCTGATTTGTATTGTAGAGGCGTATGCTGGCCTCTAACTTGATGTGTTTAGGTCTCGGTAGAGTCACTGAAAAGAAACTATATTCTGGAGTTTTACTCCTGCTTTATTTTTACCTGACTGCGACAGAAGGAAGGTTATGTTTTTCGAGTGTATGTATCTATATATATAAAAGAAAGTCGTGTTTGTTACAACACTTATAACTCGAGAACGGCTGGACCGATTGCCATGGTTTTTGATTTGTTGGATTTGTTTCCGTCCCGAATAGCAGAATACAATCTTAAAAACAATGAAAACGGGTTTTCCTTCCTGACGCTATAACTCCAGAACGCACGAACCGATTTCGCTAATTATTTTTTTGTCGAGTTCGTTATTGTCAGGAGAAAGTTCTTATGTAGGGTAGGTCAGGGTAGGGTAGGGTAGGGTAGTGTAGTGTAGTGTAGGGTAGGGTAGTGTAGGGTAGGGTAGGGTAGTGTAGGGTAGGGTAGGGTAGTGTAGGGTAGTGTAGGGTAGGGTAGGGTAGTGTAGGGTAGGGTAGGGTAGTGCAGTGTAGGGTAGTGTAGTGTAGGGTAGTTTTTTCATCAGATTGAAAATGGAATGCGATGCTCTTCTTTACTATTTTTATTGCAGTTTTGCGCAGTTATTGATTCCTTTCTCGTTTTTTGCAATTATTCGTCAAAAACCATTGGAAAAAATAAATTTTGTGACTCTGCTACTAGAGAACTAATAATAAAGTTGCGTGGTCGTAATAGGTCTTACAATAAATTTGTGGATCATTTGGCTTGCTCTAAAACGATGGTGTACCAGGCTGTGATACATTTTAATACCCATAAAGCTACTTCTAATAATCCCCGCAAACGAAAACCAAGAAAAACGTCTCCTCGACACGATTTAATAATAGTTCACTATGCTAAGCAGGACCCATTTAAAGGCTCTAATCAGATAAAAATGAAGTTTTTATTGAAAATAACCCTCAAACAGTCTCGGCGCGCACTGTTCAAAGACGTTTGGTGGAGGCACAGTTATTTCGGAGATGGACCAGAGAGGTACCCATTCTGACACCATGCCATACACAAGCCCGAGTTGCGTTTGCAAGGAATTATGTAAACTGGACACAACAGCAACGGAAGAATGTACTTTTTTCTGACGAAACGAAAATAAATAGAATATGCTCTCATGGCAAGCAGTACATACGCCGACCTGCAAATAAGGAATTCGACCCAAAATATACAAAAAATATGGTAAAGCATGGCGGTGGAAATTCAAAATTTGGAGTTGCTTTGCCGGTTATGGCATGGGACCTACCAGCCTGATACAAGGTTACACGGACCTATACCAATATAATCAGATTACTCTGAAGAATGTATGCTGCCATACGCTGACGATAATCTCCCAATAATTTGGACATTCCAGCACGATTATGACCCAAAACACACCGCCAACTCTGTAAAAACGTTCCTCAATAGGCACATGGTAACTATGTTAGACTGGCCACCAAATAGCCTAATCTTAATCCCATAGAAATTCTGTAGTATCTGTGGTATCAAGTTAAAAACAAATTGTCGAACAGAGTGTGCGGTAACATGAATGAACTTTACAATGCATTGTTTTTTAGTTGGAACCTGCCAAAGGTTCATAGCATCAATCCTGCGCCGCCGCCGCCACTGTCATGCAGTTACCACGGTAGCACACATCCAACTAAGTACTAACGTTACAAAACAAGTTGATTTCATTAAGAAAAACGCTGTTAAATTCACTTTAAATTAATGAATAACTTAAATTATAAAGTTATTGTTAGTTTTATTATAAAGTTTTAACTCGTTCTTAATTATTTGTCCAGCCTTTGCCAACTGCTATGTGAACAATACCTAAACAACAGCTAATTAAATTGAATATTAAATATCATTTCCTAGTTTTCTTTTTGGATTATGTTGGCCTCATAAATATACTAACCAGCAGTATAGTCAATATTGTTCAATAAGGTTTAAGTATCTTTATTATGACCATATACACTTAAAAGCGATGTCTGATTATGAAGCGTTCTTAATTATGTGACCACCACTGTATATATATATATATATATATATATATATATATATACTAGCTGTCCCGGCGAACTTCGTACCACCTTACATTACATTACACTGCCCTGCCCTACCCTACACTACCCTACACTACACTACACTACCCTACCCTACCCTACATACACTACACTACACTACACTACCCTACCCTACACTACTCTACACTACCCTACACTACACTACCCTACCCTACCCTACACTACCCTACCCTACCCTACACTACCCTACCCTACCCTATCCTATCTCTCAAGTTGGATCGAACTGCACATGGTGTGCGAATTTTATTATAATCGGTTAAGTGGTTTAGGAGTCCATTGAGGACAAACATTGTGACACGAGATTTATATATATTTTCATATTTATTTGGCACGTGCTGTATGTAACTTAAACCGCTTTGATGGATTTTTGAAGTGCTATGTGTCTTTAGATTAGTTTTGATCCCGTGAGTGACATAGGATACATTTTTACCCGACTGGCCAAAAAACGAGGGGTTAAGGCGCGCGAGGTGTCGTAGATTCGTATTGATCCCGTGAGTAACAAAAGGATTCATTTTTAATCAACGGGTTTAATTTTTGATGCAGTCGGGTTTTTGATTTTTAATTAATTCGTGTAGTTATTGTTTATGTGGTTTGGCTCTGCTGGCTAGCTGATTAATAATTTCTCAATCTAAAGTGCAGGCGGTCAGCTAAATGATGAAGAAGTTTTAATTAAACTTTCTGGACTTTTACTCAGTCTACAAGCTAGACGACGAATGACTCTTGAAAAATTTGAAACGCGAAAAATCAATATTTGAATTTTTAATTTTTTTAAAAACGCGCGGCCACTACGCCTACACAAGGAGATGTGATGGATGGGTGTAACGATCAATGAGATCATGACAATCTTTAGATGTAGCTAAAAACGCCTTTTTAAAAAAAAATGCGTTTGACTACATCTCACCTGATAGTAAGTGACAATGTAGTCGAGGATGGTACACGCAAACTCACATAATACTTATTCACTCTCGCCTTGAAGATCCCCAAATTGTAGGAGTCTGGAAACACAGACGCAGGCAAGGAGTTCCACTCCATCGCCTTTTAAGCGCTTTCGTGGCGTAATGGTTAGTCCGTTCGCTTTACACTAGGAGGTTGCGGGTTCGATTCCCGGCGGGGTTTAACTTTCTAGCCCTAGCATTTTCATAGCTCGCCTGGCTAGCTATCACCATCTTATCTAAGTCTTGCCGCCAAACACCAGTGTTAACATAATTGATGTGTTCTTGGCTTGAAGATAAGATAACCAGGTCTCCATTGTGTTAGGGAATCTTGGTAAGCCCGCTTCCATCTTCGACATCATCGTCACTTACCATCAGATGAGATAATGAAAATGGCTTATCAATTGTGAATAAAAAAACTAATTTTGTTTCGAAGATTTTGTTGCTAGTCCATCTGACCGTACATGCGACTACCGTTCGAATGAGCAAGCATTGGACCATACGACAATAATACAAAGGCATCATTTCAGGCGATTCGAGTGGATGTCACGTAGGATGGTCCAGCGTGTGCACCGTTCTTTACATAAAGGTGTGTGTACACTGCACGCCGCGATCAATCTCCATCAGCTAGCGTCGCATTATCAGACAGTATCCGCCTCCGCGATGTAGTCGTAGGAATGCATAGACGTGGCAAACTATAATATTGGAAGGTACTACAGGGGAACGATTAAAAATTAGGTAAGTTGAAATGAATGGAATATGTATTTGAATTTTGAAAATCTTATTATAAAGATCAATATTCATAATTGTAATGTTTTAAATTTTACAATAAGCATTTTAAATAATGATAGGTAAAATGATCACATTGCGCTTAAATATTTGTTTTATTTTTTTATTATTTTCAAGCTATGTTAATGACTTTTTTCTGTAGTAGTAGGTAGTGAAACGCTAACTATCGTTTCGGGCCGATCTCTTTTGTTGCGTTTCATAATTAAATTCTTTTTGATGTCGTTGCTCTATGGGATTTGAATTTGAAAATAGTTGTTATTTTTTGACAAGAGAGAAACAAAGGTTGATCGTGATCCCGTCTACACTGATGTGAATTTAAATTTTTTGGATAAATTGTTTTATAATGTTTTGTTGAGGCCCACTATTTTATTCAGTGGGTTTCATCCACCCCCCTGCGAGGTTGACGTCCCGACACTATACCTGATAAGGATTAATCCTGAGATGGAGCTGTGCTGACCACCAGCCAGTCCTTTCACTGCCCGCCCAGCTGCTTGCCAAGGGAAGTGAATATTTATTTTATCTTTTGTCCCGAGTGTCTCTCTAACTCTTTGACTTTTCTGCCATCCTAGAAGATTTCCTGCTTCCAGTTTCTAACCATTAATTATTTATTTTAAATTTTAAAAGTGTTTTGTATCTGATACGTGTTATGTTAGAAAAATAGGGTAATTCAGACCAAAGTGAAATTTAATTATTTTAGAACTTAGTAACTTATTTAAGTACCAAAGGGACGGTAACGATCGTTGCCTACCGGCATTCTATAAAATAACCTTTTTATATACTAATAAAATTGTAACTTTAAATTTATTTTATATTTTTGGGTACAATAAAGAGTATTTATCTTATCTTATCTTATCTTATTTCCGGGAATTGCCCATAAATAAAGAAGGTCATTGTTTTAAATTTTCAACACGGTCAACCAATGTAATCACACCTTTTTTATACTCATATTGTTTATTGTTCCTTCCTTTTAAAATAATCATAAAATACATATATTCTAATTTACCCCATAACATTTTTTTTTCTTAAAACTCCGTTTAGGCCCGAACCTCTAAATCTTACGTATCATATGTGGCAAACTCCGTAAGGGTTTTTATCCCCGTTTCCATTATTTTTGTCACAGTAGGTATCCAAGGAGCTCTGTATTATGATGCTCTGACCTGAGAAATTTTTATGTCTACCTATTATCACATAAGATAAGTTCTCCTGCTCTCTGCCTATCTCTACCATTACGAAGCTATTCCTACCATTAGGTTTTAATAGATATCTAAGTACCCTATATTACGTTTCACAATTGGTATTGTTCAATAAAAGTGAGTATTTTTTAACGAAAATGTTAACTATTTTAAGAAACCGATTTCATACATCATTATATCTGCCGAAAATCGTCTACTGCTGGACAAAGGCCTACCCCAAGGATCTCCACGACAGCCGGTCCTGCGCTGCCCACATCCATCGGCTTCCCGCGATCTTTACCAGGTCGTCGGTCCACCGCCTGAGAGGCCTGCATACGCTACGTTTTCTGGTGCGCGATCGCCACTCGAGAACTTTACTACCCCAACGGCCATCTGTTCTACGAGCTATGTGCCCTGCCCACTGCCACTACAGTTTAGCGATTCTGTGAATCTACGTAATTCGCTATATCTTCACGTCCCAAATACCGCAGTGTTTCAAGACTAAGGTCTTTGACCAGTGTGTGTTGCCAGTGAATTACGGAACTGAAACATGGTCGCTTACTATGGGCCTCATAAGAAGGTTCAAGGTTATCCGAAGGGATTTAATACATGTCACACTTTTTTAATCACCGGATAATTATTTATGATTTTTTAAAGCGCCTAAACTTATGACATCACAGGATTATCTACGAAATAAACAGCCTACCACAATATTAGATCAATAATTGATCTGAGGCCTCAGTGTTAATACATATAATTTGACTAATATGGAAATAATAACTTTTAATTTACTTTTTACATAATAAAATCGTTACCTATATCTCGTTATTATATTTTCATGCCTTCTTTTTTACTACTATTTTTTTAATTCACAATTGGTAAGCCCATAGTGAACAATGTCAATTGCCAGTTCTAAAAATGCCCATCTCTATGGTGAGAACAAAGTTGAGCGCGATCGTCCATCAAGCGTTTATCACGCATGCGCACTCGTAACGTAACCTTATCTCCGCGATGAAAGTGAGGAAAAATGTACACCGACCAAAATTATCGTCTTCAGTAGGTAGCGAAACGTGACGAAAATATGTTTTTGTCGACGACATTGTGTAATTTTTCTTTTGAAAAGATTGTAGAACGGAAATCTTTATTACTGCTGAAACTCCCTAGAAATAAGGGAGTATTATAATCTAAATAATTTAATCTAAGTATGTAAAGATGCCAGCACCACAGTATTACAATATGGCGGCTTACAGTAGTGCAACGAGTGTACTTACGCAGAGCATCGGAAGGGTACTTGCGGGGCAGCGGGCGGCGGGGCACAGCCTGGCAAACTCCGCGAGTTTGTCTGGCTTGCTACAGGCTAGAACTGCTAGTACCTACGCCATGGCGGTATCGTGCGACATCAAAGGCGTTGCGCTACTGTAAGCCATATCGTAATGCTGTGCCAGCACTTCAAGCTAGCCACTCTTAGGGCGATTCTGATCCATACGCATACGGCATAAAAATGTTAAAGTCCAAAGTGTCTAGCTTGATGTGCTGGCCTCTTTACATTACGATTTTTTTTATATAACAACTAAACAATCATCATATCAGTTCATAATACGTCCCCACCGAGGGGCTCGAGACTACCCCGAATTAGAGCAAAACTAAACAATACTATGAATTAATGATAAATTTATATACTTGTATCGTATAGCTTAAAGTAACATAGGCGAATAATACAGATTTTTTTTCAAGTTTTTCATTCAAGTGACTTAAGTCAAACAAATTATCCAGGGGACAATTAAAAGCCAAATTTAAAATAACTAAATTAATTAAAAATACAAAATAATCGAACGGCCACTCTTTATCGTATTTATTCTATGGGCTTTCCTTACTTATCAAAGCACTTTGCATGTCTTAGTAAATACTACACTGATCTAGAATATCAGCTTTTTATCTAGGGCAGCATCCTTGGGCCTATATTATTCTATATATTAATGACCTCCCGAACTCAACTTCACAGAAATGTCTACTTTTTGAGGATGATAACACCATTATCATCAAAAACCAAGATAAAAATTAATATGAATCCACCATAAACACATCCTTTTCTGACATTATAGGGTGGCTGGAAGACAACTATCTTTTCATAAATATAAACAAAACCAAATATATGCAATTTCATTCATATCAAACTAAGCTTTATTCATTAAAAATAGAATATAACAACATTGAATTGCAAGAAACGGATGACTTTAAATTTCTGGGGTTAATTTTTGACAAAAATCTAAATTTGAAAAAACATATTAATGACTTCGTATGCAAAAGATTAGATCGTTTTGTGTTTGCCCTGCGACGTCTGCGACAAAATGTTTCTGTTGAAGCTGCAATAACAGCTTACCATGGCCATGTTTCCTCAGTATACTTAACTATGGACTGATACTTTGGGGTAATTCAACGGAGGTGGATAGAGCCTTCAGGATTCAAAATACGTGAAACCTGGCTTAGTGGAACCTGGATAAGTGGAATACCTCTTTTGGTGGAACAGAATCGCCGGTCCCGGCACCTTCGAACGTAATTACTTCTATTAGTGGAATTTATAAACCTCTGTTAGTGAAATTTAAAATCTAGAATATTCTTGATAGGAACCTCTGTAAGTGGAATAACTAGAATAGATAACCTCTATTAGTGTAACTATTGTCAATATTTAAAAAAATCGTACGTTTATTTAAATGTATTAAATAAAAACCTCTGTTAGTGGAACAACTATGAAGATTACCTCTATTAGTGAAACGATATTTTCCATTGAATATCAAACAAAATCATTTGTCATTTTAAATGTGGGTATTGGCAATTTTTTTTTCGTTCCGTTCTAGATTTGATCACCTCAGAGTACCTCTATAACTGAGACAGCGAGTAAATTTTATATGCATAAACCTCTGTAACTGAGATAACATTGTTTGTTTACTCATTCTTATTCTACCCCAAAATTTATTAAAACTCATTTACATACATAACACGTTATTTTGTTTAATGATCGCACCTGTATAACTGAAATAACCTGTATTCTCACCTCTATTAATGGAACCCTCTGTAAATGAGACAGATATTTATTTATACCTGTATATCTGAGACACTGGGTAATTGGAATACATCTATAAGTGAAACGACATTGCAGGTCCCTTGATGTCTCACTTAACCAGGTTTCACTGTAAATGTATTCGTGCCATTTGTAACGCTTGGTTTTTAGATATTTGCAAACAACTGTTTAAACAACTAAATAAAACCCCTGACTTGCATGTATATTAGAAATTTTGTTTATTTTCAAGGTCTCATCCTGAATTTTTCGAAAAACTTGTCAAAGTCATAGTAAGACGGCCAAGAGCGCAGTACAAAAATATGCTTCATCAACCTTTATATTATAATTCCTACCCACCTATGATTTCGTTATTGTTGATTAATGTCATGTATCTAAGTATAATAATATTATTTCATACTTTTGAGTGAATTTCATTTGGTTTTTAAGTTTTTTAAACTTTATTTTTATATCACGAGCAATATTTTAATCATAAAATATAACACGAAAAGAAGTTAAAAAAGGTCTATGCTACGATGATGGTGAGAAATGTCAGCCCCCGACGTTAATATAATTCATAATTCACAAAACATGGTAATAAAAAAAATAGAAAATAACATAAAAATAAAAGTAATGACTTGGTCAGAGATGGTAATGCGTCAAGCAAGCGTCAAACTTGCTATGATTTTAGTGCAAAAAAATTAATTAAACTGAATGAAATAAAAATTTTCGAAAAATCTAAAAACTTTTTGGTACAAGTTTTTATTTGAAAGAGTTTTTGTGCTCAAAAAACCAAATGCCCAAATGAATATAAAAATACAAGTTTCAAAATTTAAAAAAGGTGAGCAAAGTATTGTATTTCCTACGATTCTGTTGAAAAATAAAAGACGATTCTGGGACCTTGATTACACCTCCAATGTTTATCATCAGATCAACTTCAAAATAACAAAAGAATCTGTTCTACCGGTAGAAATACAGCTTGATTCCAAATTTCAGCTTAATCGGATCACTGGAAGTATAAAATCGATTTAGATTTGAACTAAACAAACATACATACATACGTACAAATATTGCAGGTTAAATAACAGCTTTTAAAAATGGAATTACGTCAAGCGTCAAACTTGGTATGATTTTAGTGCAACAAATAATGAAAACCGGCCAAGTCTGAGTCGTACTTGCACTAAGGCTCCTGAACTGAATGAAACAAATAACAAAAAATAGTTTAAAATAATTAAAACACAAAAAAAACATGTTTTTTCTTTAATCTTTGGTTTTTTTTAAATATTTTGTCAATTTAATGTTACTATCTTTCTTAATATATATAAATCTCGTGTCACAATGTTTGTCCTCAATGGACTCCTAAACTACTTAACCGATTATAATAAAATTCGCACACCATGTGCAGTTCGATCCAACTTGAGAGATAGGATAGGGTAGGGTAGGGTAGTGTAGGGTAGGGTAGTGTAGGGTAGGGTAGGGTAGGGTAGTGTAGTGTAGGGTAGTGTAGAGTAGTGTAGGGTAGGGTAGTGTAGTGTATGTAGGGTAGGGTAGTGTAGGATAGGGTAGTGTAGTGTAGTGTAGGGTAGGGTAGTGTAGTGTAGTGTATGTAGGGTAGGGTAGGGTAGTGTAGGGTAGGGTAGTGTAGTGTAGTGTAGGGTAGGGCAGGGCAGTGTAATGTAATGTAAGGCGGTACGAAGTTCGCCGGGACAGCTAGTCTATATATATAAAAGAAAGTCGTGTTAGTTACACCATTTATAAATCTAGAACGGCTGGACCGATTTCGCTAATTCTTTTTTTTTGTTGAGTTCGTTTATGGTAAGAGAAGGTTTTAGGGTAGGGTAGGTAGGTAGGGTAGGGTAGGTAGGGTAGGGTAGGTAGGGTAGGGTAGGTAGGGTAGGGTAGTTAGGGTAGGGTAGGTAGGGTAGGGTAGGTAGGGTAGGGTAGGGTAGTGTAGTGTAGGGTAGAGTAGGGATGTGTATGGTAGTGTAGGGTAGGGTAGGGTAGGATGAGGTAGGGTATGGTAGTGTAGAGTAGTGAGTGTAGGTTAGTGTCAAAGTATATATATTTAATACTAACATACAGTATGGACACTCCCTGCCGCTCTCTAGATTGCGACCTCACCCCCTTCTTACCCAGATTGATACAGATTGGTTACAGTTTGGTTATCGAACGTATTGGATTTCGGCACCATTTTGTTTGTTCCGTCATTTCTTTTTAACCGACTTAAAAAAAGGAGGAGGTTTCTCAATTCGTGGATAACTCCCTCGTTTATGAACCGATTTTAATGATTCTTCTTTTGTTGGAACGGAGATATGCCAAGGGTAGTACCATGATAAGGAAACCAGGATCTGATGATGGCATCCCAGAGTAATCGAGGGGAACCTCAGTTTCCAGTTTGAAGTCGGTTTTTTTTTGTACAAAATATTTGAAATGTCTTTTGTGGCCCGTTGTATGAAGTGTCCAGGATGTGGTAGTGTAGTGTAGGGTAGGGTAGTGTAGTGTAGTGTTGTGTAGTGTAGGGTAGGGTATGGTAGGGTAGGGTAGTGTAGTATAGTATAGTATAGTGTAAGGTGGAACGAAGTTCGCCGGGACAGCTAGTCCGTTATAAAGCTACCATGTATAAATGTACTTAGCTCTCATGTTCGTAAAACTGCAGTAAATACTGGTTACGTTAGCTTTAGAAAAGCTTACAATGTCTCTTGACAAGTTCTCATCACATAGAGAAGCGAAGACCGCTAATATTTAGATGACCCGCTGTTCTCATAGACCGCAGCAGGCGTGTAAAATGTGGTAAGTCTCAAATTTAGCCTGCTTCGGCATGTGATGATAATGACTATCATCACATCAGCCAAAAGACGTCCACTGCTAAATTCCACGGACGGGCTTTTGCACTAATCGCCAAGCTTGGCAGGCGGGTGGGCGACTGCGGTGGCACAGTATTACAGTATAGCGGCTTACAGTAGCGCAATGAATGTAATTACGTAGAGCAACGGAAGAGTACTTGCGGGGCAGTGGGCGGCGCAGCACAGCTTGACAAACTCCACGAATTTGCTAGGCTGACTACGGGCTAGTATGGGCTAGTACCTACGCCGGTGGCGCATCGTGCGACATCAAAGGCGTTGCGATACTGTATGCCATATCGTAATACTGTGGTGGTGGCATAGTACGTAGAAAGGTCGCTGCTGCCCATTTTCCGGTTTACCTATAGGCAGATATTTTATAATAAGTACCTTTAAAAAAATAAAAAAAAAACCTTAAATTGTGATGATGATGACCTTTAATTATAATAAGTAGCTACTACCTATCAAAAGTGAGTACGTACTTATTTAATGTTTAATTTAATTATGTACTTTACAGATAGATTATTTAAAAAACCAGATCAAAGTAAAATAACTGAGTTCAAAATTCACTGAGCCACAAAAATAAAACCTCAAAAAATCCAAAATTAGACTCACATACTACGTTATTGTCTTTGGTACTTAGTCTTTACAGTTTTAAAGCTCATATAAGTATATTCGGATTTGCTATTCATCAGTTCAGAATTCACTGAACCACAAAAATTATACCTCAAAAATTCCAAAATCAGACTTACGTTCTACGTATTTGTCTGTACAGTTTTAAAGCTCATATACTTAAGTATATTCGGATTTGCTTATCATCAACTCAGAATTCACTGAACCACAAAAATGAAACCTGCAAAATTCCGAAATCAGACTTACGTACTTCGTATTAGTCTATACAGTTTTAAAGCTCATATAAGTATCTTCGGATTTGCCATTCATCCCGTGACAATTCTAAATAGTAATAATTCTTTTTATTGTCGCATTTGATTAGGTGCGCTTAGTCAAAACGCGACACAAAGGCATATGATACGGTACGAAGGCTGACACAAGGCTGCTTGGCTATGATTAATAAGTTGTTTAATTCAGGTTTCGTGTCAGAACCCTCTTAAGTTTAAGACGTGCCTAGTTGTGAAATAAGGTAGTCCTTATTTATGATGTGAGCAATTGCGAACAAAAACTTGTGACAAAATAATTAAATTAGTAGGTCAACATATAATACTGTCACAGTATTACAACGTAGCGGCTTACAGTAGCGCAACAAATGTACTTGCGCATAGCAACGGAAGGGTACTTGCGGGGCAGCGGGCGGCGAGGCACAGCCTGGCAAACTCAGCGGGTTTAACTACAGGGCTAGTATGAGCTAGTACTTACGCCGGTGGCGGCATCGTGCGACATCATAGGCGTTGCGCTACTGTAAGCCATATCGTAATACTGTGCTACTGTACACTCTACTGCAATAAAAGCGTAGTTATTCTATAGTAGATCTGGTATAGTTACTTTTTAAATTCGTAGCTTCTATTGAGTCATTAATGGCGTCTATTGGGAGATAGGTAAACAAATATTGTTTGTTGTTAACTTAAAATATTACAATGGTACGTTATTTATTATCATTAGAATGTGCTGTCTCGAACCCTTACTAGGATCCCCTATGTTGGGAGTGTTAGTCTCATCCAAAGGCTTAACAACATACAGAACAATGAATAAAAATAGACAAAAATTAAGTAAACAAGATATAGATACTAATAATAAATAACAATAAAGTAATATAATAAATATTAAGAGCGTCGGTGGCGTAACGGCTAGGGGCCGCCACCTCCTGTCCGAGAGGTCGTGGTTCGAATCCCGCCACGTACCAATATGATTTAGAATTTAGATTTCATATGTACGTTTATCCGACGCTCTTACGGTGAAGGAAAACATCGTGAGGAAACCTGAACACGCCTGCGGAGAAACTCGCAGGTTGTGTGTGAAGTCGACCAACCCGCACTGGGCCCGCATGGTCGACTAAGGCCCGCATGGTCGCCCTATTTTCAGGATAGGCTCGAGCCCCTCGGTGGGGACGTATATGAGCTGATATGATGATAATGAATAGATATCTGTACCCTCTGTGAAAACGGAGCTAAGTCAGAAATTCATGTTCCGAGAAAAATGGGTTTGAAATTTCTTCGGTTTTAAACTGTTATAATTTCTTTCATATTTGGCCTATTGCTTCAGGGGTAGGTGCGTCTGTTAGCGAATTTTAGTGTTGATACTGTGATACATCAAAAATTATATTTCAGTTATTACTTTCGGAGCTAAGTGGAAATTTATTTAAATAAATCATTTACCACATTAGAATTAGAGCGTGTCTAAGTGGTGTCTAAGGATATATCTCAAATTAAAACGGTTTACACGGCGACTAATGTCACGACAGCTAGTTGGTGAATAATGATATAAAATTATCTTCAAATAGATTTAACAGAGTCATCTTTAGCAAATGAAGGGAACTTGCCAAACAAAACTTCCGTTACAAATTAATATCTTTGCAATAAATGCGACAAAAATCATTAAAGTGCATATAAAATTGAAATAAACTAAAAGACACCGCATAATTGTGATCAAACTTTTGTGTACTATAATATATCTAAAAAAAATAATGATACAACTCAGATCATAATTGGTGTGAAATGGTACATCTTTTTATGGCAAAAAATGTTACTGAATTTTTGCATGATGCTAAATAAACCAAATGAAATGGAATATAAATTTGTGGTTTTATGAAATAAGACAATGATTTTTTATATGAAACTTTTTATTTTCATTACTTAATGACTTATATAAGCACTATTATAACGAGTTACTTAAGGCACTAGTAACAGTCTTTTAGTTATGTCTTAGGAACGTATTACCTTGTTATCACTGTGTTTGAGATCAGAAAAAAATATGATGTATTATTATGAATTCTATATCACAATCGTCACTCTTCTTTCCTCCAAGTCCTTTTGGTGGCCCGGGGTCAGCTATAATATCTTCGACACGATTATTATTGTCATTTTGTGAATCTATATTCTGAACTGTGGTGTTCTTCTCTGTAATTTCTTGTTCCAAAATATCTTCTGTGGTTCTTTTTTCTGGTTGATCTTCGTGTCTTTTGTCATTAAAATCGTAGGTTTCTTCTAAGTTGAATTCTTTCGATATACATTCCAAAATACGTTTCCCGTCGTTTTTCTGTGTTTCTTCCGGAATGTAGTTTTCTAAATTACTGTTATTTATAATATTTTTTGTGCATGGTTCTATATCATGATCATCATTCTTCTTTCCCTGTGAACCACTTAGTGCTACGGAGTCAGATAGGATAGCTTCAACATGAATATTATTGTTGTCATTTTGCGGGTTGTTAAATAATTAGTTAAATAGTTGAAATAATAACACTAAGGATTTTGCAACTGCTAAGTACATCAAAAACCAAACTGGTGAACTGCTGACGTCCAATGCAGATATAAACAAGAGATGGTATGAGTATTATAATAAACTCATGAACGAAAAGTATCCTAGACAGCCCACCAAAGAAGAGTTTAGAGTGCAGGGACCTATCGATGCAATAAGCGAAGACGAGGTTAAAAGGGCCATCACCAAAATGAAAAACCATAAAGCAACTGGACCCGACCAGATCCCAGCGGAGGTGTGGAAATTACTTGGTGAGTGTGGCATCGCATGGCTAACCAGCCTATTCAACAATATTATTACAGAAAGCCAAATGCCCCAATCATGGCGAAACAGCACGATAGTTCCCTTTTACAAAAATAAAGGGATGTGCGTATATGCGGTAATTTCCGAGGCATTAAACTTACCTCCCATACATTAAAAATTTGGGAGAGGATCCTTAACCAGCGACTTCTCCGCCTCGTTACGCTCACGGAAAACCAATTCGGCTTTATGCCTGGGAAAGGCACGATGGATGCGATTCATGAAATCAGAACAGTGATGGAAAAAGCAAGAGACGACAAAAACACGCTTTGGATGGTCTTTATTGACCTTGAAAAAGCGTTTGACAGAGTCCCAAGGCCGGTCATATGGCAAGCCTTAAGGGTGCATAATATACCAGAACATTACGTCAAACTCGTCCAGGATACCTACAGGAACGTTATAACGGCAGTCAGAAGCCCAGCTGGACTATCGGACAGTTTCGACGTTAAAGTCGGTGTACACCAAGGTAGCGCCCTAAGCCCTATACTGTTTAATATTGTTATGAACTACCTAACCGCAAACATACAGAAGCCCGTACCATGGAACATGCTTTATGCCGACGATGTGGTCCTCATATCTGAAAACAAGCACGACATCCAAGAAAACCTAGAGCAATGGAGAGTGGCGCTGGAGAGTAATGGTTTGAAAATCAGTAGAAGCAAAACTGAGTATATGGTCTGTAACTTTAACCGAATACAGCCCTTGGACACGGACGTCACGCTAAACAACATCAAATTGCCGCAAGTTCATAAATTTAAATACTTAGGGTCTGTAATATCCGACGACGGCAAAATCGAAGCGGACGTCACGCATAGAATAACCACAGCCTGGAGCAAATGGCGATCACTTACGGGAGTACTGTGTGATGCAAAGGTACCTGTTAAGACCAAAGGAAAGGTTTATAAAACTGCTGTCAGACCAGTTATACTGTATGGTAGTGAAACGTGGGCGGCTAAACAAACCCACACACAAAAACTTCATACCACAGAAATGCGAATGTTGCGATGGTCTGCAGGAGTAACGATGAAGGATAAGGTCCGCAACGAATACATAAGGGGAAGCATGAAGGTAGCACCTATAGCTGATAAAATAGTAGAAGCAAGACTGAGATGGTACGGACACGTGCTGAGACGCCCTGACGATTACGTTGTAAAAAAGTGCCTATCCTGTACAGCAACACGAAAACGACAAAGAGGAAGACCCTTAGCGACCTGGCTAACGACTGTCCAAAAGGACATGAAGAGTATGTCCCTTACAGTGGACGATACAAGTAACCGGCAGAAGTGGCGCATTCTGATTAGAAAAGCCGACCCCGTGTAACGGGATATGGCGAGGAAGAAGAAGAAGAAGATTTTGCGGGTTGTTAAATGTTAATTCTGTGGTGATATTTTCTGTGCATGATTCGAAGCTGTGATTATCACTCCTCTTTCCTTGCGGTTCACTTGGGTCAGATGTGATGCCTTTAGTCAGTTCTGTGGTGTTCTTTTCTGAAGTTATTACCAAAATATTATCTGTGGTAATTTCTTATGATTTTTCATTATATCTTTTTTCTTCAAATTATTTAGTTTGTTCTATGTTGGACTCTTCCAGCACATTTTCTAAAGTGCTTTTTACGTCATTTTTCTTTAT
The DNA here is from genome assembly GCA_947284805.1 of Coleophora flavipennella. Classification (NCBI taxonomy): domain Eukaryota; kingdom Metazoa; phylum Arthropoda; class Insecta; order Lepidoptera; family Coleophoridae; genus Coleophora; species Coleophora flavipennella. The sequence continues at coordinate 11,229,774 of OX369286.1, forward strand.
TTCACGTTTCTGAAACTGTGTCGTTTGTTCTGAATCGTATTTTCCTATTTTGCTGTCTTTCAGACTATTTTCTGTGTATTCTTCGATATCGTGTCTCTTTTTTTTTCTGTATTTCTTTTTCTTCTCGGCATCGTTTTTGTTGGTCCCATTTTCTGAAAATATTGCGTTCTGAACCATCTGGTGGATCCGGGCCTTTCTAGCTGCCTGAAACGAGTTAATGAATAAAATGAAAATGGCGCTCGCAAAGCAAATAAAAAAAAAACACCAAGAAGGTTCCGATCCGAGTCTCCAAATCAAAAAAGTTGTATGATAAATTCGGCACCGTGGAGGTAGAAGTAAATAGGTAGGTTTAATGATGTTTTGACTTAGTGCACACGATGTTCTAAATTCAAATTTACTTTATCCTCTAGCGGATAAAAACGGCTTTTTCACTCCGATATCGAAGTGCAAAAATAGTCTTTCCGAGATGGTGGGATGAAAAAAAAAAGAGTGTAACTGTGCGAGAACTATCTTGGTGAGAACTGATACAAATCAGATTACTTAGAAGAAAACACGTGTATAGTGCTATAAGTCGCGCACACTTAGCTTTATTTTCGTGATTAATAATACATCTCATTATTTCAAAATGTGTATAGCGGTATAAGTTACGCGTGCTTAGATTTAATTTTAGTGTTTAATAATATATCTCAGGTTTAGAAATGTGAAAAGTGATATAAGTTTACGTACCTCGCGTGACATTTTCACACAGCGGACGCGGGCTCCCCGTCCAAGCGTTGGGCACTACTGATGGCGGCGCCGGCTAGCCAGCGCTCCGCGGACCTTCCCCGCTTCCCCGCGAACATGCGTCTAATCACCGTTCTCTTTCCCACTTGCCAAATGGTCGCGTATTAGATAAGGATAGATAGATAGTTAAACTTATATTATTAGACACGAATTAATTCGAATATTCCATATCGAAAATTAAGAGTAAATTTGATATAAGTGTAAAGTGTCGTTGTTCACAACTTTCACTTTGGACCAAAAATTTGTGTCAAGTAATATAAGTATATTTATATCTTTGGACACCTAGAGTTTTTCTGATAATGATGTACGATCATAAGTTATAACTTGACTTTTACCATTATTCACATACGAGCAATTGTCAAACAGTATTGTGGAAACTAATATAACATCAGTTATATCCGTATTCACGATCACATACGAATGAAATTTAAAATTATGAAATAATTTAATTCTACTTATATCTTTATACACAGGCACTTAAATTAAATGTACATAATTTAGACCGATGTATGTTAACTTATATCAGTTGACACGAGATGATAAGTCGTTAAGATGATTACAAGACAACTTATATTACTAGGCACAAAAAATATCTCCGGATCTATAGCAGCTACAGTTATACCGAATGGACAGAAAGATATATCATTTTACGCATAACAAGGATTTGAAATAAAACTAAAAGAGATATAACTTGACTTAGCTCCGTTTTCACAGAGGGTACAGATATTAGGTTTAATCAACTATCAACAGATTTTTGGTTGGTATATGTTTTTATGACTATCTTTAAGGCTTTAAGATGGGACAAATGACAATTTGCAATTCAAATTATTGAAAGACTGTGTAAAGCTATCACCATGGAAAAAATATACAATATACTTAAAGTAATGAAAAATCTATTTAATTGAATACAATTTTAAAAATGTTACCACTTTTGATGTACATGATATACTGTAGACCTTGTTTTTGCCATTAATTACAAAATTTCTCGAAAATGAGTGACTGTAGGACCTTTCATTTTAATTGAACACATTTTATTTGGAATATTATTGTAGTTTGACTGCTTGACATTATTATAATTGATATTTTTGACATTTCTGTTGATACTAACTTAGTTTTATAAGATGTCTGTTACTAACACAATATTATGGATTGACTATCTGAAATAAATAATTTGAATGTGAATTTGAATTAAACTTATTTGAAAGTTTCAACGTAACCGCCGCGTTTAAGCCTGCATTGATTTGAACTTAAATTGAATAGACTTACGTTCGTTATTATTTAAACACATATCAACCTGCTCAGATTGAGTGATCTTAAAGCCTAAAGGGGGTGCGGTGTGCAAGCCGCAAGCGGGTCGCGAGCGAAGCAAAGAGTTTTCTCCAGACCCATCGAAATTAAGTAGGGCTATGCAAATAGTTGTCTATGTGACTTCCCCCCCCCCCCTCAACTATCTTTCTCTATGCAAAAATCAATAGGAAAAACCGGCAAAATAAAAAGCCGGTTGGACACGTGCACCAAGAGTTCTGTACCACCACAACTCTGGATAACACACATTGTCCTAACATTATCTTGCAATCTGTGGGAGTGATTTCGTGAAAAGGGACGAGAGTGTGAAACAGAAAATGCATTTTTTCAGTCACGAAGGCTAAGGAAACATGGTCATACTGGAAGCCAAGCTCCGCGTGCGAGGCCGGTAGGTTTTTTACTTATATCAGATGTTACACATCATATACGACTAGGTACTGTAAGGGTCGCTGGAAACCTTTAAAGGTCAGATGTTACTCATCATATGCAACTAGGTACTTTAAGGGTCGCTGGAAACCTTTAAAGGTCAGATGTTACACAACATATGCGACTAGGTACTGTAATGGTCGCTGGAAACCTTTAAAAGTCAGATGTTACACATCATATGCGACTAGGTACTGTAAGGGTCGCTGGAAACCTTTAAAGGTCAGATATTACACATTATATGCGACTAGGTACTGTAAGGGTCGCTGGAAACCTTTAAAGGTCAGATGTTACACATCATATGCGACTAGGTACTGTAAGGGTCGCTGGAAACCTTTAAAGGTCAGGTGTTACACATCATATGCGACTAGGTACTGTAAGGCTCGCTGGAAACCTTTAAAGCATGTAATAGTAAATTAAATGTTGGTCATTTCATCTCCATAACCTCAGCAGAAGGCATGACAAACCAAAACCCGCCGCTTGACCACCTGTTGCTGTGCCGGCAATAAATCCTGTTACATCAAAATATCAACTTTTTAGCCCATTAATTATAGTGAAATTTATATGTAGGGACAAATCGTCATAGGTTTCTTGGAACAGGGTAGTGGCAGCAAATTGGTAACTATTATAATTAAAAACGCTGAACACGTTAAAAAACGACTCCCATCGCATCAACTTAGTACATTTTTGCATTATTATTTTTGGTTTTTGTTAATTTTCTAATAAAGTACTACACTAATTTTAATAAAATTTACATGGGACCACACGGGAAGCACTAGTTTTCAAATAAAAAAATAATCATAAAAATCGGTTCACCCAGTCAAAAGTTCTGAGGTAACACACATAAAAAAACATACAGTCGAATTGAGAACCTCCTCCTTTTTGGAAAAAGGTTGTTGAAAATAAAACTAAACTAAGTAACTTTCAGCTTTTAAGATTTTGAAGATTAATCTCATTTTCTAAAGCCACAATGGTGATCGATTAATAATAAAATAATTGAAGCATATTTTCTTCATCTTGGAAGTTTTGTATATTTTTGAATAGAAAAAATAATTTAGTTATACACAAAAAGTGTTGCAGAATCATCAAAAGTGCAAAAGTATGCGATTTATTTATCATTATGATGATATACATAGATTCATTGGTGTGTTCCGGCATGAAGATAAGATAGCCAGTTCCCCATTGCGTTGGGAATCTTGGTAAGCCCGCTTCCATCTTCGGCAACATCGTTACTTACCACCAGGTGAGATGTTGTCAAGGGTTTACCAATTGTGAATAAAAAAAATAAATAAAAAAAAATTAAATAAACATGTGTTTTCAACCGACTTCCAAAAAGGAGGAGGTTCTCAATTCGATTGTATGTTTTTTTTATGTATGTTACCTCAGAACTTTTGACTGCGTGAACCGATTTTTATTACTCTTTTTTTATTTGAAAGCTAGTGCTTCCCGTGTGGTCCCATATAAATTTTATCAAAATCGTTGTTTAGAAAATTAACAAAAACCAAAAATAATAATGTAAAAATGTACTAAGTTGTTGCGATGGAAGTCGAATTTTTAACGTGTTTAGCGTTTTCAATTATGTTTCTCTTGCTGTCTCTACTTGCACACAATTTGGGCACGCACCGTTTTTTGTTGCTAAACGCTATGGCCATCTGGTAAGGAGTTTTTTGTACAAAAAGCAGACGCCTGACTGCCTGACCCTTTCTTACCTTTATGCTGCCCCTCGTTTTTTTTAACCACCCAAAGAAACAGACCCCTCACAATATGTTGAATTAGCGTATTAGTAAATTTCTAAAGGCCTGATGAAATTTTTGATTGAACCAGCTAACGGATTGGACCTTAACGGTTTTGTGTGTTCCATACCGACTTTTTTGTCTGACCTTACGTTATTATAAATTTAATAACTTCAAAAATTCAATAACAACTTACGATTACACAAACTAGGTAAGCAATTGTATGCACCTGCCCAAACAACTCCTCCGAAATCGATTGATTTGTTCGTATTGAAAGAACGACCTATGTTTAATGGACGAATCAGTCTTAAAAACTCTTGTGTATGTGTAGTAGTTTTTGTGCCTAATCTGTCTCCAATCAAATGCAGTATTTTGATTCAAGTTCAAAAGCTCCGACTCTAGTACCAATCGATGTGTTTGAATGAAAAACTCCCGGCTAGCGACCGAATAAGTGAACGATTGAGTGAATGAATGTTTTATCTTTCCGCGGATCTCTGTGTTATTCTATTAAATACATTGCACAATGGCCAAGGCAGGGCTTTGTATGCAATGCGGGGGTTGCATTCAAATGGAATGCGGTGCATAGAAATTTTGCAGTCGGTTTTGCGGCGAGGGAGTTTATTGAGCGATAACCGATAGTAATGAATTAATTTAACTTGTTATTGCCTTATTAGAGTGTGTATGAATGGTTCATTCATTTTGTGTTGATTTGGACAATGAGGTGTTGCGTGGAAACTCATTGATCTGAGCATGGAACCATAGATAATGAAACAAATGTTAACCTTTCTAAACCTAAGAGAAAATATTTGTTAAACAGATTGCAAAGCGGACGAAGCTCAGTGTGATTTGCGTGGTTGGGCTGATCATGCAGGTAAACTGATTTTTAGCAAGGTCATTACTGACTGACATGACTGTTAGTGGGCATTTTTCTCGTTAGTTTCCGTGCTTCGCAAGGCACATCATCATCATAATATCAGCCGAAAATCGTCCACTACTGGACAAAGGATTTCCACGACGACCGGTCCATCATGCATTGGCTTCCCTCGATCTTCACCAGGTCGTCAGTCTACCGCATGGGAGGCCTGCCTATGCTACGTTTTCTGGTGCGCCGTCGTAACTCGACAACTTTACTACTCCAACGGCCATCTGTTCTACAAGCTATGTGCCCTGCCCACTGCCACTTCAGTTTAGCGATTTTGTGAGCTTTGTCGGTTAATTTGGTTCTCCTGCGGATCTCCTCGTTTCTGATTCGATCACGCAGAGAAACTCGGAGCATAGCACGCTCCATTGCTCTTTGGGTGACCTTGAGCAAGGCACATTTAGCCGTTGGTGCCGGTTGCTATCACTAGATGGCAGTCGCTAAGTCGTGTCCGATGCCTTATAAGGTGGCTTAAAAAATTGTGACAGTAAGTTTCGCCAGTATGGAAATCCTTGGGGGAGGCCTTTGTCCAGCAGTGGACGTATTTTGGCTGATATGATAAAGGTTCCTGACTTGGACTTCGCCCCCAGGTCATGTGTGATGTGTGAATGACCCTATGTGGCTTTGATATTCAAAGGTGTGAGCGCTAGCTATTTTCTATTTCGAAAGTAACCAGTAATTGAAGAAAACCTGTAGATCTTCTTCGAAACCAGGGCAAGGACAACTAATGGCTGGTTTCCAAAGGCTTACCTTGGTAGATCTGAAAGAATACTTGGGGTGGAGACCTAGATTTTGAGTGGAAAAGGCGCGCCCAGTTCGCAGACACCGGTATCTAAAATCACAGAGGAAAGAATCACTACACTAGTAGAAACTCGGAGAAAATAACTAGCCAGTACAAATGATTTCATAAAAATAATAATTTATGAGCCTGGAAACAAGCCTTATGAGAAAAAAATAATAATGTTGCTTTTAAAAAAAACCGGTCAAGTGCGAGTCGGACTAGCACTCCGAGAGTTCCGTACCACCAAACCTCTCCAGACAACTACATAGCATTAAGACAATGATAACTATTCACATTACAAACAAAAGGTATCAACGCGAGTGACAAAAATATGCTTTTTTGTCATTCAGTTCGGACTCCTTAGCGTGAGTATGACTCACACTTGGCCGATTTTTTTATTTTTTGTTTTACTTCAGTATTAGTACTATAATCACACCAAGTTTCATGCTTGTACGTATTACAGTTTTTACCCGATAAATCAAAAACTTCTAAAGACCTATAAAAACAGGTGTTTTGTATGAAAACCCCCCTAATTTTTCACTTTTTTAAATTTTTAGTATTTGTTGTTATAGCGGCAACAGAAATACACATTCTGTGAAAATTTCAACTTTTTAGCTATCATGGTTTATGAAATACAGCCCGTTGACGGACGGACAGACGGAGAGACAGCGGAGGCATAGTAATAGCAAAGTATATATATTAGTCATAACATACAGTATGGACACTATTAGACACTCCCTGCCGCTCTCTAGATTGCGACCTCACCCCCTCGTCACCCAGATTGATACAGATTGGTTACAGTTTGGTTATTGAACGTATAGGATTTCGCCGCCATTTTGTTTGTTCCGTCATTCCTTTTTTGAAATGTCATTTCTGGCCCGTTGTATGAAGTGTTGTATGGCCCGTTGCTTTGGTTGTACGGAACCCTAAAAATGAGGGTTGGAAAGTCCTATGAAAGACCCGTGCCGCACAGCAGTGGAGACGTTCATGGGTTTTTAACGACAGATTATACGTTGACAGTTATTAAATAAAGTTGTTATTAATAAAAGTTTGGCTAGTCGTCTGCCGAAAGGGAAATATTGTCTATTGTCTACTAATATTTAAAGGCGAAAGTTTGTGAGTGTGTATGTTTGTTACTTCTTCACGCAAAAACTACTAAACGGATCTGGCTGAAATTTGGTAGGTAGAGAGATTAGGACCTGTATTAACACATAGGCTACTTTTTTTCACGCTCGCGAGCCGCTTGCGACTCGAAAAGTCATAGAAACTTTGTTCACGCGGGTGAAGCCGAGGGAAACAGCTAGTACCTAATATCTAGTAAGATTGCATGTTATCCATTGGCCTTCGTGACTGACTGAGCCATTTATTTATTTGCCGCTGTATTTATCGAACGTTCCGTGCGACACGCTGCGGTCGTCGCTGAACACCATACGACCAACAAAAGTGTGAGAGACAAATGTCATTCAAAAAGCTCCTAGAAAAACGCTAGTAAAAAATGAGTAAAACTATTGATTTGCAAAATGTTCACTGTACTTGTAATACGACCATGTTACAACGCGAGAGCTCGTCGTAGAATTGGCTGCAATAAAACCGGTTCTTGCTTAATGGCTTTTTAACTCGGCGCTTTTTTTTTTCCCTTTTCGGAAGGAGGGGGAGAGATACATCATGCATACCAGTACAGCCCGGCTGTACTGGTTATGTGGGACTCACAGCTGAAGGCTGAACACACCCAATAAAACTCCCCCTAATGGATTTAGGTCTATCAATATTTTGGTACAGAAATAAACATTTTTATATTTATATTTTATATTTTTATATCAAGACCTGTAAAATCCTTCATCAGAGCGACCCACATCCTTAGGGAACTCGGCGCTTACTAGTTACTACTAGTCACTGCTAGTTACTATTAGTACTGCGAAGAAACTTGAAGGTTGTGTGTGAAGTCGACCAACCCGCACTGGGCCCGCGTGGTCGACTATTGCCTGATCGCCCTAGTTCAGGGTAGGCTCGAGCCCCTCGGTGGGGACGTATATGAGCTGATGTGACTGACTACTAGTACTAATAGTCAGAGGACCTGGCTGGATGTAACATGGATCGGGTATGGTCCGTAAATCTTACTAAAAGACGCTGCGCTGAATGTATGCATTAACAAAAGTAAAAGCAAGCAAGGTTCAGGAAAAGGGTAGCAAAAGGCTCAAGTTATTTTGCTCATTTAAATAGATCTTTGATAATTGCCGCGAGTCAACAGCGGCGACAATCAAACACTCCGACAAACGGGCGTGGCTGAATTCAATCGCGACAACGAGAATGTCGCCGGCGGCGCGGCGGGTGGGCGCGATTGAACTCAAGGCGGCCCCTTTGACACAGTATTTGTCGCGAGCCGTCAAAGTTGCTGTTAATAATTTAGCAAACGAACTATAGTAGGTCTTCAAACGTTTGCACGGTCATCACTCTAGAACTTTCTTTCAGGAGTAAGAAAAACGCTGCACTCTAGTATTGTCTGTGGGGTGTACGGTGGGCAGAGGCCACGGGTCACATAGGTCACGTGGCCTGGCACGGGCATCGCCACCCCCTGGACGCTATGGGCTGGCTATTACCGCTCTGCGCTGCCCCTGAATCGATACCGTAGCCATGGTGGTAAGATTTTTCGCCGTAACAAGGGAAGCCAGCGATTTTATTTATCTAACGTTTCATGGTCAAGCTAAAACATACCATCACCACTCTCTACACGAGTACAACAATGAATTGGTTCATTTCAATCAAAATACATCAATGAGAGCGATAGAAAAAAAAAGCCGGCCAAGTGCGAGTTCTAACCGCACACACAGGGTTACCATCGTTCAAGATGGCGCTAGTTTCTTCACGTTTTAAAAAAACACGTTTTTTGTATGGAGTACATATTTTTTCACTTTTTCTAATTTTTAGTATTTGTTTGTTATAGCTGCAACAGAAATACATCATGTGTGAAAATTTCAACTGTCTAGGTATCACGGTTCATGTACAGCCTGGTGACAGACGGACGGACAGACGGATGGACAGCGAAGTCTTAGTAATAAGGTCCCGTTTTTACCCTTTGGGTACGGAACCATAAAAAGGTTTTTTGATGTGTAACATCTTTGCTCTCGCTTTCCTGCAATTTGTGGGAGTGATTTCGTGAAATGGGACGGAAATGTGTCCCATGTGTAACAGGAAGTCGCGTTTTTTCAGGCTTTAAAAGCGCGGAAAAGGCAAAGGTATCTATGACCATACAGCCTAGTCTGCCGTATCTTTGCCGTCCTTTTTTCAGGCTTTAAAAGCGCGGAAAAGGCAAAGGTATCTATGACCATACAGCCTAGTCTGCCGTATCTTTGCCGTCCTTTTTTCAGGCTTTGAAAGCGCGAAAAAGGCAAAGGTATCTATGACCATACAGCCTAGTCTGCCGTATCTTTGCCGTCCTTTTTTCAGGCTTTAAAAGCGCGAAAAAGGCAAAGGTATCTATGACCATACAGCCTAGTCTACCGTATCTTTGCCGTCCTTTTTTCAGGCTTTAAAAGCGCGGAAAAGGCAAAGGTATCTATGACCATACAGCCTAGTCTGCCGTATCTTTGCCGTCCTTTTATAAAGTATTTTGTCACATGTTACACATCATATGCGAGTACTGTAGGTCTCGCTCGAATTTTTTTTCTAATTTAGATTGTATAATATAGCGTAGGCTTAGTAACTAGGGTCCCGTGACCTGGTAAAGATTCCTAAAAAGAAGTTCCATCCAGATGGTGTAGGCACTTAATATTAGGCATTCGTAACTCTTTGATATGTAATTACGACTAAATATTTGAATTTGTAATTGCTAAATATAAAAACACTAGCTTTTGCCCGCGGCTTGGCCCACGTGGATATTTTTTATATGACTGTAATCGAGGGTGCAAGGGGCTCGCAAGCGTGGAATAAAAATTTGCGAGCTGTGCAACTAACGCTAAACGTATGTATATCAAGATTTGTGTTTGTTGTGTGGCATCAAGTGTTTTCTTTTTATTTAAATAAACAGTTTAAATTTTAATTTTTTTTTTGTGTCGCCGGGTGGGTTGACCAAGGTATCGCTGGAAAGATGAGGTCGTCAAAGACCTCAAAGAGTTGGGAGTGCCGGAATGATCAAACTTGGCACAAAATAGGATAGGATACTTCGGATCGCCAAGTCAGCGAAGTAAGTAAGTTTTGTGTTAATCCAGTCTAAAACATCACATCAGCTCATATATACGTCCCCACCGAGGGGCTCGAGTCTAACCTGAATTAGGGCTTTTCGTTACTTAACTATATAAATACAAACCACGAATAACATAGACAGTTTTCTATTTCGTGACCAAGCCACATACAGCCCCAAACTACCTACCCATATACCACCGCTAACTCCCCCCGTGGGGGGTTGTTTGTCCGTTGGGCGGCGACGGCACGGCCGCTCGTGGCCGCTGGCCATTCCGCCCGCCCGCCCTCCTGCCGCCCGCCCAGACGACCTCGCCGTGATTTATGGGATAAAGGAGGCATTGTGTTGGTTTCTGTAGGGTTGTAAAATATGGCTATGGTAGTAAAGGTATAGTTATAATACTATTAAATGTGTATTTTTGTTCGGATTTACTTTAAGGGTTCCGAAGTCAACAATTAACCCTTATAGTTTCGCCATGTCTGTCTGTCCGTCTGTCTGCGGCTTGGCTCAGAGACTATTAATACTGGAAAGCTGTAATTTGGCATGGTTATACATAGTAATTAGTAGCGTCGGTGGCTCAACCGGTAACGACTCGGTCCATCTAACCAGAGGTACCGTGTTCAAATCTGGACGGCCAATTACCAATGAGTTTTTCAAAACTTACGTACATATCATTACCGATTGCTTTAACGGTGAAGGAAAACATCGTGAGGAAACCTGCACAGGCCTGCGAAGAAACTCGAAGGTTGTGTGTGAAGTCGACCAACCCGCACTGGGCCCGCGTGGTCGACTAAGGCCTAATCGCCCTGATTCAGGGTAGGCTCGAGCCCCTCGGTGGGGACGTATATGAGCTGATATAATAATACATATTAATCACTTCGAAAAAGTTGCAAAATAAAATCTTGAAAAACATGTGTTACCATGGTACCTCCCCTACGAGTAAAGAGGGTTTTTTTTTTGTTACGTACTATATCGTGTGGAATATAGTTAAATAGGTCTTTTAAAACAAGTGAGGGTAAACTAGAATTAATTTTTGATTCAGGGATCGATTTGCGAAATATTAAGCCTTAAGTGCTAATTTTAGTTCGAGTCAAGTGTCCCCTCCCTACAAGCTAAACCGCAATTTCAGGACATCTGAATATGGTAGGACATATAATAAATTTTAATGGAAAACAATCACGGCTAATAAGACTTTCTTAGTTTAGGAGTAATAGTCGAACAACTTAAGATGTGCATTTGAATTTCTCAAATGTTCATAGATGTTCCATTCAAAATATTCTATGACCAACTATAAACATAATTTTGTTTTTTAAAATAAACATTTATTTTTTCGAAGACTTCGGCACCCTACTTTGCGCGTTTTTATTCTAATTATGTCTGATGTGTCTAGCGCTGTTGCAGCCCCACCACCAAGAAGCGGCGACCTGGCGGGCAGCGCTGTCTATCGCGGACAACGCCTTCATAACAACAGACACCTCGAACGAAGCGAAAAAGATACTTTTTTATATTTACTATCGGTTAAACCTTGGCATCATCTCACCTGATGGTAAGTGACGAGGATGCCGAAGATGGAAGCGGGCTTACGAAGATTCCCCAACGCAATGGAGAACTGGTTATCTTATCTTCAAGCCGGCAACACAGCAATGCACACTTTTTTCATAATTTTTCGTCCTTAAAGTCCATTTTTAATATTGGTGGTTTTTTTTTATCGGATGAGTAGTTTAGGAGATTACTTCTTACAATTCTACAAACTTACAAACTTTACCTGTTTATAGGTGTTATTAGTATAGATTAAGCACATGGCGTAAATATTAATTAACATAGACTCTTATGTTTTAATTACTTTTTACATAATATTTTTTATTCTCTCTAACGGTTTTCTTAAATTGAGAAGAACCCTTTTTTGCCACAAAAGATCTTTTATTTGTGATCTAATCCTTTACAAAACAAATCTGTAAATTACACGGTAACTAGAGAACGCGGTGCAACAAAAACAACGTGAACAAAAAACTTTTTTGTGACAAATTTTGCAAAAAAAGCCAACAATAACTTGCGTATGCAAATAAGGTTTGGGTTCCGTTTTTTAGGAAGTATCCGTAAAGTTTTTTTGAACAACTTTGATACCGAGATAACAGTGAGATCGTTATACGGTTATTTACACCAGTTAATAGTCGGGTAAAAAATAAAAGGGCAGTTGTCACCCTCTAACAATATTGTTTAACAATTTTATTTTTTTTAAAGTAAAAGTAAGCAGTATGCTTGAATAGTTAGTTATTTAACTGAAAATGTTTAAGAACCAGTTGACTACGTATTAAGACTTTTTTTAAGCTATTGCATAGCTTTTATCGCGGGCTTTGAGCGCGGTGACCGAATCAAGAAATTCCGTAACGAAAATAATACCTAACACCCACCACTCCGTCTACCATGTAGCTCGGCCGAGCGTAACGTAACGTTACCGCGTTCTAAAAACTTACAGTGCCATCTATTAGCGATTTGGGGTACTAAAAGGACAGTAAATTTTACTGGTTTAACTTTCTTTGTGTTAATTTATTACATAAACATCCCGCTCCCCAAGGACTATATGGTCCTTTAATCAAAAGGAGCTCACAAAAACAGTAAAACATCAAAAAATTGTGAATAAATACTGCATAAATAAAAAATAAATAAGTAATTATAATTGCATAAGTTGACAAAAAATGCTATGCAATAGATTTACCGCGGCAGTCCCCGAGTGCCACACGTTTTTTTTTTAATACGATGTTGTCTGTAAAGTCGATTTACGGACGATCATTTTACGTGATAACGTGTCACAAGCCTAACGCTCGCTTGTGTGCTTTAGAGCACACGACTGAAGTAAAACTTCTTCAGCTCCAAGTTTAAGGAGATGTAAGTTACCGCCCATACTCGGGTGAGTTAACTATTTGGCATTTCCTCACAAAGAATGTACCAAATTGGAACACCTCTTGTAAGATCTTGGAAGCCTAGTAGGTACTTTTAATCCTTTTAACTTAACTTAACTTGACCTTGATCTTGACCTTAACAGGCGCCAAGTCCCAAGCCCTAAGCAAGTACAAGAACAACTCTCGCTTGCACGTTTGGCTCAGCGTACCTACTGGCGTAACGGGACAGTGACGTCACGTAACGGAATAATGACGTCACACTTTTTCGTGCATGCAGCCCGTGTCATCAATTTATAAAATGTTATCACGTCAAAAAACAGCCATTAAGTGTTGGACTCGTGATGCACTAAGGGTTCCGTTCCAATTCACCTTTAGATACGGAACCCATAAAACATCCACCAGTACAACAGTTATAAAAACATCAACGAGACCGACAGGAAACTTTTTTTTTTTAACCAGTTCGAGATCTTTAGTACGATTCCGACTCGCACTTGACCGGGTTTTATTTTTAGTTATTTTACTAAAGAGGTTGCACTGTAATCAATCTCACCAGGTTGACGCTTGTACTATACAGCAAAAACAAACAAACCGTGAAACATAAACTTTTCATACATTGATATTTTTTTATTATTTTGTAGGAAACCTAACATAATAATAACAAAACGTGGACGGACAGACGACGGCATAGACTTATAAGGTATGTAAATAAGTCAAGTGGACATATTTTGGATACGAAAGTCTAAAAATAACATTTCAAGGTTCTTTATGGTATCTTCAGAGACATCTATTATTATCCCTATGACTTTTTATGTCACCTAATGACCGTCTCAAGTGGAATCCGGACTTGTTGTTAGAAATGTAGTTTTGTTTCTATGCCTTCAGCCCTTATTGTATAAAAATCAAGATTCAAGATATTTATTCAAAATAGGTGCAAATTACACTCTTTCTGATAGTCATAAAATAGTGATTACATAATTTCATTTGTAAAAATCAAGAAATAAACAATCATTAGTTAAAATCAGCTCATATACATCCCCACCGTGGGGCTCGAGCCTACCCTGAGTTAGGGCGTCGGGCCTTAGTCGACGACGCGGGCCCAGTGCGGGTTGGTCGACTTCACACACAACCTTTGAGTTCTTTTCGCAGGCATGTGCAGGTTTTTTTGCCTTCACCGTAAGAGCGTCGGATAAACGTACATATGAAATCGAAATTCGAAAACACATTGGTACGTGGCAGGATTCGAACCACGACCTCCCGGACAGGAGGTAGCGGCCCTTACCAATGCGCCACCGACACTCCCATCATTATTAATATCGTCAAAATCCAATCCTTGATATATAAAACAAATTATGTCATAAGAACATGAAAACAATATGACACAAGAATTTATACATTAAAATCATTCAATGTCATGAATGCCTTAGACAAGTGTAGGCCAGTTCACACAGACAGCACCCGGTCACGTGTATAACGCGAGAGTCAGCCATCGCTTCTCATCATCATATTAAGATAGTTCATTCAGCAGTCGCCTTATCCTACATCCATTTAATTCAACCCTATTTCCTGTCCTTAACCCGTTAGCTTAAGTTTTTTTTTACTAACATAACCGTATCACGTGCCACCTACGATTTGAGCTTTTTATACGCTCACCTGTTGGAGAAATCGCTAAAAAATTGTAAATTATGAATTACTTTAGTAAATGTAACCGCCTCCGTGGCGTAATAGTTATAGTCCATTCCCTTCACACCAGGAAGTCGCGTGTTCGATTCCTGGCGGGGTCAACTTTGTAAGACTCGGTTTGGTTGGTGGTTGGGCATTTTCATAGCCCGCCTGGCTACCTAACATCATCTTATCTAACTCTTGCGGCCAAAAATCATTGTTAACAGCATTGATGTGTTCCGGCTTGAAGATAGGATAGCCAGATCTCGTTTGCTTTGGGAAATCTTGGTAAGCCCGCTTTCATCTTCGGCATCATGGTAATTTACCATCAGGTGAGATGATGCCAAGGGCTTATCAATTGTGAATAATTAAAAAACCCTTATTTCCTGTCCTTAATCCGTTAGCTTTGGTATTTTTTTTACTAACAAAAAACGTTTCACGTGCCGCCTACGATTTAAGCTTTTTATAAGCTCACCTGTAAGAGAAATTGCTTAAAAAATGTTGATGTTGAAATGAGCTTAGTATAATATGTACTACTAGCTTTTGCCAGCGGCTTCGCTCGCGTGAACATGGTTTCTATGACTGTCTTCGAGGGTGCGCAGTGCGCGAGCCGCCAGTGTTTGTTTGTTTTTTAATTATTGTAAAAATGTGTTTGTTTGTTTTTTAATTATTATTACTTTTATTTGATTAAAAAAAACAGTTGTTTTTATACAAAATTGAACAGAACAAAAGATTAAAACATGAGCCAATAAAATTTCCACTAACCATTTACTTACGATTTCGTTCAAATAAACACTATTTCTTAAGAAAGTAAGTATAACTTGCAAAAACATAGAATATAAACTTACAAAAAAGATAAATGGATTAACTGTAAAATTTTTGACAGGCGAGATATATATTTTTCCACGTAGATACTTGCGGGGAAAGGAATTGACATAGAGTAGTAATTAGCATAGACGTACATAGTTTCCGAGGGGTCAGGAGACAACTCATTTCCACGCTGTAATGAAAACTATATGTATGCTGGAAAACACGCGGACGTAAGCTAATTAAAACATAAAAACCATTTGGAGATGTCAATTTTACACCGTAAATTAATAAACATAATTAATAACTTCAATCACTAAATTGCTTATTTCTCTGCCCTTATTATAAATTTAAGTATTTCGTGCTTTCCTATAATGAAAGGTTGTCTGGAAGAGATTGCTTTTAGCAATAAGACCGCCTACTGTACACTTTATTATAGTATCTCTACGTATTAACATTACAAAATTGTTTTGGTGTACTATAAGTGTAAATAAATAAATAAATAATAAATAAATAAATAAATATCAATAAATATTTTAAGGTAACTAGTCAAAAAGCACTCTCCGCAGTGCCCCCTGCCCAAACGTGCCTATGGCGCTAACCCATGAAAGAACATCTTTCCCCAAGGAACCCATACAATCGGACCAAATCAAAATTCTCATAACTAAATTTATTTCATAATCGTCAATTTAAATTAAAGCGTGGCTGTTTGTGATCGTATTTGAGCCTATGATGTCATCCATCACCCTAAAATATTTAAAAATAAAAAATAACAAGAAATATGTTTTTTCTTAAAAAGTCTTTATTTTCTTTAAAAAATGTTAAAAACTAAAGTTTATAAATATCACCTAATATAGTATTTTTTTAACAATTCTAATCGCAATAGGGATAACGACAGCATCAGAAATAAATTATGAACTCTTGATCACTAAATTGCCCTCCTACTTAAACTTCGGAAAACCTTACTCGTTTCGTTTTCCATCTAGTCTTCGATTTTTAATTCACCAAAATAACAAAATGAGTACACATATGACTTGGCCAAACTATGATGTCACGCCTAGGTAATTCTAACATTTTTAAAACAAAATGTCGTTTTTGACAGATGATAAAAAGTAACTCAGATGACCATATTCGTCATCCCTATTGCAGTCAGTGCGAAAGTACCTTAAAGAAGATAATATTTTATAACTTTTATTATTGATTTTTTTTCAACCTTTGCACAAGATGTTCCACTTATCACTGTCGCATTAGTGTGACAACAGTTTCTACCGAAAAACATGCAAAATTATAATAACCAAAACCTACCATTTTCTAATCAACGGAGCGGAGATAGAAATTAACAAAACAAAGAGAAGGGATGACATGACATTTGAATGTAACAGTAGACCAGTCGGTTGGCCCCTTATCACTCAAGTAGACGAGGTAATGCCGGGTACCGTACTGTGGTTTATGATCTTCCAATTTACTGCTCACATGTTCCATATCTTGGACACGAACGCTAAAATGGCACATGAAATGTAAAAAGTTTTAACCGCATCCGTGGCGTTAATGGTTAATCCATTCGCTTCACACTAGGAGGTCGCGGGTTCGATTCCCGGTGGGGTCAACTTGTAAGACTCGGTTTGGTTGGTGGCAGGGCATTTTCTAAGCCCGCCTGGCCAGTGTACAGACCCGATTGGCGTGAGGAGGCGCAGAATAGGTACGAGTGGCTACTCATGGTGTCGGAGGCTAAGATCCTCTTTGGGTCGCTGAGCCAGTGAAGTAGTATTCGTTTTGATAATAATCATAGGAAATAGGTTTGTTAGATCAGTACCCTGTGACTTTTATTTGCTGCAAGCAAGTCCTCGCGTGTGCAGGTGTAGGGGCAATTTTATTAAAAACAAATCAAAAACGCGAAACAATTTGAAATAAACTGACTTCTATCGCAACAACTTTGTATTTAAAATTACAATTAATGTATATACAATTTTGTATTATTATTTTTGGTTTTTGTTTATTTTCTTAAAAAGTACTATACCGATTTTGATTTTGACAAAATAGACAGCGTTGCTTGATGTAGTGGATAATATTCTTAGTTCACAAGATGAAGGTAAGGGATCTATACTGACCTTACTTGATTACTCCAGAGCATTTGATGCTATTAACACAAATTTGTTATTGTCCAAATTGTCCTATTACGGATTTGATACTTCTGCGGTTCTTTGGTTTGATGGTTATCTCAAAAATAGGTGTCAGAAGGTGAATATTAGTAAATTAGATGGTTCTACTATTGAATCTAAGCTGGCGGTACTTAATCGTGGGGTACCGCAAGGTTCAGTGCTTGGGCCTCTGCTTTTTATTATATACACTGCCGATGTTATTAACCACATTAACCATTCGCATTACCATCTCTATGCAGATGATATTCAAATTTATTTGTCTGTCGATGCAAAAGATCCTGCAACAGCTATACATAATTTAAATGCTGACCTTGATCGCATTCACCAGTGGTCTCTCAGAAATTGTCTTCTTCTTAATCCCCTAAAATCCAAGTTTATGATTATGGGCACCAAAAACCAGATACAGCGAATAGAGAACTTTAATCCCAATATTAACATTCAGGGCGTCCAAGTAGAAAGAGTTAGTGAAGCTCGTAATCTTGGAATACTGATGGATGAGCGGCTGCTTTTCGAAAATCATGTGTTGGAAATTGTAAGGAATTGTTTCTACAGGTTGAAGGTGCTTTATAGAATAAAACCATTTCTAGAAACTAAGATACGTATTAATCTCTGTGAATCACTCATCTTATCTAAACTAAATTATTGTATCACGGTGTATGGTTCTTGCATCTATAAGAAAACTCAGCGTTTAATACAGCGGGTTCAAAACGCCTGTGCACGTTTTTCTTTTCACATTCCCCCTAGAACTCATGTTACTCCCTTTTTAAATAAATCAGGTCTATTGAAGATGGAAAGCCGCTATAAATTGCATTTTGCTACTTTGCTATTTGGTATAATCAAACATAAAATGCCTGAATACCTGCACAATAAACTCACTTGGTCTGCTGCTGGCCATCGCTACAACACTAAGGCCTCTGCCTATCTCCTATGTGTTCCACGGCATAGGTCCTCTGCATTTCGTGGAAGCTTTAGGTATCTAGCCACGAAATGCTGGAACAACTTACCTCCTCCTGTCCGCGATGTACAAAGTTTGTTCTCTTTTAAGGGAAAGTATCGCGAGTATCTCCTTGATTTGCAAAGATCAGAGTAACTACTTACTACATAATCATCATCATCATATCAGCCACAATAATTCTTTTTTTTTTTTATATACCTAACCTTATAAATTGTACTCTAGTATGATATATTGATATTCTTTATACCCATTAATACTAGTTTTTATCAGCGGCTTCGCTCGCATGGGTATCGTTTTTGTGACTATCTCTGAGGGTGAGTGGTGCGCGAGCCGCAAGCGGTTCGTGAGCGTAGTGTCAATCGGGAAAGTGTAGCTTTCTACTGGTGAAAATATTTTCAAATCGGTTCAGTAGTTCCAGAGATTACTTACTACAAACAAACTTACAAACTTTGCCTCTTTGTAATATTATTGTAGATTAAGTACCTACCTTTATATATTTATATCTTTATTTATTACATATTTACTAACATACTAGGCATACATACAATCGCACACAGTTGTACCTATTTAGTTTTACAACGATGTAATTTGTTCGTTCTTGTACCTCTACTTTTAAAAAAATATCATTTTTATTGTTTCTATTTTAATTCATTAAATTTATTTTTAACATGTTGTGAAGAGCGTGCGTTCGTTCGCCGAACCGGTTTCTGGCAGAATAACAGCGCTGCAGAGTATACTGCAGCATATGCTGAGTCAGTACCGTT
This sequence comes from Coleophora flavipennella, assembly GCA_947284805.1. Taxonomy (NCBI): domain Eukaryota; kingdom Metazoa; phylum Arthropoda; class Insecta; order Lepidoptera; family Coleophoridae; genus Coleophora; species Coleophora flavipennella. Next base: position 11,249,139 of record OX369286.1, read on the forward strand.
TTGGTGCACAGTACAGCTATTTTTTATAGTTTATTTCTATCGTTTGTAAATTGTACCTGGAAATTGTTGTACTGTGCTCTAAATAAAAGTTTTTCTATTCTATTCTATTCTATTCTATAAAATTTAAATGAAAGCAAGTCGTAAGCATATTATTTTACCTTATCAAAAAAGAAAAGAATTATGAAAATCAGTTCATAATCTGCGAAGATATCCCGTAACAAACACACAAAAAACAGGCCAAGTGCTAGTTTCGTCACGTTTAAAAAACAAGTTTTTGTATGGAGACCTCCCTTATTCTTTTACTTTTTCAAAATTTTAGTATTTATTGTTATAGCGCCAACAGAAATACATCATCTGTGAAAATTTCAACTGTCTGGCTATTACGGTTTATGAAATACAGTCTGGCGACAGACGGACAGACATACAGACAGACAGACGAAGGACAGCGAACTCTTAGTAATAGGGTCCCGTTTTACCCTTTAGGTACGGATCTCTAAAAAACATACAGTCGAATTGAGAAACTCCTCCTTTTGGGAAGTCGGTTAAAAACTGCAGACAAGGTATTGAATGATACTCAGAGGATCAAGACCAATCTCACAACACCTCGAACTACAAAATACTGGGTGAATTTGAAATCGTATACTAAATTTTAAGAAGATACTCCACTTAGAAACTGAACAACTTTCTTCAATAAAACCATACAATTAGAGCAAACAAAATTAGACTACATAATCGACAAGTTGGTAATCAATGTGATTAAATTGTATGAAGAGTCAAATTTTTTTACTCCGATCGATAGTATGGCTTTCTTGAGGAAAGTTGTTCAATTTCATGAGTGGAGTATGTCCTTAAAGTTTGATTCACGAATTCAATTTTACCTGTATATCCAGCAGTTTGAATCATACGAGGGAAACAAAGCATTTGGAACACATTCTGTAATCTTTCTTGTAGTCAGGTTGTAAGAGCTGAGGAGAATTCGAGCCGTTTTATGAAAAGTAACTGACTAATTTTACCTACATAAGTAAATTTCATACTTCCAAAGGTTGCCTGGAAGAAATTGCTACCTAGCAATAAGGCCGCCTATTGTATAGGCTTTCTTCTATATTGTCAATTTCTTTTTTTGTGTTGTGATGCAATAAAGAATATTGTATTGTATTGTATTGTATTTCGTTGCGTCGGTGGCGCAACGGCAAGGGCCGCTAGCTCCTATCCGGGAAGTCGTATACGAGTCCTGCCACGTACCAATGTGTTTTCGAATTTCGATCTCATATGTACGTTTATTCGACGCTCTTACGGTGAAGGTAAACATTGTGAGGAAACCTGCACACGCCTTCGAAAAAACTCGAAGGTTGTGTGTGAAGTGGGCCCGCGTAGTCGACTAAGGCCCGATCACCCTAATTCAGGGTAGGCTTGAGCCCCTCGGTGGGGACGTATGTATGAGCTGATGTGATTATATAAATTTCAAGAAAACCCATTTAAACTGCCACAATTTAACAAAATTCTTTTAAATAACACAAGTAACTCTTTATTCCTCGCTGTTGTGTCAACTATAAACACAAAAGCAATGATATTTTTTACTTTGTACGTTGGTTCAGTTTATCAGATCCGGAATACTTCATTTTAGCGCTCCCGCTATTGACCAAACCAGCTGAGCGTTCGTCACGGGTGGTGGTGATCAGCACGTGCTCATAGCATCTCATAGGGTGGCAACAAACCCTGCTGAAATTCCAACACCGGAAGCTGGTTGAAAATGGGAATTCTATCGTGATAAAATTTAGAATGCAGGTAGCCTTTGTTACTGAGAAGGACATATGCTACTTTTTATCCCGTGAAAATACGAGTGGCATAGTCCAACGCAGTTCTTGAGGGAACGGAAAAAATACTCTTTTTTGGTTAATTTCTTTTACATCGCAACAGACCAATGGATTGTTGTGATTTTTTGCACAGAGATGGTTGAAGAGGTGGGAAATGACACAAGTTACTGAAAAGCATATCCTGACATACTTCCCGAGGGATCTGGGGAAAACTCGTTGGCGTCGCAACGGAGCAACGGATTGAAGTGATTTGTATAGAATTGGTTGAAGGGATGGGAAGTGACATAGACTGGTAATCAGAATATCATAGGGTGGCATCAAACCTTACTGAAATTCCAGCGCCGGAAGCTGATTGAAAATGGGAATTCCATAAAACTTATCTTAGACATATCAGCTCATATACTTACATGCTCATATACGGCGACCATAAACTGATTGGGTATGCAGACGATCTGGCATTACTCCGACAGCGTGCCGAGGACGTCAAAATCATGGTAAAACCCTGGAAGAGGAGGTAAAGAAAGTAGGCCTCAGGATAAGCCGGGAAAAAACGGAGTATTTTCATATGAAAAGATGTAAAAACACCAGAGAGAGAAGGAAAGATCTTACTATTGAAGGAACCACTTACAAAGGTGTAGATAAATTCAAGTATCTAGGTTATACCGTTACTGACACCAACCGCAGGGAAGAAGAAATCAACATCCGCATCCAGAACGCCCTAAGATGCTCGGCGGCTCTCCACAAGGTGCTGGTGTCCAAGATCATCAGCAGAAAAACCAAGATTAGAATATACAAGACCGTAATACGGCCAATCTTGATGTACGCATGTGAGTCTTGGACACTAACACTGAAGGAGGAGAAAAAGCTCTTAAAGGCAGAGAGGAAAATTTTCCGGAAGATCTTGGGACCTACTAGAAGAGATGATGGCAGCTGGAGAGTGGGGAAGAACAAGGAGCTGGAAGACCTTATGTGTGCCCAACATAATTGGAGAAACTAAATCGGCCCGACTTCGCTGGCTTGGTCACGTACAGAGGATGGAGGAGAATCGTGCTGTAAAGAGAGCGTACACGGGACGACCGACAGGGAAACGTCCAGTCGGGCGTCCCAGGTACCGCTGGATCGATAAGGTGCAGAAGGACCTGAGTGCCCTCCAGAGACCCAGTTGGCGTGAGGAGGCGCAGAATAGGGAAGTGTGGCGACTTTTGGTGTGGGAGGCTAAGATCCTCTCTGGATCGCTGAGCCAGTGAAAGTAAGTAAGTAAGCTCATATACTTCCCCACCGAGGGACTCGAGCCTACCCTGAATAGGGGTGACGACAGCATCAGAAATAAATTATGAACTCTTGATCACTAAATTGCCCTGCTACTTAAACTTCGGAAAACCTTACTCGTTTTGTTTTTCATCAAGTCTTCGGTTTTTAATTCACCAAAATCACAAAATGAGTACATAAATGACGCTGCAAAACTATGACGTCACACCTAGGTATTTCAAACATTTTTAGAACAAAATGTCGTTTTTGACAGATGATAAAAAGTAACTTCCCTATTAGGGCGAACAAATTCAGTTGGCTTTATGGTGTTTTTTAAAGGATTCAACCTTTCTGCAACTGTGATGGGTGATTCAAAACTGGAGACTTAGCATGGTGTGTGTCTGGCCTTACCCCTGATGTTTGTGACCACGTAGGTATGAAGTCGTTTGTCCTCCGTCACACGCATGCGTGTACGGTATAGTCATTGTCTTGCTCTTGGACGCATGTCGACCAGTAGCTAGATGCTGGGAGTTATTGGAGTGAGACAATAGGTGCGTTGAAATTATTAGGTGACCTAGTTCTTTCTGAACAATATGTAGTTTTTGGTAGCGTTGTGGGGTAGCGAAGCTGAAATAAATTTAAATAGCATGAAAGTAATTAGGTATGTAAATATGCTTTGTTTGTTTGTTTGAGAAGTCTTTAATGTATAAAAAATATATAGGGTGTAAAAAAATTGGTGTAGGACCTGTTAACTGGGGGTTCTACTCATCATACTATACAACTTTCCCCTCTCAAAAAAAAATTGGACTCTCCATATTAAAATGCACAAAATTGATCGCAGCTGATAAGTCGCAGCACCAGTTAACGGGACTTAGACCAATTTTGTTACACCCTATAAAGTTACAGGTACAAAATAGGAATAACATTTAGTAAGGCCGACTTATCCCAAACAGGGATCTCTTCCAGCGAACTCTTAATTACTAAAAGGATTTAAACAATGAGCAAAGAAACAAATTATTGCACAGTTTAAAAGAAGTTAAATCAGGTAATATAAATAATAATAATATAGGTACTTACTAATATTAGAAATGTGTAAATATGTTTGTTTGTTACCTTTTCACACTTCAACACCTGGAGCAATCTTGTTGAAATTTATATAGGCTACTTTTCATCCCGTGAAAAAAGCAGTCCGGTGCAGTTCCTGAGGCAACTGAAAATTATTATTTTTTACCATCGCCACGGAACATACCCTTCTCGTATATCTACCAGATACGCTAAACTACCAGGTTTATGATATAGCGTCCCCACTGACCACGCCACGGAACAATGGATTGTTGTGATTTTTTACACAGAGAAGTTTGAGGAGGTAAGAAATGACGTAATTTAATAAATAGGATATCCTGACATAGTTCCCGACGGATCCGGGGAAAACTCATTTCCAAGTTCGAGCCCCTCGGCGTCGCAACGAAGCAACGGATTGAAGTGATTTTTGTATAGAATTGGTTGAAGGGGTGGAAAGTGATATAGACTGCCAATCAGAATAGCCGGAGAAAATGGATCTGGGGAAAACTCATGTCCACGCTCCCTAGCCGCTTGACAAAGACAGGTCATAAAGACGATGTCCACGCGGGCGTAGCCGCGAGCAAAAGCTAGTAAATAGATATAAGTATTACAAATAGATATGTCTATCTAAATATCTACATACTCAGCACAAAGTAGGAAGACGGGCTTAACACGGGCCTTGAACGTGGAGATGGAGAGACACATTTGCACACAAACATTGAATTACAGATCAGCTTTAAAATTTGTTTGTTATTTAATTATTGGAAGCTTTGCGTAATAAACAAAGGAGATTTTTAGATGCAAACCCAACCGCCTCTGTGGCGTAATGGTTAGTCCATTCGCTTCACACCAAGAGGTCACAGGTTCGATTCCCGGTGGGGTCAACTTTGTAAGATTCGTTTTGGTTGGTGGTAGAGAATTTTTAAAGCACGCCCGGCTAGCTAACACCATCTTATCTAAGTCTTGCCGCCAAACATCAGTGCTGACAGCATTGATGTGTTCTGGCTTGAAGCCAGATCCCCATTGCGTTGGGGAATCTTGATAAGCCTGCTTCCATCTTTGGCATCATCGTCACAAACCCGCAGTTGAGATGATGCTAAAGGCTTATGAAATGTGAATTAAAAAAAATTAAACTTACTTTCGACATCCATCACAGAAATAAACGGAAAAAAGAATGCCACATAATAATAAGAAGATGTTCTATTTTTAAATCAAATCACCCAAGAGAGATGTTACTTGTATACTTAGAACAAATCTCTTATTATTGACCGTTGAAACTGATAATCTTAATCGAGACCACACAGGACAGGAGATGGCAGATTTCCCGGTTGACAATATGCATTAGCCGACCAAACGACATAGCGGGTGAGGAGTTAATGATCTTAACGCTTTGCTGCCCCTCAAATTATCCCAAGACCATTGCCCTGGTGCTCCGTGGCACATGACAACTTACGGTGCTCTATGTCTATGTCCACCGCTTCCATGTTCAGATAAGATGAAAGCTATAAACAGTGCAATGATCGCAGGTAATAAACAAGCAAAAAATATAAAAAAAAAGTTGTACGCTAAAATTTAATGAGATGATGCAATTCTCCAAGAAACATATATTGTTCGAAATTTTTCTATACAAATATAAGTTTCTTAAAGAGTAGTTTGAACTGAATTTCAACCAATAACAACATCTAGCTAATGAGCCAGAGTTAGACAAGGCAAAACATTTAAATTATAAAATGTAATTTAATTCTTACTGAAAATACGATAACAGTAAAATTATGATATAACACTTTAAATTATGATGTAAACAAATGCCAAAAAAATTATAAAACCATAAAATAAAAAGCCAGGAAACATGCTAGCTAGACAAACAAACGAGGCAAATACCGGTGTTTCCTTTGACCACATTAATAAAACCTTTATCTCTACAGAACAAGGCGTTTGGTTCATCACAGCACATCATCCCCTTATCAGAGACACAGGTAAGTAAACACACGACAAGTTTACACAACAATCAGTATTTACAATAGTGTAATAGGATAATATTAACTAATTTGCAAAGTCGTGGAGCAACGCGACGAAGGTGGCATTGAGAAATGTAGATAAGTGTACGTAGACAACTAATTTTTACATTCTTTATCATCATCATATCAGCCTAAAAACGTCCACTGCTGGACAAAGGCCTCCCCCAAGGTTCCCACGACGAACGGTCCTGCGCTCCCCGTGTCCAGCGGCTTCCCGCGATCTTCACCAGGTCGTCATTGGGTTTGGTAGCCTCGTATCTGCCAGGGATTCTTCGCACCCCCAACATGACTGCTACCGGCTATTCTTTGTCAAATTCGATATGAAATTAGAATGTAAAAATTAGTTAAAAATTACGACAATAAATTGAATATTTGACATCTATGACCACAAGTCAGCCCGCTTCCATCTTCGGTATCATCGACACTTACCAGCAGATGAGATGATGCCAAGGGCTTACTTTAAAATGTACAGTTTTCATTAACATCTAGTCTATCAATCTTATCACCACATCTCTAAACAAAAAGTGATTTCCTTTTTTTAATTTAAAACTGCATAAAACAGAACACCTTTAAACGTGTGCAAACATTATAAACCTCAGGACCTGTGTCCGTTTTGATTGCGTCTCTTAGATAACAGTCTGTATTATTTAATTACTCATTTCTATGTTTGTTGTTCGTCTGATAAGGCTCTTATTTATAGAGGCTAGCAGGGTCTTATGTTTTATTATTTAATTCTCGATTGTCAAGCTTGTCCCATTTGCGTGGTGTAATGATGATAGTATGATGTTTGCGGCCGTGCTTTGCGCAATGCTGTCTTTAGTAATCTCTATGTCCTCTGTATAGTTTATAATGCCACCTTGTAATAAGGAAGGATCTACACAGTTAATACGTACTTTACGTTTAGCTGTAATATTCATGAGAATATTCATATATTTAACAGTGCTATAATTAAATGATTTTTATTTATAACTTCATTGGAATTATATAATGTGCTTAACATTAACTATATTAAAGAAGGTTGGTGATGGAGTTATTTTTTTATTCACAATTGGTAAGCCCATCATCTCACCTGATAGTCAGTGGCGATGATACCGAAGATGGAAGCGGACTTACCAAGATTCCCTAACGCAATAGGGAACTGGCTATTTTATCTTCAAGCTGGAACACATAATATATACTTTTTACATTGATGTTTGACACCAAGACTTAGATAAGATGGTTGTAGCTAGCCAGGTGGACTTAGAAAACTTTTTTCCCACCAATCAAATCAAATCTAACAAAGTTAGACTTCACCAGGAAACGAACCCGCGACCTGTGAAGTTAATGGACTTAAACATTACATCACGAAGGCTACTGAGAACATTGCCGAAGACAGAAGTAAACACATTTTCATGTTGACCGCACCATTCTATCAAAGCACAAGAACACAAAGTAAAAGAAAATAATAGATTTTGTGCCAGTTTCTAATATTGGTGCTGCGCATGTCACATGAAAACACAAATTCGTGATGGACAGTAAAATAACAAACTGGTCCAAAAACATTATACCCAGCATAACTAACACGGAAACGTTGTATTTGTCCAACATAATTTATGTGGTCTATTGTCCTACGGAAATCGGAGGCCCGCTTCATTAATCGAGTCAAGATCGAGCCAGACGCAGATGGTCCGATTCGCTGAATGTCATTGTCACAGATTCACATACTTTTTCATTCATGTGTTTCAGGTAAAATTTTTCTTTGAATGTCATTGTTACTATTCAAGATCGAGTCAGACGAAGATGGTCCGCTTTGCTGAATGTCAGTGTCGTAGGTTCAGATATTTTTTTTTAAGTTAGTAACATATTTTCATAATTCCCTGGGTATTCTTTTTTTATCAAAATATAAATTTATAAAATGTTGAGTAAATTCTTCATTTTTAATAAATGCGCAAACTAAATATGTTAACTTGTAAACTTAGCGAGAATCCTCTACAATTTTAAATATTCTGTTTGTAGGAGATAATCTTTTATACTACTCATCCGATTTAAAACTCTTTCTTCAATATTTTGGAATGTCAGGATAAACATAGGCTAAAAAAATACCCGCTTCCACACAATATCCACGTGGAAAACCCGCGGGCAACAGCTAGTGAATTAATAATTTTATAACTTCGAAATTGTAAGAGTCAGGTTAAATGAACGCATTACAAAATTTTTGAAAAGATTTTAATTCGTGACATTTTGAAATGTGGTCTATCTACATCTAGAGTCATTAATCGTTTATCGAAAAAATCCAATAAAACGAACCCCATACGGTCAGTAGGGCCTAGGACCATTAGCAGTGAACCGTGATTTCTGCCATAAAGCAGAATAATTATGAATATTATTATTCATAGCTATCTTCTTTTTTGCGCCCCAGTATTGGTTGTTACCGTGAACTCATTTATCAATGGCATAATCTGCGAGTTATTCGCGTTGCCCGATTTATATGTAAGTATAGATTGATAAAGGAGTGGAGTAGTTCTTGTTTTGCTTACTATGTGATAGCAGCTAAATTGCTAAATCTCATAGATTAACACGTATAATGAGTCCTAAGATATTTAAAGATATTTAATAAACTGCCCGAGAACATAACATCGGCCTCAAACCAGAAAATATTCAAGACAACATTAAAAGACTGGCTTGTCGTGCAGACGCTTTATGAAGTAAATTATTTATTATATGTGACTATTTAATTGATTTTTAAATGTACTTTTTTTTGATAATTTTTCATTTTGCATTGTACCTATTATATTATTTATAAATTGACATTATTTAAATTTACAAAACTTTGACGTATACAATGTATTTTTATCAATAAACGAACTGAACTGAACTGAACTGAACTGAACTGAGCAGGCACGACTTAAGGTAAATGTAGAGACGTCTCTACATCATTTCAACATCAACTTTCTCGCACAAAGCCAAAGTCTACATCTAAGTGTTTTCTCTGTTTGTTTTTATTCTGTAGGAAATAAATTATATAAATATAATATACGAGGGACAAATCACATAAGGTCATATGGCCTCAAACGAGGATTTCCATATTAATACGTTTAAATACATACGTATATAGATACTAAACACAGAGCACACAAACATATTCGTCACACCAATGTTTACCCTGAGCGGGGATCGAACCCACTACTCTTCGCCCAGCAGGCCGGGGCGCTGCCACTGGAACAACGGGAAAGTCAGTTATTATTATAATATTGTTAAGGAGATATTGTATTTTAATGCTTCTAAGTAATTAAATAAAAGCTCATTATTAACCTTTATTATCGGATATATATTTAAAACATTTGATATATTTTATTCAAATGACAACAGATCAATAAAAAATGCAGTTTGAATACTAACTTTTTTTAAATCAACATTTACCTCCAAACTCTATTCTACACTACTCTACTCTATAGCTTCTTTGTTCGTCCCCTAAGGTGAAAGGTCGCATAGGGCATGCGCCGGTCATCGGTGAATGGTACGGACCAGAACCGGCGGCCTTCAGCACACGAACCTCGCACCCTCGTTTAAAGTCCATTGCTGCTCCGTTTAAAGCTACATTGAGCTAGAAATAAACGATGCGGGCAATGGAAAGCAAATTTTGGGATATATCCAAATGACGTCAGCGTAGATGGCCAAATATAATATTATTTTTATTGCGTGAAAGCTATTCTTTGGTATCGTAGGAATAAGGATGAATTTCCTTTGAAGCCAATTTATACGATTAATAGTGATTGTAACTAGATATTGGTTCATATTGATAGGAATCTGTATTTCTGCGGTATTCGTCTCGGGTTACAGCAAAGCATTTTACATATCTCTTCTGTTCTCTCAATAGGCCCACAAAATAATAGTTTTCAATATTTACCCCAAATTGTGGTAAATCTTATTCAGTGTCGTCCTTCAAAAAACTCAATAATTGACGAAACTTCTTAAGGCGAGGTATGATTGGAACAGTTTTCTTTGTCTTTTTCTTAACGTGTAAAGAGTAAAGAAAATAACCACACTTTTTCAAAGGTTTTTCGTTTCAATCAAAAAACTACAATGAAAGTATATAAAAAAAATATATTACTCGCTTTGTATAAAAAGCGTCGGTGGCTCAACCGGTAACGACTCGGTCCCTCTAACCAGAGGTACCGGGTTCAAATCTGGACGGCCAATGTACCAATGAGTTTTTCAAAACTTACGTACATACTTACCGATTGCTTTAACGGTGAAGGAAAACATCGTGAGGAAACCTGCACACACGCCTGCGAAGAAACTCGAAGGTTGTGTGTGAAGTCGACCAACCCGCACTGGGCCCGCGTGGTCGACTAAGGCCCGATCGCCCTAATTCAGGGTAGGCTCGAGCCCCTCGGTGGGGACGTATATGAGCTGATATTATTGATTATCATAACAAATATTGTTGCATATTATTTTAAAATTATAATTCAAAATATTTTTTATGGTTTAGGAGTAATTGACGTTATTTTATTGTCTTTTATGTTTTCCAGTCCAAAATTTCGCGGCGGCGCTGGTGATAAAGAATCATCAAAATCGGTTTACAAACGCCGAAGAAATCGTTATAAAAACATACAGTCGAATTTCGAAGTCTTTGTCGACTTCGAAATTCGACTGTATGTTTTTTTATAACGATTTCTTCGGCGATCATTTTGGGGGGTTTTGCCATAATCACCACGCTTGGCAGGCGGGTTGCCGATTTCAGTGTGGTTGCAGGCGTGTTGCAATGCACGGAAAGGTCGCTGCTGCTCATCCTCCAGTAGGAGTCCTTAGTCGTCTCTAACAGCCCCTATTGGAAGAGATAGGATGGCCCTATTCTTAGCTGGGAGCCATACGGCCACATGATTACATGGTGAGTGTCGCGGGAAGCCGCTGGATGAGGGCAGCGCAGGACCGGTAGTTGTGGAAATCCTTGGGGGAGGCCTTTATCCAGCAGTGGACGTCTTTCGGCTGATATAATGATCACGATATGAATAAAACCTACAACTTATATATTAACTATTATATTAACTATTATACTAACTATTATAAGTAATATAAACATGATTTAGGCCACACCAGACTAAAGGTGATGTAATTTATAGTATTCTGTCGAATTGCTTCAGTTTTTTTTAAATTGAACTGTCATCTTTTATTTATTTATTTACAATTTATTTTACACAGAAATAGGGACAAACAAACATTAAACTAGATAAGAACATACAAAAGGTACAGCTTATTTCTACGAGAAATTTCTTCCAGCAGACCTTGCAGAGAAAAACTGTCACTCTTCAAGTGTTACGTTTAAAGTGAAGTAAAACTAAACATGACACCTTATCGACGCCACACTGGTCGATGCCCACTCGTCTGGATATTTACATGCCTATCGAGAACAAGTAGCCTACTGTAGAACCAAACCACAAAGCCACCGGAAAAACCAGTCTTCACACCAACAAAAACCTACTCTACCACCTGGCATTAGAACACAAATTAATGAGACAATTTTTTTATGAGAAAAGTGTCGTGAAAACTTTTGAACTTACGAAAATTTCAATCTTACAGCTTTGGGATTAAAGTAGGAATTTGCTTGGACAAAAGTGTGCAACAATGACAGTCAGTGTACGCCCGCACGTCCTCTTTAGATTAGATAAAGGCCACCTGAAATGTAAGAGCGACACCAATACGTTCGTAATTACTGATAGGGCACCGGTGTCGCCGGCGGTGCTTCCGACCTGCAATTAATTTGTTGATAAAAATACCGGTTCTTTTTCCAATGTAGCCCAGAAGCCTTAAATAAAAGCGACATGATTATTTGATACTTCACTGCTTTTTTTTCTCATTCAATGTTATTTTATCTTTACAGGGTGTAACAAAATTGGTATAGAACCCGTTAGCTAGGGCCTCTACTCATCATACTGAACAACTTTCCCAAAGGAACCCATAGTCAATTCTCAACAAAACAATTTGGAACCTCCATACAAAAAGGGGACTTTTCCCAGACAAAGCAGCCCCTACGGGGCTCCTAGTTCCATATTTTCAAGTGCAAACTAACACCTCGAACCTAACCAAATGAGTCGGGGGTTCTCCGAAATTCCGAGCTCGCTTCGCTCGCTCCCTCTCTAGTTTCGATTGTTCCATTTCTCAATCGACCATAGGAGCTCCAACTTCTGTATTCGCATCGCTCGTTTAATGAATGACCTAAGCATCAGCCAGCCAAGTCATTAAACATATTATCACTCGGGCAGATAGCTGAATGCCGTCATTTAATTAACCGGCTAGGTAGTCAATTGAATGGCTTATTTAACCAGTTGACTGCGACATATACACTACAAAGTTCAGTTGCAGGCACGATCATTATGTCAAACATACTTTACATTTTAAACAGTAATGGACACTTTAAAGATAATGGACGTTTCTGTTAATCACGGCATTTGCAGTGAGTGACATAAGCCTTACCATTTAATATTATAAATGTAAAAATGTGTTTGTTTGTTTGTTACCTTTTCATGCTTCAACGCCTTGACCAATCTTAATTAAATTTGACATGCAGGTAGCCTGTGTCACGAGGAAGGACATAATAGGCTACTTTTTATCCCGTGAAAATAGCATAGCTCGATGCAGTTCCTGAGGGAACTGAAAATATACTCTTTTTTGGTTAATTTCTTTAATTTGTGTGATTGTGTGATTTTTTGCACACAGATGGTAAGGGGGTGGAAAATGACATGATTTACTAATAAGCATATCGTGACATAGTCCCCGAGGGATTTAGAAAAACTTATGTCCACACTCGTGAACTGTTTGCGGCTCGCGCACCGTGCACCCTCTAAGACAGTCATAAAAACTATGTCCACGCGGGCGAAGCCGCGGGAAAAATCTAGTACATACATAAGTACTAAGTTAATATTTTTCCACAAGCCTTATAAAATGATTGTTACTTATATAAATTAATATTTACATATCAATTACAAGTGGAAACTCCAGTATGTCACTATTTGATTGTTTCTTTGCAGCGATTACGAGATATATAGCAGAGTTTATTTCTTTTATTATAAAAGTTAACTGCTTCAATTGTACAGGGTGTTAAAATAATGGTATTGGACCCGTTAACTGGGGGTTCTACTCATCAAACTGAACAACTTTCCCCAAGGAAGCCAAAGTCAATTCTCAAAAAATATTTGGGCCCTCCATACAAAAATGCACAAAATTGGTCGATCAGCTGATCGACTTATATGAAGACTTACCTTTTTTTTGTGATTTTGGCAAAGTCATGAGTAGAAAAAAAATTGTTCAGTATGATGAATAGAAGCCCCAGTTATCGGGTGGGACCTATACCAATTTTGTTACAGTCTGTATAAATGCATTCTACCTCACATTGATTAAATGCACTAATAATACTTATTACTTTCGAGCGACTAAGGAGTGAAGAAGGTATATCAGCTTGTATACGTCCCCCACCGAGGGGCTCGAGCCTACCCTGAATTGCGGCGATCGGGCCACGCGGGCCCAGTGCCGGTTGGTCGACTTCACACACAACCTACGAGTTTCTTCGCAGGCGTATGCAGGTGCGAACCACGACCTCCCGGACAGGAGGCGGCGGCCCTAGCCATTACGCCACCGACGCTCTATATACTCGTAGTGGTATAACTTATTGAGCTTGCCTGTTACATGCTCGGCTGTATCGGCACTTACCATGAGGTGAGGTGCAGCCGCTAAACACACTTCCTTCCACACCTTCCTATAGCTTCTTTTAAGAGAAAACAATAACATTTTAAAACTTACAAATTTTATTATAACTACAACACCTTGTGCTTTATATGACTGTTTAATACTATCTTTATATAATATTATAAATATGAAAATGTGTTTGTTTGTTACCTTTTCACGCTTCAACACCTCAATAAATTTTGACAAAATTGAGCACGGAGGTAGCCTGTGTCACGGGGAAGGACAAAGGCTACTTTTTACCACGTTAAAACAGAATAGTCCGATGTAGTTCCTGAGGGAACTGAAAAAGTACTCTTTTTTGGTTAATTTCTTTAAAATCGCAACGGAACAATGGATTGTTGTGATTTTTTGCACAGAGATGTTGAGAGAGTGGGAAATGACATAATTTACTAATTAGCAATCCTGACATAGTTCCCGGGGGATTAGGGGAAACTAATTTCCACACTCGCGCACCTCGGCGTCGCAACGGATCAACGGATTGAAGTGATTTTTTGGATAGAATTGGTTAAGGGGTTGGGAAGTGACATAGACTGCTAATCAGAATAGCTCGATATAGTTTCTGAGGGATCTGAATAAAATTGATTTCCCAAAGACAGTCATAAAAACCGGCTAAACGCGAGTCGGACTCGCCCACGCAGGGTTCCGTACCATTATCTAATAAAAAACATATTTTTTGTATGGAAGCCCCCCCCCCCCCCTAAAATATCATTTTTATTTTAATTTAATTATTTATTTTTAAATTGAATAATAAAATGTTGCCTGTTATCAATATGCCGTTATCAATATCGAGCAAAAACGAGTTTAAAAATATTTAAATTCGCATTTAAAAATATTTAAATTATAGCCCCCTAAAATATTTATTTTATTCTATTATCAGTATATTTTTTTTATAGTGGCAACAGAAATACATCAATCAATATAATCGATATCGATAAAACCTATTGCCAAATAGACCTTCGCATCCCTCACTGTCCACGTATGCACAGCGTGCCTATACAATTTTCATGAAAAAAAAATCTAACTTACCTCAAACATGAATCAATATAATCGATATTGATAAAACCTATTGCCATCTTATAGACCTTCGCATCCCTCAGTGTCCACGACGAGCGCGGGCGCAGGTCTCGCGCGTGTTATCTCCATGCCTAATTGTAAATTGCGCTCTGTCAACGCACGCGCGATAATGTGTCATAAAATCGTAATAGTGCGCGAATTCTCAGTCTGTGGTCATAAAGCGGATCTTGGGATCACGACATGGGTGTAGTGATGTGATGTTCTTCGTCAGACCTTTTTAGACCTATCTTAACATAATAAGGGTCTGTTGAAGAATATAGTTCCCTTTGTTGAACTAATTACAATGTAATAAATTAAAACAGCTAGTCGTCTGTGGCGTAACGGTTACAGCCGCTACCTCCTGTCCGGGAGGTTGTGGTTTGAATCCTGCCACGTACCAATGTGTTTTCGAATTTCAATTTCATATGTACGTTTATACGTTTATCCGTTTACGGTGAAGGAAAACATCGTGAGGAAACCTGCACACGCCTGCGAAGAAACTCCAAGGTTGTGTGTTAAAGCGACCAACCCGCACTGTGCCCGCGGGGTCGACTGAGGTCCGATCGCCCCATTTCAGGGTAGGCTCGAGCCCCTCGGTGGGGACGTATATGACTGATAAGGTAAATTTAAACAGCTAGTATGTAGTATTAAAACAGCGAATATGTACATATCCATTTTACTTCGAGAAAGAACTCGGCTGGGCAGCGTTGAGGAAGCTTCGCAATAGCTTCACGTCCCAAATACCGCAGTATCTCAAGATTAAGGTCTTTGACCAATTTGTGTTGCCAGTCATGACATTCGGAACTGAGACATGGTCGCTTACTATGGTCCTTATAAAAGGCTTAAGATCACCCAAAGGGTGATGGAGCGAGCTACGCTCGGAGTTTCCCTATGTGATCGAATTAGAAATGAAGAGATTCATAAGAGAACCAAGGCAACTGACATGGCTTACAGAATCGCTAAACTTAAGTGGCAGTGGGTGGGCACATAACTCGTAGAACAGATGGTTGGCTCAGTAGTAAAGTTTTCGAGTGACTACCGCGTACCAGAAGACTTAGCGTAGGAAGGCCTCCCGCTCGGTGGAACGACGACCTGGTGAAGGTTGCTATAAGCCGCTGAATGTGGGGAGCGCAGGACTGGTTTGTGGAATTCCTTGGGAAGGCCTTTTTCCAGCAATGGACGTCTTTCTGATGATATTATGATGATGACTGTGCTAGGTACCTTTATAATACTCAGTTATTCTCTTATTGCAATTAATTAATTGTTTGCTTTTATTGATGCCGCCCTTTGGAGTGTGCAGTTAAAATAAATATACATTACGTCATAAAGATTACAAAAATAGTAATAGGTACGTGCTTATGCGCATCGGTTACCTTTACTTAAAAAAAACATTTTCAAACGCTACCGCTGACAGATTCATCATATTCCTTGATATATCTTAGAAATTCGACACCATTATGCGTATGGCCCCCATATCTGGCCAGAATTTAATACCATTATTCGGTATCGGTATGAGCGAAGTCCGTGGAAGAATTCAGCTTTTTGAAATGGCCGCTAACCAAACACGGGTGCTAGATCGAGCGAAATTCTTCGCGCTTCGTTTGACATTTTGAAAAGGGCAGTACAAAAATGTTTTGCACCTCTGACTAACAAAATTTTTCCTATTTTGACCTTTATCTCTTAGAAATTAGGAAATACTTTGTAATATCTAAAGGGACTAACATTGTTGTTGAATCTTTAAAAAATAAGATAATCACGTTAACATTTTACGGTAGCCGATGTAATTTGCTAGCGGTTTACGTTTCTTTACAAAACGTTAAACCGTGGAATTAAACTTGTATGCAGGACTTTTTACCCGACTGCCTCAGAAGAAGGGTCATGTTTTTCGAAGTGTGTGTATCTATGTAGATTTCTATGTTCCCTGCTACAGCCTGAACAGTATTTAACGTATGATGTATCGTTTGATTCGTCTTTATCCCGTGAGTGACATATGATACATTTTTTCCCGACTTGCAAAAAAGAAGGGTTGAGTTTTTACGCAGTCGGGTTTTTAATTTTTAATGATTTCTTAAAGTTATTTCCTAAAAACGCTAAAGCAAACGTAGTGGTAATATCCTTTTTGATATAAACAAAATTATTGAAAATTATGATAACTATAAGTTTTTGACCAGTTCACATGGACCAACCAATTACAATTACCAAATTCCTGTACTAAAACGAGGAATATTGTGTAGCAATAATATGTTTTGAAATCTCGAAAACCGCTCGAAATATTTCGATCAAATTTGCTATATGGACGTTT
Organism: Coleophora flavipennella; assembly: GCA_947284805.1. Classification (NCBI taxonomy): domain Eukaryota; kingdom Metazoa; phylum Arthropoda; class Insecta; order Lepidoptera; family Coleophoridae; genus Coleophora; species Coleophora flavipennella. Next base: position 11,266,358 of record OX369286.1, read on the forward strand.
TGGAGGGGGAAAAATCAATCTAGCCTAGGTCTCATCACTGGAAAAACGCCTTTTTTCGAGTTTTCACGCATATCGTCTTTTCCGCGCAATAAGATTGGTAATTTTACTGTATCAAATATACGGGCTGAGTTTAATTTTATATACGGGTCAGTATGGGGAAATTCTAGACTATAAGAGAAAGAGAAAAACGCTCTTAGGAACCGTGATCTCAACTTAAGAGAAAATAAAAATGGCGTTTTAAAAAATACAAAAGGTTACCATACATTTATTTGAGAAATGCAACTGGGGGAGTGCTTCGCCGAAGTCGACTGTGCTTAGGCGAAAGTGGAGGACATTTCGAACAATTTTAAGATAAATTTAGTTTTGTAGAACTAAGGCAAGTGGCAGATTTCTGGTTTTGTATCATTTCAATTATCCATCCTATCAATTGGATAATAAAATGTATCTTCAATAAAATGTTAATTTCAAATAATTTCAACAACTTCTAGCAACTTTACACCTATGATCTCCATACAATTTTTGGTTTGTATAGTAATACACAATCGAAATCACATTTTTTTTTTTCAAAAATGCCATATCTCCGAACATTTTAAGATTTTTTTTTGTTTTCTCTAAAATTGAGATCACGGTTCCTAAGAGCGTTTTTCTCTATCTCTTATAGTTTACAATTTCTCCATACTGACCCTTAAAAAAACTCAGTCTGTGTAAGCGACAGTCCAGTGGTCAAAGTGTTGAACCTCCTCCTCGTTGAACATGGGATCGATCCCCGGTCTGGTCGAATCTTTTATATAAGGTGTAACAAAATTAGCTGAAACTATTTAAACTGGTGCTTCTACCCATGAAACTGAACAACTTTCCCAATGGAAACCATAGTCAAATCTCAAAAAAAAAATTGTTTCTCCCATACTAACTCGATCAGGTGATCAGCCAACTTAGTATGGGAAGTTCAAATTTTTTTTGAGATTTGACTATGGGTTCCATGGGGAAAGTTGTTCAGTTAAAATAGTTTCAGCTAATTTTGTAAGACCTTATATTTTTTTTTACATTTATATTCGTATATTTACATTATGCCTTTACCGAGCAAAGCTAACAAATAGGAAAAGGCTAAATTATATAAAGTAATTAACAGACTACATGAAGATTGCGCAGCGTAGTGAGAGAAGCACGTTTACATGCAAGCACGTGTAATTCCCGTGTCACCTTATCACAAGGAGTACAATCGAGCACACAAGCGCCTAAAGCCACTCGAAAGCATAGAAAGGCACACGTGTCGATGTGGCTTAATCCACGGCTTTGCCATAATCCGACCACCCAGCGAACATCGCGCGACCAGCCATTATGCTGCCCACAGAAATAGTACCCCCATTATTATACAGAATGGAACATATAGATGCCCTTATTATTTTACACTATAAAATCAAGACCACCTACGTCAGAGGTCTCCATTTAAATTTTTTGCAAACACTTTTAAACGCGAATGTAATGATGCGTTCGTGATTTTTTGGCAGTTTTTGAGCGTTTAGCTTTATATTGTTGTAATAACTCACAAAGGCTTTTTTGATTCGAATCTAAACATCCATAAAATATATCTTACTTATATTATGTCACTTGAACAATTTGCAATTCAAAAAAAACAGAACTAAATATTTTTATTTATATATTTATTATATTTTATTAAATAAGTATGTACGTATATTATTTTATTATATATAGGTATATCTAACTGTAGTTTATTATCTGTTTATTACTTTAGATTATTGTTTTTAGTTCTTTTAAATTGTGTACTAATTTGTTTCTGCTTAAAGTTTAAATCCTTTCAGCGATTTAGGGTTGGTTGGAAGAGATCCCTGTTTGATATAAGTCCGTCTTTGTGCATACTTCTATTATGTATTATGTATTATGATCTTCAAGGCAAGAGTGAATAGGCATTATTTGAGTTTGCGTGTACCATCCTCGACTGCATCATCACTTACCATCAGGTGAGTTGCAGTCAAACGCACTCAAATTTTTAATAAAAAAAAAAAAAAAAAAAAAAAAAATGTATCTATAATTGTAAATTTTGTTTTACAATAAAGAGTTCACAAACAAACAAACAATAATATACTAAAGATTAAACTGTAAAAAAATTATAAAATTTCGTTGACGAATGATACATTAGTAAATGAAAAAACAGAATTATCCCTGCTAAAATAAAGCATGACTAATATCACAGATGATATATCAATACTGCTAATGACAGTCCACTGATGACAGATACAGAGGTACAGTGTTCAACACAGAACACATACTTAGTTGCTAGTTATCTAAAGGATGACAATACATCGTTTACAAATTTATTTGAAAGGAAAAAAAAAATTTGAGAACCAAGAATGAGCATTGATCATACTGACTCTAGCGATATATACGTGACCGGGTGCTGTAGATACGTACGTGTGAACTGGCCTAATCTTGTCAAAGGCAGATTTTAAAATTTCAAGATGTTTATTCAAAATATGTGCAAATCCAAAGATTACTTAAGTTACATGCATCCAAAAAGTGAAGGAAATAAAATGGCATCTCTTTTCTTAGTAGGGTTTGGTGCAACGGAAGGGAAATACCTATAATATTGTGTGTGTAAATGGGTTCGATTTTAAAATGTTATTTGTTAGTGCATAGCCAATCGATGGTAACACATTTCTGTGCAAATCACACTCTTTCTTTTTATGTTAATTGTGAAAAATTAACAATTCACAGAATTGCTAAACTTAAGTGGCAGTGGGCGGGGCACATTGCTCGTAGAACAGATGGCCGTTGGGGCAGTAAAGTTCTCGAGTGGCGACCACGCACCGGAAAGCGTAGTGTAGGCAGGCCTCCCACTCGGTGGACCGATGACCTGGTGAAGGTCGCGGGAAGCCGCTGGATGCGGGCAGCGCAGAACCGGTCGTCGTGGAGATCCTTGGGGGAGGCCTATGTCCAGCAGTGGACTTCCTTCGGCTGATATGATGATGATGATGAAAAATAAAAAATACAAAAAACAGTCATTGAGATAAAACAATTTATGTCATTCAAACATGAAAACAATATGACACGAGAAGTTATTCATTAAAATCATTGAATGTCATTAATGCCTTTTTAAGAGTAGGCCAGTTCACACGGACAGCACCCGGTCACGAGTATAACGCGAGAGTCAGCCATCGCTCTCCTAAACCATATTAGAGGTATTAATGACATCATCATTAAATTTAATGTCTCAATTTAAATGTTCGTGTCATATTGTTTTCATCCCCTAATGACATTGTTTTTTTTATATCAACGATTTTATTTTGAACTTTTGCCCGCGGCTTCTCCCGCGTGGACATAGTTTTTGTGACTGTCTTAGAGGGAGAGTGGTGCGCGAGCCGCAAGCAGCTCGCAAGCGGGGACATGTGTTTTTTCCAGATCCTCAGGAACTATATCGGGCTCTTCTGATTATCTAATTAGTCTATGTCACTTCCCACCCCCTTAACCAATTCTATACAAAAAACCACTTCAATCCGTTGCTCCGTTGCGACGCCGACGTGCGCGAGCGTGGAAATGAGTTTTCCCTAGATCCCTTTAAAGTAATGTCAGGATAAGGTAATTGGTAAATTAGGTCATTTTCCACCCCCTCAACCATCTCAGTGCAAAATATCACAACAATTGATCCGTTGCGATCTTAAAGAAATTAACCAAAAACAGAGTACTTTTTATGTTCCTTCAGGAACTTCATCGGACTATGCTATTTTTACGGGATAAAAAGTAGCCTATGTCCTTCCTCGTGACACAGGCTACCTGTATGCCAAATTTCATTAAGATTGGTTGAGGTATTGAAGCGTGAAAAGGTAACGTAGTCCGATGCAGTTCCTGAACTGAAAATATACTTTTTTTTTGGTTGTTTCTTTAACAATGCATTGGTGTGATTTTTTGCACAGAGATGGCTGAGGGGGTGGCAAATGACGTAATTTACTATTTAGCATATCCTGAAATGGTCCCCGAGGGATCTAGGGAAAACTCATTTACGCGCTCGCGCACGTCAGCGTCGCAATGGAGGTACGGACTGAAGTGGTTTTTTTGTATAGAATATGAGGGGGTGGGAAGTGACAAAGACTTCTTAACAGAATAGCCTGATATTGTTTCTCATGAAAACTCATGTCCGCGCTCGAGAGCCGCTTGGGGCTCGCGCACCACTCACCCTAGAAGACAGTCATAAAAACGATGTCTACTCGGGCGAAGCCGCGGGTAAAAGCTAGTTTATAGTATTAGTAAGGATTACTAATTTTATGACCATCAGAAATAGTGTAATATGCACATATTTTGAAACAACATTTTGAAATCTTCAAAGTTCAAAGTAAGCACTTAGTAATTAAACTAAAATTCATAAAAGAAAAGAAACCAAAGTACACTTAAGCAACTTAAGAAAAAAAAACATAAAATTAACTTAGTCTTCCACGGTGTGAATGTCAACACAGTGAGCTGTAAATGAACTAACTTGTTTTGCTGACTGTACATAAATGTTATTGTTCACTCGACCATGCACCTATGCGTATTAATGACATACAGTCGGACAAACGATTAGCTTCCATCTGTCATAGAGGCGCTTTCCTGTACGTTCCCAGAGGAAAACAAATCTATTCTTTCTTTTTATCTCTGTTCGATTATTAGTCTATTGGCGTGACGATAAACGGAAAGTCAATTTAAACTTGAACCTTTTATAACTACCTTTTATAAGTACAAGATGTTAGTTATTCTAGGGTTCCTTGATAGGAAAAAAGGAACCTTTATAGGATCACTTCGTTGTCTGTATATCTGTTTGACTGTCAAGATAAGACTATATTTCTTGGAAACGCGTAGAGAGTTATCAACTTGAATTCAATATCAAAGTTTAAACTCTGTATAACGTCACTTGTTATAACGATTCATTCTTTGAATCGTCATAATTTTCAGGTTGTAGTTGGTTTGCTTTAACGCTAATTACTCTCTTTATAACGAAAACTCTCAATAACGGCACAAATTGCCCGGTCCCTTGAGTGTCGCTAATAGACTTCACACTGTATGTCCTAACAGCAAGGTTCTTAGTCAACGCAATCACTGTATGCAGCATATTTTGATACTAGAAACTAAATTAATACCCTTAGTAGGCTACTTCCCGTTGACCTGGAATCATGATCAATTAGCATCATTAATTTAGTAGTAAAAAGCAAGGTCTCACAGCACAAGTAATCTGGAAATCGTTAATTTTTAATTTAATCATATAATGTGTTGGTAAGCGCATAACTCGAGAACGGCTGGAACGATTTGGCTAATTCTTTTTTTGTCGAGTTCGTTATTGTCAGGAGAAGGTTCTTATGTAGGGTAGGGTAAGGTAGGGTAGGGTAGGGTAGTGTAGGGTAGTGTAGGGTAGTGTAGTGTAGGGTAGTGTAGGGTAGGGTAGTGTAGGGTAGGGTAGGGTAGTGTAGTGTAGGGTAGTGTAGTGTAGTGTATGTAGGGTAGGGTAGTGTAATGTAAGGCGGTACGTAGTTCGCCGGGACAGCTAGTTTCAAATAAAAGCTTATACCAAGAAGCTTTACCGTTTCTCAAAAACTAGACTAATTAGAAATTCTAGAAAGTCACTTAGGTCTTTTCTTTTTTATTTATTGTCGAAACCTAATCGTAGAATGTGGAACTTCATTTTGTTATTCAATATTTTACAGGTCATCCGTCCACCGAGTTAGAGGCCATACTACGCATCGTCTTCCAGTAAGCAGTCAACACTCGAGAACTATACTGCTCCAAAGGTCATCTGTACTACGAGATATGTGCCCCGCACACTGGCACTTATGCAAAGTATATATATTAGTACTAACATACAGTATGGACACTCCCTGCCGCTCTCTAGATTGCGACCTCACCCCCTCGTCACCCAGATTGATACAGATTGGTTACAGTTTGGTTGCCGAACGTAAAGGATTTCGCCGCTATTTTGTCTGTTCCGTCATTCGTTTTTTGAAATGTCATTTCTGGCTCGTTGTATGAAGTGTCCAGTCCAGGGTGTGACTTAAGTTTAGAGAGGAATCCGCTCGATGAGGGCAGTGTACCTAGGTCCAGTCGACGAAGAAGTCGTTGGGAAGGCCTTTGTCCAGCAGTGGACACTTTTCGGCTAATATAATGATAATGATTTTGCTGATATGTTATTTTATCTGGGTTTACAACAATACCTATTGTTTATTGAGTATATCAAGTACTTTAGTTACATTAAACTCTGCATTTACTTACAAGTTTGACGTGACACGTAGACCGGTCGCTCGCCCTGTGCCCGATACATACATTATGAGTGAACAGGCCCTATTTATCTATGTATTTATCAGCTGGAGTGAGGAGCCTGAAATGTATGCATGTGGAGCGATCGATTAGTGTAACTGCGTCGTTAACTTTAAGGTTACACGTGATGTTGGTTGTTTACAAAGGGATTTTGTATGAGTACCACAGTTTTGATGAGGATTGATTGCTTACATATAATCAAAAAAATAATCTTGCACTAATATTGTTTAAAAATTAAAAAAGTTTAAATGTGTGTGTGTGTTAGTGTCTGTGCGTCCGTCCGGAGCTCTAGCGCCTAATCTTTTAAACGGATTTGTGTATAATTTAATCATCATATCAGCTCATTTACGTCCCCACCGAGGGGCTCGAGCCTACCCTGAATTAGGGCGATCGGGCCTTAGTCGACCACGCGAGCCCAGTGAGGGTTGGTCGACTTCACACACAACCTTCCAGTTTCTTCGCAGGCGTGTGCAGGTTTCCTCACGATGTTTTCCTTCACCGTACAAGAGCGTCGGATAAACGTACATATGAAAGCGAAATTCGAAAACACATTGGTACGTGGCAGGATCGAACCACGGCCTCCCGGACAGGAGACAATACATACGTAAATATGTTTTAAATAATTTTCGAGAAGCTCATTTCGAATAAAAGCTTTACTTAAAAAAAAAAAATTTTTAGGTACAAGCTTGAAATAAGTTTTTATGCTCTAAAAGCCAAATGCTCAAATGAATATAAATACATGATTCCAAATTCAAAAAAAGGTGAGTTAAATAAAGTCTAGTTGTTTGGAAATGGTCAAATATGTAAACAAAACATTTCATTAATAACAATTTAATTTTTTCTTAATCACAATTTTGGACATCGAACATGTTATTACGAGCTTTTTATTAATTTTATTAACGTGTGTAGTTTAAGACTTAAATACCAACTAAAAATGTTTTATTTTTAAGAAAACATTTACGATTTGTTTACATTTTTGCCCATTTCGCAACAACTAGACTGTGTTTCCCACGATTCTATTGAAAATAAAAGACGATTCAGGAACTTAGATTCTATCTTCAAATTTCATCAATAGATCAACTTCAAAATACCAAAAGAATCTATTGTCACCGGGAATACGGCCTCGTACCAAATTTCAGCTCAATCGGACCCCTGAAAGTCTCTCTAAAATTGATTGCAAGATTTGAACTAAACAAAGTAAAGTAAAGTAAAGTAAAAAATGTTTATTTGCAGAAAGAACACTACATTTTTTTAACAGTAACATTAAATACATACAAACATTGCAAATTTAATAAAACTTGCCACCAGGTGAGGTGCAGTGCAGCCAAACGCACTCCAATTTTTTATAAAAATAAAAAAAAACTGCCCAAGTAGGAGTGTAATATTTTTCATGTTTATGTATGTATGTCTGTTTATTTGGCTTAACCTGTAGCACACCCCGGACACTTTATACAACGGTCGTGACATGATATTTCTAAAAACAAATGACGGAGCAAACAAAATCACAGCGAAATCCTATACGTTCGAGAACCAAACTGTAACCAATCTGTATCAATCTGAGGTCGGAATCTAGAGAGTGGCAGGGAGTGTCCATACTATATGTTACTGCTGATTATACCTTTCCTGTAGCTTCAACGGCTTGATGGGTTTTAGAGTGCGAGTTGTCGTTAGATTTCCTTGATCCCGTGACTGACATAAGATACATTTTTACCCGTTTGGCCAAAAAAGAGGGGTTTAGTTTTTATGCAGTCAAGTTTTTTACTTTTATTAAATTGGTTGTTGTTTTTTTTCTTTATACATAACTGTCTTCTTTATTACAGATTCTTATCAATGTCATGAGGACAGAATATACCTTCATCATAATTAAGAGTCTCCAGGAGGCTCGAGTTTCCATACAAACGTAGTTCCGCTTTAATACAAAAACTACATGTCGGATTGAATCCAAACTTTGCGAATATATTGAGTAGACACATACCAATGTTTGTAATTAGTTTTCATCGTAGTAAATTTTAACGTAACTAAACGAAGGCTTAAATTAGTTTTGTACTGAAAGTTTGAAACTGCTCTTATTTTTTTCCGTTTTATATTAGTACATCGAAAAATAATTACAAACATCTATATGTATCTCCTCAATATATTTGCAAATTTTGGATTCAATCTGGCATGTAGTATTTGTATTATAGCGGAACTACGTTTGTATGGAAACTCGAGCCTCCTGGCGGCCCTTAAAAAATAAAATTAAACAGTTTATTTTCACCTAAGGTATTAAACATATTACATGGCTGAGACCTCCTTTTAGGTGCAGAAGTACCTGTGTTAGGGGACCTTGCTCCTCCATTACTTAATCTATGGTATTTTAAAGGTAAAAACAGAACATTAAGATACAAGATGACTAACATTAAAAAATTAAAAAAATTAAATTAAATTACAGAGGAAATACCTATTTAATTAAAGTTAAGAGCAGTATGACTGTCTTCTGTAGTGTTTAAATAAAAAAAAAAAAATATTCACAATTGGTAAACCCTTGACAACATCTCACCTGGTGGTAAGTGACGATGTTGCCGAAGATGGAAGCGGGCTTACCAAGATTCCCCAAAGCAATAGGGAACTGGCTATCTTATCTTCATTACACACCAATGATATCAACATTGATATTTGGCGGCAAGACTTAGATAATATGGTGGTAGCTAGCCAGGCGGGCTTAGAAAATGTGTGTGCTAGTTTCAATGTTCGCCCCTCAAAACCTGATGAAACAGGGGTATACACAGGGGTATTGCACAAATTAACCTTGAATAGCCTTGTGAATCATAGCAAGGGGTACCGTGTTTGAAAATGAAATAAATCCTTGAAACTTTGTGGGTTCCGCACCCAAAAGGTAAAAACGAGACCCTATTACTAAGACTTCGCTGTCCGTCTGTCTGTCTGTATTACATGAACCGTGATAGCTAGTCAGTTGAAATTTTTACAACGATGTATTTCTGTTGCCGCTTTAACAAATACTAAAAATTAGAAAAAGTAAAAAAAATAATTGAGGTCTCCATACAAAAAACGTTTTTTTTTTAAACGTGAAGAAACTAGCACCATCTAGTATGATGGTACGGAACCCTTTGTGTGCGGTTCTGACTCGCACTTGGCCGGTTTTTTTTAAGTTATTTTTCACTATTTTAAAAGCTTTAAATTAACTTGCAATGTGTGTACTTATGTATTTGTTGGTTTGTTTAGGTCATATTTTGCAAACGATTTTAAAGCGACTTTCATAAATCCGATTGAGCTGAAATTTGGTATAAAGCAGTATTCCCGATGAGAATAGGTCCATTTGGCATTTTGAAATCGGTCTCTTGATGAATCAATAGAATCTTAAGAAATACTGTGCTCGCCTTTTTACAACCTTTTAATTAACTTGCAATGTATGTATGTTTGTTCGGGTGAAAAAAAAAGTTAAATTTGACCCACTTCCCAGTTTCCGATTAAGCTTAAATTTCGCATGCATATGTACCTATATTGCGTGACAATGCAATATTTAAAGCTTGTACCCAAAACTTTTTTAGATTTTTCGAAAATTATTTTTGAATTAAGAAACGTCATGTACCTACTTGTATCACATTTGGCGCACTGAGCAGGCTTTTTGAGCAAAAAAACTGTTTTCAAATAAAATCTTGTACCAAAAAGTCTTTAAGCTTTTCGAAAATTATTTAATCTGATTTGCTTGAATGGCTCAGATCGCTATTCTTCTAGCCGTTCTCTGACCTTTCCGATTGCCAACCTCACCTAGTACCCACATTTGATCAAAGATCAACCCGGCCCTCCGCAGATCATCTATTCATCGAGACTCCAGAGGTCAACACAGAGAATGCGCAGAATTAGCTAAAAGGCTAAGGATAGCGGGTAAGGTGCCTAGCGTCTCTGCAGGAGAGTTGCAGTTGCAAGATAGATAATACAAGTGTTGCAAGCCGACCGCAGGCTAATTGCGTCCATTTTAAGTGGCGATATTAAGCTCTTAGGGTATTTCCATGGCAGACTTGTCTCAAATTGAAGCCTTTCAAAAGTTAACACGTTAAAACTAACTTGAATTTTTAAATTTATAAAAAATACGGCCAAGTGCTAGTCAGAACCGCACACATAGGGTTCCGTACCATCATACTAGATGGCGCTAGTTTCATGTTTCAAAAACCATCATACTAGATACCTACTAGTTTTTTATGTTCAAAATAAAAACACGTTTTTTGTATGGAGACCCTCCTTATTATTTCACTGTTTCTAATTTTTAGTATTTGTTGTTATAGCCGCAACAGAAATACATCATCTGTGAAATATTTAGCAGTCTAGCTATCACGGTTCATGAAATACAGCCTGTTTACAGACGGACGAACGGACAGTGGAGGCTTAGTAATAGCACACCCTGGACACTTCATACAACGGGCCAGAAATGACATTTCATAAAAGGAATGACGGAACAAACAAAATGGCGGCGAAATACTATATGTTCGGCAAGAAAACTGTAACCAATCTGTATTAATCTGGGTGACGAGAAGTGAGGTCGCAATCTAAAGAGCGGCAGGAAGTGTCCATAGTCTATGTTAGTACTAACATAAATATACTCTGGTAATAGGGTCCCGTTTTTACCCTTTTTGAATATTGGTTCTCAACTGGCGAAGAAATACACAATCCTCGTAAAAGAAATACATAATACTCGTAAAAGAAATACATAATACGCGTAAAAGAAATACATAATACTCGTAGGTACAAAAAAATCATTTAATAATTGATAACAGAGTCAAAGAAAAATCGATTATGATGTGTTTGTAAGGTTAAATGAAACTAGTTAATGTAAAACATAAAAACTTAAGTGGCAGCGGCCCGTAGAACAGATGGCCGTTGGAGCAGTAAAGTTCTCGATTGGCGACCTCGCACCGTAGAAGTAGACGTAACGTAGGCAGGCCTCCCACTCGGTGGATCGACGATCTGGTGAAGGTCACGGGAAGCCGCTGGATGGGAGCAGCGCAGGACCGGCCCTTGCGGAAATCTTTGTGGGGAGGGGAGCTGATGATAATACTGGTTTAATATCGCTGTTTATTTGTGCCTGACTGAACTGTTGAATTAGTGATTTTTTTTAACACAACGAGACCTTTCTTACAAAAGGAAGAAGGCAAGAAGCAATCTTTCTTAGACATTATCAAAGTCCATTTAGCGGACTCATTTAACCGCATAGGTGCCGTTATAGTTGAGTCCATTAGCTTCACATCAGGAGGTCGCGGGTTCGATCCCCGGCGAAGTCTAACTTTGTGTGGCTCGATTTGGTTGGTGGAAGGGCTTTTTCTAAGCCCGCCTGGCTAGCTACCACCACCTAATCTAAGTCTTGCCGCCAAATATCAATGTTAACAGCATTGATGTGTTCCTTGAAGATAAGAAAGGCAGTTCCCCATTGCCTTGGGGAATCTTCCCGCTTCCATCTTCGGCATCATTGTCACTTACCATCAGGTGAGATGATGTCAAGGGCTCACAAAATGTGAATAAATAAAAGCGAGTTTACTTTAGACCACACGACTGATGTAAAACTTAATCACCGTTCGCGTAACACATTCACCAGCTTACTATCCAAGTCAAGCGTGCCGTTTGCTTCGCCCTATCACACTTTTCGTACCGCTAGAAATCACCGTTCGCGTAACGCATTCACCAGCTTACTTCCCAAGTAAACAAGTTTTACTTCAAAAAACTCAGATTCTCAGACCATCTGTTGTCGAAAGATGTAAGTCATATATGGCCTATAGCATCTCTGATGAAATTAGAGGTCATCGTCGTCATCGTATCAGCTCATATACGTCCCCACCGAGGGGTTCGAGCCTACCCTGAATTAGGGCGATCGGGCCTTAGTCACTAGGGCCGCCGCCTTCTGTCCGGAAGGTCGTGGTTCGAATCCTGCCACGTACCAATGTGATTTCGAATTTCGATTTCATATGTACGTTTATCCGACGCTCTTAGGGTGAAGGAAAACTTCGTAAGGAAACCAGCACACGCCTGCGAAGAAATTAGAGGTATAAAGTTAAAGAAGACGTGTGGCACTCGGGGACTGCCGCGGTAAAGCTATAGCATAACAATTTTTATCAACTTATGCAATTATATAATATATATTTTTTTATGCAGTATTTACACGTACCATATAGTCCTTGGGGCGCGGGATGTTTACGTAATAAATTAACACTAAGAAAGTTGATCATCGTCATCATCAATCGCCATCGCCATCGCCTTTGCCATCGCCATCATCATTATCATCATCATAATAATGGATAGATAGATGGCGCTGTAAGTTTTTTAGAACTCAATATATTTTATTTTGGGGGTGTCAGGTTTTATTTTCGTTAGAAAATTTCTTGATTCGGTCCCCTCAAAGCCCGTTATACAATACCTTAAAAAGATCCGTTAAACGTTTCAATGTAACGCCGCCTAGCCACCAGTCGTGTCCAGACTCAGCGAGGCAAATTGAAATTAAAACTGCGCGTAATAAGACGCACCACGATTATGGCGGAATTGCACTTGTGAAACGACAACGGACTATAATGGGTTTTCGCTGGTGGCTTATTGTAGAAATGACGACTCCATTCCCACTAGCGAAGTATAAAAGAAGATATAAAGAATCAGGAGTATGTAAATACTTCATCATATCAGCTCATATAATAAGTTCCCACCGCGGGGCTCAAGCCTACCCTGCATTAGGACGATCGGGTCTTAGTCGACAAGTCGAGTTTCTTCGCAGTTGTGTGCAGGTTTCCTCATGATGTTTACCATCACTGCAAGAGCTAAACACATATATGAACAGAGATCATCATATCAGCCGACGGATGTTCACTGCTGGACATAGGCCTCCCCCAAGGATTCAACCGGTTCTGCGCTGCCCGCATCCAGCGGCTTCCCGCGACCTTTACCAGGTCATCAATCTACCGAGAGGGTTCACCTACGCTACGTTTTCCTTTGCGCGGTCGCCACTCGAGAACTTTACTGCCCCAACGGCCATCTGTTCTACGAGCTATGTGCCCTGCCCACTGCCACTTCAGTTTAGCGATTCTGTGAGCTATGTCGGTTACTTTGGTTCTCCTGCGGATCTCCTCATTTCTGATTCGATCTCGCAGAGAAACTCCGAGCATAGATATACGGGCAGTGCAGGACCGGTCGTCGTGGAAATCCTTGGGGGAGGCCTTTGTCCATCAGTGGACGTTTTTCGGCTGATATGATGATGATGATGATGATGATCGGAGTTGGAATGTCAATTTTGAAAATCAAACAAATAACAAAAAAGTTAAAAAAAAAACAAAAAGATTGACTTCGTCTCAATTTTTTTATTTAAACTAGTGATACAAAACACATCTTAATCAGCATCATCATCATTATCATATCAGCCGAAAAACGTCCACAGAACACATTTTGGGTACAATTGGAATAAGTATTTTTTTACGAGAACAAATCTCTAAAAGTTCCGTACCTTGGGTAACGGGATCCTATTACTAAATCTTCCGTCGGTCTGTCAGTCCGTCTGTCTAACCGTCCGGCTGTATCTTTTGAACCGTGATAGGTAACCGGCTGAAATTTTCACTGATATGGTACTGAAAAAAATAATAAAAATATAGTAAAAAAATGATGATTATGTCCCTTTGAATGATGATGATGAGTAAAAAAATAATAGGGCTCCATGCGTGTTTTTAAGGTATTTTTTTGTTTTGTTCTATCGTAAAAATGGTAAAATAACACATTTAAAAGTATAACTTGTTGTGGCTATAGTACTAATTTTAAAATAAAACAAAAAATTATTCAGCTGGTCGAGTGTGATTTGTAGGTACTCGCGCTAAGATGTCCGAGCTGGATGAAAAAAATACCAATTTTCTTTTTTCTTCCCTTGCTGCGCTCGGACGCTCAAAAGCAAAAAGGGAAATAATTATTTTTTAAACTTTTACGCTTCCATTTGTCTAAATTAATAATAATGGAGTAACCATAAACTTTATCATTCTTTTCTTGTTTAATTTAAGAGCACTGCTCTTGTTTATTTGCTCCTTGTAGTTTTTTTTTATCTATAATTGGTAGGTAGGTAAGCCCTCGGCATCATCTCACCTGATGGTAAGTGACGATGACGCCGAAGATGGAAGCGGGCTTACCAAGACTCCTCAACGCAATGATCTTATCTTTAAGCCGGAACCTATCAATGCTGTTAACAATTATGTTTGGTGGCAAGACTTAGATAAGAGGCGGGCTAAGAAAAGGCCCTACCACTAACGAAACCGAGTCTTACAAAGTTGACCCCGCCGGGAATCGAACCCGCGACCTCCTGGTGTGAAGTGAACTAACCGTTGCGCCACGGAATTTCGCTTTGGTCTTCCTCTGCTTCTTCTTCCCTCTATATTTCCTTCTATGACGGTTTCAAGAAATCTGTCGTCTCGTATCAGGTGTCCTTACATATTTCCTCTTAAGTAGGTATATAAAATTTTATCAAATGGGGGAAAATGTACAATCTGATGTGAAAACCAAAAAAATGTACAATCTGCTGTGGAAACCAACAAAATGTACAATCCGCCGTGAAACCAACAAAATGTACAATCTGCTGTGAAAACCAACAAAATATACAATCTGCCGTGAAAACGAACAAAATGTACAATCAGCTGAGAAAACCAAAAAAATATTCAATCTGCCGTGAAAACCAACAAAATGTACAATCTGCTGTGAAAACTAACAAAATGTTCAATCCGCCGTGAAAACCAACAGAATGTACAATCTGCCGTGAAAACCAACAAAGTGTACAATCTGCTGTGAAAACCAACAAAATATATAATCTGCTGTGAAAACCAACAAAATGTACAATCTGCCGTGAAAACCAAAAAAATTTACAATCTGCTGTGAAAACCAACAAAATGTACAATCTGCTGTGAAAACCAACAAATTTAAAGAAACAGAAAAAAAACACGAATCGCAAAATAAATAAAAAAATGTTGACAGAAACAAACATTCCGTCTGACACAATCACCAAAACGAGAGATACTGTCTCCGTTATCAGAGCTCATCGGACTATGTAACTGAGCATGCTATAGCAAGCTAGTATTTAATTAGTGATATTCTGATGACCGTGGGGAGGACGACTTGGAGACAAAAGCCGGGTTGTAAACTTATCTTGTTTCCATGGAGTCAGGGTGAGGACACATTAATGAAAAATAAGCATTAACCATCGTATCAGCTCATATATGTCCCCACCGAGGGGCTCGAGCCTACCCTGAATTAGGGAGTTCGGGCCAGTGCGGGCTGATCGACTTCACACACAACCTTTGAGTTTCTTCGCAGGCGTGTGCAGGTTTCCTCACGATGTTTACCTTCACCGTAAGAACGTCGAATCCAAAATTTCCGCTGTATGTGGGTTTGCCTTTAAAAAATACCTAAATAACCAATCACACCTAGTATTTTAATACTCTTACTTCATAGTCATCATATTAACCAAGACGTCCGCTGCTGAATAAAGGTCTCCCCAAGGATTTCCACAACGACCGGTTCTGCGCTGCTCACATCCAGCTGCTTCCCACAATCTTTACCAGGTATTCTACCCACAAAGTGGGAGGCCTTCCTACGCCACGTCTCTTACTTATTACACTGTGAATAGTTACTACATGCAAAGTTTCGTTAAAATCTTTACAGCTATTTTTTAAGATTTTTGTATTTTTCACATTTTGTTCTATGAAAGCTTTCTTTTAACGATTTTTCCTTTAGGAATACTCTATACTTTAGTTTAACCAGTACTTAAACTTATAAAGTATTATTAACATCAACAACAACTTGTAAAGTATTATCAAAATAGTTAAACCCATTCATTTTGAAATTTTTGCATTTCTCATATTTTGTTGAAGAAGAACAGCTAACTTTAAATGGAAACCTAGCCAGAAGCCACTTAGAATCGTTTAACAAATTATCATAAATCTTGCAATTTCAAAGTTTTATCTCAGTCGGTCCAATTGGTCAGCTGCTAAGAATCGCGTGACCGACGGACAGACAACGCGACGAGCGGAAGTTTTTGGGAAACATGTATTGAAGTGGATACTTTATTTGTTTGTGATCTGGTAGAGCACCCAGTTCAGATTTTTTTATTTTACGTCCGGATATTTTTTAACGCAGGAGAACTTGATTTCTGATTACATCATCATCATCATTACAGCTCATATACGTCCCCACCGAGGGGCTCGAGCCTACCCTGAATCAGGGCGATTAGGCCTTAGTCGACCACGCGGGCCCAGTGCGGTTACGATTACATATTACTAGCTTTTGCCCGCGGCATAAGTTTTCCCCGGATCTCTCGAGAACTATGTCGGGATATGCTGGTAAGTAGATCTTATCATATCCCACCCACTCGACCATCTCTGTGCAAAAAATCACTATTGTTCCGATGCGATGTTAAAGAATTTAACCAAAAAAAGGGGATTTTTTTTTAGTTCCTTCTGGAACTGCATTGGACTATGCTTTTTTAACGGGATAAAAAGTAGCCTATGTTATTCCCAGTGACAAAGGCTACATGCATGCCAAGCTTCATCAAGATTGGTCGAGGTGCTGAAGCGTGAAAAGGTAACAATCAAACAAACATATTCTAATAATTAGTAAGAATAACGTATTTAATCAATCATTATTTAGTTATTATTATTTACCTATTCATGTTATTTTAGTGCATATTTGATTAAAAACTTCTACGCACATTGACGTAGTGCAGGTACCGACGACTTGGTGAAGGTTGTAGGAAGCCGCTGGATGCGGACAGCGCAGGACCGGACGTAGTGGAAGTCCTTCAATCAAACAAACATATTCTAATAATTAGTAAGAATAACGTATTTAATCAATCATTATTTAGTCATTACCTATTCATGTTATTTTAGTGCATATTTGATTAAAAACTTTTACTCACATTGACGTAGTGCAGGTACCGACGACTTGGTGAAGGTTGTGGGAAGCCGTTGGATGCGGACAGCGCAGGACCGGACGTAGTGGAAATCCTTGGGGGAGGCCATTGTTCAGCAGTGGATGTCTTTCGGCTGCTATGATGATGATGATGAAATGACCTCGTATAAGCAAACGCGACGCCATAAATTCCTTCCACTGATTTGATTTACAGGAGCGTATAGAGGTGAGTACTTACGTACATACTTACCGATTGCTTTAACGGTGAAGGAAAACATCGTGAGGAAATCTGCACACGCCTGCGAAGAAACTCGAAGGTTGTTTGTGAAGTCGACCAACCCGCACTGGGCCCGCGTGGTCGACTAAGGCCTAATCGCCCTGATTCAGGGTAGGCTCGAGCCCCTCGGTGGGGACATATATGAGCTGTAATGATGATAGAGGTGAGATATTCTTGCACCACTCAAGTGATTAACGGTTGTATCTCGGACATAATAAGCTCTGATTTTAGGGTTCCGTACACTTAATAATAAAATAAATAAATAATAAATATTCTCAGACAAATCACACATGGTCATCTGGCCCCAAAGTAGGATTCCCTGTGTTATGGGAAGCAGAGACTGATATACATACTTATATACGTTTAAATACATACATATATAGATATATTTAACACCCAGACACAGAGCAAACAAATCTGCTCATCACACAAATGCTTGCCCTGGGTGGGGATCGAACCCACAACCCTCGGATCAGTAGTCAAGGGCACTAACCACTGAGCCACCGAGTCAGTCGAAAAGCCGACTTAAAGCCTCCACTGTCTGCCCGTTCGTCTGTAAGTCTGTCTGCGGGCTGTATTTCATGAACGAGTGTGTTTTTTAATTGCCGCTATATCAACAAATTGGGAATCTTGGTAAGCCCGCTTCTATCTTCGGCATCATCGTCACTTACCATTAGGTGAGAGGATGCCAAGGGCTTATCACTTGTAGATAAAAAAAACAGAAAAGTGAAAAATTAAATAAAAAAAAACGTGTTTTTATAGATATTTTAGAGGTATTTTTGATTTAGCTCTATCGTGAAAACGGTTATACATGCAAGCGTTGTGTGTGAAGTCGAACAACCCGCACTGGGCCCGCGTGGTCGACTAAGGCCCGATCGTCCTAATTCAGGGTAGGCTCGAGCCCCTCGGTGAGAACCACGTGGGAACGTATATGAGCTGATATGATGATGATGATGCAAGCGTTAAACTTAATGTGATTATACATAGTGTTAATACTGAATCAAAACAAAAAGTAACAAAAACCAGCCAAGTGTGAATCATACTTGCGCTAAGGAGTCTAAAATGAAAAAAAAAAAAAACATTTTTCTGACGCTCGCGTTAATGTCTTTCGTTTGTAATGAATAGGTATTATTGTTATACTCATGAGAGATGTGGGGTACAGAGTTCTCGGTGCGCGAGGCCGATTCACACTTGACCGTTTCTTTGTTCATACTAGAGTGATATAGAACACGTATTGGATACATTAGAAAAACTCTTCGACGCTTATAGATTCTGCACTCTTTCCCACCATCATCATCATCATCATCATCATCATATCAGCCGAAAAACGTCCACTGCTGGACAAAGGCCTCCCCCAAAGATTTCCACGACGACCGGTCCTACGCTGCCCGCATCCAGCGACTTCCCGCGATCTTCACCAGATCGTCTTTCCCATACCCCTGTGTTTTCATGAAATTCTCGCGTCTCTTATCACCATGACCATATCTCGTCTGGTAGTTTCCAGCATATGTAATGCCTCTTCAAATATTGGCCATCTCTATCGCCTGGAGTATGGACCACACGCAATCGTCATGATGTGACTATGAGCGTGACAAAGAAAATGAGCTGAAAATAAATAATTGTGTCAGTGCAAAACAATTTAATGTTATGTAATTAACGATAGTACGTATAGGATGACGAGAATTTCAGGAAGTAGGAACCTACCTAATATATTCATACTAAATGTTCAGCCCATAGGGTAAAAGCTGGATAGTTGTCACATTTTTTGGAATCACTCTATATCTCTCAGCACAAGAAGAAAAATAATTTATTTGTAAAACTGGCCGGCACTTAATTTTTTTTACCGATCATCATCATTACAGCTCATATACGTCCCCACCGAGAGGCTCGAGCCTACCCTGAATCAGAGCAATTAGGCCTTAGTCGACCACGTGGGCCCAGTGCGGGTTGGTCGACTTCACACACAAGCTTCGAGTTTCTTCGCAGGCGTGTGCAGGTTTTCTCACGATGTTTTCCTTCACCTTTAAAGAAATCGGTAAGTATGTACGTAAGTTTTTGAAAAACTCATTGGTACATTGGCCGTCCAGATTTGAACCCGGTACCTCTGGTTAGATGGACCGAGTCGTTACCGGTTGAGCCACCGACGCTTTTAAAAAAAAAAATTACCCATAAATAACATTATCTTTAATATTTCTAGATTATTAGCATATTTTGCGAAGCTCTTTATTTTGGGACATCTATCCCAATTAGAGGATAGTTTCCTAATCCATATAAATTACGTTTAGGATAGATGTACCGGACATCTATATCTCACAAAAACTTTGACCGCATTTTGCCTTTCCATGCAATCGCACTGAGACATGAGACATGGTCAACGTAGTGGTAATTGGAGAGTCTTTCGATAGATTAATAAAATAAAATAGAGTAATTAAAATCGGGGAAACTATACCCCTGGGGCAACTATCCTGGTTTTACCCTAGACACCTACGTGCCTATTCAAATAATTTGTTTCAAAACAAAAAGTGTACATTGTGCATCTAGAAGGCCGTGATTTATAAGGACATCATCATCATCTTATCAGCCGAAAGGCACCCACTGCTGGACAAAGGTTTCACCAGGTCAATTGGTCCACCTACTCAACATCTTCTGGTGAGCGGTCGTCACTCGAGAACTTTACTGCCCGAGCGGAGATTTGAGCTACGAGCTATGTGCCCTGCCCACCGCCTCTTCAGTTTAACGATTCTGTGAGGTATGTCGGCTACCTTGGTTCTCCTACAGTCATGGCTGCGGCCTCGACGCGCCCTCCTGACCCGCGCCGATGCTTGCATGTAGTACGATGTAGAAGTCTAGGAGGGAGGGGCTAGGTCTGTAGCAATACAATAAAAAAATATATTTGTCCTCAACACTACCTAATATAATGAAAACGAACTATTTATAAGGAAAAACACAAGGAAATAATAAAAAAGGTGCCTATTATTATTATTATTATTAATAATAATAATAATAATAGGCACCATTAATGAAAACGAACTATTTATAAGGAAAAACACAAGGAAATAATAAAAAAGGTGCCTAAACAAAAATAATAAAAGCATAAAAGTCATAATGGAATCCGCCATGAAGACGCGTCAAAAACATAAATAAGTAAATAATAAACCTTAAAACTTTTAGTACTACTACAAGCTTTTAATTTGTTTTTAAAATATTTAAATTTTGGATTTTCCATTCTAAATTTGTTTCTTTTTTACAAGAGTTTATTAACTCGTAGTTTCACCTGTCCCGGTGTCTTTAATGAAATCTTGCAAGTTAAATTTGACCCACTTCTATATATAAATCGCGTGACAATTTAATATTAAAAAAAGATGACATAAAACAGATACAAATAAACTATCGTAAAAAGTATGATTTCTTCACAAGGCCTAAAATGACAGTCCATGCTAACTGACTACTCTAGGCTCTGCTTAGGCTTCACTAATGTGACCCCAAAAAAGGCGATGGGTCCGTCCTTGCGACATCATTGGGTCTTTGGTTCAGCCATTACAGAGATCAAAAGAAAAGTATCTTCTTTTCTTTAGGATCCATAATATCCAGTGCCAAATCATAAACATTGACAGCCTGAAACTGTGACGTGACAACCTCCGTTGCGTAGTGGTAAGTCCAAATGCTTCACACTAGAAGTCCACGGCTTTTAATCCCACCGGGTTTAACTTGGTAGGTATTATACTCGTTACTCGTTTGGCAGGTTAGTGGTAAGCTATTTTCCAAGACGTACTGACATAGCTACCACCATCTAATCTATATCTTGCTGCCAAATATCAATTAACCAGAGATAAACAGATAACCAGCTCTACCATTGCGTTGGGGAATCTTGGTAAGTTCGCTTCCATCTTCGGCAACATCGACACTTACCATCAGGTGAGATGATGCCAAGGGCTTACCTATTATGGATAAAAAAATATAAATATATTATATGTTTTACATTGTGTTTATTATTATTTTTTATTTTATATTTTTGGGTACAATAAAGAGTATTTATCTTATCTTATCTTATCTTAAATATACTAGTTGTTTCCCGCGGCTTCACCCGCGTGGACAACTTTTCTATGACTTTTCTAGGGTAGGATTTTAGATCTTTCCTCTCGCTTTCCTTCCCCGTGACACAGGCTACCTCCATGCCAAATTTCGTCAAGGTTGGTTGAGCTGTTGAAGCGTGAAACAAACAAACACTTTTTCACATTTATAATATTAGTAAGGACTAGCTGTTGTCCGCGGCTTCGCTCGCGTGGTCATCGTTTTAATGACCGTTTTAATGATCCAGGAAATGCATCTGACTTTGCTATTTTCACGGGATAAAAAGTAGACTATGTCTTTCCCCGTGACACAGGCTACCTCCATGCCAAATTTTGTCAAGATTGGTTGAGCTGTTGAAGCATGAAAAGGTAGCAAACAAATACGTTTTAACATTAGTAATATTAGTAAGGATTTATTGATTTTTGCAATACACCTAAATTGAAAGCAAGCTTATATGAATCTGTATTCTGTGCAAATATGCAGCATGCTGATCTCTTCTCTTATCATGTGGGATAAAGACGGGATAGACGGCGGTTGCCTGTCGCTGCTCTCAGCGCCATCCGCGGTCACGTGTAAGGCATTTAGATTTACACCACAGATAAGAAAAAAAAATTGCCGCTCTTACACCTACGGACGTGAGCAATGCGACCTTCATACACATCTCGAATCAGATGTGCAGGTTTCTCACGATACTTTCCTTCCTTAAACATTGAATTTAAATCATCATATCAGCTCATATACGTTCCCACCGAGGGGCTCGAGCCTACCCTGAATTAGGGCGATCGGGCCTGATTCGATTACGCGGGCCCAGTGCGGGTTGGTCGACTTCACACACACAACCTTCGAGTTTCTTCGCAGGTGTGTGTGCAGATTTTCTCACGATGTTTTCCTTCACCTTTAAAGCAATCGGAACCCGGGACTTTCGTTCGGAGGACCGAGTCGTTACCGTTGAGCTACACCCCGGACACTTCATACAACGGGCGAGAAATGTCATTTCAAAAAACGAATGACGGAACAAATGAAATTACGGCGAAATCCTTTACGTTCGAGAACCAAACTAACACCAATCTTTATCAATCTGGGTGACGAGGGGGTGAGGTCGGAATCTAGAGAGCGGCAGGGAGTGTCTATACTGTGTAGTAGTATAACAATAAATATATTTTGGTTGAGCCACCGACGCTTTTTAAAAATAAATAAAATAAAAATTCTGGAATAAATCACACATGGTCATCTGGCCCCAAAATAGGATTCCCTGTGTTATGGGAACCAGAGACTGATATACATATATACTTATATACGTTTAAATACATACATATATAGATATTTAACACCCAGACACAGAGCAAACAAATCTGCTCATCACACTATTGTTTGCCCTGGGTGGAGATCGAACCCACAACTCTCGGATCAGTAGTCAAGAGCACTAACCTGTGCACTGAGCCACCGAAGCAATGCAGATAAACCGTTTAAATACTCGATGAAAACGCATACCAGCTCCTCCCTGTAGTCAAAGTATGACAAACTCCATCGCAGTCCTGCCACCACACAATCAGAGGCAGCTGGTTGACATCAATTACCACGAACCATGGTGCACGATGAGGTTCTCACGACTCTGGCGAAAACAACCGCAAACCGATAACGGAACGTAACGTACGTTCAATTTCTTTTGGAACGTAACACGTATTGTCGAAGTTTCTGGATGCTATTTTAACGGTATGGGAAGTTGGGAACGAATTTAAATGAGTTTGTATAAAAATCAGTAATTGGTTTTAAAATTGACCGTTCTCTATCAATTACGTAAATATTTTTTCAAGGAAACAATACACTGTGAAAATGTATCTCTTCGGACATTGTTTTTTCTGCCCATTAAAAATGTTGCAATGCTGCAGGCAAGCGAATATCAAAAAGCTCATAGATCGTATTAGGGGTCATCATCATCATATCAGCCGAAGGACGTCCACTGCTGGACATAGGCCTCCCCCAAGGATTTCCACGACGACCTGTTCTGCGCTGCCCGCATCCAGCGGCTTCCCGCGACCTTCACCAGGTCATCGATCCACCGACTGGGAGGCCTGCCTACACTACATGGTCGCCACTCGAGAACTTTAGCGCCCCAACGGCCACCTGTTCTACGAGCAATGTGCCCCGCCCACGTTTAGCAATTCTGAGAGGTATGTCGGTTACTTTGGTTCTCTTACGGATCTCCTTGTTTCTGATTCGATCACGCAGAGAAACTCCGAGCATAGCACGCTCCATTGCCCTTTGGGTCACCTTGAGCCTTCTTATGAGGCCCATAGTAAGCGACCATATCTCAATTCCGTATGTCATCACTGGCAACACACATTGGTCGAAGAGGGTACTTAATTCTAATAAAATAATTTCTTTAATTTATTTTTTATCCACAATTGATAAACCCTTGGTATTATTTCACCTGATGGTAGCTGAAGATGGTGCCGAAAATGGAAGGTGGCTTAACAAGATTCCCCAACGCCATGGGTAACTAGCCATCTTATCTTTAAGCCGGAACACATCAATGTTGTTCATTAATGTTGATGCTAAGAGTTAGGTTAGATGGTGGTAGCTAGCCAGGTTGACTTAGAAAATGCCCTACCACCAATGAAATTGAATCTTACAAAGTTAGACTTCGTCTGGAATTGAACCCGCGACCTCCTGGTGTGAAGCGAATAGATACGCCGTGGAGGTAGTTGTGACCTCTAATTTTATCTTACTAATACTATAAACGCGAAAGTTTGTATGTATGGATGGATGTTTGTTACTCTTTCACGCTTCAACCACTGGGTGGATCGGGATGAAACTTGGCATACATATAGGTTAGGTCCTGGATAGGCTATTTTATTTATATAAATTTTATATTTTATCCAGATTTCTTAAGTGGTTCCCGTGGGATGGTTGTTAACTCTCTCTTTTTTGGTAATTTCTGTCAGTTCGCAATGAAGCGAAGGATTGACGTGCTAATTAATACTGATTATCGAATTGACTACTAATTAGCATAGCCCGACATAGTTCCCAAGGGATCTAAAGTTGACTCAGTTCCCACGCTCGACAGCACAACAGACATAAAAACTATGTTCACGCGAAAACTAACTACTGAACATATCTGGCTGAAATTTGGTAGGTATATAGACAGCTTAGGACATATAGGCTACTTTTTTCCACGCTCGCAAGCCGCTTGCGGCTCGCGCACTGCGCACCCTCGAAGACAATCATAAAACTTTGTTCAAGCGAGCGAAGCCGCTGGCAAAATCTAGCTAGTAGATAATACAATTGGCGTTTTCTTCGTTAACAACTCATACTTACATACTGCTGGGGCTCGAGCAAGGTCTCTTCCCAAATTCGGAAGTCCGGGTTGGTGGGGATTGTAGGGCTATGCGCGAACTCCACAGTCAGAAGTTTTTCAAGCCGCCTTATGGCATCTGACACAACCTAATGACATCTTGTGATAGCGAGCGGCATCAACGGCTTAACGTAGCTTGCAAATCATGGAAACGGTCGAGGTAAATTCCACTACTTGTCATGTATCCAATCTCTCTCTGATCGTGTGGCACAATTAACCGTTGCAGTTAGGATCACCCGCGGTCACGGTAGGGCATTTAGATTAACACTTACGGACGTGTGCAACGCGACCTTCATACGCATCTAGAATCAGATGTACAGGTTTCCTCACGATGTCATGTTAATGAACACGGATAAGATAAATGTGTGATGATCCGTGTTAATGACTGTGCTTAAGGTAAGTTAACCAGCGTGATCGACTCACTGAGCTATGACCGTTTCTGGCGTTGTCTTGTTTTATCATAATTTGTAGATATGTAGGTAGTGAGCATCGGTGGCGTAATGCCTAGTTCCACTACCTCCTGTCTGAAAGGTCGTGGTTCGAAGCCTGCCATGTACGAATGTGTTTTCGAATTTCGATTTTACATGTAGGTACGTTTATCCGACGCTGTTATGGTGAAGAAAAAACACCGTGAGGAAAGCTGTACACGCCTGCCAAGAAATTCGAAGGTTGTGTGTGAAGTCGACCAACCCGCACTGGGCCCGCGTGGTCGATTAAGGCCCGATCGCCCTAATTCAGGGTAGGCTCGAGCCCCTTGGTGTGGCCGTATATGAGCGACATTAGATGTGCGGCGATTGATGGGCCTGGCGCGCTTCTGCAGTGTTCCTGGCATGTTTGCGGATGCAAAGACTGACAGCTTCGAGACTATTATGCGAAAGCGGTCCGCCTCCTTGATGAGTCGAACGCGCGCCAGCACCAACAGCATCCTGTACACTCTAGTGGATCCGATGGGACTCTCCGATACTGGGGCGCTGGATACGGCTGCACGCAGTCAAGTATAGAGACCGGCGTTGCCTCTGTGGCATCTCAATTATGTGATTTATTCCCATTGTTTTACTAACACTAGATTATAAGTACCAATGTTACTAACCAATTATGGACTACTAGCTGATTCCCGCGGCTTCACCCGCGTGGACCACATTTCTATGACTTTTCGAGGGTGCGCAGTGCGCTAGCCGCAAGCGGCTCGCGAGCGTGGTAAAAAGTAGCCTATGTCTTAACCCAGGTCCTAATCTGTCTACCTACCAAATTTCAGCCAAATCCGTTCAGTAGTTTTTGCGGGAAAACGTAACAGACAGACAGAGTTACTTTCACATTTATAATATTAAATAGTAGGGATGTCTGAAATAAATACTTATTTTTATTATTATAAAAATTTGGTACCTAGGTACTTGAGTCTTAAATATACAAAGTCAAAGCATTTATTTGCCAGAAGTCAGAACATAGTTGAATACATGGTGTTCTTAAATTTAAGGTATCTTATGTCCCACCATCAATGGCATGCAAATATACATATTATAATATATCCTAGGTTTCACGAACTATCATCAACTTTTGTAGCTAAGAAATTCTTTTACTGAATTGTATATAGTTGAATACATGGTGTTCTTAAATTTAAGGTATCTTATGTCCCACCATCAATGGCATGCAAATATACATATTATAATATATCATAGGTTTCACGAACTATCAATTTTTGTAGCTAAGAAATTATTTTACTGAATAGTAACACTTGTTTTGTAGCCATTCGGTCAATTTAGATTCGAAACTAAAATTTGAACAAGTTTTAATGTGGATAGGGAGGTTGTTGTAAACACATATTGCCATACAGGAGGAATTATGCTTGTGGACATTTAACTCTTGAAAAGGGAAGATAGAGTCGATCTTTATGACGCGTAGCCCTCTCGAAAACCTCTTCATGCGTTTTAAAATATGCAGGGTAATGCCGAACAAATTTACGTTTAATATATAAACTTGGAAGTGGTAACACTCGGTTTGCCTTGAACAAGGGTTAACATGAATCCCTATTTCCATTAGGGATTCTACATAATGCACGTAAACATTTTTTTTTGTGCTATAAATGCCTTTTCAGATCCATCACATACCTACCTATCTAACTGTTTATTCCATACCTTGTAGATAAGTGACATCTCCACAGTTGACACAAGGCAATAATGACGTATACCACTGTTGATGGCTGCAGATTGCGTGGCGTGTAATTCGCGTGCGTCTTGCGTCGGTCACCCGAGCGTGACCGCTCGCCTGCCTGCGGTCGACCGCCGCGCCGAGTCAACAGCAAACTTTGATTGAGGTGTTAGAACATTACGGGTTAGAAAGTTAATGATTCTTCTTATTTTATTTTATCAACTACCTACACTATGAAGTCAAAAAATCCAACTTAAAAATCTAATATAATCCAACCATCTTTTTTTTTTTTATAAAATGAAAGATTTTTGTTTTAAAAGGTGTACGATGCTTTGTATCTATGGGCATTGTTTACCTATGTATAGAGGCCAGCACATCAAGCTAGACACTTTGGACTTTGTACCGTTCTTATGCCGTATACGCGTGTGGATCAGAATCGCACTACGAGTGTCCGTCTAGCTTGATGTGCTGGCCTGTGTACATTTGATTTAGGTACTAAACTTAAGTGGCAGTGGGCAGGGCACATAGCTCATACTTAAATCAAATGGCCGTTGGGCAGTAAACGGTATTTAGTGTCGACCGCGCACCGGAAGACGTAGCGTAGGAAGCCGCTGGATGCGGGCAGCGCAGAACAGGTCGTTGTGAAAATCCTTGGAGGAGGCCTTTGAACAGCAGTTGATGTTTTCCGGCTGATATGGTGATGCCATCTGTTGTTTTAATTATACATAATTTCCCCAGATTTTCTCCTTAACATTTTTCATTTTACTGTTTACAAATGCTGTACAGGAAACAATAATTGACTGACCCATTGGTCTAGTGGCAGCGCCCCTGCCTGCTGGGCTGAGAATCGTGGGTTCGATCCCCGCTCAGGGCATGTGTGACGAACATGTTGGTTTGCTCTGTGTCTTAATATACATGGGTATTTAATCGTATATCAGTATCTAAATATCAGTATCGTCTGGTTCCTATAGTCATCATATCAGCTCATATACGTCCCCACCGAGGGGCTCGAGCCTACCCTGAATTAGGGCAATCGGGCCTTAGTCAACCACGCGGGCCCAGTGCGGGTTGGTCGACTTCACACATAACCTGCGAGTTTCTCCGCAGGCGTGTGCAGGTTTCCTCACGATGTTTTTCTTTACCGTAAGAGCGTCGGATAATCGTACATATGAAATCTAAATTCGAAATCACATTGGTACGTGGCAGGATTTGAACCTCGACCTCCCGGACAGGAGGCGGCGACCCTAGCCGTTACACCACCGACGCTCCTTCTTATAGTACCCACAGGAAATCGTAGTTCGTGTCGGAACACCGTGTGTGATTTGTCCCGCGTATATTATTATTATTAATAAAGAAAATAACATTTAAATCGATATAATTATCACTAAAATATCTTTGTTGTGACCGATTTGATTGCTCACGGACAGGCAGAAGAAACCGAAGTATTGCAAGCAAGTAGATAAGTTTCAAATAACAGCTTTTAATAAAGACTAACTCGTCCTTCACAATGACCACCACTCACAACTTGATAAAAGGCCTACTACTGTTTCATTGTCAGAACCGTCAAAACACAACAACAAAACTTATCTTTGTTGCAAAACAATTAGACAGTAATTACTTACAACAAACGCCTCAGGGACTCGTCAAAAAAATGGCCAAAAGAAAGAAATGTCGCAACGTTTTTGTCATAAGTGAACTGACCCTTTTTTTGTGGACTTTCGGACGGCGGTTCGGTTGTATGAAAAGGAATTATGCTCGTATTTACAAGCTTCTGAAGAATGCAACCACAATAATTGATTGACCACAGAGCATAAAGAAGAAAATGCAATAAATCACACTATAATAATATTATAAAGGCGAAAGTTTGTAAGTTTAAAAGTTTGTAAATGATCGACCAATTTTGGGCATTTTAGTATGGAGGGTCCAAATTTTTTTTGCAAATTGACTATGGGTTCCTTGGGGAAAGTAAGATGAGTAGAACCCCCAGTTCACGGGTCCTACACCATTTCTTTAGATCCTGTATATATCCATCCAAAGAGCGTCGGAAGCATAACCTAGTACGTACCTAGACGCCGCCTCCTGTCCGGGAGGCCGTGGTTCGAATCCTACCACGTACCAATGTGATTTCGAATTTAGATTTCATATGTAAGTTTATCCGACGCTCTTACGGTGAAGGAAAACATCGTGAGGAAACCTGCACACGGTTGCGAATAAACTCGCAGCTTGAGTGTGAAGTCGACCAACCCGCACTGGGCCCGCATGGTCGACTAAGGCCCGATCACCCTAATTCAGGGTAAGCTCGAGCCCGTCGATGGGGACGTATATGAGCTTACAGGATGATATCTATCCATTATACCTACGATCATAAAGCAGTTGGGTACTAACTTGCATCAGCAAAGGAAACAGTCTGCTATCAAATAAAATAACTCTAAAATCCCTAGACACCAAAAAGCACTCAAATTTGATTTAAAAAACCGATATATTTCCATAGTTTGTCTTACCTTTGACTCTAATGGGGTAAGTATAATAGTCGTTGTCGGTAGTTAGAGCGACCGCAAATTTGTACGACCACCTTGCAGCAGGATGAAATTTATTGCCGTTAAGCCACGAAGGACGAAAGCCGTGCCGTTGCATAATCCCACCAATTTATGACCGCTTCTGTTGACTTTATTACTCTTTGTCGTTTTTATTTGGGTGTTGTAATTAGTCAGGCGTTAGATTAAACTGCAGGCACACCCCGGACACTGCATACAAAAGGTCATCGTGAAATTAAATTTCTAAAAACAAATGACGCTTAAACAAAATCACGGCGAAATCCCATACGTTCGAGAACCAAACTGTAACTAATCTGTATCAATCTGAGTGACGAGGGGGTGAGGTCGCAATTTAGAGAGCAGCAGGGAGTATCCATACCGTGTGTTAGTACTAATATATATATACTTTGCTGCAGGTGAGAGCATGCAGCTAAACAATGTAGTTTTAAATTGTTGATTTGTTTACTATCACTATACTGGAGACAATAATTAACTATTCATCATCATCATATCAGCCGAAAAACGTCCACTGCTGGACAAAGGCATTTCGACGACCACTCGTCCTGCGCTTCCCGCATCCAGCGGCTTCCCACGATCTTCAACAGGGGGTCGGTACACCACGTGGGAGGCCTGCCTACGCTACGTTTTCTGGTACGCGGTCACCACTCGAGAACTTTACTGCCCCAATGGCAACCTTTTCTACGAGCTACACAAGAACTACACTACAGAACATGCACACGCCTGCGGAGAAACTCGCAGGTTATGTGTGAAGTCGACCAACCCGCACTGGGCCCGCGTGGTTGACTAAGGCCCGATT
The DNA here is from genome assembly GCA_947284805.1 of Coleophora flavipennella. Classification (NCBI taxonomy): domain Eukaryota; kingdom Metazoa; phylum Arthropoda; class Insecta; order Lepidoptera; family Coleophoridae; genus Coleophora; species Coleophora flavipennella. The sequence goes on from OX369286.1 coordinate 11,296,759, forward strand.
GCCCTAATTCAGGGTAGGCTCGAGCCCCTCGGTGGGCACATAGCCCTTATATAACTAACTATTGATCTATCATTAACCCTGACAGGTTTGATTATACTGTTCGGGTAAGCATTCTTGAATCTATTGATCATCTATAGAACTGACAAACTATAGACATCTGATCGGGAGTAATACGAATAGAATCAATAAGGTCGATGACAAAGAAAACAAAAATATCAAGCCTATCTCCAAAATCAATCACGCCCATGGAAAATCGTTGATCAGAATCTGCACGTGAGCTAAAGGTCGGCCCTCGAATTAAAGAGAGGAAATCCGGAGTGCATTGTTGTATCCAACTCTTAGGCACTTTACCTGACTACAAAAAGATCCTACAAAATGGGCCTGTGGTAGCTGAGCCTCTTTTTTATTTAATTATACGGTGTCAGCGACTTCCTAGTCTACGCTCTATAATAAATGCTATTTTAAAAAAACAAAACAGCGAAAACTTCGACGCGAAAAAATAAGATGCAAATGATTGCAACGGTCGTATAACATTGTTGCAGCTAGTTTTTGCAAAAAAAAAAAAAACGAGTTTAATTTTCTCACGTTAACGTGTTTTTTTTTCTCGGAAATTTCTAATGATGGTTTAATTTGGAGAATCCTTTGGGGTTTGATTTCTGTGAATTTTTTGTCCCTTCGTCGTGTGTAACAATTGTTTAGGAAAACAAAGTCTTGTAACACGGTTGCCTCAAAAAATTAATTACATTGTTGATTTATGCATTTACGTTGCATACATTTGGGTGCTTTTTAAACCAGTTTAACGCTCTATACCTGTGGATTATTATTTTTTTAATTTTTATGAAACTTTAAAAAACAAAACGTCGGTGGCGTAACGGCTAGGGCCGCCGCTTCATGTGCGGGCGGGAAGGTCGTGGTTCGAATCCCGCCACGTACCAATGTGATTTTGAATTTAGATTTCATATGTACGTTTATCCGACGCTGTTACGGTGGAGGAAAACATCGTGAGGAAACCTGCACATGCCTGCGGAGAAACTCGCAGGTTGTGTGTGAAGTCGACCAACCCGCACTGGGCCCGCGTGGTCGACTAAGGCCCGATCGCCCTAATTCAGGGTAGGCTCGAGCCCCTCGGTGGAGACGAGTATGAGCTGATATGATGATGATGATGATGAAAAAACAAAACAGGTTTCCTATTTTATTATCTATACCTACTTAGATACTTATTTCAATTCAAACTCATAGGTACTTCCAACTTCATCATCATCATCATATCAGCCGACGGACGTCCACTGTTGGACATAGGCCTCTCCCAAGGATTTCCATGACGACCGGTTCTGCGCTGACCGCATCCAGCATCCAGGATATGAATGTACTCGTGATAGACTCGTGATTACAAACAATTTTCCCAAAGAAACTTTAAGTCAAATATGAAAAAAAAATTTGGTCCTTTATTCATTTTTGCCGATTTGATAACCTGTTATGTATCAAGGACCAAATTTTTTTTTCATATTTGACATACAGTTTCTTCGGAAAAGTTGTTTGTAATCACGAGTATTCATATGCTTTGTTATCAAGAATAATTAAAAGTCACCCTGTATAACAAACAAACAAACCTTTAATGTAGTTACAAGTTCTCGCTAATATAGAAGAAAGCCTATACAATAGGCGGCCTTATCGCTAGGTAGCAATTTCTTCCAGGCAACCTTTGGGTAAGGAAACAGCGATAGAATAAGTTAAGGGGCGGTGCAATAACTTATTCTTACCTTAATAATTAAATGTTTTTCTTCGGTACTTAAGAATTATAATATTTATTATCTATAACATTATGACAGGATTTTTTATACAGGCCGTAACAAAGTTGGTGTAGGTCCCGTTAACTGGGGCTTCTACTCATCATACTGAACAACTTTTGTTCTACGACTTTGCTGAAAACGTAAAATTTTTTTTTTACTCTTTATACAAATCGATCAGCTGATCGACCGAGTTTGTGCATTTTAGTATGGAGGGTCCAATTTTTTTTTGAGAATTGACTTTGGGTTCCTTGGAGAAAGTTGTTCAGTATGACGAGACCTACACCAATTTTGTTTATACTCATCCTAAACAAAATAAGAAAACTAGCCTAATCTAAGCCAAAGATTTTAAAAAGATACAACAAATCCATGGATTTCCAAGTACTCCACAGTTTTCTAAGTAACAGTACAACTTAATATTATAATCTATAATATTATGACAGGATTTTTCATATATGTAATACTCAACCCAAACAAAGCGAGAGAACTAGCCTAATCTAAGCCACAGATTTTAAAAAGATACAACAAATCCATGGATTTCTAAGTACTCCACAGTTTTCTAAGTAACAGTACAACTTAATATTATAATCTATAATATTATGACAGGATTTTTCATATATGTAATACTCAACCCAAACAAAGCGAGAGAACTAGCCTAATCTAAGCCACAGATTTTAAAAAGATACAACAAATCCATGGATTTCTAAGTACTCCACAGTTTTCTAAGTAACAGTACAACTTAATATTATAATCTATAATATTATGACAGGATTTTTCATATATGTAATACTCAACCCAAACAAAGCGAGAGAACTAGCCTAATCTAAGCCACAGATTTTAAAAAGATACAACAAATCCATGGATTTCCAAGTACTCCACAGTTTTCTAAGTAACAGTACAACTTAATATTATAATCTATAATATTATGACAGGATTTTTCATATATGTAATACTCAACCCAAACAAAGCGAGAGAACTAGCCTAATCTAAGCCACAGATTTTAAAAAGATACAACAAATCCATGGATTTCTAAGTACTCCACAGTTTTGTAAGTAACAGTACAACTTAATATTATAATCTATAACATTATGACAGGATTTTTCATATAACACTCAACCCAAACAAAGCGAGAGAACTAGCCTAATCTAAGCCACAGATTTTAAAAAGATACAAATCCATGGATTTCCAAATACTCCACAGTTTTCTAAGTAACAGTACAACTTAATATTATAATCAATTACATTAATAATTAATTAACCACATTATGACAGGATTTTTCACATAATACTCAAACGAAACAAAGCGAGAAAACTAGCCTAATCTAAGCCAAAGATTTCAAAAAGACACAAATCCATGCATTTCCAAATACTCCACAGTTTTCTAAGTAACAGTAAAACTTGATATTTTATTTAAAAAATCTATCGTCTGCCGCGTCACGTATCTATCGCGAATACGTTTTTTATATTTTTTATAACATGTCATCCACAAACAAAGCGAGACCGCATCTCCTTTTGTGTACGTCCAAAGAAATAAATTAAACTATCCTTAGGGGAGAGATTTTACCGTTAATTCTGATCTACATGAAAAAAAACCCTGTAAAAAAACACGCGGGCGCCCTGTGGGAACTGAGGTCCTTAAAAAACTTAGGACAGGAAGCTTCACGGAAAGTGTAAATATGTGAGATGACATAGAAGAAAGTTTATGAACGGATATTTATTTGAGAGATTTATGAAGCGGTAAGGACAGCAATGTAAGGACAGCGGTAAGGAGCGATGGCTGAGTCTCGCGTTAAACTCGTGACCGGGTGCTGTCCGTGTGAACTGGCCTACTCTTGTTAAATGCATTCAATGATTTTTATGTATTACTTTTCGTGTCTTAATGTTTTCATGTTCTAATGACATAATCTAATTTATGTCAAGTATTTAATTTAGACGTTATTAACCAACATTTGTTTATTTCTTGATTCTTCACAAATGACATTAATATTATTATTTTATGACTATCAGAAAGAGTGTAACTTGCACCTATTTTGAATAAATATATTGAATTGAATTGAATATAAATTATATATTAAGGAAAACATCGTGAGGAAACCTGCACACGCCTGCGAAGAAACTCGAAGGTTGTGTGTGAAGTCGACCAACCCGCACTGGACCCGCGTGGTCGACTAAGGCCTAATCGCCCTGATTCAGGGTAGGCTCGAGCCCCTCGGTGGGGACGTATATGAGCTGTAATGATGATGCCCGCGTTGTCGACTAAGGCCCGATCGCCCTAATTCAGGGTAGGCTCGAGCCCCTCGGTGAGGAGGTAGGTATATGAGCTGATATGATGATGAAGGAGAGTAATTAAATTCGCAGCGGAGCAAAGGTCTTTGAAATTGACCACTTTTAGAACTACAACATCACACACAAATATCTACTAGGTGGTATTTAATATGAATGCTGTACGACCAAACAATAGTTCGAAAATCTTCATGTTTTTTGGAATCAAAACTAATTATGGCGTAACCCACGACGACAAATTATGGCGTAAAACTGTTAACTTATAACAACATTTTAGACCTAGGTTGAAATACTAAAAAAACCCGGCCAAGTGTGAGTCATACTCGCATACGACACGAAGGGTTTTGTACCATCGTTTGTGTAAGGTTTAATTATCATGTAAAAAAAAAACCTAGTATGTTATTGTTCCTTTAATATTTTTTATAATTGATGTAATAGCGGCAATAGAAATACAAAATTGTGTAATTATAACGGTTCATGAAATACAGCTCGTTGACAGACAGACGGACGGACAGCGCAGGCTTAGTAATAGGGTCCCGTTCGCACCCTCTGGGTACGGAAAGCTAAAAGTGAGCTGAGAGTTATTAGAACTTATTATTTTGATTTTATTACTCGTTTAAAAAGCTTTGAGATATAACATAGAAGCAATCAGATTATAATCTGAACTGAACGAATAGAAAAAACAAATTAAATTAATCTAACGGTCGCGGTCCACATTTAAAATTGAAATAAAAAACGGCGGAAACCCCGTATTGTTTACTTCCGCCTCAAAAAACCCGAGAAACACGAATCTCCAGGGCAATTATCAAAAAACTTCGCCTCATGTGGACCGAATCTATTTATTAAGGACACCGATAGTCAAACTTATGCATCCCAAAAAACTTCGTTTTGAAATTCTTCGACTATTAAAATTCCTAACTTAATAATTTTGTTTCCAAATTTGAAATAAATATAGTTTAAAAAATAAAATTTAATTGAAAATTTATGTGTTTATTTATATTTATAGATTATTGTTTAAAACTTAAGATCATTATTACCGTTTAAAAAAACTAAAAAAACACGCAAACTAAAAAGTGGAAAATAATTCTTAAGAAAACAATAATGAACAAAAAATACTAGTATGATTGTGAAGAAAGCGTGGGTTGCTCGTTATACGAAAAATATGGCACAGAGAACCCCACGCTTTTTTCACAATAATAGTAGTATTTTTCGTTCATTATTGTTGTCTTAAGAATTATTTTCCACTTTTTAGTTTGATGTGCTTTAAAAGCGTGTTTTTTAGTTTTTTTAACTATATTTATTTTCCATTTTTTTTGCTTGATGTGCATATAATAATCCTAGCGATCCCGATCAGGATAAGGAGATAAACTTGTCTTATGATATTATTGTATTGCCACTGATTCTTGATAAATGTACAAAGTTTGAATTAAATCTGTCCGTTTAAGGTGGGTCAAAATCTAATGCAAAGTAGTCGGTTACAAACATACATACAGGTGAAGCTAATAAAAGTGTGATAAAAAATTTCAATAAGACAGCAACCTCGTATAGTAGGAGGTTTAAAGATTTACATAACATACATTTTTTTTATCCACAATTGGCGCCCTTGGCATCACTTCACTTGTAAATGACGATGACGCCGAAAATGGAAGCGGGCTTACCAAAATTCCCCTACTCAATGGGGAGCCGACTATCTTATATTGAAACCGTAACACATCAATGCTGTTAACATTGATGTTTGTCAGTAAGACTTAGATAAAATGGTGGTAGCTAGCCAGGAGGGCTTAGAAAATGCTCTAGAAAACCAAATTGAGTCTTACAATGATGTGAAGCTAACCATACCCACGCCATAGCAAAGGATCCTAGAGTCTGATTTGAGCATAAACACTACGTAAGGATAGACCCTGTTTGTAGGTTTTACAAACTCTTTATTAACTGTAGGAGGTAAAAGTGTTATTCGTCATTTTACAAATGTTCAGACAAATTATAAAATGTCATACGCAGATTTATGCTACCCAGGGGGCGGAGGAAGCTATTGGACTGTATAATCAATCAAACCTGGCCAAACCAAACATCGCTCGCTTTGCTCGCTCATTTACAATCTGAATACGGCGTTTTACAATTTGCTTAAAGCATTTTACACTTTGTCTGACCATTTATATACAATTGCCCTGGCTCGGTATTTTACAATTTGCGTACAGCATTTTACAATTTCCTCGACCGTTTATACACAATTTGCCTGACCATTTGTAAAATGACTAATCATATAATATGCCTGCCACATATTACATGTAGATATTATGTATGTATGTATGCAAGATTGTATGTATGGATGTATGTATGTATATATTTCTGTTTCTTTGGCTGAGCTTGTAGCTTAAACGGCTTGAGAAATTTCGAGTGCAAGGTGTCGTTAGATTCGTGAGTGACACAGGTTACATTTTACCCGACGGCCCAAAAAAGAGAAGTAATGTTTTTATGTAGTCAGGTTTCTTAATGATTTAATGATGAATGAATTGTAAATACATTGGTGATGGTGAGGTCATATTTTATTTTTTTTAAATTCCTGTTTTTATGTTGTGGTTTTATTACGTAAGTTATTAAGTACAAGTATAACGAAAGCCCTGGTTTTCTTCTCCCGGTCCTCCACAACATCCATCACCGAAAGTTTGATCATCACTGCCTAAAGACTCATAAGTCCCTAACCAGTACGACCCCTCAACTTTTTCATACATCCTGAGAGTCCCCGTACCTACAGAGTGTTTATAAAAACATATTATGCACATTTTTTAGGCGCGTATCTTCGGTGCAAGCAAGGTGCTCAGTATTGCATTGTTCGAAGGACATCTTGGAGGGTTTTAATAATTCTACGAGTGCATTTTTTTTGTGCGAGTGTATTTTTTAAGTTTTCTCACGCAGTCTTCTTTTCAAGGGCTGATCTGTGGGTAGATACATCCGTGATGTGCTTTGTTGATTTCACGTTTCGTTGCTTTGAGTTTTAGGAGCTGAGAAAACATATTGCAAATTGCAATCGTTTTGATAAGTAGGTAGGTATCTTCAATTTTATGTTTAGCTAAGCTGTTGCCCGCGGCTTCGCTGGCGTTAAATTTGGGGTAACACAGATCTAATTTACCTGTACTACAGTATTTTTACAAGCTTTTATTTAACTTTCAATGTATGTTATGTTTGTTCGGGTGATATCTTGTAATTTAAATTTGACCCATTTCCCTATTTCCGATTGACATGAAATTTTGCATGCATCAATGACTTATATATTACGGTGGCATGCATATATGTCGCGTGACAATACAATATTTAAAGCTTGTATACCTAAATATATATTTAAGGTTTTTAGGTTTTTCGAAAATTATATTTAGAAAAATAACTGCTCTCTACTAGGTTTTTTTTCAGGCTGCAAGAGTTATTAATTAATTTAATTGATTTTCGGAGGATAATAATTGCTTAAATAAACACAAAGGTTGTTTTTATGCAAAAAATAATGTTTAAAGTACTAAAATATTCTTTTTTTTACAGATTTCGTTATGGCATAAAGTTTTTTTCCAAGACCAATCCTCTTCAGTTTTTATTGTTGCTTATATCTTTTTCTTTACACTCTGTGTACTGATTAATGAACTTAAGAAAATTTAAAGATTCTAGGTTAACTTGTGGTGATATTTCTTGATTGTAACTTGATTTGTAACTTGATTGTTCGAAAAGGAGGGTAATGGTTTTGGAGTGTGTATTAGTGATTATGTATTTATGTATGTATGTAATGTCTGTTTGTTTGGTCGAGCCTGTAGTATAAACGACTTGACGGATTTTAAACTGCGAATGGATTTGTCTTGATCCCATAAGTGACATTGGATATACATTATAATTAAGCAGCTGAGTTTTAATTTTTATAATTAAATTGATAGGTTATTTAAATTCAATGTTTAATTATTTTTTTATTTATTATTTTCATAGCTAAGCACACAACAGCGCCAGCGAACTCGCTTATCTGTGCACATAACCTGAAAAAATAACGCAGCCGTCACCAATAAACAAAAAAATCACAGCTAACATAATAGTCGCTCATTTTCGTCTGGAATTGCATAGCTAATGGCTCCCGCATATTCATTACAATATAAAAACGGTAATTTAATATAAACTAGAGGACAAAAATACAGTCAATGTATTGAAAAAATGACAGAAAAACTGTTTGTACGGGCTCTGTGCTACTGTTTAGAAAAAAATGAAAGGGGTGCGCAAAAACAATGACAAAAAGTTGCCCCAATATCGTTAGCTAACAGGCACAGGACAAGCGGTTAATTTTATAATAAAAAAGATTTATAGTTAAGTTTTGAGAAAGAGATCAATCGTCGAATCCAACTCGGCTGGGCAGCGTTCGGGAAGCTTCGCAAAATCTTTACGTCCCAGATACCGTAGTGTCTTAAGACCAAGGTCTTCGACTAATGTGTGTTGCCAGTGATGAAGTACGGAACTGAGACATGGTCGCTTATACTATGGGCCTCATAAAAAGGCTCAAGGTCACCCAAGGGGCAATGGAGCGTGCTATGCTCGGAGTTTCTCTGCGTGATCAAATCAGAAACGAGGAGGTAAGAGAACCAAAGTAACCGACAAAGCTCTCAGAAGTGCTAAACTTAAGTGGCAGTGGGCGGGGCACATTGCTCGTAGAACAGATGGCCGTTGGGGCAGTAAAGTTCTCGAGTGGCGACCGCGCACCGGAAAGCATAGTGTGGGCAGGCCTCCCACTCGGTGGACCGATGACCTGGTGAAGGTCGCGGGAAGCCGCTTGATGCGGGCAGCGCAGAACCGGTCGTCGTGGAGATCCTTAGGGGGGGCCTATGTCCAGCAGTGGACTTCCTTCGGCTGATATGATGATGATAGTTAAGTTTAAATAAATTACTTTACTGCTAAGTTTAAGTAATTTTCTGAAAACCCAAAACTTTTTATTTTATGTTTATTCACAATTGGTAAGCCCTTTGGCATCATCTCACCTGATAATACGCAGGTAATCATTAATTTGATTTGATTAATTTAAAAATATTTTTTATTATTTTATATCCTTCATTTGATATCCATATCATGGAGGTGTATAAAAAATAACTGATCCGCACTCTTTGGGAGACCGCCGTACGTATTGGATTTAGAATGACGTCACTTAGCTAACCATGCATTGTGCTCCAAACTTTTTTATTTTTTATTTTATTATTATTACTATTTTTTACTATTTGACTTTTCGTATTGACTTTTAGGATAATTTTGTTTTTCTTGACAGGTAATGAATATTACAAGAAAAATAATATGAATTATTTCAACTCAATCGGTAACCGGGAAATGGTTCTAACTTAGCTTCCAAGATTTGTCCCAAACTAACTATCTAACACGGAATGCGAATGCAAAGCTTGTAATAAAGTTACAAAGGTATGTGTACCTACATAAAAAATAGGTTAGCCATTTATCTATGAAATTTCAAATTTTAATTAACATTAATTTTAATTTAATTTTAATTTTAATTAATTTTAATTTGAATTAACATTATTGTACACCTCTTCGTTTACTAGGACTTATAGCTGTAGTCTAGGATAACATTTTGTATCATTAAGTTCTTGGAAAAGTACGAGTATGATCCGATGATAAGTTACGAAGATTTAAAAGATATACCATACCATGCCATGACATCACCATAAGCACAGTATATATATTAGTACTAACGACCTTAAGCACAGTATATATATTAGTACTAACGTACCATAAGTGTGGTTTGATACAAAAAAGACAACAGTAGAGGGCTTAAGATAGGTCAAATGACAATATTCAATTCAAATTATTGAAAGACTGTGTACAGCTATCACTATGGAAAAAATATATATAAAATACTTAAAGTAATAAAAAAATAATTGTTTAAAATACAATTTTAAAAATATTACCACTTTTGATGTAAAAAAAATATACTGTAGACCCTGTTTTTGGCATTACCTAATTAAAAAACAAATAATTAATGTTAAATGAATCCAACACACAATTTTTGTGACTTTGATGTGACTTTAAGAACTTTTAATTGAACACTTTGTTTTTTAAACTTATTTGAAAGTATAGAAAAGTATTAAAAGCATGTAAAAATCGAAAATTGGGCGTTCGGTTTTAATGTAACAGCCGCGCTAAAGCCCGCATGGATTGGAACTTAAAATGAATAGACTTACGTTCGATATTATTTTAACACGTATCAACCTGCCCGGGGCATCTTAAAGCCTTAATTAATAATAATGATTGATTTACCACTTTTTGGACTTTTACAGTAGGTATGTTACAAACATATTAATTCGGACTAAATTCATTTATTTGAGGAGTCTAGTCTCTCTATCTCTGTATCGTGTGGCACAATTAAACATGCTATCCAAGGGAAAAACGGAGGTTGCCTGGTGTTGCACTTAGCATCACCCGCAGTCACATGTAGGACATTTAGTTACCTACGTACGTGTGCAACGTGACCTTCATACACATCTCGATGAGATGTGCAGGTTTCCTTATGATATTTTTCTTCACCGTTAAAACAATCGGTAGGTATATGTACAAAAGTTTCGAAAAACTCATAGGTACTTACATTGGCCATCCAGATTTGAACCCGGAACTCTGGTTAAGAGGACCGAGTCGTTATCGATAGAGCCACCGATGCTTTCAGGAGTTTAGTACAGTGTAGTTTAAGGAGTCTATTGTCTATGAAGTTCATTCATGCATGATAGTAGGTATGAGTTTTGAAATCATTATGTTTCACCACCAAACTGAGAGTGACATGATCTTTAATACAAACGACAGTCAATTGTTCAATATAAATCTACAAACATAATCGTGCAGTCAGAGGTGGCGCTGTGCACCAATTACTATTCATCACATCAGCTCATATATACGTCCCCACCGAGGAGCTCGAGCCTACCCTAAATTAGGGCGATCGGGTCTTAATCTATCACCCGGGACCAGTGCGGGTTAGTCAACTTCACACACAACCTTCGAGTTTCTTCGCAAATGTGTGCAGGTTTCCTCGCGATGTTTTCCTTCACCGTAAGAGCGTGGGATAAACGTACATATGAGATCAAAATGGCACAGGGCTCGAACCAAGACCTCCCGGATAGGAGGTAAATTAAAAAAAAAACGACGTGTTGAACTCCGGGAGTGCCGGCAGAAGTGAAAACTTGAATATTAACGTTGTGCATTTTTGATATTTTGGAATGGTTAGTGAATAATTTTGCACGAATTGCTTTGATTATCAGTATAAAAGTATCATTTATGTGGTAGAATACAATATTTATTTATTGTGCTATCGTACACAAACATGACAATTTATATTACATTAAAAAGTTTATATCTCAGAAAAATCAACTCCATCCGTCTTACGAATTTTCGATCAGGTCACGTGTCCTGACGCGAGTTTAACATTTTTTACCCATTACAAAACAAGTGCACAACGCCGCTAAAGAAGTTTTCACTACTCCATCCGTCTTACGAATTTTCGATCAGGTCACGTGTCCTGACGCGAGTTTATCATTTTTTACCCATTACAAAAAAGTGCACAACGCCGCTAAAGAAGTTTTCACTTCAATATTTTTTAAGATTTTGTATTAGTTCATCATTTGGCCGATGTAAAGTTTAAGTTTGTGGCCCTGTAGCACGTTCAACCCTTTCACTTTCGTCGACGGGCGATGTGTCAATTGAGTTGTCTGCGATGTTCCATTGTTTTCACAATGCGATGATTGGGTCTATCTAGCACCCTGTATAATCATAGCAACTAAATATATATCTACACTCCTTATTTAATGGTCTCAAAGAAATGTATTCATAGCTGTATACTAGTAACAAAATATTTTTAATTCATTTTTAAAAACTATTTTGTTATTTCCGATATAAAATAAGATAAAAATTTATGCTGACTGTAATATAAGACTTTGCGTTTTTAAATTTGTTGAACAGTGATCATTGATCGCCATTAATGTCAATAAATCTTTAAATAAACTCTTGCGCACGTCCTATGACGGGGCAGATGCAAAACAAACGACCTAACGAACTGCGCACCACTCTGCAAGACATAAATTATTTAAATATGACTTGTAATACTCTACCCTGACACCCAATATGCATAAAAGGGTTGAAAAAAGTCTGGGGTGTCGTTTCTGTGAGTCAAAGGGTGTTTCTGTCTACTTATACGTATTTGACTTTGCATTATTTTTGGTATTCACATAACGAAGTATTGAATTTATTAATAACGCGTTACTAAACTGAGTTTTCGCACGATCATAACCGCCTCCGTGGCGTGATGGTTAGTCCATTCGTTTTACACCAGGAGGTCGCGGGTTCGATTCCCAGCGGAGTCAACTTTGGAAGACTCGGTTTGGTTGCTGGTATAGGGCATTTTCATAGTCCGCCTGGCTAGCTGCCACCATCTTATGTAAGTCTTGCCGCCAAACAGCATTGATGTGTTTCGGCTTGAAGATGAGATAGCCAGATCACCATTGCGTTGGGGAATCTTGGTAAGTCTGCTTCCATCTTCGGCATCATCGTCACTTACCACCAGGTTAGATGATGCCAAAGGCTTATACCAATTGTGAATAAAAAAAAAGATCAAAGTTAAATTTTGAACAGACAAAAGGATCTAAAAATATAACTGTGTTATTAACTCTTGCACTTAATAGGGGACTATCGTAAAATTTTTGATTTATTGCAACAATATAGATAGCTCTTATCTCGAAGGACATACATCACATAACCCATTGAAAATTATCTATTTAACAACAATACGGAGGCTACTTATCAGATGCGATTCAAAGACACCCTTAAGCTTTTCGGAACTGTCCTATCCTAACGCAAGTATCCCACAGGGTCCTCGATGGGTCGGCAATACATTTTTTTATCTTCCGACATTATCTATGTGACGTTGCTAAAAAATGCGACCAGGTGTTCAAAAAAATTGCAGAAGGCACAGTGGCTGTCGGCGATGCCATACGGGACAATGGTCCAATAATCCTTTCAAGTTATGTTACGGTCGGGTCGAAAGATGTTTTCAAAGGATGCTCCATATCAAACATGCTTGTTTATTTAAAACGTCACATCGTTGGTGAAGGTTTTACTCACACACACACACAAACATAGAATCATTTGATGACCGTCAGCTGTGTTACCAGATTAAAATCCTTTTCAACTTTTTTTGGAATTTAATTGGAAGCTAAACACGTTAAATCATGCTTCAAATTTTGCTATATTTTTCTTGTATGTCCTAAAAATGAACTAAACTGCAATCAGTTCATTAGGTTTAACCTATACGTCGTAACTAAACGGTAAAGTGCGAGTCAGAACCGCGCACAAAGGGTTTTGTACCATCATAGATAGCGCTAGTTTCTTCACATTTTAAAAAAAACACATTTTTTGTATAGAGACTTTCACTTTTTCTAATTTTCAGTATTTTTTTGTTAAAGCGGCAACAGAAATACATCATCTGTGAAAATTTCATTTTTCTAGCTATCACGGTTCTTGAAATACAATCTGGTGACAGACGGACAGACAAACAGACGGACGGACAGCGGAGTCTTAGTAATAGGGTCCCATTTTTACCTTTTAGGTACGTAACCCTAAAAAAGGACGAAATGGGTTTCTCAATCGGCGAAAAAATACACACAGCAAAAAAACATACAGACGAATTGAGAACCTCTTGCTTATTGTGTCTTTTAAAAAAAGCGATATTTGGAAAATTTGAATAAACATATGGTTGATACTAATTTTCATTATTTATTTTATTTATTTATTTACGGTTATAGTACACCAAAAACAATTTAGTAAAGCGAATACATAGAGATATTATAATATAGTGTACAGTAGGCGGTCTCATTGCTAAAAGCAATCTCTTCCGGTCAACCTTTACCTTTATCGTTACTTCTCTAGAAATATAATATCTTATTTATCTTGACTATATAAGTAGCACTTCTAGTCAAGACTATATTAAGGACACAGGAAAATGTTACCAAAGTACTTCAAATACTTTAAAAACCGTTATCTGGTAAAGCATTCAATATTGTCTACCTCTCAAGCGCTTATCTAGTGGTGTTTTCAGCTTGTATTAGTTTACTATCGTCACAGGCCTCCCCAAACGCGAGTCACATACCTCGATTTCGACACTGTGCCTCTAAGAAATCCGATTTCTCCACACAATCTTGTCTATTGCTATTTTAAAAGAAGTATAGCTGTCTCCAGCACTGCCCAGAATGGATATTGCGCAAATTATTGATATAACATCTCAGCATTTGAATCTTGGTAAGCCCGCTTCCATCTTCGGCATCATCGTCACTTACCATCAGGTGAAATAAATAAATAAATATTTTCTTGGTCAAATCACACATGGTCATCTGACCCCAAAGTATGGGAATCAGAGACTGATATATTATTTACATACTTATATTCGTTTAAATACATACTTAAATAGACATTCAACACCCAGACACAGAACAAACAAATCTGCTCATCACACAAATGTTTGCCCTGGGTTGGAATCGAACCCACAACACTCGGATCAGTAGTCAAGAGCACTAACCACTGAGCCACCGAGTCAGATAATGCCAAGGGCTTACTAATTGTGAATAAAAAAAATCTATCCTAAAATTTAAAAAAATTAAGAAAGGCTTTCGTTGAACCGATATGAAACAGAACAAAACAATGCAAAAACAAAACGGTCCGGCACACGTGTCCGCGTTTTAGCATTATCGATTGTCCTCAATGCTCATTGTTCTCTCGTATGCGGGTCCTTGTAATGAGTTATCGCAGCTGACGTCACGGGACGGTGTGTTTTTGTTCTAGTCCAGTACCGGTGTACGCTGGCTGCACAACATGTCCCATTGGTAAGTAGGGTAGACTGGGTACGGTTGTAACAGGGTACGGTTGAAACAACTCGAATATTATCGAAACTATGCGCGGTACGCGGAGGGGTACAAGGGGAGAGGCACGCGGGTGACAAGTTCCTACACGATTCCCAGAGTTGTGTCGCACTTCGCGCACTAATTACGTTTACTTAGAGACCTATTGTGTTTTGTCAACCAAAAGTAAGATTTTTTGATGAATTTCTTTACGATATAGCTTGATATTAATTTAAGTATCGTATTTAAGTATTTGCATACATAATTGTTGTATTTTTGAGATTATAATGAGCTGGTTCGGTTTTGTATACGTTAACAAGCCTCATACCTGTGACAGTTTGATTTCCAAAATGGGAGGATGGGTACGGTTGTAACAATTTTCGTGGGTACGGTTGTAACATTATTTTTGTATTGCAAATGCCTAGAAAACGCATAAAAAAGAGGTCAAGAGGTGAACGCGACATATTATTATACAAAAACGCTAATGATGAGGTCAAACTAGGCGTTATTATTGCCTTATTTGTTTAGAATCTTACTCAGCAAGTTGTTCTGGAGACAGTTGGATTCAATGTCAGGGGGGCTATAGACTGTGGTCACACGTAGCCTGTACGGATGGGAGTCGATATTACATTTGCCATAACTGCAGTGAGTCTGATTAACTGAAATTGTTTTTTTTGTTGATTTTTGTTTGAACACAGATTTTGTTAGTTTTGTAATTATTACTAAGAGTTTTTTTGTGAGTCTGATTAAGTTCCTATAGAAAAAACATTATTTTTGTTGTTTAATTTAAATTTAGCTCTAAAACTGACTTAAATACTTGAATTAACTATTATTTCTGAGTGTTACAACTGCCCCCCAACATTGTTACAACCGCCCCTGGCATGGGGTCGATTGTAACAGACGCACACATTCAATAAAATGACTCATTTCTGCCAAACTGTTTTACATGTGCTATTAATTTCAATATCAATTGAAAGAAAAATTACTAGACTCTTATCACAAGTGCTTTAATAGTTGTCTAAATTTATATTGACATTGCTGTGAGTGATCAAAGGAAAATTGTTACAACCGTACCCAGTCTACCCTACACAAAATGTTGAGATAACCTTAGCAAAAACAATAGACACGTAAGTAAAAAAAATATAATTAAATTTCAATTTCAATATATTAATTCAAAATAGGTGCAAATTACACTATTTCTGATAGTCATAAAATAATAATAACAATGTCATTTGTTAAGAATTAATAAACAAACAATAATAAGTTAATAACTTCAAAAATCAATTATTGGCATAAACCACATTATGTCATGAACATGTCGGAACATGAAAACAATATGACTCGAAAAGTTGTACATAAAAATCATTGAATCCCTTTTACAAGAGTAGGCCAGTTCACACGGACAGCACCCGGTCACGAGTATAACGCGAGAGTCAGCCATCGCTCCCATCAACCATATTATAGAGGGAAAGGCACGTCCCTGCTTCCGATAACTTTGGTACAAAGGGAGAAAAAGAAAATCGTAGACTTTAGTGCAATAGTCGTAGTCATCAAAATATCATAAAAAAGTCATCGAAAGACTTCCACTCCTGGACAAACACCTCCACAAGGATTTCCACGACGACCGGTCCATCCAGCGACTTCCCGCGACCTTCACCAGGTCCTCGATCCACCGATTAGGAGACCTGCCTACGCTACGTCTTCCGGTGCGACGTGATATCTGTAACAATAGTAAGTAGATAAATACAATTTTACTAAAATAACTGAAGTAACATTGTAAAACTTTTATAGTAGATAATAAACAAACTTAAGATAGATGTTTACTTGAGAAGCAGCATGAGCCCCAAGGCAAAGCATTGGCCATTATTTACTGAAGTAGCATGCAGCAGCCCGTGGGAAAACGAATAAAAAGCGTCTATCTATTCGCAAACATAATTGAAATCTATATTGGACATACACGAAGCAGATGTGCAAAAAGATAAAGGAATCTTTAAAAAAGCTCCATGAGAAACTTTAAATCCTCACCTATGACCCCAGGCTATTTCCTAGTCGCGGACCGTTGAAAAAAATATAAAAATAAATTACTCGGCCAAAGAAAAGAGACCATTGTTTGTCGTTAAAAAACTTGGGGGTAAAGTTACTTGCGATTTGAATAAGTAAAAATGCGCGATAGAAACTGAGGGGTGTCTAACAAAAAAACGTGGCCCCACAAAGTCCGCGCATGAGTTTTTTAAGGTGAGGACACTGGCATCAAATTGTATGCATAGGTGTAGTGTGTTATGTTACTTAATGCTACCGTTGTTGCAAATTGGTTTTGGTCAAATTTCTCACGATGCACATCTGCATCTTTTATATTGATGATTAATATGAATAAGTTTTATTTTATTAACTTTTTTTTTATTTATTTATTTAGGACACAAACAGTCTTAAACAAATACAGTTTACAAAAATCATAAAACAAAAAGACCTAAAGGTCCATTAATTGATAACAAACAAAAAACATGTTGGTTTCGCTAATAACAAGTGATCAAGTTGATAAGATGTACAGTGTATGTTCGTCTATACGAGTCTATCACGTGTAACGATTTTATATGATGTAAGAATTAAAAAGAAATACATATTTTATTAAATTACTTATAAATAAATACTATCGCCAAATATGTCAACATTACACAGGAATTTATTGTAAAAATCGCAAGAACGTCTAATAAACGTGTTTTTAGCATAATTGGTATGACCAAATGAGATATGGAATGTGTGTTTTGAGCGTGTGGATATACGTGGAATTTTAAAAGTAACTTTTTCAAGAAGTGATTCAGAGTCGATATAATTATTTATGATTTTATAAAGAAACATAGTGTCTAGGTAATTAGGTACGTCTAACTCGTAGAGTTTTATTCATATTCCAGTTGTTGTTAGGTTATACTTGTCTATTTATTATCTACAACTTTGTAGATCATAGTTTTAATGATACATTATATCTTTCTGCTCCAGGTATTAATTAACTCTTACAGAATTTTTAGCTTTGTCTACTTAGTAGCTTTTACCCGCGGCTGCACCTGAGGGGCCATCGTTTTTATGATTGTGTTTGAGTGAGCCTTTGGGTGAGTGGTACGCGAGCCGCAAGCGGCTTGCGAGCGTACTGTGAGTCTTTCCAGGTCCTGGAGTAACAAAACTCGTAACCTTCATTCTTAAACTTTATTTTGTTTTTTTAACGTTATTTATAATACAAGCTGCATACACTTCAAAATCTTTGTCATACGATGACTGGGTAGTCAAGTTACCACTCATTATTACGGAGAGAAAAGAAGAGCTTTTTTGAATATCGAACACAACGCAATGCGTACGTACAAGTAGGTACGCGCAGCAGATGTTTAACAACTTTTTATGCTCTTTATTGAAAATATTGAATTGATCGAACAGAGAATAGACAAATACATTTTGTGACAGAATGACTTATTGACACAACTTTTTTGATAATCTTCAAACTAATTGATTACTTAACCGCCTCCGTAGCGTAATGGTTAGTCCATTCGCTTCACACCAGGAGGCCGCGGGTTCGATTCCCGGTGGGGTCAACTTGTAAGACTCGGTTTGGTTGGTGGTAGGGCATTTTCTAAGCCCGCTAGCTGGCTAGCTACCTCCATCTTATCTAAGTCTTGCCGCCAAATATTAGTGTTAAAAACATTGATGTGTTCCAGCATGAAGATAAGATAGCCAGTTCTCCATTGCGTTGGGGATTCTTGGTAAACCCGCTTCCATCTTCGGCATCATCGTCACTTACTATCAGGTGTGATGTTGCCAAGGGCTTACCAATTGTAAAAAAAATATTTAAAAAAACATCATAATAGTAGAAAAAATAATAAAAATCAAAACATCGAATGTTCAAACCAAACCCATATGGGCGATCACTATTATACCTAAATTCGATATAAAATCTTGATTCTTGAATAAGCTCATTCACCGTATAACCCTGCGCCGTCTAGTCTGTCGAATGCGCGGGCGCGCGCGTCCTGCATGACTCATTGATCTATCAAACAAAATTTAATAATGCATTGCAAAACGAACGCGTGGGAAGGAGACAGCGGAGTACACTCCTGGATTTATTGCCTTACCCATATTAGAACAGACCTTTTTAGTTTCTATCGATCCGGA
Organism: Coleophora flavipennella; assembly: GCA_947284805.1. Taxonomy (NCBI): domain Eukaryota; kingdom Metazoa; phylum Arthropoda; class Insecta; order Lepidoptera; family Coleophoridae; genus Coleophora; species Coleophora flavipennella. Next base: position 11,315,875 of record OX369286.1, read on the forward strand.
TACGGACCTCTCGCTTAGATTTTAAAAGAGTGATAAGGACAGACGTAGTGATATTTAACCTACAATTCTATTAGTTTGTGAGGTAAAATTAACGTAGGGATCTCAATAGGCAATAAAACATCACTGAGGATATTCTTACGGTGAAGGAAAACATCGTGAGGAACTCTGCACACGCCTGCGGAGAAACTCGCAGGTTGTGTGTGAAGTCGATCAACCCGCACTGGGCCCACGTGGTCGACTAAGGCCCGATCGCCCTAATTCAGGGTAGGCTCGAGCCCCTCGGTGGGGACGTATATGAGCTGATGTGATGAGGATATTTAATTAGAATTTAGCTAGGGAAGGGAAGCAATTCCTTGCCTGCAAATTGCTTCCCGATTCTTACTGTTTGGAGTCCTTCAAAGCTAGAGCGAATAGGCATTATAAGTCTAAGTCTTACTGACAAGCTATGGATTACTGTTGTCTGAAAAATAAATAAAATATATATGTTATTTGAGTCTGCGTGTAACATCTTCGACTGCATCATTTCTTCCTGCATCTAAGTGCCGGTGGCTCAACCGGTAACGACTCGAACCTCCTAACCAGAGGTCCCGAGTTCAAATCCGGACGGCCAATATACTCAATTAATTTTTCTAAACTTGCGCACATAATACTTAACGTTTGCTTTAACGGTGAAGGAAAGCATCTGATTCCAGATGTGTATGAAAGCCGCGTTGCAAACGTCCGTAGGTGTAAATCTAAATGTCCTACATGTGACCGCGGGTGATGCTAAGTGCAACACCAGGCTACCGCCGTCTATTCAATGACAATATTCAATTCAAATTATTGAAAGACTGTGTACAGCTATCACTATAGAAAAAAAATAATATAAGTACTTAAACTAATAAAAAATCGATTTCATTGAATACAATCTCAAAAATATTAACACTTTTGATGTTAAAAAATATACTGAAGACCAGAGATTTGCCTTATATATAGCATATCTCTGCTGAAGACCCGGTTTTTGGTATTAATTATGTTGAATGAAACCAACACACAAAAATCGGTAACTTTAAGACCTTTATTTTAATCGAACATTTTTTTTTTAAACTTATTGGAAAGTATAAAAAAGTACGAGTAATAAAAACATGTAAAAATCGAGAATTGGGTGTTGGGTTTCAACGATTAAGCCGCGTTGAATCCCGCATTGTTTTGAACTTACAATGAATAGACTTACGTTTGATATTATTTTAACACGCATCAACCTGCTCGGATTGAGGTATCTAAAAGCCTTAACTCTATCACACGATAAAAGAGATTTTTTTCTACTAGACGAGTTGCAGTCAAACGCATTGGTCATAATCCAATTGGAAAAGTGTAGGAGGGTAAACAGGCGCCCGCGATTACATTGTAGACAAACTAAAAATGAAATTAAAATGTAGAGTTCAACAAACAACACCTCCGTGGCGTAATAGTTAAGTCCATTAGCTTTACTTCAAGAAGTCACTGGTTCGAGTCCCGGCTGAGTCTAACTTTGTAAAACTCGGTTTGGTTGGTGGAAGGGCATTTTAAATACGCCCGCCTGGCTAGCTACTCCCATCTTATCTAAGTCTTGCTGCCAAACATCAATGTTTACAGCATCAATGGCTTGAAGATAAGACAGCCAGTTCCTCATTGCGTTGGGGAATCTTGGTAAGTCCGCTTTCATCTTCGGCATCATCGTCATTTAAGGGCTTACCAATTGTGAACAAAAAACCACAGCAGTACGCACACATATAAACAAAGACTTTAAAATTCATAGCTCCAGAAGTGTCATTAGAATGATTCCACATCGCATCGGGAGACGGGTCGTTGCTTTCCCTCTAATATGGTTGATGGTAGCGATGGCTGACTCTCGCGTTATACTTGTGACCGGGTGCTGTCCGTGTTAACTGGCCTACTCTTGTTAAAGGCATTCAATGATTTTTATGTATAACTTTTAGTGTTATATTGTTTTATGTTCTAATGACATAATCTGGTTTAAATCAAGGATTGAATTTTGTCGTTATTAACTAATTACTGTTTATTTTTTGATTATTCACAAATTATATTGTTATTATTATTTTATGACTATCAGAAAGCACCTAATTTAATTTACTGTAATTTGCACCTATTTTGAATAAATATATTGAATTGAATTCCCTATAATAGCAGTGAGCACAAAAAGCCAAACATCGGAGCACTAGAGTAGCGTCACTATCAGCAGCCCGTGTAGGTCTACTGCTGGATATAGGCCTTCCCAAGGCTTGACTCTTATACCGACCTTCAGGCCTGAGTATCCAGCTTTCAGCAGCTACCTTGCGCAAATCATCGCTCCACCCAGTCGGGGGGTGTCCCACACTTTGTTTGCCTAAACGCGGTTTCCACTCCAGAACTCTCTTGTCCAGCAGCGGTTATCGGTTCTGCGACAGATGTGTCCAGCCCATTGCCACTTCAGCCGGCTAATTCGCTGAGCGATGTCGGTCACCTTGGATCTCTAGCGAATGACTTCGTTTTGGATTCTATTCTGCACAGCTTCACCGTTAAGAGGAAATGCGGTCGCCATTGTTTTTTCGTAGTCCCTGTTTCTTCCTTGGATAATGACAATAGAGCAAATTTTTTTTTCCCATCGACTCTATATTTACCATGGCCATGCCCCTATGTTTTGTTTTCCCATATTCTCATTATCATAGGAAGTAGGAGCCTTCAAAGACTGAGAAAATTGACCAATCGAAACGTCATTTTTAGACACGCACCAAAAAATAATACGCATATCTTATGTATTCTATACAAATGAACTCCTATTTCTTCGCATCATGCGTGAACGGCTTGACCGATTTCGCTAATTCTTTTTTTGTTGAGTTCGTTATTGTCAGGAGAAGGTTTTTATTTAGGGTAGTGTAGGTTAGTGTAGTGAAGGGTAGGGTGGGGTAAGGTAGTGTAGTTTAGTGTAGTGTAGGGTACGGTAGTGTAGTGTAGTGTAAGGTGGTACGAAGTTCGCCGGGACAGCTAGTTAACAATAAAATTAAAACATAGATGCATAGGTAAAGTGTTTTTTTAATATATTTTTGATAAAAATATTAGCATTGCTCAAGTTTTGGAAAAGGAAATAGGGGATTATGAAATGCTGTTTTGGTCAATTTTAGTGCCGGTCTGCGCTGTAGTTCTCCCTTTCTTGCTGTATACGGAGAGGTTTGGGGGAGAGGGACAACATTTGATTCAAATACCTATTCTTTAGACCGCGTTTCCTCTTAACTATATTTGTTGTCGATGAAGTTTATCTTGAAGCTTTAATAGGTGTCATAAATGAATATTATGATGCAAGTATAGTAACGGACAGACGGACAGAACAATGAAGCTCGTGGGCGAGATTAACACATTATCGCTATATCGTTGAGCCGTGGCATCACCTGGACTTATGCCTTGACCCATATTCATACTTAGCCCATGCATGAACAACCTTAGAGGTTGCTTGTTGAGATTATTATTGTCTAAAACGTGTCCTTCCCACGCGTTCAGTTCAATTTCATCTTTGAATAGTTGTAAGAGCCGTATTTCTGCACTGACACAATCCTGCAAAAAGGTGAATCCGCGTCACACCCTGGACACTTCATACAACGGGCCAGAACAAAATGGTGGCAAAATCCTGTATGTTCGACAACCAAATCGTAACCAATCTGTATCAATCTGGGTGACGAAGGGGTGAGGTCGGAGTCTAGAGAGCGGCAGGGAGTGTCCATACTGTCTGTTAGTACATATGAGATGCTCCACCTCTTGACCACCGCTTGACAGTGTGAAACACCATGTAGTACTCTATTTTTGTATAATCTGTATTATAAAAATAAATTGCTAAATGTGCTGCTAGCCGCAAAACTAGAAAACGGCTCGGCCGATTACGATGAATCTTTAGAGAATTGTTGTGCGCATGCTAGGTTCATAATAAAAAAATAGGTGGGGCTGTGTTGGGGCCATGCCGTTGGTTCAACGTGAGACGTGAATTCGATGTTGCTGCCTTTTTTTTGCTTCTGCCTCGCAGGGAGCGCTCCGGTCTTTGCCCTACGCCTACGAGGCGCTCGGCCTCCAGCCTCGTGGTTTAGGCTGTATAGCCATGGAGCCTGAGCAAAAACTGGATATAAAAATAAAAAACGAAGTTTAAAAAACTAAAAATCGACTTAAAAATAGTAATTCAAAAGTATGAAAAAAGATTTTTATACATATATATATATATACGAAATTAACCAACAATAATGAAATCAAAGGTAGGTAAGAATCAAATTAGGGTACGACAATTTTTTTGGAGGTCTGTCCGTCAGTCACCAGGCTGTATATCATAAACCGTGATAGCTAGTTAAACAGTTGAAATTTTCACAGATGATGTATTTCTGTTGCCGCTATAACGACAAATACTAAAAATTAAAAAAAGGTAAAAAATAAGACCTCCCTTATTTTTAACTTTTTTATTACCTCTTAGTTCAGGTAATATATTTTATTCTGTTGCTTTATTATTTACGCATTACGAAGGACTGTCTAAATTTTATTTTATCATACCCATTGTTTTGTTTATTATCAGTATTATCAGAAAGTTTCCGTTCCTTACCAGCATCAGTACGAAAATCTTTATCAAGACACATAGAGCTGTGAGATAATCATACTAATATAATAAACGCCAAAGATTGGATGTATGGATGTTTGTTACTCTTTAACGCAAAAACTACTGAACGTATCTGGTGGAAATTAAAACAGATTAGGACCTGGATAAACATATACCTAGGCTACTTTTTTCCACGCTAGCGAACCGCTTGCGGCTCGCGCACTCCGCACCCTCGAAGTTAGTCATAGAAACTATGTTCACGCGAGCGAAGGCGCTGGCAACATCTAGTATATTATACAGCATGTGGAATGTACATTTTATCTTTTATAGGTATGTATCTACCTAATCATAATAAATTGATCGGCAGGACGCGGGTCGCGGGTCGCGGGCAGTGTCGCACAACAATTGTTGCCAATAGGGTAATTGGCGGACACCGCGCGCCAATGGTCGCACCATTACTGACGTACAGTGCCGGACAAATTAATCAGCTGTCCTAAGGCAATATTTTAGTGACAAAAAATCTAGACACTATGGGAAAAGAAAGAACAAGAGACCACGCGCGTACACGTTATCCGACGTTTAGGCGAGGTATTGATTGGAACAGTTGTCCCTGTCTTTTTTTAACGTGTAAAGAGTAAAGAAAATAACCACACTTTTTCAATGGTTTTTCGTTTCGATCAAAAACTACAATGAAAGTATAAAAAATAATAACATTACTCACTTTGTATTATCATAACAAATATTGTGGTATATTTTTTAAAATTTATTCTTCAAAATATTTGTCATTACTAGTCATTTCTAATAGTTTTTGACTTTAAGGAATATCATCTAAAATAAGGGTATTTTTTTCAACCTTGGGTTTTCTATCGTTTAGGAGTAATTGTCGTCAAAAATAACGAAAATCTATAATATTACCGCCATAAGACCAAATTCATATAGTGAAAATCTTAGAGGTGAATATTGAAGGCAATTAGATACCACTCTAATCCACTGCTTTCGAACGCTAATTAGTTTCCCTATGCAATCGAATCTGAAACAAGAAGATCCGAAGGAGAACGAAGGTAACCGACATAGCTCACAGAATCCTTAAACTTAAGTGGCAGTGCACGGGGCACATAGCTCGTAGAACAGATGGCCGTCGGGGTAGTAAAGTTATTCAGTAGCGACCGCGCATCGGAAGACGTAGCGTAGGCAGGCCTCTTACTCGGTGGTCCGAAGACCAGGTGAAGGTCGCAGGAAGCCGCTGGATACGAGCAGCGCAGGAACGATCATCGTGGAAATCCTTGCGGGAGGCCTTTTTCCAGCAGTGGAAATTTTTCGGCTGATATGATGATGATGATGATTTTGCCGACAGAGCACGGAAAAAAGAGATAGCCCTTAGTATTACCGGTAAATGAATTAAATAATACCGCTTTTAAATAAAAGGGAAACCTGCTAATCCACAAAATGTCCAAGATAGAGTTTGAATAATTTTAAATCGAGAAATGCGTGGGTGAATGTTTGTGTCCGCGAGTGTAGCATGGACGCGGTGTGATCAGGATGTCCCGTCAGAACGGATCGCGTAACGATAACCTGTATCTATGTCATAATGTCAGCACAACACTTTGTTTTATTATTATTATGACACTCTATTTATCTATATATACAGATTTTTACTTTCAAGCGACGACGGAGTGAGGAAGTTATTATCTACCCAGACTTACTACTATTACAAAATGTTTAGGACCATTTTTTTCATTTTTTTTATTAAATATTTGAGTGCGTTTGTCTGCACCTCACTTGACTTAGCCTTGGCTCTTTATTTGATCTTACTACTTTTTATTATTTTTATCATTTATTTATAAATGCTAGCTTATAGATTTCACATCCAAGTCACTAACATTTCATAACATGTCATTTGTGAAAAATAAAAAAATAAACAATAATTAGTTAATAACGTTAACAAAATACAATCATTGATAAAACACATTTTGATATTGAGATGAAAACAATATGACACGAGAAGTTATACATTAAAACCATTAAATGTAATTAATGCTTTAGACAAGAGTAGGACAGTTCACACGTATAGCACCCGGTCACGAGTATCTATAACGTGAGAGTCAGCCATCGCTCCCCTCAACCATAAATTTCCAAGTAATTCGAGACTTGACACGTTTTTACAGGATATTTTTGTGGAGATCAGATTTTGCATTCAACGCTCGGAAAAAAAGAATATATGTACTTGTTACAACTCCTGCAGTGGCGTATCTTTTCTAATAAGACTTTTCTTAGTTGTCTGATTAACGAATAAGAGAAGCGTCTTTGTCATTTAAAACCAGTTTAATATTAGAAGGAAGATTTGGATTCCCCTAAAATACAAAAGTTAAATTAGTTAATAGTTTAGTAATAGTTTTTATTTATCTTATTTCAGTGACCAACGTATTTTGAGTACAATCATTTTTAACAATTAATTATTTACATGACATAAGCCTGACTGGCTTTTCTGTCATGCGATGAGTTCTCATCAGTTAACCGCCTACGTGGCGTAATGGTTAGTCCATTCGCTTCACACCAGGAGGTCGCGGGTTCGATTCCCGGCGGGGTCAACTTTGTAAGACTCGGTTTGGTTAGTGGTAGGGAATTTTCATAGCCCGCCTGGCTAGTTACCACCATCTTACCTAAGTCTTGCCGCAAAACATCAGTGTTAACAGCATTTATGTGTTCCGGCTTGAAGATAAGATAGACTGATCCCCATTGCGTTGGGCAACCTTGGTAAGCCCGCTTCCATCTTCCATCAGGTGAAATGATTCCAAGGGCATATCAGTTGTGAATAATAATAAAAAATTACAAGTATGCTTAGTATTTTTAGAAGTGTGTAATTTTTTAAAAAAAGTATTTCATTTCCTTCCATTTCCAATATATTCTTTTTGGTAAGTCTAATAATTGAAATAAAACTGTATTGTACATATTTCTTCTGCAGTTCTTTAAGTAAACTGCTAATTACTTTAAGTAGTTTATAGGAAAATATTCTCTTTCCATTTAAATAGGTAATAAATACATTTTGCTATTGTCGAGTTGTCTCAAATTTTGTTTCTTCTAAACATCTACAATTCATCAACATCATACATAACAGCCAAAAGACATCCTCTGCTGAACACCAACAAAAGACCTCACCCAAAGATTTTCACAACGACCATTTCTGCCGGGCTTGCATTCAGCGCCTTTCCGTGACCTTCACCAGAGCGTCTGTCCACTCAGTGGAAGGTCTGCTTAGCTATGTCTGCCCCAATGGTCAACTGTTCTACGAGCTATGTGCCCAGACCATTGCCACTTAAGTTTAAAACATCAACAATAAAATTTATGGAATTTAAATACGTGTTACATCCTCGGCTGCGTCGACACTTACCATCAGTGATGTGCAGCCAGACTCAATCAAAATATTAATAAAACTAACCGGCCAAGTGCGAGTCTCACTCGCGAAAAGTAGGGTTCCGATTTTTTTTTTTTTTTTTTTTTTTTTTCAGATGTCTGAAATAGCGGTTTAGCTTGTAGGTTACACTTGACTCAAACTAAAAAAAGCACTTATACTTTAAAGCTTAATATTTCGCAAACCGATCCCCGAATCAAGAAATGGTTTTAACAAACCCACAGTTGTTCTGAAAGACCTATTCAACGATACCCAACAGTACAGCAAAGAAATACAGCCTCTCTTTATCGCGGCGAAATGTGAGGGTGTAAAGATAATAACATGAAAACCGCGATATAAGTAGGTACATGATATGAAGTAAAATAGCAATGTAATATTAGACGAACGGCGATGGAAGCAACATCATATTAGCCGACTTTTTCCATGATCTTCGGCAACATCGTCACTTACCACCAGGTGAGATGTTGTCAAGGGTTTACCAAATGTGAATAAAAAAAAAAAAAAAAAAATGATCATGTTCGAGACGAACCCCTCGTTCTCCCGATGCTGTGTCCTTAGGTGGGAGACCGTGTCTCCGTGGAGCCATCATCACCATGATGGATATGGCCTGAGCCGCGCTCTACCAAACCTCCACAGGACACTGAGTACTAAGAAGCCGGACCGCTATCCGCTCCTATCACGCAACGTAACGACTACGAAGCCCCCTAGCCATAGGGGGCACAACGGAGTCTTACACAAGAAGGTACAACGCGCTCGCGCGCTGCCTGAATCTTAAGCTTGCTGTAATAACCTAAGCCAAGCTTCGCGATGGGGCTATACCCCTGTAGGAACTCCAAACCTCCCCTTTATTCCTGCCACACGCCCAACAAGATAGCAACGATCTCAGTGCCCACACCAAGCCGGAACACCCGCCATGATCACAGTTACTCATCGAGGTTAAAACCCAAAGGTTACCTAACATGAGGTCGCTCCATCGCAGTTAAACTAACTCGATATCTATTATGGCTACGACTCACCGGGACATCTTGGTGCTAAAGGCACTACGAGCAGACGCACTACACATCCTTCTAGCCACGCGCACCGAAAAACATAAAGTCTCCCGCGATTGGCGCAAAAGTTGTGTCAAAAACTATTTGTTCGGAAAATCATTCCTTCCAATCATATTTCAGTGTTGCTATCATAAAAAAGGCAAGTGAGTGAACGAAAGGTAATACTCACCAACATAAAAGTGCGCTCTGAATTCGCAGCCTCTGCGACACTCTTTGTACGTGGAAGAGGATAAAAAAAAATCAAAATTTTATTGCACAACTTTGCCGGCGTGATAAATATGTATTTTTATTATTATAACAGCTCATATACGTCCCCACCGAGGGGCTCGAGCCTACCCTGAATCAGGGCGATTAGGCCTTAGTCGATCACGCGGGCCCAGTGCGGGTTGGTCGACTTCACATACAACCTTCGAGTTTCTTCGGAGGCGTGTGCAGGTTTCCTCACGAGGTTTTCCTTCACCGTTAAAGCAATCGGTAAGTATATGTACGTAAGTTTTTTGAAAAACTCATTGGTACATTGGCCGTCCAGATTTGAACCCGGTACCTCTGGTTAGATGGACCGAGTCGTTACCGGTTGAGCCACCGACGCGACGCTTCGAAATATGTATAACCATGTCAAATTACAGCTTTCTAGTATTAACAGTTTCTGAGCTAAGCCGCGGATGTCTGTCCGCAAACAGACAGACATGGCGAAAAGGTTTCCTTGTTGACTACGGATCCTTAAAAACACCATCTCAATGATGAATTAGGTCATTGAGTGTACCTACTTGTAACCTATGTGGCTCTATGTCATGCATGATTAATACAATGCTTACCATGGCAAAGACAATTAGCTGAATAAGGTACGTGCGCAGACGCCCTCCGCGCGGCTTAGGAGATGGCCGCATTTGTATGTTGCCCTAAGACCCAAGAATATATCACACCAGACATTAATAAAGGGCCATAGATCTCTGTCGTACACATAACCTCTCTAACGGCAGAATATTGAGCAGATATCAGAGAAAGCTTTTCGACTTCGGTGAGTAGTTTTGTTTGGAATTGACGGTAATTGTCAATCAGAAAGTAATAGAAATAATTTTCAAAAAACCTAAAATTTTTCAGATAAACGTGCACTTTGACTGACTCGGTGGCTCAGTGGTTAGTGCTCTTGACTACTGATCCGAGAGTTGTGGGTTCGATCCCCACCCAGGGCAAACATTTGTGTGATGAGCAGATTTGTTTGCTCTGTGTCTGGGTGTTAAATATCTATATATGTATGTTTTTAACGTATATAAGTATGTATATCAGTTTCTGGTTACCATAACACAGGGAATCCTACTTTGGGGCCAGATGACCATGTGTGATTTGTCCCAGAATATTATTATTATATATATTATATACTGTCACGATAAATAAACCTGTGTGTCAAATTTCAGCCCGATAACTTCAGTGAAAGAGGGTTAAACTTCGATTGCTAAGTTTTAGGACATATAATATTCTTTATTGTACAAAAATGTTTAAACACGAAAAACATTTAGAGAGGACATATATACATAATAAGGTGGACTTATCTTTCTAAGAGATCTCTTCCAACCAAACTTGCCGGTCGTTATGAAAACACACAAACAAGTAAAGTTAAATAAAGGCTTTGTTTTTTTTTAAAAAAAGCTTTTTTTATTAATAATCGTGCATTGGCATAAGAAAGAAAAGTGTGTGTCAAATTTCAACCCGATAGCTTAGTAAAAGTAGGTGAAATACATACATACAAGTGAAGTAAAGTGAAAGTTTTGTAATTTTTTATGACTTATAAAAAAATATCTAAATGTTTGAAATGCTATGCTTGGAGTTTCTCTGCGCGATCGAATCAGAAACGAGGAGATCCGTAGGAGAACCAAAGTAACCGACATAGCTCTCAGATTGTCAAACTTAAGTGGCAGTGAGTGGGGCACATAGCCTAAAACCTAAAATTTCAATCTTATGTGGAGAGTTGTGGTTGCACCCCTCGGTGAGCAAGTCCGACTCGCACTTGGTTGGTTTTCCTATCTGGTCACTGAACTATTACAAAAAATTTAATAAACGCGCCTAACAGAGCAGTTAACACCTAGTAGTAAAATGCTACTTGTGATTGTCTTATCTAAATGCCCAAAATCATTTTGTCCGGCAATCCGTCACAATCAAAATGTGATCGGATAACGAAGTGGGCCGGTATCCAATAATAGTGCACTTATCTTATTAGAAATTTTATTTGAATTGGAAGTAAGATATAATTTTCGACAAAAAAACCAAAAATCTTTTAGGAACAAGCTTTAATTTGAAAATTATTTTAATTATTTCATATGCTTCTAAGCGAATCCTTTCATTTGATTCTCATATCATGGATGTGCATAAAAAATAACTGGTCCGCCAGCTTATATATATTTAGAACTAGATGTCCCGGCGAACCTCTTACCACCTTATACTACACTACCCTACCCTACCCTACCCTACACTATTCCACTACTATTTTCCGAAAGATCTTGGGACCTACTAGGAGAGATGATGGCAGCTGGAGAGTGCGAAAGAAGCACAGAAACGGTTGAAAAAAATACCACTAACAGTCCAACCAATCCATGTGATGACCATACTTCAGGTCAGATAACCTCCATAACCAACACAACCTCGCAAAACAACCTCTTCTTTCTGTAATATATCTAAATTTTATTCCAATTTAAAATCAGATATAAAGTAATTTAAACACAACTAGAACTGTAACTCACGCCTTATTTCCAGAACAAACAAAATTCTCGTAATATTAGCGTTTAAAATCCGAACAGAAATTTCCTTAAAGGCCGGCCGCATGCGCAAAAAGGCCCTAATGAAAACGTACGACGCTTTGATAACCGGTTATGGTGTGGACTCTTGGTTTCCACCACAAATTGGACCGCGGACCCCTAACTTAGTGCACTTGTTCGTTTTATTTCGTTGTTTTAATGGTGTTGGTATAACATTGTCTGGAACTGTGCTGTTTTGAATTTATTTCATCATTAGGCATGCATTGAATTGGATATATTTGATAAATACCTAAATGTATTGCGTTTCACGTAAAAATATTGTTGTAACTAAATTCTAACAAATTCTACTTAATAAAATCTACGAACTGAATGTATAACGTTAACGTAGCTTAAACCGTTGGGTCTAAAGTATGACATTTTGAACAGTCCATTTAATAAAATCTACAAACTGACTGGCAGAATGCACAGACTACATCGTTTGGTATAAAGCACGGCATTTTGTAGTCTGCTTGATAATATCTACAAACTGTCTGACAGAATGAACAACCTAAACCATTGGCTCTAAAGCATGGTATTTTGCACAGTCTACTTAGTTAAAACTACGAACTAACTGACACAAAGCACAGTCTATTTAGTACTGATGGAATTCCGCACAGCCCAAGCCATTGGGTCTAAAGTACTCTAAAGCATGGCATTTTGCACAGTCTACTTAGTAAAATCTACGAACTGAAGAACTAACGCTGCGACGTTTAGGGTTCGCAGGTAGATAGGTCTAGCGTAGGTCAAAAAATAAATTTAAATTTAGAATTAATTGCAGAGCGTCCAAAATATATATAGCTAAGTAGGGTGACTGGCCTTAGTCGTACGTAGGTGGCACGTAGTGTGGAAGGTGTCCAAGGGGCTTCAGTACGCTTCAGTAGTGTAGCAGTTCGGCAGGTATTTCAAATGGTGAGAAGGCCCGCAGATATTGAAGGGCGTCTCCAAAATTTGTCAAAACATCTCAAGGCTGCCCGAGGAGATCCTTAAATCGTCCATAGGGCCCTAGAGGGATTCCAACAGGACACTAAATATCACATTAGTTAAAAGTAGATTTTTTTTAGAATTACACAATAGGTAGGTGCTTTCAGAGCTCAAGCAATGCTTGGAGTGACAAAGTAGGTTTGACCCCCACCCTAGTCTCGATGGCTGGTGGCAGCGTCGGTTTAGGGATTCGCGGGCGGCGGTTAGAAAGCCAAACTCTATTTGTTTGGAACGTAGAGGTTCCTTATTGATATTTATTTAATTTAGGTAGCTTTTAGTGTTGATTTTATGGAACTAGCTTTATAAAATTGTATTGATTTTATGAAACCAAAATCAAATTGTATTCATAGGTATTCATGTTTCGGTGGTAAAAACCGTAGATATATTAGTGCCCGACCCGTCGTCACATCAGTGCGACGAACGGTAACTTTTATTCCCCGTGGTAACACCGCTACTTTTCCTATATACCTACTACTTATAAATCAATGACCCCCTAATGTCATTGATTTATAAGTAGTAGGTATTCCCTAGACGATCAATGACAATGATAAATTTTACGTGATTGACAATTGCTCTCTACAAGAAATGGTATCAATTTATTTTCAATAAAATTGTTAATGCACGGTCAATTACACGTAAAAACGCAATTATCAAAGTCGCAATGGACAGTGTCATTTATTGTCTAGGGACCCTTTTAGTTATGTGACATATTTTATCAACTTTATTTAGGTACTAGCTTTTGCCTGCGGCTTCGCCCACGTGAACATGGTTTATATAAATGTCTTTGAGGGTGAGTGGTGCGCGAGCCGCAAGCCGCTCGCCAGCATGGAAATGAGTTTTCTTCAGATTCCTATCCCAGATCGGGCAATTCTATACCAAAAATCACTTTAATCCGTTGCTCCGTTGCGAAGCCGACGTACACGAGCGAAGAAATGAGTTTTCCCCAGGTACCTCGGGAACTATGTCAGGATATGCTAATTAGTAAACTATATCATTTCCCACCTCCTAAACCATCTCTGTGCAAAAAAACACAACAATCCATTGTTCCGTTGCGATGTTAAAAAAATAAGCCAAAAAAAAGAGCATTTTTTCAGTTCCCTCAGGATCATACTATGCTATTTTCATGGGATAAAAAGTAACTTATGTCCTTTTCCGTGACACAGGCTATCTGCATGCCAAATTTCATAAAGATTGGTCAAGGTGTTGACGCGCGAAAAGGTAACAAACAAATAAACACATTTTTACATTTATAATATTACAGTAAGGGTTTATGATGAATTGCATGAATGTGAAAATACTATCAGAAGCTATAAACACGATAGGACGTTTACTTTTCCGTAACTTCGGTCAAATTGAGACGTTTTACGTCTATTGACAGTAAAACGGGAATAGGCGACTGACGCCGCAGTGAAATTTGTCCCGTTATCGGTTAGAGCAGACGAGCGTTTCAGGCGAGGTATTGACTTGAACAGTTGTCTCTGTCTTTTTCTTTAGGTGTAAAGAGTTAAGAAAATAACCACACTTTTTCACCTTTTCAATGGTTTTTCGTTTCAATCAAAAACTACAATGAAATTATAAAATATAATAACATTACTCACTTTGTATTATTATAACAAATATTGTTGTATATTTTTTTAAAATTGTACTTCAAAATATTAGTCATAACTAGAGTTGAAAGTAACGGTGTAGACCTATCTTTGGGATTTTTTGCTATCGAGCCAAAACTGCTCAATCGTGTTTCTAATAGCTTTTGACTTTAACAATAAGGGTTTTTTTCAACCTTGGGTTTTCTATCGTTTAGGAGTAATTGACGTCAAAAATAACGAAACTCTGTAATGTTACCGCCTTAAAACGCCCAATATTCTTCGGGTGTCTTTTAAATTCACTTAAAATTAAATACAGTAGATCTACAATTAATTAAAAAAATTGTAGTTGCTAGGATTGTGTTGAAGGAAAGTTGTGGCAAATCCGAGAACAAAGAAAGCAGAAAAATAAGTAGGTAGTAACAAAATTAGCTGAAACTATTTTAACTGGTGCTTCTACCCATGAAACTGAACAACTTTCCCCATTAAAACCATAGTCAAATCTCAAAAAAAAAATTGAACTTCTCATACTAAGTTGGCTGATCAGCTGATCGAGTTAGTATGGGAGAGCCAATTTTTTTTTTGCGATTTGACTATGGGTTCCACAGGAAAAGTTGTTCAGTTTCATAGGTAGAAGTTCTCCATTGCGTTGGTGAATTATGGTAAGCCCGCTTTCATATTCGGCATCATCGTCACTTACCATCAGGTGAGATGATGCTAAGAGCTTACCAATTATGAATAAAAAAAAGCACCAGTTAAAATAGTTTCAGCAAATTTTGTTACACCTTATATACCTACAAACATACATCATCATACTAGCCGAATTACGTCCACTGCTGGACATAGGCCTCTGAGAGAATATGGTGTTGGTATTGAGTTTATACATAAAAGCTTGAAAGACTTATAAACATACATACATATAAATACTTGAAAAACATAACCCTTCTTCTGGCGAAGTCGGGTAAACAAGACGCTCGTCTGTACTTCCCTGGTAGACTATGGTCTACGACCATGATTCGCTCCGAGACGGGCACATCCAGCACTCGACGTCGTCCGTCGCCTCCTCGCGCCCACTCGCGCCTTCCTGATTTATTGCAAATGGCGCGAAAGCGAAAACGCTCGTAAATGTTCATAAACGCGCGTTTATGGCGCGTTGTTTGGCTGCCCGCGCGATTGCATCGCATCTGAACTACCCTTTACGCGCATGCGGTTATTAGAATGCGATTTGATTACGTTTCTATTATGTTACACTGTGAGAAAATGGTGTTGGTTTTAAGTTTATTCTAAAAAGCTTGAAAGATTTACAAACATTAAATACAAGTTGTAGCAAAGTTTGCTTACTAGACGACATTAATTTAAATTATTTTTCAATGCAGTTGCTCGAAAAGTGGTACTTTATATGCTCGTTTACTGTGTGTAAAACTGATTTTACCACACGCGTGCTTTTTACTTTGCCACTTTTTTTATTTGTAGCTCTGAGAAATTTCTGGCAAATAAAAAAATATAATAACCAAATTTACAGAATATTCTTTAAGACTTTCGGAAGGAGAAGTTAAAAAGAGATAGGTTGTTCCTCCGTGTGGTTAGTTTAATATAATAAGTAGAATATGATAAGATTCTCTTTGGGTTATATCTTTGTGAAGAAATTAGAATAAATATGAATGAAGCGCATAGGTAACACCAAGGATTACGTCATCTTTTCCTAGGAGGTTTTAATGCTTATACTAAAATATTATCCCAAGCCTTATCTATTTATGGTAATACTAGCTGTTTCCCGCGGCTTCACCCGCGTGGACCACGTTTCTATGACTTTTCGAGGGTGCGCAGTGTGCGAGCCGCAAGCGGCTCGCGAGCGTGGTAAAAGGTAGCCTATGTCTTAATCCAGGTCCTAATCTGTCTACCTACCAAATTTCAGCCAAATCCGTTCAGTAGTTTTTGCGGGAAAGCGTAACAGACAGACAGAGTTACTTTCGCATTTATAATATTAGTAGGGAAGTAGGGAATAGGGATTAAAAAAGAAACTTACGCGTGTGTACCCAAACCTAGCTAAATTAAATATGGCGCAATTTACGTAAATTGAATTGAGTCGTTTTAGTTTTGAATAAAATTATGAATAGTTAATATACGTGTACTAGAAATATACTATATATAAGTGTATTTAAAGGAAAGAAAAAACTGACATTACTCCCCGGACATTTAAAATTAGCCACAATTCGCGTAAAATTAACGTTGATTGCCGAAACCTTGATAGGTATGTATCCACGTATTTTGTTTTTCTGTCACGATCGTTTTGACGTGAGAACGTCTAATAAATCGATGGACGACGGCTGCACACACGAAAAAGGATGACTCATTGTCCCGTTTCGTTATGACGTTATCATGTTAAACTATCGTCCGTAAACCGACTTTACAGACAACCAATTTTTTTTTAATTTCACCTGTTTTCTCACAACTGTATTGAAAAATGTCGTATGATACATGGGTATAAAATGAAATGACAAACTCGTAATGACGGTAAACGTTTGTTATTTACCTTTTTACCAACCTCGTATATATCATAAAATAAAACCGGCCAAGCGCGAGTCGGACTCGTGCACGAAGGGTTCAGTACCATTATCTATAAAATCTCGTTTCTTGTATGGAAGCTCCCTTAAATATTAAACCCTTGTATATCATAAAATAAAACCGGCCAAGCGCGACTCGGACTCGTGCACGAAGGGTTCAGTACCATTATCTATAAAATCTCGTTTCTTGTATGGAAGCTCCCTTAAATATTAATTTTATTTTAATTTAATTTAAAATTTTAAAGTGAATAATACAACCCAATATTCTGTGAATATTTAAAGCGTGTAACTGTTGCCGTTAGCAAAATTGAGCAAAAAAATTGCGTTTGTTGTATTGGAGCCCCCCTTAAATATTTGTTTTATTTTAAATTATTTTTTTATTCTTAAAATGAATTATAAAACTAAATATTCTATGAATATTTCAAGTGTCTACCTGTTGCCCTTATCAATATCGAGCAAAAACGCGCAAAAAATATCACGTTTGTTGTATGGGAGCCTCCCTTAAATATTTGTTTTATTTTAATTTAAATATTTATTTTTAAACTAAATAATCTGTGAATATTTCAAGCGTCTACATGTTGCCGTTATCAATATCAAGCAAAAACGAGCAAAAAAATCACGTTAGTTGTATGGAGACTCCCCTTATTTTTTCACTTTTTCTATTTTTTTTAATTAATTCTTTTTTAAACCGCCTCCGTAGCTCAGAGGCAAAGTTCACTGGCTTACACAGGAGGTCGCGGGTTTGATTCCCGGCGGGGTCAATTGTAAGACTCGGTTTGGTTGGTGGTAGGGCATTTTCTAAGCCCGTCTGGCTAGCTACCACCATCTTATCTAAGTCTTGCCGCCAAATATCAATGTTGATATCATTGGTGTGTTCCGGCATGAAGATAAGATAGCCAGTTCTCCATTGCGTTGGGGAATCTTGTTAAGCCCGCTTCCATCTACGGCAACATCGTCACTTACCAGTTACCACCAGGTGAGATGTTGTCAAGGGTTTACAAATTGTAAATAATAATAAAAAAAAAATTTAGTATATGTTGTTGTAGCGGCAACAAAACATAAAACATCATTTGTGAAAATTTCAACTGTCCAGCTATCACGGTTCATGAAATACAGCCTGTTGAAAGACGGACGGACGGACGGACAAACAGACAGACGAACAGCAAAGTCTCAGTAATAGGGTCCAGCTTTTATTCTTTGGGTACGGAACCCTAATAACTAGAACCCTAATAATAAAATTCATAGTGAAAATGCATAACAAATAAAAATCCACAGATCCCATGTAATAAGTGACCTCAGTGTACATTTAAAATAAACTCAAACAAAATTTTACTGTTTCTAAAATAACTAGTTAATTTTTTTTAAACCAAATATAATCAGTAATGTCATTTCGAGTCTGCATGTAATTGCGGCGTCGAACGTCCGCACGCACAATTTCATTTTTGTTGCACTTAAAATGTAACATGACGTCCAAATCTATGTTCTTTTTGAGTTTTAATTTTAAGATATGGGCCTTCTCAAAAAAAAATCGAAAAAAAAACAATCACCTGTTTTACACCTGTAAACAGCTTTTTTTAAATGAAATTCCTTGCCAATACACTTGACACTTAATTTCGTAATTGTCATTACGATAACCTAAATAACATATTTTTGAAATCAAATCTTATCAAATTCTTAGGTACGGAGGGACTTTTTTTATTTAAAATTTACCATACGTTTTTGGATTCCTACGGAAATAAATTTATAGAAACGTAGTTTCATCAAAACCTTTAGAGTCACTTAAAAGAAAAAGAAAAGTTAATAATAGTTTTTATACAATATTGCAAACGTAAAAATCAAGTAAGTACCTAATCATTTAAAGGAAATGGCTGTCGACATTAATATAATTATTATTTTCTTAACTTGAACACACATAGATACAGATAATTTTTTTATTATTTTCTAGTTTTTTGGACTATATTAGTGTAAGACAATCGATCCTCATCAAAATCTCAACCTTAAATTTTTTTCATACAATACATTTTTAATCCTTTGTTAATTGCTATCGCTCGCTTCTCAGTCCCTCGAAAGTAAAAAATATACAGTATAAAAGTAAACAACCAAAGTTTCAAATTTTTATTCAAAATCTATTTCTCCCCCTCTCTCTTATCGTGTGGCACAATAACAAGTGATAACTTGGATAACTAATTAAAAGACGGTGGTTTCACCCTGTACATAGCTTTTATTTATTCACATCTTCGTGGAATCTCTCATCTATAAACAGTGAACATCGGTGTGCAATTGCATGCACCATGCACTGAATGCGGCCAAATGATTCGAGCTTTTGAGGGCATCACAGCCAGAGCAGTGATAAATTTCGCCAGGCTGCACAATGACATAACAAAGCAACTTGGGAAGCGCCGGTCGTGTATGGAGATCGTGCTGGACCGTCGAATTATACCCGCGTCTAGGGCTGCTGTAGTCAGGTTTATGCAAGATGATGACGATGATGAGATGACATGTCTTGCCTTAATGTGCTTGAGTTTTATTGCTAATGACTGTTTAAGAAGAAGCTACTACCAACAATTGCCCTTAAACTTGCAATGTTTTTTTCATAGTCTTGTTGCTTCTGCTACTCTAGCCATCAAAGAGCAAACGAGAGTGCAAATCAGCGAAATCCCAACACCTACATGAAGTAGTCGCTGTAACTGTAACCGGTTTGGACCTGTTAATGATGGAGTACAATCGAATTGTGGCGGCAGCTGTCATCTCTGTCATCTAGAAGGAGCTATTGAAGTTTCTTTGCCACTGAGTATATATACAACTACCAAACATCTACTGTTGGTCCATGGCCAGACCCCAAGCACATCGCCTGGCGGAGATATTTCCTATTGCTATCTACAAGTGTAGGAACAAATCCGTTCCTACACTTGGTGACCCGGAAGTGATGTATTGACGCAACGCAAGCAAGCAACAAGCAACGCAAGCAAGTAATCCACGCAAGCAACCCAGCTCAAGTAACGCAACATAAGCAACGCAACTTAAGAAAATGAATCGACTTCCAGCCTCAAAGGGCAGTATTGTGACCCTGGGCTCACCACATCGCCTGGCGGAGATATCTTCGACAGGAGTAGGAACAAATCCGTTCCTACACTTGGTGACCCGGACGTGATGTATCGACGCAACGCAAGCAAGCAACAAGCAACACAAACAAGCAACCCAAGCAAGTAATCCAAGCAAGCAACCCAACGAAAGCAACCCAGTGCAAGCAATCCAGCGCTAGCAACCCAGCACAAGCAACGCAACTTAAGAAAATGAGTCGATTTCCAGCCTCGAAGGTCAGTATTGTGACCCCGGGCACACCACTTCGCCTGGCGGAGATATCTCCTATTGCCCTCGACAAAAGTAGGAACAAATCCGTTTCTACACTTGGTGACCCCGACGTGATGTATCGACGCAACGCAAGCAAGCAACAAGCAACACAAACAAGCAACCCAAGCAAGTAATCCAAGCAAGCAACCCAACGAAAGCAACCCAGTGCAAGCAATCCAGCGCTAGCAACCCAGCACAAGCAACGCAACTTAAGAAAATGAATCGACTTCCAGCCTCGAAGGTCAGTATTGTGACCCCGGGCACACCACTTCGCCTGGCGGAGATATCTCCTATTGCTCTCGACAAAAGTAGGAACAAATCCGTTTCTACACTTGGTGACCCCGACGTGATGTATCAATGCAACGTAAGCAAGCAACCCAATGCAAGCAATCCAGCGCAAGCAATCAGTGCAAGCATCCCAGTACAAGCAACGCAACACAAGCAACGCAACATAAGCAAAGTAACTCAAGAAAATGGATCGACTTCCAGCCTCGAAGGACAGTAATGTGACGGCAGCTGTCATCTAGAACGCGCTATTGAAGTTTCTTCGCTACTGAGCATATATACAACTACCAGCCATCTACGGTTGGTCCGCGGGTGGACCCCAGGCACACCACTTCGCCTGGCGGAGATATCTCCTATTGCTCTCGACAAGAGTAGGAACAAATCCGTTCCTACAGAATAAAAACCCGTCTCGATTTTACAGGCTCCTTCTCCGTAGTCAGTTCCTCATGACTGAGGAACATAGTTAGATGTACATATTTTAGTATTGTCTATATCTGTTCCTATCCATCGCCAACTTATTAGATGGCGTCTCCCCCAACTGATCGATCCATCTTGCTGGAGACCGTCTTCTTGACTTCTTGCCATTTACATTGCCTAATAAGAAAGGTTTTTACAAATTTTCATCACAACGTCTCATTAAGTGACCGAAATATGCAAGGATCCGTTGCTAGCAGATAGTGGACAGCCTCGTCCGGATTTTCAACTGATTGAGGATCGATACATTTGTGCTCCTCGCGGTCCAAGGGATCCTCAATATTCGCCTCCAGTACTACATCTCGAACGCCTACGTGTATGATACTTGTTACAGCGATTGAGTTACAGTTCAGGCATGATTGTGATTTTACTGCTAGTGGTCTTGCTCCGTCTTCATGAGCTCCATCATCTCTTCAAATTATTAAGGTATATTTTTGACCAAATTGACTCTACTATTTTAGACCGTTAGAATTGCTAAACTTAAGTGGCAGTGGGCAGGGCACATAGCTCGTAGAACAGATGGCCGTTGGGGCAGTAAAGTTATCGAGTGGCGACCGCGCACCGGAAAACTTAGCGTAGGCAGGCCTCCCACTAGGTGGACCAATGACCTGGTGAAGGTCGCGGGAAGCCGCTGGATGTGGGCAGTGCAGAACCGGTCGTCGTGGAAATTCTTGGGGGAGGCCTATGTCCAGCAGTGGACGTCCTTCGGCTGATATGATGATGATGATGATGATGATGATGAATCTACTATTAACAATTTTCAACAACCTCCGTGGCGTTAATGGTTAGTGCATTCGCTTCACACCAGGAGGTCGCAGGTCCGATTCCCGGTGAGGCAACTTGTAAGACTCGGTTTGGTTGGTGGTAGGGCGTTTTCTAAGCCCGCCTGGCTAGCTATAGCTACCACCATCTTGTCTAAATCTTGCCGCCAAACATCAGTGTTAACAACATTGATGTGTTCCGGCAAGGAGATAAGATAGCCAGTTCTCCATTGCGTTGGGGAATCTTGGTAAGCCCGCTTCCATCTTCGGCATCATCATCATTTATCATCAGGTGAGATGCTTCCAAGGGCTTACTCATTGTGAATAAAAAATAAAAAATAAACTCTTTAGTGACTAGAATCTAGCCAACCCTAGCCGCTAAGTAACTATTCACCCGCGTGTGTGCCACTTAATTTATCGCCGGTTGGGAAACAGAACGGACGGTCGATCTGAAAATCCATGTGAATGCGCAAAATAATAGAGGAGGCACAGGCAATTGCGGAAAAGTGGAGCCTTTGGAGATGTTAATATCGATCGTATTTCGTACATCTGACCTCTAGATCCTCTAAGGTCTATGTGAAAAGGTCGGTGTTTCAGATGTTGAACATTTCTAAAATGAAGATTAATTCTGCATACTTATAAAAAAATTGGACTAGTTTTGTATGTGTTTGTTTCCTTAATGAATTTGAAATACGTTTTAAAACACCGCGAAACGTGTTTTTTTTTTAAATTTGAAGAAACTGCGACATTTAGTACGATTTAGTAGTATCTATAGGGTTGCCAGCTTAATTTTAGACCAAATCGGAAATGAAAGTTAAGCGGGAATTCTTTAATAAACATTGTAAAAAAAAAGTAATCGGTAGTAATTCTTACAATAATGAAAAGAAACACAAACGAAAACTACAAAATCTTGTGTTCAAGTGTTCAAGGTATTTATAGGTGCAAATTACACTCTTTCTGATAGGCATAAATTAATAATAACATAATTTCATTTGTAAAAAATCAAGAAATATACAATCAGTAATTACTTAATAATGTCAAAATTAAATCCTAGAAATAAACCAGATTATGTAATTAAAACATGAAAACAATATGACGCGAAAAGTTATATACACAATTATTGAATGTCATTGAAACCTTTGACAATAGTAGGCCAGTTCACACGGACAGCACCTGGTCACGAGTATAACGCGAGAGTCATCTTTTGCCAAAACGTTTAATATTTTTTTAAATAAACAACTAGTCAAAATCACGCTCCCATTCATACTGTTGTACTTTGTTATTCGATGTTTCATCAAATCCAAGCTACCATACCAATCACTTCACTCATTTGTTTAAAACAGGCCTAATGTCTATAAAAATATACCATTAAATAAAATAAAAAAGTTTTAAGTGATTTGACTAGTTTAGTCGATGAAAGCATGATTTTAAAAGCCCGCTGGAGTTCATGAATCCCATACAAACGTAGTCTTTCATTAATTTGTTAACCAAACAAACGATTTTGAAATAATTTTATATCGATAATCGGATGACGTATCCTATCTGTGTCAGCAACGCATTATGTTTTTGAAAAACGAAACAGGAATGCATTATTAAACAATAAACTAGTTTTCCGTGTTTTACCGTAAAAAAAAGTTTATTGGTTATTAATGAATTAAAGGCTACGTTGGTATGGGATTTATGAATCTGCATAAAATGAATGCTCTTATGCGTCTTTCGCCAAAAGCGGGGCATAAAACTTTAGAATAATATAGGTATATACTTTGCTTTAGACATAAAAAGCGGGACATCCCGTCAAAGTCGAGACTTTCCGCCGAAATCGGGACGTTAGGCAACGCTCTTCTATGTAGTTGATTTATGTAGATGTTTTGGTACGGAACTCTCATTGCGCGAGTCCACCTAGCACTAGGTCGATTTTTCTAGTGTTTTAGGTTAGCCTTACCATAAATGTTTATTTTAACCTTTGCTACGTTGATTGACTCATTAGTTGCACGACTGAAAGTTTTGCTAACGGACCACTGTTCTTGTCCGTCACCTATTCCGGCTTTTCACTCGAAATGGGCGTAAAAATAACCTGGTTGTGGAAAATAGCCCGCCTTAGTCATTTTGTTAAACGTCAAAGTTTCCAGTTCCCATCCCCTTTTCCTAACAGTTGATGATTAGGTGAAAATTTGCCAAAGCGGCGATCGTGGGAAGTAGGAGTGCGTCATAACGTTTCTTCGTCACGAACACGCGAGCGACCCACAAGGCAGAATGCCTTATGGTACGTACGTATGTATGTAAGTAATAGAGATTTTTACACAATTAGGCACTTCGTAAGAGTAGTAGCAAACTCATCATATCAGCTCATATACGTCCCCACCGAGGGACTCGAGCCTACCCTGAATTACGGCGATCGGGCCTTAGTCGACCACACGGGCCCAGTACGGGTTGGTCGACTTCACACACAACCTTCGAGTTTCTTCGCAGGTGTGTGCATGTTTCCTCACGATGTTTTCCTTCACCGTTAACTCACCTAACGCAGCTAACAATGTCTTAGCCATACAAAGAGTGATTCCTGTTTGTTTCGTAACTACTGATCTTGGTATTAAATTCCAAAAATGTTGTATAGGTTACTGCTAGCCGATGTTTGCATCAAATGCAAACATTTTGCTTGTATATCATTTATTAACGACAACTATCGAAGCATCTGTTAAAGATAATCTTGTATTTTAAACTTACGTTATTGGTTTTAACCAACGTTTAGGTATTACTTTTAAATCCTAACACTTCAATGACTGATAGACAGATATACATTATCAAGGTCTCCTTTTCAATTTATATTATTAGCGATTCAAGTAGCGAATTCTTAGTTGCACTTCTTTTGAATCCATCAAGCAAGGGCTTGTGCACAAATCACGCGAGTTTTTTTCGGCTTCTTTTTGAAACCCCCCCCCCCCCATAAGATTATTAGTATTGTGTATAGCGGCGGGGTCAAGCGCGGTCAAGGCCACATGCGTCAAAATTTCTTAAAATAGACTCGCAATTTTGAAGTATAATATATTTAACAAGTGAAGATTTATTTTAAATGAAACCGAGAATAACTATCTACTCAGGTGGTAGATTTTTTTCTTTGTTCGTTCACTGTAGAAAAATACACGTGAGGTCTTCTTATACCTCCTCTCCCCCAACGTGATCTGTCGTGATTTTTTTCGTGACCGCCCCTCCCCCCTATCAAACCTCACGTGATTTGTGCACAAGTCCCAACATGCTGCTTGAACTGCTTTAATAATAATAAATCTTTTATCTGTGCAGGCAGCAGATTCAAAATTACAAGAAATATTTGAAATAAACACAAAGATACGCACACTTAAACAGCAAAAATATTACTTAAATAGCTGTTTCCCGCGGTTTCACCCGCGTGGACAACGTTTCTATGACTTTTCGAGGGTGCGCAGTGCGCGAGCCGCAAGCGGCTCGCGAGCGTGGTAAAAAGTAGCCTATGTCTGAATCCAGGTCCTAATCTGTCTACCTACCAAATTTCAGCCAAATCCGTTCAGTAGTTTTTGCGGGAAAGCGTAACAGACAGACAGAGTTACTTTCACATTTATAATATTAGTAGGGATAAATAAAAGAAAAAAATCTTTATTTCTATGCAGTAATAATAACGTTAAAAAGCGTAAAAAGGAGAATAAAATATGTGTTAGTAATTATTGGTATCTTCCATGTAAGTATTACAGAATCTAAAACTACACGCACTTAATATTACTTAAGTAATAGTTTCAAACTAAAATATTTAACTAAAACTAGGTATACCTGTGTAAAATGTAGATATACCTATCAAGTTTCGTCAGCTTATTTTTACTTTATTTTGACATACTGACATTGTTTGACATATACCGTTCATCAATACAACTAAAGGTGCTGAAAGCTTACTCTTATTATATTTACGAATACATAGACAGAGTAGCCTTCCAAGTTCTATCACGACCAACATGGCTAACTAAGTCCAATCGCGATCGGAAACGTTTCCCACAAGTTTTATCTGAACCTTGCTCCATATTCCGCCAGAGTGCAACGTCTGCGGGGCGTCGGCTAACGAGAATTGAGCAAGAGTCGACCGTCCCATCGATCACGCTTGCTGTGGTGTGGCATTATGCCTATCGCCGACCCTCCCTATAACGTAGCCCATTGACAAAATACCGCTCGCTCGCGAATGTTACTCTTGATTGTGATAGCTTTATGCAACATTGCGCCAATTATATTTTGGTTTTGAATAGTTATATTTTAATACTTATGTCACAGCCCGGACACTTCATACAACGGGCCAGAAATGACATTTCAAAAAACGAATGACGGAACAAACAAAATGGCGGCGAAATCCTATACGTTTGACAGCCAAACTGTATCGATCTGTGTGACGAGGGGGTGAGGTCGCAATATAGAGAGCGGCAGGGAGTGTCCATATTGTATGTTAGTACTAATATATATACTTTGCTTATTTGTCCGATGCATTACGCTGCTGCGTAGATTTTATGGAATTTTCCACTTCTACACCGTAGTAGCAACTCTTGTGAGTTCCTTCTGAAATCGTGAAACGTGACACTGAAAATCTTTCATTGAATTTTTTGGACTTCTCATATTAATTTAATCAGCTATTTCGCTGACTTTTAGTGAGAACTATATTTTTTTTCCTTGGCAAAGGTTCAGTTCCATCAGTAGAAGCTACAGTTAGTTTTTCCAGTTATTTCGGAATACCCTATATGCGGACAGGGCAGCGAATTGGATAAAGAAATAGGGGATAATACCTTGATTGAAAAGTTTATCTAATATCTTTACTGGTTCTGTAAAATGGCGTTGATTGTTCATAATATAAATACATCTCATTCATTTAATTACAATAGCTTTATTTACATCATGAAATTACAAATTATATACAGATATTGCTGAAATGTCATACACCTCAAGAATGTGATGAGAATGTTAATCTTACTGGATGGTAAGTGACGATGATGCTGCAGATGGAAGCGGGCTTACCAAGATTCCCCAACGCAATTGGGATCTGGCTATTTTATCTTCAAGCCGGAAAACATCAATGCTATTAACACTGATGTTTGGCGGCAAAACTTAGATAAGATAGGTGGTAGCTATAGCCAGGCGGGCTATG
This sequence comes from Coleophora flavipennella, assembly GCA_947284805.1. NCBI lineage: Eukaryota > Metazoa > Arthropoda > Insecta > Lepidoptera > Coleophoridae > Coleophora > Coleophora flavipennella. Next base: position 11,342,852 of record OX369286.1, read on the forward strand.
GAAATGCCCTACCGCCAACCAAACCCCGCCTGGAATCGAACCCACGACCTCCTGGTGTGAAGCGAAAACCACGAAGGTGGTAACGGTTATTTTTAAGTTACTTAAATCAAAGTTCATTATCATCATATCAGCCGAAGAACGTCCACTGGTAGAGAAAGGCCTCCCCAAGGATTTCCACGATAACCGGTCCTGCGCTGCCCGCAGCCATTGGTTTCCCGCGATCTTCACCAGGTCGTTGGTCCACCGTGTGGGAGGCCTGCCTACGCTACGTTTTCTGGTGCGTGGTTGCCACTCAAGAACTTTACTGCCCCAACGGCCATCTGTTCTACGAGCTATGTGCCCTGCTATGTAAAATCAAAATTAATAATAATTTCTTACCAAAATTAAAAATATACATTTTCAGTGCTGACCGGTCTGAAAGGGTTAACTATAATCCAGTTTCTAAAAGTACCATTGTGTTGGATGATATCTAAGTAAGATTTACAAAAATGGTTCCCTACCGCATAGACCTCTAACAAATGCAGATCACAATGTTCGAAAGTGAATTGATTGACAGCTATGGAGCTAGCACAATGCGCGGTAAACAATTATATTATACCTAGGAATTATTGCTATATTCGGCGAGATCTCGCAACTTACGAATATTAAACCAGACTAAAGGTCGCGCACCTTTTGACATTGTTTTGATGCTATTGTCAGATAAGTTGGAGTCGATCTGCCATTGCGTCAGCGGCGATGAATGGAAGATCGTACTTGTGAACGTTACTCTTACAGAATCTGTAAAATTTCCGAAAGATTTTTTGAAGTTTTTAACAAAAGTTTTCCATTCCATCATATAATACAACATAGTTTTGCATTATACAATGTAGTTTAGTATATATACAACATAGTTTTGCATATATACAATGTAGTTTAGTATATATACAACATAGTTTTGCATGGAGATGGGGTCGCAAAATGATAGATTCGTTCTTCTTATAATTTTAGAGCTAGGCTGTTGTCGGTGCAGCATCCATGTCAGTTCAGTTGTGCAATTTCATCTTTCTCTATTCAAAACCATTTCCTTTACCTCCCTATACGACTTAACATTTATCTTCTTCTTAATTTGTGATACATAACTTATCCTTGGTCTCCCTCTACCCCGCTTTCCTTCTATTTTTCATTCCGTGATGTTTTTAATAAAACTTTATAGATTCATAGTAGTCGATTATTTTGATATCATCATCATCATGTCAGCCGAAAGACATCAAATGCTAGAAAAAGGCCTACCCCAAGGATGTCCACAAAGACCAGTCCTGCGCTGCCCACATCCAGCGGCTTCTCACGATCTTCACCAGGTAGTCGGTTCACCGTTTGGGAGGCCTGCCTACGCTAAATCTTCTGGTGCGCAGTCACCACTCGAGAAATTTACTAACCCAACGGCCATCTGTTCTACGGACTAAGTGCCCTACCCGCTGCCGCTTAAGTCCATAAACTTATATCCAACAAAATCGTAGTGAGGTTATTTGACAGGCCCGGCTTAAGCTTCAACTGCAGGCCGTTTTTTTTATTTACAATTGGTAAACCCTTGGGATCATCTCACCTGGAATCGGGCTTATCAAGTTTGCCCAACGCAATGGGGATCTAGCTATCTTATTTTCAAGCCGGAACACATCAATGCTGTTAACACTGATGTTAGGCGGTAAGACTTAGATAAGATGGTGGTAACTAGCCAGGCGGGCTATGAAAATGCCCTACCACCAACCAAACCAAGTCTCACAAAGTTGACGCCGCCGGGAATTGAACCCGCGACCTCCTGGTGTGAAGCGAATAGAGTAACCATTCCGCCAATGATAAATCTAAAACGTTATACACACTAAATTAAAATGTCCCAAGTAGTGACATCTAGTCACAAAAAACGTAACTAGGCATGAATTGGTCGTTGGTAATTAATTACAGGTCTCCTAAATCTTAAATGAGTTAAACACTATCTTTAAAGTTCCTAATTTACGTAGATCATCATATCAGCCAAAGGACGCCCACTGCTGAACATAGGCCTCCCCCAAGGATTACACGACGACTGGTTCTGCGCTGCCCGCATCCAGCGGCTTCCCGTGACCTTCCTGGTCGTCGATCCACCCAGTGGAAGGCCTGTCAACGCTACGTTTTCCAGTGTGCGGTCGCCACTCGAGAACTTCACTACCCCAACGGCCATCTGTTCTACAAATTATGTGCCCCGCCCATTGCCACTTTCTGAGAACTATTTTGGTCACTTTGGCTCTCCTACGGATCTCCTTGTTTCTGATTTGATCACGTAGAGAAATTCCGAGCATAGCACGCCCCATTGCCCTTTGGGTGACCTTGAGCCTTTGAGATTACGTAGATACTTGGTCTGTTTTTATCGTTAGATCTCCACAAAATGTTACGTAACATAAAATGTTGGAAACATTGGAAACTGGAAACTGGAAACTGTTTCCAGACAAAGCTGGTAGCAAAATATTACGTATCCAGTTACTGAACACAGCACTGAAACCCAAGCAATAGTTCACGGGCCGATAGGTTGTAGCTATCACCGATATATCTACAGCCTCAGCCTATAGAATAGTCAGGGCCGTTTGCGACACAACCAAATGCCAAAATAAGGTTAAAGGTAACAATTGTTGGATGCCAGAGGCTGGCATTCCCACCCCGGGTGATTTATGCAGGAATCCACTGGTGATGCGTTGGCAGTTACCCAATCGAAGATGGATCAGCCTCCTCTTGTTATTGTGCTGTCATCACATCGGTAGGAGAACCAAGGTAACCGACATAGCTCATCGCTTAACTTAAGGGGCAGTGGGTGGTGATATATCTTGTAGATCAGATGGCCGTTGCGGTACTAAAGTTCTCGATTGGCGATCACGCACCGGTAGAGGAAGCGTAGTCAGGCCTTCTAAGGTCGCGGGAAGCCATTGGATTCGGGCCGCACAGGACCTGTCGTCGTGGAAATAATTGGAGGAAGCCTGTGTCCAGCAGTGTACGTGTTTCGGCTGATATTTCGTGCCTGTTGAGGTACTTTTCCTTTACGTTAATAGCTTATTACTGAGAGATTATAGGGACGGTAAGGGCCTGTACACATAGCGCAATGGCGTCATGTAAGACTCATACAATCCAAAGGAGGCACCGGCCGCTGTCACCGCAGCTCCATGTGCAACCACCCTAAAGGTAACCTGCTACCCACGAAACGGTTACTCATCAATCACTAACAACAGTTAAATTACTCGATTTCATAAAGAACCCAGTGATACTAATAACTACTTGCCCGCTACCACACCTTAGACACTGCATACAAATGGTCGTGAAATAACATTTCTAAAAACAAATGACGGAGCAAATAAAAACACGGCGAAATCCCATACGTTGGTGAATCTAGAGAGCGGCAGGGAGTGTCCATTCTGTATGTTAGTACTAATATATATACTTTGCCGCTACCTCGTTCATGTGGATTTAAGATGCAGATTTCCAGTTGAACCCAAAGGATATATAAGACCTGAAGTACGGTCATTACCATTCCCCTCTCTAGGGTGTAGGTCGCTCCGAAAAAGGATTTAAGAGTCTTAGTAGACTTAACCTGTTTTGATGCTTTAAGGCAATAGAACAGGTTAAAATCTTACAGTATTTAGGCAGTTTGATAAGCAATGACTCAAGACGTACCCCAGATATCATTTCAAGAGTTATCTACAGTGGCAAAAACAGCATAAAAAAGAAAAAAGAAGAAATAAAGAATCTACTTACTTCTAAAATGTCACGCAAAAATATAAAACGCTTTATAAAAACGTACATCTGAAGCATTGCGTTGTATGGTTCAGAGACGTGGACACTCACACAACGGGACAGAAAAAGATTGGAAGCGTTTAAAATGTGGTGATGGAGGCGAATGGAGAGAATTGGTTGGACAGAAAAGAAAACGAACGTAGAAGTACTTGAAATAATTCAAGAAAAAAGAAGCCTATTGCAGACCATAAAAAATAGAAGAGGAAATATGCTAAAACACCTAGTACGACACGACTGTCTACTGAGAACAATCGTAGAAGGAAAGATAGAGGGAAGGAGAAGTAGAGGAAGGCCAAGGCGAAACTACTTAGAACAAATTAAGGAGAAGGTTCCTGTCGTGTCGTGTATCAGGAGGTAAATATGACGGCCAAGGACAGAAAGAATTAGAGATTGCTCCACCGACAAGAGCATAGCTCTTAAATTTGAAGAATAAAGTAGACTTAAAATCCATCACTAGGTTGTTTAGTGGGTAGTACCTTCTGTGAGTCCCACATAACCAGTACAGGCGGCTGTACTAGTATGCGTAAAAGTATTTTATCCTCCTGCCCTCCGAAAAGGAGAACAAAAAAATATCATTACCATTTCCGTGCTTCGCAAGGCACGTTAAGCCGTTGGTGGCCAGTAGTAATCACTAGTTGGCAATCGGTTAGCCGTGTCAGATGCCTTCGGTGGCTTGATAAACTTCCGATAGAAGGGTTCGCCTCCAGCCCAACTTGGCACCGTGTGTGGAGTATGGCCTGACCTTCCCGAGTTTGGGAAGATACCTGTGTCCCAGCTGTGGAGACGTTTATAGGTTGTTAACGGAGATCAGTTAAGATAAGAAATTTTAACCGCCACTGTGGCGTAATCAATGCACAGGCTTCACAGCCCATAAATGTTAGTACTATACAATAACTTACAAATCTAATGTTAGTGACATTAGTGGTTAGTCCATTCGCTTCACAACAGGAGGTCGCGGGCTCGATTCCCGGCGGGGTCAACTTGTAAGACTCGGTTTGGTTGGTGGTATGGCATTTTCTTAGACCGTCTGGCTGCACAATTTTATCTCTTGCCACTCAACATCAGTGTTGACAGCATTGTGTACCGGCTTGCAGATAAGATAGTCAGTTCTCCATTTCGTTGGGGAATCTTGGTAAGCAGACTTACCAAGATTCCCCAACGCATCTTTTTTCGGCATCATCGTCACTTTACATCAGGCTAGATGATTTCAAAGGCTTATCAACTGTAAATGAAAAATATGTTCAAAGCCCACACAAACAATGCAATTTTCGACAAAGTAAAAACTCTTAAGTGCAAGCTTTAATTTTAACAGATTTTTAATTAAATCGTATTTTTATCAGAAAACCCTTTTGTTTGATACCCATATCATGAGGGTGCATTAAAAAATAACTGGTCCGATATCTTTGGGAGTCCACCATATTGGATTTAGAATGAATTCACTTAGGTAACCATGCATTGTTCTCCAAACTTAACGTAGGTATATGCAAAATTTCACCCAATCGGAAACCGCGAAGTGGTTCTAATTTAGCTTCCAAGGTTTGCGCCAAACTAACTAACAGACAAACTAACTAACTAACATGTCGATCTAATATAAAGCTTGTAAAAAAGATAGATAACATTAATCAACTTTAATAAGTGTGCTCTTTTGCAGCCACTAAGGACCAAATAGATACCTAACCAGCCTGCTTTAACTTATGTGATGATAATTATCACCACATCATCCAAGAGACGTCCAATGCTGGACATGCCCCCCCCCCCCCTCCACGTGGGAGTACGAACCTCTGTGGCATAATGACAATATACATAATTGTTTTTCCAAATCTTTCGCACACGATGTTAAGTATGTTATTTCAATTAACCGCACCTTTGATAAATGCCGCTCGCGCTGCCGGCTCACGTCAAACGTTACCGACAAAGAGGCCGCTCTGAGTTCAATCGCCACGGCACTGACATTACACCCACACGAGGTCGCGCGAATCTTGTTCAGTCTTTAATTAATAATACAGGCGACGATTCTGAAGGTACTTTGTTTAGCAGTGAAAGTGATTAGAATGAATTCCAAATAAAAAGATTTCTATTTTTTTTGTGAAATTATTTTATCATTCAACACATTTCCAGAACTCTATTCGGGTGTACTGCGGCTAATTCCCCGAACTATAACCAAAATATATTATATCGATAGGGAATGCAAATACATACAAACCAAAAATATATGAAGATAGTTTGACCTAGAGTCACTTTTCTGAGATATTTTGAGCGATAGGTAGGGAACTAATTTTGAGAATCTTTATCTCAAAAAGTTTCAGGAACGTGAAGCTTTAAGTCAAAATGTGTTAGTAGATACTTTCTGTTTTCAATTCCAATTTCCATCCTCTATCGAAATATTTCAAAAAAATATTTTTTGTGTGAAACAAATATATTTCGAAAAAAAATATTTAAGATAATAATATATAAGGTCTAACAAAATTATCTGAAACTATATAAACTGGTGCTTGTACCTATGAAACTGAACAACTTTCCCCATGAAACCCATAGTCAAATCTCAAAAAAAAATTGAACTTCCCTTACCTACTTAGTTGGCTGATCAGCTGATAGCGGTAGTATGGAAGAGCCAAATTTTATTTGCGATTTGACTATGGGTTCCATGGGGAAAGTTGTTCAGTTTCATGGGTACAAGCACCAGTTCAAATAGTTTCAGCTAATTTTGTTACACCTTATATAACCGCCTCCGTGGCATAATGGTTCAATCCATTAGCTTAACACGGAGGTTGCGGGTTAGATTCCAGGCGAGGTCTAACTTTGTATGACTCAGTTTGGGTGGTGGAACGGCATTTTCTAAACCCGCCTGGCCATCATCTTATCTAAGTCTTGCCGTCAAACATCAATGTTTACAGCGCAGATGTGTTCCGGCTTGAAGATAAGATAGCCAGCTTCTCCACTTTGTTGGGAAATCTTGGTAAGCCCGCTTCCATCGTTGTCACTTACCTTACCATCATTTAAGATGATACCAATTGTAAACAAAAAAAAAATATTTCCACTGTGCCAGGCTCTAAACAAAAATTTTTTAACTCCTTTCAAGGTTATATTTTAGCAGTTCAGGCCATTTATTGTCGTTCAGCAAGTAAATCAGCCCATCACCGAAGTGTTTTATATTAAGCAGGTAGATTCTTGTGAATCTCGATCTACACAACAAATAACACTGACTCTCGTAAAGCGTTAAGAATAAAATGTATACATCAACTGGTCTACACTATAGAATACGGATGAAAAATAAACAAAACAGAGTCAAGTTCACGCGCTGGCTGGGACCGGTACTCCAGTGGGTCACTGAGTCATTGCGCCTTCGCATCGTCCTACGGGAAAGAGCAAACGTCATACTGCAAAAATACGGGATGTTTATTTGAATACTGAATCCCTATAAAATGCTGAATTTGTTAACAAAACGAAAAATATAAGAAAGAATGGTAACAAAATTGTTGTAAGGCCCGGTAACTGGGGGCTTCTACTCATCATGCTAGGTACGCAATGTCAAAAATAAAATAAAAAAGAGTGTTTGGTTTTATGAAACCACGGTAAAAGTGAAACTTTTTTTCACATTATAGACATTTACAGAGCTCGAAACGATCATGGCTGCTCTCGTCTTGGAGCTACGGTACAGAGGACGAAACGATTATACCGACCGTCACGCGACACACAGGCGAAAAAATTTAAGACTATATAATAAAAGTTTCAGTTTAATAAATATAAATTAACAATCTACCTAACGTCGCCACGTATGGGAGGTATAGGTGTGCGTTGCGCTGTGATGCCAAACAGGACCCATTTCAGCATATGCTGTAGCCAGTCACAGCGCTGGTTTTCAAACGTGCCCTAGTGAGCTTGCGTAAATAAATTAAGTTGGAACATACCTACATTAGGTACTAATAAGAAAATGCGAAATGTAAAGAGATTTGTAAAAAGCGTCGGTGGCTCAACCGGTAACGACTCGGTCCTCCTAACCAGAGGTCCCGGGTTCTCATCCGGACGGCCAATGTAACAATAAGTTTTTCTAAACTTACGTACATATAGTTATCGATTGCTTTAACGGTGAAGGAAAACATCGTGAGGAATCCTGTACATCTGATTCTAGATGTGTATGAAGTTCGCGTTGCACACGTCCGTACGTAGGTGTAAATCTAAAAAAAGCCCTACACGTGACCGCGGGTGATGCTAAGTGCGACACCAGGCAACCGCCGTCTATCCCTTGGATAGCACGTTTAATTGTACCACACGATAAGATAGAGAGAGAAGTTTGTAGATGAGAGACAGTAACAACCAGGCCAACACCAGATTTTTTACATCCTGCATAAGCTAAGTTAAAGTAAAGTGTTATTTCTTTAAAGGTTTTGATTTCTACGAGATTTAAGATTCAAGGTTCGTTATTTATTCAAAATAGGTGCAAATCACACTCTTTCTGATAGTCATAAAAAATCATATCTTAATGTCATTTGTGAAAAATCAAGAAATTAACAATCATTTCTCAAAATTCAATCCTTGAAATAAACCAGATTATGTCATTAGAACATAGTTTCATAGTTTATTTCCTGTTTATAATATAAATTGTGTTGGACATTAATATATACATACATTTAAATCAAATTAAACATGAAAACAAATGACACTAAAATTTATACATAAAAAAAAATCAATTTCATTAATGCCTTTGATAAGAGTTCACATGGGCAGCACCCGATCACGAGTAACGCGAGAGTTAGCCATAGCTCCCACCAACCATATTAGAGGGTAAAAAATGCTATGATAATAGCTGTTATAGAATTATTTAATTAAATATGTCAACAGTACAGTTCTATAATAATTAGAAGAGGAGACATCAATTTAAATAGTCATTCACGAGCCCTATCAAGTAAATTTAACGAACATAGCGCATTGAAAGATCAAAATGATAGGCTGCTGTGGATCTTTTATGAAGCTCATATACGTCCCCACCGAGGGGCTCGAGCCTACCCTGAATTAGGGCGATCGGGCCTTAGTCAACCACGCGGGCCCAGTGCAGGTTGGTCGACTTCACACACAACCTGTGAGTTTCTTCGCAGGCGTGTGCAGGTTTCCTCACGATGTTTTCCTTCACCGTAGAGCGTTGGATAAACGCACATATGAAATCTAAATCCGAAAACGCATTGGTACGCAGCGGGATTCGAACCACGACCTCCCGGACAGGAGGCGGCGGAACTGGCCATTACGCCACCGACGCTTACTGTAACTAATGTAGAGGTTCATAATATGTAGACCTAGACGATACGAAAGCAAAACAATAATAATAACATTTAATATTTTAATTATTTTTTCTACCTAAAAAGTAAAGGTCATGGCGCGAAATACATTTTTTTAGGGTATCTCGTGAATTTGTTAATCCATGTTTAGTTTTTTAACAAGTTTTACGTGTTTCGCAACAGTCTTACATTACTTTGCACAAACTTTTAATTAATGCGGCATAAAATCCTGATTTTAGGATGTTTTCTGCAGTAGATAACTAAAATTTAAAATTTTTTAGGCAGTATAAACGTTAAAGAATCCAAGTTACCATAAGACTTATTATAATTTAAACATACAGTCATAATACGGGATCGGTCTGCTAGTCATTTGAGTTACTTTTTTGTTTTTTTTTGTTCACAATTGGTAAGCCCTTGGAATCATCTCACCTGATGGTAAGTGACGATGATGCCGAGGATGGAAGTGGCTATCTTATCTTCAAGCTGGAACACATCAATGTTGTTAACACTAATTTTTGGCGGCAATACTTAGATAAGATGTGGTAGCTAGCCAGGCCGGCTATGAAAATGTCCTACCACCAACCAAACCGAGTCTTACAAGTTGACCCCACCGTCAAAAACGAAATTTTGTTATAAAAATGTTTGAAATACCCACAAGTGACTTCATAGATTTTTAGCGTCATTGACGAACTTATTTTGTGAGTTTGATTAATTAAAAATTTAAGACCTGATGGAAAAACAAAACCAAGTAAGGTTTTTTGAAACTTCAAGAGGAGAGCAATCTAGGAAATCATATTTCAGAATTTATTTTTGATGCCAGTCCGATCCCCTATAATCACGAAAAAACTTTGAAAATTTGAAATTTGCGCTATGACTTTTACATTCCATCTTAAGATGCACCTTACTTCTCAACACAATAATATCGTTTAAGAGTAACTTACGTAAGATTTGTTCACATCAAATAAATCAAAAAGACCGTAATAAGTTTAAGTACTAACTTTGCCACTGAATAGTCAATGGGGAAAAATTATCAACGAATTAAAATTATTATAGTTTATCTCTATCAATTTCCAAATTCACTTTCATTTAAGGCCATAAGATAGGTCAAATGACAATATTCAATTCAAATTTTTGGAAGATTGTGTAAAGCTATAACTATAGAATTTAATTGAATACAATTTTGAAAATATAACCACTAAATATACTGCGGGCCTTGTTTTTGGCATTAATTGCAAAATTTCTAGAAAATAAAAAGTTAATTATGTATTAAACCAACACACAAAAATCTGTAACTTTAAGATATTTTTCATTTTCATTGGACACATTTTTTTAAACTTATTTGAAAGTATAGAAAAGTAATAAAAAACATGTAAAAATCGAGAATTGGGCGTTCGGTTTCAACGTAACAGCCGCGCTGAATCCCGCATTGATTTAAACTAAAAATGAATAGACTTACGTTCGATATTCTTTTAACACGTATAATCTGAGCCATGATTGAGCCATCTTAAAGCTTTAACCTCGCCTACATTCATTACCCGCCGGTAACTATCAAAAAGCATTAGTTGCAATGACAAAAATAAGTTTCCCTGCTAACCGGCCGGCAGTCCACGCGCTGTCCGCACGTTCATTGAGCTCTTCCCATGACATTATCCAAACACCCTGTATCGTAATTGCACAAACACAACAAGCATTCGTTCCATTCTGATTTTCAATGCGCAGATATAAGGACCAATTTCAAAAACAAAACCTTGCTGATAGGCCGTTGTCGTTATGAAGCCAAAATGGCGCATCCGCGGCATCGATGGCCCCAGAGATGGACCTCGCGTTTTATTTCCACCAAGGAAGACACGACTTTAGTACGATGCATGGGGGGAAAATATGGCCCTAAGTCCGCTCAACCGTATTTCACTGGCCCAGAGGTCAGTCGGGTCGGCCGCGCGGACATTATTAAACTGTTACTCCTCCAGAATCGTGAGCCGTGACTTATGCAGATGTTTAAGTAGTGGTTTGACTGATAGTTTCACGTGTGTGCAGTGGTCGTTTCTCATGTGAATCTTCCTTGCACGATTCGCGATGTTGTTCAAATTAGTTGGAAAGTCTTGTTCTGTGTTGGCCCGGTTAGGTTAGGTTAATTTAAAGTAAAGATACTAAGTCACGGCACACCCTGGACACTTCATACAACGGGCCAGAAAACACATTTCAAAAAAGGAATGACTGAACAAACAAAATGGCGGCGAAATCCTATACGGTCGACAACCAAACTGTATCCAATCTGTATCAATCTGGGTGTCGCAATCTAAAGAGCGGAAGGGAGTGTCCATACTGTATGTTGGTACTAATAATAATATATACTTTGGTCACGGTTTTAATTATTTTTTTAAAATTCATAATTGCTAAGCCCTTGACATCGTCTAAGCTGATAGTAAGTGATGATGATGCCGAAGATGAAAGCGGGCTTACCAAGATGGGGAACTGGCTATCTTATCTTCAAAAATTAGAAAATGCCCTTCCACCAAGCAAACTGAGTCATACAAAGTTAGACTCCGCCGGGAATTGAACTCGTGACCTCCTGATATGAAGCTAATAGACTTAACCATTACGCCACGGAGGCGGTTAATCTCTTTTCTCTCTTATCGTGTGGCAAAATTAACCGTGCTATCTAAGGGATAGACGGCGGTTGCCAGGCAAGAGTTCGATTACCGGCTAGTCTAACTTTGTATGACTCACTTAGCATCACCCGCGCTCAGTGTAGGGCATTTAGATTTACAGCTACGGACGTGTGCAACGCGACCTTCATACACATTTGGAATCAGATGTGCAGGTTTCCTCACGATGTTTTCCTTCACCGTTAAGGCAATCGGTAAGTATATGTACGTAAGTTTCGAAATACTCAATGGGACATGGCCGTCCGGATTTGAACCCGGGACCTCTGGTTAGGAGGACCGGGTCGTTTCCGGTTGAGCTAATTACAGCTAATACGGATAATTACAGCGTTTCCAAGATTGCAAAAATAATACGAAGTTTAAATATAAATGTATTAAATCCTGTACAGCTCTCCCAAAAGTACTATTGTCAACTATCTATCTATCTATAATATAATAAAACTGTAACGTGGCCGTGTCTGTACATGGAATATTTTTGGAAAATAATAACTGTGGTGGACATTACTAACGATACAGAGGCCAAAACAATAACTTTTGGAATTTTTGTCTGTCTGTCTGTCTGTCTGTCTGTCTGTATGTTCGCGCATCACGCAAAAACTACCGGGCCGATTTTGATGAAATTTTGTATGGTGGTTCCTTAAAGCCCGGGTTAACATATAGGATACTTTTTATCCCAGAAAATTCAAGAGTTCCCGTGGGAAAATCAAAAGTATTCATTTATAGAATGGCTCACCACGCAAATGTGGCTTAACCTATTACAATCAAATTTTACACGTTGATACCCTTATCGCAAACTAAAACTGGGACATTGCGAATCCCAAAAAAAATAGGTTTCCTACAGGAATGCAAAAAATTGTATGTTTAGATTGGCTCAACGTAACAATATGAAACCTTTACATTGGGATGGGGTGTTTTGACCATCATTGTATAGTCGGGTATTCTTTATCCCGGAAAACTAAAGAGGTCCCGTGGGAAATTATCCATCGATACTTACAATAATAGCAATAGAGTACTTTTTTTCTATTTATTAGCTACACATACCAAACATTATAATCATAGTAGCAGAATGTCAATAGATGGCGCTGTAGGGATAATAAAACGCGCTTAAGTTGTATTAAAACATTAAAATATTGTTTCATACTTTTGAGTGGATTTCTTTACGTATTTTTCAGCATACGCTACTTTAAACTCTGGAACTATGGTACGTAGCGATGTGTTTCATAGACGAACAGAGAGGTATTTTTTTACAGATTCCAATCGTGTAAAAAAATAAAAACACATAAATCGAGTTTAGCATCTTTTAACAGGAGGCACAGATATGGGAACTCTTCTGACGGCGACTATTTGCGTGTGGCAGTTGTTCTCCGCCTGCAATATCAATATCTGTGAACCTCATCAATGTATTTGCGGGTCCACGGTGGAGGCTATTGTCCATCACTCACTGAGTTGCAGTCGTGTTTGTGAAGATTCCCACGTCACCAATTCCTTAATGACCTCACTCGGAGGGCACTGGTCTCGGCCAGATGGAATATTCCATCTTTGATGCAGCCGCCGGCCGGGCTTTAGTCGATCTGATGGCAAAAGGCCGGAGGTTTTAAACAGGTGCTATGGCAGAGAGGAACGTGTCTGCTTTGGGAAGCCACTTTTTCTGTCTCACTCCTCACCCGTACGGTACTGCTGCTCAATTTGCGGCGAGAAAGAAGCATAATAAGTACTCGGTCTTGGAGGCAAATTACTGCTTTGTGCCGCTGGTCTGTGAGACAACCGGCTGCTGAACCCTCAGAGGCCTTTGCCTTCACAAAGGAGATTGGCCTTCGCCTTCGAGAGAGGAGATGTGACGTGAGGTCCTACCTGCTGCTAAGGTTGTCTATTGCCATCCAGCGCGGCAACGAGAAGTGCGTCTTGGGCTCCTTTGGAGCTGATACGACTCGAGGATTTGACCCATATTAATATTGTTAGGAAATTTTATTACTAGATTGATACCTATAATGATTTGAATTAGTTTTTTGATAATATAGGTAATGTGTTATTTCATCATATCAGTTTATATAGGCCTCCACCAAGGGGCTCGACCTGCCCTGAGTTAGGGCGATCTGGCCTTAGACGATCACGTGGGCCCATTGCGGGTTGATTGACTTCACACATAAGCTTCGAATTTCTTCGCAGGTGTGTGCAGGTTTCCTCACGATGTTTTTCTCACCGTAAGAGCGTCGGATAAACGTACATACCAGTATGAAATCGATATTCGTATAGATATTGGTAAGTGGCAGATTCGAATCACGGCCTTCCGGACAGGAGGTAGTGGCCCTAACCGTTTTGCCATCGACGCTCTATATTTTATTTAAGATTTAGAAATCCTTACTTAGTATTATAAATGTGAAAATGTATTTGTTTGTTTGTTACCTATTCACACTTCAACACCTCTACCAATCTTGATGAAATTTGGCATGCAGGTAGTCTGTATCACTGGGAATGAAATAGTCAACCTTTCATCTGTGGATATTATCATAGCCCGATGCAGTTCCTGGGGAAACTAAAACAATACTCTTTGTTCGCAAATTTATTTAAAATCGTAACGAAAAAATGGATTGGTGTGGTTTTTAGCACAGAAATGAGGTGGAAAATATAATTTACTAATAAGTATATCCTGACATAGTTCCCGAGGGATCTGGGGACAACTGTTTTCTACGCTCGCGCACGTCAGTGGCGTCGCAACGGAGCAACGGATTAAAGTGATTTTTTTGTATAGAATTTGTTAAGGGGGGGGGGGGAAGTGACAAAGACTGCTAATCAGAATAGCCCGATACAGTTCCTGAGGTACTCATGGTACTCAAAACTCATGTCCACGCTTGCGAGCTGATTGCGGCTCGCGCGCCACTCACCCTTCATAAAGAGTCATAAAAGCTATGTCCACGTGGGCGAAGCCGCGGGCAAAAGCTAGTATCTAAATAAAATTGAAACTATCCATGTTAAAAGTTGGCCTCATAATATCAGCTCATATACGTTCCCACCGAGGGGCTCGAGCCTCACCTAAATTAGGGTGATAAGGCCTTAGTCGACCACGCGGGCCCAGTGTGGGTTTATCGACTCCACAAACAATAACCTTCGAGTTTCTTCGCAGGCGTGTGCAGGTTCCCTCACGATGTTTTCCTTCACCGTAAGAGCGTCAGATGAACTTATATAAGGTGTAACAAAATTAGCTGAAACTATTTTAACTGATGCTTAACCCATGAAACTGAACAACTTTCCCCATGGAACCCATAGTCAAATCGCAAAAAAAAAATGGCTCTCCCATACTTACCCGATCAGCTGATCAGCCAACTTAGTATGAGAAGTTCAATTTTTTTTTTGAGATTTGACTATAGATTCCATAGGGAAAGTTATTCAGTTTTATGGGTAGAAGCACCAGTTAAAATAGTTTCAGCTAATTTTGTTAGACCTAATAAATGAAATCGAAATTCGAAAACACATTGGTACGTGGCAGGATTCGAACCACTTCCCTCCGGACAGGAGATAGCGGCCCTAGCCGTTATGCCACCAATGATCAGAATAATTGACCGAAAAGTTGGCTTTTGCTGATCTGTTTGTTTGAAATATTTTTTTTACAAATTGATTACATTTGTCACAGAGTTTCTATGCAATCACTACAGAGGTGCCATCTCTTTTTACGACTCGAAGAAGAAGTGGAACCAAGTAACAGTTTCAAAGACGCAACTGAGAAAATCAATCTGTATTAAAATTACAATATATCTGCCTCACTCTCACTATATCCACCTGTGAGAGGAGTATGCCATACGGCATACTAATGCGTGGGGCCACTTACGTGACATATAATTTCCATCTGGACGAACTATACAGGTGTAAAAAAATTGGCGTAGGACCCGTTAACTGGGGGTTCTACTCATCATACTGAACAACCATCCACAAGAAACCCATAGTCCAGTCTTAAAAAAAACTGACCCTCCATAAAACAATGCACTAAATTGGTCGATCAGCTGATCGATTTGTATGAAGAGTAAACTTTTTTTTTGCTGTTTCAGCAATGTCGTAGAACAAAAGTTGTTCAGTATGATGAGTAGAAGCCGCAATTAACGGTACCTACACCAATTTTGTTACACCCTGTATAGCATGTAAAAAAACTGAACACTAATACTTTAAGGTCTTTAATCTACTCATAAAATTGAATAAATTTCCTCAAGGAACACATAATCAATTCAAAAAAAAAACACATGTCCATACAAAATCCGCCAACCAGCTGATCAATTGATATGAAAAGTCCAATTTTATTGCAATTTCAGCAAAGTCATAGAGACTTTAACATTTGTTGGTTTGAGTTTTTTAGGATAACGAATAGGCTGAAACATATTACAAAATATCGGGTATTACTACCAGTAAACCCCTTTAATTAAGGGTCCCAAGGAGGCTCGAGTTTCCATACAAACGTAGTTCCGTTTTAATACAAAAATTACATGCTGGATTGAATCCAAACATTGCAAATACATATATCGTGTAGACATACATCGACGTTTGTTATTAGTTTTCATTGTAGTAAATGTAACTGAACTAAGGCTTAAATTATTTTTGTACTGAAAGTTTGAAACTGCTTTTATTTTTCCGTTTTATATTAGTACATCGAAAACTAATTACAAACATCGATATTTGTCTATTCAATATATTTGCAAAGTTTGGATTCAATCCGGCATGTAGTTTTTGTATTAAAGCGGAACTACGTTTGTATGGAAACTCGAGCCTCCTGGGGTTCAAGAGGATAACTCGACATAATACTAAGGAAGTTTTAATATACCTCGTCCCATTATTCGCCACAATCGATAATCAGAATGTGTTCCCTTATTAATAAATCCAATAAACAGAAACAGGGCGAATCTCACGAGACACAATGAGTTATCTAACGCCGGCTGAGAGTCGCAAGCGCAAGCGTTCCTCGACGCGCAAAAACCGACAGCCCAAGATATGCGCCACAATTAATACAGTTTTTGCGCGCAGATCAGGAAGGCGACTGCAACGGTAAAAGGCGAAATGTGGGAAAACCATAGGGAACAATGGGAGAGAGGTGGTTTTTTCGGATGGAAGAGCGCTCGTCGATCGCAATTACGTGCACACACTGAATGCCGTGATATGAGAAGGCACAGTTTCACTATGGGAGATTAAACTCTATAGTTTAACGGTCATGATATCAGCCGAAAAACGTTAAACCACGCAAGATATCCACAACGACTGATACTGCGCTGCCCGCATCCATCCATCCGCGATCCAGGTCGTCGGTCCACCACCTGCCTACGCTACGTTTTTCGGTGCGCGGTCACCACTCTAAAACTTTATTACCCCAAAGGCCATCTGTTCTACGAGCTATGTGTCCTGTCCACTGCTACTTCAGTTTAGCGATTCTGTGAGCTATGTCGGTTACTTTGGTATTCCTGCGGATCTCCTCGTTTCTGATTCGCTCACGCAGATAAATTCCAAGCATAGCACGCTCATCAGTTTAACGGACATAAGATTTAAATCATTTTGTAAATTAACGCCAATATTAAAGAAGTTTTTTGTTTCTCTGATATATTACAATATTAACTAGGTATTTTATAACTGAATTCAAGGCAAATTTTAAAATAAACTAATATTTCACACGTGTAAAAAAGTAAGTAACTTTATCTAATTACAGTGTTTTCATTTCTCCATCATCATATCAGCCGAAAGATATCCACTGCCAGACATAGGCCTCCCCCAAGGACTAAACACAACGAACAGTCCGTTGCCCACATGCAGCGGCTTCCCGTGACTTTCACCAGGTCCTCGGTCTGCCAAGTGAGAAGCCTACCTAAGCTAGATCTTCCGATACGCGGTCGCCACTCCAGATCTAATTAATTAACATTTTATTTAATTTCCAGTTTTGAACAAAACATAGCACTAATTCGGCGAGTACCTTTATTATTTAATCAAAGTTTAACTACAGGTTAACCTGTAGCATGCCACCGGGCGTACCCATAAGTTTTTCACGAGGAAAAGCGCACACAATGCCCAGGAGACGCTGAGAAAGCAACCGCTTATTACCATGGACTTGCCGGACAGTTATAGCAGAACAACGACGGGGCGATCACACTATTATTAGCCTTCCTCATTCTATAAAAGCTAATTGAACTGCGTGTGTTTGACTAAATTACCCTTTGTTGATTAATTCCTTGATTTACTGGAAGACGAGCCATGTGCCCCACCCACTGCCACTTAAGTTTAGCAATTCTGAGAGCTATGACGGTTACTTTGGTTCTCCTACGGAACTCCTCGTTTCTGATTCGATCACGCAGAGAAACTCCGAGCATAGCACGCTCCATTGCCCTTTGGGTGATCTTGAGCTTGTAGAACGGATGGCCGTAGAGGCAGGTTCTCGAATGGCGACTGCGCACCGGAGAACGTAGTGTAAGGCAATCGTCCCACTCGGCGGACCGATGACCTGGTGAAGGTCACGGGAAGCCCCTGGATGCGGGTAGCGGAGAACGGGTCGTAATGGAAATCCTTGGGGGAGACCTATGTCCAGCAGTGGACGTCCTTCGGCTGACTGGAAGACAGGACATTGATTGTAGCTGTAAATCAAATCAAATCAAATAACTCTTTATTGTACATCAAAATACAAAATACATATGCAAAATTTAATTAAAACTAAGAGACGTACAATTTAGGCGGTCTTATCGCTGAAATTAATTTATTTCCTGCAACATCATTAGGAGGCATTTAAATTGCTTAGCCTGAGGAAAGTACCAAAATTGGTGTAAGGGTCCTAGCAGAACGTCAGCGTTGTGGGTACTTACGCTACCTATAACAGGACCTTTTAAGGCCTGGCACTTAATTGCTGCATATTTTATTGTATTTCCTCAGTAATAACTTAATAAATAGTTACAAATTTGTTATATTGGTGTGACCTTATATCTTTTATTGTAATACTAGCTTCGCTCGCGTGGGCATCTTTATATGACTGTCTTTGAACGTGAATAGTGCGCGAGCCGCAAGTGGCTCGCGAATGTAGGCTGGAGTGTACTCCAGATCCGTCGGGAACTATATAGGGCTCGACGAATACTATGCAAAAAATCACGTCGATCCGTTGCTTTGTGACGATGCCGACGTGCGCGAGCCTGGAAATGAATTTTCCCCAGTTCCCTCGGGAACTATCTCGGGCTATGAACTACGAGATAAGTATGTCATTTTCCGCCCCCTCAACTATCTCTGTGCATTAAATGTTGTGATGATAAAGTAATAAACCAAAAAATAGTCTTAACGTTCAATTTCAGTGTAAACAACATTATTGTGTTCCGGCTTGAAGATAAGATAGCCAGTTCTCCATTACGTTGGGGAATCTTGGTAATCCCGCTTCCATCTTCGGCATCATCGTCACTTACCATCAGTTGAGATGATACCAAAGGCTTACCAATGGTGAATAAAAAAAATCCTTTGGGAACTGTATCCTACTATGCTTTTTCCACAGGATAAAAATAGCCCATGTCCTTCACCATGACACAGGCTATTGGTTGAGGTGTTGAAGCGTGAACAGGTAACAAACAAATAAACAAACACATTTATAATATTAGTAAGGATATTATTTGTTTTTTTGCTTGGTCGGTGAACACACTGTTTTATCCATATATCTAATATTTATCTGATGATTCTCTGGTTACTGCTCTTACTGATGGTTCCAATATAATAATTTAATAAAAACAAGAAAAAGTGTCGGTGGCTCAATCGGTAACGACTCGGTACTCTTAACCAGAGGTCCCGGGTTCAAATCCGGACGGTCAATGTACCAATGAGTTTTTCGAAACTTACGTACATATATTACCGATTGCTTTATCAGTGAAGGAAAACATCGTGAGGAAACCTGCACATCTGATTCCAGATGTATATGAAGGTCGCGTGGCACCCGTCCGTAGGTGTAAATCTAAATGCCCTACACGTGACCGCAAGTGATGCTAAGTGCAACACCAGGTAACCGCCATCTATTCCTTGGATAGATCGGTTAATTGTGCCACACGATAAAAGAGAACAGAAGAGAAGAGATATAAAAATGAAGTTATATTTTTATTTATTTTATAATTTATTGAAATTACAGCATGAAATCTACATTAATCAAGATTTAAAAATACGAGTGCATTATGCCAATACATTTCAAGTTCTCCAAATAACTAAATTAACAAAGTTAACTTTACCTTACTATTCAAGGTTACTTTACTTAAGAAACCTACATACAATAGATATAAAAGATGTATGCAAAAGAGTTTCGTCACAGATTACTAAATAGTTACTTAAGTTTCGTGACTCACTTACTAATTAAGACACAACACAAAGTCTAATCTGCTGAAGCTAGAAACTTTAAATTTGGCACATATTATCCTAAAAATGTGTAAAGGAACACTAAGAAAACGTTTTTCCAAAACTGACTCGAATTTAGATTTCATATGTACGTTCATCCGACGCCCTTACGGTGAAGGAAAACATCGTGAGGAAACGTGCACACGCTTGCGGAGAAACTCGAATGTTGTGTGTGAAGTCGACCAACCCGCACTGGGCCTGCGTGGTAGAATGAGGCCTGATCGCCCTAATTCAGGGTAGGCTCGAGCCCCTCCATGGGGACGTTTATGAGCTGATATGACTACCACAAACTGACTAGTCGAGTGTGAAATGGGGTATTAATGTGTTTTTTATCCACAATGACATACATATCTCCTGAAGGTAAGTGACGATGATGCCGAAGATGAAAGAGCACTAACCAAGATTCTTCAACGCAATGGGGAACTGGCTATCTTATCTTCAAGCCGGACTACATCAATGCTATTAACATTGATGTTTGTCGGCAAAACTAAGAAAACATGGTAGTAGATAGCCATGCCATGAGAGCAATTAAAGAGATGGTGGTTTTAAGGGTTTCATAGTCAACAAGGAACCCTAATAGTTTCGCCATGTCTGTCTGTCTATCTGTCTGTCCGTCTGTCCGTCTGTCCGTCTGTCCGCAGCTTAGGTCAGAGACTGTTAATGCTAGCTGTAATTTTGCATTGGATATACATATTAATCACGCCGCCAAAGTGGTACAACAAAATCTTGAAAAAAAATATTTTAGGGTACTTCCCCTATATGCAAAGAGGGGGTGATTTTTTTTTGACGTACCCTATCTTGGGTATCGTTAAATAGGTTTTTAAAACTACTGAGGGTTCGCTAAAACGATTTTTTAATTTACGGCTCCGTTTGCGAAATATAAGGCTTTAAGGTGCTAATTTTTGTTATATTTAAGTGCCCCCCCATCCCCAGCTAAACCGCTGTTTCAGGACATCTGAAAAAAATTATAAATAGAAGGAAATATAATCAACATAAAAGGAGAACTATCACGGATAAGTAGGGTTTCTCAGTTTAGGAGTAATAGTCGATTTGTAAAAAGTTTATAGATTTCCATAGAAAATGTTCTATTAGTAACTGTGAAAAAGAAATTTTGTTTTTCAAAATATACAATTATTTTTGTAAAAACTACGGAACTCTACTTTGCGCGAGTCCGACTCCCACTTGGCTGGTTTTTTTCGATCGTAATTACATGCACACTTATGAGTATAAGCGAAGTAACTATTTAGTAATCTGTATGGTATAAGTGCCGTGAAATAAGAACGAACATTTCCAGTAGGTATGGGAGAAGTTTAACGGTCCTTAGATTGAAATCATTTTGTAAATTAACGACAAATTGAAAAGAGTTTTTCCTGTTTCTGTTACATTACAATGTTGACTACGTATTTCAGTACTGTATTCAAGGCAATGTTTAACATAAACAGGTTTTTCACTCGTGCAGTTAACTACAATAATACCTTGTTTAATTACAATTTGTTAACTCTGTAAACGACATAAATTATTTATTTCAACATCGTCATATTAGCCGAAATACATCCACTGTCCAGCAGTTTGTCCAAAGGCCTCCCTCTGTATATCAGCTCATGTATATGTCCCCACCAAGGGGCTCGAGCCTACTTTGAATTAGGGCGATCGGACCATATTCGACCACGCGGGCCCAGTGCGGGTTGGTCAATTTCACACACATTCTTCGAATATTTTTTTTCGCAGGCGTGTGCAGGTTTTCTCACGATGTTTTCCTTCACCGTAAGAGCGTGGGTAAACGTACATATGAAATCTAAATTCGAAATCACATTAGTACGTGGCAGGATTCGAACCACGACCTCCCGGACAGGAGGCGGCTGCCCTAGCCATTACGCCACCGACACTCTATATCTTGATGTCTGTCTATATCTTGCCACAAATGAAATACTTATTTAGATACTTAGATTTATCAGAGGTTCAATTGGTACCTAAGTCATGACAACTCGATTCCCCACGCTGTCAGGTCTAAATCTAAATTGGCGTGCCAAATAGCAATAGAGGTGTTAATTTAAAGTAAGTACAGTTTTAGCTGTGCCGCTGCCTAACTATGATTTGTACTTTATTTTCAAACTACCTAGGGCTGCATCAGTCTGCTTAACTGTTTTAAACTTGTTCTCATGTTGTCAAACTAAGAGATAAATCTATATACAATAAAGTCTAGTGAGTAATACACCATTTATAACTCAAGAACGGCTCGATCGATTTGCATGATCTTTGATTTGTTAGATCTGTCTTTACACCGAATTGCAAAATAACTATCAAAACATCGAAAAAAAATAGTTGTCTGTAAAGTCGGTTTACGGACGATAGTTTAACGTGACAACGTCATAACGTAACGGGACAATGAGCGTAACGGGACAATGAGTCATCCTTTTTCGTGCGTGCAGGCGGCGTCCATCGATTTATTAGACGTTGTCACGTCAAAAATGCAGTGGTAGTAGGAAAGTAGTGTAGTGTAAAGTAAAGTAGAGTTTCTAAGGCGATAAGCCCGGTCAGCTAATTAAAATATAAAATTAAGGGCCCCAGGAGGCTCGAGTTTTCATACAAACGTAGTTCTGCTTTAATACTAAAATTACATGCCGGTTTGAATCAAAACTTTGCGAATATAAACATATCGATGTTTGTAATTAGTTTTCGGTGTATTAATATAAAACGGAAAAAAATAAGAGCAGTTTCAAACTTTCAGCACAAAACTAATTTAATCGTTTAGTTACGTTTAAATTTATTCGTAAAAACTAATTACAAACATCGATATTATGTGTCTACTTAATGACTGTATTCGCAAAGTTTGGATTCATTCTGTCATGTAGTTTTTGTGTTAAAGCGGAACTACGTTTGTATGGACACTCGAGCCTCCTGAGGTAGTGCTTAAGTTAAATGAGCTGCTGTAGGTGTTTGGTTTAAAACAACATATATATTTTTTAAGGTCTTATCTCAGGGCTTTACTAATATCAAGATTCTTTTCATCATTCATGCGTACAAAAAATTAAGAGTTCTGTATGTATGTATTACAGATATGTGCCTCCCACACGGTGAACCGACGACGACCTGGTGAAGGTAGCAGGAAGCTGCTAGATGCGGGCAGAGAAAGAACGGTAGTTGTGCAAATCTCTGGGGGAGGCCATTGCCCAGCAGTGGACGCCTTTTAGCTGATACGATGATGATGATGTATGTATCATGTTATGATACTTAAACAGCAATAACAACAACAAAAAACCGGCCAAGTACGAGTCAGAACATCACACATAGGGTTCCGTAACATCATACTAGATGGCGCTAGTTTCTTCAGTTCCGTGCTATCATACTGGATGGCGCTAGTTTCTTCACGTTTAAAAAAAAACAAGTTTGTTTTATCTAATTTTTAGTATTTTATGTTACAACGACAACAGAAATACATCATCTGTGAAAATTTCAACTCTCTAGCTATCACGGATCATGAAATACAGCCTGTTGATACACGTACAGACAGACGGACGGACATCGAAGTCTAAGTAATAGGGTCCCGTTTTGACCCTTTGGGTACGGAACTATAAAAAGTGGCTAAGTTCGTGTTGGACAACGAGCGAAGTAGGGTTCTGAAGTCTTTTCAAAAAGTAAATGTGTATTTAAAAAACCAAGTTATTTTTTCAATTGGTATAGGTTTTTTGTATAGAAAATCTATGAATTTTGTTCAAATCTGTAGGAGTGGAGACATTCATGCGCTAAGAAGAACAACAACTGCACATCTTAAGTTGGTCGACTATTACTCCTAAACTAAGAAAGCCTAATTAGCTGGGAAATTTTCCTATTTAACTAAATATTCCCTACTACTCGTATTTCCGATACTTTTAAGATTTTCTTTATTAGCAGATTGGGAGGTAGGGGTGAAGACATGTTATACCTACTCTAACTAAAACCGCTGCTTAAAAACATGAAATTTCGTAAACGAATCATTTATTAAAAAAAACTTCGTTATATCCCTTTATATAGTTTTAAAGGCTTACGTGAATAAAAAAAATCATCATCGTCATCATCATCATATCAGCCGGAAATTGTCCACTGCTGGACAAAGGCCTCCCCCAAGGATTTTCACGACGACCGGTCCTGCGCTGCCCGCATCCATCGCCTTCCCGCGATCTTCACCAGGTCGTCGGTCCACCTACGCTACGTTTACCGGTGCGCGGTCGCCACTCGAGAACTTTACTGCCCCATCGGCCATCTGTTCTACGAAATCACCCGCACTTTACTTAATTTTTTCAGAATATAATTATTTTATTTATAGGCGTCAGAGATAACCGTACGAACCGTCTTGGAGTAAAACGGGTGGCATACGGACATGACGAAACTAGTTTGATTACGGAACCCTTTTTTTACTCACAATTGGTAAGCCCTTGACATCATCTCACCTGATGTTAACTGACGATGATGCCGAAAATCAAAGCTGGCTTACCAAGATTCCCCAACGCAATAGGGAACTGGCTATCTCATCTTCAAGCCGGAACACATCAATGTAGTTAGCATTAATGGTTGACGGTAACACTAACCAGGCGGGCTTATAAAATGGCCTTTCACCAACCAAGATCCCTAACAAGCAGTGGCAGCCCTATCTACCTTACTTTAGCGTCATTCAGTCCGCAGAGCCGAATCGTGCTTGCGCGCACGCTAGCTGACGATTTTTCGTCAGCGATCTACCGGAGCGGCGGCCAACACGACAGGTGACAGGTATCAGGTTTCATCCGTGGCGACAGATCCTTTTACTTTCAATTGTTGATTCCTTTTTCGTCATCATTACCAGCCTAGGCCACTGCTGGGTTAAACAGATTTTCTAATATTAGTAAGAACTAAGAAAAGAAAGAAAAAGAAAAGCTAAGAAGCCTCAACTGTATTGTAATCATGCTTCCAGGTTTATTTCATATTATAAATTTTATCAAAAGTGGTTTAGAAAAAAATTTACTAAATTTTTGCGATGAAAGTCGGTTTTTCACCTGTTTACCGTTTTCAATTTACTAATTTTAGTAACAGCTACTTATTGCTAAATAGTCATATTTGATAGTGCACTTCGTACTGATTTTGGCTGTCCCCAAAAAAGTTGTAACCGTCTCCGTGGCGTAATGGTTAGTCTACTAGCTTCACATTAGAAGGTGACGGTCGCAGGTTGGATTCCCGGCGGAGTCTAACCGTGTGAGACTCGGTTTAGTTGGCGGAGGGGCATTTTATAAGCACGTCTGGCTGGTTACCACCATCTTATTTAAGTCTTGCCGCCACACATCAATATTAACAGCATTGATGTGTTCCGGCTTGAAGATAGGATACCTAGTTCCCCATTGCGTTGAGGAATCTTCGTAAGCCCACTTCCACCTTCGGCATCATTGTCACATACCGTTAGGTGAGATGATCCTACAAGTGCTTACCAAGTGGTGGATAAAATAGTATCTACAGTTCACCTCTTTTCCTAGCTGAGGACTTAGATTGTTGTGTGAAAAAAAATACACAATTTACTTCATCCGGGTGAAAAACTTATAAAAATTTAATTAAACAAATTTCATTGTCAGTTTTCCTGAGTTTGGGCCGTTTTGTTCGGTATTGACGTTTGAGTCTAGTTAAATAAATAAAGAAAAATGAAATTAATAAATAAAGCCTTTATTTTTACACTGCTTATTAATTAACTTTAGACTATATCAAGAACCCCCAGGAGGGTAAAGGCCTCCTCCACAGATGCCCAAATTTCCCTGTTTTGGGCTGTTTTGCACTAATTTGGGCTTGCAATTTTTTTCAATTTCGTAAGTCTAAAGTTAAATAATATGAATTAAATTAATATACACATGTGTAAGTATCATATTATTCCTATTATTGAAAGTGTATTATTACAACTTTGATTTTAGTAAGTAAATTACTTGAAATCTCATCTTTAGACATTAGACAGATTTTTATTTGACATAAACACACACCGATTATACAAGACATAAAAATAGTATAACATATAGAAATAAAATAAAACCAGCCAAGTGCGAGTTGAACTCGCGTGGAGAGGGTTCCGTACGTACAATGCCAAAGTCAAATACAAAATATCACATTTGAAATCCTCACAGTAAGATGCGGGTTATTTTTTTTATTATTAAAAATTTTAGTGTGTTTGACTGCACCCCACATGATGGTAAGTGCCGATGCAGCCGAGGATGTAATACACAAGCTCAAAAAGTGCCTATTCACTCTCGTCTTGAAGATTCCTAAATTTTACGAATCGGGGAATACAGACGCCGGAAAGGAATTCCACCCCTTGGCCGTTCGCATGGTGAACGAAGAAGCAAAACGCTTCGTGTGTAAAGGTGGAACATTGACGACAAAGGGATAGAACCGCCCTCCACACCTGGTCATCCGATGATGAAATGGAGAGGGGGAATGAGGTCGTGAAGCTCCCGGACACACTTTGCGAAATGAATCCTGTAGAACACCAATTGACAGGCGACTTTGCGGCGATGCTCGAGGCTTTGGAGCCTGTTTGATACAAGTTCCTCGTCGCCAATGAGTCTCTTAGCACGTCGGTCGATATAATCCAAGGCATATAACTTGTAAAGAGCCGATCCGTCCCACAAGTGAGAGCAGTACTCCATACAGTTAACTACTACTAGTGCAATTTAGTGGTGTTTTGACACATTTGAAATCCTCACAGTAAGATGCGAGTTATTTTTTTTTAAATAAAAATTTTAGTACGTTATTGGCTGCACTTAACCTGATGGTAAGTGCCGATGCAGCCGAGGATGTAACACGCAAACTCAAAAAGTGCCTATTCACTCTCGTCTTGAAGATTCCTAAATTATACGAATCGGGGAATACAGACGCCTGCAGGGAATTCCACTCCTTGCCCGTTCGCATAATGAACGAAGAAGCAAAACGCTTCGTGCGTAAAGGTGGAACATCAACGACAAAGGGGTGGAATCGCCTTCCGCACCTGAGACAATGATGAAATGAAGAGGGGGAATGAGTTCGTGAAGCTCCAGGACACACTTTCCGAAATGAATCCTTTAGAACACCAATATACTATTTTCTACTATGAGAAGAACTATTTTCGTAGGTTAACGTATTACATTGAGTTTACCACTTTTTTTTTCATTGATAGAATTCTTATAGATTTTCCTGTAATCTACAAGCAATGAACTGTATTTTATATATTTTTTTTAAATTTTAAGCTCAGTAGTTTCGGAGAACAAGGGGGGGCCAATTTTCGTCTTCTCTATTTATTTTACAATATAAACAAAAATATATTTGAGATCCTAATAACGAGCCCTTTCATTTGATGTATGAAAAATAAGATTTCTTTAACTTTTTTTAAAATTTTCTAATTTGTCCCCCGAAAAGAACCGTTATTTAAAAAAAATATTTATTTACTTTGCACATCTGTGTTTGGGTCATAGAATCACACTATCTTACTAAATTTCACCTGATTTGGCTTAGTAGATTCGAAGCAAATTGACTTGGACAGACGGACAGACAGACAGACGCACGAGTGATCCTATAAGGTTCCGTTTTGTTTATTTTGTACGGCACCTAAAAAAACACAAAAACAACAAATAAAACTAACGGAATCTGTGAAGTGTGATGTCAAAATGGACCTTCTCACCTTATGCTGGAGGCTGAACCACAGCACTGGCTTTCATAAAAGCCCTCCGTGTAACATAATTAACCAATTACGTAACTATCAAGTACCTGTATAGTCAGTAAGGACAGTTATTAAGGAAATAGTTATTTATACAACGATGGTAAAAAGGTAAAATAACAAACGAGTGACATTTGTAAGCTCGAGCCTAAACCTCCTTGGGATAGATGATCTATTTCTTGGTGTAACCTATACATTTCATGCATCATACTATTATGATTATTATTATCGTATGGCCTTTTTTGTTCCTGCAATATAAACTACAAATTAATATCAAGATTACAGAATCTTCTTTGAGACTTTGAAAGAAGAACATTAAAAGAGATAGGTTGTTCCTGTGAGAGAAGATTACAGAATCTTTTTTGAGATTTTAACAGAAGACCATTAAAAGAGATAGGTTGTTCCTGTGAGAGAAGATGACAGAATCTTCTTTGAGACTTTGTAAGAAGAATATTAAAAGAGATAGGTTGTTTCTGCAAGAGGTTATATAATGCCAGTTGGATAGATTTTCTTTAGGTCAAATAAATACTACGGTGATAAACGTTACCTTCCCTGATCTGTAGTTCCAAGAGGTTAGAAATCTGAAAAATCTTTAAGTACCTGAAAAATGATTTCTTATTTTAACACTCACATCATTCGCAACAAATTCAGTGAGGAATGATTGATAAATGAACTTGGGCCAGACGACGAAACACCACAAACGCCATTTGGTTATTATATTTTTTAATAGCTGGAAATTTCTTGTTCATCCGAGCTAGAAATTAAAAAGTGGCAAAGTAAAAAGTACGCGGGCGGTAAATTCAATTTTGCGCACAGTAAACTGGTATTTATAGGACCACTTTGGGAGCAAATGTGTTGAAAATATTGTTTATTTAACTACGACGGCAACAAACTACATCACGTTTAAGATTATCAGTCTTGTCTTATTGAGATTTTTGGTAAGCAGGCCAAAGGTTTCCTTAGGTAGGCACTAACTAGTAAACTAAGTATACTATGCCTACTTACTATACTCGCAAGCTTTACATGTCACATCCGGAAGTAGAGCAAGTCGTCCGGTCGTCGCCGCCGTGGGAACCGATGGTATCGCCGGCCCACTTGCGCACACGACCGATCTGCCTCCGATTACGGGATGGCTTGACCTAACCGAGATTTGTTTTCACAAAACACTCGTTGCTTTTGTATTTTATATGTCTAATCGGAATATGAACAGTAATATAGCTCCTGGTGAAGGCCTCCCTTATAGTGACACTGCAACTTTAAGTATACATTCATGAATACTCTAAGCACTGCAACATATTAGCATCAGTAACATACCTCCTGGTAAATCAGTATAATACCTCCTGGTGGAAGCTTCCCTCGCATTAACACTACAACATAGTGAAATCACTAATATACCTCCTGGTGGAGGTTTATCTCGTAGTGACACTGCAACATATTAGGATTAGTAACGTACCTCCTGGTGGAGGCTTTCTTCGCAGTGACACTGCAACATATTGAAATCAGTTACATACCTCCCGGTGGAGGCTTCTCTCGCAGTGACACTGCAACATATTGAAATCAGTAATATACCTCCTGGTGGAGGCTTCCTTCGCAGTGACACTGCAACATATTGTAATCAGTAATATACCTCCTGGTGGAGGCTTCCCTCGCATTGACACTGCAACATATTGAAATCAGTAATATACCTCCTGGTGGAGGCTTCTCTCGCAGTGACACTGCAACATATTGAAATCAGTAATATACCTCCTGGTGGAGGCTTCCTTCGCAGTGACACTGCAACATATTGTAATCAGTAATATACCCCCTGGTAGAGGCTTCCCTCGCATTGACAATGCAACATATTGAAATCAGTAATATACCTCCTGGTGGAGGCTTCCCTCGCAGTGACACTGCAACATATTGTAATCAGTAATATACCCCCTGGTAGAGGCTTCCCTCGTATTGACACTGCAACATATTGAAATCAGTAATATACCTCCTGGTGGAGGCTTCTCTCGCAGTGACACTGCAACATATTGAAATCAGTAATATACCTCCTGGTGGAGGCTTCCTTCGCAGTGACACTGCAACATATTGTAATCAGTAATATACCCCCTGGTAGAGGCTTCCCTCGCATTGACACTGCAACATATTGAAATCAGTAATATACCTCCTGGTGGAGGCTTCCTTCGCAGTGACACTGCAACATATTGTAATCAGTAATATACCCCCTGGTAGAGGCTTCCCTCGCATTGACACTGCAACATATTGAAATCAGTAATATACCTCCTGGTGGAGGCTTCCCTCGCAGTGACACTGCAACATATTGTAATCAGTAATATACCCCCTGGTAGAGGCTTCCCTCGTATTGACACTGCAACATATTGAAATCAGTAATATACCTCCTGGTGGAGGCTTCCTTCGCAGTGACACTGAAACATATTAGGATCAGTAATTTACCTCCTGGTGGAAGCTTCCCTCGCATTGATACTGCAACATTTGAGGATTATTAACATACCTCATAGTGGAGGCCGCCCTCGCAGTGACACCTGCAACATATTAGGATCAGTTACATACCTCCTGGTGGAGGCTTCCTGCGCAGTGACACTGCAACATATTAGGATCAGTTACAGACCTTCTGGTGGAGGCTTCCTGTGCATTGACACTGCAACATTTGAGGATTATTAACATACCTCATAGTGGAGGCCTCCCTCGCAGTGACCCTGCAACATATTAGGATCAGTTACATACCACCTGGTGGAGGCTTCTTTCGTAGTAACACTGCAACATATTGATATCAGTAATATACCTCCTGGTGGAGGCTTCCTTCGCAGTGACACTGCAACATATTAGGATCAGTAACATAACTCCTGGCGGAAGCATCCCTCGCATTGATACTGCAACATTTGAGGATTATTAACATACCTCATAGTGGAGGCCTCCCTCGCAGTGATACTGCAACATATTAGGATCTTTTACATACCTTCTGGTGGAAGCTTCTCTCGTAGTGACACTGCAACATATTGAAATCAGTAATATACCTCACGGTGGAGGCTTCTTTCGCAGTGACACTGCAACATATGAGAATCAGTAACATACCTTCTGGTGGAAGCTTCCCTCGGATTGCCACTGCAACATTTGAGGATTATTAACATACCTCATAGTGGAGACTTCCCTCGCAGTGACACTGCAACATATTAGGATCATTTACATACCTCCTGGTGGAGGCTCCTCTCGTAGTGACACTGCAACATATTGAAATCAGTAATATACCTCATGGTGGAGGCTTCCTTCGCAGGGACACTGCAACATATGAGAATCAGTAACATACCTCCTGGTGGAAGCTACCCTCGGATTGACACTGCAACATTTGAGGATTACCAACATACCTCATAGTGGAGGCCTCCCTCGTAGTGACACTGCAACATATTAGGATCAGTTACATACCTCCTGGTGGAGGCTTCCTGCGCAGTGAAATTGCAACATATTAGGATTACTAACATACCTCCTGGTGGAGGCTTTCTTCGCAGTGACACTGCAACATATTGAAATCAATAATATACCTCCCGCTGGAGGCTTCCTTTGCAGTGACACTGCAACATATTAGGATCAGTAACATACCTCCTGGTGGAAGCTTCCCTCGCATTGACACTGCAACATTTGAGGATTATTAACATACCTCATACTGGAGGCCTCCCTCGCAGTGACACTGCAACATATTAGCATCAGTTACATACCTCCTGGTGGAGGCTTCCTGCGCAGTGACATTGCAACATATTAGGATTACTAACATACCTCCTGGTGGAGGCTTTCTTCGCAGTGATACTGCAACATATTGAAATCAATAATATACCTCCCGCTGGAGGCTTCCTTTGCAGTGACACTGCAACATATTAGGATCAGTAACATACCTCCTGGTGGAAGCTTCCCTCGCATTGACACTGCAACATTTGAGGATTATTAACATACCTCATAGTGGAGGCCTCCCTCGCAGTGACACTGCAACATATTAGCATCAGTTACATACCTCCTGGTGGAGGCTTCCTGCGCAGTGACACTGCAACATATTAGGATCAGTAACATACCTCCTGGCGAAGGCATCCCTCGTAGTGACGCTGCAACATATTAGGATCAGTAACATACCTCCTGGCCGAGGCTTCCCTCGTATCAGTAACATAACTCCCCGTGAAGGCTTCCCTCGCAGTGACACTGCAACATATTGAAACCAGTAACATACCTCCTGGCGAAGGCTTCCCTCGTAGTGACGCTGCATCATATTAGGATCAGTAATATACCTCCTAGTGGAGGCTGCAACATATTAGGATCAGTAACATACCTCCTGATGGAGGCTTCCCTCGCAGTGACACTGCAACCAATTGGGATTTGAATGACAAGTGACAAGCAAATTCAAGCTACGAGTATCTTGCTTATATTTTACTGTATTTGAAAATTATTCCACTCCCATTGCTTCAGGATGTGATCAATGCCCCCTCCGTGAATCCTACTAATATTTTAAACGTGAAAGTTTGTATGAATGTGTGGATGTATGTTTGTTACTCTTTCACGCAAAAACTACTGAACGGATCTGGCTGAAATTTGGTAGGTAGACAGATTAGGACCTAGATTTATACACAGGCTACTTTTATCCACGCTCGCGAGCCGCTTCGTACTGCGCAGCCTCGAAATGTCATAAAAACGTGGTCCATAGGTGAAGCCGCGGGTTTATAAGACAGTCTGGACAAATGGTGAAAAGACAATCCAGTTCAATATAGCAAATTTTTGTGTGGACTAGAACTATTTTTGAAAACAGTAGCAGATAAAGGTGCATCAGTATAAGCTGCTTCCATATAACAACATAATAGTAATTCTGCTAGTATAGGTACTAGGGAAGACTTTTATAAATTTTTATCCACAGTTTTTTTGAAATCAAGAAATGTGAACAAAATGGTAATACAAGTGTAAGATTTTACAGAGTCATGAAGAGAAGTCAACTGAAAATTGTGTAGAGATAGATAGATAGAACTGGAAATTTAAATCCAGTATATTTTTAAAGTAACGTAGGCAACTAGGCAGGCCTCCCACTCCGTGAACCTACGACCTGGTGAAGGTCGCGGTAAGCCGCTGGATACGGGCAGTGCAGGGCCGGTCGTTGTGGATAACCTTGGGGGAGGCTTTTCTCCAGAAGCGGACGTCCTTCAGCTGATATGATGATATTTTTAACTCATGTGCTTCTCCTTTTTAGCACTATTTCTTCATGATCTACTTATAGATTTCAAAAAATGCTTTTGATGGTGATAACGTCTTATAAATAGATGAACGCCGGCTGCACTCACGAAGAAGTGTCACGTCCCGCCTGAGCAGAGCGTGCAAGCGAGAGCGCAGAACAAGCGATAGAGAGGCACGATCGGCCTAAGTGTTCGGCTTGTGACACGTTATCACGTAAAATTATCGTCCGTAAACCGACTTTACTGACAAACAGTTTTTTTATTTAGTAAGGACTTTTTAGCGCAAGTACGACTTAATCTCGGCTAGTTTTTTACTATAGGATTAGTTTTTTACAACAAGTTTCAAGCTTTTACGTATGTAAATGTATATGTCGCAGCCAACTGTTTAAACTGGTCATCCAATTAACTGCCTAGTGGGTTCATTAAATGGCAGCATTTAAGTAATTGGCTGAATGATAATACATTTAATGACTTGGCTGGCTGATGCTTAGGCTATTCATTAAACGATAGAAGCGAATACAGAAGTAGGAACTCCGAAGGAGCTCCGTCGACTGAGAAATGGAACAATCAGAACTAGAGCAGGAGCGAGCGAAGCAAGTTACGAATTTTGGAGAACCCCCGACACATTTGGTCAAATTCGGAGACTGTGAGGAGGAGGCGAGGTCCCCTCCTCCTCACAGTCGTAGTTAGTAATAGAAAATATAGAACTACTATTCTATCTTCGACTGAGAAATGTCTCCTCTTTCCTTCCACCCCCCTAACCACTCTTCCCCCTGAGATGTGAATTTAAACTACTTGGCTAGCAGAAGTTAAACGTTATCGATCCAAGCCCTATTGTTTAAGCATTTTATTGAATCGCTGAATAATCATTCCAGCAATTAGTTGAACGGCGCCATTTAGTTAAAAGACTAGGCAGTTAATTGAATGGCTAATTAAACTAGATGGCGACGACATATGCATTACCTTTTTACGTTAGAGCAAAAACAAAAACCATACGCTTCCTGTTTTTTTTTTTCATTGTTTGTAAATATTATCACACAATTTGTGACAATTTCAACCAACTACCTAAAAGTTCAAAATATACAGCCTTTAAAAGTCGGACAGACAGACGGACGGACAGGGTGGGTTTAGTAATTAGGGTCGGTACGAAACCCTAAAAACAAGAAGTTGGAAAATGTACCTAATTGCGGGCAAAACACAGTTTGGTTCTAATCAGTTGGTACGTGCGATGCGTTATCTGCACGTTCCCATGGTCGTGTTCGTAAATGACCGTGGAGGGTCACCGATGCACGATGGTCGCACAGATGGTCATCTCTGTCTTACTGCGGCGGTACAGTTGGCGACAAAAGTAGTGTATCCTTATTAATATTATAAACGAGAAAGTTTGTATGTATGGATGGATGTTTGTTACTCTTTCACGCATTAACCACTGGGCGGATCGGGATGAAACTTGGCACACATATAGGTTAGGTCCTGAATTAACATACAGGCTACTTTTTATTCAGATTTCTTAAGTGGTTCCCGTGGGATAGCTGTTAACTCTCTTGTTTGGTAATTTCTAAAGGTTTGACGTGCTAATTAATACTGATTATCGAATTGATTACTAATTAGCATAGCCCGACATAGTTTCCAACGGATCTAGAATTGACTCAGTTCCCACGCTCGATAGCACGACAGTCATGAAAACTATGTTCACGCGAAAACTAACTAACTACTGAACATATCTGGCTGAAATTTAGTAGATAGACAGACCTAGATTAACATATAGGCTACTCTTTTCCACGTTCGCGAGCCGCTTGCGGCTCACGCACTGCGTAACCTTGAAGACAGTCATAAAACTATGTTCAAGCGAGCGAAGCCGCTGGCAAAATGAGTCTCTCTCGGTCGAAAAAGCGTCGGTGGCTCAACCGGTAACGACTCGGTCCTCCTAACTAGAGGTGCCGGGTTCAGATCCAGACGGCCAATGTACCAATGAGTTTTTCAAAACTTACGTACTTGCTTTAACAATCAATCAATCAATCAATCAAAATAATTTATTTTAAACAGGTGCTTACACACACTTTTAAATAGTCAAAAAAACTTATTGAATATTACAAATAATGTCATGATTCAGATTACAGTTTCAGGTAATGGCATTTGTTATAGAATCAACATATATACTTTTGTCATTTACATTATCTATTATTTTATAATAATACCCTCTAGAGCACAAAACTTTTTTGACATGAGTCTTGAATTTGTTCTCTGACAAACTAGTTACATTTTCTGTAATTTTATTGTAGAATCTTATACACTGCCCCACAAATGACTTTTTAACCTTACTCAGTCTCGAAAAGGCTATATCTATTTTATTTACACGGTGAAGGAAAACATCTAACTAGCTGTAAGAGCAACGAGAAGTATACTATACAGCGATGCCAGACGTATGGTAATCACCGTATTTGTACGGTACTCTCAAATCTTATGATAATGATGCCAAACACAATATAAAGAATAAGTTGAAAAACCAAGCACTAGATAGCGACTTTTCATACAACCGATGTGTATGGCAATTAATTCCAACTTGATGTCTTTACCCGTTCCTGGGAAAAAGGGTCTTGACATACCATGTAGTCAGACGGACAACAAAGTGATCCTATAATGGTTCCATTTTCATCCTTTGAAGTAGACAATAGACAGATTTTTATTTGACATAAATATACACCGATTATTCTTAATATATATAAATCTCGTGTCACAATGTTTGTCCTCAATGGACTCCTAAACCACTTAACCGATTATAATAAAATTCGCACACCATGTGCAGTTCGATCCAACTTGAGAGATAGGATAGGGTAGGGTAGGGTAGTGTAGGGTAGGGTAGTGTAGGGTAGGGTAGTGTAGGGTAGGGTAGGGTAGTATAGTGTAGGGTAGTGTAGAGTAGTGTAGGGTAGGGTAGTGTAGTGTAGTGTATGTAGGGTAGGTTAGGGTAGTGTAGGGTAGTGTAGAGTAGTGTAGGGTAGGGTAGTGTAGTGTAGTGTATGTAGGGTAGGGTAGTGTAATGTAATGTAAGGCGGTACGAAGTTCGCCGGGACAGCTAGTCTAAATATATATAACTCAAAGGTGACTGACTGACTGACATTATAGTGATCTATCAACGTACAGCCCAAACCACTGGACGGATCGGGCTGAAATTTGGCATGCAGGTAGATGTTATGACGTGGGCATCCGCTAAGAAAGGATTTTGGGAAATTTCCACGGGAACCGCAAAATCGGGATCTGCGCGGGCGAAGCTGCGGGCATCCACTAGTAAGTATATAAAAAGACTAAAACACATAGAAACAAAA
Organism: Coleophora flavipennella; assembly: GCA_947284805.1. Taxonomy (NCBI): domain Eukaryota; kingdom Metazoa; phylum Arthropoda; class Insecta; order Lepidoptera; family Coleophoridae; genus Coleophora; species Coleophora flavipennella. The sequence goes on from OX369286.1 coordinate 11,379,152, forward strand.
AAAAGAACAGAACCCCAAAAGTTTCATTCTCGCAGCCTCGTAACTCTCTTTTAATAATACTCACTATTGAAAACAAAGGATATCTTTAAAATCGTCGCGTAATAAAAGTACGACTTTCCTTAATAGAGTGCGATTCGAACTGTGCTGAAAGTTCTATGGAAAGTGGAAAATCGATATAAATTTTATTATCATCATCATCATCATCATGTCAGCTCATATACGTCTCCACCGAGGGGCTCGAGTCTACCCTGAATTAGGGCGATTGGGCCTCCATTTTATTATAGATTTTTAAAAAAGACTTAATTTTTCAACTTACTTCGATTTCGATATTCTTTTTATTAGATAGGCTTACTTCAGGGTTCCGGTTTTTTAAAATTTTATCAAAACCGGTTTTTGCCCCTTTAAAAAAAATTACCTAAACAGAAAAATGCAGCAAAACTATTGTAGTTGCTGCGTTTGAAGTGGTTTTTTTTACGTATACAGCGTGGTCAATTATTAAAGTATACAGCGTAATCGATTATTCGATAGTACCACTAAAACCGAATCACTCGCTACGGGAACGAAAATATATCCTTTATTTTTTTAATCACAATTTATTATTTTATTACAAAAGCTAAAAGTTCGTTTGCTGAGTTAGCTGCAGCTTTGACGGCTCGCAAAAAACACTTCGTCGAAGGGGCCGCCCTGAGTTCAATCGCGTCGCCCGCAACGCCGCCGCCGATATTGTTGGCGCCGCGATTGAACTCAGGGCGGGCAGCGGTATTCATTAAAGATGCAGTGAACGAGGTGGACCGACGACCTGGTGAAGATCGCGGGAAGCCGATGGATGCGGGCAGCGCAGGACCGGTAGTCGTGGAAATACTTGGGGAGTCCTTTGTCCAGCAGTGGACGATTTTTGGCTGATATGATGATGATGATGATAATGATGCAGTAAACGAACTGTACATTTAGGTGGTGACGCAATATTTATGCTTTGCTTCTAAAATTATTTTAAAAATAATTAAGCCGTAGAATAAAGTTTCAGTTTATCTTGTTTTTTAGGGTTCTGTTACAAATCGGTAAAAACGGGACCCTATTACTAATACTTCGCTGTCCGTCCATCTGTCTGTCTGTCTGTCCGTCTGTCACGAGGCTGTATTTCATGTACTGTGATAGCTAGACAGTTGAAATTTTCACAGATGATGTATTTCTGTTACCGCTATAACAACAAATACAAAAAAATACGAGTGTGCTTTAGACCACATAACTGAAGTAAAACTTCTTTAGCTCCATCTATATGTATGTATAATGGCAGCCTCCAGAATCATAATGGATGATGGACTTTGAGTATACATACTAAGGTGGCCGGGGGTTACATCTCGACCTCTTATTCTAAATCTTTCGGATCGAATTTCGTGGGATAGGTCATCCTTGGTCCATATTATACACTAGCAAAGTCATATTTTGTTCTATTTTTTTACTTTTTACAGTTTGGCAGCCTCTCTATAAAAATAATCATTGACATTGGTTCACAACTGAGGAAGGATATACGAATATCCTGGCTGCAACATCAACTCATCATGATATCACCGCTGCTTCGGAGGCGTTCAATACAAAGCTGTAGTACTTTTTGGCGGGAATTGGAACTGTGAAAGAAAAATTACTGAAGCTGTAAACTAATACAACTGAAAAAAATATGTCCGAAGACAAGGCAGTATATGGTCAATGAGCCTTAGCCTGCCCTGATCCCCGACTCTTAAAAACGTAGTTTGTTATATTTTCTTTGGAATGGCGCGTATTAGTAGAGGGAAAAATAGACAAGGAAAAAGGAACGCTGTACTCACCTTTGTGATTCATTATCAGTTTGTTAGGTCTCACTAGGTTTAAATTCTTGCCTTGAATATGTTGTCACACGCTTTTTATGTACAATTTCCGTAGGTAACTAATTTCTTCTTAGTTGATGGTCCTGGAGCAACGCTTTCATATTCAGAGTCTGTGTCGCTTGCTGCTGCCATAATTTTATTAACCCGAAAATTCACATACCAATTTATAAAATTGTTCAAGAAAGAAATGAAATTACGAAAAAATCACCGTTCGTGTTAAACTCGCAAATGAGAGGAAGAAAATGTGCGCGCGCACTCCTCTCTCTTGATCCTACATTAATATACGAAACATAAGTCTCTCTCTTGCTATCTTCACTAACTTATATCTCCCTCTCAACTTCCGTTCGCCTCGCCCGGCGACAATTCCCGTAACGCTCTCGAAACATGTTTTTTGTATGGAGACCCCCCTTGTTTCTTCACTTTTTCTAATTTTTTAATTAAAACTTCTTTACGCACGCTTGACTTGGGCAGGTAAACCGGTGAATGCGTGACGAGATCTTGTCACGAAGTTTTAATTAAAAAATTAGAAAAAGTGAAGAAACAAGAGGGGTCTCCATACAAAAAAACGTGTTTTTTTAAACATGAAGTAACTAGCGCCATCTAGTATGATGGTGTGGCGGCAACTGCAGTAACCCGCCACTGAACCTTAACACAAGCGACGATAGAATAAAAGAAATACAACATCTAGAACGCGCTATTAGAATATCTTCAGCGCTGAGTGTATATACAAGATACCAATCATCAACGATTGGTCCACGGCCGGACCCCAGGCATTCACCACCTCGCCTGGCGGAGATATCTCCCTTTGCTCTCTTTGAGTAGGAACGCACTGTTTCTAAATTGGTGACACCGACGTGATACTCCATCATCAAGCCTCCAGCCGGTAAAACAAGCCTCAGCAGCACAGCAGTCGCATCGCACTGAAGTTAAATCAGGACCATCGCAACCCGAGACGTCGAGTTTCCTGGCCTGCTACTTCACCTTCGGGCACCAGCAAGTTGTCGGCAGCCACACGCTAACTCTGCGCGCATCACCTGCTTCCCTTGCCAAGACGCCTGAGCCTTCATCCCGACTCACCGTGGACATCCACCGGGCACACTGAACATCATCGACCCGACTCAACGAGGTCGACAGCACCCGCGACCTTAGACTACCAGCTCTCATTGGATCGACCTCCGGTCTCGGAGGGGGAGTGATGTGGCGGCAACTGCAGTAACCCGCCACTGAACCTTCACACAAGCGACGATAGAACAAAAAATACAACATGTAGAACGCGCTATTAGAATATCTTCAGCGCTGAGTATATACAAGATACCAATCATCAACGATTGGTCCACGGCCGGACCTCAGGCATACCACCTCGCCTGGCGGAGATATCTCCCTTTGCTCTCGTCTAGTAGGAACGCACCGTTCCTAAAATGGTACGGAACCCTATGTGTGCGGTTCTGATTCGCACTTGGCCGGTTTTTTTTTCAACTTTACTCGACTAACAATTTTTTTTTAACTATTAGCAAGGTTTCTGTTTTAGTTCTTTTTTGTTGATGAATTTACTTCGAACTAAGTTTAAAAATATTCAAATTTAGTAGGTTTAAGGTTATGTAACCTAAACTAGCTGAACTTCGCAACTTTGTGCTTAAAAAATATTTTTAGGCTAAAATTATGACGAGCTGTGGTTTTCCTCTTGACAGAAAAAGAGCAAAGTTTAAGCATCAAGCTGTCTATAAGTTACTTTTTGTCCACACACTGCGTACCCTCGAAGACAGTCATAGAAATTATGTGTTCACGCGATCAACGCCGCTGGCAAAAGCAAGTTGTACAGGCTGTAACTAAAGTGGTGTAGGTCCCGTTAACTGGGGCTTCTGCTCATCATACTGAGCAACTTTTGTTCTACGAGTTTGCTTAAATATCGAAAAAAAAATTTATGCTTCATACAAATCGACCAATTTTGTGCATTTTAGTATGGAGGGTTCAATTTTTTTTTTTTGAGAATTGACTATGGGTTCCTTGGGAAAGTCGTTCAGTATGACGAGTAGAAATCCCAGTTAACGGTTCCTATACCAATTTTTTACATTCTGTATAATTACACTTTAGTTTTGCATAGTGATAGATAATCGTTTAAGCTAATATAAATGTCCCCATAGCTGGGGCACGGATTTCATCGAAATTGGGGAAGGTAAAGCCATACTCCACACAGGGGGTCAAGTCGGGATTGGTGGAGGTTGTAGGGCTATAGTGGCGTACCCCACTGGTAGAAGTTTTTCAAGCCGCCTGTAAGACACGGCTTAACGGCCGCCATCTAGTGATAGCAACCGGCGCCAACGGCTTAACATGCCTTACGAACACAGAGCACATAACCACATCGCTCGCGCCCCCTCGAGCAAGCGTATTCCATGCTCTGTGCTTGCGAAGCACGAAAACGGTCCCAAAAATGCCACTAACAGCTCAGGTTAAAAATAATGTAGATATTGAGATTAATACAACAATCAACATCATATCAGCTGATATACGTCTCCACCGAGGGGCTCAAGCCTACCCTGAGTTACGGCGATCGGGCCTTAGTCGACCACGCGGGCCCAGAGCTGGTTAGTCGACTTCATAGACAACCTGCGAGTTTTTTCGCAGGCGCGTGCAGGTTTCCTCACGATGTTTTTCCTTCACCGTAAGAGCGTCGGATAAACGTACATATGAAATCTAAATTCGAAATCACATTGGTACGCGGCAGGATTCGAACCACGACCTCCCGAACAGAAGGCGGCGGCACTAGCCATTACGCCACCGACGCTCTGACAACAATATTTTTAGGCTGAAATTATGACAAGCTGTGGTTTTCCTCTTAAAAGAAAAAGAGCAAAGTTTCAGCATCAAGCTGTCTATAAGTAAGTACTCTTTATTGTACTGTGCTATAGGTTACTTTTTGTCCACGCACTGCGTACCCCTGAAGACAGTCATAGAAACTATGTTCACGCGATCGACGCCGCTGGCAAAAGCAAGTTGTACAGGCTGTTACAAAAGTGGTGTAGGTCCCATTAACTGGGGCTTCTGCTCATCATACTGAGCAACTTTTGTTCTACGAGTTTGCTTAAATATCGAAAAAAAAATATTTATGCTTCATACAAATCGACCAATTTTGTGCATTTTAGTATGGAGGGTTCAATTTTTTTTTTGAGAATTGACTATGGGTTCCTTGGGAAAGTCGTTCAGTATGACGAGTAGAAATCCCAGTTAACGGTTCCTATACCAATTTTTTACATTCTGTATAATTACACTTTAGTTTTGCATAGTGATAGATAATCGTTTAAGCTAATATAAATGTCCCCATAGCTGGGGCACGGATTTCATCGAAATTGGGGAAGGTAAAGCCATACTCCACACAGGGGGTCAAGTCGGGATTGGTGGAGGTTGTAGGGCTATAGTGGCGTACCCCACTGGCAGAAGTTTTTCAAGCCGCCTAGCCTGTAAGACACGGCTTAACGACCGCCATCTAGTGATAGCAACCGGCTACAACGGCATAACTTGCCTTGCAAAGCACGAAAACGGTTGCAAAAAATGCCCCTAATGCTAAGGTTAAAAACAATGTAGATAATGGTGTCGATTCGGTGTAACACGATTTAACTTATTTGACAGGACTAAACTTAATTTAAGCATTCTATCCTTGTTTTTTTGATACAGAAAGTAAAAGACAGAATGTGCAAATTTAGTTTAATCCTGTCAATTAATTTAAGTCGTGTAACACCGAATCGACACCATTATCGAGTTTCATACAACAATCATTACAAAAAGTGGGGTAACGCTTGTTCTATTATATACCTACGTATGCATCTTTACCTTAAGTCAAAGTATATATATTAGTAGTACTAGCGTACTTAAGTGGTGACCTCGAATAATGTTTCGACACGCAGGTGACAGGTGACATTGAGACAGGCATTTGAAACATATCACGGCATAACAGGTAAGTCTGGTAACCCGTGGCTGTGTCTGTAAGCAAAACTCTGCTCCGTCGAGATTGGAGCAGAGTTTTTCATATCTCGTTTTCAAAGCGCTAACACTACATCTACCTCTCATTTTGATCTGAAACTAGCAGGCAAACCCATCCAGGTAATGACTGTGTTTCAGGTAAGTTAACCTGCATGATCGACCTAACCACGCAAGTTGCACCGAGCTCTCTTCTCTTCGTGTTGAACTTAGCATCACCCGCGGTCACGTGTAGGGCTTTTACATTTACATTACACCTATACCGACGTGTGCAACGCCACCTTCATACACATCTGGAATCAGATCTGCAGGTTTCATCACGCTGTTTTCCTTCACCGTTAAAGCAATCTGTAAGTATATGTATGTAAGGTTCGAAAACTCATTGGTATATTGGCCTTCCAGATTTAAACACGGGACCTCTGGTTAGGAGGACCGAGTCGTTACCGGGAGTCGTTCGTCGTTACGTCCAAAAAGTTTCGTCCGAATGGACGTAACAGCACCTTCCAATTTTACCTATTTTTCTTGTCATTGTTACGTCCGACAGTGAAAATCTGAGGGAAAAACGTACAGTCAGCAACAAAAATCCTATAAAATTTAATCAATTTTAAATGTTTTTAAGATAAATCACGACTTGACTCTTAAATAAAACAAAATGTCATTAGTTTAGAATATAACATAAATCAACATCACAAAATTATAAAACTAGCTACCTATCTAATTATAATCAACAATATTACAATGTGTCAAGCGTTTGGCCTATTACAATCATAAACTATCTAAATATAATAAAAATATTTTGTACGTATCTTATATTTAGTACAGGGTGTAAGGGACGGTGAAAACTTAAAAAACATGGATGAGTTACGGCAGTCTTACAGTCTGGAGCCTCAAGACTGTAAGACTGACGTAAATTACTACAAGACGTCATTATTGAATGTGAATGAATGTAAAAAGTAAAGAGATACCAGTATAGAAAGGAAAGAGCTAGCAATTTAAGTGAAAAGAAAGATATATTGCTGTATTGTATGGGATAAACCTGTTCATAGAACTCGACTCATCATGGTCATGTCCAACATTGCATGTTACTTCATTGAAACTTTGTAGTTGACTTTATTTTAATTTTTATTCAAGTAATATAAATTAAGTTAAGTAATACTGCGTTAACTATATTAATCCGTTTTTAAGCTGAATGTAATTTGTACGTGTGGACGTTTTTATTCGTCATAGGTAAAATTGGATGGCGCTGTTACGTCCATTCGGACGAAACTTTTTGGACGTAGCGACGAACGACTCCTTACCGGTTTAGCCACCAACGTTTTTGCACTGAGCTACGACCGCTTCACGATAATATGCGATACTCGTACACTTCTCTGCTACTATTTATTCCATAAGTTGATGATATGTGCAATATCAGTCCAATATTTCAGTTCTGTACACGCATATTGCATGTCCAGTGCGCTATCGAGCCAACCCATCCTCGAAGAGCTCGCACTTTGCCGCTCACCGACGAAGCACGACCCAATTTATTTAAAGGATAGTAGCAAAACGGCCTATCACCAAAATGTAGGTAATTTAGAGACAAAATATTCGTTTAAAAGTTAATCGCCAATAAAACAACTTTATAATATTAGTAGGATGTGAAAATGTGTTTGTTTGTTAACTTTTCATGCTTCGACCGACACCTTAACTAATCTCCATGAAATTTGGCATGCAGCTAGCCTGTGTCACTGGGAAGGTCATAGGCTACTTTTTATCCCGTGAAAATAGCATAGTCCGATGCAGTTCCTGAGGTAACTGAAATAATTCTCTTTTTTTTTGTTTAATTCCATTAACATGGCAAGGGAACATTCCCTCTCGTATATCTACCGGATGCGCTAAACTACCAGGTTTATGATATAGCGTCCCCACTCACCGACAGCTAGGTCATATAGTAAGGGCCGCCATTCCTGCCCACGCCATGAGGCGAGGGCAAGGACCAACTACGGTAGGTCTTGCCGCCAAGACGCTTGTCCTGGTACTCTGCAAGGTGAGTGCCTCGTGGAAGAGAACCACTACCTACTCTCCAGGTAGATCCTGGAGTTGTAGGTACGCTCACCTCATGCTGCTTTCGTTACTGGCGGTTCGATCCCCGCTCGGGTGCCGTCCCCACATCCCACATCTCCCACATCTCCAGTGCGGTATCTGCAGCTGTTGGCGCGCTAACTTCCCGGCGCTTATCGCACCTGTCCAGACTTACTCCTGCGCGGTTGGATCGGCCGAAGCAGTACTAGCGTAGCTCTACTTGCTGTCCATGCAAGTGCCGGAGATACACCAGCAAGTCCACCAACAGTTCCGCTTAATGAACAACAGAACAATGGATTGTTGTTATTTTTTGCACGGAGATGTTTGAGGGGGTGGGAAATTACATAATTTACTAATTATCATATCCTGACGTAGTTCCCGAGGGATCTGGGTAAAAATTCAGTTCCACGCTCGCGCACGTTGGCGTCGCAACGGAGCAACGGATTGAAGTGATTTTTTGTATAGAATTCGTGAGGGTATGGGAAACGACAATGTAGTTCTTGAGGGGTCTGGGGAATACTCGTGCACCATTCACCCTCAAAAACAGTCATAAAAATGATTACCATGCGAACGAAGGCGAAGGCAAAAGCTAGTAAAAATTATACGTAATGGTATAATTTTCTTCAGAATTTTCGACTTGCAAATTTCAGAGATCGGCGACAGATTTTTTAAATATTTTTGGTCGGCATTTAAACACTACAGGATAGAATATTAAATGAAAAACACGGCCAAGTGCAAGTCGCTCTCGCTCAACGAAGGTTCTGTACCACCACACCTTTCCGCAAGAGTACTACAATGATACCTATTTAACTATTCCAAAAATTTCAAAAATTGTGAGTTTGTTTGTAGGAAGTAAAATCTTTCACCAATAGAAAGCTACATTAGTGACATAGGATGTTTCTACGCTCGCGAGCCACTCGGGGCTCGCACACCACTCACCCTCAAAGAATCATCAAAACAATGCCCACGCGAGCGAAGCCGCGTGCAAAAGCTAATTTCAAATAAAATACATTAACGCGAGCGACAGAAACATACTTTTTAGCGCGAGTACAACTTAATTATTTTTTTCTAGTTTTTATTATATTTTGTTGTATAATTTTAGGATTAGTACTGTATCATCATTTTTGGTATTTAAATCTTTTAGTATATGTTCTTAGGGTTCCGTACCTTAAAAAAAACGGAACCTTTACATGATCACTTTGTTATCCGTCCGTCTGTCTGTCAAGACCGTTTATCTCGGGAACGCGTGGAGGTATCGAGTTGAAATTAAAATTATATACTCCGATCTACAGCTCCTTGAAGCTGTGAAAACATTCAAACTTCGAAGTTAACGTAAAAAACAGATACCGCCGTTTATGCTGTCCGTCTGTCCGAATTTCCGACTGTCCGCGGCTTAGCTCAGATACTATTAATACTAGAAATCTGTAATTTAGCAAGCGTATACATATTAATCACGCCAACAGAGTGGTACAATAAAATTATGAAAAAAATTTTTTTATGTTTCTCTCCTACATGTTAATAAGGGGTGAATTTTTTTTCGTTGACGTTTTTTATCGTGTGTGGTATTGTTGAATAGGTCTTTTAAAACAACTGAGGGTTTGCGGTTGTTAGAGTCAAAGCTAAACCCCCAAAGCCCCCCCCCCCCCCTAAACCTAAACCGCTATTTCAGTATAGGTATCTGATAACAAAGTGTAAATTGTAGGACATATAATTAATTTTAAAGAAAAACTGTCACGGCTAAGTAGGATTTTTTTTAAGTTGAGGAGTAATAGTCGACCAACTTAAGATACGCAGTTGGATTTATGAAAAGTTCATAGATTATATAATGTTCTTACCAAGTGTAAACATAATTTTGTTTTTTTTTAAAATACTATAATTTTGGTTTTTAAAACAAACTATAATTTTGTATTTTAAAATAAAATATAACTTTGTTTTTTAACCAAACTGTAATTTTGTTTTTTAAAATAAACTATAATTTTTGATAAGACTACGGAACTCTACTTTCCGACTCGCAATTGGCCGGTTTTTATGAATTGACGGGATGTCCGCCATGATGAAATAAATTCAACTAGCTTTACGAAAAAATATACAGCCCTTTAGATAAAAATAGGACAGACAGACGGAGAGACAGCGTACCCTTAGTCATATCGTCTCGTTAGTACCCTTGGGTACGGAACTCTCATCGTCAAATCAGCTCATATACGTCCCCACCGAGGTTAGGGCCATCGGGCCTTAGTCGACCACGCAGGCCCAGTGCGGGTTAGTCGACTTCACACACAACCTGCGTGTTTCTCCGCAGACGTGTGCAGGTTTCCTAACGATGTTTTCCTAAACCGTAAGAGCGTCGGATAAACGTACATATGAAGTCTTAATTCGAAATCACATTGGTGCGTGGCAGGATTCGCACTACGACCTCCCGGACAGGAGGCGGCGGTCCTAGTCATTACGCCACCGACTCTCTTAAAAAGGAGCGGAAAGTACGGAACTATAAAAAGGTAAAGTCGCGAATCAAGCTTAGTGTGAACCAAGGAATGATATTTTACGAAATAGTATAGAAATATATTATTATCTTGTATTATTATGTTTTGTTATTATGTATAACGAAACAGTAATGTAATACCCGACTTTGCACCGATGCTATTGAAGCACAGCAGATGGCTCGTGTTTCTTTCGTGTGATCTGTGAGTTGAATAAATTTCATAATTAGTAAAATTAAAAATTTTTCATAAAAAATATTTACGCACAAATAAAAATTTGCATTAAAACAATTAAAAAAATACGTCCATTGTTACACATTTTATAACAAAATATCTAGTCACTTGAATAAATACAAAAGTTCATTAATCCCCAGCAGGATAAACAAATACAGGATGTAGTTAATCTCTTTTTATAAGAGACACTATTTTATATTATTACTAGACTTTCCCGCGGCTTCACCTTCAGCGGCTTGCGAGCGTGGACATGAGTTTTCTCCAGATCCCTCAGGATCTATATCAGGCTATTCTGATTAGCAGTCTATGTCACTTCCCACCCCCTCAACCAATTCTATACAAAAAAATTACTTCAATCCTTTACTCCGTTGCTACGCCCACGTACGCGAGCGTGGAAATGGGTTTTCATCAGATTCCACGGGAACTATGTCAGGATGAGCTAATTAGTATATTATGTCATTTCCCACCTCCTCAACCACCTCTGTGCAAATAATCATAACAATCCATTGCTTCGTTGCGATGTTAAAGAATTAACCAAAAAAATAGAATTCCCTCGGGAACTGCAATGGACTATGCTATTTTCACGGGACAAAAAGTAGCATATGTCCTTCCCTGTGACACAGGCTACCTGCATGCCAAATTTCATCAAGATTGGTCAAGGTGTTGAAGCGTGAAAAGGTAACAAACAAACAAAAGAACAAACGAACACATTTTCACATTTATAGTATTAGTATGGATTTACAATTGGTAAGTCCTTGGCATCATCTCACTTGGTGGTAAGTGACGATGATGCTGAAAGGTGAAAGCGGGCTTACCAAGATTCCCCAACGCTATGTAGAATCCTACTTATATTATAAACTAGCTGTCCCGGCGAACTACGTACCGCCTTACATTACAGTACACTGCCCTACCCTACCCTACCCTACACTACACTACACTACCCTACCCTACACTACACTACCCTACCCTACACTACCCTACACTACCCTACATACACTACACTACACTACCCTACACTACCCTACACTACACTACCCTACCCTACCCTACACTACCCTACCCTACACTACCCTACCCTACCCTAAACTACCCTACCCTACACTACACTACACTACCCTACCCTACCCTACCCTACACTACCCTACATAAGAACCTTCTCCTGACAATAACGAACTCGACAAAAAAAGAATTAGCGAAATCGGTCCAGCCGTTCTCGAGTTATGCGCTTACCAACACATTTTGCGATTCATTTTTATATATTAGATGTGAAAGTTTGTAAGTATGGATCGATGTTTGTTACTCGTTCACGCAAAAACTAGTGAACGTATCTGGATAAAATTTCGTAGGTAGACAGATTGGGACCTGGATTAACATACAGGCTACTTTTTTCCGCGCTCGCGAGCAGCTTGCGACTCGCGCACTGCGCAGCCTCGGAGACTATGTTCACGCGAGCGAAGCCGCTGGCAAAAGCTACTTCATTATATTTTCTGTGTTTAATTTTACTAATTTTTATCTTATTTATTTATTTTATTTATTTATTTATTTATTTATTTACGTTACAAAATTACATGTTAACAAAACATTATGCAGTATTGTTAAACCTTCATAAGGTTTGTCTCAATACTGTTCTCCAGTCATGCATGCATTATCAAATTATCATTATACAATAAAACACAAAAGTTATAGTATTGTAAAGCTGGTAAAAGGAACTAATATAATTAAAGGGTGAGCGTAGTTGTACTATAGATACAGTTATTTATACAGGATGTAACAAAATCGGTGTAGGTGCCGTTAACGGGGCTTCTACTTATCATACTGAACAATTTTTGTTTTACGACTTTGCTGAAAACGTAAAAAACTGTTTTTACTCTTAATACAAATCGATCAGCTGATCGACCGATTTTGTGCATTTTAGTATGGAGTGTCCAAATTTTTTTTTGAGAATTGACTTTAGGTTCCTTGGAGAAAGTTGTTCAGTATGACGAGTAGAACCCCCAGTTAACGAGATCTACACCAATTTTGTTACATCCTGTATAATTAAATTGTTAATTTTGGATTTCCATCCCAGAAAATAGAAAAAGTTATTCCTGTACGCACTTACGTAAATTGTTTTTGAGTTTAAAATGTCAATAATTTTATTATACAATTCTTATGCGAGTTGTTGACTCATGAATATTTATTTGTCACGGTTTTCTGTCAGCAGGTGCCTATATAAAGATTTATCAGCTCTTCTCGTCAATTCTTCATCCATCACCAGTTAAGAGAGCCAGGTAAGAGACACATTTGGGTATTTTGATCTATGTAGATTTTGGGTTACAGGTTAAGTCAACCTAAATCCTTTAGGGGGATAAACTCCATATGATTTGCAACAAAAAAAAGTCATATTAACTAGGGGTCGGAAATCCGCGGTTTTCAAGTTAAAACCCATTTAATTTTAAAATTTTGTATGAAAAACGCAATTGTTTAAATATTTTGTGATTTTCTAAAAAAAATACTACAGTTGGCGTACAAAATACAGCATAAACTTTCTCACTTTATCAGCTTTCCAACAAAGTAAAAAAGTTAAAAAAATACAAATTAGATGCAACAATAAACAATGATTGCTGTCAAAAGGGTGCCTCAAGTCCCACACAAATTTTAAAGAAACATTATTATTATTATTTTTTAATTCCAAGATATGTCACGTTTTTCACACTAACAGATATTTCATTTTACTTTTATTTGAATAAGGCACACCAACGGTAAATATTACACGTTTCCATAACATAGTTAGGTCTTATTCTAATACAAAAGCTTATTAAACGTGTACACAATATATCTGACCCTCTAGCATCATTGACTAACTTTGATTCACAAGCTCATCCAAAAAATTCGAACTTGATTTTTTCTGGCTGGTGGAGGTTGTAGGGCTAGTGGCGAATCCCACTGTCAGAAGTTTTTTTAATACTGCCATATAATGATAGCGACTGGCGCCATGGCTTAGCGATCGAGAAAAATCCAACTAAAAGTCAAAGGCATTGGAGGTAGATCCGGGAAAACTTGTGGCACGACGGATAGAAGTAGAAGTATGTAGATATAAGGCCATGGGTTAAAACTCCATCGTAGACACGTAGTAAATATTCAAGAAAATAAGACCTAGAAAGAAATAGAAAAATAGTCAAAACATAATACACCTAAATTTAAAATACAAATCACAAAGAAATATAAATTAATCTTACCCGAGATGGGTCTTAGTAAGATTCAGCTTCACAGTTTATAAGTTAATATTTTATTTTATATTTATGATTTCAAATAATTGAAGATAGGAAGAATTTTTATTTTTTAAATGATATTGTCAGATGGATGACAGCGCATGCGTGAAAAAGAAATAGATGGAATGAAAAAAGATCGAACGAAAGAAGAACGCGCAACAGCGTGGCGCGTTACAAACTCAAAACGGCAATCTTAGAAGATTTAATTTTCACGTTTCAAAAAAAACAACGTTTTTTGTATGACCCCTCTTTAATTTTTCATTTTGTTTTATTTTTATAATTTTTTGTTACCAGTATATCAGCAATAGTACTCCGCTCAGATCAAAAACAAAAGGTAGATGTAGTGTTAGCAATTTGAAAACGGGGTTTAAAAAACTCTGCTCAAATCACGACAGAGCAGAGATTTGCTTACAGTCACGCGTTGGCAGACTTGCCGTCAACATGCCGAAATGTGCTGTGGCATGTTTCAAATGCAACTGTCTCAATCACAGTAAAGGATACTAAAAAAAACGTATAAAAAAATAAATAATAACATATAAACATTGTTGAAATTGTAGTTTTTGAACTCTATGTAATTGAAAAACAATCAATCTCTATCAAAATTTCAAGTTTTATTTTTGCCATTTCTTTGCTACCGCTCGCTCGTCACGCGTTCGAAAGAAAAAAATACAAAATATTCCCGTCTGAAAATAAATAATATATTACCGTATTTGGACTCTTCATAGAAAATGGTGCAATCAGCTGATCAAAAAATATCTGCGTTCCAATTACAATGCATTTAATGATGAAGTCTTGAAGTCTCATTTTTGGATGATCACTTAATCCTACTCCTACGCCATCCGAAGGTTTTTTTTCCCAGGGGAAAGTATTATGAGTGAAATCTACATCTAAAGGGTCTTACAACAAATTTCTTTCTGTGCCATGTTTACAGATACCCGACATTAATTTAGGAAACATGGAGGCCATTTCCTCCACTCTAGCCACTGTGCAAAGCGTACATAGCATTTTCCAGGCGATGACTGCCCTGCAACTCACCTCATTCCTCTGGCCCCAACAAGCTACGGTCAATGGTAATTTATCTTCTTAATTTTAATCAAATACTGAATTTTTTTATCGTCATCTCAATTGATGGAAAGGAATAGTGATTTTGAAAATAAAAGCATGATAACCAAGATTTTAAAACGCATTGTAGAACTGACTATTGAACCCTAGACTTCCCACTATGAAATCGGTGATTTATCCACTACGCCAAGGACACAATTAAAACACGAAAATCAAAAAGGTTACGTACTCAAAGATTTGGCGCTTACATTCAACAAGAAAGCGCTGTAACAAAGAATCACACATCTTTATATATATAAATCTTCTGTCCGTGTGTTAGTCATTGAACTCCTCCTAAACGGCTGGACCGATTTTGATGAATTTTTTTGTGTGTATTCCAGGGGGTTTGAGGATGGTTTAGATTCACAAATCAGCCCGGCAGATGGCGCTGGTAGTGTAGTGTAGTGTAAGGTGGAACGAAGTTCGCCGGGACACCTAGTGTAATATTAAATATGAATCTGGAATCAGTTATGCCAAAAAATATTTCCTTCCTGTCTTGAGTGACTATCACTGAAAAGCATGGACGACTTATGCACCAATTACTCCCTCCGGAACCATCGGTCTATTTTCCCAATTAATCTACTTACTCATTTTATCAGTCCTAATATAATAGGGGTTTTTTTTCAGATGGTGACTCCTTTGATTTTATAATCATTGGAGGTGGAGCCGCTGGAAGCATCATAGCTAACAGACTTTCAGAGGTTGAAGATTTTAAAGTATTGCTTATTGAAGCCGGTGCACCATCCCCTTTTGAAACTTTGGTAAGAAAATTGTTCATTGTTCCTTTCAGTCTACAAAAATAATATAGATAAGCTTTCCATCAGGTGGGCCGTATGAGTTTTGCCACTTTTTATATTAAAACCACAATGAAGTTGTATGTATCATTTCTACTTTAATTCATAAAATTGTATACTTTTGTTTCAGCTACCTGGCCTTTTTCCATACCATGTAAACAGTAGCGTTGACTGGAATTTCGCTTCTATAAATGATGGATATACTGCGCAAAAACACAAGGATGGTGTAATCCAACTCACCCAGGGCAAAATGTTGGGTGGCAGCAGTGCACTCAATCATGTCATATATGTTCGTGGACACCCTAAAGATTACGAAGCGTGGGCTCAAGCCGTGAACGACTCTGCTTGGGGTTGGGATGAACTCTACCCGTACTTCCTTAAGGGAGAAAAGCTTGAAGATACAGAAATGCTTAACTCTGAGTACGCGCAATTTCATGGAAAAGATGGATACTTAAAATTGACTAGAGAACCGAGTGAACAAATGGCCACTTACATGCAATCAATTTCAGAAATGGGCTGGGACGTCGTCCTAAGTAACAATGGCAATGATACTCTTGGATTCTCTCAACCAATGTACACAATCTCAGAATACCGTCAAAGCAATGCACTAGCATACTTATCTCCCATTAAAAATCGTACAAACCTCTTTGTTCTGCAAAACACATTGGTTACAAAGATTTTACGTAACGGTAATGTAGTGACGGGTGTGGAAGCTGTTACTGCTGAAAATAAAACTGTTACCTTTAATGCTTCAAGGGAGGTCATCATAACAGCTGGACCTCTTAACAGTCCTAAACTTCTTATGTTATCTGGAATTGGTCCCAAGGCTCAGCTTGAAAAATTGGGAATCGAAGTTGTATCAGATCTTCCTGTAGGTCAAAATCTGCAAGATCATACATCCGTCATGATTTTACACAAAATGGAAGAGTCAAATGCAACAACTCTATCTGATCCACGCAACTTTCCAGTACCGTGCTTCTGTGGCTATGTATCAACAGACGAAAATGAAAGTCAGCCTCAATATCAATCAATAGGTTTGTTGTTTCCACATGACTCTACTAATATTATAGCATTCTGCTCAGTTGTCTTCAGCTACACAGATGAAATATGTCAGGCTATGTACGAGTCTAGTATAGGAAGAAACATACTTTACACCGTTCATAACATCCTTCACCCTAAATCTCGTGGTAACTATTCTTTGGTAAGCACTGATTATAATGACGCTCCAGAGATTTACTTGGGTACATTCAACGATGAATCTGACTTAGAAAATGAAGCAAAATACGTTGAAGACTATGCTCGTATAGTTAATACAAGTTATTTTAAGAGCATTGGATCTGAGATAGTGGATTTAAAGATACCGGAATGTGCTAATTTGGAATTTGCAAGCAGCGAATACTGGAAATGTTATACCTTCCACATGATGGGCACTATGTTCCACTACAGTAGTACTTGTTCAATGGGATCTGTAGTGGACGAAAGGCTGAAAGTATATGGAATGGAAAATCTTCGCGTTGCTGACTCGGCTGCTATGCCCTCTTCTACTAGTGGAAACATTATAGCGGCTGTCAATGTTATAGCTGAAAAGGCATCCGAAATGGTCAAACAAGATAACGGGGCTTACAACACCAAGAAGCAAGTCAGTACTACAAAACAAAATGATGCAATTAAGACTCATGGGGGATTGATTGGGAGTATAGGAGATCTCGTGCACTCTATACTTGGTTGAGGTACAGAACTAAATAATTATGGAACGGAAAATAAGAAGTGGTTACTTTTTAACTGTTATGATGGTTTAGGGATTGTATTTGTTATTGTTATATTTTAATAAATGATTGCTGTTAAGTAAATTTAGTTTCATTTATCAACAACAAGTTTTGATAGCGACTTCGCCCAGGTGAACATAGTTTTTTAAACTCGCGAGCACGGAAATGAGTTTTCTCCAAATTCCGAGGGAGCTATGTATGTCTTTGC
Source organism: Coleophora flavipennella (assembly GCA_947284805.1). Classification (NCBI taxonomy): domain Eukaryota; kingdom Metazoa; phylum Arthropoda; class Insecta; order Lepidoptera; family Coleophoridae; genus Coleophora; species Coleophora flavipennella. The sequence goes on from OX369286.1 coordinate 11,396,878, forward strand.
TAATTAGCTGTCTATGTCTCTTCCTAAGTCTCCAGCGATATCTGTGAAAAAAAAGAGTTTTATTCAGTTCTCCCAGAGACTGTGTCTTTTCATGTATTTCATATTCATTTATTATTTTTAGCTTACATAATAATTTCAAATTATAAATTTAGTACAAACCAATAAAAAACGACTAAATTTCCAGGAACCGCTCATCCCTCCCGCGCGTCTTTTTCGTGCAATAGACGAAACAAATGTGAAATTAATTATGGGCCCATTAAACAAAATATTAGTGATATTCTTCTCTTTATAAAATAAATGACATTGAAAATAAATTACTTGGAGATTGGAGATCATCAAATTGTAGGAGTCGGGAACCACAGACGCAGGCAAGGGGTTCCACTCCATCGCCGTCCGCATAATATATGAGGAAGCGTAACGCTTCGTTCGCATAGGCTAAATATCAACAATAATGGGGTGGAACCTCTCCCTGCGTCTCGTTGACTGAGGTGGAATGGAGCTGGGAGAATGATACGTGCAGTTCTTGCACACACTCTCCGAAATGAATTCCACAGAATGCTAGGTAACTTTGCGGCGATGCTCAAGGCTTTGAGGCTTGTTTTTGACAAGCTCAACGTCGCCAATGAGTCTCCGGGCGCGTCGATCGACGACCTCATGAAGATCACGGGAAGCCGATGGATGCGGGCAGCGCAGGACCGGTCGTCGTGGAAATCCTTGGGGGAGGCCTACTCCAACGGCCATCTGTTCTACAAGCTATGTGCCCCGCCCACTGCCACTTAAGTTTAGGAATTCTGAGAGCTATGTCGGTTACTTTGGTTCTTTTACTGATCTCCTCGTTTCGCACGCTCGAAATTGTTACCGAATATGTGTACCTGGGACAAACAGTCCAGTTAGGTAGGTGCAACTTTGAGAAAGAAATCAATCGTCTAATCCAACTCGGCTGGGCAGCGTTCGGGAAGCTTCACAATATCTTTACGTCCCAGATTCTGTAGTGTCTTCAGACCAAGGTCTTCGACCAGTGTGTATTGCCAGTGATGTTATACGGAACGGAGACATGGTCGCTTACTATGGGCCTCATAAGAAGGCTTAAGGTCGCCCAAAGTGCAATGGAACCTAACATAGAAATATAATATATAAGAATCACAAAGTAAAATAATATCTCATCTGATATAAAACTTAATTAGATGCCGCTTAATTGACTTGTTTTCACAAGAACATGTCTACATATTTTTCAAAATATAAACGCAGCATCTTTTTTATTTGTCCACATTTTTTTATCTTCCTATGAAAAAAGCACAAAGTGTATAATATAACAAACTACCATATAAATAATCATTTACATCCCAAAAAATATAACCAAACTTCCATTTAAATACATATATTGCAAAAAAGTGAGTTCGGTTCAATAACTCTAATCTAGATATAAGCAGATGCCACCATTTTCCTTATGACGGCAGTATGGTGCGGTAATTTGCAGGGACTGCACGACTGCCTTTTTTGGGCACAGGATGCACGTTGGCAAGTTTCCAGGATTTTTGGACTGTACCTGTTTTAAGAGAGAGGCGGTACAGACGTGTGAGAACAGGAGATAACTCAGGAGCGCAGTCCTTTAGCACTATAGCTGGTATAACGTCAGGTCCACAGGCTTTATTCACGTCTAGATTACGAATTTTTTGACTTAGAGATCTAATTATTTAGGTACCAATTTCTAAAGTGGTTTCTTAAATCATAGCTACGGCACTTCAAATTAAAAATTTATCTTAGACTTCTCCAAATAATAAAAAATGTGCACCGGTTTTCAGTTGTTTGAATGAAAATTTGTTATATTCTGTGCTACTTATAGGCAAGCCACCAAGCAAGCAAAGCTTACTATTCGATATAGAATATAATTCGATAATGAAAACTTGCCATGTTACACCGTTAGTTTACATTAAAAAAAATCTTCTAAACAAATGAAAACCGATGTACATTCTTTATTATTTGAGGGGATCCATCCCTTTTACATTAATTATGTTTTGTTGGGATTTATTTTGTTACATGTCCGTCTTTTGGTCACCGACTTACATGTGTGTACCAAATTTCAACTCAATCGGTTAGTAGCTTCTGAGCAAATTGGCTGTGACAGACAGACAGACACACGTGTGATCCTATAATGGTTTTCTTTTTACCTTTTTAGGTTCGGAACCCTAAAAAAATAAGTAAAAATAAAACAATATATATTATAAAAAATTATACTTAAATCCAAACACAACAATTTAAAGATAATTGAGATCTCACACCACAATTGTGAAAAGAAGCCAAATTCGATTTAAAAAATGTGCAGAGATATAAATGGATACTAAGTTCTACGAGCTATGTGCCCTGCCCACTGCCACTTCAGTTTAGCGATTCTATGAGCTATGTCGGTTACTTTAGTTCTCCTGCGGATCTCCTCGTTTCTGATTCGATCACGCAGAGAAACTCCGAGCATAGCACGCTCGATTGCCCTTTGGGTGACCTTGAGCCTTCTTATGAGGCCCATAGTAAGCGACCATGTCTCAGTTCCGTAAGTTATCACTGGCAACACACACTGGTCAAAGACCTTAGTCTTGAGACACTGCGGTATTTGGGACGTGAAGATATTGCGAAGCTTCCCGAACGCTGCCCAGCCGAGTTGGATTCGTCGATTGATCTCTTTCTTGAAGTTGGAACTACCTAGCTGGACTGTTTGTCCCAGGTATACATATTCGTCAACAACTTCCAGTTTAGAGTCTCCAACCTTTAGAGGAGTGGGTGCGACACGGACATTTAACATTATTTTCATCTTGTCCATGTTCATTTTAAGACCCACTTGTTGAGAGACTTTACTGAGGCCATCGAGCATTGTGCTTAGGTCTTCCATAGTCTCAGCCATGACCACGATATCGTCAGCGAATCGGAGGTGGGATATGTACTCTCCGTTGATATTGATGCCGAGTCCACCCCAGTCCAGAAGCTTAAAAACATCTTCCAGAGCGGCGGTGAACAGTTTCGGAGATATAACGTCTCCCTGTCTCACCCCTCGCTGCAACTGGATAGAACAGATGGCCGATGGGGCAGTAAAGTTCTCGAGTGGCGACCGCGCACCGGAAAACGTAGCGTAGGCAGGCTTCCCACGCGGTGGACCGATGACCTGGTGAAGATCGCGGGAAGCCGATGGATGCAGGCAGCGCAGGACCGGTCGTCGTGGAAATCCTTGGGGGAGGCCTTTGTCCAGCAGTGGAAGATTTGCGCTGATATGATGATGACTAAGTTCTACAGTGTTTTTTTTTTAATTATAGCTATGGGAATTCAAACTGAAATATTTATTATAGACTTATCCAAAATTTAGATAATAACATTTCTCAGTTGCTTAAAAGAAAATTTATCATGTTTTGTGCTATTAATAAGTGTAATTTGGCAAGTTTCCGGTAACCAATTATGTTATACAGTGGCGTATATTTTTAACTGATGCTTTTTTAGGGACTTGACTACCAAAACTTGCCAAAATACAGCACCATTTAGTAGCACAAAAACATATTAATTTTTATCTTAACAAGGTTAAAACCATTCCTTCTTATTTGGATAAGTCTGTTATAAATATTTCAGTTTTAATTCCTGAGAATTACGGATTTATGATTTGAGAAACCAGTATAGTTTAGAACAACCATTTATATCTCTGCACATTTCTTGTAACTAACTAGGTTTCTTTTCACATTTACGTTTTTTGTGAGAAATTAATTCATTTACATATACTTTTTATTAAGTTAAAATATACACCCATTCTTTTAATTCAAGTCACAGACATACACAAATTATTTTCTTTTCGGTTCCTGTTAGGATAACATTTTGTTTTAGTAAGGAGCGATAATTTCTTAGTTGCAAGCCGCAAGCGGCTCGCGAGGAAGTATGCACCTAAACCTTCCTTAATAGTTACTCTGTCCTTTGATGAAAACAGTACGAAAATCTATTCGGTAGTTATTGACGCGGCGGGGACTTTGTTTTAGAATAGTATACATCATCATCATATCAGCCGAAGGAAGTCCACTGCTGGACATAGGCCTCCCCCAAGGATCTCCACGACGACCGGTTCGGCGCTGCCCGCATCCAGCGGCTTCCCGCGACCTTCACCAGGTCATCGGTCCACCGAGTGGGAGGCCTGCCTACACTACGCTTTCCGGTGCGTGGTCGCCACTCGAGAGCTTTACAACGGCCATCTGTTCTACGAGCAATGTGCCCCGCCCACTGCCACTTAAGTTCAGCAATTCTGAGAGCTATGTCGGTTACTTTGGTTCTCTTACGGATCTCCTCGTTTCTGATTCGATCACGCAGAGAAACTCCGAGCATAGCACGCTCCATTGCCCTTTGGGTGACCTTGAGCCTTCTTATGAGGCCCATAGTAAGCGACCATGTCTCAGTTCCGTACGTCATCACTGGCAACACACATTGGTCGAAGACCTTGGTCTTAAGACACTGCGGTATCTGGGACGTAAAGATATTGCGAAGCTTCCCGAACGCTGCCCAGCCGAGTTGGATTCGACGATTGATCTCTTTCTCGAAGTTGGACCTACCTAACTGGACTGTTTGTCCCAGGTATACATATTCGGTAACAACTTCGAGTGTAGAGCCTGCAACCTTCAGAGGAGTAGGTATGACACGGACGTTAGACATAATTTTCGTCTTGTCCATGTTCATTCTAAGACCCACTTGTTGAGAGGCTCTACTGAGGCCATCGAGCATTGTGCCTCAGTCGTCCATAGACTCAGCCATGACCACAATATCGTCAGCGAATCGAAGGTGGGTGATGTACTCGCCGTTGATATTGATGCCGAGTCCACCCCAGTCCAAAAGCTTAAAAACATCTTCCAGGGCGGCGGTGAACAGTTTCGGGGATATAACGTCTCCCTGTCTCACCCCTCGCTGCAGCTGGATAGGTTCCGAGTTTTGATCCTGGAGGCGGACCGACATGGTGGCGTTTTCATACAAACATTTCAGCACTTCGATATATCGATAGTCAATTTGGCACCTCTGGAGAGACTGTAACACAGCCCAGGTTTCGACCGAATCGAAGGCTTTCTCATAGTCCACGAACGCCAAGCATAGTGGCTGATTGTACTCTTCGGTCTTCTGTATAATCTGCCGCAGCGTATGTATGTGGTTTTATGGTACTAAATCCTTTTCGGAAACCGGCTTGTTCGGGAGGCTGGAAGTCGTCTAACTTGCGTGCGAGACGATTCGTAATGACTCTCGAAAACAGTTTGTAGACATGGCTTAGAAGCGAAATGGGTCTGTAGTTCTTCAGCAGGGTATTGTCGCCCTTTTTGAATAAAAGTACGACCACACTTCTGTGCCATGCCTTAGGCGTTTGTCCCTCAAGTATAACGGAATTAAATAATTTCTGAAGAGCTTTAAGTACCGGTGTTCCATCTGCTTTCAGAAGTTCAGCCGTAATTCTATCATCACCCGGTGCCTTATTGTTTTTAAGCTGTTTAAGAGCCATTCTAATCTCGTACAGGCTGACGTCCGGGATATCTTCGGTATAGTGTCGGGTAAGTCTAGCTCTTGGGTCTTTAGCCATGTCGGTTACTTTGGTTCTCTTACGGATCTCCTCGTTTCTGATTCGATCACGCAGAGAAACTCCGAGCATAGCACGCTCCATTGCCCTTTGGGTGACCTTGAGCCTTCTTATGAGGCCCATAGTAAGCGACCATGTCTCAGTTCCGTACGTCATCACTGGCAACACACATTGGTCGAAGACCTTGGTCTTAAGACACTGCGGTATCTGGGACGTAAAGATATTGCGAAGCTTCCCGAACGCTGCCCAGCCGAGTTGGATTCGACGATTGATCTCTTTCTCGAAGTTGGACCTACCTAACTGGACTGTTTGTCCCAGGTATACATATTCGGTAACAACTTCGAGTGTAGAGCCTGCAACCTTCAGAGGAGTAGGTATGACACGGACGTTAGACATAATTTTCGTCTTGTCCATGTTCATTCTAAGACCCACTTGTTGAGAGGCTCTACTGAGGCCATCGAGCATTGTGCCTCAGTCGTCCATAGACTCAGCCATGACCACAATATCGTCAGCGAATCGAAGGTGGGTGATGTACTCGCCGTTGATATTGATGCCGAGTCCACCCCAGTCCAAAAGCTTAAAAACATCTTCCAGGGCGGCGGTGAACAGTTTCGGGGATATAACGTCTCCCTGTCTCACCCCTCGCTGCAGCTGGATAGGTTCCGAGTTTTGATCCTGGAGGCGGACCGACATGGTGGCGTTTTCATACAAACATTTCAGCACTTCGATATATCGATAGTCAATTTGGCACCTCTGGAGAGACTGTAACACAGCCCAGGTTTCGACCGAATCGAAGGCTTTCTCATAGTCCACGAACGCCAAGCATAGTGGCTGATTGTACTCTTCGGTCTTCTGTATAATCTGCCGCAGCGTATGTATGTGGTTTTATGGTACTAAATCCTTTTCGGAAACCGGCTTGTTCGGGAGGCTGGAAGTCGTCTAACTTGCGTGCGAGACGATTCGTAATGACTCTCGAAAACAGTTTGTAGACATGGCTTAGAAGCGAAATGGGTCTGTAGTTCTTCAGCAGGGTATTGTCGCCCTTTTTGAATAAAAGTACGACCACACTTCTGTGCCATGCCTTAGGCGTTTGTCCCTCAAGTATAACGGAATTAAATAATTTCTGAAGAGCTTTAAGTACCGGTGTTCCATCTGCTTTCAGAAGTTCAGCCGTAATTCTATCATCACCCGGTGCCTTATTGTTTTTAAGCTGTTTAAGAGCCATTCTAATCTCGTACAGGCTGACGTCCGGGATATCTTCGGTATAGTGTCGGGTAAGTCTAGCTCTTGGGTCTTTAGCCAGATCGCTGACAGGCAGACGTGTGGTCGTGTACAATTGTCCGTAGAACTTCTCAACTTCTTCCATCAACTCAGTCTTAGACGATATGATCCTGCCGTCCTCAGTCTTCAGCTTGGTCAGTTGGCTTTGACCAACAGACAGATCTCTCGCGAACACTTTTGAGCCTTTGTTGTTCTCAATCGCCTCTCTAATACAATTTGTATTATAGTGGCGCAAATCGCGAGTTAGAGACTTAGAGATCTGCCTGTTTAGTTGCCGATACTGAGTAGCGTCTTCAGAGGACTGCAAAACCAATCTGCGTCTTTCTTCTATGAGGTTGCTGGTGAAGTCAGAGATTTTTTTGGTTCTGTTTGAACGGTGAGTTTAGAAAATCTTAGACCCGACCGTTTGGACAATTTCCACGAACCTGTCGTTATAATCGTCCACATTCTCGCAGTCTCCTAGGCATTCAAAGCGATTGTGCAACTCGAGCTGAAAGTTTTCGGGGTTTTGGAGCTGGATGGGCGCTGGTCGGAGTGTGGACTTCATCAGTCGACATCTTTCTAGCTTGGTCTTTAGATTCAATGTGCCTCTTACCATTCGGTGATCGCTTCCTGTTTTGACTGAGTTGATCACAGAGACATCTTTGAATATTTGCTTTCTTGTCGACAAGATGAAGTCGATCTCGTTCTTCGTTACGCCATTGGGATGCAGCCTTGTCCACTTTCGCTGTTTAGGCTTTTTGAAGAAGGAGTTCATCATAAAGAGGCCCTTCTTCTCCATAAAGTCAGCCAGCAGCTGGCCACGTGCATTTCTCTCTCCATATCCAAATTGCCCCACTCTCAGCTCACCATCACTTCGTTTGCCCAGTTTCGCGTTAAATAGTATACAATATTCTATAATTATAGAATATAGATTGTAGGTACCTGCCTATTATGTGGGGTATCGAATAAAATCTATATTTATGGGAATTAGAAAAAGATAATACGCTAAGCTCGGGGGGCTAAGTGAAACGACGAGGTAAGTAGAACACTTTTAAATATCTTCAATATTTAAGCTCTTACTATGTCTTGTAGGTATCGGTAAGGTAGTTTACGTTGTAATAGTGTTGGGAACAAAGCGGAGATGTCGCTACTGTTAATGTGTGAGGGAGACAAAACATCACAAAATTTTAGTCTGTGAAAAATTAATAGCATGTAACAACATGTTACTAAGTTTTAAAATTTACCTTGTGAAAAAACCGACCTTTTGAACTGTGTCTAATATAAGTAGGTTAATATTTAATTGATTTATCACCTGTGTATATATTTGTTTGTAATTTGATGGCAAAAAACATAACCTAAAAAAAACAAAGCGAGGCAAGCGAAACAGTGTGGTCCGAGGCAATTGAAACGTATGTTCCACTTGCCTCAGATCAGTGGTTCTGAACATTTTAATCACGAAATATTTTTCGTAGACTTCATTTAGTTCATGGAGTGTTTTTATGTAGTTTGTTTTGAAGTAAGTAAGTACTTATTTTTGAAAAAGTCCTTTATGAAATTTTCTGAGCGATACTCATAACTTTAGTTCAATAAAGCTACCTTAATTACTTATATTTATTTTAGCATCTGGAATCGAAGATACTAAAATAAAGAAAAATTAAAATAATTAAAAATACTTTAATAAAAACTAATATAATAACCTGGTAAGCCATAAGAATTGATGTCGATGATTACCTAGTCAAAAATGATACTCATTAAAAACCAATAAATGATTTTGATTGATTTTTGATTATGATTTAAATCCAATAAATTTAAACGTTTTCTAATAAAATTGAGAAACAGGGTCATCAAGTCGGCGCGGCCTTTTTAACCCATTGTCAACTACAAATATGTTGAGCACCACTATTTTCTATGTATAGTGGGCCCTGCTGAGGGGCCCTGCCTGTCGCACTTACGGTATTATTGATTCTGTGCTTACGGGTCTTATGAAAAAGCATAGTGACACTCCGCACTCGCATCAATGTCCCAGAGCAGGCTAACGAGGCGATCCTTAAGGTCGCGTTCTTGATGACAGCGAGCAGCGTGGCGGCAGCGGCACGTTCGAAGGAGCAACCGGCAAGTCGGCTCTTTTGAACGCGCCCATGCCGCGCCGTTGCTCGCTGTCATCGAGACCGCGGCCTAAGCCCATTGTATGCATCAGCGTGCGCCCTGCTGCTTTTTTCAGGGAATCCATAAGCGGTGAACTGCAAATGCTTAACCCTAGCATACCATATTTTGTTTACGGCCCGGCGGGTACAGATGAGGTACTAGTTATGAGATACTAAATACTTCGTAACAGATACTGCATTCCTTATAAAACGAAACTACTTACGCATTTATTCACCTACTTCTTCCCACTGTCAGACAATAAATGGAAACATCAGTGTTAAGGCGCTTGACTTATCGGTTTTATCTGCGTACACGAGCGGCGTGCGAGTATGGCGTTCTAGCGCTCACAACCGACTGACTAGCGGAGCGCGGCCTGTAGGCCGCGTTAATGTGTAGGTACTTATCTCGCCTGCTCGACCCAGTGACGGGGGCCGCCGCGGGCAGCAAAAGTTAATGTTCTTGAAACGATCTGATGACATACTCGTAAATATAAAGTTACTGCACTACATTTACAATGGGTTTCCCTAATTAAAATAGGTTTAGTATTATGTAATATAATTATCAAAATCTGACCACTCTGTAAAAAGTTATGCGTGGTCATAAGTAGGTACATAAAAAAAATATACGCGTCGTCGAATTGAAAACCTCCTCCGTGTTTTCGTCGATTAATAAGAAATCGCTTTAAACCGACAGGGTCGCCTTTGCTATGTACTTAATATAAATTAAGTTTTTGTACGTAACGTAACCGTCCTACTTCTATAGCCATGTTAGTGAAATAGATGGTACGCGGTACGAGTACTCACCAACCTTAGAGCACAGGGGATGGCTCGTGTCGTGTTTCCTTCGTGTGTTACGATATTCACTGCAAAAAAAACCAGTCACGGAAAATAGTAGGTAGGTACCTAAATAGCAAAATAAATTTCATGAAATTATAACAATTTAGCTTAAAATGATTATATTAAAAAAAATTAGCATTAAAGCAACAAAAAATGTTCATTGTTATACATATTAATGAAACGGCTAGACAGACACTTGAATAAACGCAACAAGTTAAATTTGCAATTAAGCACAATGTTTATACATAAAATTATTTCAAGTATTAAGGTCCACAGCGTATTATCACAGATTACTAAATAGTTTACGTATTATCATGATATCGTATTATAGCTCAATTGGTACATGTACAGGATACAGGCACAGTATTACGATATGGCTTACAGTAGTGCAATTCCTTTGATGTCGCACGATGCCGCCTCGGCGTAGGTACTAGCAGTACTAGCCTGTAGCCAGCCTGTGCCCCACCGCCCGCTGCCCCGCAATGTACCCTTCCATTGCTCTGCGTAAGTACATTCGTTGCAATACTGTAAGCTGCTATATTGTAATACTGTGATACAGGCATTACGACTTTACTGAGATCATCCCTCATTGTGCTTAGGTCTTCCATAGTCTTAGCCATGACCACGCTATGGTTAGCAAATTGGAGGTGGGTTGTGGACTTGCCGTTGATATTGATGACCAATCCACCCCAGTCCAGAAGCTTGAAAACATCTTCCAGGGCGGGTGAACAGTTTTGGAAAAATAATGACTCCCTGTCTCACCCCTTGCTGCGACTAGATAGGTTTCGAGTTCTGGTCTTGGTGGCGGACCGACATGGTGGCGTTTTCATACAGACACTTCAACACCTCGGTCAATTTGGCACCGCTGGATAGACTGTAGCACAGCCCTGGTTTCGACTGAATGCAGTTGGATGCAGTTCTCCTAATTTGTTGCGCTTTAACTTTGGATGAAGTTAAAGCGAAGGCTAAGGTAAAATGGCCATACCATCGAATACAAGGCCCTTTTTATTAGTCATCATAAGGGCTAAGGAAAAATGGCCATGCCGTCTTATTTTTTTTCAGTCACGAAAGCAAAGGAAACATTGCATAATGGGAGGCCTGTAGGATTTTTGCTTATGTCAAATGATATGTCAAAGTTTCACTCGTTTTTTACAGATTTTATTATCTGTATTATGTTAATGGCAATTAAAAATCGTGCGAGAGTGAGAACAAATATTTTGGTTTATAGGAAGCTGACGGGCGCTAAGTACAACTTTGTTAAATTCTATTTGTATCAACAGAGGGCGCTGATTTGTAATATAAAACCTACGGTCTGAGAATTTGCAGCAGGAATGCAGTCCGTGTGTCTGTACCCTTAGCTGAAAATGTATGTTTTTTTAAATGTAAATTTACAAAATATAGATATATAGATTTACAGATTTTTCCTTTTACTTTGACCTGGCTTCTTGTCAAATTTCATGATTCAAGGTCAACGGGAAGCATTTATTTGCGATTTTTTATTGTATTGACTTAGAAGCTTGTTATTTTAACACCCCTGAAAGACATTTTTTTTTTCATTCATATCAGCTCATGTACGTCCCCACCGAGGGGCTCAAGCCTAACCTGAATTAGGGCGATCGGGCTGAAAGACATTACATCTGAATATTTAACATCAATTCCAACTTGTTTTTTCTACGCGTTCTTGAGAAAAACCAGGTCTTGACAGACAGACGAACAACGAAGTGATCGTATAAGGTTTTCTTTTTTGCTGTTGAGGTAAAATAAAATAAGATAAATACTCTTTATTGTAGACACTAATTATAAATTGAACACAATGTAAAACTTAAAAACTATAACTTAAAAATTTAAAGAAAAACACAAATTAAAACAAAATCTTATGAGCGTACTATAGCGGTACAATTTGGGCGGTCTTATCGCTCAAAGCGATTGTTGTTGAGTGTTGAGGGGAGAAGGGACCCTAAAAACAAGCTGGAAAAGCAAATCTGCATTATTATGTGTATTTAATCCATTTTAGGGAATTTACATAAATTTTATAAGAAAATTTAAAAATGTCAAGGGTGGATTGGTCGATTGGTTACACAATGTAGGTTCATTTAATTTTTGAAATGACTACTAAACTCTTTGAGTAGGTATACATTCTTGCGGCTAATTTTAAACGCAAAGTGGTGTAAATAAAAATTTGCATATGAAAACTATTCCAGTGCAGATGGTTGAATCATGAATATTCACCTACCGAGGTACCTACCTATAAATACAAATTTTTGATCAGTTCTACTCTTATAGAGAAAGTACTTCATTCAACATAAGTTGTCGGGTAAGATATACTACTTAATTATTATAATTTATAATATTAAGAAGTGGAATTCCCTGCCAGCGTCTGTATTCCCCGATTCGTATAAATTAGGATTTTTCAAGACGAGAGTGAATAGTCACTATTTGAGCTTGCGTGTTACATCCTCGGCTGCATCGCCACTTACCATCAGGTAAGGTGCAGCCAAACGCACTCAAATTTTAATTTAAAAAAAAATTAAAAAATAATAATATAATGCTACTTTTCAGTACTTATTATTTTATACACAGTGGAACACATGCATGATAATAGTTATTTATCATACAAGGGTGGTAAAAAGGTAAATAACAAACGAGTGACGTTTGTAAGCTCGAGCTGCTGGCGAAGGTTTTACATCGTCACGAGTTTGTAACTTCCTTTTACACCCATGTGTCATACGACATTTTTCAATACAGTTGCGAGAAAACAGGTAAAATAAAAAACGACCGTCACAGAAAAACAAAATACATGGGTACATACCTATCAAGGTTTCGGCAACCAAAGTTATTTTTTTTTTATTCACAATTGGTAAACCCTTGACAACATCTCACCTTGTGGTAAGTGAAGATGTTGCCGAAGATGGAAGCGAGCTTACCAAGATTCCCCAACGCAATGGAGATTTTACGCGACATGTGGCTCATATTAAATGTCCGGGGAGTAATCTCACTTTGTTTTCTTCCTATACTCATAAGTATATTTTTTATTACACGTTTACTATTTATAATTTTACTTGTAATCACAACTATAACAGCTCAATTCAGTTTCACGAAAATTGCGCCATATTTAATTATGCTAGGCTTAAATACGCACGCGCAACTTTTTTTTAATATTACCATAAAAAGATTACACTATGTAAGGCTTGGGATAATAACAACAGTATATCGTTCTCCCTCTACGTCTTACTACACTTGTTCAATTTCAACATAAAATTAAATTTAGTTGCTATGTGTAATTCACAGCTATGAGGCAAAGATGACCTATTATCTACTAGCGTACAAGAGGCAAATATACGAAATTGAACTTGAAATTAAGTAAGTAAGTGAAGTTAGGCTTGTTGTAAAGACTGAAAATATTGACAGCCAGAGATAAGAATGTGGTCTAGAAATTGAAAGAAAGGGGCAATGTAAAAGCACGTATGCGGTCTAATCAATTTTGCGCAAACTTGACCGGCGTATAAAGTACTACTTTTTGAGTAACTATCATGAAAAGCTTTTGATCAATTTTTTCAACTAATAAATTTTTATGAATATATTTTTATTCGATTTTTTTATAGTTATATAATTTAAAAGTCGTGCTTTTGTCGGTGTAGCTCTTTCAAGGTCTCTCTCTCTCACATTATCTCCTTAATTCCTCCATACATTTCCACCTTAACTTTCTTCTTAACTTGGTCTATATAAGCAATTCTAGGTCTTTCTCTTCCGCGCTTTCCTTCGATCTTTCCTTCTATTATCTTCGTGACAAACTTATCGTGTCTATTAGGTGTCCTATCATCTTTCCTCTTCTGTTCTCATTTATAGTTATAAAACCACCGAAAAACATAATAAATCTCCAAAATTCTATAAAAGATTAAGTTATTGAATATTGCTGCTTTAAATATTAAGTCATTAACAACTTTAGATTTAACAACGAGCGATGTTGGCTCTGTCGATTGGTTTTGAAGTGCTTTGAAGACGCTTCTTGGTATCGGCAACTAAGCAGGCAGATCTCTAAGTCCCTGACTCGCGATTAGCGCCAGTCTAATACAAATTGTATTAAAGAGGCGATTGAGAACAACAAAGGCTCAAAAGTGTTGGCAAGAGATCTATCTGTTGGAAAAAGCCAACTAACCAAGCTGAAGACTGAAGATGACAGGATCATATCGTCTAAGACAGAGTTGCTGGTAGAAGTTAAGAAGTTCTACGGACTGTTGAACAAGATCCACACGTCTGCCTGTCAGCGATCTGGCTAAAGACCCAAGAACCAGACTACCCCGACACTATACCTAAGATATCCCGGACGTTAGCCTGTACGTGATTAGAATGGCTCTCAAAGAGCTCAAGAACAATAAGGCACCGAGTGATGATGTAATTACGGATAAACTTCTGAAAGCAGGTAAAACAACGGTACTAAAATTTTTAGAAGTTATTTCATTTCGTCATACTCGAGGGAGAAACGCCTAAGGTATAGCACAGAAGTGTGGTTATGCTTTTCTTCAAAAATGGCGACAATACCCTGCTGTAGAATTACAGACCCATCTCACTTCTGAGCCATGTCTACAAGCTATTTTCGAGTCATTAGTAATCGCCTCGCACGCATGTTTGACGACTTCAAGCCTTCGAACAAGCCGGTTTCCGAAAAGGCTTTAGTACCATTGACAACATAAGCTGCGACAGATTATAGAGAAGACCTAGGAGTACAATCAGCCACTATGCTTAGCGTGTATAAAAAAGCCTTTGATTCAGTCAAAACTTGGGCTGTGTAACAGTATTTTCAGCGGTGTCAAAATAACTATCGATATAATTATCGAGGTTCTTGTATGAAAAGTCTTTGTATGAAAACTCCACCATGTCGATTAGCCTACAGGAACCTATCTGGCTGTAGCGAGGGGTGACGTCATATCTTCGAAACTATTCACCGCCGCCCTGCAAGATGTTTTTAAGCTTTTGGACTGGGGTGGACTCGTCATCAATAACAACACCCACCTTCGATTCGCTGGCGATATCATGGTCATGGCGGAGACTTTGGACGACTTAGGAACATTGCTCGATGGACTCAGAAGAGCCTCTCAGCAAGTAGGTCTTAGAATGTACATGGACAAGACGAAAATTATGTCAAACTTCTTAGTCGCACCTATTTATATGAAGGTAGGAGGCTCTACACTGAAATTTGTTGCCGAATATGTGTACATGGGACAAACATTCCAGCTAGATAGGTCCAACTTCAAGAAAGAGATCAGTCGCCGAATCCAACTCGGCTGTGCAGCGTTAGAGATGCTTTACAATATCTTCACGTCCCAAATACTGCAATGTCTTAAAACCAAGGTCTTCGAACAGTGTGTGTTTCCAGTGATGACATACATATCGGAGACATTGTTGCTTACTATGAGCCTCATAAGAAGGCACAAGATCATCCAAAAGGCAATGGAGCGTGCTATGCTCGGAGTTTCTCTGCGTGATAGGGGAGGGTGGAATCCTTGGGGGAGGCCTATGTCCAGCAGTGGATGTCCTTCGGCTGATATGATGAAGATGATGATGTTGGTTCTAGCCACCAACTTTTTTTTTATCTATGGTTCTGACCCTTCGCCGGCCGCTGTCGGGGCACGCTCGTTCCGCTCACTAAGCTCACGCATTATTTTTCATGTCAACTTATATCAGTTGTCACTTACCCCGACCTTAAGCCCAAATCCCCACACTTATTTAAAAAACTAAACATCATTTTTCGGTAAGTTGTATGTCTTTTAAATATTTAGTATTTTATTCGGAAGTTTAGTTTATTTTTTGCAAATTTATAATTTAAACAAGGTGTTGTATGTTTGTAAAATATTTATTTATTTATTTTACAATTTATGGTACACTGAAAAAGGGACAAACACACATTTAAAAAAGTAAAAAACATACAAAAGGAACAGCTTACTTCTATAAAAAATCTCTTACAGCTGACCCTGAAAAAAGTAAGGTGATAAAACAATGGCAGAAGACATATCAAAGACTAAAATTTTAAATGCCGTTTTCGCAACTAACTATTTTATTCGATAGATTTCGTAAGTAAACTTATTAGAACTATAGTTATCGGTAACTTAGTAATTATAGCAGCAATAAGCAAACTTTATTATTTCTTAGTTTTATTTTTGCTATTAGATCATGTTTTTTTGGAGAGAGTTATTCAGTTAATTTGTTTAATTCATAGTTTTAATATTCCTACAATGAAAAATAATACTTACGATTACTTTTCTTTCCAGTAACAGTATCAAAGTTGTACTTTCGTTCTTTTTTTTTTAGTGCATTTATATTATACTGCATAAAAAAGTTCCCCTTCTAAAACAAAATAAAAGTAATGATCTCAATTTGCTTAATGTTACTCCCTTCCTGGTAGACTCAGTTAATAGCATAGGAGAGAAACTAGCCCAAGATATAGTAAATAATAATTTCATCCTCTGATAATCCTGTAACATTTGATGCGCATTCTGATTAATTCGTTCTCCTCGAGACTGATGATGAAGAGATGTTTAAAGTTCTAATGAATCTTAAGTGTGACAGTGCACCAGGGTGAGATTGAATTTTAGTAAAATTCTTAAAGATAGCAAACAAAGTGCTAGTTCCGATTATTTGTCGCATAGCAAACCTATGCTAAGGCATTTTTCCCGCCCCACTAATACAAGCAGTTATTGCTCCGGTCTATATGAGCAGTGACAGAGATGACGTAAGTTATAACAGACTGGCTATCTCTAAAATATTAAAAAAAATAATTAATAAGAGGCTAATTAAATATCTCAATAAAAACATTTTTTTAACCAACCAACAGTATACGGCTTTCGAAAAGGAAAGAACACAGAAGACGCTGTATTAGGTTTAAGCTCTCGATCATCAGTCACTTTGGTGGTGCTAAAAATGCCTTACCGTATTCCTTGACTTAAAAAAGGTCTGTGATTTTGTCTCTGTCTTCACTCTTATAATGAAACTGGAGAGAATAGGCATAAGAGGTGTTCCACTATCTTTTATTAAGGACTATTTGAGTAAAATAAAACAGAAAATGAAAATCGGCCATCATATTAGTGACCATGTCATCGTCAACTATGGGGTTGCGCAAGGAAGTGTCCTATCCTACCTTGTTTCTCGTGTATATAAACAATCTGTGTAATTTAAATATAAAGAGTGCTAATTTTTTGTGGTATGCCGATGATACGGCAATTGTTTTATATAACTGCTATTTTATATAACGGGAGCTTATATTTTTTCGTATGCCGATGACATCGCAATTGTTTTCTCTGGCAACTCAGTGCAGTCTCTTCGGCCAGATTTGCCCTAGCTCATTCGATATCTGCTTGGGGTGGAGCCATAAAGACACACTTATTAAATTTAGAAATATATATTTTTTAAAGGCATAATAAACATTCGGTCCGCAAAATAACTACTTGAGCGGCAAGATTTCATGATTGAGCGGCAGAAAAACATGTCTATAAGCAGCAACTCAACACTGTAGGAAGAGTGTGGTACGGGGAGTTCTAAATGGAAGCGGGAGCGAGCGAAGCGAGCTCGGACTTGCGGAGCACCCCGACTCGGATCCGTTAGGTTCGGAGACTGTGCGGGGAGGCGAGCTAAGCTCGCCTCCCCGCACAGTCGTAGTGTTAGGTTTAACATGAGAACACAGAAGTAGGAGCCCCGAAGGGGCTCCGTCGACCACTCAACACTGTAGGGAGAGTGTAGTACGGGGATGTTTAAAATAATTACAGCCATCCAGAATGACATAAATTGCTGATTGATTTTGAAATGTTTGCTGACCATGAGTTGCTGACCAATTAGCTATTTCTGCTGACCGATTAGCTATTTCTGCTGACCGATTATATTTTTCTGCTCACAGAAATAACAATACTATGCTGACCATTTAATTGACACCCTTAAATTTAGAACGAGCACAACGTAGACTTCTAAAAGCCGTGTATTTATTTATTTATTTATTTCAGATTTCCTACGAAACAGTTATATGTATACTTTACCCTATTAACCGTTAGAAAATTATGTATACTTAGTATAGTACCAAAACGCATAAATCCCTAGAATATAAATTGCTTGATATATACCCAATAAAACTCTCTGATTGTAAGAAAACTGTTGTATCATGGTTGCAGTCCCTTAGTGATGATGATACTAGATCTCTACTTGAAGTTGTCAACTAAACGAACAAACACACACATACTCACACCAAACTTCACCGCATCACACCACACCACACTAAACTACACCACACATACCTACACACACCACTTACAAAAACACATACACCACACACACAAACACCACACTCTAACTTCGTAACACATACACTTAAATTAAACAAAAAAATAGATACACAAGCTTTTCTACATTTTTGTTTGCTTAATATTTTGTTTACGTGTGTTCACATTGCTTATTATCAGACTTTTGATATAGAACTGCAAGTCCTCCTGACACAGATTTACATAAAAACCTAAAAAGAGGTCTCAACCTCTATTTTGAGATGTTGCTACAAGTAACCTAATAAACAATTTTTAATTTTAATTTAATGTTGAAATCTCGAAGTCAAATTTTCGGACGATCACATAATCCTACTCCTTTGCCAGTCGAAGGTATTTTTTTTGTTTCCTTGGGGAAAGTTTATGAGTGAAAGCCACACCTAACGAATCTTACAACTACTTTATTTCTGTGCCCTGTTGACAGATACCCGACATTCATTTAGGAAACATGGACGTCATTTCGACTACTGTAGCCGCAGTGCAAAGCGTAAATAGCATTTTCCAGGCGATGACTGCCCTGCAACTCACCTCATTCCTCTGGCCCCAACAAGCTACCGTCAATGGTAATTTTTCTCCTTAATTTTAATCAATTACTTATATATTTTTATCGTCATCTCAATTGAAGGTAAGGAATGGTGATGTTTACACTAAAAGCATGCTAACCATGATTTTACAACGCACGAGAACTGACTTTTGAACCCGAGACTTTCCACGACGAACTCGGTATATTAGCCACTGCGCCAAGGAGACAACCAAAATATTATAATCATAAAGGTTACGCAATCAAAGAGATGGCGTTTAGATTCAATTAGAAAGCGCTGTAACAAAGAATCACATATGTAATATCAAAAATGTACCTGGAATCAGTTATGCCAAAAATCATTTCCTTCCTGTCTTGAGTGACTCTCACTGAAAAGCATGCATGACTTATGCACCAATCATTTACTCATTTTATCAGTCCTACTACCTATGTGCATTTTTCAGATGGCGACTCCTTTGATTTCATAATAGTTGGAGGTGGAGCCGCTGGAAGCATCATAGCTAACAGACTTTCAGAGGTTGAAGATTTTAAAGTATTGCTTATCGAAGCCGGTGCACCATCCCCTTTTGAAACTTTGGTAAGAAACTTTTTCATTGTTACTTTCGATCTCCAAAAATAACATAGATAAACTTTCCATCAGGTGGACCGTATGAGTTTTGCCACTTTTCATAGTAAAACCACAATGAAGTTGTATGTATCATTTCTACTTTAATTCATAAAGTTGTTTACTTTTGTTTCAGCTACCTGGCCTTTTTCCATACCATGTAAACAGTAGCGTTGACTGGAATTTCGCTTCTATTAATGATGGATATACTGCGCAAAAACACAAGGATGGTGTAATCCAACTCACCCAGGGCAAAATGTTGGGTGGCAGCAGTGCACTCAATCATGTCATATATGTTCGTGGACACCCTAAAGATTACGAAGCGTGGGCTCAAGCCGTGAACGACTCCGCTTGGGGTTGGGATGAACTCTACCCGTACTTCCTAAAGGGAGAAAAGCTTGAAGATACAGAAATGCTCAACTCTGAGTACGCGCAATTTCATGGAAAAGATGGATACTTAAAATTGGCAAGAGAACCGAGTGAACAAATGGCCACTTACTTGAAATCAATTTCAGAAATGGGCTGGGACGTCGTCCTAAGTACCAATGGAAATAATACTATTGGATTCACTCAACCAATGTACACAATCTCGGAATACCGTCAAAGTAATGCACTAGCATACTTATCTCCCATAAAAAATCGTACAAACCTCTTTGTTCTGCAAAACACATTGGTTACAAAGATTTTACGTAACGGTAATGTAGTGACGGGTGTGGAAGCGGTTACTGCTGACAATAAAACTGTCACCTTTAATGCTTCAAGGGAGGTCATCGTAACAGCTGGACCTCTTAACAGTCCTAAACTTCTTATGTTATCTGGAATTGGTCCCAAGGCCCAGCTTGAAACATTGGGAATCGAAGTTGTATCAGATCTTCCTGTAGGTCAAAATCTGCAAGATCACACATCCGTCATGATTTTACACAAAATGGAAGAGTCAAATGCAACAACTCTATCTGATCCACGCAACTTTCCAGTACCGTGCTTCTGTGGCTATGTATCAACAGACGAAAATGAAAGTCAGCCCCAATATCAATCAATAGGTTTATTGTTTCCACATGACTCTACTAATATAATAGCATTCTGCACAGTTGTCTTCAGCTACACAGATGAAATATGTCAGGCTATGTACGAGTCTAGTAAAGGAAGAAACATACTTTATACCGTTCATAACATCCTTCACCCTAAATCTCGTGGTAACTATTCTTTGGTAAGCACTGATTATAATGACACTCCAGCGATTTACTTGGGTACATTCAATGATGAATCTGACTTAGAAAATGAAGCAAAATACGTTGAAGACTATGCTCGTATAGTCAATACAAGTTACTTCAAGAGCATTGGATCTGAGATAGTGGATTTAAAGATACCGGAATGTGCTAGTTTGGAATTTGCAAGCAGCGAATACTGGAAATGCTATACCTTCCACATGATGGGCACTATGTTCCACTACAGTAGTACTTGTTCAATGGGATCTGTAGTGGACGCTAGGCTGAAAGTATATGGAATGGAAAATCTTCGCGTTGCTGACTCGGCTGCTATGCCCTCTTCTACTAGTGGAAACATTATAGCGGCTGTCAATGTTATAGCTGAAAAGGCATCCGATTTGATCAAAGAAGATAACGGGGCTTACGACACCAAGAAGAAGGTCAGTACCACAAAACAAAATGATGCAAGTAAGACTCATGGGGGATTGATTGGGACTATAGGAAATCTCGTCCACTCTATACTTAGTTGAGGTACAAAACTAAATAACTATGGAATGGAAAAAGGAATTTGTTTCTTTTTAACTGCTCGATGGTTTAGGGGTTGTATTTTTTTTATAGATTATCTTTTAATAAATGATTTCTGTTAATTTAACTAAGTTTTTTTTATCAACAAGTTTTGATAGCGCCTTCGCCCAGGTGAACATAGTTGTTTAGACTCGAAAACATGGAAATAAGTTTTCTCCAAATTCCGAAGGAACTATGTATGTCAATGCTAAATAGCTGTCTATGTCTCTTCCTACCTCTCCAGTCACATCTGTGAAAAAAAGAAGTATGTCTATGCTAATTAGCTGTCTATGTCTCTTCCTACCTCTCCAGTCATATCTGTGAAAAAAAAGAGTTTTATTCAGTTCTCCCAGAGACTGTGTGTTTTCATGTACTTATTTCATTTTTATTTATTATTTTTAGCTTACTTAATAATTTCAAATTACAAATTTAGTACAAACAATGTACATCATACGCGCTCTGTTGCAGTGAAAGGTTCCAAAGCGACTGAATTTCCAGGAACCGCTCTACCCTCCTGCGGGTCTTTTTCATGCAATAGACGAAACAAATGTGAAATTATTTGATTATTATAAATTATATTAATTTTACGTGTCTTCGTTTTTTATTTAAATTTTGTACATGTGTTTATTTTGTTGTACAATAAAGAAGAGATACTGAAATTGAATTTGAATTATTTATGGGTCCATTTAACAAAATATTAGTGATATTCTTCTTCTTATAAAAAAAGACATTAAAAATGACAAATTAATTAAAATAAATTTTTTTATTTTAAGCTTACCAAATATTTACTGCTTACCAAATATCAAATTCATGTCACTTGCTTTTTAAAATAAAATGTAGCTTTAATATAGCTTTAAAAATGGCGAAAAAACAATTAAGGAACTTAGGTCACGCTTTTGAAGATTTACACGCATGTTAGTCCACGTTGTATGACTTAAGAAAACCGCCCAAGAGTGACTCGGGGTCACAAAAACAAAGAACAAGACCTCTAAGTACAAACTTTGTAAAAAAAAGTTTTGCAAACTTGTGTGACATACCAAATGAAGCTGTTGTGAGTTACTCAAATATATAATATTTTTTTAATGATTTTAATAAAAAAATCTCACAACAAGCCCTTTCATTTGATATGTCACACGATATAGTTTCATCATCATCATCATATCAGCCAAAAATCGTCTACTGCTGGACAAAGGCCTCCCCCAAGGATTTCCACGACGACCGGTCCTGCGCTGCCCGCATCCATCGGCTTCCCGCGATCTTCACCAGGTCGTCGGTCCACCGCGTGGGAGGCCTGCCTACGCTACGTTTTCCGGTGCGCGGCCGCCACTCGAGAACTTTACTACCCCATCGGCCATCTGTTCTACGAGCTATGTGCCCTGGCCACTGCCACTTCAGTTTAGCGATTCTGTGAGCTATGTCGGTTACTTTAGTTCTCCTGCGGATTTCCTCGTTTCTGATTCGATCACGCAGAGAAACTCCGAGCATAGCACGCTCCATTGCCCTTTGGGTGACCTTGAGACGGTACTTCACACCTGGACAGCTTACATCTTTATATCAAGCACAAGTCCGATCTTGTATGGAGTACTCATCTTATCGGACGATATAGTTTGTAAAACCTTTTTTTTTATTTTACAATTTACGCCCAAAAGTGGCCCCTATGTTTAAAATTATTTACACACACGGCAGTGTATCAGCCGAGTTCGAAAATAAAGGGCGAGGTAGGTTATTGAACGTTTACAAAGGCAAAATTCGCAAAATGGGCAAGTGTGAGTCTTACTCGCGCACCAAGGGTTCCGTATCACCACTACTCAGCAAAATGAATAGACCACTTCCAAGTAACTTAGAAACAAGGGAAAATTCTTAAAACAGCCAAGTGTGAGTCGTATTTGCGTGCACCAAGTGTCTGTATCACCACTAATCAAAATATAGACCAAGTCCAGGTGATTTTTAACTTGAGATATAGGATCGAAATAGATTATTTGACGTATTAAGGAAAAAGATAAAACTAGCCAAGTGCGAGTCGGACTTGCGCACTGAGGGTTTTGTACTACTACAAATATATCATATATGTCTATTACTTGAATAGAGGAAATGAATATTATAACTCATTAAAAATTAATGTTCATCTAAAACACAAACATGTAAAAGGGAGCCAAATTCAATTCAAATTACTTTTGTTTTAGATTTGAGTGCGTTTGACTATAGTCTCACCTGATGTAAAAAGACAAGTTAGTCAAGGATGGTACACGTAAACTCAAATAATGCCTATCACTCCCGCCTTGAAGATCCTCAAATTAGTCGGGAAACACAGACGCAGGCAAGGAGTTCCACTCCATCGCTGTCCGCATAATAAATGTCCGCATAACGCTTCATTCGTATACGCTAAATATCAACAACAATGGGGTGGAACCTCTCCCTGCGTCTCGTTCACCGTAGGTGAAATGGAACTGGAGTAATGAGATCGTGCAGTTCTTGAGCACACTCTCCGAAATGAATTCGATAGAATACCGAAAGACAGGTAACATTGCGGCGATGCTCAAGGCAATAAAGCTTGCTTTTGACAAGCTCATCGTCGCCAATGAGTCTCCGGGCACGTCGATCGATGGCGTCCAAGATATCTAGCTGATAGCGGGCTGATCCGATGTGATCAGTACTCCATACAAGATCGAACTTGTGCTTGATATAAAGATTTAAGCTGTCCAAGTGTGAAGTACCGTCTCACCTTAGAGAGACTACCCAGCATCATTGCAGCAACTTTTGCCATGGACTTAATGTATCGACCGAAATTTAAATTAGGTGTTAATGTCACACCTAGAAGCTAAAGGTGGTTGGATATCTAAATAAATTCATTCCTGAAAGTAGGAGTCAAATTAAAAGGACTCCTTTAGCGGAAGAGAGACACGCCTGTGTCTAAGAGGCATTGAACTTTACGAGGTTGGAATCACCCCAATCAAACACTGCCTGGTTCATGCGCTTTATGTCTCAGCGCTGTTCGCTCGTGCACTGGATAGGTATCTTTGCACAACTGTGTTATCGTCTGCATACCCAATAATACCCAGTGTCAGCAAATCGTTTATATGTAGCAGGAAAAGAGTGGCGGAAAGAACAGACCCCTGAGGTACCCCGGCATCGATTGCCAATAGATCAGAGGAGCAGATATCAATGACTACTCGAAGAGACCGTTCCCTTAGGTACTTAGATACCCTGTTACACAAGCCCACAGGCAGTCCTTACGAAGGAAGTTTGCCAATTAGGCTAGCGTGCCAGGCTCGGTCAAAAGCCTTCGAAATGTCAAAAGACACGGCGAGAGCCTCACCGTGTTTCTCGATGGCCTCACTCCATATATGTGAAGGATACACAGTTACCGCAGTGTCTTAAGACCAATCTCTTCAACCAGTGTGTGTTGCCAGTGATGGCATACGGAACTGAGACATGTTCACTTACTATGGGCCTCATTAGAAGGCTCAAGTTCACCCAAACGGCAATAGAGCGTGCTATGCTCGGAGTTTCTCTGCGGGATCCGTAGGAAACGAGGAGATCCATAGGAGAACCAAAGTAAACGACATAGCTCTCAGAATTGCTAAACTTAAGTGGCAGTGGGCGGGGCATATTGCTAGTAGAACAGATGGCCTTTGGGGTAGTAAAGTTTTCGTGTGGCGACCACGCACCGGAAAACGTAGTGTAGGCAGGCCTCCCACTTGGTGGACCGATGAACTGGTGAAGGTCGCGAGAAGCCGCTGGATGCGGGCAGCGCACAACCGGTCGTCGTGGAGATCCTTGGGGGAGGCCTATGTCCAGCAGTGGACGTCCTTCGGCTGATATGAAGATGATGATAGAATATAGATTATACCTTATATGTGGGGTATCGAATAAAATCTATATTTATGAGAATTAGAAAAATATAAGACGCTATATCATTTAACCCACTTAGTCTCACAAAATAGTTGAAAACTTCCATCAGGCAAAAAACTTATTATTTTATTTGACCCTGGACTCCTTTAATATGTAGAGAACGGCTGAACAGATTTCAATCAAACACACGAAAATATAAAACAAAGTGGTGTTAAACAAAATGTGGGAGAGCAGGTCGTCACGTATAGTGGGCCCTGCCTGTCGCACTTACGGTATTATCTAATCTGTGCTTACGGATCTTATGAAAAAGCATAGTGACGCTCCACACTCGCATGAATGTCCCAGAGCAGGCTAACGAGGCGATCTTTAAGGCCGCGGTCTCGATGACAGCGGGCAGCGTGGCGGCAGCGGCACGTTCAAAGAAGCCGCCCGCTCAGTGCTGCCACCTTAGCACTTTTGGAGCTAGATCTAGCGCTTTTTTGGTGTACTGAACTCCCATTTTTACTTAACAACTCCTAGCGCCCAATATGGCGCGTTTTATTATGTTCTCGTTCCGTGCTTTTGTCGCAGTTATTTTATTTTTTTCTGTGGCAACACTAGTCATTTTTTAATTTTTTAGTTTTTTGGGCTTTAATGACAACGAAAAACGAATGAGTTCTTTTTTCATCAGAACCAGGGCCGTCGGGAATGCAAGCTAGCATTGCTTTTATGGTGGTAATGGACGATGACTGTGCTTTCTCTGAAGACTACGATGAATGATGATCATTCACTAATTAACTGTGTGAGAATCAAAGTTGCATAGATAAATATTTAAAAAAACATCCGTTTCTTTATTTTGAAAGTTTATTTTAAGACTTGAAAATTTGGCGCGTTATCTAGCGCTGTTTTATATTTTGGTCATCTAGCGGAATTTAGCGCTTTTTTAGAGCTGATATAGCGCTCAACGATCGAACAGAGGTGGCAACGCTGCGCCCGCTACCGGCAAGTCTGCTCTTTTGAACGCGCCCATGCCGCGCCGTCGCGTTGCTCGCTGTCATTGAGACCGCGGCCTAAGGCCATTGTATGCATCAGCGTGCGCCCTGCTGCTTTTTTCAGGGAATCGATAAGCGGCGAACTGCAAGCGCTTAACCCTAGCATACCATTTGTTTACGGCCTTGCGGACAAAGATGAGGTACTAGTTATGAGATACTAGTTACTTCGTAACAGATACTGCACTTCCTTATAAAACGAAAATAATTACGCATTTATTCACCTACTCCTTCCCGCTGTCAAACAATTAACAAAAACATGGGTGTTAAGGCGTTCGAATTAGCGGTTTTATCTGCGTACACGGGCGGCGCGCGAGTTGCGGCAGCGACTGTACGGCGTTCTAGCGCTCACAACCGACTGACAAGCGGAGCGCGGCCTGTAGGCTGCGCTAATGTGTAGGTACTTATCTCGCCTGCTCGACCGAGTGACGGGGGCCGCCGCGGGCAGCAAATCTTTAATACCACGTTAATGTTCTTGAAACGGTCTGATGACATACTCCGTACTCGTAAATATAAAGTTGCCTGCAAATAGTTACTCCACTACATTTACAATGGGTTTCCATAATTAAAATAGGTTGAGTATTGGCCTGTTTAGTCTGAACAATACGGTTTGCAAACAGTGTATCAGGCACTGCGCTGAAAACACATGAACCCCAGGTCATATAAAATAAAAAAAAACAGAAACTGTACACTGTACATCATCTTTGTAAGTACAAATAATAAATTGTTTAAAGTGCTTAGTTTCCAAGCCTGGAGAAAGTAAGAAGCAATCGCTGACTTTACGACGCATACCGATGTCGAAGAAATATTAAAACAGCAATAAATCCTTTTTTGAATTCTTACTCACATTATAAATGCGAAAATGTATTTGTTTGTTACCTTTTCACGCTTCAACACCTTGACCAATCTTGATAAAATTTGTCATGCAGGTAGCCTGTGTCCCTGGGAAGGACATAGGCTACTTTTTATCCTGTAAAAATAGCCTAGTCCGATGCAGTTCCTGAGGGAACTGAAAAATACAATTTTTTTGGTTGATTTCTTTAACATGGCAACGGAACAATAGATTGTTGTGATTTTTGCAAAGAGGTGAGAAATGACATAATTTACTTATTAGCATATCCTGAGATAGTTCCCGAGGGATGTGGGGAAAATTAATTTCCACGCTCGCGCAAGTCGCGCACGTTGGCGTCGCAACGGAGCAACGGATTGAGGTGATTTTTTTGTATAGAATTGGTTAAGAGGGTGGGGGGGGGGGGGTGACACAAACTGCTAATCCGAATAGCCCCATATACTTCCTCTGATAGGGATCTGGAGAACACTCATGTCCACCCTCGCAAACCGTAACTCACCTTCAAAGACAGTCATAAAAATAAAGTCCACGCGGGCGAAACCGCGGGCAAAAGCTAGTGATTATATAAGTATTTAGGCAAATTCTTCGATTCAATGTCATGTAAAAATGTTTCCATTAATAGTTTAGGAAAAAATTTTACAATTGACGACAAGACATAGAAAGTATTCAACCGGCAGAATCCAATTGGTCCTAGATTATGTTAGGTCCAACGCAATAGTGAACAAAATTGGAAACAATTACTTAATTTATGTGTGCATTTAAGGGTATTTTGCTTACCCTTTTATCGTGTCCTACTTGTTATCTACCAAACATATTTTATTTCGAAACTTTAGAAACGCCTGTGCAGAAATTTCAACAACCTCATCGGATAGTGTAGTTCGCTTTTATCGTTCGGTTTTGAAATTTAAAACTAAATAGTATGTACCAACCTATGAAGTATGTCTGTAGAGCTGCACCAACGTAACAGTCCTACTTCTATAGCTGTGTTAGTGAAATAGATGGTTCGCAGTATAGCACTCACCAACCTCAGATCACAGTGGATGGCTCGTGTCGTGTTTCCTACGTGCGTTAATATTAACTGAAAAAAAAATTCCAGTCACGGAAATTAGTAGGTACTTAAATTGCAAAATAAATTTCATGAAATAATAACAATTTAGCTTAAAAGAATTATATAAAAAATAGCAGTAACAAAAAAAGTTTATTGTTATACATATTAATGAAACGGCTAGACAGACACTTGAATAAACGCAAACGTATAAAAGAATATGGAGAATGTTTACGTATAAATTTATTTTAAAAATTAAGATGCATATGATAGATAACGTATTAAGCTCAATAGGTACATGTACAGGATACAGGCACAGTATTACGATATGGCTTACAGTAGCGCAACGCCTTTGATGTAGGACGAAAACTCGCGGAGTTAGCCAGGCTGTGCCACGCCGCCCGCTGTCCCGCAAGTACCCTTCCGTTGCTCTGCGTGAGTACACTGGTTGCACTACTGGTAAGCCGCTATATTGTAATACTGTGATACAGGTATTACGACTATTATATGTCGCTTCGGAAACGTTTTCAGGATGTCTGCGGCCTCTTCTCACCCCCCGACTGCGTCTTAACCAACACGATAAAAAAAATGGTCAGGAGTGCGATGGGACCAGGCTCTAAGTTACTTACTACCTCCAAACTGTTATATGAAGATGAAATTAATGATGAGATGGAAAAAAAACAGATCTGTAGATGAAAAGGTCGTGACAGCAATCAAAAACGGCGAAAAAGTCAAAAATTAGAAAACATTATCAAACAATTTAAAAAGGAAATTATTCAAAACAGATCAAAAATTAAAAAACCGGCCAAGTGCGAGTCGGACTCGCACAAAGATGGGTTCCGTAGTCTTTTCAAAATAAATGTTTAATTTATAAAACAAAAGTATATTTGCAGTTGGTAATAGAACATTTTGTATGGAAAATCTATGAACCTTTGTACGAATCCAACTGCACATCCTAAGTTGGACTATTTTTCCTAAACTAAGAAAGCCTCTTAGCCGCGATAGTTTTCCTTTTATGATATGTCCTACTGTTTACATTTTTTTTTCCGATGTACTGAAATAGCTGTTTAGCTTGTAGAAGATAGGGGTGGGGGGGACACTGGAATCTAACAAAAATTAGCACTTTAAAGCTTTTTATTTTGCAAACTGATCCTTAATATATTTTAAGCAAACCCCAGTTGTTTTAAAAGACCTACACGACATCTCACATAATAGAGTCATCATCATCATATCAGCCGAACGTCCACTGCTGGACATAGGCCTCCTCCAACCAGGTCATCGGTCCACCGAGTGGGAGATCTGCCTACGCTACGTTTTCCGGTGCTCGGTTGCCACTCGAGAACTTTACTGCCCCAACGGCCATATGTTCTACCAGCTATGTGACCAGCCCATTACCACTTAAGTTTAGCAATTCTGAGATCTATATCAGTTACTTTGGTTCTCCTATGGATCTCCTCGTTTCTGATTCGATCACGCAGAGAAACTCCGAGCATAGCACGCTCCATTGCCCTTTGGGTGACCTTGAGCCTTCTTATGAGGCCCATAGTAAGCGACCATGTCTCAGTTCCGTATGTCATCACTAGCAACACACACTGGTCGAAGACCTTGGTCTTAAGACACTGCGGTATCTGGGATGTAAAGATAGATTAGATTAGATTATTTATTTAATGTTACCAATTACATATTAATTAAAAATGTCAAGTGTAACATAATCGTCAAAATTCATAAAATCAATGTCACAATAAAAATAAGGTGTTAAAACAAAGTTAAATAAAGAGTCAAAATAAAATAAAATAGGATGTCAAAACAAAATAGTAAATCCATCATAATGATGGTTAGTATTTCTTTTGTAGAAATTCGTCAAAATTGTGAAATTCATTATCCAACAAAAGGTGTTTTAGTTGGAGATAGAACAAGTCGTCATTTGTGACATTCCTTCCGCAGGTGCTCGTAGTAGGTTGTTCCGATAATGCGCGGGTTTTTCATGGCGAGTTCAGTTCGATATTGCGAAGCATCCTGAACGCTGTCCAGCCGAGTTGGATTCGACGATTGATCTCTTTCTCGACGTTAGACCTGCCTAACTGGACAGTTTGTCCCAGGTAGGTACACTTATTCGGTAACAACGTCGAGTGTAGAGCCTCGAACCTTCAGAGGAGTAGGTATGACACGGACGTTTGACGTAATTTTCGTCTTGTCCATGTTCATTGTTCATTCTAAGACCTACTTGTTGAGAGGCACTACTGAGGCCATCGAGCATTGTGCCTAAGTTGTCTTAGCCATGACCACGATGATATTGATGCCGAGTCTACCCCAGTCCAAAAGCTTGCAAACATCTTCCAGGTAAATAGTTTCGGATTGACAGTTAATAGGGTACGTCGACAAAAAAAAAATATCCTCCCTTGTAAAAAATATTAGGGTACCTCCCGTACTTGTAGTACGGGAAGTACCCTAATATTTTTTACAAGATATTATTGCACAACTTTGTTGGTGTTATTAATATGTATACCCATGCCAAATTACAATTTTCTAGTACTAATAGTATTTAAGCTAAGCCGCGGACAGACATACACGCAGACATGGCGAAACTATAAGGTTTCCTTGTTGACTTCGGAACCCTAAATAATTGAAAACGCTAAACACGTTAAAAAACCGACTTCCATCGCAACAAATTAGCACATTTTTGCATTATTATTTTTGGTTTTTGTTATTTTCTACAAAAGTACTGCACCGATTTTGATAAAATTTATATGGGACCACACGGAAAGCACTAGCTTTCAAATA
Source organism: Coleophora flavipennella (assembly GCA_947284805.1). NCBI lineage: Eukaryota > Metazoa > Arthropoda > Insecta > Lepidoptera > Coleophoridae > Coleophora > Coleophora flavipennella. The sequence goes on from OX369286.1 coordinate 11,427,461, forward strand.
AAAAAAGAATCATAAAAATCGGTTCACCCAGTCAAAAGTTCTGAGGTAACAAACATAAAAAAAAACATACAGACGAATTGAGAACCTCCTCCTTTTTGGAAGTCGCTTGAAAAGAAAGACTTCGTCACGTGTCCGCAGGTTTTATATTAATTACAAATCAGCGCCATCTGTTGATACAAATAGAATTTAACAAACTTATTGTACGTAGAGCCTGTCAGCTGCCTATAAACCAAAATATTTGTTCTCACTCTCGCACGATTTTTAATTGCCTTTAACTTAATATATATATAATAAAATCTGTAAAAAACGAGCGAACCTTTGTCATAGCATTTGACATAAGCAAAAATCCTACCGGCCTCCCGCTATGCAATGTTTCCTTAGCATTCGTGACTGAAAAAAATAAGGTGGCATGGCTAATTCTCCTTAGCTTTCGTGACTGGATAAAAATAAGGCGGCATGGCCATGTTGCCTTAGCCTTCATGACTAATAAAAAGGGCCTTGCATTCGGCGGCATGTCCATTTTACCTAAGCAACGACGAAGTGATCGCCTATAAGGGTTTCTGTTTTGCTGTTGAGGTAAGAACAAGCCGGAAATGCTAATCTGCATTATTATGTGTATTTAATCCATTTTAGGGAATTTACATAAATTTTATAAGAAAATTTAAAAATGTCAAAGGGTGGATTGGTCGGTTGGTGACATAATGTAAGTTTTTTTTTTTTCAAATGACTACTAAACTCTCTGAGTATACATTCTTGCAAGTGATTCGACACACACTTGGCCACTTCGAAACGCAAAGCGGTGTAAGTAAAAATTTGCATGTGAAAACAATTCCAGTGCAGATGGTTGAATCATGAATATTCACCTATCGAGGTACCTACCTATATATACAAATTTTTGATCAGTTCTACTAGTATAGAGAAAGTACTTCATTTATCATCAGTTGGCCGGGTAAGATATACTACTTAATTATTAAAATTTATAATATTAAGGAGTGGAATTCCCTGCCGGTGTCTGTATTCCCCAATTCGTATAATTTAGGATTTTTTATTAAAAATTTGAGTGCGTTTCAAGACGAGAGTGAATAGGCACTATTTAAGCTTGCGTGTTACATCCTCGGCTGCATCAGCACTTACCATCAGGTAAGGTGCAGCCAAACGCACTCTTTTTTTTATATAAAAAGAGTAATAAGATGCTACTTTTAGTACTTATTATTTTATACACTGTGGAACACGTCCATGATAATAGTTATTTATGATACAAGGGTGGTAAAAAGGTAAATAACAAACGAGTGACATTTGTAAGCCCGAGCTGCTGGCGAGGGTTTTCCATCGTCACGAGTTTGTTATTTCCTTTTACATCCATGTATCATACGACATTTTTCAATAAAGTTGCGAGAAAACAGGTAAAATAAAAAACGACCTTGACAGAAAAAAAATACATGGTTTCGGCAACCAAAGTTCATTTTACGCGACATGTGGCTCATATTAAATGTCCCGGGAGTAATCTCACTGTATTTTCCTCCTATATATACACATAAGTATATTTTTTATTACACGTTTATTGACTATTCATAATTTTATTTGTATTTACAACTAAAACAACTCAATTCAGTTTTACGAAAATTGCACCATATTTAATTATGCTAGGCTTAAGTACGCGTAAGTAAGTTAAAAGCGTCGGTGGCTCAACCGGTAACGACTCGGTCCATCTTACCAGAGGTACCGGGTTCAAATCTGGACGGCCAATGTACCAATGATTTTTTCAAAAAAACTTACGTACATATAATTACCGATTGCTTTAACGGTGAAGGAAAACATCGTGAGGAAACCTGCACACGCCTGCGGAGAAACTCGAAGGTTGTGTGTGAAGTCGACCAAGGCGCACTGGGCCGCGTGGTCGACTAAGGCCTAATCGCCCTGATTCAGGGTAGGCTCGAGCCCCTTCGTGGGGACGTATATAAGCTGATATTATAATAATAATAATAATAATAATAACTAAGACGGCTGGATCTCCGAGGCAGACCAATAATTGCAGCAATGCAGAAAGCAGTCCTCCTCGATAATGCCCGGATAGTTCGACGCTTTCTCTCCCCGTCGCACTGAACTCCAGCCGACTGTGCTTCCGCTGGAGGTGCTCCTGCCACTTTGCCTCGTGCCAAGTGAGCAGAGTAGCTTAGGTTTATATACTGAGATAATAATAATAATAATAATAATAATAAGGGATGTGACGACCCCATCGCCACCGACGGAGTGGCTGTAGTGACAGGACAGCCACTTCGTCAGTGTAATCAGTCTGTACCCTTTGGAGTCGGTGTTGACCGTGCTGAGCTCCAGTTTGACCCCGGGTACTAAAATATACGGGTTAGTAACAGTCATTCGTAAAAATGATGATGGACAACGACACAGAGATACGTATAGGCTCGCTGCCCGGGGGCCGCCGGGGCGCGTCTGGTCACGCTGATGCCAGGCGTGGCAGAATGTTAGTCGGCGCACAACGACCGGCCCGAACATCTGGCCGGTCTCATCCATCATCACCACCAGTCCGCTTGGCGCCGGCAGGGTCTCCTCAGGCCCAGCAAGCGGCGCCCGCCAAGACGAACAACTATCAAGACGAACAACTATAGGAGGTTCATAATTAAAGATGGCACCTTGGATGTTTGTCGGTTGCGCCGTCAACCAGGGGAGACCCTGCGTCATATAACCTCCGGTTGTTCCATGCTTGCCAAAACTGTGTATTTGCACAGGCACAACCAAGCAGCCAGGATCCTGCACCAAGAGATCGCTCTTAAGTATGGCCTCTTATCTCGACGGTTGCCATATTACAAGTACACGCCGGAGCCGGTGCTCGAAAACGACCGCGCCAAGCTCTACTGGGACCGACCCGTCATCACGGACAGGACTATTCCTTCGAATAAGCCTGATATCGTGTTGATGGATTGGGCGCAGTCAAGGGTGTTTTTGTTTGATGTACTATCCCATATGACGAAAACCTCGTGCAGGCTGATGCCGATAAAAGGACCATGCACACGAGGTTACTGATATGTGGCGAGTGGAATCCACCGAAATCTTCCCCATAGTCCTGTTCGTGAACGGGCTAATTCCAGCCGACCTTGAACGTCACCTAAGGCGGCTGGATCTCCGAGGCAGACCAATAATTGCAGCAATGCAAAAAGCAGTCCTCCTCGATAATGTCCGGATAGTTCGACGCTTTCTCTTCCCGTCGCACTGAACTTCAGCCGACTGTGCTTCCGCTGGAGGTGCTCCTGCCACTACGCCTCGTGCCAAGTGAGCAGAGAAGCTAATTTTATATTTGTAGATAATAATAGTAATAATAAGTACGGACGCGTAAGTTTCTTTAAATATTTACATAAAAAGATTACACTATGTAAGGCTTGGGATAAAAACAACAGTATAATCACGTTCTCCCTCTACGTCTTACTACACTTATTCAATTTCAACATCTAATTCAATTTAGTTGCGTGGTTGCTATGTGTAATTCACAACTAAGAGGCAAAGATGACCTATTATTACTAGCGTACAAGAGGCAAGTATACAAAATTGAACTTGAAATTAAGCAAGTAAGTGAAGTTAGGCTTGTTGCATAGACTGAAAATTATGACAGCCATAGATAAAAAAGCACGTGTGAGGTCTAATCAATTTTGCGCAAACTTGACCGGCATATAAAGGACTACTTTTCGAGCAACTATAATGAAAAGATTTTGATCAATTTTTCCAACTTATAAATTTTTATGAATAAATTTATATTCGATTTTTTATATTTATATTATCATAATTTAAGAGCCGTGCTCTTGTCGGTGTAGCTCTTTCCAGGTCTCTCTCTCCTACACTATCTCCTTAATTTTTCTATACTTCTCCACCTTAACTTGGTCTATATAAGCAATTCTAGGTCTTCCGCGCTTTCCTTCGAACTTTCCTTCTACTCGTATTATCTTCTTGATAAAATTATCGTGTCTAATTAGGTGTCCTATCATCCTTCCTCTTCTGTTTTCAATTATAGTTATTAAATCATCGAAAAACATAATAAATCTCCAAAATTCCATAAAATATTAGGTTACTGAATATTGCTGCCTTAAGTACTAAGTCATCAACAACTTTAGATTTAATAACGAGCGATGTTGGTTCTGCCGATTGGTTTTGAAGTTCTCTGAAGACGCTACTTAGTATCGGCAACTAAGCAGGCAGATCTCTAAGTCCCTGAATCGCAATTTGCGCAAGTCTAATACAAATTGTATTAAAGAGGCGATTAAGAACAACAAAGGCTCTAAAGTGTTCTCAAGAGATATATCTGTTGGACAAAGCGGACTGACCAAGCTGAAGACAGAGGATGGCAGGATCATATCGTCTAAGACAGAGTTGCTGGTAGAAGTTGAGAAGTTCTACGGACCATTGTACAAGATTCACACGTCTGCCTGTCAGCAATCTGGCTAAAGCCGCAAGAACCAGAATAACCCGACACTATACCGAAGATATCCCGGACTTTAGCCTGTACGAGATTAGAATGGCTCTCAAAGAGCTCAAGAACAATAAGGCAACGAGTGATGACGTAATTACGCCTAAACTTCTGAAAGCGGATTTAACACCGGTACTAAAACTCTTTAGAAGCTCTTTAATTCCGTTATACTTGAGGTAGAAACGCCTAAGGCATGGCACAGAAGTGTGGTTGTGCTTTTCTTAAAAAATGGTGACAATACCCTGCTGAAGATCTACAGACCCATCTCACTTCTAAGCCATGTCTACAAGCTATTTTAGAGTTATTAGGAATCGCCTGGCACGCATGTTTGACTACTTCCAGCCTCCCGAACAAGCCGGTTTTCTGAAAGGCTTCAGTACCATTGAACACATACATACGCTACGGCAGATTATACAGAAGACCAAAGAGTACAATCAGCCACTATGATTAGCGTTTGTAAGAAAGCCTTTGATTCGTTCGAAAATTGGGCTGTGTAACAGTATTTCCAGCGGTGCCAAAATAACTATCGATATATAGAGGTACTGAAAGTGAATTAGTGTATGAAAATACCACCATGTCGGTTCGCCTCCAGGTTCAAAACTCGGAACCTATCTGGCTGCAGCGAGGGGTGAGACAGGGAGATGTCATATCTCCGAAACTGTTCACCGCCGCCCTGGAAGATGTTTTTAAAGTTTTGGACGGGGGTGGACTCGGCATCAATATCAACGGCGAGTACAACACCTACCTTCGATTCACTGGCGATATCATGGTCATGGCAGAGACTTTGGACGACTTAGAAACAATGCTCGATGGACTCAGCAGAGCCTCTCAGCAAGTAGATCTTAGAATGAACATGGACAAGACGAAAATTATGTTAAACTTCCGTGTCGCACCTACTTCACTGAAGGTATATTATCCTTATATTATCAGACTTTTGTAATGGAAGTGCGAGTCCTCCTGACACAGATTTTCGTTCCGTTCAGTTCCGGTGGCTTACTGACCAGAAGTTCTTCTGCAAGGGAATTGATATCAGCCTATAAAGGAGAACAGTAGAGGCTAAGAGGCACCCGTTGTTGTAAGCGTATACCCCGTAGCTGCGCCTGGCATGCGACGGTACTCCTGAGTAAATGCTGTCTACTACCTTAGATTCCCGCTGTTGCCTACCAGGCACATCCGACAGTGGCTACGCTAACAACGTCTGTGGTGTATCAGAAATCGCTGTTTGCCATTATGCGACGGAAATCTACCCGAGGCACCAGTGGTCACGTAGATGCGATCAGGAGTGTAGGGTGGTCGCAGTTAGGATGGGAGTGACTGGATTTTGAGCAGACAAGTATACTAGCAACGAGTCAGCGTATCAGGAAGATAGATATTATACTTTGTGTGTCATAGATACAGGGGAGGAATAATACTGCTTATCAATGCGTCTTCATGTTTGCCGTAACTCTTTTTTTCTCTCCTTTATTATCTTCTAGTATTGATTGTTGTTGCGTAGAGCTATTATTTCACCGTTTTTAAAGATAATGCTGTGAATTCAAACTGATGTTGTGGTCGTGGTCTTTTAGTGATTATTCACAGCCTGCATTTCCCACGAGGGTTTAGTCATTAGGTTGTCAATGATGTTCCTTTGGTTGCTTTAGATTAGATTTTTTTGCATAGTGGTTGGTTCTATGCCTCGCCCCTATTCAATGGTTATCAGATGTGTTTGTTTGAGCTACTTGGGGCTAAGGTAACTAGCTACGTGTTTGATTTACAGAAATGAATCTATGCTGGAATTCTGCAATATTACTGGAGATATCTAAGCGTTTCGTTATATTCTAGTATTCTCTTTTTGTATCCTCACTCGTGTATGTACCTAACTTGTTCTTCTCAAATCATAACCCTTCCTTTTATTGACAATTGGTAAGCTCTCTACTAGAGATGACTACGCTTTATTTAGTGCAGGTTCCGTGTTAAAATTAAATGCACTTCACTTTCACAAACACACTCACACCTCTCTGTAAAAATGATAATTTAAGTAGCTATCTATATTGGTTACCATGCAATAAATGAAAAGCTCTAACCGTTTTGAAGCAGAAAATTGCCGCTTAGGTCGTATCTTTCGTTCTGTACGGTGCACAAATATCATACATTTACACTTTATACACCTTTCACATTTTTTTACACTACACTGTCTTTTTAAAATGTTTAATCTAGTATTTTTACACACTTCACTCACTCACATCACTTCATTCGTATACATTATCACCAAAATAGACTACTTACTTAAGTTAAGGTATAATTAAAGTTCACAACACCACACCTTACATTTAGACACAAAATAGACTTTATGTTGAGACACAATTGGAGTTATAATGTGATGCGCAAGAGTCTTGTAAAAGACACTAGGAAACAAAACCGGGCGTAGCGCCCGGTACGGTGGTCATGCGCAGTGCACTTGCATTCCCGGTCGCGTCCTGCAAGTAACTCGCTAGTCCTCCTGACACAGATTTACATAAAAACCTAAAAAGAGGTCTCAACCTCGATTTTGAGATGTTGCTACAAGTGACCTTATAAACAATTTTTAATTTTAATTTAATGTTAAAATCTCTAAGTCAAATGTTTGGACGATCACATAATCCTACTCCTTCAACAGTCGAAGGTATTTTTTTTGTTTTCTTGGGGTAAGTTTGATGAGTGAAAACCACATCTAACCGGTATTACAACAACTTTGTTCTTGTGCCCTGTTTACAGATACCCAACATTCATTTAGGAAACATGGACGCCATTTCGACTACTATAGCCGAGGTGCAAAGCATACATAGCGCTTTGCAGGTGATGACTGCCCTGCAACTTACCTCATTCCTCTGGCCCCAACAAGCTACGGTCAATGGTAATTTTTCTCTCTAATTTAAATAAATATTAATAGTTTATTTCATCATGTCAATTGATGGGAGGGAATGGTGATGTCTACAATAAAAGCTGCTAATCAAGGTCTTTCAACGCATTGGGGAACAGACTAAAGAACCCGATAATTTCCACTACGATATTGGTGTATTAGCCACTGCGACAAGGACACAATCAAAATATAAAAATCTAAAAGAGTACACAATCAAAGAGATGGCGTTCAGATTCAACAAAAAAACGCTGTAACAAATAATCACATATGTTATGTCAAATATGTACCTGGAATCGGTCACGCTGAAAAATATTACCTTCCTATCTTGAGCGACTCTCACTGAAAAGCATGGATGACTTATGCACTAATTATTTATTCAATTTTTCAGTCCTACTACCTAGGTCCTTTTTTTTCAGATGGTGACTCCTTTGATTTTATAATAGTTGGAGGTGGAGCCGCTGGAAGCATCATAGCTAACAGACTTTCAGAGGTTGAGGATTTTAAAGTATTGCTTATTGAAGCCGGTGGACCACCCCCTTTTGAAACTTTGGTAAGAAACTTGTTAAATGTTTCTTTCAATCACCAAAAATAACATAGATAAACCTTCCATCAGGTGGGCCGTGTGCATTTTACCACTTTTCATAGTAAAAACATTATAAGGATGTATGAATCATTTCTACTTTAATTCATAAAATTGTTAACTTATGTTTCAGCTATCTGGCCTTTTTCTATATCATGTAAACACTACCGTTGATTGGAATTTTACTTCTATTAATGTTGGATATACTGCGCAAAAACACAAGGATGGTGTAATCCAACTCACTCAGGGCAAAATGTTGGGTGGCAGCAGTTCACTCAATCATGTAATGTATGTTCATGGACACCCTAAAGATTATGAAGCATGGGTTGAAGCCGTAAACGACTCCGCTTGGGGCTGGGATGAGCTCTATCCGTACTTCCGTAAGGGAGAAAAACTTGAAGACCCAGAAATTCTGAACTCAAAGTACGCGCAATTTTATGGAAAAGATGGATACTTAAAATTGACTAGAGAACCGAGTGAGGAAATTGCTACTTACTTGAATTCAATTTCAGAATTGGGCTGGGACTTCGTCCTAAGTAACAATGGAAATAATACTCTTGGATACACTCAACCACTGTTTACTATCTCAGAATACCGTCAAAGTAATGCACTAGCATACTTATCTCCCATTAAAAATCGTAAAAACCTCTTTGTTCTGCAAAACACATTGGTCACAAAAATTTTAAGAAACGGTAATGTAGTGACGGGAGTGGAAGCAATTACTGCTGACAAAAAAATAGTCATTTTTAATGCTTCAAGGGAGGTCATCATAACAGCTGGACCTCTTAACAGTCCTAAACTTCTTATGTTATCTGGAATTGGTCCCAAGGCCCAGCTTGCAAAATTGGGAATCGAAGTTGTATCAGATTTACCTGTAGGTCAAAATCTGCAAGATCATACAACCGTCTTGATTTTACACACGATGGAAAAGTCAAATGCAACAACTCTAGTTGATCCACGCAATTATCCTGCACCGTCCTTCTGCGGCTATGTATCAACAGAAGATAACGAAAGTCAACCCCAGTATCAATCAATAGGTTTGTTGCTTCCCCATGACTCTACTAATATTATAGCATTATGATCAGTTGTCTTCAGCTACACAGATGAAATATGTCAGGCTATGTACGAGTCTAGTAAAGGAAGAAACATACTGTTCACCGTTCTTAACATCCTTCACCCTAAATCTCGTGGTAACTATTCTTTGGTAAGCACTGATTATAATGACGCTCCCGAGATTTACTTAGGCACATTCAACGATGAATCTGACTTAGAAAATGAAGCAAAATACGTTGAAGACTATGTTCGTATAGTTAATACAAGTTACTTCAAGAGCATTGGATCTGAGATAGTGGATTTAAATATACCAGAATGTGCTAATTTGGAATTTGCAAGCAGCGAATACTGGAAATGCTATACCTTCCACATGATGGGCACTTTGTGGCACTACATTGGTACTAGTTCAATGGGATCTGTAGTAGACGCTAGGCTTAAAGTATATGGAATAGAAAATCTTCGCGTTGCTGACTCGGCTGCTATGCCCTCTCTTACTAGTTGAAACATTATAGCGGCTGTCAATGCTATAGCTGAAAAGGTATCCGATTTGATCAAAGAAGATAACGGGGCTTATTACATCAGCTCATATACGTCCCCACCGAGGGGCTCGAGCCTACCCTGAATCAGGGCGATTAGGCCTTAGTCGACCACGCGGGCCCAGTGCGGGTTGGTCGACTTCACACACAACCTGCGAGTTTCTTCGCAGGCGTGTGCAGGTTTCCTCACGATGTTTTCCTTCACCGTTAAAGCAATCGGTAAGTATGTACGTAAGTTTTTGAAAAACTCATTGGTACATTGGCCGTCCAGATTTGAACCCGGTACCTCTGGTTAGATGGACCGAGTCGTTACCGGTTGAGCCACCGACGCTTTTTTAATTCAAGAACATGGAAATGAGTTTTCTCCAAATCCCGAGGGAACTTTATCAGGCTGTGCTAATTAGGTATGTCTCTTCCTAGAATACTTGTGAAAAAAAAGAGTTTTATTCAGTTCCCCCAAAGACGCTGTCTTTTCATGTATTTCATTTTCATTTATTATTTTTTGCTTATACATAATAATTGAAAATTACAAATTAAATAAATGATGTCAAATAAACAATTTACGAAATACACGCTCTGCTCCAGTAAAAGACTTCATAGCGACTAAATTTCCAGGAACCGAGCTGTCGCACGACACTACCCGCTCGCCCCTCCCGCGCATCTTTTTCGTGCAATAAACGAAACAAATGTGAAATTATTTATGTGCCAATTAAACAAAATATTAGTTATTTTCTTCTTCATATCGTGTGGCTCAATTAACCGTGCTAACCAAGGGATAAACGGCGGGTACCGTTATAAAAGACATGAAAAATTACAGATAAACTAAAATAGAAATTTATTGTTGCCAGCTTACCCAATTTCATTTTCAGCTTACTAAATTAAAAATTCATGTCAATTGCTTTTTAAAATAAAATTAAACATTAATAGAGCTTCAAAAAATTGCGATAAAAAAAAAATAAAGGAAAATTTAAATAACACTTTTGAAGATTTTTACACATTTTAGCTTTCGTAAGTTGACTTAAAAAACACAAACAAACAACAAGACCGTACATACTTTGTAAAAAAAATGTTAAGCAAACTTTTGTGTGACACATCAAATGAAAGAGGTTGTTGTAAGAATCTCAAAAACCTTTTTCTTATAATTTTAAAATAATATTCTCACAACAAGCCCTTTCATTTGATATGTCACACGATATAGTATGAAAAACTTTATTTTTTAATCTTCTAATCTACCCCCAAAACGGACACCCATCTCAAAATTATTTTGTTACGTCACATGTTCGTTTTTGGGTCACTACATGTGTAAATACACGTGTGTTCCAAATAACTCAATCGGTTTAGTAGTTTCTGAGCTAATTGGCTGTGACCGACGCGACGGACGGACAGACAGATACACGAGTGATTATATAATGGTTCCGTTTTTACCTTTTTAAGGTACGGTACCCTAAAAAAATAAATAAAATTAAATAATTTATATTGATGATTGGCGCTATCCCTATATTAAATTTAAAAAACAATTTTAAACATGAAATACTTAAGTAATATAATGCCTAATAATAATTAATAAGCAATTATTTCACTTATCTCGTCTGCTTAAATTTTTGATATTATTTTTTTAATTAACGGAACTTCAATCCAAACACAACAATTTCAAAAAGTAATTGACATCTCACCACACAATTGTAAAAAGAAGCCAAATTCGATACAAATAAATATATATTAAAAAAACTAAAAAACACGCTTTTAAAGCAAATAAAACTAAAAAGTGGAAACTAAATTCTTAATATGCTGAAAACAATAATGAACGAAAAATACTAGTATTATTGTGAAAAGACGTGGGTTGCTCGATATACGAAAAATATGGCACAAAGCGCCTCATGCTTTTTTCACAATATTACTAGTATTTTTCGTTCATTATTGTTTTTAGCTTATATTAAGAATTATTTTTCAATTTTTAGGTTTATGTGTTTTAAAAAATATATCATATCAGCAAAAATCGTCCACTGCTGGACAAAGGCCGCCCCCGAGGATTTCCACGACGACCGGTCCTGCGCTGCCCACATCCATCGGCTTCCCGCGATCTTCACCAGGTCGTCGGTCCACCGTGTGGGAGGCCTCCCTACGCTACGTCTTCCGGTGCGCGGTCGCCACTCGAGAACTGTACTACCCCATCGGCCATCTGTAAATTCTTTGTAAATCTTTGTACATTCTTTCATCATTGGATAAGTCTTTAATAAAAATTTCAGTTTTAATTCATGGGAATGACGGATTTATGTTACCAGTATAGAATTTGGTACCGGCACCCATTTAGATCTCTGCACATTTTTTTGTAACTAACTAGGTTTCTTTTCACATTTATGTTTTTTGAGAGATATTTATTTACATAGCTCGTAGAACAGTTGGTCGATGGGTAGTAAAGTTCTCGAGTGGCGACCGCGCACCGGAAGACGTAGCGTAGGCAGGCCTCTCACGCGGTGGGCCGACGACCTGGTGAAGATCGCGGGAAGCCGATGGATGCGGGCAGCGCAGGACCGGTCGTCGTGGAAATACTTGGGGAAGGCCTTTGTCCAGCAGTGGACGATTTTCGGCTGATATGATGATATTCTTTTTATAAAGTTAAAATATACACCTCTTCTCTTAATTAAAGTCATATTTTTATAACAAATTTGTCATTATTCAAAAGTTTATATATATAAAAGAAAGTCGTGTTAGTTACACCATTTATAACTTAAGAACGGCTGTACCAATTTTTATGATTTTTGTGTTTTTACATTTTTCTTCGTCCGGAATAGGATAAAAAGTATTAAAATATCATATATACTCAAAAAATAAAAAAAAATATAACGGTCAAAAAATTATTACTTTTAGGGTAGTGTAGGTGTAGTGTAGTTGGTGTAGGGTAGGGTAGGGTAGGGTAGGGTAGGGTAGGGTAGGGTAGTGTAGTGTAGGGTAGGATAGGGTAGGGTAGGGTAGTGTAGTGTAGTGTAGGGTAGTGTAGTGTAGTGTAAGGTGGAACGATGTTCGCCGGGACAGCTAGTTATGAATAATGACAAATGTGTTATTTATGATAAACATAACACAACGGTGGTTGACGTAAATGAACTGAACGGTATGTTTGTCGATATGGCCGCTTTTAGCAATTTCACAAAAAAAAATTTTTGCTAATATTTACAGATACTTAATGATTTCGACTAAAGTCCATAAGAATGAGAAAACTATTTATTTCTATTGGCGATGCTAGTGTGCTAATCGAACCGCCTTAAAGTATCGAAATTATATACAGGGTGTAACATTGAAGGCTTTCACTGATGGTCCTTAGCAACTTTTCCCAAGGAGTTCCTGTACAAAATATTGCACACCTTCAACTGACACAATTCACTTAGCTGCAAATTGTAACACTGGTCCATATATTTTCGCTTTAGTAATAGACCTAAGGTATGCTGTAAATTTGACAGTAGGTTTGACAACAGTAAGGTTTGACACTTTTGACAGCAGATATCTCAAGTCTTCCGAGCTAGATTTGACAGCAGGTTTGACAACAGTAAGGTTTGACAGCAGATATCTCAAGTATTTCGAGCTAGATTTTAATAGGACCACCACTAATCTGCAGACACTGCAGTGTACTTAATTACTTTTGATGTACCACACATCTGTGGCGGCTCTAAGACTACTTTCGCCCATAGTAGATTGAGTGTGATAGACGGAACTACTGACAGACATATGAGTAATCTTATAAGGGTACTACGGAACCCTACAAAAACTGATAATGAAGTAAAACCAGGCTCGACGCCTATAAAACCAACTAGCAATGGTTTTCATTTCCTTTCGAGTCTACCTTTACGACAATGTCGTTTCCACAGTACAATCAAGTAATAAGAGACTCATAAGAGAGAGGTGACCGCAAGGTCCGGAAAACTATACCTACAAATCAAATAGGTACACAAAATCCCACTGGAATACATTTTGTTGTCGCAAGAGAGTTTTATAAACAGTGTGGCGAGGAAATGAGATTCGTAAAACAATCCGATAATAAAATTAATTCATCTAAACGTCTACACTAATTTTCATCATATCAGCCGAAGGACGTCCCCTTCTGGACATAGGCCACCCTCAAGGAAATCCATGACGACCGGTTCTGCGCTGCCCGCATCCAGCGGCTTCCCGCGACCGCTTCAGGTCGTCGGTCCACCGAGTGGGAGGCCTACCTACGCTACGTTTTCCGGTGCGTTAGTATTATAAAACTTATATTATAAAGATCAATCGTCGAATCCAACTCGGCTGGACAGCGTTTTTTTTATATTTTTTTTATTCATAATTGGTAAGCCCTTGGCATCATCTCACCTGATGGTAAGCGTTCGGGAAGCTTCGCAATATCTTCACGTCCCTAATACATCGCGTCTCAAGACTATGGTCTTTGACCAGTGTGTGTTGACAGTGATGACTTACGGAACTGAGACATGATTGCTTACTATGGGCCTCATAAGAAGGCTCAGGGTCACCCAAAGGGGCAATGGAGCGTGCTATGCTCGGAGTTTCTCTGCATGGTCGTATCAGAAACGAGGAGATCTGCAGGAGAACCAAAGTAACCGACATACCTCACAGAATCGCTAAACTTTAGTAGCAGTGGGCAGGGCACATAGCTCGTAGAACAGATGTTCGTTGGGGTAGTAAAGTTCTCGAGTGGCGACCGCGCACTAAAAAACGTAGCGCAGGCAGGCCTCCTACGCGGAGGACCGACGACCTGGTGAAGATCGCGGGCAGCCGATGGATGCGGGCAGCGCAGGACCGGTCGTCGTGGAAATCCTTGGCGGAGGCCTTTGTCCAGCAGTGGACGTTTTCGGATGATATGATGATGATTATGAAATGTCAAATAGTTACTTATTTACTCCAATTATGTAAAGTGTTGTCTACTCGTTACTAAGTTCTTGATTTCTATATTAATCTTCGGGTCGTTCCTTTCACTCTAATATGGTTCATGGGAGCGATGGCTGACTCTCGCAATATACTCGTGACCGGGGGCTGTCCGTGTGAACTGGCCTACTCTTGTCAAAGGCATTCAATGATTTTTATGTATAACTTTTCGTGTCATATTGTTTTCATGTTCTAATGACATAATCTGGTTTATATCAAGGATTGAATTTTGACGTTATTAACTAATTAATGTTTATTACTTCATTCTTCACAAATAAAATTGTTGATATTATTTTATGACAATCAGAACGAGTGTAATTTGCACCTATTTTGAATAAATATATTGAATTTGAATGAATCTTAATTTCCTTTGATATGTACCTTACATTTAGGTTCCAAAGGAACATCAAATATGTCAGTTGGATAGTTTCGTAGACTTGATCCACCTGGTGAACGTGATGTTTCTTAACCAGGCCGATAACCAATTTTAAAGCTCCCTAACGATGCTTTTGTGCAAGTCAGTCATGAATTCCTTGTAAATCTCTCACGCTAAATGTTATCAATTAACTCATCTATCTATCTATAATATAATAAAACTGTAACGGGGCCGTGTCTGTACATGAAATATTTTTGGAAAATAATAACTGTGGTGGACATTACCAACGATACAGAGGCCAAAACAACAACTTTTGGAATTTTTGTCTGTCTGTCTGTCTGTCTGTCTGTCTGTATGTTCGCGCATCACGCAAAAACTACCAGGCCGATTTTGATGAAATTTTGTATGGTGGTTCCTTATAGCCCGGATTAACATATAGGATACTTTTTATCCCAGAAAATTCAAGAGTTCCCGTGGGAAAATCAAAAGTATTTATTTATAGAGTGGCTCACCACGCAAATGTGGCTTGACCAATTACAATCAAATTTTACACGTTGATACCCTTATCGCGAACTAAAACTGGGACATTGTGAATCTCAAAAAAATTAGGGTTCCTACAGGAATGCAAAAAAATGTATCTTTAGAATGACTCAACGTAAGAATGTGAAACCTTTACATTGGGATGGGGTGTTTTGACCATCATTGTATAGTCGGGTATTCTTTATCCCGGAAACCTAAAAAGGTCCCGTGGGAAATTATCTATCGATACATACAATAATAACAATAGAGTACTATTTTCTATATATTAGCTACACATACCAAAC
Organism: Coleophora flavipennella; assembly: GCA_947284805.1. Classification (NCBI taxonomy): domain Eukaryota; kingdom Metazoa; phylum Arthropoda; class Insecta; order Lepidoptera; family Coleophoridae; genus Coleophora; species Coleophora flavipennella. Next base: position 11,443,090 of record OX369286.1, read on the forward strand.
ATTATAATCATAGTAGCAGAATGTCAATAGATGGCACTGCAGGGATAATAAAACGCGCTTAAGTTGTATTAAAACATTAAAATTTTATTTCATACTTTTGAGTGGATTTCTTTTATGTATTTTTCAGCATACGCTACTTTAAACTCTGGAACTATGGTACGTAGCGATGTGTTTCACAGACGAACAGAGAGGTATTTTTTTACAGATTCCAATCGTGTACATTACTAGATTGATACCTATAATGATTTGAATTAGTTATTTGATAATATTTCATCATATCAGTTTATATACGTCCCCACCAAGGGGTTCGACCTGCCCTGAGTTAGGGCGATCTGGCCTTAGAAGATCACGCGGGCCCATTGCGGGTAGATTGATTTCACACATAAGCTTCGAATTTCTTCGCAGGCGTGTGCAGGTTTCCTCACGATGTTTTTCTCACCGTAAGAGCGTCGGATAAACGTACATACCAGTATGAAATCGATATTCGTATAGATATTGGTAAGTGGCAGGATTCGAACCACGGCCTTCCGGACAGGAGGTAGTGGCCCTAACCGTTTTGCCACCGACGCTCTATATTTTATTTAAGATTTAGAAATCCTTATATTATAAATGTGAAAATGTGTTTGTTTGTTTTTTACCTATTCACACTTCAACACCTCTACCAATCTTGATGAAATTTGGCATGCCGGTAGCCTGTATCATTGGGAATGAAATAGTCAACCTTTTATCTGTGGAAATTATCATAGTCCGATGCAGTTCCTGAGGAAACTAAAACAATACTCTTTGTTCGTTTTATTTAAAATCGTAACGAAAAAATGGATTGGTGTGATTTTTAGCACAGAGATGAGGTGGAAAATGATATAATTTACTAATAAGTATATCCTGACATAATTCCCGAGGGATCTGGGGACAACTTTTTTCTACGCTCGCGCACGTCGGTGGCATCGCAACGGAGCAACGGATTAAAGTGATTTTTTGTAAAGAATTTGTTGAGGGGGTGGGAAGTGACAAAGACTGCTAATCCGAATAGCCCGATACAGTTCCTGAGGTACCTGGTGAAAACTCATGTCCACGCTTGCGAGCTGATTGCGGCTCGCGCACCACTCACCCTCAAAAAGAGTCATAAATGCTATGTCCACGTGGGCGAAGCCGCGGGCAAAAGCTAGTTATAAATAAGGTTGTGTTCTGTTTTCTCGCCTGGAGAAGCCAATGCAAGCTTAGGGAATCGTGATTTAATTTTTGGCATCACGTAAAATGATGTAAGTTTATCTTTATATATATAAATCTTCTGTCCGTGTGTTAGTCATTGAACTCCTCCTAAACGGCTGGACCGATTTTGATGAATTTTTTTGTGTGTATTCCAGGGGGTTTGAGGATGGTTTAGATTCACCGGCTGGACCGATTTTGATAAAAATTTTTGTCGAGTTCGTTATTGTCAGGTGGAGGTTCTTATGTAGGGTAGTGTAGGGTAGGGTAGTGTAGTGTAGGGTAGAGTAGGGTAGTGTAGGGTAGGGTAGGGTAGTGTAGGGTAGGGTAGGGTAGGGTAGTGTAGGGTAGGGTAGGGTAGTGTAGTGTAGGGTAGTGTAGGGTAGGGTAGGGCAGTGTAATGTAATGTAAGGCGGTACGTAGTTCGCCGGGACAGCTAGTCATAAATAAAATTTTCACCAAGGAACCCATAGTCAATAGGGATGACGAATGCTAGTCATCTGAGTTACTTTTTATCATCAGTCAAAAACGACATTTTGTTCTAAAAATGTTAGAAATACCTAGGTCTGACGTCATAGTTTAGCAGCGTCATTATAATATGTACTCATTTTGTGATTTTGTTGAATTTAAAATCGAAGACTTGATGGAAAACAAAACGAGTAAGGTTTTCCGAGGTTTAAATAGGAGGGCAATTTAGTGATCAAGAGTTCATAATTTATTTCTGATGCTGTCGTCATCCCTATTTACAAAAAAAAAAATCGACGATCCATATTTAAAAAAATCTTATAATTTGTTAATCAGATTTATTTGTGTTAAGACTTCGAGTTTTTTGCGAAATGACTATGGATCTCTGGGAAAAAGTTGTTCAGCATGTTTAATTAGAAGCCCCAGTTATCGGCTTCTACGCTAATTTTGTGACACCCTGTATAAGTGAGAAATCACACATCCTTTCTGACGACAGATGGGTATTCTACCGTGTATGTGTCAAAACACTACTGAGCACAAATAGTCTGTGGTCCCGCTAAGGGCATCCATAACATCCATTTGAATACTATTTAGTGCGTTCAGATGCAATGCCAAGGAACATATTATTCAGACAATGGAGGAGAGCCTCGCAAGTTCGCAGCGGCCGCCCCGGATCTGATAGTTCCTGGTCTGATAGCCTTCTATGACGATTTATTGCTAAGACTTAAGCTTATTGAAATTTAAACGGTCATTATTCCCAAAAACCTATTGTCCTAAAACATTAGATTCCGCAGCTCAGGACAATTCTCATAACTGGGCTGCCTTGGTTGTGGGAATTCTCAAAGGTCGGGAGCGTCGTGCGCCGGAGTTTTAAAATAAATCCGATTGCAGACAATTTTGAGCTATTAACGGTTGTACTCCGATAGATCTTGGACCGCTTCTAAATGTCAGCGGACACTAATAAACTTAAATATTGCGAAGAATAGTTCATTTCTGAGATGTTCGTGAAATGATATTCTAATTCCAGCCCCTATCTGCATTAATTAAGGTAGGATTCACTTCCTAATGTCGTTGAACATAGTAGAATGTTTTAACCGCCTCCATGGCGTAATGGTTAAGTAGCTTCATATCAGGAGGTCGCGGGTTAGATTCCTCGTTTTGGTTGGTGAAAGGGCATTTTCTATGCCCGCCTTACTGGCTACCACTGGCTACCACCATCTAAGTAAGTTCCCTATTGCGTTTGGGAATCTTGGTAAGCTCGCTTGCATCTTTGGCGGCATTGTCGCCATTTACCATCTCGTGAGATGATGCCAAGGGCTTACCAATTGTGGATGAAAAAATGTACAGCTAGGGTACACGACTTTATATTTTTTAAATACAGGATGTTAATTTATTTTATTTTATTTTACCTTATTCGGAAAACAAACAGTATTTTATGACTATTTAAAAGCTAATTATTAAACTAAGTACTATTTATATGTTTTCACATGTACAAATCTACACGCTAGCTAAAATAAGTAGAAATAAACTTAAACAAATGTAAGAGGGTGATAAAAGTAAAAACATAAAGATGAACAAAAAAACGATTAATTTTAACAATTAGGGAAACATGTCGAACCAATGTTAACTTAGCTAGTAACTAAAAGGAGTGACGTTACTAATGGAATCTTTTCTCTCTTTTCGTGTGGCAAAATGTACCGTGCTATTCATATCTGGAATCAGATGTGCAGGTTTCCTCACGAAGTATATATAGAAATAACACCTATAGGTGGTTATTGATGTAGCAATCTGCTCGGGGCGTCTTTCTCGTTATGGCAACACTATTACGGGCTGATTGGGAAAGTAGTAACCTTTGCACCAATCCTGATATGTGGCCACTCGTGGGGTGCTGTATTTCATAGTTAAATTCAACAATAACTTTGAATTTAAACGTAAATTACAAAATTTTATGTGCCTGTTGGTCAGAGTTTAATAAGGATGTTGACTGCATCAAAAATAAATTATGAAATATTAATCCATAAATTTCCCTCCGATTAAAATTTCAAAAACTCTTACTCATTTTGTTTAGAACTGAATCTTCAATTTTTACCCGACTTCCAAAAAGGAGGGGGTTCTCAATTCGACTTTATGTTTTTTTTTTCTTTTTTGTATGTTTGATACGCGATATCTTCGCAGATTGTGAACCGTTTTTTATGCTTCTTTTGTTGTTTCATTATTTGTTAAGATATACTTCTGAGTTGGTCCCTTTTATGTTTTATGAACGCCTCCGTGACGTAATGGTTAGTCCATTCCATTTGCTTCACACCAGGAGGTCGCGGGTTCGATTCCCGTCGGGGTCAAAGTGTAAGACTCGATTTATTAATTGTTATAAGATATACTTCTGTGTTGGTCCTATATACTCGTATATATATTTTATTAACGCTTCCGTGACGTTATGGTTAGTCCATTCGCTTTACACCAGGAGGTCGTACGTTCGATTCCCGGTGGGGTCAACTTGTAAGACTCGATTTGGTTGGTGGTAGGGCATTTTCTAAGCCCTCCTGGCTAGCTACCACCGTCTTATTTAAGACTTATTTAAGGCTCCCGACGCGCCATCTTTTTTTAAATTCAAAATTGATAAGCCTTTGGTATCATCTCACCTAATGGTTAGTGACGATGATGCCGAAGATGGAAGCGAACTTACCAAGATTCCCCAACGCAATGGGGAACGAGCTATCTTATCTTTAAGCCGGACCTTTATCTTATGTTGTTAACACTGATGTTTGGCGGCAAGATTTAGATAAGGTGTTGTTAGCTGGCCAGGCGGGCTATGAAAATGTCCTACCACCAACCAAACCGAGTATTACAAAGTTGACCAGCCGGGAATCGAACCCGCAACCTCCTAGTGTGAAGCTAATGGACTCACCATTACGCCACGTAGGCGGTTTAAACTTACATTATAATAAGAGAGTAAGTTGATTACTATACATAGTAAAATTACAGTTTCAGCTCAAATATAGATTCAGTATGTGGCACATTTATTTGACATATACTTACAATATAACATACAAAGCAGTTACAATAAGTAAAGGAATTAATTAAAACTTAATTAAATCCGAGTGCACAAAAACTTAACCCCTCTTTTCTGACCAGTTGGGTGAAAATGTATCCTATGTCACTTGTCACGGACCAAGACAAATGTAACGACACCTCGCGCTCCAAAATCCATCAAGCCGTGTAGGCTACAGAGCGTGCCAAATAAATATTCATACATACATACATACATACACATGAAAAACATCCCTCCTTCTGGCGCAGTCGGGTAAAAAAGGAAGAATTTACTGTACACAATTAGTTGTGTTAAATTATTAAAAAGAAAAACAATTATTTACTAATAGTTATTATAATAGAAGTATTATCATTAGTCATTAATTAAATATGGCTGATAACCATGTCCTGTATAGTGGGTTGCGTTGTAGCGCTATGTTAAATAGGAGCAATTTAAGCTTGTGCTGCAGCCCGAGCCACAGTGCTGCGGCCAGAGCCACAGTGCTGCGGCCAGAGCCACAGTGCTACGGCCAGAGCCACAGTGCTGCAGCCAGAGCCACAGTACTGCGGCTAGAGCCACAGTGCTGCAGCCAGAGCCACAGTGCTACGGCGAGAGCCACAGTGCTGCAGGCAGAGCCACAGTGCTGCAGCCAGAACCACAGTGCTGCAGCTAGAGCCACAGTGCTGCGGCCAGAACCACAGTGCTGCGGCCAGAGCACTAGAGAACTTTACCGCCCCAACGGCCATCTGTTTTACGAGCTATGTGCCCCGCCCACTGCCACTTTATGTCGGTGAGTGGGGAAGCTATATCATAAACCTGGTAGTCTACCGTATCTGGTAGATATACGAGAGGGAATTCCACTTATGTTTTGCAATTCTGATATCTATGTCGGTTACTTTGTTTCTCCTACGGATCTCCTCGTTAATGATTCGATCACGCAGAGAAACTCTGAGCATAGCACGCTCTATTGCCCTATGGGTGACCTTGAGCCTTCTCATGAGGCTCATAGTAAGCGACCATGTTTCAGTTCCGTATGTCATTATTGGCAACACAAACTGGTCGAAGACCGAAAATATATTGATTGATATCGCGCGTCAACGGCGAAAAAAAGGTAGCTCTGGCAAAAATTTGCTTACCACTCCTTCTCATATCCAATTGACGAAATCGAATAAACGATTTGTCCCATCACCACACAAGGTCTATACCAAAATGAGTAGATATCCCTTAGTATGGCTTGACACGGAGGTATCCGTGGGTCAAGCGCAATCGGCCAGGCAATTTGCCGGTTCGAAATGTCACACGACTCCACATCGGGTCCATAGGTTAATACCATATCTGGATATGGCAGAATAATTGCTGACGCGACGGCGTGCGGTTCATTTTGTAGGACTCCTAGTTCCGAATGACTCAAAGTCTTAAATTATTTGGTTCTTAATCTATAACAGTCCGTAAACTTCATTATTTTGAAAGCTATTCTTTATTGTTAACTAGATTTTGTCCGCGGATTTGGATGAGGATATAGTTTTCATGACGTTTGTCGTTTATATTTTCAATCGTTTCGGGGTGTAATGGTTAGTCCATTCGCTTCACACCAGGAGGTCGCGGGTTCTATTACCGGTGGGGTCAACTTGTAAGACTCGGTTTGGTTAGAGGTAGGGCATTATCTAAGCCCGCCTGGCTAGCTACCACGATCTTATCTAAGTCTTCTGTTAACAGCATATATATTATATGTTCCGTCTTGAATATTAGATAGCCAGTTTCCCATTGCGTTGGGGAATCTTGGTAAGTCTGCTTCCATCTTCGGCATCATCATTGCTTACCATCAGGTGAGATGATGTCAAGGGCTTACCAAAAAACTGACCAAGTGCGAGTCGAACTCGCGCAGTGAGAGGTATCCGTACAAAAATAACTAATTTCCACCTACAACGCCATCTATCGATATAAAAGGGAACTAATTGGCTTTGTCCTATGTAAATCAACTATGTAGAAGATACTACTTGATCCTACTAGACGGACTAGACGGTATTCGATGAAGGTCATACAGGTATACGCGCCGACTACGGAACACTCCGACGACGAGGTAGAGAGTATGTACGAGGACATCTCTACAGCCTTACATAGCACCAGGACCCATTATACCGTTGTTATGGGGGACTTTAACGCGAAACTGGGCAAACGAAGCGATGGTGAGCTGAGAGTGGGGCAATTTGGATATGGAGTAAGAAATGCACGTGGCCAGATGCTGGCCGACTTTATGGAGAAGGAGAGCCTCTTTATGATGAACTCCTTCTTTAAAAAGTCAAAACAGCGGAAGTGGACATGGTTGCATCCCAATGGCGTAACAAAAAACGAGATAGACTTCATCTTGTCGACAAGGAGGCAAATATTCAATGATGTCTCCGTGATCAATTCAGTCAAAACAGGAAGTGATCACCGGATGGTCAGAGGCACATTGAATCTAAAGACCAAGCTAGAAAGATGTCGACTGATGAAGTCTACGCTCCGACCAGCGCCCATCCAGCTCCAAAACCCCGAGAGCTTTCAGCTCGAGCTGCACAATCGTTTCGAATGCTTAGAAGACTGCGAGAATGTGGACGATTATAATGACAGGTTCGTGGAAATTGTTCAAACGGTCGGGTCTAAGTTTTTTAAAACTCGCCGTTCAAACAGAACCAAAAAAATCTCCGACTTCACCAGCAACCTCATGGAACAAAGACGCAGACTGGTTTTGCAGTCCTCTGAAGACGCTACTCAGTATCGGCAACTAAACAGGCAGATCTCTAAATCCCTAACTCGCGATTTACGCCAATATAATACAAATTGTATTAAAGAGGTGATTGAGCACAATAAAGGCTCAAAAGTGTTCGCGAGAGATCTGTCTGTTGGACAAAGCCAACTGACCAAGCTGAAGACTGAGGACGGCAGGACCATATCGTCTAAGACTGAGTTGCTGGAAGAAGTTGAGAAGTTCTATGGACAATTGTACACGACCACACGTTTGCCCGTCAGTGATCTGGCTGAAGACCCAAGAGCCAGACTAACCCGACACTATACCGAAGATATCCCGGACGTCAGCCTGTACGAGATTAGAATGGCTCTCAAACAGCTCAAGAACAACAAGGCACCGGGTGATGATGGAATTACGGCTGAACTTCTGAAAGCAGGTGGATCACCGGTACTAAAAGCTCTTCAGAAGTTATTTAATTCCGTTATACTCGAGGGACAAACGCCTAAGGCATGGCACAGAAGTGTGGTCGTGCTTTTCTTCAAAAAGGGCGACAACACCCTGCTGAAGAACTACAGACCCATCTCACTTCTGAGCCATGTCTACAAGCTGTTTTCGAGAGTCATTACGAATCGTCTCGCACGCAGGTTTGACGACTTCCAGCCTCCCGAACAAGCCGGTTTCCGAAAAGGCTTTAGCACCATAGACCACATACATACGCTGCGGCAGATTATACAGAAGACCGAAGAGTACAATCAGCCACTATGCTTGGCGTTTGTGGACTATGAGAAGGCCTTTGATTCAGTCGAAACCTGGGCTGTGCTACAGTCTCTCCAGCGGTGCCAAATTGACCATCGATACATCGAGGTGTTGAAGTGTCTGTATGAAAACGCCACCATGTCGGTTCGCCTCCAAGACCAGAACTCGAAACCTATCCAGTTGCAGCGAAGGGTGAGACAGGGAGACGTTATATCTCCGAAACTGTTCACCGCCGCCCTGGAAGATGTTTTTAAGCTTCTGGACTGGGGTGGACTCGGCATCAATATCAACGGCGAGTACATATCCCACCTCCGATTCGCTGATGATATCGTGGTCATGGCTGAGACTATGGAAGACCTAAGCACAATGTTCGATGGCCTCAGTAAGGTCTCTCAACAAGTGGGTCTTAAAATGAACATGGACAAGACGAAAATAATGTTAAATGTCCGTGTCGCACCCACTCCTCTAAAGGTTGGAGACTCTACACTGGAAGTTGTTGACGAATATGTATACCTGGGACAAACAGTCCAGTTAGGTAGGTCCAACTTCAAGAAAGAGATCAATCGACGAATCCAACTTGGCTGGGCAGCGTTCGGGAAGCTTCGCAATATCTTCACGTCCCAAATACCGCAGTGTCTCAAGACTAAGGTCTTTGACCAGTGTGTGTTGCCAGTGATGACTTACGGAACTGAGACATGGTCGCTTACTATGGGCCTCATAAGAAGGCTCAAGGTCACCCAAAGGGCAATGGAGCGTGCTATGCTCGGAGTTTCTCTGCGTGATCGAATCAGAAACGAGGAGATCCGCAGGAGAACTAAAGTAACCGACATAGCTCACAGAATCGCTAAACTGAAGTGGCAGTGGGCAGGGCACATAGCTCGTAGAACAGATGGCCGATGGGGCAGTAAAGTTCTCGAGTGGCGACCGCGCACCGGAAAACGTAGCGTAGGCAGGCCTCCCACGCGGTGGACCGATGACCTGGTGAAGGTCGCGGGAAGCCGATGGATGCGGGCAGCGCAGGACCGGTCGTCGTGGAAATCCTTGGGGGAGGCCTTTGTCCAGCAGTGGACGATTTGTGGCTGATGTGATGATCCTACTAGATGTCGCTAGTTTCTTCACATTTCAAAAAATCACGTTTCTTGTAATTGTACTTGGAAATTGTTGTACTGTGCTCTAACTAAAGATTTTTTATTCTATTCTAATCCGGGTTCCTTCTTCAATTGTTTTTATTTTTATTATTTGTTGTTATGGCGGCAATATAAATACACACTCATTGATAATTTCAACTGTCTACTACTATTATGTTTAATGAAATACAGCCCGGTGGTAAACAAACAAACAGCGGAGGCTTAGTAATAGGGTCCTGTTGGCTACGCTTTGGGTGCTAATAATTCAGTGCTTGATCTATCTACCTTTTATCAAAATCCGTTCAGACGTGAAAGTAGAACAAACAAACATCCATACTTTCGCGTTTATATGTGTTAGTATAATGGTGGCAAAAGGTTGACAGCCCACCTGATGAACAGTGGCTACCCTAAACGAACTGTGACAACAGGGGCACAGCATTATGTATACTAATATAAATATACTTTGGTATTACGATCATGTATAATAAGATAAGATAAGATAACATTTATTCAATAAAAATACACACAGAAAACATAGAATTAACAAAAAAGGTACAAAAGATAAGTAGAAAAATAATTAATAATAAGTAGAAAAATATGAGCGCGATACAATTGTGAACATTTTATGTGCACTTTGCCGAACCTTCCCCGACTCAGCATAATGCTGCAAGCAGGGAGACCTACCTACTGCGCTGTTATTCTGCCGGTGCCGAGAGGAATCGTCGCGTGCGCCATCGCAGTGCAAAATTTAAAACAAAACGTAAAAACAAAAAGAAAATAACGGAATAATCAGGAAGTTGCAGATAACAACCATTGCCATAAAAATTATCAACTTATAAATAAATAAATATTACGCACTACTTACTAATTTTAATGAAAAAAAAATCATGTTGCCGCTAATCAGTTAGGGGGGAGTTAGATGCGGAATAGGTACGGAACCTAGTCCAAGGGATTTTTGCTTGGTTAGAAGAAACTCTCGATATTTAAGTTTAAAAGCAAGTTTAGATGTGAGGTAATCGTAACACTGCACTGCCAGTGTTTTTCTGAACAACAAGGACAAAACGGCCAAGTTCGAGTCAGAACCGCACACATAGGGTACTGTACCATCATACTAGATGGCGGTAGTCTCTTTATGTTTAAAATAACACGTTTTTTGTATGGAGACCCCACCCTTATTTTTCACTTTTTCAAATTTTTAGTATTTTTTGTTATACCTACATCATCTATGAAAATTTCAACTGTCTACCTATAACGGTTCATGAAATACAGCGTGGTGACAGACGGACAGACAGACGGACGGACAGCGAAGTCTTAGTAAGAGGGTCCCGTTTTCACCATGGACACTTCATACAACGGTCTGGAAATGACATTTCAAAAAACGAATGACGGAACAAACACAATGACGGCGAAATCGTATACGTTCGACAACTAAACTGTAACCAATCTGTATCAATCTGGGTAACGAGGGGGTGAGGTCGCAATCTAGAGAGTGGCAGGGAATGTCCAAACTGTATGTAAGTACTAATATGTATACTTTGCTTTGGGTACGGAACACTAAAATTTGAATTTTTTTTATGTTGATATTCTTACTTTCTATCAAAAAAACCTTTTATTCTCTTCTTTTGCTTCTTCTTAGCGAGTCGATCCTTAAGCTCAATGGAATTATTCCAAACCAATAACTCTGCTACCTGGACTGCATTGTCTGTTGAATTTTAAAGGTCCTCGCGTGTAAAGGTGCTAGGACACGCAGGGCAGGACAAGAGGTGTGCCATGGTCTGGGGAGAGGCACTGCACTAGGATGCACTATTCTAGCTGCACCCCCTCTGCATATGAGTTCCTTGCTCCAACCAACTTGAGTCCGGAATCTGTATAAGGAATTCCATGTCCTTCCAGGCTAAAATAAGTACTAAAAAAGTGCTATATGAAAAACTTCCCATACCAGATTGTGATAATGAAGTGCAAGAAAATAGTTTTTATAATGATTTTTTGTACAGTACTGGATAGGGAAGGAAGGAATTTTAGTCTGAATCGACAATCAGTAATAGCAAATTTAAATTCAATTAATGGGCTAATATAGGTATATAAAAAAGTCGCCAAAGTTTGTTTGACCTTTATGACAAAAAGAACTTAAACCTTTGATGAGAACTTTAGAAATTATGTGAAGCAATATTCAAAACTTCCTAAGCAGGTTTACTGCGTTGCAAAATCTTATTATTTAGCTAGAAAAATAAAATTGTCAGTTAATAAAATAAAAACTGTTTGGAATATTATTATTAGAAAAGAAATAACAATTCAAAAGTGTGTGTAAACACCTATTTAAAATAAATATTTTTGATTTGATTTGGTTTGATACTGCAACAATTTAAATATCTTTTCTCAAAGTCTTCATCAATATGCATATTTCCAGTCTCCAAAAAATTTTATCATCTTATGATTAGTTAGCGGTGCATTCCTTCGTAAATACCTGCAGTATAGTAATTTATATATTTACTAGCGGTTTCTCGCGGCTTCGCCCGCTCAGATCCCGGTAAAAAAAATCTATTACCTATTGTCAGACCTACCGAACATTCAGAGAAAATTTCATGGAAATCCGTCCAGCTATTTAGGAGGAGTATGGCAACTGACTCTGTGATACGAGAATTTTATATACATAGATAATAAGATAGATTCCTAAGAATTTGTTATGTAAGTGAATTAGTGTGTATTTTGTTTCTGCATCCAATAAAATAAAAATATGTCGCCCAGAGAGAGTTGTGTCTAGAAGTCTATTGGACAGTGGGATATGAGTTGCCGCGGGATACCTTTATCTATAACAGATGTGGATCATGAAACTGGTATGCTTATTAGATTGCAAAAGTACTGTCTTAAGCGAACTATATTGGCCAAGCTCTAAGGCCCCATGCATGATCCAACAAATGGCCAAGCAAGGCATAGTGCAAGCGAACGCGACCACACGATCGGTGTCGTGGCGTGCACGTCTGTGATTGCACCTAAAACGTTATAAGATACAGGATGATGTGAAATATTTTTACTTTATAATGGGGAATTTTCCACCACTTTTACAAAAATCAACTAGATGGCGCTGATCAACATTGGGAATTAGAAAATTGGCAACATTGATATTGAGAACCACAATCATGTCATCAGTATGACCAATTTCAGCACATTTCTACCTTTGTAGTAAATTTCAGGCAATAGAATTATATATGAATTTTCAAGCTAACCTGTAGGTGTAGATGTTCTGCTTGCTAGTAAGTCAATAAAAACTATTTTGTTTTAAATTAAAAAACATCAAAAGATAGTTTTTAAATACGGCTTAGGTTTCGGTAGATTTTAGCAGTATTTTTGATAGAAAGAATCCTCGGTAAAAAGAGTGGTCACTCTGTGGTCACTGCTGTTAGAGTGTCGTTGACCGTGGTGTTTATTCCAGTTCATGACTGCGAATTACTTGTTGGTTTTATTTTCCACTTGTTTCTTCCTAATTTTGTGTAATTTTTAAACTCCTGGTGCGTTGAGTCGAGCTTCGGTTCCTCCGTATTTCAGTTGAGGTCTTGTGCACATCAATAGGTACTTTGCAGTTTCAGAGACAGGACTCATAGCTGTGTGTTCAGAGTTTGTGTGCCTAATAGTGAGACATAGATTTCTTGTTTGGAAGTCATGGCGAAGGACTATGGATCGTGGACACTCAAGCAACTTAAAGAGGAGTTGCGGAAACGTAATGCCAAAACTACTGGGAAAAAAGCTGCTCTTGTCCAAAGGTTAGTGTATTTTGCTAAACTTCGGTTAGTTTTAGTATATTTTAGGAGCATTTTAGCCATTTTAATATTGGAAAATAAGGGCGTCTCTAATTGTTATAAAAATGGCATTTATATCTGCGAGCTAACATGTATGGCCCGCTTAAAAATACAGTTTGATTCAGCATAATTGATTGAGAAGCATTCGTAGCTCAGTACAACTTGGTTTGTACAGCTTGCTTGGGTCAATCACGTAGGTTAACTGACCTGAAGCACGGTCACTATCTGGATGGGTTGACTGTTCATAGCATTTTTCTCAACAGTTTACGTGCTGCGCAAGGCATGTTAAGCTGTTGGTTCCAGTTGATTTCAATACATGGCAGTCGTTAAGACTAGTTGAATATCTTACAGGTGGCTTAAAAAACTTTTAAAAATGGTGTTTGCACCAACCTGTTGGTCCCTGTTTGTAGAGTATGGCCAGACTTTCCCGAGTTTAGAAAGAAAGTGATCTATAGTGGGGATGTTTATGGGTTGCTAACAACAGTCTGATTCACCACAACAGCTATGCCACATCTTGGAAGTGTGAGGTCATCATCTGCTAGATGTAATAGAAAATAAAGATAGTATTCAAGAATCATACATTACCTTCAGGTATTCCTAATTATTTTTTACTTTCGAGTGAGAAAGGAGTGACGAAGGTATTGTGAAGGCAAACATAATCAAAGTTGAGAGTGTGTGTCTACATCCGTCCATTGCTCTAGTTCCCAAACTACTGAATGGATTTGGGTGAAATTTGGGTTAGGACAATGTTCTTTTTATATCTCAGTGTTTTTTTTTATGTCAAAAATGGCTCTATAGATTTTAATGAAACTTGGTAGTATAACTGTATATAGCCTAGAGTATTTATTGTTAATTTGTGTCTGACTTCTCAAATACTTCTCAAATACTGCTCAGTGTGGCTGTACAATTTATTTTACCTTTATTTGAAATGAGTGAAATTTTATTTTTAACCTGTTTATATTTTTTGGTTGCAGATTAATGGATTATGACACAATCTTCGGTGGCTTAGTTAACGATCCAGAGGAATCGTACCATATTAAAACACCCGATGCTGATCTGTTTCGTGATGTCACCTCAGATAGTGTTCTGCCACTTATATGTGAGCAAGACCTACAGCATTATAGTCAGCTAGCCGACCGTGAAAATTTAAAAAGCTCAAAAAACATGTATGAAGAGCAGTACTTGCAAACGAGTCGTGTAGCTTACTTTGGCAGTGAATATTTTATTACTGCTTTGTGCTCTTCAGAAATGAGAAAGTCTGTCACATATAATGTGACCATAAAGGCAAAAGACAATGTGATAATGGAAGGCCAATGTGAGTGTGCAGCTGGAATGGGCCCATATGCTCAATGTAAGCATGTACTAGTGTTAGTATATGGTCTGATTGATTTTACTGATAACAAAAACATTAAAAGAAGTACAAGCTCCACATCAACCCTTCAGACATTCCATCACCCAACAGCAATCTACTCAGGTAATCCTGTCAAAGCTGAAGATTTGAATTTAAAAATCAAGAATGCAAAGAAGATTGCTGAATTTGACCCACGACCCGGGAGCTCTCAAGAATCAAGCTCAAGCTCTCATAAATATGCTGAACATTTCATAAATCAGACAATAAATTTTTGCGCTCAAGAAAATGTTACAATGCCCATGGCTCAGCTGAGAAAACCAGCAAATAAAAAAGCTCTTTATAAAGACCATGATTACTTCAATAAGACGGAGGAAGAAAGATACCTGGAGTCATTAACTTTAAATGAAATCGAATTAGAGGAATTACAGCAAAATACAAAAAATGACCGAAAACTCTGGAAGCAGAAAAGAAAATTAAGACTCCAGAGTTCTGATTTTGGGAAAATTTGTAAATGCCCAAACAACAACAAAGAAAAGCTGGCCAAGGCATTGCTTAAAGATGAAGAATTCACATCACTAGCAATTCAACATGGATTAAAAAACGAAAAATTTGCCATCCAAAAATTTTGTATAGAAACAGGATTCACTGTAACGAAATGTGGAATCATAGTGCACCCAGATTTGCAATATTTTGGGTGCACACCTGATGGCCTTGTAGGAGACAATGCAGTCATTGAAGTAAAGTGCCCGTATACAGCAAGAAACAAAGCTGCTACTGGAGAAAATATACCCTACTTACATCTATGTGAAGAAAGTGGACTTTTTAAATTGGACAAAAACAGTGACTATTATTACCAAGTACAAGGACAACTGATGTGTACAAACAGAAATACAGCTTATTTTTTTGTCTACACTGTAAAAGATTTCTATATATCTATAATTAAGAAAGATAATGAGTTTATACAAGATATGACTGATAAATTAAACCACTTTTATGAAAATTTTTATAAACAGGTTTTATTAGACAAGTATTTGTACAATATGAAATAAAATGTTAACTTTAGTGTCTTAAGTCAATTCGCTCAGATAGTGTCATTAGTTTAGACAAAATGCAAGAATTAAATCTACTTTAATAGACAATTTACAGATACAAATCAAGTTATACATGTGTCAGCATTTTTTGAGGTCAAGGCGGCGTTCTTTGACACGCGACGGCACGCGCTGTGTCGGTATTTACAAATGGCGAATGGCACTATCTAAGCGAATCTTTTACTTACATTAGTCCTAAAATTTAGTAACTAACACATTTATGTTAAGAAAGATGAATGATGTATCCAAGACTAGCTTTGAGCATGGCAAAAAAGTAGCCTATAGATATGTTAATCCAGTTCCTAATCTCTCTACCTTCTTACCAAATTTCAACTGTTGTAGCGTGATATAATAACAAACATATATCCATCCAAACTTTCACATTTATAATATTAGTAGGATTACTGAAAAACCAGCCAAGTGCGAGTTGGACTCGCGCACTCCTTAGCGTGCTCTGTCCTTACCAACACACTTCTCGGCGTTAGTTCAACAATGATTTCTCTAAACAAGACATCAATGAGAGCAGTAGACTTTTTATTAAGTTTGGAATCGTTAGCGCGAGAACGACTCAGACTTGGCCAGTATTTAATATATGTTTTACCTAAGGATTAGTATTAGAATCAATGATAGAGCAAAAACAAAAAACTGTAAAAATATTTTTTCTTGTATTCTAATTTTTACTTTTTCTTTAAAATTTGATTTACGAATTAATATTAGAATCGACAATTTTAACGCGTGTATTTACTGTTTTCACGATAGAGCAAAAACAAAAAACTGTAAAAATATTTTTGCTTATATTATAATTTTTAATTTTTCTAATATTTATTATTTGTTAGTTTACCTTATATAAAAAACACTGAAAATTTCAGCCTGCTACCTGTTACGGTTCAAAAGGTACAGCCTTTTAAGTTGAACAGGTGGACAGCGTAAGCTTAGTAATAAGGTTCAATTGGAATACTTTGAGTCATCATCATATCAGCCGAAGAAAGTCTACTGCTGGATATAGGGCTCCCCCAAGGATTTCCACGACGACCGGTTCTGAGCTAACCGATTCCAGTGGCTTCCCACGACCTTTACCAGGCCACCGGTCCAACGAGTGGTAGGCCTACCTGCGCTACGTTTTCCGGTGCGCGATCGCCTTTGAGAACTTTACTACCCCAGGGGCCATCTGTTTTCTATGCCCCGCCCACTGCCACTTAAGTTTAGCAATTTTGAGAGCTATGTTGGTGACTTTGCTTTTCCTCTTTGATCTCCTCGTTTCTGATTCGATCACGCAGAGAAACAACGAGCATAGCACGCTCCATTGCCCTTTGGGTGACCTTTGAGTAAGGAACCCTAAAATACAAATCACTTTTATAAATAGGTTATATTATAAAAGCATTTGTACAATATAAAAATATTAAAGATTTTTTAATGAAAACCTATGCATTTTTACTTATTATATTAGTTCTAAAATTTGTTAACATGGCACATATAAAAACAATGTCGCTTGACAATATTATTTCTGTATTATTCATAGGCTCAATCAATATTCTATATGTTTTTAATAACCCAATAGCTCTTTCTACATGAATTCTCTTACTTGCAACTTTCCGGTTCTTCTTTAGCATCTCAGGGCCAATTTGGTTCCCTTTTTTGAAAAATGCTGGCATATTAACTTTTACCCCATATGATATAAAAATGTCTTGTACGTTAAATCCTTTGTCAACCATTATTTCATCGTTAGGATCAAACCTGTTTAAAATTTCACTCCTCTCAATGATTTGTCGGTCACTCGCAGAGCCACCATAACATGGAGATACATAGGTTATCAAACCACTCGGTGTTATACCTAATAGAAACTTCACTGTGTTTTTATTTTTATAAGATGAGAAAGTTATCTGTTGGGCCCTTGGCAAACCAGGTTTCTTTATAGGACATTCTGTAGCATCTATGATGACTCTGGTCATGGGAAACTTGTCATTAAAATCAAATGGTATATATGATTTTACAGTTTCCTTTCCAACCCATAAATCTATTTTTCTCCACACTAATGACATGAATCGAATCCAAGTTATTACTAAATTTGATACATCTTTTATTGATATTAAATACATCATTGACAATTCTTCAAACGTTTTATGTCTCCGTAATACTATTAATGTTAAAAAGAACTGTTCTAACGGGTCTAATGAAGAAGGTGGAGAGCCATAAAAATATTTCAAATGGTGAACATCGTTGCCCAGGCTTGTGAAAACAAAAAGCATTTTTTTGTATGATTGTAAGCCAGTATAGAAATGTATCGCCTTGTTGTCATTTTTATATGTATGTACACTAAAAGCCGGTGAGTCGTTGATAGTTTGTACAGATATATCATTATAACTTTTAATTTCACGAACAGGGGATGCGCAAGATCCAATAATGGGTTCCAAACCACTTACTTCAATATCCATAGCTACAGAATCAGAATCTATATGATCTAGTTGTAGACAAAAGGAGTCACTAGTTGATGTATCAGATTGTTTCTCAGCATCGCTTAACTCCAAAGGATCTTCAGTTATGTCATTTGGTTCTACTTCAATAAATGGTATTTCTTCAACGAATCTTATTGGATAATTGTTTTTAGAATAGTCATTTACTACAAGACTAGGATCAAACCTAACATCATGATCTTCAGAATCATCAATACTAAAACTTGTCGTTGCTTCTACTTCAGCGACATCAGCTTCCCTTGTTTGAGAAAGTGTCCAAGGAAAGATTGATGGAACAGATCCTTTTTTTAATATCTTGTTTCCTTTATCACCAGCTAAAAAATACAAGTGCTTATATAAGAATTTTTACATAAAAAAGGAACTAATAAATGACTTACGATTAGTAAAAACCAAAAGGTATATGTTGCAATACAAAACCAACTTAACAAGCAGCATGCAGAACGGATTAGAAAACAGACTAGAGGTTGTTTTTTTCTATGCTATGGGTGAAGGGGTAAGTACTTACCAAACAGTGGCCGTGTGTAATAGAAATCATTGTCTTGAAAATGTTCAGAGCAAAGGTAAGTATATGTTTTTATGCTCCGTCCAGTCTTTAGTTTGGTGTCTAGTTTAGCAGCTGTAATCCACTGGGCCTTTATTGTTTCATCTTTTGGTAACTGGTGAACTCCATCTTTGTTACACCCATACACAATACATGGTCCACGCATTTTCCTAAAACAATATGATTTACATACAAAAACAGTTATTGTTTTTGTCATTTTAAACTAAAAAAAGGTAAACATACTTATCATTTGTTCTTCAAGGCACGTATTTACAGAACACTATTATTTACACGTACCTAAACACACCAGCTTGCTACTTTCATGTAAGTGCAGTGATCTGTGATACACTCATTTGCTTTAAATAAACAAAATTAGAAACGTCAAACAAAATGATTGCTGCTGTTCAGTTTTTTGTTTATTATAAGTACCTACGAAAAAAGATTTTACTTAAAAGTCTCTTAGAAAAATTACCAAGGCAAATCAGCGCCATCTATTGAAATTTATTTGAACGTTGTGACATATGTCATAAGAAAATTCCCTATTAGGAGCTGTATACAGGCACACCCTAGACACTTCATACAACGGCCCAGAAATGACATTAAAAAAAATATTTAATGACGGAACAAACAAAATGACGGCGAATTCCTATACGTTCGACAACCAAACTGTAACCAATCTGTATCAATCTGGGTGACGAGGGGGTGAGGTCGCAATCTAGAGAGCGGCAGGGAGTGTCCATACTGTATGTTAGTACTAATATATATACTTTGATACAGGTGTAACAAAACTAGTATAGGGCCCGTTAACTGGGGCTTCTACTCACCATACTGAACAGCCTCCCGCAAGAAACACCGCCTACGTGGCGTAATAGTTAAATCCATTGGCTTCACATCAGGAGGTCGCGGTTTCGATTCCCCGCTGATTCTAACTTTATAAGACTCGGTTTAGTTCGTAGACGGGGTATTATATTCTTATCCCACCTGGCTAGCTACCACCATCTTATCTAAATCTTCTTGCCAAACATCAATGATAAACGGCATATATGTGTTCCGTCTTGAATCTAAGATAGCCAATTTCCCATTGATTGGGGAATCTTGGTAAATCCACTTCCATCTTGAGCATAATCGTCAGTTACGATCAGAAAAGATGATGCCAAGGACTTTCCAATAGTGGTTAAAAAACACAAAGTTTTCAAAAAAATATTTGGACACTCCATATAAAATTGGGCAGTCAGCTGACCAATTTGTATGACGAGTTCACCTTTTTTGCGATTTGGCTATGGGTCGCTCTTGGGAAGCTACCTATACCACTAAAATAAAGCCAAGTTAAATTTTAACAGCATTGATGTGTTCCGGTTTTAAGATAACGTGGCGTTAAGGATAGTCCATTCGCTTCACACCAGGAGGTCGCGGGTTCGATTCCCGGTGGGGTCAACTTGTAAAACTCGGTTTGGTTGGTGGTAGGGCATATTCTAAGCCAGCCTGGCTAGCTACCACCATCTTATCTAAGTCTTGCCGCCAAACATCAATGTTAACAACATTGATGTGTTCCGGCTTGAAGATAAGATAGCTAGTTCTCCATTTCATTGGGGAATCTTGGTAAGCCCACTTCCATCTTCTCGCATCATCGTCACTTACCATCAAGTGAGATGATGCCAAGGGCTTCATCAGGGCTATTATTCACAATTGGTAAGCGCTTGGCATCATCTCACATGATTGTAAGTGACGATGATGTTAACTATTACAAGTTCAGTAAAAACATCTCCACCAATATACTCGTAGGTTCCAGATATATGAAAAATAGGTAGCTAAGTATATTTTTAGAAAAGTATAACTACCCAACTATTTGTTTTATCCACAATTGATAAGCCCTTGGCATCATCTAACCTGATAAAAAGTGACGATAATGCCGAAGATGAAAGCGGGCTTACCAAGATTCCTCAACGCACTGGGGAACTAGCTAACTTATCTTCAAGCCGAAACACATCATTGCTGTTAACACTGATGTTTGGCGGCAAAACTAAGATAAGAAAGTGGTAGCTAGCCAGGCTTGCTATGAAAATGTCCTACCACCAACCAAACCGAGTCTTACAAAGTTGACCCCGCCGGAAATCGAACCCGCGACTTCCTGGTGTGAAGCGAATGGACTAACCATTACGCCACGGAGGCGGTAAATTCTATCTTTATCATCATTACGACACTTGGACATGTGTTGTTGTAAGCAATATGCTTGTTAGCGAATCCCTAGCAAAGTTTGTCTATTAATCACATAAGTAATATAACATGATGACGATGATGATTATGATGATAGACAATAAAGATCAACATGACCAGATTAGAACACTATGAAAAAAAGCTAGGGATTCGCCCAGCTATTCATTTTTTTCATAGCTTACTAACCTGGTCATGTTGATCATTTATTTCCATCATCATCACATAAATAATATAATATCAAGATAATGATGACGATAAGTAGACAAGAATGATTAACATGACCAGGTTGGTAAGCTATGAAAAAAAAATTTGACTGATCTATAGAGATTCGCCAATTACCATACTTAGGGCTCAGCCAGACGTACCACAACCACAACGCAACGTGCGATTTGGCAGATTTGTACGAAAACGCATGTTTTATTCACACGGACCACACCAAAGCCAAAACTACATCACAAATACAACGCAACTACGTGGGCGTGGGCAAATTTGTATGAAACTATATAGTTGTATTCACATGGACCACACCAAAGCCACACCACACCACAAGTACAACGCAACTACGTTGGCGTGGGCAGATTTGTATGAAAACGCGTGTTTTATTCACACGGATCACACCAAAGCCACAACCACACCACAAGTACAACGCAACTACGTGGGCGTGGGCAGATTTGTATGAAATTGCGTGTTTTCTTCATACGGGCCACACAAAAGTCACATCCACAACACAAGTACAACGCAACTACGTGGGCGTGGGCACATTTGTATGAAACCGCATAGTTTTATTCACACGGGCCACACCAGATACCACAACCACAACACAAGTACAACGCAACTGCGTGGGCATTGGCAAATTTGTATGAAACCGCATAGTTTTATTCACACGGACCACACCAAAGCAATAACCACACCACAAGTAAAATCCAACTACGTGGGCGTGAGCAGATCTGTATGAAACCGCATAGTTTTTTTTACACTAACCACACCAAAGCGACAACCACACCACAAGTACAACGCAAGTACGTAGGCGTGGGCAAATTTGAATGAAACTGTAAAGTTTTATTCACACGGGCCACACCAAATACCACAACCACAACCACAACACAAGTACAACTCAACTACGTGAGCGTGGGCAGTTTTGTATAAAACTGTATATTTTTTTTTTTTTTTTTTTTTTTTTTTATTAAAAATTTGAGTACGTTTGGCTGCACCTCACCTGATGGTAAGTGCCGATGCAGCCGAGGATGTGACACGCAAGCTCAAATAGTGCCTATTCACTCTCGACTTGAAGATTCCTAAATTGTACGAATCGGGGAATACAGATGCCGGAAGGGAATTCCACTCCTGGGCCGTTCGCATGATGAACGAAGACGCAAAACGCTTCGTGCGTAAAGGTGGAACATTGACGACAAAGGGATGGAACCGCCCTCCGCGCCTGGTCGTCCGATGATGAAATGGAGAGGGGGGAATGAGGTTGTGAAGCTCCAGGGCACACTCTCCGAAATGAATCCTGTAGAACACCGATAAACAGGCGACTTTGCGGCGATGCTCGAGGCTTTGGAGCGTGTTTGATACAAGTTCCTCGTCGCCAATGAGTCTCCTAGCGCGTCGGTCGATAGAATCCAAGGCATCTAGCTGGTAACGAGCCGATCCGTCCCATAAGTGAGAGCAGTACTCCATACATGACCGAACTTGAGCTTGGTATAATATTAGAAGCTGCTCTGGTGTGAAGTAAAGTCTCACCTTCGAGAGGATACCAAGCTTTTTGGCTGCCGTTTTTGCCTTGGATTCAATGTATCTCCCGAAATTCAGATCGGATGTTAAATCTACGCCAAGGAGCTCAAGATGGTCGGAGATCTGGATAGATTCATCTCGGAAAGTAGGAGTCAGGGTAAAAGGACTCCTTTTTGCAGTAAATAGACACGCCTGCGTTTTAGAGGCATTAAACCTAACAAGATTGGCATCGCCCCAGTCAGAAACTGCCTTGAGTGTTAGGTTCACGCGCTCAATCATGGCCTCTCTCTGAGATTGTATATCCGGACCCCTAGCTCGAGCACTAGACAAGTATCTCTCCGCAACCGTGCTGTCGTCTGCGTACCCAAATATACCGGGTTTCAGCAGATCGTTTATGTGCAGCAAAAACAAAGTTGCGGAGAGAACTGAGCCCTGAGGTACCCCGGCATCAATAGCCAATAGGTCAGACGAGCAGCCATCAACGACCACTCGAATGAACCGTTCCCTCAGGAAGTCAGATATCCAGTTGCACAAACCAGTAGGTATTCCGTAGGAAGGAAGCTTACCAATAAGGCTAGCATGCCAGACCCTATCAAATGCCTTAGAGACATCGAGAGATACGGCAAGAGCTTCACCGTGCTTCTCTATGGCTTCACCCCATACATGCGTAGCATACACTAGAAGATCTCCCGTAGACCGACCCCGGCGAAAGCCATACTGACGGTCACTCAAGAGGTCATTGTCTTCTAGGTATGCTAAGAGGCGGGTGTTCAACACACGCTCCATAATCTTACAGAGTATGGAGGTGATTGCAATAGGTCGATAGTTTGATGGGACAGCACGACTACCTTTTTTAGGCACGGGCTGCACGTTGGCAAGCTTCCAAGACTTTGGAACTATACCAGTTTTGAGAGAGAGGCGGTACAGGCGTGTCAGCACATGAGACAACTCAGGAGCACAGTTCTTTAGAACTATGGCTGGAATACCGTCAGGACCGCTGGCCTTGTTCACGTCTAGACTGCAAAGAGTTTTAAGAACCTCTTTTTGGCGAATACGAAAAGAGTTCATTACAGTACCGCATGGAGGTATCTGAGGTGGTGTATTATTTGCAGTATCCAGACGCGAATTTTCAGCAAACATAGAGGCAAATAAATTTGCCTTGTCTGCAGCGGAGTGTGCCAGTGATCCGTCAGGTTTTACCAGTGGAGGCAAAGACGAGCGGCAGAAATTCGACTCGACCGACTTAGCCAAGGACCAAAATGCCTTACTCCCAGAAGGGTAGGAGGCAAGTTTTGATCCAATATGGCTTATGTGGTCAAAGCGTGCCCTGCGCAGTGTCTGTTTGTAGGACTTGGCAGCTTTATTAAAGGCTTTCTTCCGGGAACGCGTTTCCGGAGCTTTGCGAGCTCGAGCGTCAGCCCAGGCTTGATAAGCCGAATGCTTCAGGGCCTCAGCCCTGGTACACTCAGCACCAAACCATGGGCGCGCTTTGTATTCCAGAGGAATGTCGGAAAATGGAATGTAGTATTCCATTGCACGACATATAACCTCTGAGACTGCTGTCGCGCAACTCGACGGGTCGCTGGAAGAAAAGCACGTTTGCCGCCAAGGATAAGATGCAAAAAAGTGGCGCATCTCATCCCAGTCTGCTGACTTGTACCGCCATACCCGTCTAGTACCCTTAGGACTATGATCAGGAGGTGAACATGACAGCACAGATTTCACCAGACAGTGGTCAGAGGTACCCAAAGGAGAGGATACTGACACACTATATCTGTCTGGTTCCGTTGTCAGCAGAAGGTCCAAACAGTTAGCCGTTTGGTCGTCAACGTCAGGTACGCGCGTTGGCTGGTCGACCAGCTGGGAGAGATTTAGCGTTAGGGCAAGTTTGAACGCCTCTCTTCCAGCGTGATCAGTCTTCTCGTATGGATAGAGCCACTGTTGATGATGGGCATTAAAGTCCCCGAGAAGAACCAGCTGCGCGGTTGGGTACCTGAGTTGAGCCTCATCGGCGGCCTCACACAGATGTTCAGTTAGCCTGGTTGTCTCCTGGTCACCACTGTGCGAACGGTAAACACTACCGTAGATTATTTTTTCTACGCCGGTATCAACCATCACCCACATAGTGGAAAAACAGGAATCTTCAAGGTTCCGGAGACGCTTGTAGCAGATGTTGTCGCTAACATAAAGACAGAGACCGGCGTGCGCTTTAAAATTGTGCTCCAGAGAATAACCTGGGTACTGCAGATAAGCTACATCTGCCGGTCGTCTGATTTGCGTCTCCGTGAGAAAGAACAGCTGCGGTTTCTCGGTCTCGAGGTGGTGATGGACCGCAACGAGATTGGAGTGCAAACCTCTGATATTGGCGAGGTGCACTTTAAGTGGGAGGAAGTGCAGCCGCTGTGGAACCTTCTTTCTTTTATTTACATTTATTTTATTTACATGGACCACAGCAAAGCCACACACAACCATACCAAAGCCACAGCTACACCAAAGTCAACATCACACCAAAGCCACAACCACACCACAAGAACAACGCAACTACGTGGGCATGGGTAGATTTGTATGAAACCGTATAGTTTTAATCACATGGACCACACAAATGCCACAACCACAATACAATTACAACGCAACTACGTCGGCGTAGGCAAATTCGTATGAAACCGCATAGTTTTATTCACACGAACCACACCAAATACCACAACCACAACACAAGTACAACTCAACTACGTGAGCGTGGGCAGATTTGTATAAAACTGTATAATTTTATTTACATGGACCACAGCAAAGCCACACACAACCATACCAAAGCCACAGCTACACCAAAGTACCCATCACACCAAAGCCACAACCACACCACAAGAACAACGCAACTACGTGGGCATGGGTAGATTTGTATGAAACCGTATAGTTTTAATCACATGGACCACACAAATACCACAACCACAATACAATTACAACGCAACTACGTGGGCGTAGGCAAATTTGTATGAAACCGCATAGTTTTATTCACACGAACCACACCAAATACCACAACCACAACACAAGTACAACGCATCTACGTGGGCGTGGGCAGATTTGTATGAAACCGAATAGTTTTATTCACACGGACTACACCAAATACCACAACCACAACACTAGTACAAAGCAACTACGTAGGCGTGGGCAGATTTGTATGAAAATGCGTGTTTTCTTCATACGGGCCACACAAAAGTCACATCCACAGCAAAAGTACAACGCAATTACGTGGGCGTGGGCAGATTTGTATGAAACCGAATAGTTTTATTCACACGGACTACACCAAATACCACAACCACAACACTAGTACAAAGCAACTACGTAGGCGTGGGCAGATTTGTATGAAAATGCGTGTTTTCTTCATACGGGCCACACAAAAGTCACATCCACAGCAAAAGTACAACGCAATTACGTGGGCGTGGGCAGATTTGTATGAAACCGCATAGTTTTATTCACACGGGCCACACCAAATACCACAACCACAACACAAGTACAACGCATCTACGTGGGCGTGGGCAGATTTGTATGAAACCGCATAGTTTTATTCACACGGGCCACCAAATATCACAACCACAACATAAGTACGACGCAAATACGTGGGCGTGGGCAGATTTGTATGAAACCACATAGTTTTTTGTGCACAGACCAAACAAAATTCACAACCACACTACTACTACAACGCCACTACGTGGGCGTGGGCAGATTTGTATGAAATTGCGTGTTTTCTTCATACGGGCCACACAAAAGTCACATCCACAGCACAAGTACAACGCAACTACGTGGGCGTGGGCAGATTTGTATGAAACCGCATAGTTTTATTCACACGGGCCACACCAAATACCACAACCACAACACAAGTACAACGCATCTACGTGGGCGTGGGCAGATTTGTATGAAACCGCATAGTTTTATTCACACGGGCCACACCAAATATCACAACCACAACATAAGTACGACGCAAATACGTGGGCGTGGGCAGATTTGTATGAAACCACATAGTTTTTTGTGCACAGACCAAACAAAATCCACAACCACACTACTACTACAACGCCACTACGTAGACGTGGGCAGATTTGTATGAAATTGCGTGTTTTCTTCATACGGGCCACACAAAAGTCACATCCACAACACAAGTACAACGCAACTACGTGGGCGTGGGCAGATTTGTATGAAACCGCATAGTTTTATTCACACGGACCACACCAAATACCACAACCACAACATAAGTACGACGCAAATACGTGGGCGTGGGCAGATTTGTATGAAACCACATAGTTTTTTGTGCACAGACTAAACAAAATCCACAACCACACTACTACTACAACGCCACTACGTAGGCGTGGGCAGATTTGTATGAAATTGCATGTTTTCTTCATACGGGCCACACAAAAGTCACATCCACAACATATGTACAACGTAACTACGTGGGCGTGGGCAGATTTGTATGAAACCGCATAGTTTTATTCACACGGACCACACCAAATACCACAACCACAACACTAGTACAAAGCAACTACGTAGGCGTGGGCAGATTTGTATGAAAATGCGTGTTTTCTTCATACGGGCCACACAAAAGTCACATCCACAGCACAAGTACAACGCAATTACGTGGGCGTGGGCAGATTTGTATGAAACCGCATAGTTTTATTCACACGGGCCACACCAAATATCACAACCACAACATAAGTACGACGCAATTACGTGGGCGTGGGCAGATTTGTATGAAACCACATAGTTTTTTGTGCACAGACCAAACAAAATCCACAACCACACTACTACTACAACGCCACTACGTGGGCGTGGGCAGATTTGTATGAAATTGCGTGTTTTCTTCATGCGGGCCACACAAAAGTCACATCCACAACACAAGTACAACGCAACTACGTGGGCGTGGGCACATTTGTATGAAACCGCATAGTTTTATTCACACGGGCCACACCAGATACCACAACCACAACACAAGTACAACGCAACTACCTGGGCATTGGCAAATTTGTATGAAACCGCATAGTTTTATTCACACGGACCATACCAAATATACAACCGCAACACAAGTACAATGCATATAAGTAGGCGTGGGTGGATTTGTATGAAAACGCATACAAATTAGCTGCATTTTTAGTAGTTATATAACTAGGTAGGTAAATTCACCTTTGATTGTTACCGAAGAATAAAAAAAGTAAACTTATTAGGAGCGCAGAGGTGTGCAAAAAACGAATAGAGTTCGTAACATTACCTCGCACTCTATAAATTGCAATGCAGATGTTGGAGAACGATCTGCTAAGCCGAAATGAGACTAGACGTAACAAGTCTGTCGCATGCACGGACTGGGTGCCGGACGGCCATAGAGGTCGCGGCAGGCCGAGGAGACGAAGCCGATGGCGAGACGAGCTCGATAATTTCTGCAAGGATTCTCAAGGAGCGGCCGCACCGTACGACTTAACCCGGCGTGAATGAGGTGAAAAATAGTTACACCAGCTGCAAGGTGGGTATGACATACCCAAATATAGAAATTTTTCGATTTTGATAACTGAAATGACTAGGTATTTATTACTGTAATATATTCATTATAATTAGGGACATGAGGTAAAATGATAAAATTACCCAGTTCTAGTTATAAAAGTATTTATATTTCTAAAAAAAAACAAAGCAGAATTTTTTTACACAAAAATCAACAATATTTAGAAACTATGGCTAAATTTCTAAAAAAATGAGATATTTTAACAACTGTGCTTACAAAATTAAAATATATATCTGTCTTATATAATTTAGCTTCGAGATAACATAGAATCAACATAAAACTTTCGAATATCTTCTTTAATGAGGTCGGATATTACGTACCAGCTGTGTGTTTGCGCACGTGTAGTTCACTAAAAAAAAAATTAAAAATCACTCCTCGCGGCACTCCCTCTAGCTACAGAGCCAGCCGATTTCCAGGGATCGCGCAGTTCAGAAATATTTAGTGTTATATAAATTGGCGGGTATGAGATGCCCGACCTCATTCACGCTGGGTTAATGGCGCAGTCTTCTGGGTAGGCCTTTCCCCAGAAGTAGGCCACCACAGACTAGGAAAATAATAGTTAAGTATTAGTACCACATTTAATTTGGTCATCATCCATCCCACGCGAAGCAGGCGACAGTAAGTCTGAACACGACAATTTGCATCACTCTTGCTTGATACCTGGTTGCATTAACACTCCACGGTAACCCCACGGCTTTAGTGCATGGTGCAACGGCCGCGATGCGTCGAAGTGGATGTCTATAATTATTCTAAGTAACAAGATCGCTAAACTACTTTGTAAGCTAAGAGCTTGATACTTGGTAAATGATACACGATAGTTGACTTAATTTTTGCCAGCAGCTTATTAGCTATATTAAAGTTTAAAGAAAGAGATGTCAAAGTGGAAAAAAAAACATTTTACCCCTTACTTTAGGCACCAGTCTTCCACCAACACAACAAGTACTTTGAATTTCCTTTGTTACTATTTATAATATTCAATTCAATTCAATTTAACATATTTATTCAAAATATGTGCACATTTCACTCTTTCCGATAGTCATAAAATAATAATAACAATGTCATTTTTGAAGAATCAAGAAAAAAACAAATATTAGTTAATAACGTCAAAATTAAATACTTGATAAAAATCAGATTATGTCATTAGAGCATGAAAACAATATGAAACGAACAGTTATACATAAAAATCATTGAATGCATTTAACAAGAGTAGGCCAGTTCACACGGACAGCACCCGGTCACGAGTATAACGCGAGAGTCAGCCATCGCTCCCATCAACCATATTAGATGGAAAGGAACGATCCGGCTCCCGAAATAATATGTTTAACGATAACGATAATGTTTCTGGGAATAAAATAAATAGTGTGAATAATGTATTATTATGTTTATACTTACATTAATTAACAGATCATGCTATTGACCAGTAATGGCAAAAATGCCACTTAGTTTTGCGAACTAAGCTATGTACTATAGTGTTTATTGAGCCCATTACATGATTATTCATATTATATTAGACATATTTGTATTTATTTCCCGTTGGTTTTTTTTTTAATTTTATCCTATGATCACTCATTCATTACTAGTAGTACTACAGGTGATGCCACGGGAATCGCGCGATTGTTTTTTATACTTAATGCAGCCAGGTGATTCATATTTACTAATACTATAGTTATTACACCTAGGTGAATTAACCCATATGAATAAAGTAAGCGACGCCATTTTCAACCGACTTCCAAAAAGTAGGAGATTTTAAATTAACTGTATTTTTTTTGTATGTTTGTTACGCGATATCTCCGCAGATTGTAAACGAATTTTCATGATTATATTCGATAGAGTATGCTCCCAAATTGGTCCTATATAAATTTTGTTAAAATCGGTGTAGTACTTTATTAGAAAATTAACCAAAACCAAAAATAATAATGCAAAATTGTACTAAGTTGTTGCGATGGAAGTAAGTTTTTTAA
Organism: Coleophora flavipennella; assembly: GCA_947284805.1. Taxonomy (NCBI): domain Eukaryota; kingdom Metazoa; phylum Arthropoda; class Insecta; order Lepidoptera; family Coleophoridae; genus Coleophora; species Coleophora flavipennella. The sequence goes on from OX369286.1 coordinate 11,473,093, forward strand.
CGTGTTTAGCGTTTTTAATTAATATTTTAGAAGGGAAGCATACAGATAGATCCTAAATCTAAAGTTATCAAATGTAACAGTGTGACTAAATTTTTTATCGGTAACCCCTGTGCACTAGCGGACATCAGGAACCCATCAATGGATATGATATAATAGGTCAGGGAAAAGTTTCTTTATATTTTGTACCTATAAGTATAAATTTGTAATAAATCTCTTTTCTTGTTATGTCTTTCGTTCTAAGTAGATCCTTCGGGTATATTGAGGTATTTATGTACTTATACGGTTATAATAATACTAAAAAGGTGCACATTTGATTATTTCTTCTAAAAAAAAATGTTTCTATTGTTTTTTCTGTATACGAAAATGAGTGAAAGTAACGAAGAAAGTGCTGTATTTTAAAATTTTAATTAAAAAAAATATAAATTTTACATAAGGTTTGATAAAATGTGTGCTGTTTAAGGACTTAATATAATGTCAGTCAGTAGCACAAACTTAGTTCAAACGTTAGAAAAATTAATGTTCAAGTTGCATCTCGCTCTGGTTGCCCTGTTTAATAACTAACCTAAAATTTCAATAACTCCAACCGCTAAAATATGAAAACATAAGCTTGGTGACTTAGAATAAACATAATTATCAACATATCCCGGCCACAGCTGATCGAGAAGGCCTTAATCGTTATCGGTCAGCGCGCGACCTTTGAGAAGATGCGACCCGGCTTGACTCCACTTAGTACATGGTGCTTGCCTATAGTAACACCGCCTTGTAAATAGTTTACCAACCTCTATAAATACGTACGTATACGTACCGTATAGGCTATGGTAAGATTGAGGATCGATGTTGGAGAAATAAACAGTCTTTAAAAGAAAGTCTAATCGCGTCCTTGGGCAGCACCCTCATTTTCTATGGTATCTCCTGTTTTTAGGATTCTGAAGTTAACAAGGAACCCTTATAGTTTCACCATGGTCGTCTGTCCGTCTGTCCGCGGCATAGCTCAGAGACTATCAGTACTAGAAAGCTGTAAATTGGTATGAGTATATACGTATTAATCACGTTGAGAAAGTGGTACAATAAACTCTTTAAAAAATATATTTTTTAGGGTACCTCCCCTACATTTTTTTTGTTAACATACCCTAACGTGGGGATATCACTGAATAGGTCTTTCATAACTACTAGGGATTTACTAAAACAATTTTTCGATTCAGGGACCGTTTTTAAAATATTAAGCTTATTTAAGGGCCGCTATTTAAGGGTCCCCAGGAGGCACGAGTTTCCATACAAACGTAGTTCCGCTTTAATTTATCCTTACTAATATTATAAATGTGAAAATGTGTTTGTTTGTTTGTTTTTTAGTTTTTTTGTTTGTTTGTTACCTTTTCACGCTTCAACGCCTTGACCAATATTAATGAAATTTGGCATGTAGGTAGCCTGTATCACAAGGAAGGACATAGGCTACTTTTTATCCCGTGCAAATAGCATCTTCTTCCTCGGTCCCTCAGTGCTGAGGATCGCGACCACAACTGCTTGCTCTCCATTGGCTGCGGTTGTAAGTGCTGTGGACTGCCGTCTGGATGTCCGGCCCCACAGTTTTCTTTATGGCGTCTATCCATCTTGAGGGTGCTCTGCCCCTGGCTCGTCTTCCCTCCATCTGACCCACGATCATGTGTTTCTCCAGACTATGCTTAGGAGACCGCATGATATGTCCGAAGAAGCGTAGGGCCTTCTGGTGGCAGATTGCTGAGAGCCTCGTCGTGATGTTAAGCTCCTGCAGTATGGACTCGTTGGTTCTCATAGCGGTCCACGGAATTCTGAGCAGCCTTCTCCAACACCACATTTCGAAAGCATCGATTTTCTTGCTGTCGTTGCTCTTGCAGCACCAGGTTTCTGCACCGTAAAGGAAAATCGAAAATACCAAGGCCCGAACAAGTCTCACTTTGGTTTTCCGGCGAATACCGCGGTTCCTCCAGATTTTGTCTAGATTCGCCATGGCACTTTTGGCCATCCCGGCCCTTCGGCGTATTTCATCTGTACAGCTGCCTTCATTTGTAATCAAAGATCCCAGGTACACAAATTGACTAACCTTTTCGTAACCGTCGAGTGCATCGGTTTGTGGCAGAAGTTGCGCTCGGTCCACCACCATGATCTTGGTTTTCGAATGGTTGATCTTAAGACCGAGTTTGGCGCTCTCAGCTTCTATTTTCTTCAGCAGAATTGCCATATCTACTTCACTCGATGCAACTATGGTCGTGTCATCAGCGTACCTGAGATTAGTGATGCGCAAGCCTCCTACTGATACGCCTCCGTCCCAGTCCTCAAGTGCTTTTCTCATAATGTATTCGCCGTACAAGTTGAACAATTTTGGCGACAAAATACAGCCTTGACGCACGCCTCGTTCAGTGTGGAAGGACTTCGACTGCTGGTCTTCCAGTTTCACAAAGCTAGTGCCATCTAGGTACAGATTCTGTATCAGGAATATGAGGTGGGGGGGGACTCCCATTTCCGCAAGCACATCAAACATAGTACTCCACTGAACGCAGTCAAATGCTTTGGCGTAATCAATGAAGCACAAGACCAACGGTTTATTGAACTCTCTGCATTTTTCAATGAGTACTCGTACGTTCAATATCTGTTCCCTAGTTCCTTTTCCAGCAACGAAGCCTGATTGTTCATTGGGTATCTGGTGGTCTGTAAATGTTGACATCCTGGTATTTATGATATGGAGCATGATTTTACTAGCGTGAGACATCAGTGACAGCGTGCGATAGTTTTCACACTTTCTAGTGGATCCCTTTTTGTGAAGTGGCACGACAGCAGATTCGGTCCAGTCTTCTGGCCACTGGCCAGTTTTCCAGATCTTGTTGCATATCTGGTGTAAGAACTTAGTACCCTCTGCACCTAGGTGTTGTAGCATTGCAGCCGACACTCCATCAGGGCCAACCGCTTTGTGTTTAAGTTTCTGTATGGCATTCTGCACTTCAGAAAGCAAAATGGCGGGCTCTTCCGGGTGTTCATACCATCTTCGTTCCGTTAGTTGTCCCTTTTCATCCCGATACAGTTCATAACAGTAACTTCTCCATCTTTCTAGAACTTGTTCCAGCTCTGTTAAAGTGTTACCTTTACTGTCATCCACAATCCAACTTTTCGGTTTGAAGGTGCCGGTCAGTTGTTTGACTTTCATAAAAAGATCCTTCGCTTGGCATTTGTCAGCATGTCCTTCAATCTCATCGCACAGTCCGTTGATGTACATGTCTCGGTCCCTCCGTGTAGATTTTTGCACCTCCTTGTGTAGAAGATTGTAACGCTCGCGGTCGCTGTGATTACTTAAACCAGCGCTTTTTAATTCTCGTCTCTCTTCTATCAGGTCCCACGACTCTTGACTTATCCACTCTTCTCTTTTCCTGATAGATTTGTGAAGTGCCACACTCTCTTTGACCGTGAGCAGAATCTCCCTTTTCAGGTTACTCCAGTCTGCTTCGCTAGAGTCAAATGGTTCACATTCTATGGACTTGATCTTTGAGTCAATTGTGTTGTGGAAGTGGATTAAAGCCGGTCCATTCAGTGTGACTGCCTTCGGAGTTTTTGGACGGATTTTCTTCAAGCGCAGTCTAAAGTCTGCAATGAGCAGCTCATGGTCACTGCCGCAATCAGCACCAGGAAGCGTCTTGGCGTTGATGACTGACGACCGCCATCTAGACTTTATCGTAATGTAGTCAATCTGGTTTCGGTGGCCTGTTGGTGAAGTCCAAGTGTACAGTCTTCTTGGATGCTGGTCAAACCAGGTGTTCATTACAGTGAGCTGATTTTCAATACAGTATTGAAGAAATTTTTCACCCCTGTCATTCTGTACACCGAGGCCCCATTTGCCCACCAGAGTGCCTTTAAGTGAGCTTCCCTTGGTATCGCCTACTTTAGCATTCCAATCTCCCATCACAACCATAATTTCCCTGGATGGTATAGTGCGTAGCAGCGCATCCAAATTGGCATAAAACTCATCGGAGACTTCCTCTTTGCATTTAGATGTGGGTGCATATACTTGTATGATGTTGATGGGTACAGGACTAGCATCCAGTTTTATTGCGATCATTCTATCATTCGGAGTCTGATATCCTTTGACGTTGTTCCGTAGTGTTTTTGGTATTATGAAGGCAACTCCATTTTCGCTATTATCTCCGCCTGAAAAGTACATGATGTTGCCATTGTCTGTAACAAAATGACCGTTTCCTTTGTAATGCGTCTCACTGATCCCAAGTATATCTATTTTGTTTCTCGCCATCTCTCGTTCAACAATGTCCAATTTCCCTACTTTTAGCAACCCTCTTACATTCCAAGTCCCCATGCGCAGCTGTTTCCGTAATGGGGTTTTTTGTGATCCTGTACCTTGACCAGTGGCATTGCTTCCACTTCCCGCCTGGTGGTTCACAGTGAAGTGGCCGGTAACATTCTTCACACCATGCGACCCGGAATCGCGATGGCGCCGAGGGTCAGTCGGATCGCATAACAACGCATTCTTCGTAGGTGAACTTTTCATTGTGGTTTTCTTGGGAAGATAGTGCAGTGGTTTCCCGTTGCCTTCTGCACCAGACGTTTTCGGGGTATTTGGCCCCCAAGGTTGCTGATTCCCTCTTCCAGCTGGTTGTCCGGCTGGGTGTAAGGTTATACCGCCTTTGCTCGGTCGCCAGAGCCTCGTCCGTTATCTAGCAGGGAGCGCCACTTGCAGGAGAGGTTGACAGTTGGGGTCGGCAAGGATGTTATAGCCATTCTCCCCCCTTACTCCCTAAGCATAGTCCGATGCAATTCCCGAGGGAACTAAAAATATACTCTTTTCTGGTTAACATTGCAACGGAACAATGGATTGTGTGATTTTTTGGACCGAGATGGTTGAGAGGGTGGAAAATGACGATTTACTAATAAGCATATCCTGACAAGTTCCCGAGGGATGTGGAGAAAATTTATGTCCACGCTCGCAAGCCGCTTGCGGCTCGCATCGCGCACCCTCTAAGTTAGTTACAAAAAAGATGTCCACACGGGCGAAGCCGCGGGCAAAAGCTAGTAGTACAAGATGAATTGAATCAAAACTTTGTGAATGAATTGAGTAGACACATATCGATGTTTGTAATTAGTTTTCGATGTACTAATATAAAACGGAAATAAAAAAAAAACAGTTTCAAACTTTCAGTACCAAACTAATTTAAAGCTTTGTTTAGTAATGTTTCAATTTACTGCGATGAAAACTATTTACAAACATAGGTATGTTTCTAATAAATATTTGAAAAATTTGGTTCAATCCAGCATGTAGTTTTTATATTGAAGTGGAACTACGTTTCAATGGGAACTGGAGCCTCTAAGGACATCTGAATTTTTTTTAAATACATATTTACTATTTAAAAAAAATTCAGATATCCTCAGAGGCATAATCAATTTAAAAGGAAAACCATCACGGTTAAGTAAACCTTCTTAGTTTAAGAGTAATAGTGGACCAACTTGTGTGCAGTTGGATTTTTAAAAAAAATCACAGATTTTCCATACAAAATGTTCTATTGCCAACTGCAAATATAATTTTGTTTTATAAAAGACTACGGAACCTTCCTTTGCGCGAGTCCGTCTCGCACTTGGCCGGTTTTATTATTTGTCTTTTGTCACAATTTGAAAGTGCACTTGATTTGTTCGTAAAATAAAACCGCTCCAAATCGGTCTTCTCAATTTATTTCATAATTAGCTTTTGTCCGCGGCTTCGTCCGCGTGGACATCGTTTTTGTGACTGTCTTTGAGGGCCAGTGGCTCGCGAGTGTGGACATAAGTTTTCTACAAATCCCTATCCCTATTAGCCAGAGATATGCTATATATAAGGGGAGGTAGATAGGTTACATGCATCCTAAAAGTGAAGCAAAAAAAAGATGCCAATCTCTTTTCATAGTAGCATTCGGTAGGTACCTATTATAATGTGTGTGTAAATGGATTCGATTTTCAAATGTGGTTTGTTAGTGCATAACCCATCTATGGTAACAAATCTCTGCTATTAGCAGCCTATGTCATTTCCCACTTCCTCAACCATCTCTGTGCAAAAAATTACAACAATCCATTCTTAAGTTGCGATGTTAAAGAAATTAAACAAAAAGAAATACTACTTTTTCAGTTTCATCAGGAACTGCATAGGACTGTTTAATTTTTATGGGATAAAATGTAGTCAATGTCCTTCCCCGTGACACAGGCTATATCTGCATGCCAAATTTCATCAAGATTTGGCAAGGTGTTGAAGGGTGAAAAAGAAACAAACTAACAAACAGACACATTTTCACATCCTACTAATATTATAAACGCGAAAGTTCGTTAGAATGTATGGATGTATGTTTGTTACTCTTTCACGCAAAAACTAATGAACGGATCTGGCTGAAATTTGGTAGGTAGACAGATTAGGACCTGAATTTACACAAAGGCTACCTTTTTCCTCGCGCACTGCGCACCCTCGAAAAGTCATAGAAACGTTGTCCACGCGGGTGAAGTCGCGGGAAACAGCTAGTTTATAATATTATTAAGGATTAGCTCTTATTAGCCAATTTTGTTAAAGAATTTCAAAACCATTATGTTCCTTGGGGAAGACCTTCGTCCAGCAATGGAGTTCTTTGGGTTGATATGATATAATGATGATAATGATACACCCTGGTAATTTTCAACGTGACACCTGTATAATATAATATTACCGCAAACATTAACAATTTCATATTCATTATACATTGTCTGGTGGTCAAATCATCGGTGCATATTCATGCGGCCATAAGGCTTTGTGTGACATACCTATCGATTGTTGGCGAGTGAGTCGGGTCCTGGGTTCGAGCCCCGTGCAGGACAATTGCACGTGGGCGCGCGTCTTCGACTTAGCGATTATGCACGCCCGCTGTATCAAAAACCACAGGAAAATATGCTCTACCTGTTCATATATGGTATTATGTTTTCTGTCTTGCACAATACCACACCCCGGACAGTGCATACAATGGTCGTGAAATGACATTTCTAAAAACAAATGACGGAGCAAACAAAATCACGGCGAATCCTATACGTTTGAGAACCAAACTGTAACCAATCTGTATCAATCTTTGTGACGAGCGAGGGGGTAAGGTCGGAATCTAGAGAGCGGCAGGGAGTGTCCATACTGTATGTAAATACTAATATACATACTTTGACAATACATAACACAACATACATATAGGTTGCAAGAAATAAGCAGATTATTTTTTTTTTTTTATTCACAATTGGTAAACCCTTGACAACATCTCGCCTGGTGGTAAGTGACGATGTTGCCGAAGATGGAAGCGGGCTTACCAAGATTCCCCAACGCGATGGGGAACTGACAAAAATACTGATAAAAATGACTATGCAAAATCCAAAGTAGGTATGTTTTAAATATTACAGAAGTCGAAACGAACGCAGCAGCTGATAATAAACTTTGATTTAAATGTGCGAAAAGAATGTAAATGCTCTTATTCTAAGGCGACGCGACAGCATTCATTGAAAGTTTCTAAATTTTTAAGTACATTTCATTTTAAGCACTCAAGGTGAATCATTCATTTGACTTAAGAGCATAATCACAAAATTTGTTTCCCAATTTCCCATATAAACTTAAAATTACTACTTCTTGTGAATTAATAAGCCGATTCTAATGAAACTTTATAGACATATAGTCACGACTTTCTATTTTGTGGGTAGATTACATTTCCAAAATAGAACGTTACTTTAAAAAAATTGGTAAATTTTAAGATTACTATGACTTATTTGTGTAGTTTTATTAAAATCGGAACATCCATTTTCAAGAAGTAGGTAGTAATTTTTAGTTTGCATGGAAAACTATATTTTGAACACACTCTTAAGGCTTTAAGATGCCTAACTCCGAGCAGTTTGACATGTGTTAAAATAATATCGAATGTAAGTCTATTCATTTTAAGTTCAAATCAATGCGAGCTTCCGCGCGGCTGTTACGTCGAAACCGAACGCCCAACTCTCGATTTTTACATGTTTTTATTACTTATCTATACTTTCAAATAAGTTTTAAAAAAAGACATTTAATTAAAATAAAAAGCCTTAAAGTCATCGATTTTTGTGTGTTGGTTTTACTATTTGTTTTCGAGTAATTTTGCAATTAATGCCAAAAACAGGGTCTACAGTATATTTTTTACATCAAAAGTGGTAATATTTTAAAAATTGTATTTAATTAAATCGTTTTTTCATTACTTTAAGCACACTATATATATTCTATAGTGATAGCTTTACACAGTCTTTCAATAATTTGAATTGAATATATCATTTGCCCTATCTTAAGGCCTTAAGGTAGAGCAACCTTTCACTCCAATACTAACTATAAAACGTTCGCCATAGTCCGCGCCATAATTGATACGAGCGAGCTAAAAACCAATAGCAAACCCTCAAATGATTTATGTTTGGCTAATGTGCATGTACAGTGACTTTATTAACATTTATTATGGTAATGGCCAGCTTGAATAATGTTTTAATATGCGCAGGAGTGTGCTGTGAGGTATGGCCACATGGACAGCCGACCGAAGCCGGAAGAAAGGTATATAGGATCGTCCATATCCTGGGCCACTGACGAATAGTAGTATAGTAGGTAATGTAGGTGAGCAGGGCACGTGGCTCGTAGAACAGATGGCCGATGGGGCAGTAAAGTTCTCGAGTGGCGACCTGAGTGACGACTTGGTGAAGGTCGCGGGAGGCAGCTGGATGTGGGCAGTGCAGGACCGGTCTTCGTGGAACTCCTTGGGGGAAGACTGTCTTTTTCGGCTGATATGATGATTTTTATATGTACGGTACCTAGCTTGACAAATAGTATGTAAACGTGGAATTTTAACGTGCCAGAAAGGCTATATTGATTAATAACTTTATTGCACTAGTTAATGTTGATTTTGCACCTCCCTGCTAATACTTCTACCAGCGTCCATGTGCAGCCATACTATCTTTTTGGTTCTCACTAACTTATAAAATTTCATAAGTCAGTGAGAACCAAAAAGAGTTATGAAGCTTCATAAGTCACTGAGGCAGGCCTCCCACTCGGTGGACCGATGACCTGGTGAAGGTCGCGGGAAGCCGCTGGATGCGGGCAGCGCAGAACCGGTCGTCGTGGAGATCCTTGGGGGAGGCCTATGTCCAGCAATGGACTTCCTTCGGCTGATATGATGATGATGATGAAGTCACTGAGAACCAAAAAGACTTATGAAGGTTCATAAGTCTGTGAGAGAGAACCAAAGAGACTTATGAATCTTCATGATTCAGTGAGAACCACAAAGACTTATGAAGGTTCATAAGTCAGCGAGAACCAAAAAGACTTATGAATTTTCATAAGTCAGCGAGAAACAAAAAGACTTATGAATCTTCATAATCATAAGTCAGCGAGGACCGAAACCCGTTTAGGCTACATGCAGACATACTCGTAAATACGTACATACAAACATACTTAAATACATACAAAAACCTAAAATAAACCCTGTCCGGATAGGACAGTCGGGTAAAAAAAGATATTGCGTCGCTAGAGATATTAATTCCCAATTCAAAAAAACCGGACAAATGCGAGTCGGACTCGCCCATCGAGGATTCCGTACAAAATTGTAGGTACATATTTTAAATCATAACAGTGCAAACTGTTAGCTACTATATAGAACATCAAAATTATAAGTTACCTACCACCTATACGTATAAAAAAGGGAAAATATATGTTTTTTTCATTCTCCTTCATAAATCGAAAACTATACATCAGAAAAACCAACCCGCACTGGGCCCGCGTGGTCGACTGAGGCCCGATCGCCCTAATTCAGGGTAGGCTCGAGCCCCTCGGTGGGGACGTATTAGTGAGCTGATACGACATCTAAAAAATAATTAAAAATCTGTTTAAGCTTGTGCCAATGAAACCCTTTCATACGATACCCCACATGACACGGTTAACTCAATAAAAAAATTGGACCGCCGTTCCTTGCATAATTAATTACGAAATTTAAATAAAGACTAGAAGTTTGAGTTTTTCAGAGCTTCAAGGGACTCTAGACGGAATTATATGCTTTTAATTTCAACTTGATACTTCCACGCGTTCCCGAGATAAAGGGTCTTGACAGACAGACGGACAACAAAGTGATCCTATAAGGGTTCCGTTTTTTCCTTTTGAGGTACGGAACCCTAAAAAAGCGAGCTAAATGGATAGTTTTTTTTTTTTTTTTTCAAAATTGGTAAGCCCTTTTGGTTTACAAGTAGTATCTATGTGTACGACAGATTTAAAACAATAGACGATCCTGTGACCTTGATTTCACCTTCAAAAGGGTTTGAAAATTATTGGCATACGTAGTCCATTTTATTATTTTGTCTTTTTTTGTGTCGCGCGATGAAACCTGTATATTTGGATATGTATCATATGTAATTTAGCATAAGGTAATAAAACATCACATTACGGTGAAACTGGACATAAAATTGTAGAATTACTCGAAATAGTTTTATTTTGTTTCTTTTGTACATAATAGGGATGACGAAAGCATCAGAAATAAATTATGAAATCTTGATCACTAAATTGCTTTCCATCAAGTCTTCGATTTTTTATACACCAAAATCACAAAATGAGTACATAAATGACGCTGCTAAACTATGACGTCACGTCTAGGTATTTCAAACATTTTTAGAACAAAATGTCGTTTTTGACAGATGATAAAAAGTAAACGAGCTCATGACCTCATTCCCCCCTCTCCATTTCATCATCGGACGACCAGGCGTGGAGGGCGATTCCACCTCTTTGTCGTTAATGTTCCACCTTTACGCACGAAGCGTTTTGCTTCTTCATTCATTATGCGAGTGGCCAAGCAGTGGAATTCCCTGCCGACGTCTCTATTCCCCGATTCGTATAATTTAGGAATCTTCAAGATGAGAGTGAATAGGCTCTATTTGAGCTTGCGTGTTACATCCTCGGCGGCATCGGCACTCAAATTTTTAATAAAAAATAATTGTTGGTATAAATGTCCTGACTCCTGTATTCGAATAAACAGGTTTAGTTGCGCGATGCTATTTTCAAAATGGCGGACTTGTTACTATGCCAGTCTCCATACGAAAAATTACAAACCCCTTTAGAGTAACATTCAAATACCAAAAGGATCTATTGTCACCTGGAATGCGGCTTCATACCGAATTTCAGGTCAATCGAATCCCTGGAGGTCGCTTAAAAATTAATAGCAAGATATTAAACGAACAGATGAAAGAGTCGTGAAGTAAAATAAAAGGTCGTATAAACATACGTAATCCTCGCATAAATGCATAAAACAAGATACCTATCTAATGTATTAAGGTCATTAAGGCTACGAAACATCATATCAAACAGATTTTTAAAAAACTTTACCATATAAAAAGAAAAAGAAAGAAAAGAAAATCGTGTTAGTTACACCATTTATAATTCAAGAACGGCTGGACCAATTTTTATGGTTTTGGGTTTTTGCATTCGTCTTCGTCCAGAATAGGATATTAAGTATTAAAATATGATAGTCATCTAAAAAAAATATTATCACTCAAAAAATAATTGGTTTTAGGATAGGGTAGAGTAGTGTAGCGTAGTGTAGGTGTAGTGTAGTTAGGTAGGGTAGGGTAGAGTAGTGTAGTGTAGGGTAGGGTGGGGTAGGGTCGTGTAGGGTAGGGTAGTTTAGGGTAGGGTAGGGTAGTGTAGTATAGTGTAAGGTGGAAAGAAGTTCGCCGGGACAGCTAGTTTCTAATGAAAACAATAAAATTTCAAAAGTGTAAGCTGCAAAATGCCGTCTCTTGCCATTTGTAGGTTATGGCATCCTCACGACAAAACCTTTGCGGCGCGCGCGACGCCTTCTCTGCAACCGCAGAACGAGGAATCCCTTATCTTTCGATACTCGTAGAAGTTTATGGGATCCGCAGGTCACAGGTCAAAGGATAGTCTAAATTTGATTTCAATAAAAGTAAAGGGATCTCAGGAAACGTACCAGAAAAACCTTACTTAATAATAAATGTGAAAATGTATTTTTTTGTTTGTTTATGACATTTTCACGCTTCGACACCACGATCAAACTCGATGAAATTTGGCATGGAGATAGCCTGTATTACTGGGAAGAACATAGGCAAATTTTTATGATGTAAATTAATATTCTGTGACAAATCACACTTGGTCATCTGACCCCAAAGTCCTGTTCCCTGTGTTATGGAAACCAGAGACTGATATAAATACTTACATAGGTTTAAATACAAACATATACCATACATATACCCAGACACAGAGCAAACAAATCTGCTCATCACACAAATGTTTGCCATGGGTGGGGATCGAACCCACAACTCTATGTAAAAATATCATAGTCCGATGCAGTTTCGAGGGAACTGAAAAAATACTTTTTAACATCGCAACGGAACTATGGATTTTTGTGATTTTTTGCACAGAAATGGTTGAGGAGGTTGGAAAACTACTAATTAGCATTCTCGAGGAATCTAGGGAAAACTCATTTCTAGGCTTGCGCACGTTGGCGTTGCAGCTGAGTAAGTAAAGTAAGTAAATATACTTTAGCAACGGATTGACGTGATTTTTTGCACAGAAATGGTTGAGGAGGTGGGAAAACTACTAATTAGCATTCTCGAGGGATCTAGGGAAAACTCATTTCTAGGCTTGCGCACGTTGGCGTTGCAGCTGAGTAAGTAAAGTAAGTAAATATACTTTAGCAACGGATTGACGTGATTTTTTGCACAGAAATGGTTGAGGAGGTGGGAAAACTACTAATTAGCATTCTCGAGGGATCTAGGGAAAACTCATTTCTAGGCTTGCGCACGTTGGCGTTGCAGCTGAGTAAGTAAAGTAAGTAAATGTACTTCAGCAACGGATTGACGTGATTTTTTGCATAGAAATAATTAAGGAAGCGACGGAATAGCCCGACACAGTTCTCGAGGGATTTGGAGCTAACTCCTACGTATGCTTGCGCACCACTCATCCTCAAAGACAGATATACATGCAGACCATGCGAACGAAGCCGCAGGAAAAAGCTAGTATATTTAATAAATTTTGAATTTGGACCTCCAAAGAGTCAGGACATGCACACATACCTACATACATACAGACGTACATACATCCGAAATATATTACCCTTCTTTTTGGATAATCGGGTAACAAGCTCCAACAGCTTACCTGGACTCCACGTAGGCCCATTGTTGATAATAATTCATTCATGCAGCATTGTCCCATGTTTCATAACCAACAATTAGCAGTGCGTCCTGCGCGCGCGCCGCCCGGCTCGAATTATGCTGCTTTATCTATTGCCCATGCATAATTCGAGTGCTATTACTTGTCATATCCTATTAGGGCATGTTTTGTATGGGCTTAATGTTAGACTGGTTAGATTTCTTGTAAGATGCAACTCCGAATTCTTATTATGAACACCTACACTAATAAGCCAGCTTCCAACCTTGGATTTTTGTAAGGTGCAACTCCGAACTGTTATTTTGAACACCTGCGCTAATAAGCCAGCTTCCAACCTTAGATTTTTGTAAGATGCAACTCCGAACTGTTATTTTGAACACCTGAACTAATAAGCCAGATTCCAACCTTGGATTTTTGTAAGATGCAACTCCGAACTGTTACTTTGAACACCTGCACTAATAAGCCAGCTTCCACCCTTGGATTTTTGTAAGATGCAACTCCGAACTGTTATTTTGAGCACCTGCAGCTAGGACTCTGTCGCGTATAATAAAACAAGACCTGAAGCTCGGCGCTTATCGTTGATATATAGGACATGCCCTAAATCAATCCCTACAACTAAAAAGAGTGGATCGATCAAAACTTCTTCTGTCCCTATACGCAGGTGAAAGGCCAAAAAATCCAATATCCAGAAATATCCTCTTTACTGATAAAAAAAATATCACAATAGGGGATCGGACTGCATCAAAAATAAATTCTGAAATATGATTTCCTAAATTTCTCTCCTTTTGAAGTTTCAAAAACCTTACTTGTTTTGTTTTTCCATAACGTCTTTAATTTTTTAATTGATCAAATTCACAAAATAAGTACGTCAATGACGCTAAAAATCTATGACGTCACTTGTGGGTGTTTCAAACATTTTTAGAACAAAATTTCGTTTTTGACAGATCATAAAAAGTAACTCAAATGACTAGCAGTCCGATCCCCTATTGAAGAGCACTACAACAAGCAAAACGACAAAGTGTACGCTCACAGTTCTAAAGAAGCTGTGCAAGTGGTCGGAAAGGTACAACGTGGTCATCATCCTGCATCAGTGTTGGTTTGATGGGGGAGCGGGGGGTGTCTTATCAAGGAGTCACGAAGCTTCATTTTTGTGAAAAAGGAGTGAAGACTTCAGCCAAAGTGTCTCATGGGAACATTGCGTAAATCCATAGATTAGATTCGTGGCCAGACCGATTAAAGGCCTGTATCAAATCTAAAGGTGGCCATTTCGAATAGAATTTCTTTTTATTTTTTGCTGAGAATTCAATAAATATAAACATATAAGTTTTATTAAGATAAAAAAAAAATAAACTTTATAAAAAAAGTACATTTTCATTTATAATAGACCTTATGGCCGGACTTATACTCAGTGGCGAAGAAACTTTAATAGCTCGTTCTAGATGACAGCTGCCGCTACAAACTCTTCATACAAATCGATCAGCCACTCGTAATTGACCAATTTTGTGCATGGAGTCCATTTTTGTGAATTAACTATAGGTTTAGTGGGTACAATTGTTTACTATGATGAGTAGAATCCCTAGTCAACGGCTCCTACACTGATTTTGTTACATCCTCTATACTATAGAGTCTATAGAAACTCATTTTAATTTGCTATCGGGTGAACGTGGCCGCAGCAGGTTTACCAATTCATCAATAATAATCATCATATCAGCTCCTATACGTCTCCACCGAGGGGCTAGGGCTTACCCTAAATTAGGACGATTGGGCCTTAGTCGATCACGCGGGCCCAGTCGACTTCACATACAACCTTCGAGTTTCATTGCAGGTCTGTGCAGGCACCCTCGCGATGTTTTCCTTCACCGTAAGAGAGCGTCGGATAAACGTACATATGAAATCGAAATTCAAAAACACATGGCACGTGGCAGGATTCACGATTCTCTCGGATAGGAAGTAGCGGCCCTAACGGTTACGCCACCGACGCTCTTACACCCTAATTCAGTGTCGGCTTGAGCCCCTCGGTGGGGACGTATATAAGCTGATATGATGATTCAATCCATAATAATAATTAAACTTAATAAAAATTTGTGTCATTTGAAATCTTTGGTCAAGTTTAATATCGTTGGTTGTTATTCGTAAACTTACCTACATCCTATATAAGGCAACAAACTATTTTCTCGACTATTAACTTTGCACTAATTTCCTGGCAGTAAACACAAATCTACCTATTCTGCGCTTTGACCCTCATAAACCAGAAAGGAGGTTTAAAGTACGAACTGATAATTTACATATCTACAACTAAAAACTTACGAAGGGACAAAGGAACTTCTGAACTTGAGACGTGGTGGACGTAGCTTTTGTGGGCGAAAAGCTACGTGTTAGTTTTACAAACTTATCAATGTGACCCGTATGTGTCTGCTCGACCTGCATTATTACACTCAACTGTCAAATACTTAAACCTTATCGCTTATACAATGCAATGCCTTTGCGTTAGGAATTTTTGAAGTAAAACTTCTTTACGCACGCTTGACTTGGGGAGTAAGCTGGTGGATGCATGACGAGAGCGTTAAGGAAGTATGATCGGGCGAGGCTAACGGAAGTTGAGAGGGATATATAAATTAGTGAATATAGAAAGAGAGATAGTATTTAGATATTTTATCAGTTGCCAAAGCATTAATATCGGTTGTCAAAACAAACACATAAGATAAAAAAGATTTGATTATTTTTAGAGGATAATAAAACTCTTTTCATAAACTGTCTCTACCTCCATATGACAAAAAAAGATTTGATTATTTTCTGAAAGACTAAGTATTTACTTTCATACTATACCTAGATGGAGCTAAAGAAGTTTTACTTCAGTGACATGAGCGTCGGTGGCGCAACGGCAAGGGCCGCTACCTCCTATCCGGGAGGTCGTGGTTCGAATTCTGCCATGTACCAATGTGTTTTAGAGTTTCGATCTCATATGTTCGTTTATCCGACGCTCTTACGGTGAAGGAAAACATCTTGAGGAAACCTGCACACATCTGCGAAGAAACTCGAAGGTTGTGTGTGAAGTTGACCAACCCGCAATGGGCCCGCGTTGTCGACTAAGGCCCGATCGCCTAAATACAGGGTAGACTCGAGCCCCTCGGTGGGGAAGTATATGAGCTGATTCAATCAATCAATTAATCCGTGTGATATAAAGCACACTCGTATTATTTTTAGCAACTAGACCATAACTAATATCTCATTTGTGCCTAGGCGACCAAGCATTGCTCGGAGTCTCACAGACATGTAAACTAAATATACAGTGGTGGTCATATAATTAAGAACGATAAAAGTTAAGAGGCCAATTTAATTTTATAAACACAATAAGTTTATAAAAATGATTTAATAATGTTGTAGAATATTGCTATGACTGTCCTGTTTTATTTAGTATCACAATATTGTCAAAACAGTGTGCATGTTTATTTATTTATTTATTAAATTACAAGAACTCATTTATTTGCAGGAACACTAGCTGGACAAATAATTAAGAACGAAATATTTATTTAATTTTTTTCATCAGATTGAAAACGGAACGCGAAGCTTTTTTTACTATTTTTATTGTAGTTTTACGCCGTTTATTGATTCCTTCCTCGTTTTTTGCAATTATTCGTCAAAAACCACTGGAAAAAATAAATTTTGTGACTCTGCTACTACAGAATTAATAATAAAGTTGCTTGGTCGTAATAGGTCTATAAAAAATTGCGGATTATTTGGGTTGCTTTAAAACGATAGTGTACTAGGCTGTGATACATTTTAATACAAATAAAACTACTTCTAATAATACCCGCAAACGAAAAAAAAGGAAAACGTCTCTTCGACACGATTGAAGAACAGTTCACTATGCTAAGCAGGACCCATTTAAAGGCTCTAATCGGATAAAAATTAAGTTTTTGGTGAGAATAACCCTCAAGCAGTCTTGGCGCGCATCGTTCGAAGACGTTTGGTGGAGGCACAGTTATTTGGGAGATGAACCAGAAAGGTACCCATGTTGACACCATGTCATAGAAAGGCCCGATTTTCGTTTGCAAGGAATTATGTAAACTGGACAGAACAGCAATAGAAGAATGTACTTTTTTCTGACGAAACGAAAATAAATAGAATATGCTCTCATGGCAAGCAGTACGTACGCCGACCTGCAAATAAGCAATTCGACCCAAAATACACAAAAAATATGGTAAAGCATGGCGGTGGAAACGTCAAAATGTGCTGGGGTTGCTTGCCGGTTCTGGCATGGGACCTTATACCAGTCTGATACAAGGTAACATGGATCAATATCTATATAAACAGATTACTCGGAAAAATGTATGCTGTCATACGCTGACGTTAATCTCCCGGTAATTTGAATATTCCAGCACGATTATGACTCAAACACACTGCCATGCCAACTCTGTAAAAACATTCCTCAATAGGCAAATGGTAACTGTATAAGACTGGCCACCAAATAGCCTAATCTTAATCCCATAGAAATTTTGTGATATCAAGTTAAAAAGAAATTGTCGAACAGAGTGTGTGGTAACATGAATGAAATTTACAATGCATTTGTTTTTTAGTTGAAACCTGCCAAAGATTAATATCATAGCATCAGTTCCGCGCCGCTGTCATGCAGTTATCCACGGTAGCAGACATCCAACTAAGTACTAACGTTACAAAACAATTTGATTTCATCAAGAAAAGCGCTGTTATATTCACTTTAAATTAATAAATAACTTAAATTATAAAGTTATTGTTACTTTTATTATAATGTTTTAACTCGTTCTTAATTATTTGTCCAGCCTCTCGCCTAATGCTATGAGAACAATACCTAAATAACAGCTAATAAAATTGAATATTTAATATTATTTTCTAGTTTTCTTTTTTGATTATGTTGGCCTTATAAATATACTAACCAACAGTATAGTCAATATTGTTCAATATGGTTTATATATCTTTATTATGACCATAATATACATTTAAAGGCTATGTCTGATTATGAAGCGTTCTTAATTATGTGGCCACCACTGTATATATTTTTTGTGATAAAACGGATTTTCTCCGAAACGACACCTATCAAGATAGACTTGGAATGTAAAACATTTACCTAAATACATAATTTCATCTGATTCGTTGGAAATAACCGCCTCCGTGGCGTAATGGTTAGTCCATTCGCTTCACACCAGGAGGTCGCGGGTTCGGTTCCCGGCGAGGTCAACTTGTAAGACTCGGTTTGTTTGGTGGTAGGGCATTTTCTAAACCCGCCTGGCTAGCTGCCACAATCAGATCTAAGTCTTGCCGCCAAACATCAGTGTTAACTTCATTGATGTGTTCCGGCTTAAAGATAAGCCAGTTATCCATTGCGTTGGGGAATCTTGGTAAGCCCGCTTCCATCTCCGGCATCATTGTAACTTATCATCAGGCGAGATGATGCCAAGGGCTTACCAATTGTAAATAAAAAATATTTCATTTTTTTATTCAATTTTTGTAGGGTTTTTGTAGATACCTAACAAAAAAATAATTATGTGGACTGCCGTACATACTCGTACATAACTAATTCATAAGTCAAGCTAATTCCCATCTGCGTATGTCCCACCTATTAAACAATTGCTCACTAAAAGTATTTCTTTATCCACAATTGATAAGTCCTTGGCATCATCTCACCTGACGGTAAGTGATGACGATGCTGAAGATGGAAGCGGGCTTATCAAGATTCCCCAACGCACTGGGGAACTGGCTATCTTATCTTCAAGCCGGAACACATCAATGTTGTTAACACTGATGTTTAGCAGCAAGACTTAGATAAGTAGTGGTAGCTAGCCAGGCGGGCTATGAAAATGCCCTACCACCAACCAAACCGATTCTTACAAAGTTGACCCCGCCGGCAATCAAACCCGCAACCTCCTGGTGTGAAGCGGATGAACTGACGAACCATCAAGCCACGGAGGCGGTTAGTAATTTGAAGTAATAAGATGAAGAAACTGACAAAAATAAAATAAAAAATAGCATCACCAGCGGTCATGTGTGTTGCACTTAGCATCACCCGCGGTCACGTGTAACGCATTTAGATTTACACCTATGGACATGTAAAACGTCACCTTCATAGTACATTAGCCGCTTCTAAAATTATATATTAAGAGCGCGCCGAGCGTTTGGTACAACACAGATAAGCTATTTAACAGCACTCTGTTAAGACACAGCACTTTTGTAAGATTTTGCATCAGTGCAGGTATTTTTTCTCATTAAACTACTACATTTTTTTTATTTCAGCCGTGTTATAATTATTGTTCTTATACTCTTTGTGATATTTAATATATATTTTTTATGTCATTTACGTAGATACAATTGATTACATCGACTTAACCGTGACTACTTGACTGACTCGGTGGCTCAGTGGTTAGTGCTCTTGACTACTGAACCGAGAGTTGTGGGTTCGATCCCCACCCAGGGCAAACATTTGTGTGTTGAGCAGATTTGTTTGCTGTGTGTCTGGGTGTTAAATATATATTTAAGTATGTATTTAAACGTATATAAGTATTTATATCAGTCTCTGGTTCCCATAACACAGGGAATCCTACTTTGGGGCACAGATTACTTAGTAGTTACTACGTAACAGATACTTCACTCAGTAGTAAATTTCCAATACCTACTGCTATAATAGCCTACTCCATCGCGTCAGCAACCGCAGTGCTTGCTTCACACCGCGCGATCGCAGGGCTGCCTCTTCGATAAATTTAAATTAACATAACTTTTTGTGTCTATGTTATTGAGAAGTGTGAATATGTTTTGACTTATAGGTGGTAGTTTAAACTACAGTAGTTTGGTAGTTTAAAATTGTATCATTTATATATATATATATTGTGACACGAGATTTATCTCGTGTCACAATGTTTGTCCTCAATGGACTCCTAAACCACTTAACCGATTATAATAAAATTCGCACACCATGTGCATTTCGATCCAACTTGAGAGATAGGATAGGGTAGGGTAGGGTAGTGTAGTGTAGTGTTGGGTAGTGTAGGGTAGGGCAGGGCAGTGTAATGTAATGTAAGGCGGTACGAAGTTCGCCGGGACAGCTAGTATATATATAATTCTCGTGTCATAGTGTTAGTAATCATACTTCTCCGAAACGGCTGGACCGATTTTTATGAAATTTTGTGTGCATATCGGGTAGGCCTGAGAATAGGTTCTTATCTATTTTTCATACCCCTACGCGGGCGAAGCCGCGGGCAACATATATATTATTTTTTTTAAGTTGGTTTTTATATTTTTTTTATCATTTGAAAATCGGTCTGTAAGTTCAGTTTCCACATACTATTTAAAACGTTTATTTCAACAACTTCTAGCAACTTTAGACCTATGGTCTCCGTACAATTTTTAGTTTGTATAGTGATATACAATCGAAATAACAAAAAAAAAATTTAAGAAAAAGTCATATCTCCGGAGTACATACATCCAGGACCTATCATTTTTTTTATTTTTTAACACGCAATTTTTATTTTCTCTAAAATTGAGATCGCGGTTCCTAAGAGCGCTTTGCTCTATCTCTTATAATTTAGAAATTCCTCATAGAAAAAATTCACCATGTATATTTTTTACAAATCGCATAAAACCGAATCACAAGCACAGATTACTAAATAGTTATGTTAAAAGTTTTTGTGTGCGCTAACAGCACGACAAGTTGAGACAGGTCGCCGCGCCTGTGACTCACATACTATCACAATTTTATTTTAATAAAAATAGCTTTTTAAACGTTGTTAAAATAGTATTTAAGGTAAGTATGACGTTTCTATGTAACAAAAAAATTAAAATCTGTGTCTGGAAGGCAAGCTAATGCCACAGTGTAATAAAGAGTACTAGCTATTGCTTAGTATACCTAGTATTAAAAATAATTTTAAAACGACAAAAAATAGTTATAGTTTATCACTTACCTTTCTTCATTGACAGGTAAATGGAAAAATTTTAGGTGTTTATCTCTTCTTTTGCTTGATTTGCACCCATCTACAGCACATAAGGCACCAGACGGCATCGTAGGTACGCGTACGAACGAACAAAACGATTTAAATTAAACTACGTGCGTGCGCTTCGTTTGTGAAAACCGCACTGAATTGGGTCCGCAAACGGCCCGAGAACGCTCGGCCGGGTGGTAGGTAATTATAGCGCGCAAGTACATGGAGTGACGGAGGCCTGTTTGGGGTCAGATGACCATGTGTGATTTGTCCCAGAATATAGAATATATACTGTTTTTTCTATTTTTGCTCGGCGCACTCTAACACTGCAGTAATACAAGTACGTTCTACCATTGTAGAACGTACTTGTATTTCGTGGAATTTGAGCGGAAATTGATGGTTACTTAAGTACACACTCATAGTATTCCATTAATACTAACTAATGAACATAATTAGTGCTCTTGCGCCGATCAACGCGGCTGCACGCCAGTGAAAGATCCGCCAAAACTGAATTTCTACAATAGTAGAACGTGCGATCACTCGCGTGACATTATTCTCGAACAAATTCACGTATGTAGCGCTCCTACGTCAGCTGCAAAATCTGACGATGATATTCCCATATTGGGTTTGTCCAGCCAGACCAACAGGTTCTTCTATGTCCTGACTGCAAGAGAAAGAAGAAATGGAGGTGAAAGAAACAATATTTTACTAAAGAAAACGGGCATTAGAAGATAAAGAGTAAAAATTTCGTCAAATTTTTGGTTTTCAAGAAGACTGATTTTAAAATCCTAATTATAAAATTTATGTTGTTTTGACCTATTTAGTTTCCTAAGAAAGCCTTCCTCAATATGGCATGAACGTATTTACTAAATTATGAAACTTTCCTTTAAAAACCCTTAGATTAAAAGTGTTCTAATAATATGTAGAGCGCGCGAGCACTTGCGTACCAAATAGGGGCGCGGGTAACGGAGTATTAAGGCTTATACCGCTTTTTAACCACTTTGTAACTACTTTTTACTTAAATTTAGGTTTCATTTATTGAAAAAAAAAGTTTTGTAACTTACAGGATATGAGGAGTGATTTTGATTTCCTCGAATTCTATTTAATACACAGAACTAGAGAAAAAAATATCCTTATGCATCCTTTTTTTTCTAGTTGTAACCATAGAACTGCTGCAATTTTAATCGAAATATTATGAACTTTTGAATAAAAAAATATAAAATGATTTTGTTTGATTACTTTTTTTTTAATTAGCATGGAAATATGATATCTAGTTCCCCATTAATCTTGATCAGCCCACTTCCATCTTCAGCATCATTGTCACCACCGATCAGGTGAGATACTGCCAAAGGCTTACCATTTATAGATAAAAAAACGATGTTGTCTGTAAAGTCGGTTTACCGACGATAAATTTACGTGATTACGTGCCACAATCCGAACGCTTGTACGCTTTAGACCACACGACTGAAGTAAAACTTCTTACGCTCCATCTTTACGGAGATGTAAAATACTGCCCATAGTCGGGTGAGTTAACTCTAGGGCATTTCCTAACAGAGAATTGACCGAATTGGAAAACCTCTTGTAAAATCCTGGAAGCCTAGTAAATTTTTTTTTATTCACAATTGGTATACCCTTGACAACATCTCACCTGGTGGTAAGTGACGATGTTGCCGAAGATGGAAGCGGGCTTACCAAGATTCCCCAACGCAATTGGGAACTGGCTATCTTATCTTCATGCCGGAACACACCAATGATATCAACATTGATATTTTGGCGGCAAGACTTAGATAAGATGGTGGTAGCTAGCCAGGCGGGCTTAGAAAATGCCCTACCACCAACCAAACCGAGCCTTACAATTGACCCTGCCGGGAATCGAACACGCGACCTCCTGTGTAAAGCCAGTAAACTTTGCCTCTGAGCTACGGAGGTGGCTTTCATCCATTGACACACACACATACGTGTTTTCCTCACAGAGTAACGACCGCATTGGAACACCTCTTGTAAGATCCTGGAAGCCTAGTACTCTTAATCCTTTTAACTTGTTAAAACTTAACTTACCTGACCTTGACCTTGAACTTAACAGGCGCCAGCCCCAAGCCCCAAGCAAGTACAAGTACCGCTTGCACTTTTGGCTCAGGCGAAACGTGACAATGACGTCACACTGGCGTAACGCGGCTATGGGCGTAACGTGACAATGACGTCACGAAACGGGATTATGAAGTTACACTTTTCCGTGAATGCAGCCCGTGTCATCACATTATTATCACGTCAAAAACAGAAATGTCGTATTTAAACATTTTGTTTGTAGAATATCTATTTAAAGAACGAAACAGACTATGTAAGCAAATTAAAGCAATTAGCATTTTAAATTAAACAAGGTAGATTTAAATGAAACATTTTAAACAGTTTTAGGCAGGTACTGAAAAATGAAGAGTCACGATTTTGCACAATATCTTTTAGCAGTCGCAAATGCTGACCGAAATTAAAATGCATTGACCGGGTAAGCAATAAACGGCTCAACAAACAATCCGCTCGCAAATATTTAGAGACGCACTGCCGGTCGCCAAAATATCTACCGCTAATTTTGAGACCGAAATAAATTCAGAAAAGTTAATGCACTTTGTGTTGCCATTGATGACATGCAGAACTGAGACATGGTCACTTAATATGGGCCTCATAAGAAGGCTCAAAGTCACCCAAAGGGCAATGGAGCGAGCTATGCTCCGAGTTCCCCTACGCGATCGAATCAGAAATAAGGAGATCCGTAGGAAAACCAATGTAATCGACACACCTCACAGAATCGCTAAACTGATGTGGCAGTGGTCAGGGCACATAGCTCGTAGAACAGATGGTCGTTAGGGCAGTAAAGTTCTCGAGTGGCGACCGCGCACCGGAAGACGTAGCGTAGGCAGGCCTCCCACGCGGTGGATCGACGACCTGGTGAAGTTCTTGGGAAGCCGCTGGATGCGGGCAGCGCAGGACCGGTCATCGTGGAAATCCTTTGTGGAGGCCTTTGTCCAGCTGTGGACTTTTTTCGGCTGATATTATGATGTTGGTGATATTGCACTTTTCACAAGAAGAAAAAGTGAGAAAGAAAAGGAATCAGATTAGTTTATCGAACAAGGGTGGTAAAAAGGTAAATAACAAACGAGTGACAAATGTAAGCCCGAGCCGTAGGCGAGGGTTTACCATCGTCACGAGTTTTCCATTTACATGCTACACCCATGTATGATACGACGTTTCATGACACAGTTGTGAGAAAACAGGTAAATTAAAATGGAACCGTAACATACAAACAGAATACATACAGTACACTGGTACCTATCAATTTTCCGCGGCTTTGAGGCTCATTTTAAATGTCCGGGGGAGTAATCTTACTTTGTTTTTTCCTATACATACACATGTGTATATTTTTATTACTCGTATATAAACTACACATTATTTTATTTCTATACACAACTCTAACAACTCAAACCAGTTTTACGAAAATTGATAATTTTATTTATTGTATTTTAGCTAAGCACACGTTACGCATGGTTAGGTTTTATTTTAATATTACTATAAATAGATTACAAATGGCTTAGTATAATATTATTGTAAGCATTAAAACCTCCTTGTAAAAATGACCTAATCCCTTGTGCAACCTATGCGCTTCATTCATTGTTTATTATTCTTACTTACTTCTTTCAATTATTCTACTTCTTGCATAGATATAACCCAATGAGAATCTAATCAGCTAGCGTTATGTTCTAACCTCTCGGAGGAACAACATACCTCTTTTAAAATTCTGCTTTCAAAGGTTGTAAAGAAGATTATTGTTTTTTATTTGCTAGAAATTTCTTGTTCCTCCGAGCTGGAAATTAAAAATAGAGGCATAGTAAAAATCACGAGTGCGGTAAAATCAATTTTGCAAACAGTAACCTAGCATATAAAGTAAGTACCACTTTTCGAGCAAATGTATTGAAAAATAACTTTATCTTCTCTCATATCGTAAAGTTCGCATTATCAACTTCAAAACGACTTTATATTGGCATACTTTATAAACACAATACCGTAATAAAAAAAATACATTATAACATTATTTTGTTAGAGAAATAATGTTATAATGTATTTTTTTTTCCATTACGATACAAGTTAAACCAAAGAGATAATATCACCAACGAAGTTCCATATCATTTTTTTTATTGGAACGCACATGCGGTTCGCGCCATTTTTACAGCAATACAAAAAGTTTTCATTCCAATTTTTACTTGTCTGTGACAGCGCCCGCTTTAACGCATGCGCAGTGATGTGTTGGTTTTCCATTTAATTTTGTTGTAGATACTGAATTTCGTGGATAATTTTCATTCTTGTTTAAAATGGAGCCGTAGGCGAGTTTTTTTATAGCATTACACGAGTGTTTTAAGACCAAATTATGTGCAGTTTCATACACTACTTTATCTAATCTCATACATTGTAATTGAATCAACTAAAATACATACAAAGATCAAAGTTAAGAGTAAGAAAAAAATCCCACGAAATTCAGTAAGTACCTACAACAAAACGTGTCATAGCGCTGAATCCCAGCGCATCACCGCACTTGCACTGAAGCGGACGGTGTCACAGACAGGTATAAACAATGCTTTCACTGATCTCAGACATTTTTAAACAAGAATGAAAATTATCCACGAAATTCAGTATCTACAACAAAATTCAATGAAAAACAACACATCACCGCGCATGCGTTAAAGCGGGCGCTGTCACAGACAAGTAAAAAATCGGAATAAAAACTTTTTGTATTGCTGTAAAAATGGCGCGAACCGCATATGCGTTCCAATAAAAAAAATGATATGGAACTTCGTTGGTGATATTATCTCTTTGGTTTAACTTGTATCGTAATGGAAAAAAATACATTAAAATAACATTATTTCTCTAACAAAACAATGTTATAATGTATTTTTTTTATTACGGTATTGTGTTTATAAAGTATGCCAATATAAACTCGTTTTGAAGTTGATAATGCGAACTTTACGATATGAGAGTAGACTTCTATTTAAATACAGTTACTAGTACTTTATTTTGCTGTTTCCTTTGCGCAAAATTTATTTTATGGAATTTTATTATTTTCATATTTTACTCACCCACGTTTTATTTTATTTTAAGCAAACAAAAAATATAATTACCAAAGATAAAGAAGCTTTTTCCAAACTATAAATAGGATATTTATTTTAAAAGAGACAAGTTATATCTTTGTGAAGAAAGGATTTTACGAACCAAGTTGACCTAGTATCATAAAGAGACGGATTGATGACACAAAGGCTACCCTTTTCCGATATGTTGAGTAGACACATATCGATGTTTGTTATTAGTTTTCATCGCAACAAATTGAAACATAACTAAACTAAGGCTTAAATTAGTTTTGTACTGAAAGTTAAGAACTACTTTTGTATGGAAACTCGAGCCTCCTGGGGACTAATAAGTAACCTAGCTTATTTTATACTTATGTTATGTTAATTTAATTACATGTTTTATTTTGTTTATTATTTTTGTGTTGGTGGTTAATTTATTATGTGAGCGAAGCGAGCGAAGTTCTCCGAGTCTACTGGATTAATCCAGCGTTTGTATGTATGTATACATAAATGTTTGTTGGTCGAATCGAATTATCGATTATCGTTGATCGGAACGTCGTAAAATTTGATAGGCAAATTAATGCGACATACATATTTTTAAGTTCGAAAATGAGCCAAATTGGTCAAAAGGTTGTAAATGTTGAAAATATCACGCTAAAACTACTGCATGGAATTGAATGCAGTTTTCACCGATATATTGCTAGAATATTGGAAAGAAAAGTATTACCGCCCTTTTTATTTCCGTTTTTTTTTTATTATTTCATTTATTTTATTTTTATTTATTTTGTTTCATCCTAATTCCTATCCTACTAATATTATAAACGCGAAAGTTTGCAAGAATGTATGGATGTATGGATGAATGTTTGTTACTCTTTCACGCAAAAACTACTTAACGAATCTGACTGTAATTTGGTAGGTAGACAGATTGGGACCTGGATAGCTCGTGCCCTGCTTACCCTCGAAAAGTCATAGAAACGTAATCCACGCGGGTAAAGCCGCGGGAAACAGCTAGTATATAATACATGTGATAGTTTGTGTGTATGGATGTATGTATGGATGTTTGTAACTCTTTCACGCTTCTACCACTGGACGGATCGGAATGAAACTTGGCACACATAATATAAAGGTTAGGTCCTGGAATAATTTATACCTGGAACGTCTTATTTCCACGGGAAAACCTAAAATGACGCGGGCGTAGCCGCGAGCGGACGGCTAGTCCATCATAATACCATATATTCTTTAAAAAATCAGATCAAGGTTCAAAAGGTACATTTTTTTAAAGTCGGACAGATGGACGGACAGACGGACAGAGTAGACTTAGTGATAGGGTTCCGTTACCTAGTACGAAACCCTACAACCCAATGCAAACAAATTCCAACGACCAGCGAGTATACGGTTCAAAGGTCAAATAACTAACAACGCTCGCTAAACACGTCAAAACAAACGAATTACAATCCTTACTTAATGTTATAAAAGTGACAATGTGTTCATATGTTTGTTAGTTACCTTTTCACGATTTAACACCTCGACCAATCTTTACGAAATTTGCTATGCAGATAGCCTGTGTCAATGGGGAGGTCATAGGCATATTTATCCCGTGAAAATAGCATAGTTCAATGCAGTTTCTAAGGGAACTGAAAAATACCCTTTTTTTGTTTTCTTTAACACGCAACGGAACAATGGATTGTTGTGATTTTTTGCACAGAGGTGGTTTTGGAGGTGGGAAATAACATAATTTCCTAATTAGCATATCCTGACAATGATCCTGAGGGATCTGGGGAAAACTTATTCCCAGGCACACGCACGTCGGCGTCGCAACAGATTGAAGTGATTTTTGTATAGATTTGGTTCGAGGGGGTGGGAAGTGACATGCTAATCAGAATAGCCCGATATAGTTACTAATTTATCTTGAGAAAACCCAAATCCACGCTCACGAGCCGCTTGCGGCTCGCACATCACCACCCTACCCTCAAAGACAGGCATTAAAACGATGTCCACGCGGACGAAGCCGCGGGCAAAAGCTAGTTTTGCTATAATTTTTTGTTACCAGTCCTTTAAATATTTTTGCGGTTTCTTAAGGAAAATTGTACAGTATGACGACTAGAAGCCCCAGTTAACGGGTGTTAGTTAACATTTTTTTTACACCTGTACAAGTATAATATATAGCTTTTACAAAGACACGTAAATACAGTAGATTCAAGATTCAAGGTATTCATTCAAAATAGGTGCAAATTACACTCTTTCTGATAGTCATAAAATAATAATAACAAAAATTCAATTGTGAAAAATCAAGACATAAACAATCATTCGTTAATAACGTCAAAATTAAGTCCTTGAGATAAACCAGATTATGTCATCTATTCTACGAGCAATGTGCCGCCCACTGCCACTTAAGTTTAGCAATTATGAGAGCTATGTCGGTTACTTTAGTTCTCCTACGGATCTCCTCGTTTCTGATTCGATCACGCAGAGAAACTCCGAGCATAGCACGCTCCATTGCCCTTTGGATGACCTTGAGCCGTCTTATGAGGCCCATAGTAAGCGACAATGTCTCAGTTCTGTATGTCATCACTGGCAACACACACTGGTCAAAGACCTTGGTCTTAAGACACTGCGGTATCTGGGACGTAAAGATATTGCGAAGCTTCCCGAACGCTGCCCAGCCGAGTTGGATTCGACGATTGATCTCTTTGTCCCAGGGACTGTTTATCCCAGGTATACATATTCGGTAACAACTTCGAGTGTAGAGCCTCCAATCTTCAGAGGAGTAGGTATGACACGGACGTTTAACATAATTTTCGTCTTGTCCATGTTCATTCTAAATACCACTTGTTGAGAGGTTCTACTGAGGCCATCGAGCATTGTGCCTAAGTCGTCCATAGTCTCAGCCATGACCACGATATCATCAGCGAATCGAAGGTGGGTGATGTACTTGCCGTTGATATTGATGCCGAGTCCACCCCAGTCCAAAAGCTTAAAAATATCTTCAATGGCGGCGGTGAACAGTTTCGGAGATATAACGTCTCCCTGTCTCACCCCTCGCTGCAGCTGAATAGGTTCCGAGTTTTGATCCTGGAGGCGAACCGACTTGGTGGCGTTTTCATACAAACACCTCAGCACTTCGATATATCGATAGTCAATTTGGCACCTCTGGAGAGACTGTAACACAGCCCAAGCTTCGACCGAATCGAAGGCTTTCTCATAGTCCACGAACGCCAAGCATAGTGGCTGATTCTACTCTTCGGTCTTCTGTATAATCTGCCGCATCGTATATATGTGATCTATGGTACTAAATCCTTGGTACAGATGGCCGTTGGGGCAGTAAAGTTCTCGAGTGGCGACCACGCACCGGAAAGCGTAGTGAAGGCAGGCCTCCCACTCGGTGGACCGCTGACCTGGTGAAGGTCGCGGGAAGCCGCTGGATGCGGGCAGCGCAGAACTGGTCATCGTGGAGATCCTTGGGGGAGGCCTTTGTCCAGCAGTGGACGTCCTTCGGCTGATATGATGATAATGATGATGATGTCTTTAGAACAAGAAAATAATATGACGCGAAAAGTAATACATAAAAATCATTGATACCTTTCACAAGAGTAGGTCAGTTCACACGGACAGCACCCGGTCACGAGTATAATGCAAGAGTCCAGCCATCGCTCCCATCAACCATATTAGAGGGAAAGGAACGACCCGGCAATGATACAATGAAAAATTGTTTTTTTTTTATTTACAATTGATAAGCCCTTGCATCATCTCACCTGATGGTAAGTGACGTAGATGCCAAAGATGGAAGCGGGCTTACCAAGATTCCCCAACGCAATGGAGGCCTGGCTATCTTATCTACAAGCCGGAACACATCAATGCTGTTAACACTGATGTTTGGCGGCAAGACTGAGATAAGATGGTGGTAGCTAACCAGGCGGGCTATGGAAACGCCCTCCCACCAACCAAACCGAGTCTTACAAAGTTGACCCCGCCGGGAATCGAACCCGCGACCTCATAGTGTAAAGTGAATGGAATAACCATTACGCCACGGAGGCGGTTAACAAGTTAAGCTCTTACGATTTGCATACAAAACTTTCTCTTACAATTTTGATGAAACGTTGCATGTCGGAATTGCTTATGTTTATCTATTACATAATAATACCAACTGGTCTGGGAAAAATCGTGTTTGTATGGCTCTCCTACATTTATCACAAATGGCTGGCACTATTTAATTGATATATATACTTAACCAATAAGTAAATATATGGTCATCGCCCTAATATTATAATGGTGAAAGTTTGTGAGTGTGTATATTGGTTACTTCTTCACGCAAAAACTACTAAACGGATCTGGCTAAAATTTGGTAAGTACTGCGCACCCTCGAAAAGTCATAGAAACGTTGTCCACGCGGGTGAATCCGCGAGAAACAGCTAGTGCAATATAAATTTATCTATTTTTTTTTTTAATCAGCTTCGATTTTTTTGCTATCACAATACCATCTTCACTCTAATTTAGTTCAAAAGTAAAAAAATGAGGGCTGCTAAAAAAAAAATCTGAAAATCGCGAACCCACGAATTTATGCGGTTGTAAATAGTGAAAGCGATTAAAATATGACAATTGGTAATAGATAGGAACAAGTACACTCAGCAGCAAACGCAGATATAGATTAGATTAGGCTAACGCGTAGCTAAAGATAACTTACAGTGCTGACTGTACCTACGTCTAGATATTTGCCAAGTCGGTAAAAAAAGTGCAAGACCTTGTAAAATACCTCTTTTGCTTGCAGCAGCGGTCATCTGGCGTTTCGCCAACAAAAAAGTCGTCGAGTTAAACAAATCCAGACCGCGGCCCGACGCGACGGACGGCGGTCACTAAACGCAGAACACCACAGATACACACATAATACAACAATTCACTGGAAAGGGTGTAATAACTAATCACTATAATCCTTTACGTTACAAAACAAATATTTTATTTTGATTTATTTTATTTATTTTTTAGGTGTTTTATTTTAGGTAGGTGTTATAGGTTTTTTGTTTTAGGTGTTTTAGGTATTTTAATTAGTGTGATATGATTTCTAAGACTAATTTATTTTTATACAGTATTTTTATATTTGCAAGAAGTGCAAGCACTTGTAAAATACGTCTTTTGTTTGCAGCAGCGGTCATCTGGCGTTTCGCCAACAAAAAAGTCGTCTAGTTAAACAAATCCAGACTGCGGCCCGACGCAACGGACGGCGGTCACTAAACGCAGAACACCACAGATACCCATATTATACTTATCAATTCACTGGAATGGCATTACTTATCTACCGGAGCCAGGAATAGCGGGGCCGGGGTTTTTGCGGTTCCCGTGGGAATTTCCCAAAACCCTTTCTTAGCGGATGCCTACGTCATTACATCTACCTGCATGCCAAATTTCAGCCCGATCCATCCAGTGGTTTGGGCTGTGCGTTGATAGATCACTATGTCAGTCAGTCAGTCACCTTTGAGTTATATATATTTAGAAGGAGGGACGTTACAAAACAAATTTAATATATTATTTTATTTTTTAGGTGATATATTTTAGGTATTTTATTTTAGGTGTTTAAGGTATTGTAATTAATTAGTGCGGTTTTATTGTAAGACTTATTAATTTTTATACAGTATTTTTATATTTTCCAATAGAAAATGTTAAAGATTTATGATAAAAAAATATTAGTAGTCGTTTTATTATTACTATAGTATTTTTAGTGGAATAGAAATCTTTAAATATAAAATTAAAATAAAAACCTGTTCAACTTCATTAAATATAATGATATTGAAATCTAATTTTTGTAAGACTGTATAATTTTAATACAGTATTTTTATATTTTCCTATAGAAAATGCTAAGGATTTATGTAATTAATTATGATAGTAAAATAATATTATATTCGTAGTCTTTTTATTATTATTAGTATTTTTTAATGATATAGAAATCTCTGATTATAAAGTTAAAATCGCATAAATTTTAAACAAAACTTAGACCGTAATTAATATTACATAATGTCAACAAATTAATAAATGTCACGAACAATAAATCGGCCACTAGCTTCGTCACGTTGAAATCCCGTCCCGACTCGTACCCGGCCCAAACGTTCCCATGATTCCAGCTGCGTTGCCGCGTTGGATAGCCACAGAAATACGTTGGACTAGGTAAGAGCCGGACCGGGGGTCGCAGCCCCGCTGTCGCAGTCGCCTTCCCAACTCTCCCACGAAAGCTTTGGCTTCCGCCCCCCACATACCCGCATCCTCTACTGCGAACGGCACGAACTCGTAGCCATGGACCAAGTTGCTATACTTATCATGCTTGGTCCCGGCCGCGCGTTCGGCCGCTGCTCCCGCTGCGCGCGTCGTCGAGTTCAAGTGGGACGGCGCGAATGTGCTAACGCACGTTGCGTCCCACAGGAGGCTGCGCCCTCTCTGCCACGGAACCAACGTTAAACCGTCCGGCCTCTTGCCATTGCATCGGTGCGGCTAAGTCCCTGCGGCTCGAGGACGCATGGAATGTTGGCGGACACCATGGCCCGTCTTATGATCTCATTAATGGCATGGTGCCTTGGAAATCTTCCGGCACATTTGTTGCAGCTAAGACCATGATGTCCGTTTCTCTCCACCATCGTTCCACATACGCAACAAAGTTAAAATAAAAACCGGTTTTAGTTCAATAAATATAATAATATTGAAACTTAATTTTAAAATCTACAGGTGAAATGCGAAAATATACGTTCCCACAGTGACATAGAGGCTGTTTTAGTAAACTGTGTATTAGAACTTAGAACAGTGCGTTACCTATTTATTGAAATTTTAAAGATTATTGTCACGATTTATATTTTTTGAGGTGACTTCGTGAAACGTCTTTGGGCTCAGGTGGGTCGTAAATTTACACAAAATCGCGCCACGAAAATTATATACTTTGGGTGGCTTACATATCGAAAACTAGAAGAGATACAGTTGAGGAATATCACCCTTAAGTTAGTTTTCCGACTTGCTAAAATTGTCCCCGGCTTAGAAAAGAGTCAAAATTCTGATAATAATGCTTACAAATCCTAAATTACCGATCGGATCAAATTTAACTTTTTTTTCTCATACATTTTAATTGCAGCATTAAATTCAATTATCTTGAAAGTAATGCGGCCGTGGCTCCCATAGCCCTCACCATTTGTTTTTTTAACATTGCTACTGAAATAAAATTTCGTCTTGTACATTTTATTGAATTCCGCAGGGTCGGAACTATTTTTCTTTTCATAATTTGAGGTTTGCTGGTTTAAACTTAATTCACTTAATTGTACTTAGTTGTAAACAACTCACATTTCGCTTTACACCAGGAGGTCGCGGGGTCTTTGTAAGACTCGGTTTGGTTGGTGGTAGGACATTTTCATAGCCCGCCTAGCCAGGCCTAGCTAGCCAGCTACCACCATCCATCAGTGTTAACAGCATTGAAGTATTCCGGCTTGAAGATAAGATATCCAGATCTCCATTGTGTTAGGGAATCTTGGTAAGCCCGCTTCCATCTTCATCATCATCGTCACTTACCATCAGGTGAGATGATGACAAGGGCTTAGTAATTGTGAATAAAAAAAAACTGATTGGCTTATCTATAGTAAAATGTTCGGTGGTCACTGGCGGGCCGTCTCGTCGTCCCGTCGTCCCGTCGTCCGTTACTCACTGCACTCTTTGTCTTGCACTCTATAAACAGACGTGTCACCTAGGAATTTTGTTTGGCGCTACAAAGTAACGCGCATCACTCGCACTTGAAGCATACCTATACCGGGTGATAAAAAAAATGTCTGGCAATATTTTAACTGTGGCTTCTACTCATAAAGCCGAACAACTTTCCCCAAGAAATCCATAGTCAATTCGTAAAAAAAATGTGGACTTCCCATACTAAATTCGCTGATCAGCTGATCGATTTGTATGGATAGAAGCCCCAGTTAAAATATTGCCAAATATATATTTTTTTCACCCGGTATAAGGTGCAACTTTATAAGTTACGAATATTTTGTGCAGAGCTTCTGCTCGTGATTGTAAACAACTTTTGCAAGAAACCCAGAGTGAATTCGAAAAAAAATGTGGACTTCCCATACTAAATTCGCTGATCAGCTGATCGATCTGTATGGATAGAAGCCCCAGTTAAAATATTGCCAGATATTTTTTTAATCAGCCGGTATAAGGTGCAACTTTATAAGTTACGGATGTTTTGTGCAGAGCTTCTGCTCGTGATTGTAAACAACTTTTGCAAGAAACCCAGAGTGAATTCGCAAAAAAAATGTGGACTTCCCATACTAAATTCGCTTATTAGCTGATCGATGTGTATGAGTAGAAGCCCCAGTTAAAATATTGCCAGACATTTTTTGACATGACAACGTCTAATTAATCGATGAACGCCGGCTGCACGTTCGAAAAAGGATGACTCCTTGTCCCGTTACGCTCATTGTCCCGTTACGCTAATTGTAACGTTATGTATGCAATCATTTCATCAATGTTTTGTTATGACGTTGTCACGTTAAGCTATCGTCCGTAAACCGACTTTACAGACAACCGATTTTTTTTATCACACGGTATAAGGTACAACTTTATAAGTTACGGATATTTTGTGCAGAGCTTCTGCTTATGATTCTGAACAACATTGCCCAAGTAACCTATGTATGGTCTAATCGCAAAAAAAAATTGGGCATATTAAACAAATCGATCAACTGATCAGCCAACTTAGTTTTTTTTTTAATTCATAATTGGTAAGCCCTTGGCATCACCTCACCTGATGGTAAGTGAAGATGATGCCGAAAATGGAAGCGGGCTTACCATGATTCCTCAACGCAATGGAGAACTGGCTATCTTATCCTCAAGCCGGAACACATCAATGTTCTTAAGATAGTGGTAGCTAGCCAGGCGGGCTTAGAAAATGCCCTGCCACCAACCAAACCGAGTCTTACAAGTTGACCCCACCGGGAATCGAACCCGAAACCTCCTGGTGTGAAGCGAATGGACTAATCATTACGCCACGGATGCGGGTAGTATGGGAATTGTCCAATTTTTATGCGATTTGACCATAGGTTCCGTGGTCAAAGTTGTTCGAAATCATGAGCAGAAGCTCTGTACAAATATCCGTAACTAATAAAGTTGTTCCTTATATTATACAGGGTGTAACAAAATTGGTATAGGTCCCGTTAACTGGGGCTTCTACTGATTATACTGAACAACTTTTGTTCTACAAGTTTGCTGAAGTCTCAAAAAAAATTGAACTCTTCATACAAAACTGTCAGCCGATTGACCTATATGGTGCGTTTTTGTATGGATTGTTTTTTTCGTTTTGGCTATGGGTTCCTTGGGGTAAAGTTGTTCAGTATGTTGAGAAGAAGCCCCAAATAACGGCTCCCAACACCAATTTTTTAAACCCTGATTTGAGGTCAATTATAAGTCTGCAAAATTAAAAGTAAGAAACCATTTTAGGATTCCGTATCTCAAAAGAAAAAAAGAGAACCCTTACAGTATCATTTTGTTGTCCATCTGTCTGTCTTTCAAGACCCTTTTTCTTAGGAACGCGTTGAGGTACCAAGTGGAAATTATTATCAATTACTAAGGTCTACGATTTATTCTGTAAAATAATTTGTTGTTATTATACAATATTGTATTAACTACTATTATAAATTTTATTACTATTTTTATATTAGTATAGATATAGTGATACTAACAAGTATTACAACAAAACGTATTTGTAGTTATATCACATAAAAAAATTGCAACTACAAACGTACATTAGCAGTTGGAGATTTTAATCGAACTTGACATAGGTATATTTATGTATGGTAGAATTTAATCGAACGTGATGAAGCTATATTGATGTATTGTAGAATTTAATCGAAAATGACTTAGGTATATTGTTGTATGGTAGAATTTAATCGAACGTGACGTAGATATATTTATGTATGGTAGAATTTAATCGAACGTGATGAAGGTATACTGACGTATGGTAGAATTTAATCGAAAATAACTTAGGTATATTGGTGTATGGTAGAATTTAATCGAACGTGACGTAGGTATATTTATGTATGGTATAATTTAATAGAAAATGACTTGGGTATATTGATGTATGGTAGAATTTAATCTAACGTGACATAGGTATATTTATGTATGGTAGAATTTAATCGAACATGATGAAGGTATATTGATGTATGGTAGAATTTAATCTAACGTGACATAGGTATATTTATGTATGGTAGAATTTAATCGAACATGATGAAGGTATATTGATGTATGGAAGAATTTAATCGAACGTGACGTAGGTATATTTATGCGTGGTAGTATTTAATCGAACGTGACGAAGGTATATTGATGTATGGTATAATCAAATCGAACGTGACGTTGGTAAATTGATGTATGGTAGTTTTTTTTAAATCTACAAATCTAAGTGCAACTATTTTTGTGTAAATTCACAACTTAAATCGACTCCAATATATTGTGTGGTGGTACGGAACACTGAGTGCAGGAGCCCGACTCGCACTTGGCTGATTCTTTTTACTTTCTTTAGTTTAGTACTTTTACTATAATTTGTGTCTAGACTAGAACATCATCATCATATCAGCCGAAGGACGTGCACTGCTGGACATAGGCCTCCCCCAAGGATTTCCACGCCGACCGGTTCTGCGCTGCCCGCATCCAGCGGCTTCCCGCGACCTTCACCTCCTCTAGAACATTATAAATGGGTAAATATATACTCGGATAAACGTCCACATGAAATCGAAACTCGAAAACACATACTCTCTTACGGTGAAGGAAAAAATCGTGAGGAAACCTGCACACGCCTGCGAAGTAACTCGAAAGTTGTGTGTGAAGTCGACCAACCCGCACTGGGCCTGCGTGGTCGACTAAAGCCCGATCGCCCTAATTCAGGGTAGGCTCGAGCCCCTCGGTGCGGACGTATATGAGCTGATAAGATGAAGAAGATGAAGAAATATATTATACTAACCTTTAAAAAATTGTTAAATCATTGAGCCCCTGAACTTTCAGAAACAAAACATCACACAGAACAAATACATGTAAATCAATTAAATCGTATGATCATTGACGTCGATGACACAGACGTTCGTTATTATAATTAACTATTCGTGCGTAAGAAGGTACAAAGTATAAACAAATGGAAAATCTGTTAAAACATTTTCTGAAACAAGCGCGAGCTAGTAACATTGTCACATAATATTTTCTTTTATTTATTTTAATTAGACGTATGAAAATTTTCATTTTAAGACTTAATTATTGTTTTCAAAATGACGGCAGTTGTGCAAAAGTTAGAACAAGGATATCACTTTATTATAGAAGAATGTGCAGGTAGTTTTTGGATTTTTTTGTAAATGTTCTTTTTCATCGAACGTTTTGAGTCATAGTGATAATCAAACCTATCTATATTAGTTGAGTCGGTGGCGCAACGGTTAGGGCCGCTACCTCCTGTCCGGGAGGTCGTGGTTCGAATCCTGTCACGTACCAATGGTTTTTTTTCATTTCATTTTCATAATATGTACGTTTATTCGATGCTCTTATGGTGATGGAAAACATCGCGAGGAAACCTGCAAACGCCTGCGAATAAACTCGCAGGTTGTGTGTGAAGTCGACCAACACGCACTGGGCTCGCTTGGTCGACTAAGGCCCGATTGCCCTAATTTAGGGTAGGCTTGAGCCCCTCGGTTGGGACATATATGATATGATGATTATGATATTAGTTGAGGCATTCACCCTAAAATTTGTTTTTCCAACTTACCAAAACTGTCCCCGGCTGGGAAAAGTGTCGAATTTCTGCTTAAAATGCTTATAAATCCTAAAGTACGGGTCGGATCGACTTGAACTTTTTTTCCATTTCATTTTAATTGCGGAAAATTAAAATTTATGGATTCTCCTGCGGGCAGCGCAAATCTACTCGTCGTGGAATTTTTTGGGGATGGCCTATGTCCAGCAGTGGACGTCCTTCGGCTGATATGATGATGATGATATTAGTTATACAAAGTTAGTTATAGTGCGCCACAGCTAATACATACCATAACTTGATACTAGAGTGGACAGTAGTACCTAATTTAAAAAAAAAGAATAGTAAAAAAATGTGATTAAACGATAGCTATCAGTACTGACAGAGTGATAATTGGTGTCTAGAGTAGAACATTATACATGTATAATGTATGTAAAACTAACTTAAAAATTTGTTAAATCATTGAACCACTGAATTTGAAGAAATCAGGGTGCACGGCAGTGCCCTCCGCCAAGTCAAGCGAGCACGGTCGTACACCCTTTTCTCGAAGCAACTAAACGCATTTTCGAGCACTTAATATCTTTTTTAAAGACTGAAGAAACTGAATTTTATATTGCATTGTTTAAGTAACGTAGACAGTGTATGTTTTAAATTACAAGTTTCTACCTATAGCGGTTTTAAAACATAAGTACTCGAAGTTTCGATGTTTCGTCACTCACTGACTAACTCACTGATCATCAAAAAGATTCACCAATTCCATATGACTTAGAAAGTTGAAATTTGGCATGGAGATAGTTAATTGGGAGTTTATAAAGGAAAAGTCTGAAAACAGTAAATATCCACCCCTAAGGGTATGAAATAGGAACTGACTATTTGTATGGAAGTCGGTCATTTTTAAAGTAAGAGACGTTAAGTTGCACGAGCATATTTATACTTTTCTAAAAAGGTAAGAAAAATAATGAAAAAAATTTTAAGAATTGCGGCTTTTAAGAAATGAGGTCCCCTTAACATCATTTTTATGTTAAAAATTCGCCAATTCTCAGGAGTCTCCCCTAAAAATGTATGAGATCTAAGATGGAGCCAAATCTGGTAATACTTTTTTTTAAATCAATATTCAGCAAATTACATAGTAGTTCTCTTTTACGCACACTGAGTAAATAATAATAATAAAACTTATGATCAATATATTTTATACAGCACTAGTGGATGCCCGCAGCTTCGCCTGCGCAGATCCTGATTTTTGCGGTTCCCGTGGGAATTTCCCAAAATCCTTTCTTAGCGGATGCCTACGTCATAACATCTACCAGCATTTTCAAAATTTCAGCCCGATCCGTCCAGTGGTTTGGGCTGTGCGTTGATAGATCACTATGTCAGTCAATCAGTCACCTTTGAGTTATATATAAGGTGTAACAAAATTAGCTGAAACTATTTTAACTGGTGCTTCTACCCATGAAACTGAACAACTTTCCCCATGGAACCCATAGTCAAATCGCAAAAAAAAT
Source organism: Coleophora flavipennella (assembly GCA_947284805.1). Classification (NCBI taxonomy): domain Eukaryota; kingdom Metazoa; phylum Arthropoda; class Insecta; order Lepidoptera; family Coleophoridae; genus Coleophora; species Coleophora flavipennella. The sequence continues at coordinate 11,512,551 of OX369286.1, forward strand.
ATTGGCTCTCCAATACTAACTCGATCAGCTGATCAGCCAGCTTCGTATGGGAAGTTCAATTTTTTTTTTGAGATTTGACTATGGGTTTCATGAGGAAAGTTGTTCAGTTTCGTGGGTAGAAGCACCAGTTAAAATAGTTTCAGCTAATTTTGTTACACCTTATATATTTAGATTGTGGCCTATAACTTTATTTCATCTCTTTTATAAAGATATTTTTTTGACTTGGCAATTACGTAAATTGTCCCAAATCCTTGTCGAAAAAGGCTCGAGAGAGCATAAAAAACATAGGGATGATGCATCCATGACAGTTGGAAAAAATTTGCATTTCATGATTTTCCAAGTCGGAAAAATATCTTTTCAAATGAGATGAAATAAAGTTCTAAGTAAATAAAGTTTAAAAGAGAACTGCGGTGCAATTTTCTGTATTGATTTTAAAAAAGTACGGCCAGAATTGGCTCCGCCTTAGATGTCATATATTTTAGGTGAGTCTCATGGGATTTGGCGAATTTTTTATACAAGAAAGTTTTTGATGAAATAACGGTGATGCCAAACAATGACATATAAATCCATTAAATCGTATGATAATTACCGAAGATGACATACACGTGCAATATTAACTATTTGTTGTGCGAAAGAAGGTATGTATATGCAAATGTAGAATTTGTTAAATCATTAGTTCAAACAAGCTTGGACAAGTAACACTGTGCAATGTTTGCTTTTATTTAATTTTACTAGACAATTAAAAAATATACTTTAAAATTAGATTTTAAAAATCTAGATTTCACAAATTAAATATTATTTTCAAAATGACGGCAGTTGTGCACAAGTTAGAAGAAGGATATCACTTTATTATAGAAGAATGTGCAGGTATATCTTGATTTTTTTTTTAAATTTTTACAATAAATATTTTCATTTATAATCCGGCTTTGCACGGGTGGACATTCATTTTTGAAACATTTTGGCATTAACATAGGTACTTACAGTAAATGTTTAGAGATACATAAATATGCAGGACATAAGTATTTTTTAATATTATTCTATAAGTTTTTTTTATTTTTACATTTATATATATTATTGTTTTTTAGTTTTATGTACTTAAGTATTTAATTTTTAAGGGTTTTTTTTATTTAAATTCTTTTTTTTATTTACTTTTTTGTACATTTACAGTTTAAGTAATTTATATAGTAAGTCAGTAAAGGTTTAAGTAGGTAGTTCTTAAAAGAACTTTTAATGAATGCTTACCATATAAAAAGTGTGAGAAATCTTTAAAAAATCAACAGTGAAGGTTTAATAAAATAATTTATAGTTAGTTCTGAACAAAACTTTTTAACTGGAACAAAAATGATGCTATGAAAAAAATCAAAATATTCAATGTCGGTTGCGTCCGCTGCGTAGAGGGCCGACCTATTTCATAGAAGTGCACGCCCCCCTCCCTCGCCGCGTTACCCGCTGTGCTGCGCGTGGGCCACACCGGCCACAGCGCGGCTGTGCGGCGGCGCGGTGGTTTTTATTTTTCTAGTATTTTATTTAGATTGTCATTTTTAAATTCGTTTTTAATTGAATGTCCCATTTCAATAATTCAAAAAGTAATCTACGGGTACTAAAACAGTGTTGAATTCGAAATAATTTATTTGGATAAGGATTAATACAAAGGTATTGATAAGATCGTCCGATTTTGGTCGGCTTTTCTATCAACTTTTAAAATGTAAAAAAATAGTTATAGTGACATAACTACAATAGTTGGACATACGGTATTGTGAAGTTTTTTGTAGACAATATATGTCTTATATATATAAAAGAAAGTCGTGTTAGTTACACCATTTATAACTTAAGAACGGCTGGATCAATTTTTGTGTTTTTATATTTGTTATCGTCTGGAATAGGATAATAAGTATAAAAATATGATATTCATCCATCAAAAATACTATCAGTCTAAAAATAATTGGTTTTAGGGTAGGGTAGGGTAGAGTAGGGTAGTGTAGTGTAGGGTATGGTAGTGTAGGGTAGTATAGGGTAGGGTAGTGAAGTGGAGTGTAGGCTTGGGTAGTTTAGGGTAGGGTAAGGTAGTGTAGGGTAGGGTAGTGTAGTGTAAGGTAGAACGAAGTTCACCGGGACTGCAGTGCTAGTTATTTAATATTGTAAAACATTTTCTTGTTCTATCATCAATAGTTCCGCAGCGCATGCGATTAAAGGCACTTTATGGCAATTTTTTTTACACCTTGGCTTACAATATTTAAGTTTTAATAAGGATCCCTACTTATTTCCAGTAACAAATGTAGCCTTTGTTACTCGGGGATATTGTAGAATTCTAATAATAAAATAATTTTTGAAATCGCTCTAGCAGCTTTTGAGTTTATTCGTTACAAACATACAAAAAAAACAATTTTTCCTCTTTATAATATGAGTTTAGATTTAGACTACCTACTTAAATAATAATAATAGTAATGCTATCAAACTTCACAAAAGTAAAACAATACCTATATACTAATTTATCTACCTATTAGAAGCTTAAGTGTTCACGACGCCGTTCGACACTCACAGGCCTAAACAAAGACGCTACTGGGCCCATTTAATTTCGTGTCTCAGGACCACAGGTGGGGAAGTGAACTCAGCTGCGATACGCAGCGCTAGAGGTTCAGTGCTTACAGCAGCTAAGCGAATACAAGTTCAAGCCACGGCTCCGCAAACGGAGACTCAAGCTAGGCTTGGTAACATAGGGGACACGAAATAGGCGTAACACAGGGGACACGGCGTCACCAAAGGGCATTATTCGCCGCAATCACAATAAAACAAGGAAGAAGGTAAACAAATAAAGACAAAAATTTATATCTAGCTACTCACAAATATCGATGCAATCCGACTTCCTCGCAAGTCATTTGTTTTGTGGCAATAAGTAGGTAAGTATTAAGTGTGTGTGTAGTGTGTGTATTTGTATGAGTAGATGCCACAAGACCTTATCTCCACTCCAAAGGGTGCTGTAATTCTCCTATTCGGGACACCGTGGACGGTCGGCACCTGGGTATGGTTTAACAATAACTCGACAGTCAAGTCAACCAGAAAGTACATACATTTATTCACAGTCCGATAAATTACAAACACGGTCAGAAGCCGAATCTCATGTAAGTACAAAATCACAGACCACACGCGACACTTATAGCTGACACAATTCACGCGATGTATGTTGGTATCTACAAAATTTCTATCATACGTTTTATCATAACTATGCCCACACTAAATAGCTATCGTCCGTATTCGATAGGTAGACAAGTTCACAGGACACTCCGTTGTGCTAATTTTACGCGTCTCGGGGTCCGTGGCCTTGTTTTCTCGCACCTTTTGACCCACAAATTAATTGAAAAGCCCTGGAAATGTCTGTCGCGCTCAATGGCTCGCTAACCGACTGGACACTTGGCGCGCAGCCAACAGCAGCTGGCCTTCCGTTGCTAAGGAGCCCGTTGCCGGTGCGTGACCGCGCGAATTGAAACTTGATTCCGAACATTAAGCATGAACCTAACAAATTAACAATCATACCTGCTTTCAATTTTCGCACTCAAAATGTATTCACGTAATAGTTCGTTAGTTCTTTAGTTTAGTTTGATAAATAGTGTATGTATTCCTGAAAAGGTATTTTAATAATGAATATTTCTTAAAGGAATTCACCATATTCAACTAATCCGTTTCTCATGACCTAACTTATCAGTTGAAACGTATTACCTATTTATTTGTAAAACATCTGTACCTACTTCAAAGTTCCTGATAAAATATTCAGAGCAAAGTTTATGTTACTCTGTTTTGCTTTCATTGTTTGCAGGAATTTTTTTACACCTTGGGTTTATATTATTGAAGTTTTAGTTTATCCCTATTTTTTTCTAGTAATAAATATATCCTATATTACTCAGGAATAATGTATCATTCTGATGGTAAAAGATTTTCTGAAATCGGTCCAGTAATTTTTGACGTGCCAACGTCTAATAAATCGATGGACGCCGGCTGCACGCACGAAAAAGGTTGACTCATTGTCCTATTACGCTCATTGTCCCGTTACGCTAATTGACTCGTCATAAAAGTAATCAATCATTTCATCAATGTTTTGTTATGACGTTGGCACGTTAAACTATTGTCCGTAAACCGACTTTACAGACAACCAATTTTTGAGTTTATTCGTTACAAACATACAAAACACATACAAATCTCTTATGTTTATAATATTATTTATGAAGAAGTGTAAATGTAGATAAACCTATTTATACTAGGTAAACAAAGTTACAATGCGTCACAACCACAGAAATTGGAGTAATTGTGGTAATAACTTAAATAATGTAATATAACTTGTTACTAGAGTGGACAGAGATAAAAAATAAAATAAAAACACAATGTTAAAAAAGTTATTATAATAATAGTATCAGTACTGAAGGAAATATCAAAACCAATAATAATGACGATGTTAACAAATATGTTAAAGTTAATATTATAATCTTTTTTTTTTCAGATGCCCGCACAAAGGACTGGTTTTTGGTGCCAGGGCCGGCACCAGTTTTAGTGATAGTGGGAGCATACCTTTACTTCTGCACCAAATTAGGCCCAAGACTTATGCAGCACAGAAAGCCGTTTGAATTAAAGAATGTGATTATCGTGTACAATGCCTTTCAAGTGGCGCTTAGTGCTTATCTGTTTTACCAGGCAAGTTCAATTTCGCATTTGTTACTCTGGGCAGAATTAATAAATTCATATATGTTTTAGGGTTCCGTTCTAGGTAGCAGAAACCTATTACCCAATCTGTCTGTCTGTCCGTCCAACCTTTAAACGACTGTATCTTTTAAACCGTGATAAATTACCAGTTGAAATTTTCACAGAATGTGTTATTACGACGGATTAAAAAAACAATAAAAAAATAAAAGTGGCCAAATGCGTGTAGGATTCCATAGTCTTTTAAAATAATATTCTGTATATTAATAAACAATATATTTTTACTAATAGAACATTTTTTGTGGAAAATCTATGAACTTTATACAAATCCAACTGCACATCTCAAGTTGGTAGACTAATACTCCTAAACTAAGTAAGCCTTTCTAGCCGTGATAGTTTTCCTTTTAAGTTGATTATACGTCATAACTGTACAAGCAATTTTGAAACATAAAAACAATTAATGGTAAAAAAAAAATTCGAGCGAGACCTACAGTACTCGCATATGATGTGTAACATGTGACAAAATACTTCATAAAAGGACGGCAAAGATACGGCAGACTAGGCTGCATGGTCATAGAGACCTTTGCCTTTTCCGCGCTTTCAAAGCCTGAAAAAATGACGGCAAAGATACGGCAGACTAGGCTGTATGGTCATAGATACCTTTGCCTTTTCCGCGCTTTTAAAGCCTGAAAAAACGTGACTCCCTGGGACACATTTCCGTCCCATGGGACACTTTTCCGTCCCATTTCACGAAATCACTCCCACAAATTGCAGGAAAGCGAGAGCAAAGATGTTACACATCAAAAATAGATTTAATACAGTTTTGTTACATACATTCTTATCTTTTCACAAAACACACAAATAGTCGTTCTCACACAGGAAGGTTATGGTATGACGTTGGCACAAAGAGTATGTATGTTGTGAAGTAAGACTAGTATGACCATAAAGGCGTGGACACTAACGATTTTTTTTTCTGATGTCCTGAAATAGCGGTTAAGCTGGCAGGGGGAGGACACGTTACTCTAACATAAACTAGCACTTCAAAGCTTAATATTTCGCAAATGGTTTTCACACACTTACAATATCTCTTAACGAGTTATCCAACGACACCCCATACTAAGGGAATAAGGGAAATATGGTAAAAAAAACACCCCTACTTTTACGTACACAAAAAATGATATTCAAGATTTTATTGAAGTGAAAACTTCTTTAGGCGCGTTGGGCATTTTATAAATTGGAAAAACCATTGAACTCGCGACACTGTAACGTAACGTAACCGACACCGTACCAGAAACACTTGAAGTGAAAACTTCTTTAGGCGCGTTGGACATTTTTAAAATTGGAAAAACCATTGAACTCGCGACACTGTAACGTTACGTAACCGACACAGTACCGGGACACTCGCTTTGTCAACCTAGTCATTTTCCAGGAACACTCGGAGGGTTAAAACTTATAAAACTGTAATAGTTTTCATTTCTGTCAGCACTCCCGGACTGGTTAGATTATTTTACCACTTTATCGGCGTAATTAATATGTACACGCATGCCAAATTACAGGTTTCTAGTACTAAGGCCGCGGTCTCGATGACAGCGGGCGGCAGGGCGGCAGCGGCGCGTTCAAAGGAGCCGCCCGCTACCTGCAAGTCGGCTCTTTGAACGCGCCGCTGCCGCGTCGTAGCCCGCTGTCATCGAGACCGCGGCCTAAATGACTCTGAGTTAAACCGCGGACAGGCGGACATGGGAAAACTATAAGGGTTCCTTATTGACTACGGTACACTAAAAAGTAAAAATTTAAAAGGGGTCCCCACACAACAAACGTGTAATAGGGTTCCGTACCAGGTAACTTCTATTGCAACAACTTAGAACAATTTTGCCCTAATATTTTGGTTTTTGCAAATTAAAAAAATAGTACTTCATCGATTTTGATAAAATTTATATCGGACTAACTTGGTAGCATACCTGAATAAAAAACCGGTAAAGTGCAAGTCAGAACCGTGCACAAATGGTTCCGTACCATCATACTAGAGGTAGTTAGCGCTAGTTTCTTCCTATTTAAAAAAACACGTTTTTTGTATGGAGAACCCCCTTATTCTTTTACTTTTTCCAAATTTTAGTATTTGTTGCTATAGCGGCAACAGAATTACATCATCTGTGAAAATTTCAACTGTCTAGCTATCACGTTTCATGAAATACAGCCTGGTGACAGACGGACGGACAGCGGAGTCTTAGTTAGTCTTATAGGGTCCCGTTTGTACCCTTTGGGTACGGAACCCAAAAAAAAGAATCATGAAAATCGGTTCATAATCTGCAAAGATATGGCGTAACAAACATAGAAAAAAAACATACAGTGAAATTGAGAACCTCTTCCTTCTTGGAAGTCGGTTGAAAATAAAATAACATTATTGATGTTACAGGGCGTGCGGTATGGATGGCTAAATTATTATAATTACTTCTGCCAACCTTTAGACTACTCACATAGCCCTAATGCGTTAAAGGTAAGTTGTCAAAAATCTAAAATATACTCATCTTATCAACCGAAAAACGTCCACTGCCGGACAAAGGCCTCCCCCAAGGATTTCCACGACGACGGGTCTTGCGCTGCCCGCATCCAGCGGCTTCCCGCGATCTTCACCAGGTCGTCGGTCCACCGGGTGGAAGGCCTGCCTACGCTAAAATATACTACTCAAAACAAAATAAGGGCCACTTAAATTTTCTCAGTACAATTTCCCAAACAGGCACCATTATTTTTTTTAATCAAGAAAAGTAGGGAAACTACGAAATGCGGTCATTAGGTTAGATCCCTGGCTACAAATGTGTCGAAGAGCACAACATTCTGCAGACCCTCAGAAACTCGGTGGACTGCTCAGTTGAGAGCACACAGTAAATTGGTAAATTTTCACATTCGTTTTTCGGTAAAAAAATCATATTCTTTGTTTTCAGCATTTCACTAAGTTTCCGAGGGTCTGCAGAATGTTGTGCTCTTCGACACATTTGTAGCTAGGGATATAACCTAACTAGCTGTTTCCCGCGGCTTCACCCGCGTGGACCACGTTTCTATGACTTTTCGAGGGTGCGCAGTGCGCGAGCCGCAAGCGGCTCGCGAGCGTGGTAAAAAGTAGCCTCTGTCTTAATGCGGGTCCTAATCTGTCTACCTACCAAATTTCAGCCAAATCCGTTCAGTAGTTTTTGCGGGAAAGCGTAACAGACAGACAGAGTTACTTTCGCATTTATAATATTATATATAAATATATAATATAGTAGGGATGACTGCGCTTCGTTGTTTTCTTACTTTTCTTAATTTTGCAAAAAATCGTGGCTGTTTGAAAACACTTCTCTGTATGAAAATGTACTGTGGAAAATTAAGTGGCACTTATTGTGTTGTGAGTAGTATATATGTAGCCGAAATATTGTCAAAACCGCGATATTACAATCTCACTACACTAAATTCAGTTAGATTACAATATGACGGTAAATTGTCAATCGGCTTATTTATTTAATGTTATTCACTTCGCTTAGTGTTATTTATTATAATGTCACTAGTGAGATTACAATGACACTAGTGAAATTGTAAGCAGTATGTTACGGTTCACAATCTTTCGACAGTTCACAATCTCGCGAGATAGATCCCGTTAGTCTATAATATAACAGTTTTTACAATTTTACGGTGACATTATACATTTGTATGCATGCATGCTTAAAATCAGTAAACAGTGGAAGGTACGAGATATGCGTATGCGATTTGGTGTATGTTAGAAAAAGAATAATATGAGATCAGAACAAAATGTACAACGGATACAGATGCGGTTCGTTGAAATAAAGATGATGCTGGCCAGTATCGTCACCAACCACAGATAAACGAATTCACTGCCATGTGTCACCAACCAACTGTAGCTATAGTAGTCAAGCATGTAAATTAAAAGAAAAAGTTTTTAGTTTTGTTTTATATTTTTTAACTACAATTAGTAAGCCATTGACATCATCTCACCTGATGAAATCATCCTATATGGAAGCGGGCTTAGCAAGATTCCACAATGTAATGGGGAACTTGCTATCTTATTTTTAAGCTGGAACACATCAATGCTCTAAACATTGATGCTTGGCGGCAAGAATTAAAATAAGATGGTGGTAGCTAGCCAAGTGGGCCCAAAAAATGCCCTACCACCAACCAAAACAAGTTGACCCCACCGGGAATCGAACCCGCTACCTCCTGCTAAAATGGGTTAATACGTGTGCAAATTTTCTATTTAATCCGACGTTTTGAAGTCGGTGAAACCCACTTTCAAAGATATTGTTAAGTATATATGTAAATATAGATACATGCCCTGGCTAGCCAGGCGGACTGCCCTTCCACCAACCCAATCTAGTCATATAGAGTCAGACTCCGCCGGGAATCGAACCCGTGACCTTCTGATGTGAAGCTAATGCTCTCAACAATTATGCCACGGAGGTAGTTTTCGAAAAACTCAAAACAATTCCAGATGGCATCAGCTGTGTGGCTGTACTACATAGCGAAGTACACAGAACTGCTGGATACCGTATTCTTCGTGCTCAGGAAGAAGTTTTCGCAGGTGACCTTCCTCCACCTATACCATCACGCCTCCATGCCCATAGGAACTTGGATTGCCATCCGTTATTTCGCGTGTGAGTGTGTATCATTATATATCAGCTTATGTACGTCCCCACTGAGGGGCTCGAGCCTACCCTAAATTAGGGCGATCGGGCCTTAATCGACCCCGCGAGCCTAATGCGAGTTGGTCGACTTCACACACAACCTTGGATTGGATTGGAACACGCAGGCGTGTGCAGGTTTCCTCACGATGTTTTCCTTCACCGTAAAAGCGTCAGATAAACTTACATATGGAATCGAAATTCGAAAACACATTGGTACTAGGCAGGACTCGAACCACGACCTTCCGGACAGATGGTAGCGGCCGGAACCAGTACGCCACCGACGCTCTTTACGCCACTGACGCTCTTATAACTAACTGTGTATAACTCTATTCAATGTTTAGGAACCTTTCTTATACATATTAAACTCTCAAATAAAGTCAAATAATTAATGCTAAGATCTACAACATTACTACTATATTTATAATTAAAATTGTTCTCTTCCTTAACTATGTATATTACGCGAAACATCAGATTGAAAAAGCATCTGAATTTATGAAAAGGAAATAAATAAAAATCAGCCGGCTATTTACCTTTATCGAGTCATAAGATACAGACTTTTTTCGTTCATGTCACATAAATAAATTAAAACTAAATAACAGAAAAATATATATACTACGTCCATAGTAAAGAGATCATGTGTCAGTTCCTTATGCCATCATTAGCAATACACAACCCACAACTAACTATCTTCACTTCGCAAATACCGCAGTGTCTCAAGATTAAGGTCTTTGATGTTCTATATTGATTTTGTATTTTTTTAAAATTTAAAATTTGAGTGCGTTTGGGTGCACCTCACCTGATGGTAAGTGCCGATACAGCCGAGGAGGTAATACGCAAGCTCACATAGTGCCTCGTCTTCAAGATTCCTAAATTATACGAATATTTAGGTGTTTTTGAGCCTTTTTATGAGGCCCACAGTAAGTGACCATGTCTCAGTTCCGTATGTCACCACTGGCGACACACACAATATATAACTTACTATCTTCACTTCTCAAATACTGCACAGTGTCTCAAGATTAAGATCTTTGACGTTCTTTATTGATTTTGTATTTAGGTGTTTTTGAGCCTTTTTATGAGGCCCATAGTAACCGATTATGTCTCAGTCCCTTAAGTCATCACTGGCATCACACACAACACACAACTAACTTTCCTTACTTCTCAAATGCCGCAGTGTCTCAAGATTAAGATCTTTGATGTTGTATATTGATTTTGTATTTAGGTGTTTTAGATCTTTTTTATGAGACCCATAGTGAGCGAACATGTCTTAGTTCCATACGTCATCACTGGCAACACACATTTTCACTTCCCAGTCCAGTGTTTCAAGATTAAGGTCTTTGCACTGATGATGGCAAATTGTTCTTCCAAGACGATAAAATTTATTTAAATTGAAATTTTACTGATATCGGACATTATTTTGTTAACTACAGCTGGACATGGCACTTTGACTGGCTTGCTCAACTGCTTCGTCCACATAGTGATGTACACCTACTACTTGATCTCTGGATTGGGGCCCGAGTACCAGAAATACGTTTGGTGGAAGAAGCACGTCACTACCTTGCAGTTGGTAAGATCTTTTAGACTTTTTACCATAACTCTGGGATTCAGCAATGTGATGTAATTTCAAATTTAATTTTTGTGTATATATGTACTTAGTTAATATACAATACTAGCTGGTGGGTCAAGGTCAAAGGGAAATGGAGCGAGCTATGCTCGGAGTTTCACTGCGTGATCACATCAGAAACGAGAAGATCCGTAGGAGAACCAAAGTAACTGATATTAGCTGTCAGAATTGCTAAACTTAAGTGGCAGTGGGCGAGGCACATAGCTCGTAGAACAGATGGCCATTGGGACAGTAAAGTTCTCGAGTGGCGACCGCACACCGTAAAACGTAGCGTAGGTAGCCCTTCCAAACAGTGGACAGATGACCTGGTGAAAGTCCCGGGAAGGAGCTGGATGCGGGCAGTGCAGATCGGGTTGTCGTGGAAATCCTTGGGGGAGGCCTATGTCCAGCAGTGGACGTCCTTTGGCTGATATAATGATAAAGATGAATAGCTTGTAACCGGCGAGTTGCTGCTAAAAAAATATTTGTGCTAATCGCAACAAAAAAAAATATTGATCCGTTCGCAACCAAATTTCGCAGGATCATCGGTTAAGGAAAATATGACAGTACAAATATGACAAAATTAGGTACCAAAAAAATAAAATAATACTGTTGATCCGATCGCTATAAAACTTCAAACGGTTTTGAAATTTTAAAGAAATCTTAGATTAGCCCAGTGGTTGATCACCCGCTGGGCTAATCTAAGATTTCATCAAAATCTCTGTTGTTGTTTTGGAGTCCATAGGGAATATACTATACATATTTTTCACAGAATCACCCGTACATAATCTGAAGATTTGTTTAAAATTTTATCAGAATGCCTCCAGCCGTTTTGGAGTCATACGGAAACATCATACCATACATAAGTGCCGATACAGCCGAGGAGGTGATACGCAAGCTCACATAGTGCCTATTCACTCTCGTCTTCAAGATTCCTAAATTATACGAATATTTAGGTGTTTTTGAGCCTTTTTATGAGGCCTATAGTAAGTGACCATGTCTCAGTTCCGTATGTCACCACTGGCGACACACACAATACATAACTTACTATCTTCACTTTTTAAATACTGCACAGTGTCTCAAGATTAAGATCTTTGACGTTCTTTATTGATTATGTATTTAGGTGTTTTTGAGCCTTTTTTTGAGGCCCATAGTAACCGATTATGTCTCAGTCCCTTAAGTCATCACTGGCATCAACTAACTTTCCTTACTTCTCAAATACCGCAGTGTCTCAAGATTAAGATCTTTGATGTTGTATATTGATTTTGTATTTAGGTGTTTTTGATCTTTTTTATGAGACCCATAGTGAGCGAACATGTCTTAGTTCCATACGTCATCACTGGCAACACACATTTTCACTTCCCAGTCCAGTGTTTCAAGATTAAGGTCTTTGCACTGATGATGGCAAATTGTTCTTCCAAGACGATAAAGGAAAATATGACAGTACAAATATGACAAAATTAGGTACCAAAAAAATAAAATAATACTGTTGATCCGATCGCTATAAAACTTCAAACGATTTTGAAATTTTAAAGAAATCTTAGATTAGCCCAGTGGTTGATCACCCGCTGGGCTAATCTAAGATTTCATCAAAATCTCTGTTGTTGTTTTGGAGTCCATAGGGAATATACATATTTTTCACAGAATCACCCGTACATAATCTGAAGATTTGTTTAAAATTTTATCAGAATGCCTCCAGCCGTTTTGGAGTCATACGGAAACATCATACACACATTGACTTTTTTATATATAGATTTTCCCTACAAAGTTTGTTAGTCGACTGTTGTCAATAATTAAGGCTTTAAGATGCCTCAAACCAAGCAGGTTGTTACGTGTTAAATTAATATCGAAGGAGCTTCAAACAGTCCATTTCTCTTCAATTTTGAGTTATCCACTATATTTAAACTGAAATTTGGAACAGACAGTGTTATGTATGGTAGTCCCCGACGGATTAAGTGGATTTTTTAAAATTTATCTTTTGTGTCTTATTTTCCTCTAGTCGAATTTGAAAAAATATTTAATCCTTTTTCAACTACGTTTTAACACAAGTCGTGGGCATTTTCAAAATTCTGAATTGTGCTTTTTGACTGATGAAATACGTATTATTACAGGTCCAGTTCAGCCTCATATGGATCCACAACTTCTTCGTCATGTTTACCGACTGCAATTACCCTAAGGCTCTCCACCTTCTCATTGTTCTGGAGTCTTCGTTCTTCCTCTATCAGTTTGGCAAATTCTACATCAAGAGCTACAGTGAATCAGACAAGAAATTATTGGTAACAGAAGAGAGTAGACCGAAGACAGATGTTAAAGTTGATTAAAGACTATAAATTTAAGAACTGAAGTAAATATTAATAAAAAATAAATTTATTTTTTAAACTTTTTTATAAGTGAAATACAATTAAGTTGATAAAATTGCTTGTTTTTTTTTAATCCACAATTGATAAGCACTTGGCATCATCTCACCTGATGGTAAGTGACGATGATGCCGAAGATGGAAGCGGGCTTACCAAGATTCACCAACGCAATGGGGATCTGGCTATCTTATCTTTAAGCCGGAACACATCAACGCTGTTAACACTGACGTTTGGCGGCAAGACTTAGATAAGATGGTGGTAGCTATCAAGGCGGGCTATGAAAATGACCTACCGTCAACCAAACCTAGTCTTACAAAGTTGACCCCGCCGGGAATCGAACCCGCGACCTCCTGGTGTAAATCGAATGGACTAACCATTATGCCACGGAAGCGCTTAAAATAAATTGGTTAATGAAGTAAAACTTAAGTGACAACCCTGATTCTTAATCAATTAAAAATTCACTTCATTAAAAAGTTTGCTGAACAGTGATATACCTATAAAGAAAAGTGCCTCTACTTTTTACAAATAAATTTTAATTTTACGTATGTACGTATTGTTACGAATAATAATTATTACCTACCACATCAGCCGAAAGCCGTCAAAGGCCTCCCCCATGGACTTCCACGACGACCAATCTTGCGCTAGCGGTATCCAGCGCATTCCCGCGACCTTCACCAGCTCGACGTTCCATGGAGTAGGAGCCCTGCCTACTCTACGTCTTCCGGTGCGCAGTCGCTAATTGAAAACTGTACAGCCCTAACGGCCATCTGAACAGAATAATTATTAAAGCATAATAATTATTATTTCTATCAATTTTAAGATAACTGGCATAAGTGATAGTTAATGCCGTCCAGCGGCTTCCCGCGACCTTCACCAGGTCGACGTTCATCGAGTGGGAGGCCTGTCTACTCTACGTCTTCCGGTGCGCAGTCGCTAATCGAAAATTTAACTGCCCCAACGGCCATCTGTTCTACGAGCTATTTGTTCCGCCCACTGCCACTTAAGTTTAGCAATTCTGATAGCTATGTTGGTTACTTTGGTTCTCTTACGGATCTCCTGGTTTCTGATTCAATTACCGCGGCCGGCGGCGGGAGGTGAGCGTGCCTACAGCTCCGGGACCTACCTGGACAGTAGATAGTGGTTCTCTTCCACGAGGCACTCGCCTTGCAGAGTACCGGGACAAGCGTCTTGGAAGCAAGAACTACCGTAACTGGTCCTTGTCTTCACCTTATGGTGTTGGCAGGAATAGCAGCCCCCGCACTCTTTGCCCAAGGGTAGGAAAGTGGGGACGCTATATCATAAACCTGGTAGTTTTAGCGTATTTAGTAGATTTACGAGAGAGAATGCCATAACGGCCATCTGAACAGAATAATTATTAATGCAAAATATTTATTTTTTCTACCAATTTTAACATGACTGGCATAAGTGATAGTTAATGCCGTTAACGTTATAGGTACATATACATATAAAGTTACAAAAGAGGGGCAAAGTAAAACGGTCAACAAGGGACGCAATAACAATGTAGACACGATGATTTTGCATAATTTTATTGATCCAAATAGCCGTAGATCATTGATCTTCGGGTCAATAGTGATACATATTAAACGTGTCAAAATTTATAGTGCTGCACTACCAGCTGTGTTCTCGATAAAAATAAACACTGCTGCTACACTCACTGTTGTTCTTGTTTTTCTATTGACTAGCTGTGCCTGCAGCTTCGCCCGTGTGGAATGCAGATGATGTCCATCCTGAAACTCCATTATAACTATTGGTGAAATATTTTTTTAAGTCTGATGAGTAGTTTCGAAGATTACCTCCTTTATACAAACATACTAATTTTAACCCCTTTTCAATCGACTTCCAAAAAGGAGGAGGTTCTTAATTCGAATGTATGTTGTTTCTTTTTTTTGTCTGTTTGTTACGCAGATTTTAAACCGATTTTTATTTTATTTTTTTATTCGATATCCCATATAAATTTTATCAAAATCGGTACGTACTTTATTAGAAAATTAACAAAAACCAAAAATAATAATGTGAAATTGCACTAAATTATAGCGAAAGGAATAATTATTTTTATAATTAGTTTTTTAACGTGTACAACGTCTTAAATTATTACTATTATATCAGATGAACCGCGTGCGAGTCAGAACCGCGAACAAAGGGTTGCGAATCATCATACTAGATGACGCTAGTTTCTTTACGTTTAAAAAAACACGTTTTTTGTATGGAGACTATTACTTTTTCTAATTTTTAGTGTTTGTTATTATAGCGGCAACAGAAATACATCATCTGTTAAAATTTCAACTGTCTAGCTATCACGGTTCATATTTGGTAACAAACGGACGGACCGACAGCGAAGTCTTAGTATTAGGGATAATACACTAGTTGTTACACCAGTGTACCTACAAAGAAGGCCCCATTCCTGAGCGAGCGAAGTGAGCGATATTACGTTCGTTAGCTTTAATTAATTTAATTGTCGAGAAGCCTTGCGAAGCGAGGCTCCCTTCCACTCCCTCCTTGAGTGCCGGATCTGATTTGTCAGTTGTTTTATCGACAATCAACAGTCGATCTCTGCTGCGGTTGTACCAACAACAAGAATGGGGTCTTCCTCGCAGTTACACTGGTCTCGCTTTACGTTTACGTCCATCTACGTTGATTATTTGTCTCCGTAAAGGGAAACTGGCGAGCGAAGTGAGCCCGAAAATTCTCGTTTTTTTGGTCTAGAAGGGGATTTTGCTAAAATATTCATTCACTAATTTATCAAAATTGGCTACCAACTAAACTGCAAGAATGGGCAAGTTATCACCATCCACTACCGTCCCCCCCCCCCCCCTATACGCCGCCACTGCAATGAT
This sequence comes from Coleophora flavipennella, assembly GCA_947284805.1. Classification (NCBI taxonomy): domain Eukaryota; kingdom Metazoa; phylum Arthropoda; class Insecta; order Lepidoptera; family Coleophoridae; genus Coleophora; species Coleophora flavipennella. The sequence goes on from OX369286.1 coordinate 11,528,719, forward strand.
GTAATAACAGTAAACCACAAGGAACGAGTGTCAAATTCATTATAGAACGTTTTAGTAGCAAAGTTGCAGTTGTTGCGATATTGGTGTCGGTTGTTTTTAACGTGTTATGTTGTCAATTATTTTCAGTAAGTTTTGAGCTTAATGTTAACATGTAAGATATACATACTAACCTACATCAAGTCATCAACGTCAACAACACTTAGCTATCATATAATCAAATTTGTGAAGTTTTAAATTACCCTGTGTAATACTCGCTATTACCAGACTATTCTGATAAAATGCTTCTATTATCCTTAGTAATACTATAAACGCGAAAGTTTGTATGTATAGATGTTTGTTACTATTTCACGCAAAAACTAATGAACGTATCTGGCTGAAATTTGGTAGTTAGGCAGATTAGGATCTGGATTAATTAGTAATACTAATTAATATAGACTACTTTTTTCCACGCTCGCGAGCCGCTTCCGGCTCGCGCACTGCGCACCCTCGGAGACAGTCATAGAAACTATGTTCACGCGAGCGAAGCGGCTAGCAAAGGCTAGTCATAAATAATATCTCACTCATACAATTTTATCGATAATTCTTATCAATAGAAGCATAACTCGCCAACCCTATTCAATGTAGGTACAGTGTTGTGCAAAACTGCGATGACCGATGGAGCGTGCCAAATCACATGATCGATCATACACGTCCCGTGATTTTGTCCGCGACTGTCCAGGTGCTGGGTATAGAACCAATGCAATGTTTTTTTTTGGATTTTAAAAATAACTTTTGATTTGTAAGACTTACTTGGCACGTGCAAGAGTGTTAAAGTTATAAAAGATTTTTACAAGAAAGAGCAATGGAACATCAATATTTTTCGTATAATTATATTTTATAATTAATTTTAACTTAAGTGGCAGTGGAAGGGGCCCATAGCTCATAAAACAGATGGCCGTTGGGGCAGTAAAGTTCTCAAGTGGCAACTGCGCACCGGAAAACGTAGCGTAAGTAGGCCTCCCACGCGGTAGACCGATGACCTGGTGAAGATCGCGGGAAGCCGATGGATGCGGGCAGCGCAAGACCAGTCGTCGTGAAAATCCTTGGGGGAGGCCTTTGTCCAGCAGTGGACGTTTTCCGGCTGATATAATGATGATAATGATAAGTGGCAAGTTTAGAGCAAACAAGTCATAAGACAGTCACGTCAGTGATAATTATGTGATCAATTAGCAATTTACAGTGCACATATACAACATAAATATGACTGAAACGCTGAGTAAAATGAGCCCAAATCGCGTTACGTAAACGTTTTTATTACGTTCATATGACTAATAAATAACAGGACCCAAAACTCTGAATAGGTAATATTGCCGCGACCATTATGATATATAATTATTGTTAATTGGGAATGGACTGATTTAAGTGAAAAAACTCACGTTTTGTTAATGGGTCCCCTTTAATTTTTTCATATTTATATTTTTTTTATTTTATTTATTTACACTTTTAGTACATCAAAATACAATTTTTTAAATCTTATACTCAGGGATAGTGTATATAATGTAAAGTAGGCAGTCTTATTGCCAAGAGCAATCTCTTCCAGACAAACTTTAATTTAAACTTTGTTTCCATAGCGGATTGCCGATTTCTATTGATAAATACACACTATGTGAAAAGTTACCTATTACGGTTCATGAAATACAGCCCGCTTACAGACAAACGGACGAACGGACAGACAGAGAGCCGAGGATTAGTGATAGGATCCACTAATCCATCATCATGGATCACCGCTTACCTATCACGGTATCCACATCTGAAATACCACGTTTCCAAACATTATTAATAGTTATTTAGCAAAATTTAGCGTCAGTTACTCAATCGGTAACGACTCGGTCTTCTTAACCAGAGGTCCCGGGTTCAAATCCGGATGGCCAATGTACTAATCTAATGAGTTTTTCAAAACTTGCGTATACATAAATCACCGATTGTTTTAACCGTGAAGGAAATCATCCCAGAAACCCGCTCATCAGATTCCAGATATGTATGAAGGTAACGTTGCACACATCCGTAGGTGTAAATCTAAATTCCCACGTGCAATTAAGTGCAAATAAGTGTAACACAAGGCAACCGCCGTCGTCTATCCCTTGGACAGCACGTTTAATCATAATAATAATCACTTTGGTAAAAGAATATTTTACACGTCATTTTACAGAATTAATCCAAGATATGAATAAAAAATAATTAAATTGTAAAAAAAGACAATAATGCACAAAATTAAAAATAATAGGTACATATTCATAAAAAAATTACTAAAAATAGTTACACGTAGTGTAAATTTAGAGCTAATGTAAACTGTAGAAGGTGTGCTTGATTAGCCAGCGTCTGATTTTATTAAATGTATCTGTGCCACACGATAAGAGAGAGATTATTAATAGGTAACCAAAAATCAACGCTACATCTTCTATTCCGAAACAAAACCCATCAAACTTCTCAAGTGCGAAATCAAACAAGAAAACAATTCAAATATTTGCTATTTCACACACTCACACATTGTTTGGTCAAACTTTTCACACGTCCCGATATCGCGGCTAAGCCTCGCCTCGAACCCTTGTTTATGCTCAATAAAAATCACAAGTGGGTCCGGTCAGGATATCGAGAAGTTCTACCCTCAAATATTTAGTAGCACCAACATAAACAAGCCACTGAAACAGTCGAATCTCACCCCTATTTCGTTGACCTAAGGCGGTAATAAATAGAACTTGTTGTGTTGCGTACAAGAAAATTCACTCCCTTTCGAGAGATTTCCCTCTTTCTCCATATGTCGAAAACAAGCGGCCAACATGTTAACTAGCTGACCACCCTTCGCCAAATTGAGGGTAGTCGAATGGAAATCGTTGGTTTTATTGGAATTTCCTGTGAGTTATTTCCATACGTAGTTCAGATTCTTGTGACTAGGGGTGGAGAGTGTGAAAAGGGACTTTTTCAATAGTATTTCGGACTTACTGTGTTGATAATATTGTGAGTGTACAATTTTACATCTATTAATAAGATTGTGAAGCTGCGAGTTTTTATACAAACGGCGTTAACGATTTTCACCTCTTAAATGTTAACCGATTTGGACTAATTTTTTAGTATATAAGCCTAGATTTTGTTCTGACTGACAACCAATCAAAAATTGGTCCAAATCGGTTAACATATAAGAGGTGAAAATCGTTAACGCCGTTTGTATGAAAAGTCGCAGCGTCACAATGCTCTTAAATACTTCGCCCTAATTCAGGGTAGGCTCGAGCACCTCGGTGGGGACGTATATGGGCGGATATGATGAAATAGTTTTAACAGATTCTTGCCCCTTCTTTGTGACGTTTAGTACCGACTTCCTTAATGTATAGGTAGGTAGATAGGTAACCAGAAGGAAAGGTTACCTAATTAAATAAATCTGATTCATATTACTTATAAAGTATAATATTACTTCTGGTAATATATTACTAGTAAAGTATAATATACCTGTGGTAACATATTACTAATAAAGTATAATATTACTTGTGGTAACATATTACTACTAAAGTATAATATTACTTGTGGTAACATAGTGTCGGGGCAGCAGCTAATTAGATAAATAGTACTATTTTTACCCGACTCCCCAAATAGGAAGGTAATGTTATTAGGGTTTATTTATGAATGTATGTATGTCTGTTCCTTTAGCTGAGCCTGTAGTCTAAACGGTTTGATAGATTTTGGAGGGCGAGCTGTGATTAGATTCGTCTTAATCCCAGAAGTGAAATTGGGTACATTTTACATGACTGCTAAAAAAGACGGGGTAATGTTTTATGCAGTCGGCTTTTTAATTTTTAATTAAATTGGTTAAGTTACATACCTTTGTAACAGAAGAGTGAAGGAGTACTTTCTTGTGCGTGGTATTTTTTTATACATAATTGATAATCCTTTAAAATCATCTTACCTGATGGTAAGTGACGATTATGACGAAGATGGAAGCGTGCTTACCAAGATTCCCCAATGCAATGGGGAACTGGCTACCTGTTTTTCAAGCCAGAACACATGAATTCTGTTAACATTGATGTTTGGCGGCAAGACTTAGATAATATGGTCGTAGCTAGCCAGGCAGGCTTAAATAAACTATTACTAATTATATTGTGTGGTCGACTTTCCTTTTTATCTTAAATTTATTTAGTTAATCATAACTTGAACTCGTTGACAAAGTGTCTTCTTCTTCTTATCTTATAAATGAATTGCTGTTCGTTAGTCTCGCTAAAACTCGAAAACGACGCGACCGATTACAATGAAACTTAGGTGAATTATTGTGCGCACGCCAGGGAAGGTTCATAACAAAAAACATTGCGAGCCGCTTGCGGTTCGCGCGCCGCGCACCTGCGATGTCCACGCGGGTGGAGCTACGGGCAACAACTAGTATAAAATATAAATTGACACATAATTGGTATATATCTACACTAATTCCACATTGGACCGATGATCTGGTGAAGGTCGCGGGAAGCCACTGGATGCGGTCGTCGTGGAAATCCTTGGGGGACGCCTATGTCCAGCAGTGGACGGCCTACGGCTGATATGATGATGATGATTATGAATCCCATATAAAGCAATAAAAACTGCGTTTACAAATTGTCGGTATCAAAATATAAATGATATAAAATCCAATAAACCATGCGAATCTGTATAATTCACACATCGACCCTCTTCGGAAGTGGGATCAATTGGGCGGAAACAGGCGGAAACGTCTTGACCGCGGAGGTTAAGTGACCCTTCCCCTGCGCCCTTCAATCATAAGCCTGCGAGGGTGAACCCTGAGGCGACTCACATACTTTTGTGTTATCGAAAGTACGAAACGTTTACCATAAGAGCATTTTCACAAACTCGTTTCCCATGCAAAATTTGAAATTACCACTTCTGGAAAATGGATAAGCCGATTCTAATAAAACTTTATACACTAAAACAAGTCACGATATTCTAGTTTGTAGATAGATTGCATTTTCGAAAAACTATATTTTAAAAAAGATTAGCTGATTTTAAGATTACTATGAAAACCTTAAATTGCTATTATTTAGTGACAACAATATCTTTTTAAAAATATATTCTATCCACATACTAAAATTTCATGGCTTGCTTATGTGTGTAAAATTTCATTAGAATCGGCCAATAAATTTGCAAAAAGTAGTGATTTTAAGTTTGTATGGGAAAAGATTTTGTAAATACGCTCTAAAACTTCTTAAACACCTCCGTGGCGTAATGGTTAGCCCATTCGATTCACACCAGGATTTCATGGGTTCGATTTCCGGCGGGGTCAACTTTGTAAGACTCGGTTTGGTTGGAGGTAGGGTATGCTCATAGCCCGCCTGGCTGGCTACCACCATCTTATCTGAGTCTTGCCGCCAAACATCAGTGTTAACAGCATTGATGTGTTCCGGCTTGAATATAAGATAGCCAGATCCCCATTGCGTTGGGCAATCTTGGTAAGCTCGCTTCCATCTTCGGCATCATCGTCACTTACCATCAGGTGAGATAATGCCAAGGGCTTATCAATTGTGGAATAAAAAAAATTTGTAGGGATGGGGTTTTATAATTGTTGGCTGAAGCGGTCGTAAGTTAGTGCAACTTAGTGGTCATGTCGGTCACGCGGGTTAACTTATGCACGATCAACAATCAGCTGGATGGTTTTGCCTGTTAGCGTCATTTAGTTTCACTGTTTCCGTGTTTTGCAAGGCACATTAAGCCGTTTTTCTTTTTCTTTTTTTTACAATTGATAAGCCCTTGGCATTTTCTCACCTGATGGTAAGTGACGATGATGCCGAAGATGTAAGAGGGCTTACTAATATTCCCCAACGCAATAGAGAACTGGTCATCTTATCTTTAAGCTGGAACACATAGTTAAGATGGTGATAGCTAGCCAGATGGACTTAGAATATGCCCTTCCACCAAACAACCGAGTCTTGCAAGGTTAGACTCAGCCGAGAATCGAACCCGCGACCTCCTGATGTGAAGCTAATGGACTTAACCATTACGTCACGGAGGTATCGCTTGCTGTCACTTATGGGCGTCAAAGGTCTTCTTACCGGCGGCTTGAAAACTTTTGTTCAATCCGTACTTGGCCCCCGTGTGTGAAGCATGGTTTTTTTTTTGTTTGTTTGTTTGCCCTTTACAGGGCAGGCTAAGGCTCATTGGCCATACTGCCTTGTCTTCAGTACATCATATTTTTTTCAGTAGTATTGGTTTACGTCTTCAGTACTTATGTAATTTTTCTTTCACAGTTTTCAGTATTTTTCAGCATCATTGTAATTTTTTTCACTGGCACCATGTAACTAACTAACCTACACACTCCAGCAAAATGATAGTACTTTTGCTGAAGCTTTGGCGGACTTGTTGTGGGAACTCTAAACACATCAGCATACACACTTTTATGACAATATCCTACACAATTAATACATAAATGGTACTTTGCTGATTAATACACTATCAATATTATACATCAAAAACCACGAAATGTAATTTTTCGGACAATAAAAGAAAATTGACAAACTGAACGCTACCAATTCCCGCTGAAAATTCCGTGTGGAGCATGGTTTAATCTTACCTTCGTTTTTTGTTTGATAATATATTTACGTCTCTGGGTACGAGCCCTTTTGGGACAGTCGGTTTTCTATCGAATTTATTTCGGAGTGTGCTCAAGAACTTCACGACCTCATTTCCCAGCTACTTTCCACCTTCGGTCAACGAGACGCGAGGGGAGGTTCCACTCCTTTGTTGTTGATATTCAGCCTATACGCACGAAGCATTACGCTTCCTCATTTATTATGCGGACAGCAATGGAGTGGAACTCCTTGCCTGCATCTGTTTTCAGACTCCCATAATTTGGGGATCTTCAAGGCGAGAGTGAATAAGCATTATTTGAGTTCGCGTGTACCATCCTCGACTACATCGTCACTTACCATCAGGTGAGATATAGTCAAACGCACTCAATTTTTTTAATAAAAAAAAGATGTGGCACTCGGGAGCTGCCGCGGTAAAGCTATTGCATAGCATTTTTTATCAACTTTAACACTAATAAAGTTACACCAGTAAAACTTACTAAGTCCTTTTAGTACCACAAATCGCTAATAGATGGCACTGTAAGTTTTTGTAGAACGCGGCAACGTTACGTCACGCTCGGCCGAGCCAGTCAAATTTACTAATTCCTTTTAGTACCGCAAATCGCTAATAGATGGCACTGCAAGTTTTTGCAGAACGCGGTAACGTTACGTCACGCTCAGCCGAGCCAGTCAAATTGACTAAGACCTTTTACTACCGCAAATCGCTAATAGATGGCACTGTAAGTTTTTTTAGAACGCAGTAACGTTACGTCACGCTCGGCCGAGCTACATGGTAGGCGGATTGTGGGGTGTTAGGTTTTTTTGTTAGGAATTTCTAGATTCGGTCGCCGCGCTCAAAGCCCGCGATAAAAGCTATGCAAAGCTTTTAAAAAAGTTATCAAATAAAAAATTGATTATAATTTCTATTTTGATTTGTAATGCTGGTAACGGTGTTTAACAAATCATTTGTAATGCTGGTAACGGTGTTTAACAAATCATTTGTGGAGTTCCTGACAATATCTGCAGCGATCCTATTCTAAGGTGGACCACCCGGTTGCAGTAGGGCGTCTATAAAACTGCACCCAGTATAAGCTGGGTGTTCAGGTCCTCCTCCTTTTTATTTTCTTGTTCTCCACTTTGCCCACGTACACCAGACTATTTTCCCCAAAACAAACCACTTTTTGAAGCAAATTCTAGCAGAAAACAATGCAAAAACACTAAAGTAAAACTACAAAAGTGTTCACCACAAATCCAGCCAAAAAACTTTTAACTTTTCCAACATTCGAAAATTGCCAAAGAACTATTTGCTAATCAAAAAGATTTAAAAAAACTTACTTATATACTGTGAAGTTTTTGCCCTTCATTTGCAACCAGTCTTTTTTTCACGATTGGTAAGCCCTTGGCATCATCACACCTGATGGTAAGTGACGATAATGGCGAAGATAGAAGCGGGCTTACCAAGATTCCCCAACGCAATGGAGAACTGGCTATCTTATCTTCATGCCGGAACACATCAATGTTGTTAACACTGTTGTTTGGACAAACTTAAAAAAATCACGCACTGTCTAGTCATAAACCAGAATTCTCTGTATCAGCCCTAAGAAACTCCATACTATATGAAAAGATAGATAAGGTATGTAAGAAAATTTCCAGTTTTTCGTATGCTCTATCTACACAAATAACCAGAGGTGCAGGGTTCAAATCCGGACGGCGAATGTACCAATGAGTTTTTCGTAACTTACGTACATATTCTCCGATTGCTTTAACGGTGAAGGAAAACATCGTGAGGAAACCTGCACAACACACCTGCGAAGAAACTCGAAGGTTGTGTGTGAAGTCGACCAACCCGCACTGGGCCCGCGTGGTAGACTAAGGCCCGATCGCCCTAATTCAGGGTAGGCTCGAGCCCCTCGGTGGGGGACGTATATGAGCTGACATGATGATCTACACAAATTATCAAATGTAGCTAGCAGGAGCGATGGCACCACATCCAACTTTTCTTATATTGATTCACTTTTTAGATACGGGCTCCTGGTCTGGGGAAATAGCTCAGACATAGGTAGGGTATTCGTAGCACAAAAACGATGTATACGAGCGATGTATGCCACATCGGAATATCTTCACGTTCCAAATACCGCAGTGTCTTAAGACCATGGTCGTGCCAATGATGACATACGGAATTGAGACAGGATGGGCCTCATAAGAAGGCTCAAGGTCATCCAAAGGGCAATGGAGAGTGCAATGCTCGGAGTTCATCAGCGTGATCGAATCAGAAACGAGGAGATCCGTAGGAAAAACAAAGTAACCGACATAGCTCTCATAATTACTTAACTTAAGTGGCAGTGGGCGGGACACGTAGCTCGTAGAACAAATGGCTACCTGGTGAAGGTCGCGGGAAGCCGCTAGATGCGGGCCGCGTAGAACCGGTCATCATGGAAATCCTTTGGGGAGGCCTATGCAGTGGACGTCCTTCGGCTGATGATGATGATGATGAACAAATAGGTACCTAGTCGTAGCAACCGGGCCCGCCACCTTACTGCTGTAAGTATACTGCTGCATAAGCAGACGTCGGTACAACGGGGGAAAGTTGCCGCACCCTCCATTTTCACTATTTACCCAAAAATCTAATCCGTCAATATTATCAAAAGATCCAGTCATGACTCACCCGTTCCATCTTCGGCCAACCAGACGCAGGACGCGCTTCCACTCTAAGGTGGTATACAAGTTCTCTACGTGGTAATATCACATTGTAAGGATCCATACAGTAGTCCAACGCCTTTCATGTTTCCATCAACGCTAACATCACTAGTAACTAGGCATTCGCTGCAGCTGCACCAGTATAGTTCGTTTGCTGAAATTGTCTGGATCTTTGACGGTTGGCGCCAAAGACTTCATCAAAGGGGCCACCCTCAGTTCAATCGCGGCACCGACAAAGCCGCGCAGCGCACGGCGGGCGGCGCGATTGAAATGAGGATGGCCCCTTTGTCGCGAGCCGTCAAAACTGCAGCTAATTTAGCAAACGAACTATACCATCGCAAAATGTGTCGAGTTCCCGACCTTCCCTATCTCGCCCTTCGCTGTGTCGGTCTCCGTTAGATGACTTTATGGATTATTTAGACCAGTACAATCAGACAGTATGTCGAGTACCATTACCATCACGCACCAGTACCATCGGACATTATGTCGTGTACCAGTACCATCACGCACCAGTACCATCGAACAGTATGCCGAGTACCATTACCATCACATACCAGTACAATCATGCATCAGTACCATCGGACAATATGTCGTGTACCAGTACCATCACGCACCAGTACCATCGGACAGTATGTCGAGTACCATTACCATCACACACCAGTACCATCGGACAGTATGTCGAGTACCAGTACCAGTACTATCACGCACCAGTACCATCGGACGCTATGTCGAGTACCAGTACCAGTTACCAGTGATAGTTCACGCACCAGTACCATCGGACAGTACGCCGAGTACCAGTACCATTACGCACCAATACCATCGGACAGTATGTCGAGTACCAGTACCAGTACCATCGGACAGTATGTCGAGTTTCCGACCTTCCCCGTCTCTCCCCTCGGTGTGTCGGTCTCTATTGGACGACTTTATGGAGTATTTAGACCGTATATGTATGTATGTGTGTATGTATTTTTTGCCTGTACTATGAGAATATCGCAAGCAAAGAACATCTTGAATGGCCAAAATAAAAGTTCAAATATTATAATTACATAAACAGATTATTTTAAATTTAAGAAATGACACAAAACAATACTTTCATAAAATTAATTTTAGCAATAACAAAACACGAACTGAAAGCAGTTAAAGACAAGATTTGTCTAAACTTCTTTTCTAAATACATTCACAGCGTAAATTTGCGTTCAGATGCACTGCCAGTCTTGCAAGTGACACAGTTTCCTTCCTTCGTAACTATATAGTATGGTTTAATTATTACCTTAAAGTTATGGTACAGGTTATAAATATGCGACTTTGGCCACTGTCTGCAAGAGCAGTAGAATTGTGACGAAGTATAGCACGTTTGGAGCACCAGGCTTATTGGCTATTTTATTACTAGCAGTGAGAACTTTTGGTGCCGGCATTGCGAAGGCTTGGTTGTTACAGCGATTGAGCTGAAACAAAGTGAGCAATTCAGAAAGACAAGATACCATATTAACTGACAAAGTCTTCTTGCGCGAAGACTGTTTCTCTAGAGACGAAAAGACTACGATGACATTCAAGATCTGTGTGTTGGTTGTTACATCCTTACTTATAATATTATAAAAGTGAAAATATGTTTGTTTTTTTGTTACCTTTTCACGTGTCAACACCTAAAACAATCTTGACAAAATTTGGCATGGAGGTAGCCTGTGTTATGGGAAAGGACATAGGCTACTGTTTATCTTGAAAAAACTGAAAAAAACTCCTATTTTGGTTGATTTCTTTAAAATCGCAACGGAACACCGGATTATTGTGATTTTTTGCACAGGGATGTTTGAGGGGGTGGGAAATGACTTTGGTTGATTTCTTTAAAATCGCAACGGAACACCGGATTATTGTGATTTTTTGCACAGGGATGTTTGAGGGGGTGGGAAATGACAAAGACTACTAATAGGTATTCAACGTAAGTTTGCACGTTACCTATATAAGAAGCTACATGGCTAATATCCCTTTTTGTTTCCGTCTCTGTTCGTAACAGGAATGGTAGGCCTTAACATTCTTGAGTTGCGACGCAAAACTGCTCTTATGATTCAGTATGATCGACTTCTGAATGGTAATGTAGATGATTGCAATACACTGTCCCGGTGTAAGCTATTCGCTCCGCAAAATGCATGTCGCCTCCGCTCCATACGGCTGCTGGAGGGGCCGCGCGTGCGCACCACCACCGCTCAGCACGCGCGCGCGCCCACGGCTCGTGCATTCGTATCACTGAATGCTTTGCTTGCTCAACAGCCAAACGTAGATGTGTTTTTCACTAGTTTTAGGAATTTTGTAGATTATTGTCTGACATTTTAAGTAATTGTCTTGCTGCACGCTTTGGTTCGCTGTAAGTGTGGCAAGTAATTGTTATAATGAAATAAAAAAATAAAAATAGCCCGAGACAGTTTCCGAGCCATCTAGAAAATTAATTTCCAGGCTCGAGGACGTCGGTGTTGAAACGGAGCAACAGATTGACGTGATTTTTAGCATAAAAATAGTTTTGGAGGTGGTAAGTGACATAAACTTCTAATCAGAATATGCCCACGCGACCGAAGCCACGGGTAGAACAGATAAAAATGATAGTAATATACAGGTTAGGTGCCTATGTGGAAGGTCCAGCTGCATGTAACTGTTTTTTACGCACCATTGTTCCTAAATATGAACATGGTCAAATTTTGACGAAAAGGAAAGATAGTTGTATTAGAGACCAAACGGAACTGACGCAACATTCCAATGAGCAGCAGCCGCAAAAATATATACAGGTACTCCTAAAATAAAACACATTTTTGAGGAACGCTACTACTCTGAACAAATTATGTTCTACAACTTTTCTAAAATTGCAAAGTTTTAGAAAATAACAGGCCAAGTCCAAATCGGACTCGCACACGAAGGATTCCGTACCATCTTACAAGGAAAAAAGACGTTTCTTGTACGGAGACCTCCTTTTATTTTAATTTTGTAAAATTTTGATGGATGGATTTGATGGAAGTACTCAATGGAAGCAAAGATAAAGACTGTAAATAGGTCTCTCGCAATAGTTTACAATCGGAAGGGCAGCCACAAAGACAAACGTCAATCGTCATCACACATTGAGAAATCTTTATAATAGTCAAGAATGAAAGCAATGATGAAAATGGTAGGTACCTCAAAACAGTTCGCAACCGAAAGTGCAGCCACAAAGAAAAATCGTTAAACATCACTCATTGAGCAATCTTTATCATAGCTAAGATTGGGAGCAAAGATGAAGATGGTGGGTACCTCACAACAGTTCACAACCAAAAGGACAGTCACAAAGACAATCGTCAAACGTCATCACACATTGCAAATTTTTTATAATAACCAAGATTGAAAGCAAAGATGAAGATGATAGGTACCTCACAACAGTTCGCAACCAAAAAGACAGTCACAAAGACAATCGTTAAACGTCATCACACATTGAGCAATCTTTATCATAGCCAAGAATGAAAGCAAAGATGAAGATAGTGGGTACCTCACAACAGTTCACAACCAAAAGGACAGCCACAAAGTGATATCGACAAACGTCATCACATATTGAGAAATCTTGATAACAGCCAAGATTGATTGGGTACCTCAAAACAGTTCGCAACCGAAAATGCAACCACATAGAAAAATCGTCTAACGTCATCACTCATTGAGCAATCTTTATCATAGCCAAGATTGAAAGCAAAGATGAAGATGGTGGGTACCTTTACAACAGTTCACAACCAAAAGGACAGTCACAAAGACAATCGTCAAACGTCAACACACATTGCGAAATCTTTGTAACAGCCAAGATTGAAAGCAAAGATGAAGTGGTAGGTACCTCACAACAGTTCGCAACCAAAAGAGCAGCCACAAAGACAATAATCATACGTCATCACACATTGCAAAATCTTTATAATAGCCAAGAACGAAAGCAAAGATAAAGATGGTGGGTACCTCGCAGCAGTTAGTATCAGGAGAGCCGACGCAGCCGGACCGGCAGCCGCGAACTACCGCTTCGTACCCGGATTCGCCTTTGGATATCACCGTCGTAAAGCACTTATCGTCTACGCTATGACATGTGATCGTGTGTACTCTGAAACAATATGTGAGGTTAGATCATCATAATTTTAAGATGTAGATTAAACTCATACTTTTTTAAAACCACCACGAATAGGACTGACAGTACGCCAGTAGTATATAAGTCATTGACTGACAGGGTTTGGAACATGTGTGCTGCCCAGAAGTGTATGTACCTCTTTTAATTTTCTGGCATCTATTTATATTAAAAAATAAAATAGAGCTTACCAATTGTGGAGTAAAATATAATAATATTAATAAGTCCGATAGAATAAAATAAAAATAAGTTTTGTTTTTAAGTTTTTTTTTTCTTGGAACTGTTAATTAGTATTTTATATTGAATTACATTCGGAGATGTTTACGCTGAAAAATATAAAAAATCAAGTTCTTACAGATCCATTGCGTCGTCTCTGTTTGTTGAATAAATATCGATGTGTCGATACATCGATATTTCCATTTAGATATAATGATATTTTAAAAAAAAGCTTTTTTTCTAATGACGTCTGATAGATTTTGAAGCGCTTTGTTTTATAAACTAGTGTTTTAATATAAGACACCGAGTATGTGTCCCAAAAATACCGTCTCATAGTGACATGGGAGATAGTTTAGCCTTATATCTCTCGGATAAAATAAAAATGACTTTAGTAAAAGTTGCTTAGTTTTTGAGATATTTTCTTTATATTTTATTTTATTTAAAATCTCCATTTTTAGTTAGTTTTTCTTTCCGTTTTAGTACAAATTCTTTTAATTTATTCATTTTTAATTTTTTTTAGTATTTCGAATAGTTTTTTGATGCATACAAAATAAACTTTTGTCAAACAGTAGTGAATTTTTTTTGAAAAAAATATTTTTGTGTTGCGTTTTAGCTCTCCCAAACTTTCAACCCAAACTTTGACAATCTGCCGTGGAAAAAAATGTACTTAAGTAATCTGGCAAACTATTTAAAAAAATCTCAATTTATTACAGATTTAGAAATGGTATAACACTTACATGAGAATTTTACAGAAACTTAGAAATTGCCATTTTCATCACTAAAGTCTGGTTCAAGCCGGACTCTATTATGTAGTAAGGAAGATGAAAAAGTACCAGGAATGTTCATCGCAATCTTATTATCTGTCGACCTTTATCTTTTGTATCTGTAGACTTATAATATATATCCTTTATTGTACACAAACATTTAAATGACAAGAACTTAGAGAGGACGTGTACAAAGGTGGACTTATCTCTATAAGAGATCTCTTCCAGCCAACCTTACCAGGTGTTAGGAGACTTTAAATAATGGGAGGCAAACCAAAAGGTAGGTAGTTATTAAAACTTAAAACTAAGAAACATACAAATCAATAAACTGGTAAAGTAACTTCGTAATGGTCCAACTTCATTTGCGAATCGACCCTAAATTATTTCGAAAAAACCGGCCAAGTGCGTGTCGGGCCACGCGCAATGTAGGGTTCCGTAGTTGCCATTATCGCGTCCATATCTAATTTTCAAATTTCCAAATACAGCAGTTTAGTTTTAAGGAGATGGGGACACTCGACTCCAACAAAATTTAGCACTTTCAAGCCTCTTTTTTTGAAAATGGTACTCTAAATTATAAAAATGGTCTTAGAAGACTCACAACTATTTCGTAGGCTCTAACCAACGGTACCCCACACGACTTGGTTTGACGAGAAAAAAAAACATCCCCAATTAACTTGTAGGGAAAGTTTTTTTCGGCTTTTTTTAACAGTTCTCTCCGCGTTATTATTATATATATATCTTTGCCAAATTTCAGCACTTAACTACTAATACGCGCTAGGCCGCGGACAGACAGACATGACGAAATTATAAGGGTTATTTTTTGTACTACGGAACTCTAAAAATTTTCATGAGCAATTAAGCCTATTTTCCACAGCGATTTAATGTTGGGTTATATATCCAGATAGAATTAGGTAATACTCATAACATACCTGGATCCATTAGGATTAAGACAGATTTTATTCTCTGCATTATACGCGCTCCCTAGGAGTTTGGTGCCGATTTGTCGATGGCCACGTTCTTGTTCGAGGGGGTTAATCAAGAAAATGACCAAGCAGTACCTGAATCTTGTGGGATCAAGGCAAGCTTTGAGCGGCGTTTCCGCTTTGTACGCGCACACGTAGCACTCCAGGGGGCGTTTCTTGGACGTCCTGGTGACGGGCAGGGTCTTGGGTGCGACTGCCACGTCGACGTGGGGGGGAGCGCGTCGCGCCGCTGCTACCGGTGACGCCCTTTCGTTGTTTTCTTCTTCCTCTTCTTCATCATCTTCGTCTTCTTCGTCGTCTGCATCTTCGTTGCGTCTAAGAGAAGGTAGGTTAAGAATAAGTGAAGAGGTTAAAAGACACAGCTGATAGAATAAGCAACTTGTTATAGGGATACCTATAGCTCGCAGTACCGATAATCGATGGGGAAGAAAGGTTTTCGAGTGGTGACCACGGGCCGAAAGACGTAGTGTTGGACGCATGGTCTAGTAAGGCTCGTAGGATGATACTAGATGCATGTGGCTCGAAATTGTGCTGAGTTGAAGTCTATGGCTGAGGTCTATGTTCAACAGTGAAAGTCTATCAGGTGAGTGAGATAAAGATATTGAAAATAAGCAAAAGTTTAACCAACTCTATGGCAGTGGCTAGTACACTAGCTTGATTCGCGGCGGGAATGGATCTAGTTTGTTAAGACAGGAAGGAATTTTCTTATCCTGCCCAGCTAGCTTTTAATGATGAAAATTAAGGTAGGGTTTCCACAAATTCCCAACGCAATGGGGAACTAGCTTTCCTTATTATCTTCAATGCTGGAACTATCAACAGTCTTAAAATAGATGTCTTGCTTAATCAATCTTTGGCATCAGTGTCACACAATTGGGTAAAGATAATTACAAGGGACTACCAATCGTAAAAAAATAAATTAAGAGGTATTTCAGTTATTTGTTATGTTAATACCAAGAGATTTTTCAGTATCATCTTATTTTAAGTTTTCCGTACAACAAAAAACGGAATCCTTATAGGAAGGATCACTCGTGCGTCTATCTGTCTGTCCTTCCGTCTGTCACAGCCAATTTGCTCTGAATCTACTGGACCAAATCAGGTTAAATTTAATAGGATAGTGTAATACTATTACCCAAACACATAGGTAAAGTAAATAAATATTTTTTTAAATAAGAGTCATTTTCGGGGGAAAAATTTAGAAATTTAAAAAAAAAATTGTAAACTTTACTGTGTCATATATCAAATGAAAGGGCTTGTTATGAAAATATCAAATATATTTTTTTTATTTCATAATAAATATTTTTGATTTTATTCATGAAAGAAGACAAAAATTGACCATTCCCCCTGATATCCGAAACAACTGAGCTTCATCATCATCATATCAGCCGGAAATCGTCCACTGCTGGACAAAGGCCAAGGATTTCCACGACGACCGGTCCTGCGCTGCCCGCATCCATCGGCTTCCCGCGATCTTCACCAGGTCGTCAGTCCACCGCGTACGCTACGTTTTCCGGTGCGCGGTCGCCACTCTAGAACTTTACTACCCCATCGGCCATCTGTTCTACGAACCATGTGCCCTGCCCACTGCCACTTCAGTTCAGCGATTCTGTGAGCTATGTCGGTTACTTTAGTTCTCCTGCGGATCTCCTCGTTTCTGATTCGATCACGCAGAGAAACTCCGAGCATAGCACGCTCCATTGCCCTTTGGGTGACCTTGAGCCTTCTTATGAGGCCCATAGTAAGCGACCATGTCTCAGTTCTGTAAGTAATCACTGGCAACACACACTGGTCAAAGACCTTAGTCTTGAGACACTGCGGTATTCGGGACGTGAAGATATTGCGAAGCTTCCCGAACGCTGCCCAGCCGAGTTGGATTCGTCGATTGATCTCTTTCTTGAAGTTGGACCTGCCTAGCTGGACTGTTTGTCCCAGGTATGCATATTCGTCAACAACTTCCAGTGTAGAGTCTCCAACCATTAGAGGGGTGGGTGCGACACGGACATTTAACATTATTTTCGTCTTGTCCATGTTCATTTTAAGACCCACTTGTTAAGAGACTTTACTGAGGCCATCGAGCATTGTGCTTAGGTCTTCCATAGTCTCAGCTATGACCACGATATCGTCAGCGAATCGGAGGTGGGATATGTACTCGACGTTGAAATTGATGCCGAGTCCACCCTAGTCCAGAAGCTTAAAAACATCTTCAAGGGCGGCGGTGAACAGTTTCGGAGATATAACGTCTCCCTGTCTCACCCCTCGCTGCAGCTGGATAGGTTTCGAGTTCTGGGCCTGGAGGAGAACCGACATGGTGGCGTTTTCATACAGATACTTCAACACCTCGATGTATCGATGGTCAATTTGGCACCGCTGGAGAGACTGTAGCATAGCCCAGGTTTCGACTGAATCAAAGGCCTTCTCATAGTCCACAAACGCCAAACATAGTGGCTGATTGTACTCTTCTGTCTTCTGTATAATCTGCCACAGCGTATGCAAAAGAGTAACACGAGAACTTGCAGTAACCACTCGAGAACTTTACTGCCCCCACTTCAATAATAATGCAAAGGTCTATGGTACTAAAGCCTTTTCGGAAACCGGCTTGTTCGGGAGGCTGGAAGTCGTCAAAACCTGCGTGCGAGACGATTCGTAATGACTCTTAAAAACAGCTTGTAGACATGGTTCAGAAGTGAGATGGGTCTGTAGTTCTTAAGCACTACACTACACTTCTTCACTACTGAGCTTTTTTTTTTTAAATACCAAATATAGATCATTGCTTGTAGGTTACAGGAAAACCTATAAGAATTCTATCAATTGAAAATAAAGTGGTAAACTCAATTTAATACGTTCACTTACTGAAAATAGTTGACTAAAACACCACTAGATAGCGCTAGTAAAATTTTTCTGTTGCTTACGTTTGTGTCTTTTGTTTGTCATGTGAATATGTATCATTGTCATAGTTGTGTGGAGAGATGTGGTAGAACGGAACCCTCATACTCCAAATCGCACTTGGCCGGTATTTTATTCATAATTCATATTTACATTTACTGACAAGGAAGATGAATCATTTGTCCTATCACCATAGTGAATATTAACTAGCAAAATTATTTTTTTAAATGAGTTGCTAAAGTATCTTAAATCAGTTATATACAGGGTGACTGGTTGAACGACCGACGCGTTTAAGGAGGTAAACTAGTAACCCATGTACATTCCCTCTCGGTAAAAAAAAAGTGAAAATTATTTTGAAATACGTGTGATTTACACATTTTTTGAAATGTGAAATTTCTGTAATTTTGCTTATACTGTGCGGAGCGCATGTTATCTTCCTATCAGAGTCGTTGTCAGCTGTTGCGTACGCGTCATAGCGAGCGTAGTAAACGCTAAAAAAGGAGATGGCCCTTTTAAAAATAAAAAATAATAATAACAAATAGTTGTTGGTTTTTTTATGCTTAATGGAATCGGTATCGGCTTCTTATACACCTCCTTAAATGTGTCGGTAGTTTAACCTGTCACCCTGTATAAAGCTAGGCAGTTTTGTATGTAACCACAAAAATATTACTCATGAAACTTTAAGTGGTGGAAAAAAGATTTATTTTTATTATTTTTGTTCTTATAGCTCTTATATATTCGCAGCTTAATTTTCGATTTGCCTTCATGTTTAGTAAAAACGCAGAAAAACATTAAATGAGTTATACAAGCCCATCAATTTCTTTTCTGCTATGTTCTAAGAGTCATGAACATCATATCAGCCGAAACGAAAAACGTTCAAATCTGGACAAAGGCCTTCCTCAAGGATTTCCACAACGACCGGTCCTGCGCTGCCCGCATGCAGCGGTTTCTTAACCTTCGTGACCTTCAGCAGGTCGTTGGTCCACCGAGTGGGAGTTCTTCCTACGATACGTCTTCCGGTGCGCGCTAACCACTCGAGAACTTTACTGCCCCCACTTCAATTTATTCTATGAGCTATGTGCCCCGCCCACTGCCACTTGAGATAAGCGATTCTGTGAGCTATGTCGGTTACCTTGGTTCTCCTACGGATCTCCCTCTTTCCGATTCAAACACAAAGGGAAATTCCGAGCATAGGCTTCATTGTCCGTGAGCCTTGAGCCTTCTTATGAAGCCAATAGTAAGCGACCATGTCTCAGTTTCGTATGTTATCACTGGCAACACACACTGATCAAATACTTTAGTCTTGAGACACTACGGTATTTGGGACGTGAAGATATTACGGAGCTTCGCAATATCTAAGAGGTGTATTTCAGTAAACCAAAATTTGAACTCAAAGTTTAAACGCATATTTTCCTACAAAACTGCACAGCACACAAACTTAGTAGGGGCAGTACTCACTCCTCTTCGTCCTCATCGTCACCCTTGCAACTGACCCTCGGTGGCAGGAGCAGTAGAAGCATCATCGCCAGCACCAGAGAAAACCTCCACCGTACCATGTCTAAACTGGTGCCTGGTCACAACACCCTCAGTTACTTGCGACAACGCGGTAAATTTGTCATTTTATTACCCAAAATATTGCACTATTTACAATTTTATTGTGTACATCAAGAATATTGTATTTGACAGCAGATCTTGCAGATTTTTCGGTTTTGGAATTTATTTTTGACGTTTCGATAGACGTACTTATAAAATCTTTTTTTCTCTTCTTTCGTTTGAATGGCATAAACACAAAGAACATAATGTATATTATTTATTAATATATATATAAGTTCTTTGCATAAGTCCGAAAAGACTTTTATCGCATACTGTCACGAAACTAATAAAAAATTTAGTTGTTTACTGATTAGATTATTAACTGAAAGCTTGCCAAAAAACCTATTAACATAAAAGATCTGCGTATAAACAGAACAACTTTCCTTTGTTAAAAAAACAACAGTCAAATCTCCATTAATTGTTTCCCTAATTAATAGTAATTTGGGAAACGAACAAGATGACTTTTTATTGCGTTCATTAATTTGGGAAACAAACAAGATGATTTTTTATCTCCGTCTATTAAATTTGGGAAACAAACAAGATGATTTTTTATCTCCGTCTATTAAATTTGGAAAACAAACTAGATGATTTTTAATCTCTATCTAATAATTTTGGAAAGAAACACGATGATTTTTTTATCTCTGTCTATTAAATTTGGGAAACAAACAAGGTGATTTTTAACCTCCGTCTATTAAATTTGGGAAACAAATAAGACGATTTTTATCTCCTTCTACTAAATTTGGGAAACAAACAAGACGATTTTTCTTGCGATTCGGCTAAACTTTTATGAGGAAAGTTGTTCAGATTTAATAATTGATGATTATTTATTGCCTTTATTAATTTGGGAAACAAAGAAGATGATGTTTAATCTCCGTCTATTAAATTTGGGAAACAAACAAGATGATTTTTAATCTCCGTCTATTAAATTTGGGAAACAAACAAGACGATTTTTAATCTCCTTTTACTAAATTTGGGAAACAAACAAGACGATTTTTTTTTCGATTCGGCGAAGCTTTAGTTGGGAAAGTTGTTCAGATTTAATAGTTAACTTTTTAGTCATAAATCGACACTCTGAATCATTTGAATCCCGTGACAACGGACTAAGGTCTAAAATAAAAGTGTGGTATAAGTGAGAATCACGCGTCTTATATAGACTTTAAACACTTAATATTTATCGCAATGATTAAGGAAGTGCATTACAGGTTTTGTAAACATAATACGCTGGTTATATTGTATTGAACGTAAGTTATGAAAACTATTTTGCTTTACGCATGAGAATCGTCCAACTTCCTGATTACAAAAACTGCGAAAACATTATCCTCCTTTTTGACAGTCAGGCAAAAACCAACTTTATCGAACACTGTTTGACTGATTAAGTGGTCCAGTGGTCAGCGCTTCTGCCTGCTAGGAGCGAGGGTCGTGGGTTCGATTCCCTCTAAGGACAAACATTATTACGACTGAGAGGTTTGTTGACTTTTTGTTTGGGGGTTTATGTATGACAATGTATTAATTAAAACATATATTGAGTACTTTTATGGTCTTGCTATTATATCTTCTAATAATTAGACAGCTTTGTATTGCTTCGTAAATACTTACAGTAAGTTTTTTTTTATATGTATAAGTCACATACTTTAGTTATAAGTTGTGTGCAGTCGTCATCGAAATGCAAATTTATATATTTATTCCTCAAATTCCTAAAAGCGTCGGTGGCTCAACCGGTAACGACTCGGTCCATGTAACCAGAGGTACCGGGTTCAAATCTGGACGGCCAATGTACCAATGAGTTTTTCAAAAACTTACGTACATACTTACCGATTGCTTTAACGGTGAAGGAAAACATCGTGAGGAAACCTGCACACGCCTGCGAAGAAACTCGAAGGTTGTGTGTGAAGTCGACCAACCCGCACTGGGCCCGCGTGGTCGACTAAGGCCTAATCGCCCTGATTCAGGGTAGGCTCGAGCCCCTCGGTGGGGACGTATATGAGCTGTAATGATGATATTTATTCCTAAGAATTTTGTTATGTAAGTGAATTAAAGTAAAGTTTGTATCTTGTTTCTTCATCAAATAAAATAAAATAAATAAATATGGCTCTTGGCTTAGAATACGGCCTTTCCATCTCTTCCTGTGGGTGTCGGAGACGACTAACGGACTAAGCCAGAGGATGGGCAGCAGCTTCCTTTCCGCGCACTGTTCCACCACATCGCACTGTGCCATCGCCTACCCCCCAACCCCCCAACTGGGATGAGACTCGGGTGATAGTTATGGCTGATGGTCATCAATACATGCCAAAGCCGGCTGATTAGTAAGTAGTTATAATTATTATTCACAATTGGTGGAAAGGCCCTTGATAGGAAATTGATAACTAAGCCCGCCTGGCTAGCTACCACCATCTTATCGAAGTCTTGTCGCCAAACATCCATGCTAACAACATTCATATGTTCCGGCTTGAAAGATAAGATAGCCAGTACCTCATCGTGTTGAGTGATGTGATGCCAGGGGATTAACCAATTTGATAAGCCCTTGGAATCATCTCACCTGATGGTAAGTGACGATGATGCCGAAGATGAAAGCGGTCTTACCCAACGCAATGGGGATATCTTATCTTTAAGCCGGAATACATCAATGCTGTTAACACTGATGTTTGGCGGTAAGACTTAGATAATATGGTGGTAGCTAGCCAGGCAGGCTTAGAAAATGCCCTTCCACCAACCAAACCGAGTCTTACAAAGTCAGACTCCGCCGGCAATCGAACCCGGGACCTCTTGATGTCCTAAACCATTACGTCACGGAGGTGGTTAAAATGAGAAAATTTGTTTTAGTTGCCGCATTTTCCATTTTACCGGATATTTTTGCCAATTGCAGACTTGTTTTGGTCTGGCCACCATACGGGCTGCCGCATTCGGACTATTAAGAAAATTTAAAACAAAAACGTTCCAGCCGTTCTCAAGTGATGCGCTTACCGACGAACAGCATTTAATGTTTATCTATAAATGGTAATTTATGGGAAGCCGCTGGATACGGGTAGCGCCAGACCGGTCGTCGTGGAAATCTTTGGGGGAGGGATTTGTCCAACAGTGGAAGTCTTCTGGCTGATACCTATGCTGATGATGACATATGGTAGATAAAATATCAGAATCTACACATCAGCAGCCCCTGTTTCTTGCCCCTTCAGCTTTCTGAAGCTTTACTAGATCCAGGAGGAGGAGCGTTCAATCCTCCGTTTTGTGGCCCGCGGTTCCCACTAACTCAAGATCCTTTCTCCTGTCCATGAGATTGCTAGGTAAGCGAAATAATCTGATAGTCAT
Source organism: Coleophora flavipennella (assembly GCA_947284805.1). Classification (NCBI taxonomy): domain Eukaryota; kingdom Metazoa; phylum Arthropoda; class Insecta; order Lepidoptera; family Coleophoridae; genus Coleophora; species Coleophora flavipennella. The sequence continues at coordinate 11,551,841 of OX369286.1, forward strand.
CTCTGCTTTTGGATCTCACGGTTAATACAAATGAATGTGATAGATAACTCTTTGGTACATAAGTGATCTTTTTAGTAATCATAGACATGAGCAATATTTATTTTCGGCACCAAGAAAGAACAAGGTTGTCTTGAAAAGATTGCTTTCACCTCAATAAAATTGTAATCCCCTAATTAGATTCGTACCTACCTTTGATTTTATTTCGAGTATTTACATGTATAAAAATATTATTTCATACTTTTGAGTATTTTCTTTTAGAAGTCGGGTTTTTAGTTTTTTAACTTTGTTTTTTGTTTTTTATGAATTAAAAACCACAATTCCCGCACGATTCGTCAGCAGCGATTGACGTGACAGCCACGTTGCTGTACGAGCTGACAAGAACTTTATTTCCAAGCCATTTCGTTCGATGTTTGAAACATCGTGAATCGAGTTGCTCATTTTAGGAACGGAGGAGCCTTTATTAAAATCAATACACTCAGGCGCAGGTGGCCCAGCACACGGGCCCGTGCACCTGGTAATGTCAGCTTTTGATGCAATTATCAAAGGCGTTGGACAACCTATAGAGTTGTCATACACATGGATCTTAATACTGCTTACGTGATAAATATTTGTACACTAGAGTCATCTACACGTGTGTTTTAGAACTATCTACTCTCCGCTAGGTGGCGCGCTTTCATATAGGTGGGATGTGGGCGGGACTTGTGTGGGGTTACCAGAAAGAATCATTTTCTTTAAGTATTTTTTTTTCATATTTATAGCACTTATAGCACTCATAGATAGTACGAGATGTATATTCTTCTCTTATATACAAAATGAATTGCTGTTCATAGTATCGCCAAAGTATATATATTAGTACTAACATACAGTATGGACACTCCCTGCCGCTCTCTAGATTGTGACCTCACACCCTCGTCACCCAGATTGATACAGATTGGTTACAGTTTGGTTGTCAAACGTATAGGATTTCGCCGCCATTTCGTTTGTTCCGCCATTTCTTTTTGTCAATGTCATTTCTGGTCCGTTGTATGAAGTGTCCAGGGTGTGGTATCGCTAAAACTCGAAAATGGCTCAATCGATTACGGTGAAACTTTGGTAATTGTTGTTCGCACACCAGGAAAGGTTATTTCTTAAGTCACATTTGGTAAGCCCTTAATAATAACAAAAAGCGCACCCTCCATATCCACGCGGGCAAAACCGCGGGCAACTAGCTGCAATAATAATTTAAATCAAAAAATATAACTTAATCTCACATGTTATTAAAATTAAGAATTATTCAATGAGTACCTCCATCATATCAGCTCATTTACGTCCCCCCCGAGGGGCTCGAGCCTGCCCTCAAACAGGGCCTTAGTGCGGGTTGGTCGACTTCACACACAACTTTCGAATTTCTTCGCAGGCGTGTGCACGTTTCTTCGATTTTTTTCCTTCACCGTAAAAGCGTCGGATAAACGTATACATTTATGAAATCTAAATTCGAAAACACATTGGTACGTTGCAGGATTCGAACCACGACTCACGGACAGGAGATAGCAGACCTTGCCATTACGCCACCGACGCTCTTACCTTATAATGAGTACCTTCATCATCATATTATCAGCCAAGAATTTCCAGAACCTATGACCTGGTGAAGGTCGCGGGAAGCCTCTGGATGCGGGCAGCGCAGAATCGGTCGTCGTGGAAATGAGTACCTTATACCTACTTAATCTATTAGAACTCGATTCTAACTAGAAACTTGTGTCTTTTCTTGACAAAATTGTGTTTATCTCTGCATGATTGAAAAACAACAATTACTAATATTGTTGCATACACATGCATTCAGAAATTAAAATTTAGTGCCAAAGCACCCTAGATCTGCACTTGTAGGTTTAATATACAGAGTATAACAAAATTGGTGTAGGACTCGATATCTGGGGGTTCTAATCGTCATATGAACCACTTTCTTAAAAGGTTTCTATAACCGCCTCCGTAGCTCAGAGGCAAAGTTCACTGGCTTTACACAGGAGGTAGCGGATTCGATTTCCGGCGGGGTCAATTGTAAGACTCGGTTTGTTCCTGCATGAAGATAAGATAGCCAGTTCCCCATTGCGTTGGGGAATCTTGGTAAGCCCGCTTCCATCTTCGGCAACATCGTCACTTACCACCAGGTGCGATGTTGTCAAGCGTTTACCAATTGTAAACAAAATTTTAAAAAAAAAACCATAGTCAATTCTCAAAAAAAAGTTAACCCTCCCAACAATACTGCACAAAATGAGTCGATCAGTTGATCGATTTGTAAAAAGGATAATTTTCTTTTGCGATTTCAGAAAAGTCATAGAACAACAGTTGTTCAGTATGATGAGTAGAAGCCCCAGTTAACGGAACCTACACCAATTTTGTTACACCTGTATTGGACGAGCGTCGGTGGCGTAATGGTTAGGGCCGCCGCCTCCTGTCCGGGAGGGCGTGGTTTGAACCCGCCACGTACCAATGTGATTTCGAATTTAGATTTCATATGTACGTTTATCCGACGCTCTTACGGTGAAGGAAAAACATTGTGAGGAAACCTGCACACGCCTGCGAAGAAACTCGCAGGTTGTGTGTGAAGTCGACCAACCCGCATTGGGCCCGCGTGGTCGACTAAGGCCCGATCGCCCTAATTCAGGGTAGGCTCGAGTCCCTCGGTGGGGACGTATATGAGTTGATATGAAATTGGTCTATATATCAGAATCGAGGCCACCATCAACTCAGAAGAGGAAAATCTTGGTCGTAAAAAGGAAAATAATGGCTAAAAAAGAAAAGATGAATATGAAGAATTTTTTGGTGCAGATGATAAGCATACACAATTAAATGCGTCTTACCAATTATCATATCAGTTTAAAGACGTCCACTGCTGGGCGAAGGTTTCCCCCAAGGGTTTCCACAACAACCGATCCTGCGCTGCCTGCATCCGGCGGCTTCCCGCGACCTTCAAGTCAACAAGGAACCCTTATAGTTTTGCCATGTCTGTGTGTCCGTCTGTCCGCGGCTTAGCTTATATTATAGCAGCTCATATACGTCCCCACCGAGGGGCTCGAGCCTACCCTGAATCAGGGCGATTAGGCCTTAGTCGACCACGCTGGCCCAGTGCGGGTTGGTCGACTTCACACACAACCTTCGAGTTTCTTCGCAGGCGTGTGCAGGTTTCCTCACGATGTTTTCCTTCACCGTTAAAGTAATCAGTAAGTATATGTACGTAAGTTTTTGAAAAACTCATTGGTACATTGGCCGTTCAGATTTGAACCCGGTACCTCTGGTTAGATGGACCGAGTCGTTACCGGTTGAGCCACCGACGCTTCGCTTCTTGTCCGCGGCTTAGCTTATAGAGACTATTAATACTAGAAACCTGTAATTTTCCATGGTTGTAGGTACCTACATATTTATCACGCCGACAAAGTTCTACAATAAAATCTTGAAAAAAAAAACTCCACTACAATTATGTCAACAGGGGATGAGTTATTTCCTAACGTACCCTATCGTGTGGGGTATCGTTAAATAGCAGGTATTTTAAAACAACTGAGGGTTTGCTAAAACAATAACTAAGTTTATCTAAGTCTTGCCGCCAAATATCAATGTTGATATCATTGGTGTGTTCCGGCATGAAGATAAGATAGCCAGTTCCCCATTGCGTTGGGGAATCTTGGTAAGCCCGCTTCCATCTTCGGCAACATCGTCACTTACCATCAGGTGAGATGATGCCAAGGGCTTACCAATTGTAAATAAATTTAAAAAAAAAACCGAGACCTAATCTGTTTAGCATATCATGAGCAGCTTTCTAAAACCATAGTTTGATTCAGGGTAAGGTTTGCGAAATACTAAGCTTTAAAGTGCTAATTTTTGTTAGAGTCACCCCCTACACTACAAACTAAACCGCTATTTCAGCATATCAGAAAAAAAATATGATAATTGAAAACGCTAAACACGTTAAAAAACCGACTTCCATCGCAACAACTTAGTACATTTTTGCATTACTATTTTTGGTTTTTGTTAATTTTCGAATAAAGTACTACACCGATTTGGATTAAATTTATATGGAACCACACGGGAAGCACTAGCTTTCAAATAAAAAAAGAATCATAAAAATCGGTTCACCCAGTCCAAAGTTATGAGGTAACAAACATAAAATAAAAATAAAAATCATACAGACGAATTGAGAACCTCCTCCTTTTTGGAAGTCGCTTGAAAATAGTAGGACATATTATAATCAACTTAAAAGGAAAACTATCACGGCTAAGTAGGCTTTCTTAATTTAGGAGTAATAGTCGACCAACTTAAGATGTGCACTTGGATTGGTCAAAATTTCATAGATTTTGCATACAAAATGTTCTATTACCAACTGTAAATACAATTTTGTTTTTTAAAAAAAACATTTATTTTTTGAAAACACTTCGGAACCATACTTTGCGCGAGTCCAACTAGCACTTTTCCGGTTTTTTTATTCACATTTAGCCCTTGGCATTATCTCACCTGACGGACAATGAAGCCGAAGATGAAAGCGAACTTACCAAAATTCCCCAACGCAATGGGGAACTGGTTATCTTATCTTCAAGACCGAACACATCAATGTTATTAACATTGATGTTTGACAGCAAGATGGTGGTAGCTAGCCAGGCGGGCGTAGAAAATGTCCTTGTACCAACCAAACCGAGTCTTATAAAGTTAGATTAGTCGAACCTGCAACCTCCTGATTGACTTAACCATTAGGTACGCCACGGAGGCGGTTAAATCTAAATACGAAATTTCATACAAATAATTACACTCGTTCTCGAGAAATAAGAAAAAGTACCTACATAGAGATAGTGATGTCATGATTTCAAAACAAAGCTTCAAACAAAAATTCATTACACACACACACCATCACCAGTTGTTTAGTGTTTCTCTTGATTATGTTTACTTTTCTATTTTCTTTGTGGTTGTTATTTGTTGTTTTCAATAATTTATCATTGTTTTGTATGTTGTTACTTTTTTAAGCCTGGGGAAGAGACTAGCACCCCCAACACAGGAAATGCTAGTGGGGGTTCTAGAGAGCCCAATTCAACGACAACGTACCATTGTAATATCTATGTTAACAACTAACATCAAATGCAATAAAAAAATTTTTTTAAGCATTCTATCAATTCAGCCAAACAAAACATGAACAACATATTGCCTCACCAGCCGGTTCTTTCCAACGGAACAACACATCTAGTAACCTTTGGCCTATTTATCTCCACAAAGGGGCCGTGAAGCCTCAATAAGCCCATGCGATGCGATGCGAGCCCAAAAGGCGGACCTCATTAAAAATGAGATCGCTCAAACGCTGGGCTCGTAAAAAGCTTAAAGCTTACAGACGCAACTCAAAGCGCCCCCTAACGGTGAGTAGCGGTACCTTTCAGCCTATGGTAGGATTTTGCTATGACGAGCGCGCCGCACTAATTAGCTCTATAGAAAAATGAAAAAAGTTAGATTTTTCATATTTTACGCGTAACTATCAAACTAGCTACGCTTTGAGTGCGTTAATTTACGTGTACGTAATGTTATCCTTAGCGAATGGTTTTGCGAAATGTTTTCAATTATACTCCGCGCGCAATATTTTTGTGACAAGTTTGTTCTGAAGCATAAATAGTAATTATGTTAGCAGGTTACTATAATTATTTAAAATATTATTAACCCTTTAAATATTGTAACTGTAGTCATATAGCTAACAGAATTGCTAAACTTATGTTTGCAATAGCTGGGGCACATAGCTCTTAGAAAAGATGACAGTTATAGGGCAGTAAAGTTCTCGAGTGTCGATTGACTACCGGAACACGTAGTGTAGGTAGGCCTCCCAGTCGGTGGACTGATGACCTGGTGAAGATCGCGGGAATCCGCTGGATGAGAGCAGCGTAAAAACGGTCGTTGTGAAAATCTTTGGGGAGGCCTTTGTCCAGCAATGGACGTCTTTCGGCTAATAGATGATGATGATGAATCCTACTTATGACCTGTCATTTAGCTATAAAAAATTATAGCAGGTGTTAATCAGCAAAATAATATCTGTGGCTTTTATTCATGAAATATGGGTTTATTAGTTGTTGTTGTTGTTTTTTTTTCATGTGTTTTTATAAGTTGTTCAGTTTTATGAGTAGTGGCTAGTCTTTTAACATTGTATACTTGGCCAAAGTATATATATCAGTACTAACATACAGTATGGACACTCCCTGCCGCTCTCTAGATTGCGACCTCACCCCCTCGTCACCTAGATAGATACAGATTGGTTACAATTTGGCTGTCGAACGTCGCCGCCATTTTGTTTGTTTCGTCGTTCGTTTTTTAAAATGTCATTTCTAGCCCGTTGTATGAAGTGTCCAGGGTGTGCTTTGGCTTAGCTTTGTCGCTTCTGAAATCTTTCACTATTATTTTGCGTGTTTATCCTTACAAATATAAATGTGAAAATGTGTTTTTTTTACCAATTCACGTTTCAACACCTCAACCAATCTTGATGAAATTTGGCATGCAGGTATCCTGTGTCACTGGCTGGCTACTTTTTATCCCGCGCAAATAGCATAGTCCAATACAGTTAACATCCCAACGGTACAATGGATTAATGTGATTTTTTGCACAGATATAGTTGACGAGGTGGGAAATGACATAATTTACTAATGGAAAACTCTGTTCCACTCTCGCGCACGTCGGTGTCGCAACGGAGCAACGGATTGAAGTGATTTTTTGTGTATGTAGTTGGTTGTACAGTTCCTTTGGGATCTGGAGAAAACTCATGTCCACGATCGCTGACAGCTTGCGGCTCGCGCACCACTCACCCTCAAAGACAGTCATAAAAACGATGTACAAGCGGACAAATCCGCAGGCAAAAGCTAGTATATTTATAATATGCATGTGTATATGTATCATCATCATCATATCAGCTCATTTACGTCCCCATCGAGAGGCTTGAGCCTACCCTGAATTACATTGTATTACATTGTGTATTATATGTTATATACATATTTTGGTATAATAGATAAATATTATTTTGTAAAACATATTTTTATTTTTAGTTATGTTACTTCCTTTGATTATGATAGTTCTTTTATAACCTGCATTTACTGCCACCCAGTACTTGTTTTCCTGTATTTCTATCACTTACTAAAGGTTACCTGGTAGAAATCGCTTAATGCGATAAGGCCGCCTTTATACTTTACACACTATTAATCGCAAGTCCTGTATTAGTTTCTGCGTGCAAGAAAGTAAATATTTACTTACTTACTTACTTAATTATACCAAACACCATTTGCGCACATCAAATTTTACGAATCACAACACACCTACATTTCAGACAGATTCATAATCATCATTGTATCAGCCGAAGGACGTCCACTGCTGGACATAGGCGTCCCCCGAGGATTTCTACGACGACGGTTCTGCGCTGCCCGCATCCAGCGGCTTCCCGCTACCTTCACCAGGTCATCGGTCCACCGAGTAAGAGGTCTGCCTTCGCTACGTTTTACGCAATACAGATTATTCAGGGACAAATCGTGTAAATCCTTACTAATATTATGAATGTGAAAATGTGCTTGTTTGTTTGTTTGTTAAATTTTCACGCTTCAACACCTCGACCAATTTTGATGAAATTTGGCATGCAGGTAGGTAGCCTGTGTCACTGGGAAGGACATAGGCTACTTTTTATCCCGTGTAAACAGCATAGTCCGATGCAGTTCCTGAGGGGACTGGAAAAATAATTCTTAAACATCGCAACGGTACCGTTTTACTATGGATTGTTGTGATTTTTCGCACAGAGACGGTTGAGGGGGTGGTAAATGACATAATTTTTCACGTAGGAATTTGGGAAAAACTTATTTCCACGGTCGCGGACGTCTTCGTCGCAACGGGGCAACGGATTGAAGTGATTTTTTTGTATAGAATTAGTTGAGGGCGTGGTGGGACTCATATCCACGCTCTCTTTCTTATCGTATGGCACAACTCACCCTCCAAGACAGTCATAAAAACGATGTTCACGCGGGCGACGCCGCGAGCAAAAGCTAGTGCTCTTATAAATAAGTTTGCAAGTCTCAACAGACAACCAGACAAAAAGTAGAGCCGCAAACAGCCAACTTTAAAAAACACCGCTTCCGGCGCGCCGCCAGCCAACTTCTTTATCTCAAGTCTAGATTCCCGTTCAAAAAGTGCAAACTCTGTACAAACTCACTTTCGCCTTGTGAACTAATTTTTCGCTCGGTGTCAAGTTCACGGCTGCAGACGAGGGGGGTGGGACTAGAAGAAGGGAGGGGAGGCTATGATAAAATAAAATATTCATTATGATTGCTCGACGCGGCTCTCTTCGCGGTGCCGCGATTATGATGCCGGATTGTATTGGCTTAAATGTAAGGAACGCGTTTGAACACATATTTTCCATCAAACTTGTTATTTGTAGCTTTTGAAGAGTTCTAACCATCTTGTTATTTACTACTAATTTCACTTGTGCGTTGACATGTAATTTTTCACGCAATTTATTAGAATGAGATATAACACTGTAAATTAAGTTCCTAAAGTACAGATTTAATTAAACTAGAAAATAAAACTGTACACAAAATAGTAAATTTTCTTAAACTCTTTTTAGGCCCACTTCCACAAAAAAAATTTTTACGTATTATGTAGCGATTTTAGCAAACTTATAGAAAAAAAGTTGTTCAGTATGATGAGTAGAAGCCCCAGTTAACGGGACCTACACCAATTTTGTTACACCCTGTATATGGTTCCCTGATGCAAAAAAAGTAAATTATCGAAAAAATTTAAAAACCTCTTCGATGAATTTTCCTTTTATGTGTTTTCTGGATGAAAATTTATCAGAGTTTTAAGATTGAACTGCACATGTCACTAAAATGGAGCTTCCTCCATCATTTGTTGGAACATTTGAAATATTGTTCGCGATTGTGTATATAGGTGACTTTAAATTAGTTCTTGATAGTAAAGGATATGAATGTACTCGTGATTACAAACAACTTTTCCAAAGAAACTATATGTCAAATCAGAAAACAAAATGTTATTTATACATTTTTGCCGATTTGATAACTTATTATGTATCGAGGACCAAATATTTTTTTTCTGATTTGACATATTATTATTTCGTTCTTTAGGAAAGTTATTTGTAATCATGAGTACATTAATATCCTTTGCTATCAAGAACTAATTAAAAGTCTACAGATCATATCGTACAAAAAAATTTACCAAGCATTTTTTTTTATTCAACTATTAATTAATACCTACTTGAGCCAATCCAAAACGACCGCACTACTTAAAAGAAGACTGAACTGACGTAAAAATGTTCCCCGACCTGCCTTAACGCGGCGTCTCGTCTCGGGCTGTTAAACGATTCTTTTGCCTTTTCCCTAATTAGTTCTGTTATCTACGGCCGGGTATTCCCCGGTTTGATGTTAATTGCCGATCGATGGCGGATGGCAGGTAGATTTGAAGTAGGTAATTTCGTAAACGGGTACATATGCAATATCTAATGCAGCTGTAAGCTTCATTTTATTAAATGATAGCTATATTCGTATTGTTCGATTTCACACTCTTTATTTTAAAAAAAAACGTATGCGTGTAATCTTTACGCGCGATTGAAGTAAAACTAAAAACTCCCCTCTACTCTCCTCCACTCTACTCTCCAATCTACTTACCACTCTACATCCACTCTACTTACCACTCTACTCTCCACTCTACTTTCTACAACTTACTGTACTCTCCGCTCTACAGACTATTGAACGTTACTTCTGTTAGAAAAAATATCTGAGTCACTTCTAAGTTTCTAAGTCGTGCCTAAACCAGTTTTACTTCTGTTTTTAAAATAGCACAAACTACGTAAACAGACTATAGACTACTGAGCATTACTTCCGTCAGAAAACAATATTTGAGTTACTCTTAGGTTACGCCTAAACAAGTTTTCTTTCTGTTTTAAATAGCACAAACTACGTAAACAGACTATAGACGTTACTTCCATTAGAAAAAAAATAGTTCCTCTCAAGATGCGCCTAAACAAATTTTACTTCACTGTTTTTAAATAGCACTACATAAACAGACTATAGACTCGTTACAACGTTACAACTGTCTGAAAAAATATCTGAGTTACTCTCAAGTCGTGCCTAAAGAAATTTTACTTCACTATTTTGAAATAGCATAAACTACGTAAACAGACTATACACGAGCGTTAATTCCATCACAAAAAAAAAAGTTCCTCTCAAGTCGCGCCTAAAGAAATTTTACCTCACTGTTTTTAAATAGCACTACATAAACAGACTATAGACTACTGAGCGTTACTTTCGTAAAAAAAACCTTTGAGTTACTCTCAAGTTGCGCCTATAGAAGTTTTACTTCTGTTTTTAAATAGCGGAAATTACGTAACACCCTATCCTTACTAATATTATAAATGTGAAAATGTGTTCGTTACCATTTCACGCTTCAACACCTCGACCAATCTTGATGAAATTTGGTATGCGATCACGTGAGTCGCTATAAAATAAGTTCAAATAAATCAATATTTTAAATGTTTCTAGATCATGTACGTTCGTATTTCCTAAAAAACAGTGGCAAGCATAATAGATATATAAAATCGATATAGCCTATTCTAGACTGAGTAGGGTTAAGAAGTCATTTGTGGGGCAGTGTATAAGATTCTACAATTAAATTTCAAAAAATTTAACCAGTTTGTCTAAGAATGAGGATATTATAAAAAAATAGAATGTGTAAATAACAAAGATATAATTACAAATATGTAGATTCTTTAACAAATACCATACCTGAGACTGTAATTTGAATCATGACATTATTTGTAATAGACAATACGTTTTTTTTTACTTTTGAAAAGTGTGTCTTAACACCTATTTAAAATAAATATATTTGATTAGATTATGCAGGTATCCTGTGTCACTGGGCAGGACGTAGGCTACTTTTTATCCCGTAAAAACATCATAGTCCGATGAAGTTACAAGGTGAACTGAAAAAATATAATTATTTTTGGTTAATTTCTTTAACATCGCAACGGATCAATGGATTGTTGGGATTTTTAGACGAATTAGCATATCCTGACGTAGTTCCCAAGGGATCTGAGGAAAACTCATTGCCACGCTCGCGCACGTCGGATTAAGTGATTTTTGTACATAATTGGTTGAGGGGGTGGAAGTGACATAGACTGCTAATCAGAATAGCCCGATATAGTTCCTGAGGGATCTGGAGAAAACTCATGTCCACGCTCGCGAGGCGCAAGACAGTCATATAAAAACCATCGCACAGACAAGAGACATGGTTAACTTAGTGGTAGTTGGAGGGTCTTTCGATAGATTAATAAAATAGCATGAGATTCATCCGCGAAACTAGAGTAATTACTATCGAGACAACAACACTCCTGGTGCAACTATCCTGGTTTTACCCTAAATAATTTTCGAAAAACCTAAAAACATTAAGGTACAAGCTTTTGATATTGCATTGTCACGCGATATACATATGCATGAATCAGATTTATCGGAAACCGGGAAGTGGGTAAAATTTAACTTGCAAGATTTCACCCGAACAAACATACATACATTGCAAGTTAATTAAAAGCTTGTAAAAAAAACCCGCTTGCACGCACTAGTTTATCTCACCAATCAGGTTCGAATTTTTATTTGAAATTTTCCATGCGTCTGTTGCTAAAAGTGTCGCTCAGCTAAGGAGTTAGATACTTCTCTTTGGTTGTACTTAGATGTTAGAACTATTCTGAAATGTTACGCAAAACTCTCAGTTCTAAGACAGTTGTTTTCTCCATCAACAAATTCTCTGTATCCTTGCGCCGTGTAACTTAACATTTCCTAATTTGAAACCTGTGAACTACTACACGTAAGTAACTAGAAGCAAATGAGACTCACACAGGCACGCACGACCAGAACAGCTAGACCTGTCTCACCCCTCTTTCCTGTTTAAATTGCCGCCTATGATGGCTAAGATAAGGAAGGTACGAAGGTCTAGTGTAACTGGTGCCATCTTGTACATACATGGTGATGTCAGAGTTAACATCCAACTTATTAGACGTTTCGGAAATTCGGTTTCTCCCGCAAACCCCACGAGATGTTGACAGGGCTGGCTCGTCACTATCGATTTCTATTGTCGATGAAAGTCTATAATTAGAGCTCATTAAATAATACAATTTTTCAAAATAATAAAGTAGATAAGTAGTAGATAAGCGGTAGCAAATAATGTCCAAGTTAGTAAAATTAAAAACCCCGACCAAATTTCAGGCAAATTGAAGCATCTTCGCCATTTTGTTACATTCTATTTTATATTTTTACTGCACCCAAGATAAGCTTAGATCTGCCAATGGTGTACATAACTTTAGATAAGGCACCACTCCTCTGTCTCTTACCATTTTAGAGGGCAGGTGACGACCGGGCTGAATGGATTTCCGTCAAATATGGCTAAGAACTATCTCAGTTCATGTAGCTTTTAAATTAAAAAAATCGCATTGAAGTCTTTTCCCTCGTTTAGGAACTGGAATGACTGTACAGACACACAGTCAGCCAGATAAGGCTTTAAACTTATAACGGCCCTCTTATTGCGTCGGGGGTAAATTGTCTCTTCCACTCAGAGATATGCTATATATATTTGGTAACAAATCTCTGCTTCCACTAGTAAAATTATGCTAATTGGATACGCTAAAAGATTTGGTTTCAGAATAATTCTTTTAAAAATATCATCATTATATTATGTTGTGTCTTCTCTAGTTAGAACACAAGTAGACAAAGCATATATTTTATAGGCAATGTGTATAATCCGGCATTGTATAGAATGCCTAGGCATTATAAACATTGCCTGAAACGTTCAGGCAATGTGTATATGTAATACGATTCATTTCATACATTGCTTATGTATTGTATTAAATGCCCAAAGCGCATCATTATCATACATTGCCTGAACGACCCCGGCACTCTATACATTTCCTAGGTATTAGTACTAACATACAGTATGGACACTCCCTGCCGCTCTCTAGATTCCGACCTCGCCCACTCGTCACCCAGATTGATACAGATTGGTTATTGTTTGGTTCTCGAACGTATAGGATTTCGCCGTCATTTTGTTTGCTCCGTCATTTGTTTTTTGGAAATATCTATCATTTCACGACCGTTGTATGCAGTGTCCGGGGTGTGGCATATGTATAGGAGACTGTACGACTTCAAACTACTCTGTCTCATTTCAAATTAGAATAATTTATCTGTTGCGCTTACCATGGAGTGTGTAACATTTTGAAATTAAATTATGTATTATTTTTTATTTATTTATTTATTCATTTCTATACGTCCCCACCGAGGGGCTCGACCCTACCCTGAATTAGGGCGATCGGGCCTTACTCGATCTTTCAAGAATATACTCCTTTTGAAAATGTAATATGATGGACAAAAAAGTAGAACTGTTCTACGATGACCGCTATGTCATGACATTATTTCACTATTTTAGTACACTCAGTTTTTTTTTTTTGAAGAGTGAGTTGCAAATAAATTGTGCTGCATTTTGCTTGCTATATTTTAACCAAAAAAATCAGAGAGTACAAAAATAGTGAAATAGCGTAATGTCATAGTGGTCATCATAGAACAGCTCAATTTTTAAAGCATTTCCAGTTTAATTGCAAACTTAGCACCTATAGCTCGAACCGAGATTAGCAATTCCACTAAAATTCGTGTATCGACATCGACAAGTGCCCACCTCTAGACGATATCCAGTTGCTAATGCAAACGTTTGTAGCCGAGCGGTCCGGGCCCGGGCTCGCTCGCGCCCTGCAAACGGGTTGGTAAATAACTCTGTATGTACTCGCTGTGTACTTGATGTGATGACATACCTACTCATACTTTTGAGGTCATGCGCACATGGGTGTGGATGACACACGTGAATGTAGCTGGATGTTCAGCGGCTTCTCACGACCTTCGCTGGTCGTCTGTCCATCGAGTGGGAGGCCTGCCTACGCTAAGTCTTCCAGTGCGCGGTCTCTACACGCGAACTTTACTGTACCAACTTATACTTACATTATTACTACCTCCAGCGATAACTGGGGCTACCAACCGGACCTTGAGAACAAGGTAACGAAATTAAATTATCCATTTGGATTGGACGTAGCAGTAGAAACCATAAAGTAATATTTCATTGAGATTTTCCTTTGTTCTCATCAAGTAGTAACACACCATTCCTAAAACACTCATTCATTGCGCTTACTACCTCCAGCGTTATCTGGGGCTACCAACCGGACGTTGAGAACAAGGTAACGAAATTAAATTAGTCATTTGGATTGAGCGTAGCAGTAGAAACCATAAAGTAATATTTCATTGAGATTTTCCTTTGTTCTCATCAAGTAGTAACACATCATTCCTAAAACACTCATTAATTGCGCTTACTACCTCCAGCGTTATCTGGGGCTACCAACCGGACGTTGAGAACAAGGTAACGAAATTAAATTAGTCATTTGGATTGAGCGTAGCAGTAGAAACCATAAAGTAATATTTCATTGAGATTTTCCTTTGTTCTCATCAAGTAGTAACACATCATTCCTAAAACACTCATTAATTGCGCTTACTACCTCCAGCGTTATCTGGGGCTACCAACCGGACGTTGAGAACAAGGTAACGAAATTAAATTAGTCATTTGGATTGAGCGTAGCAGTAGAAACCATAAAGTAATATTTCATTGAGATTTTCCTTTGTTCTCATCAAGTAGTAACACACCATTCCTAAAACACTCATTCATTGCGCTTACTACCTCCAGCGTTATCTGGGGCTACCAACCGGACGTTGAGAACAAGGTAACGAAATTAAATTAGTCATTTGGATTGAGCGTAGCAGTAGAAACCATAAAGTAATATTTCATTGAGATTTTCCTTTGTTCTCATCAAGTAGTAACACATCATTCCTAAAACACTCATTAATTGCGCTTACTACCTCCAGCGTTATCTGGGGCTACCAACCGGACGTTGAGAACAAGGTAACGAAATTAAATTAGTCATTTGGATTGAGCGTAGCAGTAGAAACCATAAAGTAATATTTCATTGAGATTTTCCTTTGTTCTCATCAAGTAGTAACACATCATTCCTAAAACACTCATTAATTGCGCTTACTACCTCCAGCGTTATCTGGGGCTACCAACCGGACGTTGAGAACAAGGTAACGAAATTAAATTAGTCATTTGGATTGAGCGTAGCAGTAGAAACCATAAAGTAATATTTCATTGAGATTTTCCTTTGTTCTCATCAAGTAGTAACACATCATTCCTAAAACACTCATTAATTGCGCTTACTACCTCCAGCGTTATCTGGGGCTACCAACCGGACGTTGAGAACAAGGTAACGAAATTAAATTAGTCATTTGGATTGAGCGTAGCAGTAGAAACCATAAAGTAATATTTCATTGCCTACTAGTAAGGATAAATTTTGTAGGGACAGGTTCAATCAGAAGGTTAAATTACCATAAGCACAGTCATTACCAGGATGGGTTTGACCGATAGTTTATTGACCTTCTCCGTGCTTTGTAATGAACGTTAACAGGACGTTAAGCCGTGTCAGTGACTCTGAGACCTAATAGGCGGCTGCGGGTTTTTTTTTATTTCTTTTAATTCACAATTGATAAGCCCTTTACATCATCTCACCTGATGGTAAGTGACGCTGATGCCGGAGATGGAAGCGGGCTTACCAAGATTCCTCAACGCAATGGAGAACTGGCTATCTTATCTTCAAGCCGGAACACAGCAATGTTATTAACACTGACGATTGGCGGCAAGTCTTAGATAAAATGCTGATAACCAGCCAGGCGGGCTTAGAAAATTTCTTACCACCAATCAAATCGAGTCTTACAAGTTGACCCTTACGAGGAATCGAACCCGCGACCTCCTGGTGTGAAGCGAATGGACTAACCATTACGCCACGGCGGCGGTTAAAAACTTCTGAGAGTCGGGTTGGCTACTAGCCCTACAATCTCTACCAAACCAACTTGACCCCGTGTTTGAACCCTGGTCTAATCTTCCCTAGATTGGGAAGACACCCGTCCCAACGATAGGGACGTTATGGGTTGTTAACGAGGTGGAACAGGCAAGGTTTGCTGCATCTTCAAAAGACATTACAAATTACTCACGTCTGTCTTACTTCAGGCTACTTAAGCTATTAGAAGACATAAAAACTTTGTAGATACTAACTTTTGCCCGCGGTTTCGTCCGCGTGGACCTCTTTTTATGACTGTCTTTGAGAGAGAGTGGTGCGCGAGCCGCAAGCGGCTCGCGAGCGTGGACATGAGTTTTCTCTAGATCCCTATCCTAGATCGAGCTATTAATTCAATAATTTTAATATGGTTAAAATTTCTTGTGTCATTGTTTGCAAGTCCTAATGACATTATTTGTTTAATATCAATCATTTCATTTTGACATTGTTAAGTATAATCATGTTTGTAACTTTAACATTATGTAATGTAAATACGATATTATGACCTTTAAAACAGTGTAATATGCACCTATTTTGAATAGATATTTTGAAATTTTAAAATAATAAAAGAAAAATTCGAAAGAGCATCGGTGGCGCAATGGCAAGGGCCGCTACCTCTTATCCGGGAGGTCGTTGTTCGAGTCCTGCCACGTACCAATGTCTTCTCGAATTTCGATCTCATATGTACGTTTATCCGACGCTCTTACGGTGATGAAGGAAAACATGGTGAGGAAACCTGTACACATCTTCGAAGAAACTCGAAGGTTGTGTGTGAAGTTGACCAACCCGCACTGGGCCTAAGTGGTCGAATAAGGTCCGATTGCCCTAATTCAGGGTAGGCTCGAGCCACTCGGTGGGGACGTATATACTCGTATGAGCTGATGTGATGAAAAGAAAAATTGTACAAAATTGCACCTACATTTTGAAAGGGTATTTTCACGCATTGTTTGGTTGGCACAAGTTACGAGCGTGTAAGAGGAGCCTCAAATACCACGTTCTGTAGCAATATTTCGGCTCATATATCCTACACATATATTATGTAGGCGTGGGTTTGACGTGTCTTAGGTACGTACTTACGTAACGTAAGCCAGTAAGCCTTCGGTGGACGGAATGCGAAACGCCCCGGCTCGGCTGTTTGCTAGCGGGTGGCTGGTTTTGGCGAATCTCCCCTTTGCTGGTTACCCGCTTGCTTGGGGTGTGGTCTATGGAATGAGCGATTGGATTGCATACAAGGTTTTTTTTTAAATTCACATTTAATATGCCCTTGGCATCATCTTACCTGATGGTAAGTGACGATGATGCCGAAGATGCAAGCGGGCTTACCAAGATTCCCCAACGCAATGGAGAACTGGCTATCTTATCTTCAAGCCGGAGCACATCAATGTTATTAACACTGATGTTTGGCGCAAGACTTAGATATGATGGTGGTAGTTAGCCAGGCGGGCTTAGAAAATGCCCTACCA
Source organism: Coleophora flavipennella (assembly GCA_947284805.1). NCBI lineage: Eukaryota > Metazoa > Arthropoda > Insecta > Lepidoptera > Coleophoridae > Coleophora > Coleophora flavipennella. Next base: position 11,569,250 of record OX369286.1, read on the forward strand.
CCAACCAAACCGAGACTTACAGGTTGACTTACATTTATTATCTCCTCACTTTCTTTAACAGTGGGCACTAGGCATACGGATCCCGTATGGTGGGAAGAAGTAACGAAACCTACCTTTCTACAGGTTATTAGGTCGGTAATCTTAACGTTTAAAGAGTATACAGTAAAATAGTATGTACTCTATCTAAGCCATGCTACAGACTATGCGTCATAATTACTATCTTTATGCCAAATTTCAGCCCGATCAGTTCAGTGGTTTGAACTGTGCGTTAATAGTCAGTCAGGACAAACGTAGGTTATTATTATTATACTTTCTAGGTTTTTCCTGCGGCTTCGCCCGCGTGGATATAGTTTTTGTGACTGTTTTTAAGGGTGAGTAGTGCGCGAGCTGCAAGCGGCTTGCGAGCTTAGACTTGAGTTTTCTCCAAATCCCTCAAAAACTTTATCAGGCTATTCTAAGTAGCAGTTTATGTCACTTCCCACCCCATAAACTATTTCTTTGCAAAAATTACCTCAATCTGTTGCTCCATTGCGACGCCGTCGTTCGCGAGCGTAAAAACGAGTTTTTCTCAGAACTCTGGGAACTATGTCGGGCTTTGTTCATTAGTTATATATGTCTATGTCATTTTTCACTTCCTCAACGATCTCTGTCAACAATCCTTTGCTCCGTTGCGATGTAAAAGAAATCAATAAAAATCCGGCCCAGTGTGATTCAGAACCGTACACAAAGGGTAGATGGCGCTATTACAAAGGGTTCCGTACCATCATAGTAAATAGTGCTAGTTTCTTCACTTTTTTGTATGGAGACTTTCACTTTTTCTAATTTTTAGTATTTATTGTTATAGCGGCAACATAAATACATCATCTGTGAAAATTTCAACTGTTTAGCTATCAATATTCATGAAATACAGCCTGGTGACAGACGGACGGACAGCGGAGTCTTAGTAATAGGGTCCCGTTTTTACCCTTTAGGTACGGAACTGTAAAAAACTGATGTATGGTCCGTTAACTGGGGCTTCTACTCGCCATATTGAAAAAAAAATCCCATACTCAAATCGCAAACAACTTTTTGAACTCTTCATACAAATCGATCAATTATTATTGATTGATTGACTGTTCAATTTTATACGGAGTGCAATTTTCTTACTGACTAGGTATGATTTCCTTAGTGTAATTTGTTCAGTTTGATGAGTAGAACCCCACTTCTATACCAATTTTGTTACACCTTATCACAAGGTTATTGTTTGAATTTTGTTACACCTTATCACAGGGTTATTGTTTGAATTTTGTAAGACATTATCGCAGGGTTATTATTTGATATTTTTACACCTTATCACAGGGTTATTGTTTGAATTTTGTTACACCTTATCACAGGGTCATTTTTTGAATTTTGTTACACCTTATCACAGGGTTGTAGTTTGAATTTTGTTACAATTTATCACAGGTTTATTGTTTGAATTTTGTTACACTTTATTACAGGTTTTTTGTTTGAATTTTGTTACACCTTACCACAGGGTTCTTGTTTGAATTTTGTTACACTTTATCAAAGGGTTATTATTTGAATTTTGTTACATCTTATTACAGGGTTATTGTTGGAATTTTGTTGCTCGCGTTGAAGTCTTTTCTTTTTAACTATCTACTTACATACAGAAGACATCAACGATATCTACAGGGTTTATTTCCTTCGGCGAAGCCTTTGTTTAAAAATAATCATAATCAGCAACCTAAAGACGCCCACTGCTGGATTAAGGCATCCCCGAAGGATTTTCACGACGACCGCTCCTGCGCTGCCTGCATTCAGTGGCTTCCCATGACCTTCACCAGGTTGTCGGTCCACCGCGCGGGAGGCCCACCTACACTATATCTTCCGGTGCGCGGTCGTCACTCGAGAACTTGACTGCCCCACCGGCATTTGTTCTTCGAGCTATGTGCCCTGCCCCCTGCCACTTCAGTTTAGCGATTCTGTGAGGTATATCGATAACTTTGGTTCTCCTACATTTGGATCTCCTCACTTCTGATTCGATCGCGTAGAGAAATTCCGAGCATAGCTCGCTTCACTGCCCTTTGGTTGACATTGAGCCTTCTTATGAGGCCCATAGTAAGCAACCATGTCTCAGTTCCGTATGTCATCACTGGCAACACACACTGGTCAAAGACCTTAGTCTTGAGACACTGCGGTATTTGGCACGTGAAGAGATTGCGAAGCTCCCCGAACGCTGCCAGCCGTTGGAAAACGAGGTTTCGTTGGATCCGTCTTGATCCCCTGAGTGATAAATAATACATTTTTACCCGACTGGCCAAAAACAGGGGCTCAATTTTTACGCAGTCGGGACTTAAATTTTTAATAAGTTCGTTTAGTTTGTTGTTACTCGTAGTATTTGCTAGTGATCTGGGGCAATTTTTTATTTAATATTATTATTGAAGATTTTTATAATTTTTTTATTTTTTTTTATAATTGACATTTAACAAAATTGCTGTATTTCAAAAGATGTGATATTTAAATAACTTATTATTTTAATTATGACAGATAACAAGGATATCTATCTATTCATTCCAACATCTTTTTTGCCATATTAAGGCTACCTAAAAATGAAACCTATGTTATTCCTTTCTTTGTAGTCTCACTTTATAGTTAAGCGTTTACGGATGTCATCCGCTTATGTCTTAAGCCATACGTCCTGGAATTCGGGTGGGCATTATGCAGACGGTCGTAGGAGGCTTTGTTTTCCTAACGCTATGTATTCTGCCGCGGACTTGTCTGTAGCCCTGTTTATGTGCTACCCTCTATGTTAACAGCTAAGCGTTCCCGTGATATATGTACTCGTCCCGCAGTTTAGTTTGAATAGTCTCGCATGTACTGTGAATAGCACTTAATTTTAGTTATTTATTTACATAGGTGTGAGTGTGTAGTGCAAGTTTGGTACTTTTGAGTATGTAGTGAAGTTACGAGAATGAGTTTGAGTATGACTTCAGGCTATGAAGTTCAGTTCAGGTTTTGTAAGGGTATTTGAAGGCAGGGCCAGGGAAATAAAGGTTGTTCGTAGGATATTACATTGTAGATGGGAGTTTTGTATAGAATAATAAATTATTTAACTTTTCCAGGTCAGAAATACGAGTAACAGTAACAAATTTGCCATTTCAACCGACTTACCGAAAAAGGAGGAGCTTCTCAATTCGTGTGTTTTTTTCTGTATGTTTGTTACGCAATATCTTCGCAGATGGTGAGCCGATTTTCATGATTCTTTTTCATTCGATAGGGTATGCTGCCAGGTTGATCCTACATAAATATTATCAAAATCGGTGTAACAGTTTTTAGAAAAAATAACAAAATTCAAAAATAAGTATGCAAAATTTGTTAACTAAGTTGTTGTGATGGTAGTCGGTTTTTTTAACGTGGTTTTTTTTATTAAATATTTGAGTGCGTTTGACTATATCTCACCTGATGGTAAGTGACGATGTAGTCGAAGATGGTACACTCAAATAATGCCTATTCACTCTCGCCCTGAAGATCCCCAAATTGTAGGAAAATTATTGTCTGTAACTATGAAACAAGATAATTTTCTCCGTAGACAAAAACTTAACTAGTCAAAAAAACTGAGCCTTTATTGAATTTATTTAACAATTTTATATTTCATAGAAGCAGCCGTAGCTTAGTGCGACGTTCTCGTGTCGATCACTCAGGATAACTGACCATAAGGAGTGTCATTATCAAGATGAGTTTGACTGAAAGGGCCATTTATCTCGGCCGTTTCCGTACTTCACAAGGCACGTTATGCCATTGGTGTCGTTAAAGAGGCTACAAAGGCGGCTTGAAAACTCCTGGATATGGGTTCACTACCCCTACAAACTCCACCAAACGGGACTTGGCCCTCAAAAATGGAGTATGGCTTAACCTTCCCGAGTTTGGGAAGAGACCAGAGCCCTAGTAGTGGAGACGTTATTCTAATTTGAGGTACTTTTATTTCTTTTTGGTGATTGTATCAAAAACCATAAATCAAAAATGAAGATGATTTTTAAAATTTGCACATCAAATTTGGAACTAGTTGTTTTACTTTTTTTCTATTCTGTCATATAAATAGGATATTTCTTGTGAAGAAATTCATTATTCTGATCAAATTTAGTTAAAAACATGTTACCAACCCTTGAAGAGTGTACCAGAATTCTGACAATGCTTGAAGACGGGCGCAGTCAGTGTTATACAGCGAGAACTGTTGGTGTGTCGCTCGCTATCAACCATTCAAAGAGTGCTCCAGCGATTTGAAGAGACTGGATCCAATATCCGCAGACCAGCAAGGTGCACGACAGCGCGGGAGGATCGATATATGGTGTTAACAATATTGAGAAATCGATTTCAAACAGCTGTTGAAGTCAAAAATCTCCTTCGAAGTGCTGGAGGGAGCAATCCGAGCACGTGTACAGTGAGGCGGCGTCTTGCTGATGCAATCTTGAAACCATTTAGACCCGCCAATGGTCCAAAACTCGAAAGGCAGTATCGTAATCCAAGATTGAGTTACGCTAGAGAACACATGAATTGGACTCTCGATGACTGGTCAACAGTTATGTTTTCGGACGAGTCGAGATTCATGCTATACAAGCACGATGGGAGGCAAAGAGTCTACAGAAGTCCAGGAGAGCGCTTTAACCAAGCTTGCATCGAAGAGAAAGTGTCATACGTCAGAGGTTCCATATACGTATGGGCTGGAATTTCTTTCGAAAGCTGCACCAAGCTAGTGGTGATCGAAAATGGAACTTTAACTGCAAAGAGATACGTGAATGAAATCTTGAATTAGTTGTGGGCCCATTGTTAGTAAACATGGGCGAGAACATCATCTTAATGCAAGATAACGCTCGTCCCCATACAGCGTTGATTGTGTTTGACTACCTTGATGATGTCGCTATCACACGCATGGAGTGGCCAGCACTCAGCCCAGACTTGAACACCATCGAGCGTGCCTGGGATGAACTGAGAAGACGTGTACGCCAACGAAATTTCCTTTCAATCACGCTTCGTGAACTGAAAGAAGCACTGATAGAGGAATGGGAGAATATTTTTCAGCATCGGCTAAGAAATCTAGTGAAAAACTTGCCAAACCGTGTAACAGCTGTTTTAAATTCTACACCGTAGCACATTTTTCGAAATCTAGTGAAAATTTTTAATTCTTACTTTACCTACTTTTTTCAAAATAAACTTTATAATCTTGAACTTTTATGACTTATAATTATCTATAATACAGTATTTACATCAAAAAAATAATTACAGTATTTTGGAAGTTAATGAGGTTTTTGTTACCGACCCGTTTTCTTTGCTGTCGTGTGTAGATATTTTACAGCAATGTTCTCTAAAAATAATAAAATATATAGTTGAATCACATAACTCCTGCCTTAAGATATCAAGAAAACTACAAGGTTTTTTTGGAGTTTACTCCTTAAGAATCGATTTTCATATAAGGCGCCCGGTATGAAAAAAATATGAGGAGTAAAATCTAGTGATCGCGTTACGTTTTTCACGCGCAACCTAATATGCGCACCTTTGTCACGTGATACAAAACAGTCAGGATTGGCTGAATCTAAGATGACGTCACAACACAGTAATCAGATCTGTCATTGTTGCAGTCTTACTATTTTTGATCTGTTTAAATAAGATTTTAAAATATTATCGTGAAAATTTGTAATATTTTACAATCTACATCGTATAATTTGGTATTCCACTCTATCATGAATACCAATTTTGTGAAAGCAGATAGCAGAAACTTGCCCAAAGTAGACGCAATCATGGTTGGAATGTTCTTCAAAAATAACCCCGATTTTTATACTGCAGAGCTGAGAAATGTAAAAACAGCAATGTATGTACTATAAAATAACGTAGTTTTTTAGGTTATAAATAATAAATTTTGTTTACAGTAAGTTATTAGTTTGCATTTTTAGGGCTGCACGAGAATCTTATGGTGACGATGCTATTGGGTACGTGCAACTACGTCGTGGATCAGGACTTTGCACACTCAATTGCAAGATCTGCCCGAGCACAAAGGAGGGCTAGTTCATACAAAGTCACTATGGTGATAGACGAGACTAAAGGTGAAATCGTCAGTTGCCCGTGCTTGGACTGTGCAGCTTCAGCTGGTGGTTGTAAGCATGCAGTGGCATTTTCAATGTGGACTCATCGTCGCATTGAAGCACCTTCCTGCACCAAGGTTGAATGTTACTGGAAAAAACTCATCCTCTCGAGAGTAGGGACTACTATGAAATACGTCACTGTAGATCAAATTTGCAAAAAAACAGCTCCACATCATGAAACCAGCACAGACCTTTTCCACGAATTTGAATTGTGAACTGTTGAAACAAACAACTTTGTAAACAAAAAGGTATATAATAAATAATATCATATATATTTAACTGTTGAAGTATCAGAACGACTTTAAACACAGTGATGTTCAACAGTTTTCACTTCATCGTTTCCTTATTCAAGCGAGTGATGATATAAAGAATGATGTCTACAAATTACTAGAAACTTAACAAAAACGCTCTTGATTTAATTGAAGTCAACTCGAAACCAATGTAAGAGCCCTTTATACCTAAGATATGCTCGTATAACCGCATCCAAAGCATATGAGGTTAATCGCTGCCAAACACCAGATGGATCATTAGTAGCTGCGATCATGGGAGCTAAAACACCTGACACATCAGTTATGAAAAGAGGCCGGAAATTGAAATCATCAGTGATAAAAACTGTGCAGAGTAAACTTAAAACCAACGTCAAGCCCTGTTTTGTGTCTGTTTAGACAATCGTACTTAAGTAGTAAACTCCAGTCGTGTGTCGAAGCTGACACACACACTTTTTTTTGTATTCGACGGTCCTAGTTTTTTTATACAACAACGACTGAATAAAATCACAAGTTGCGACATCAAGCACTAGGTAAACTATATTTGACCTAAAGTTGTCGGCCACCAGCTGTGCCTAAGTTTCACTAAAGATGCTCAAAATCAAACGTTTCAAAATGGTTAAGTCCTTAGCATAATAATTTACCTGTCATGAATTTCTATTCCTTCCTGCCTTTCTACACAATGCTGTAATAACACTACAGAGAAGCACGTATTTCAACTGCAACCAAATTGGGAAAACTTTACGAACGGGGGGGAGGGAGGGGCCAAATAGACGCGTTCTGAACTTGCTTAGATAATGTGCATACATTAATGCGAGAGCGAACTAACGCTCGTATCTTGATGAGCGAAGTTCGCCGCCTGCGGTCTAATTACGGCCAGATTAGGGTAAGATTGCCTTTCAGATACTAGGCTTAACTAGGCTAGGGAGCTTTAAAAATTGCTTATCTAGGCGATTGTGTAAAGATTTTTGGTAATTTTAGGTATAATGTAGAAAAGGGGTTTAACTTCTATAATAAGAGTTTTTTTTTATTCAGCACTAGCTTTCCGCCCCGTGACTCCGCCCGTGTTATTAACAATATATAAATTCTATTCGGGATATTTTGGAACACCCTCAAATTTTCTGGAACTTTCGAAATTCGCTATATTGATCCCAAAGTATTAGGGAACTCGAATTCGATGACATTTGAAAAGGTTCGCCAACGTTCTAAATTTCCTAGATTGTAACCTTCTAGATTCTAGAGCATTCCATAATACTCTCGAACATTCTATAATATTGTTTAACTTTCAAATTCAATTCGACGAAATTCGGAAACGTTATTGAATTTTTGGGATGATTCTATAAAATTCAGGAATATTGTAGAACATTCTCAAATACTAGGGTAGTATAGGGCATTTAGAAAAAATCTGTGATGTTCTAACTAGATGTCGGCATTCGACTAACAGCTGTTTTAATGACTTTAGATATAAAGTTATGTGGGGTCATACTCTTTTACCCCCATATCTTCAAAACTATCCGGTGCAACTGAAAACCGAAATCGTCTTCATGGATGGGGGTCGGAAGGCTACCACGCCTTAATACCATCATTGGACTGCAAGATTCGGTTGCGGAGCTAAATCTCCACCTACGGACAAACCACACTTTCTTTTGTTATACATGATGTTAAAAAATTGGCGTAGGACCCGTTAACTGGGGGTTATACTCATCATACTTAATAAATTCCCCTTAGGAACCCAGAGTTTTTGTTTGTATTGGACCCTCTATAAAAAAGCACAAAATTGGTATATCAGCTAATCATATTGTATAAAGAGTTTTTTTTTCGATTTCAGCAATTAAGAACAAAAGTAGTTCAGTTACATCCTGTATAGAGTAGTAAGCGCTTAGCATTTAATCACCTGATATAAAGTGACGATGATGCTGAAGATGGAAGCAGGCTTACCAATATTCCCCTACAAATGGTTAACTTATCTTCAGTCCGAAACAAATCAACATGTTAACATTGATACTTGGTGGTAAGTCTTAGATATGATAGAGATGCCAGGCGGGCTTAGAAATTGTAACCACCAACTAAACCGAAACTACTATATAGAACCATAACATAATAATCCTTACTAATAATATTATAAATGTAAAAATGTGTTTGTTTGTTTGTTTGTTACCTTTTCACGATTCAACGCCTTAGCCAATCTTAATGAAATTTGGCATGCAGGTAGCCTGTGTCACGAGGAAGAACATATGCTACTTTTTATCCCGTGAAAATAGCATAGCCCGATCAAAATATACATAAAAGTGTATATTTTCATTTCCCTTAGGAACTGCATCGGGCTATATTTCCTTAACATCGCAACGGAACAACGGATTGTGTGATTTTTTGCATAGGGATGGTTGAGAGGGTGGGACATTATTTACAAATAAGCATAACCTGACATAGTTCCCGAGGGATTTGGAGAAAAATCATGTCCACACTCACCGCACACCGTCTATGACAGTAATAGTAATAGACAATCGTTCCTTTCCCTCTAATATGGTCGAGGGGATGTATGTCTAACTCTCGCATTTTACTCGTGACCAGGTGATGTCCGTGCGAACTGGCCTACTTTTGTCAAAGGCATTAATGACATATTAATTTTTTTTATGTCTAATTTAAACTTCTCGTGTCATGTCTTCTGTCTTCATGTTCTCATTACATTAAATTTGTTTTATATCAATGATTTTATTTAGACACTAGCTTTTGCCCGTGGCTTCGCCCGCGTGGATATAGTTTTAATGACTAATAAAGGGCTCACGGTGCTCGAGTTGCAAGCTGCTCGCAAGCGTGAGGTAAAGATAAAACCTATGTGTTAGTCCAGTGCTTGATTTATAACCATCATCATAATATCAGCCGAAAGACATCCACTGCTGGACAAAGGTCTTATCTTGGCCTTGAGGCTTGATCTATCTAATAGATACCAAATTCATCTGAATCCATTCATTCGTTTAGGCGTGAAAGTGGATCAAACAAACAAACATCGATACTTTAGCATTTATTATTTATTACAGTGTGAAGACATTAGCAATGGAATAAATCTTAATTTCATATCCTTACTAGAAACATATGTCATCCGTTTGCTTCATCGGACCACCGTTCACCATATCGTGGCGATGACGTATCCGCTTGCCTCTGATCCGGATTAAACCGGTATAAGTCTTTCTGCTCATACACCCGTGCCGCGACCCGGGTAAGTTCAAAATTTAGAAAATTTTATTTACGTAATCACATCACACTAATATTATAAAGGCGAAAGTTTGTGAGTGTTTGAGTGTGTATGTTTGTTACTTTTTCACGCTTCACGGATCTGGCTGAAATTTGGTATAGGTAGACAGATTAGGACCTGGATTGACACATAGGCACTGCGCACCCTCGAAAAGTTATCGAAACGTTGTCCACGCGGGTAAGCCGCGGGAAACAGCTAGTTCGATATAAGGAGCGCTTTCACATTAGCTGACTTTCTTTTAGCATGGAACTCAGTGACGCAGCAGCCGCGCTGCTAATTAAAAGCTTTAATTTTACTTGCAATGTTTGTATGTATGTATGTTTGTTTAGTTCAAATCTGGCGATCGATTTTAGAGCAACTTCTATTTGAAATGAAGATGACATTTGAAATGAAGCCGTATTCCCGGTGACAAGATCCTTTTGTTATTTTGAAGTTGATCTGATGATGAACTTTGGAGGTGGAGTCAAGGTCCCAGAATCGTCTTTCATTCGTAGGTAACACAATACTGTGCTCATCTTTATTGAATTTGGAACAGTGTATTTTTTAAGATTTAAAACTTCGTAATTTTGTTGAAAAAAACTGTATGCAAAACACGGAAAAAACGGCTGTACATTCATTAATTTGTATAAAGAGCGATATTGTAAGATATCTGGGCAGATAAAGATATCTTATAGTATCTTTCCCGTGTGTGACAACCCTTACGTTCGGTAACCAGTCTAGTAACCAATCTGGGTGTCGGGGAGTGAGGTCGAACCTAGAGAGCGGCGGGGAGTGTCCATACTGTACGCTAGAACTAATATATATACTGTGGTACTGTTGTGACACGACAGATAGGTACTGTAGGTATGTATGGATAGGGCGTGGGTAATACCATACGTGTTTACAGATATTTAGATATTGATGAATAAGATGAAATATAAGGGACACAAGGAAAAACGTAACACACTTAAAATTATATTCACAAATAACTAACATAATTTTATCTTACCCGAGATGAGTCTTCAAAGAAAGCAACATGTTAAAAATAATTCTTTTATAAAGTTTCCAAGTTTGGTTTTGAAAAAAGAGTTGAGTGGTGGAAATAATTTTGAATCCCATGTGTCGCATTTTATTCAAATTGTGACACATGGATTGTTTTGTGCCAGTGAGCGCATGCGTAAACGAACAAAGAGATGAAATGAAATAGGTCGAACGAAAAAGGATGGAATAACAGCGTTACCGCGTTACATTGTGCTCCAGATTAACGCTGATTTCATGAAAATAGATAATTCAATTTGAAATATGACTTGTTCAATGTAACTTCAGTAGTTAAGGTGAACATTTAGTTCAGCCGTTACGGTTGCACACTAGATGGCACCGCATTGCTAATATGGCTGTAGTTTCTCACATATTAGGGAGTTTCAAACTCAGAATAACCACGCGGTGCCAAACTATAATATTTATAACGTATACAGGATGTAAAAAATTGGTGTATGACCCGTTAACTAGGGGTTCAAACTATAATATTTATAACGTATACAGGGTGTAACAAAATTGGTGTATGACCCGTTAACTAGAGGTTCAAACTATAATATTTATAACGTATACAGGGTGTAACAAAATTGGTGTATGACCCGTAAACTAGGGGTTCTACTCATTATACTGACATTAATAGTTTTTCTGACCCCAGAAGAGATGCGTAAGGGCAATCTACGGGGCCGGACCGTCGGAGCCTTGTAGACCCCCCTCCGCAAAACTGCGGTAAGTGACGATGATGTTGAAGATGGAAGCCGGCTAACCAAGATTCCCCAACGCAATGGAGAACTGGCTATCTTATCTTCAAGCCGGAACACATCAATGTTGTTAACGCTGATGACACACATGAAGACTCAAAACGATGGCTAAACTATACTAAAGAATTTGATCTGTTTAACTAATTATAATAAAGTTAAATAGATCGAAATCTTACGAAAAAATGGCGGCCAATTGCGAGTCGGACTCGCGTTTCGAGGGTTCTGTACCACCACACCTTTTCACACAACTATGACAATGATACCTATTCACATTACAAACAAAAGACATCAAAAAATACATTTTTATTTTATTGTTGTTAACACTGATGTTTGGCGGCAAGACTTAGATAAGATGGTAGTAGCTAGCGAGGCGGGCTTGGAAACTGCCCTACCACCAACCAAACCGAGTCTCACAAGTTGGCCCCACCGTGAATCGAACTCGATTCACGCCCTGATTCAGGGTAGGCTCGAGCCCCTCGGTGGGGACGTATATGAGCTGTTATAATATAATAATAAAATATTGGAACAAGCACTATTTATAAAGATATATCTATATTTTTTTACAGAGCCTGTCCAGAATCCTAGACTGCAAATGAGAGATCCCACATATACAGGCTGTAAAAAAATGGGTGTAGGACCCGTTAACTGGGGGTTCTACTCATCATACTCAACAACTTTCCCGAAGGAACCCATAGTCAATTCTCAAAAAAAAATTTGGACCCTCCATACTAAAAAGCACAAAGTTGGTCGATCGATTTGTATGAAGAGTAAAAATATTTTTTTGCGATTTCAGAAAAGTTGTAGAACAAAAGTTGTTCAGTATGATGAGTAGAAGCCCCAGTTAACGGGACCTACACCAATTTTGTTGCAGCCTGTATAAAAGTTCTCATGAGCCATTACATGACAAGAATTGTTACAAGATGTCTATTAGGGTTTATAACAAGCTCCCAATAAAAAAATAAGAGAGCTTCCCATGAATTATTTTACAAAAACGGCTGAAAACTTGGCTCATACACAGATGTTTTTACTCAATTAGGGAATTTTTGGAGACTTAATTTAATAACATAATAAATGACTTATTTTTATATTGGAAAGTTTGACATAGATTGATAATGTAATTTTAGTTTGACATTGAGACTGCATGCTATTATAATTTAATTACTTATTTCTGTTAGAATTATTTTGACCCTCAAATGTTAATTATTTTAAGTAGTAGATACCTAATCTATACATATATTAAAACTGCAACTGGACCGTGTCTGTACATGAAATAGTTTTGGAAAATAATAACTGTGGTGGACATTACTACGAACGATATATAGATCAAAAGAACAACTTTTGGAATTTTTATCTGTCTGTCTGTCTGTATGTTCGCGCATCACGCAAAAACTACTGGGCCGATTTTGATGAAATTTTGTATGGTGGTTACTTAAAGCCCGGGTTAAACATATAGGATAAATAATTTTAAATCTGTACATATAATAAAACTCTTCATACAAATATAACAATGATACCTATTTATTTCAAACAAAAGATATTAAAGATATTTTTTTTTTTATTCAGTTTGGACTCCTTAAGATGGCGAGTGCGACTCACATTTGGCCTGTTTTTATTACTTGTAGTTTATTTTATGATTAGTATTATAATCTCACCAAGTTTTACGCTTGTAACTTAACATTTTAATGATAAAGCTCAAACAAAAAACTTTTCAATCAATACGTTTCTTTTATGAGGTTATCTTTGGTTTTTCATTTTTTTTATTATATGTTAGTAAATCCCTCATCATCATTATCATTACAGCTCATATACGTCCCCACCGAGGGGCTTGAGCCTACCCTGAATCAGGGCGATTAGGCCTTAGTCGACCACGCGGCCCAGTGCGGGTTGGTCGACTTCACACACAACCTTCGAGTTTCTTCGCATCAAATCCCTTATAATAACACATAATAAAATTCAACTGACTGCATATCACTGTTTAAAAGATAAATTATTTTAAAATTTGGACAGACAGACGGGCGGACGGACAGACAGACAGACAGAAGGACGGACAGCGTAGGTTTAGTAATAGAGTCCCTTTACCTGGTACGGAATCCTTAAATATTTGGTAGCACATTATTTATTTGCCTATCTCGTCCATCATCATCATCATTTAATAACTAAGACATGCCATTTATGTATTTGCTTTTGATTTTTTAGGGTTCTGTGTAGTACAACAAGGAACCCTTATCGTTCCGTCATGTCTGTCCGCGGCCTAGCTACTAGACAATTAGTAGTTAAGAGCTGAAAATTGGCAATTTTTTAATAACGCGGAAATTTTGAAAAAAACTTTTTAAGTGTACCTCCCCTAAAAGTAAAGTGAGGATGTTTTTTTTTCTCGTCAAACCCAGTCGTGTGGGGTATCGTTGGTTAGAGCTTACAAAATAGTTGTGAGTCTTTTAAGACCATTTTATAATGTAGGATTCCGTTTTTGAAAAAATAGGCTTGAAAGTGTTAAATTTTGTTGGAGTCGAGTGTCCTCACAACAAATAAACCGCTGTATTTGGAAATTTGAAAGAGTTCATGAAAGTAGTCTTTATAATGAATTTAAAAGGAAAACTATCACGGCTAAGTAGTATTTCTTAGTTTAGGAGAAATAATCGACCAACTAAAGATGTGCAGTTCGATTTGTAAAACGTTCATATTTTTTTCATACAATATGTTTTGTTACCATCATATGAGCCAAAGGAAGTCCACTGCTGGATATAGGCCTCCCGCAAGGATCTCCACGACGACCGGTTCTGCGCTGCCCGCATCCAGCGGCTTACCGCGACCTTCACCAGGTCATCGGTCCACCGAGTGGGAGGCCTGCCTACACTACGCTTTCCGGTGCGGGGTCGCCACTCGAGAACTTTACTGCCCCAACGGCCATCTGTTCTACGAGCAATGTGCCCCGACCACTGCCACTTTAGTTTAGCAATTCTGAGAGCTATGTCGGTTACTTTGGTTCTCTTACGGATCTCCTCGTTTCTGATTCGATCACGCAGAGAAACTCCGAGCATAGCACGCTACACTGCCCTTTGGGTGACATTGAGCCTTCTTATGAGGCCCATAGTAAGCGACCATATCTCAGTTCCGTATGTCATCACTGGCAACACACACTGGTCGAAGACCTTGGTCTTAAGACACTGCGGTATCTGGGACGTAAGGATATTGCGAAGCTTCCTGAACGCTGCCCAGCCGAGTTGGATTCGACGATTGATCTCTTTCTCGAAGTTGGACCTACCTAACTGGACTGTTTGTCCCAGGTATACATATTTATATATTCGGTAACAACTTCGAGTGGTAGAGCCTCCAACCTTCAGAGGAGTAGGTATGACATGGACGTTTGACATAATTTTCGTCTTGTCCATGTTCATTCTAAGAACTACTTGTTGAGAGGCTCTACTGAGGCCATCGAGCATTGTGCCTAAGTCGTCCATAGTCTCAGCCATGACTATGATATCGTCAGCAAAGCGAAGGTGGGTGATGTACTCGCCGTTGATATTGATACCGAGTCCACCACAGTCCGAAAGCTTAAAAACATCTTCCAGGGCGGCGGTGAACAGTTTCGGAGATATAACGTCTCCCTGTCTTACCCCTCGCTGCAGCTGGATAGTTTCCGAGTTTTGATCCTGGAGGCGAACCGATATGGTGGCGTATTCATACAAACACTTCAGCACTTCGATATATCGATAGTCAATTAGGCACCTCTGGAGAGACTGTAACACAGCCTAAGTTTCGACCGAATCGAAGGCTTTCTCATAGTCCACGAACGCCAAGCATAGTGGCTGATTGTACTCTTTGGTCTTCTGTATAATCTGCCGCAGCGTATGTATGTGGTCTATGGTACTAAATCCTTTTCGGAAACCGGCTCGTTCGGGGGGGTGGAAGTCGTCAAACCTGCGTGCGAGACGATTTGCAATGACCCTCGGAAACAGTTTGTTGACATGGCTCAGAAGTGAGATGGGTCTTTAGTTCTTCAGCAGGGTATTGTCACCCTTTTTGAAGAAAAGCACGACCACATTTCTGTGCCATGCCTTAGGCGTTTGTCCCTCAAGTGTAACGGAATTAAATAATTTCTGAATAACTTTAAGTATGTTTTATTACCAACTGGAAATATAATTTTGTTTTTTAAAATAAACATTTATTTTTTGAAAAGACTACGGAACCCTACTTTGGGCGAGTCCGACTCACACTTGGCCTGTTTTTTTAGTGTGATATTGACGATTTGGATATCATTTTCTGTAATGTCAGTATTCCTATGAAATAAATGAAATGAAAATTATTTGAAATAAATAAATAAATCATATCAGTCGAAAGAACGTCCACTGCTAGACAAAGGCTT
Source organism: Coleophora flavipennella (assembly GCA_947284805.1). Lineage (NCBI taxonomy): Eukaryota > Metazoa > Arthropoda > Insecta > Lepidoptera > Coleophoridae > Coleophora > Coleophora flavipennella. The sequence continues at coordinate 11,585,017 of OX369286.1, forward strand.
CCCTCAAGGATTTACACGACGACCGGTCCTGCGCTGCCCGCATCCAGAGGCTTCCCGCGATCTTCACCAGGTCGTCGGACCACCGCGTGAGAGGCCTTTCTACGTCTAAGCCTGACGTTTAATGAAACAGTGTCGCTGTCTCTGCGCAACCTGGGACATTGTAAGGGAACATCTTCATACCTACTCATAAGTCCACTGGATTCCGTTAAGGCGGTAATATTACAGATTTTCGGTATTTTTGAAGTCAATTACTCCTAAACGATAAAAAAAAAGCGTCGGTGGCTCAACCGGTAACGACTCGGTTCTTCTAACCAGAGGTACCGGGTTCAAATCTGGACGGCCAATGTACCAATGAGTTTTTGAAAAACTTACGTACATATACTTACCGATTGCTTTAACGGTGAAGGAAAACATCGTTGAGGAAACCTGCACACGCCTGCGAAGAAACTCGCAGGTTGTGTGTGAAGTCGACCAATCCGCACTGGGCCCGCGTGGTCGACTAAGGCCTGATCGCCCTAATTCAGGGTAGGCTCGAGCCCCTCGGTGGGGACGTATATGAGATGATATGACTCCTAAACGATAGAAAACTGCCTTATTGTTGATGATGTTCCTTAAAGTCAAAATCTATTAGAAACACTATTAAGCAGTTAGTTTTGGCTCGATAGAAAAAAAACCCCAAAGATAGGTCTACACCGTTACTTGCAACTCTAGTTATGACTAGTAAGTATTTTAATTTTTTTATGATAATGCAAAGTGAGTAGTTATTATTTTTTATACTTTCAATGTAGATTTTGATTGAAACGAGAAACCATTGAAAAAGTGAAAAAATGTGGTTATTTTCTTCACTCTTTATACGTAAAGAGAAAGACAGAGAGAACTGTTCCTATCAATACCTCGCCTTAAGTGATTCTTATTAGGCTGTTGTACATTTCTGACTCAGTGTGATTTCACCATCAGAACTCGTGTTCGCATACAAGACAAGAGTTTGTAAATCGAATTCACATCTCAAATAGACTGGCGGCATCCGAAAGACGGGACAAATAAACAGACAAACGATAGCACATGTCGCCCGCAAGACAAATAGCCCCCACCATCCCCTAAGGCCTCCCCCATTCCTCCTTGGCCCCAAACGTCCGTCTTCTAGAGTGACGGTTGGCATGCACCTGTGGGGGAAGTAGTCGTTTGAAATTAGATTTTGATTAAATGGATTGAGTAATAACATCGATTTGATTAAATCGATTAAGGCGGTTCGATTAGCATACTAGTTCCGCCAATAGAAATAAATAATTTAATACACTGAAATACCATCACTTAATAAATAAAGTTTTAAAAAACTAAAAAAAACGCTTTTAAAGCACATCAAACTAAAAAGTGAAAAATAATTATTAATATAAGCTGAAAACAATAATGAACGAAAAATACGTACTACCATTATTTCGAAAAAGGCGTGGGGCGCTTTGTGCTGCATTTTTCGTATATCGAGCAACCCACGCTGTCTTCACAATAATGCTGTTATTGTGAAGACAGCGTGGGTTGGTGTATTTTTTTAGTTTTGTAAAACTATATTTACTATTGAACATTTTTAGTTTAGGATATTGAGATAAACTTGTGAAATTATTGTATTGTCGCTGATTCTTGATAAATGTACAAAGTTTGAATTGAACGTGTTCGTTTAAAGTGGATCAAAATCGAGTGCAAAGGAGTCGGTTACAAACAAACATATATACATACAGGTAAAGCTTATAAAAATGTGATAAAAAATGGCCACTTTTAACATTTTCCGAAAACATAACTTGTTGCTAATATTTACACAACAATAGTTGTTGCCTCGCTATGTGCGCAATATACTCAATGATTTCGATTAAATTATCATCAATTATTTCAAGATTTTAAAGTATTCATTTAAAACAGGTGCATGTTACACTTTTTCTGATGGTCAAAAGATAGCGATAACATTACAATAATGTCAGATTGTGAAAAAAAAAATAACAAACAATCATCAGTTAATGACGTCAATAAAAATATTGATTAAAACAAATAATGTCATTTAGACATGAAAACAATATGACACGAGAAGTAATATATAACATTATTGAATTTTTCTTTAATCCTTTGACAAGAGTAGGCCCGTTCACACGGACAGCACCCGTTCACGAGTATAACGCGAGTGTCAGCCATCGCTCCCCTCGAACATATTAGAGGGAAAGGAACGACCCGGCTCCCGAATTCCCGATGCACCACCATCCACCCATCCATCTATCCATCCATCTATCCATCCATAAATTATTTATTTCTATTGGCAGCGCTAGTGTGCTAGTCGAACCACCTTAAATAATTATATCAATTTGAGGGATTTATGTCGTATCAAGGTGTACTACGCTACTTACTACGCTTTACGCTGTAGATGGCCGTAGCAAGCATGTTTTGCCTGGCTTGTGTCAATGTGTTCTTTTAGTGTAAATGTATTTTTTCTTTATGCGTCGGGAACTATTATGGGCTATGCTAATTAGTAGGCTCTATCTCAGTTCCAACCCTTTTAACAAACTCTGTACACATTACTTTAATCCGCTGCTCCGTTTCGTTGCGAGAATGACAAACAAAAAGGAATATTTCTTCCACAACTCCCTGGAACTACAATTTTTACGGGATATAAAGTAGAATATGTCACTTCCCACTACATCAACTATCTTTGTGCATAAAATTACGTTGATCCGTAGCTCCGTTGTGAGAAGGGAGAAACAAAAAGAAATAAACACACTTTCAATGCACAATAAAATTAAATCTTTACAGAATTATTTAATGCTTAATTAAAATAAGATTTAATTTAAAAAGAACAGTTCAAAATTTTTAACTTTGGCATTAAAATTTTATCTCAATCCAACATCGAGGTCGCAAACTCTGTTTCTTATTTGATTAAATCTTTACAAAAACAAAACAAAAATAAATGTAAAATGTAAAATTTAAATCTTTAATACTTATTTCCATTGTGATGTTATTAAGAACTTTATCAGACTGGAGTTCCAGTTACTTTGTAGCTACTCTAATAACTGATTATTAGAGCCATCAGTAATCGAGTAGCTAGTGTGATCGATTGGTTTGTGCTCTTTAATACTTAATTTTAATATGATTTAATAAAGAACTCTATCTGACTTTGTTCCAGTAACTTTTGTAGTTACTCTAATAACTAATTAGTAGTGCCATCTGTTATCGAGTAGCTAGTGTGATCGATTGGTTTGCGCTTTTTAATACTGAATTCTAATAGGATTTAATTAAAACCTTATCTGACTGAGTTTGTTACAGTAAGTTTGTAGCTATTCTAATAACTAATTAGTATAGCCATCTGTTATCGAGTAGCTAGGTGATCGATTGTTGGTGCTTTTTAATACTGAATTCTAATATGATTTCATAAACAACTCTATCTGACTGAGTTTGATCCAGTAAGTTTTGTAGCTATTCTATTAACTGATTAGTAGCGTCATATGTTATTGAGTAGCTAGGTGATCGATTGGTTTGTGCTTTTTAATATTGAATTCTAATAAGATTTAATTAAAACCTCTATCTGACTGAGTTTGTTACAGTAAGTTTGTTGCTACTCTAATAACTGATTATTAGTGCCATCAGTTATCGAGTAGCTAGTGTGATCGATTGGTTTGTGCTCTTTAATACTTAATTTTAATATGATTTAATAAAGAACTCTATCTGACTTTGTTCCAGTAACTTTTGTAGTTATCTAATAACTAATTAGTAGTGCCATCTGATAACGAGTAGCTAGTGTGATCGATTGGTTTGCGCTTTTTAATACTGAATTCTAATATGATTTCATAAACAACTCTATCTGACTGAGTTTGTTCCAGTAAGTTTTGTAGCTACTCTATTAACTGATTAGTAGGGTTATCTGTTATTGAGTAGCTAGGTGATCGATTGGTTTGTGCTTTTTATATACTGAATTCTAATAAGATTTAATTAAAACCTCTATCTGACTGAGTTTGTTACAGTAAGTTTGTTGCTACTCTAATAACTGATTAGTTAGTGTCATCTGTTATCGAGTAGCCAGTGTGATCGATTGGTTTGTGCACTTCAGTACTTAATTCTAATATGATTTAATAAAAACTCTATCTGACTGAGTTTGTTCCAGTAAGTTTTGTAGCTATTCTATTAGCTGATTAGTAGTACTATCTGTTATCATGAAGCTAGTGTAATCGATTGGTTTGTGCTCTTTTATGCTTAATCCTTATATGATTTTATAAAGAACTCTATCTGACTGAGTTTGTTCCAGTAAGTTTTGTAGCTACTCTATTATCTGATTAGCAGTGCCATCTGTTATCGAGTAGCTAGTTTGATCGATTGGTTTGTGTTCGTTTACATAGGTGGCAGTATAAATCTAGGCCAGGAAGACAAGCACAGTTTTAACTCCCTATTCGCAAACGTATCAGTAAGTTTAAGCCCTACCTTAGCCAAACTCGACGAGATTTTTAGGTTCCCGGATCCAAAACGGTAAAAAATGGAACCCTTTGATGACGTCATGTCCATCCGTCCGTCCATTTGTCCGTATGATATATTATTTTTTCCCTTACAAGTGAAAGTTGTTTTTAAGTTACGTTACCTCCTCATCTATGAGATCAACAGTTATAAGACTTTGTAGGTACATATGAAATAAAGCAAAATTAAGAAATGGAGTCCTTTTGTCAAACATTTTTTTAAAGTGTGATTCCCATACAAGTAAAAGCGGCACGAGAAAAAAAAATCTGTGAATCCCCCGTGTAGGGTAGGTACCACTGAGTTGGTATTTATAAACAAAGTAAGTCCTTAGTGCTTTCTACTACCAAAATATTTTTATCAGATGTGTTGCTCCCAAGATAGAGCTCATCAAAGTTGCTAAAAACGTGTCTCTGGTGTTTATAAACTAAAGGACCTAGAAAATCGATTTAGTGAATCTCAAGACAAACAGACCAGGGTGTGGTGATAATTAGTTTGTGAGTTTGAGATAAATCTTGGAAGCTAAATTTGAACCACTTCCCGGTTTTCGATTGAGCTGCAATTTTGCACACACGTTAAATTTGGAGAACAATGCACAGTTAGCTAAGTGACGTCATTCTAAATCCAATATGGTGGACTTCTAAAGATGACGGACCCATTATTTTTTATGCACCCCCAAGATTTTGGTATCAAATGAGAGTTGTTAAGAAGAATGCTAAATAATTAAAATTAATTTCAAATGAAAGTTTGTGTCTTAAAGTTTTTAGGCTTTTCGAAAATTATCCTGTCAATGAACATAGTAGAGTGACAACAAAACCCGATCATTTAAAACGGGAGACATATTTTTTATTCACAATTAAATAAGTGACGATGATGCCGAAGATGGAAGCAGGTTTACCAAGATTCCCCAACGCAATGGAGAACTGGCTATTTATCTTTATGTCGGAACACATTAACGCTTTTAACATCGATGTTTGGCGGCAAGACTTATATAAGATGGTGGTAGCTGGCCCGACGGGCTTAGAAAATGCCCTACCACCAACGAAACGGAGTCTTACAAAATTGAACCCCGCCGGGAATTGAACCCGCAAACTCCTGGTGTGACGCGAATGGACTAAGCCATTACGCCACGGATGCGGTTAAAATATACTTAAATCATCATATCAGCTCATATTCATCCCCACCGAGGGGCTCGAGCCTTATATAATTAGGGCGATCTTACTCAACCATAATAGCGTCGGTGGCGTAACGGCTATGGCCGCCGCCTCCTGTCCGGGAGGTCGTGGTTCGAATCATGCCACGTAACAATGTGATTTCGAATTTAGATTTGTACGTTTCTCCGACGCTTTTAAGGTGAAGGTAAACATCGTGAGGAAACCTGCACACGCCTGTGAAGAAACTCGCAAGTTGTGTGTGAAGTCGACCAACCTGCACTGGGCCCGCGTGGTCGACTATACTTAAATATAGCGACATAGTATAATTACACGTCTTACGAATATAGTGAGTTAAAAATAAGTTTTATACTATTTCAAACTCAAAAAAAGTCTTTACAATAAACAGGAGGCATGTCACCACTAACGCTTACCTCCTAACATTATTGATGACAAGAACAACCCCTCCTGCGGACTCCAATACCAAGTGGGGTCAAACTCTAACATTCAGCAACATTGGATGGCCAAGATGTGCACCGCACAATCAAAAGAAAACCTGTCTTGGACCTTACTACTAAGGTGCATTTTAACGGGATGGTTACGGCGTTTTAAAGCCTCAAGTTCTTGAGAGGGTGCAAGAGGGTTAACCCCCCAGGTGGTTAAGCCATTTTACCACGTTAGGCTGTGACGGCCGCCTGTAATTTTGGGCCTAATGCGACTATTCCTATTTCAAGTTGCCCCCGGGGGTTAAGTGCGGCCTGACACGGGAGATAAGGCCGATGCGCAACGCAATGCTGATTTGAGCAGCGCACGTGAGAGGTTAATTTAACGATTTTGGTAAATATTAAATTGTATGCTTATATGGTTGGAATAAGTAACCGACATAGCTCTCAGAATTGCTAAACTTAAGTGGCAGTGGGCGGGGCACATAGCTCGTAGAACGGATGGCCGTTGGGGTAGTAAAGTTCTCGAGTGGCGACCACGCATCGGAAAACGTAGCGTTGGTATGCCTCCCACTCGGTGGACCAAAGACCTGGTGAAGCCGCTGAATGCAGGCAGCGCAGAACCGGTCGTCATGGAAATCGTTGGGGAAGGCCTATGTCCAGCAGTGGACGTCCGTCGACTGATATGATGATGATGGTTGGAGTATATGTAAAGAAAATACAGAGACGCATACTATTTACTGAGCTTCCTAATTTAAGACAATGAAACTATAAAGTTAATTCATTTTTCGACAATTTTTCACCTCGTGAATATTTTTTACCCGACTGCGACGAATCCCGAAAGGAAGGTTATGTGTTTGAGCTGACTGTGTGTATGTATGTTCTTTCATTATTACTAAACGGATGAACCGATTTTGATAAGCTATACGCCTTAATTGCGATATGGTCACTGAGTACATAAAAATAAACAAAAATCAAAATGATGGTTTTTGGGTCCCATATTGTATGGTTTGAATTATTTTTCCGAACCCATTCAGTGGGGAAGGAAGAAGATTATAAGAAAATCAAAAAATATATACAATTGCTATTCTATGTTTACTGCTATCTGGAATGGCAAATTACATCCAAACAAATTAAACATAAACACGACATTTTCCGCGAAACACAGATTATACTAAAGAAAAGAGCCTATAATTACAACTAAGCCCGCGGGCTGTGGGCTCAGATGACTATATAGAAGGAAATAAATAACTAAAAAACCCGAGTGCGATACAAAAAACTAAACTGAAAAAAAGCAAACAATAGATGAGGTTTCACCGAACATATCACTAAAATTCATTATACATATTATGTGTATATAGGTACTATGTAATTTTAAAAAATGGAAACTTAGAAGCTGGTGGGATGGTACTTATGATATTTTTTATATGCAAATGGGTCTCACTTGCTTCCAAGTTTCCTTTAATTTAAAATTAATGTTATATACAACATATACAACGTATATAATAAAACAAAGTACCCCGCTGCGTTTGTATATCTGTCTGAACGCGATAAACTCAAAGACTACCAAACGAATTTTCATACGGTTTTTACCAATGAACGGAAAGATTCATGAGGAAGGTTTAAGTGTAAAATTCCCTGCGAGCCGCTTTTAGCAAGTTTAGTGACATTTTTAGTGTCATTTTCCGGTCAAATCTTTTGTGCTTGTTTTATGATTCTAAGTTTAGTTTTTTTTTTAATGACTATTTTGTTTCTCTGAGGACGCGGGGTTCTTTTCCCGAAGTTCAAAAATCCTTTTCTAGTGCTCACCTATACGTCATTCGAGTGTTACGTAAAATAGACTAGAGCTTAACTTTTGGTAGGTTTCCCATTATAAAACTAAACAACTTTTGTTCCACAAAGCTTAATAAAAAAAACTCATACACATTGATAAACTTTGTATGGGGAATCCAAATAAAATCTGCAATATTAACATAGTTATAGTACAAAAGTTGTTCAGTTTCGATAGCCCCTCTCAAAAATATTCTCTATTTTAATAAACACCCTGTATAGGAACTCCTACGCAAACTTCGTTCACATTTATAAATACAGTGTAAACTCTCTAAAATGTCACTCGATATAACGATTCACTCTTCGAAACATCAAAATTTTCTGGCTCCAGTTGGTTTACTTTGACGCTAATTTCTCTCTGTATAACGAAAACTCTCAATAACGTCACAAAATGCCCGGTCACTTGAGTGTCGTTATATAGAGTTTACACTGTAATAATGTAGTTCTAGGTTAATTCCACAAAAATAATAATTAATGATTACTAATTTACTACCTACGTACCTATAATACAATAAAAAATTTCGAAAGCCTAAATATTTCAGCTCATTCGGAAACCGGGAAGTGGATCAAATTTAACTTGCAAGATTTCATTACAGACACCGGGACAGGTGAAACTAAATAAACGATTCCTTTGTTTTGGACACCAGTTTAAAATTAAACAAAAAAGTAAGTTTAGTGTTTAGAGCACATTTTTAGAACTGCAACCCCTGTCAACTTAATTACAGCTCTTACCGCGCCAATTCGCGAAACAAACCGTGAAGGCAAGCCTAGTACAAATAAGGTTTACCACGCACTGCGGTTTTATACCACGCGATCTTTTTCTCAGCAGATAATTGATTGATTGATTGAAAACAATTTATTGCACAACTTAAGAGGAAAATACAGATACAACGATTGATGAAAATGCACATTTAGGCGGTCTTATCGCTAACAAGCGATAACCAGACAACCTTCCATTTTCCGCATTCTCAATACAAACCCACTGTGATATTTTTAACATCCTCAAGTGACAGATTCCTTCGTACCTCGTTCCTCAATTCAAGATTGCCATGATAACAGTAATAGGTATCCCCCCCAAAAACATCCTGTAAAAACTAGCCAAGTCTCGATTGAGCTGCTTGTTTTTCTATAAAAAGTAATGAAATCTCTAAGCAAAGCCAAGCCCAGTCTAGGGTTCTTTACTGCGATTTCTTTATTATTATGGTTAGATTTTATGTGACCTGCCGTTGAACATTCTTTATGCATATTTACTCCTTGAGACATCCAAGTCAACGGCCAAGTCACATAAAATCTTAAAGTACTGGTTCAAATTGAATGAAATTTGGAATATACCGTGCTTATATGATGCCTGCTTGGGTACAGAAAATTCAGGCTTCTAGGTTTATCTACAACGATGTTGTGGGGGGTCGAAAATGGCCTGAACTGCTTCGAGAAAAGGATGGATGAACTGCTTCGAGAAAAGGATGGAACGGCCGTGCCGCTTTTTTTTCTCGACTTGGCGGGGGCACTGCCATGCCCCCAGATATTCTCACCAAGTAAATTACAAGTTTCTTAATAGAAAATTGAAATAAATTTTTTTTTTTTTATTGACAATTGGTAAGCCCTTGGCATCATCTCACCTGATGCTAAGTGACGATGATGCCGAAGATGGAAACGGGCTTAGTAACTAAAACTGTCCGCTTTATATCGACTTACGTCTAGATCTGCAAATAATTTTCGAATTTTGGCAGAACAGGTTCCTTCGTTCTTTGTAAGACTCGGTTTGGTTGGTGGTAGGGCATTTCATAGCCCGCCTGGCTAGCTACCACCACCATTCTATCAAATTCTTGCCGCCAAACATCACTGTTCTTGCTTGAAGATAAGATAGCCAGATCTCCATTCCGTTGGTAAATCTTGGTAAGCCCGCTTCCATCTTCGGCATCATCGTAACTTACCAACAGGTGAGATGATGCCAAGGACTAATCAATGGTGGATTTAAAACAAAACGGCTTAGACGGTCATTTTCCGATGAAATATTTAAAGAGCTGGCCCTAATTATACTTGGTGTAACTAATAGGTAGGTAACTATTTGCCGTTTTTAAAATGAAAAATCGCGCGGTGATAAACCTCAGTGCGGGGTAGTTCTAAACCCCGCGCTGAAACAAAAGCACAGTAAAAGCAGGTACGGTAGGGCCTGACACGAATATAAATCGGTTCAGTAAAAGTTGGCGGAGTAATTAATTGCGTTCGGATTACCGCGAGGGTCCCACTGGGTAAGACGTGACTGTTGCCGGCCGTCGGTTTGCGAGCTATAGACGTAAAAGAGATTTTCAAGTTAGGCAAATAGGTATTGAAAATCTATGGCTAGAAAGCTATGAAACTAATTACGAGAGACCGAGAGAGGTAAATACTAATAACCTGTCGACGAATGTAGTCATCTGAGTTACTTTTTATCATCTGTCAAAAACTACATTTTTTTCTAAAAATGTTCGAAATACCTAGGTGACGTCATAGTTTATATTTATGTACTCATTTTGTGATTTTGGTGAATTAAAAATCGAAGACTTGATGGAAAACAAAACGAGTAAGGTTTTCCGAAGTTTAAGTAGGAGGGCAATTTAGTGATCAAAAGTTCATAATTTATTTCTAATGCTGTCGACAACTCTATTATTGATGATTTTTAGAGTTCCGTAAACCTAAAGAGTGACGAATAGGACCCTGTTACTAAGGGATGCAGTACCGGTTCCGTCTCAAGAACCGGGACTGGATTTTCGGTACTGTACTTGGAACCGGGATTTACCGGGAAATTCGGTACTTTCGGTACTTGCTTAAATGTTGCTATTAATTTATTGTGTAAAGGGCACGAGTGCATGCAGTGAGTATATAATTAAGTAAACTGTAGAAAATGGGCTCATTAGAAATGGGTTGGTGTTTTATTTTTTTCTATTCAGTGTCTTTTATTGACATTAATCATTAAAAGCAATTTCAATTAATCACAAAAAGCGTCGGTGGCTTAACCGGTAACGACTCGGTCCATCTAACCAGAGGTAGCGGGTTCAAATCTGGACGGCCAATGTACCAATGAGTTTTTCAAAAACTTACAGGGCTGCCTTTTAAGTTTTGTCGTTTGAAGAAAAAAACACAACCAGAACCTCATAGAAATTTTTATTGTTTTTCAAAGTATTCACTACGTATCTTAAAACACTTTTCCATTCGCTCAAACCAGTTATTATAACATTTATTCCACTCTACAGTGGGGGTGTTCAAAATGGCTGCCTTAAAAGCGTCGACTGCTCCTTCACCGGACTGGAACCTTTGACCACGAAGACTTTTCTTAATTTTAGGAAATGTAAAGAAATCGTTAGGGCTTAGGTCAGGACTGTATGGAGAATGGTCAAGAATTTCTACTTTTTCCTGCTTCAAATACTCAATCGTTTGACGAGCGCTGTGTGAGCTTGCGTTGTCGTGGTACAGGATGATGCGTCGCTTTGAGTTATATTTTCGAAGTTCGGCGATGACTTGTGGTAAACAAACTGTGGCATACCACTCTGCGTTAACCGTTCTACGATCTTCAAGTGCAATAGTCGCAACATGGCCGGTTTTTCCAACGAACGTGGCCCCATCTTCTTTGAAGTGCTTCGAGAACGAACAACTTTAGTCGGCTTTGGCTCGTCTTGAAAGACTCAGATTGTAGATTGTTGTTTGGAATCAGGATCGTAGGCATAGATCCAAGATTCGTCACCACTGATGATGTCGTAGACGTGATTTGACTCTCCTCGGTTGAACCTTTGCATAGTTTTCTTACACCATCTGACGCGGGCCGCCTTGTGATCGTCGGAAAGCAGATGCGGTATCCAACGGCAAACTACCTTTCTCACACCAAGCGCTTCATGCAAGATCTTCTGAATGGTTGTCCCTGAGATGCCTAATAGAGCCTCTATCTCTCGATACGTCACATGACGATCTTCGAGAATCAGTTGTCTCACAGCAATGATGTTATCTTCAGTGAAGGCGGATTTTGGGCGTCCTTCGCGAGATTTGTCACTAACACTAGTATGTCCACGCTGGAATTCTAAATACCAGCGTTCGACAGTCCGCAGACATGGGGCTTCATCACTGAATGCAGATGTTAGCTCTTCAAAACACTGAAGCCGTGTCAGGCCTCTTCTAAAGTTGTAGAAAATTATTGCACGAACATTTTCCTTAGAAAGATTCATTTTCGTACGTAACCTGACAGATTCCAATCGACGCTGTGACTAAACAATAGCATTAATGCTAATACTTTCAACTGTTTTGAGATTCTAAATTTACACACATTCGAATATAGAACAGTTCCAAATTCAAAATTGCCGGGAAATATGGAAACGACAGAACTTAAAAGGCATGCCAGGTACTTACCGATTGCTTTAACGGTGAAGGAAAACATCGTGAGGAAACCTGCACACGCCTGCGAAGAAACTCGAAGGTTGTGTGTGAAGTCGACCAACCCGCACTAGGCCCGCGTGGTCGATTAAGGACTAATCGCCCTGATTCAGGGTAGACTCGAGCCCCTAGGTGGGGACGTATATGAGCTGTTATAATAATCATTAAAACACAATCAGTATTATTAAACATACAAGTTTTGAGATCAAAATAGTAACAAATAATCAAATAAAACTAAATTCGAGTTACATTTTGAATTAGAATAGTCTTTGTTCCTTCCACTATAAACTATAATCTCACTAAACATATTGAGCAAAGCAAAACTGAAACGCTTCTTCGAGATCAAAATATTAGAAAATGTTAAAAATCAACAAAATTAGAGGTACCTACACACGGAGGCATCTCAAGCTATACAAAACCAGTATACACGTATTTTGAAACGCACAGGCATCGCGGCCAGCTTATACTGGTTTTATATAGCTTGATATGGCACCGTGTGTATATTTCCAAGTTACAAATAATATTATAATTACAAACGTTATTCTTATAAAAATAAAAAGTTTAAAAAATTAAAAATCGACCTTAAAAACGAAATTCACCCAAAAGTATGAAAAAATATTTAAATACACGATATTAACCAACAATAACGAAATCAAAGGTAAGTACGAATTAAATGAGGGTCTTAAATTTTTTTTGAGGTCTTTGCCAGCACACAGTTACTTACGATCCAAATGTTTTAGATTTAATGGTTTGCTGACACTGACCTCAAAAAAAATTCAGGCCCCTAATTTAATTCTTACCCACCTTTATTTCGTTATTGTTGGTTAATATCGTGTATTTAAGTTTAATAATATTATTTCATACTTTTGAGTGTATTTCGTTTTGAAGTCGATTTTTAGTTTTTTAAACTTTTATTTTATTTTCTTTAGTTGTACCATCCGTAATCACCTCATTAACATAAGATGAGGACTAAAAGACGCTAATACTTTAATAGCTTTAGAAAACATATGAATCACGTAATACGTGCCTATAAAATTTGAGGGTTTTCCCTTGATTTCCCTGGGATCCCATCATCAGATCCCAACTTGGTGACAGTGGGACCCCCTCGAAAATATACTCTTTCGAATAAAAAAAGAATTTTGAAAATCGGTTCACATCCTGCGGAGATATCGCGTAACAAACATACAAAAAAACATACAGTCGAATTGAGAACCTCCTTTTTTTTGGAGTCGGTTGAAAATTAGTTGCAGTAAATACAATTTAAAACTCAACTTTTGGAATAACTGATAAATAAACTCATCATTTACATTTAAGAATAGCTTTTCTATCTCGGTAATAAGTTCTAAGGAAACTTATAGCATTAACGCTTCTGTCACTCACCGATGTTCTGAGCTTATTACAAATTATACATTATTAATTAAGAATAATACTTAAATTTTAAATAAATGTTGGTGTGACTGTAAATGATGCAAGTAAAATTGTGTTACTTTATAAAATTGTATAAAAAGTAGGTTTTTTATTTGATTTTATCGTATATTGAAAGACAGATAGTGAGAAAATGATATGCACGTATATAGTACCGAAAGTATCGAAAGAACCGGGATTCGTTCGCTGAAGACCCGGTACCGAGTTGTTTAAAAAATCCCGGGATTTCCCGGTATTTTCGAGACCGAGATTTCCCGGGAGCATGCCCTACCTGTTACCAAGCCTCCGCAGTCGGTCCGTCTGTCTATCTGTCTGTAAGCGGGCTTTATTTCATGAACCGTAATATGTAGACGATTGAAATTTACACAGAATATGTTTTTCTATTACCGCTAGAACAACAAACAATAAAAAAAAGTAAAAAATTTAAAAAAATGTACCATAGGTAGTTTAGAAAAACGTTTTATTTATCTTTATCGTAAAAACAGTACCTATAATACATGCAAGCGTGAAACTTGGTGTGATTATAGTAGGTACCGTGATGTAAAACAATCCTAAATGTGAAAATGTGTTTGTTTGTATGTGTGTTTGTTTTTTTGTTTGTTTGTTAACTTTTCACCCTTTAACACCATCAATAATCTCTATGAAATTTGGCATGCATATAGCCTGTCTCACGTTGACGGACATATGGTACTTTTTATCCCGTGAAAATAGCACAGTCCGATGCAGTTCCTGAGGGAACTGAAAATATTATTTTTTTTGGTTTATATCCTTAACATCGCAATGGAACAATGGTTTGATGTAATTTTTTGCACAGAGATGGTTGAGGGAGTGGGAAATGATTTAGACTGCTAATCAGAATAGCCCGATCTGGGATAGGGATTTGAAGAAAACTAATGTCCACGCTCGCCAACCGCTTGCGGCTCGCGCACCACTCGCCCTCAAAGTCAGCCATAAAAACGATGTCCATGCGAGCGAAGCCGCGGGCAAAAGCTACTAAATAATAAAAACTGGCAAAGTGTGAGTCATACTCCCGCTAAGGAGTCTGAACTGAATAAAAAAAGTATTTTTTGATGTCTTTTGTTTGTAATGTGACTAGGTATCATTGTCATAGTTGTGTGAAAAGGTGTGGCGGTATACAGAACCCTCGAAACGCGAGTCCGACTCGCACTTGGCCACCATTTTTTCGTAACATTTCGATCTGTTTAACTTTATTATAATTATACATATTTTTTCCGGGTAGTAAACTTTAGAGTCTTCATGTGTATCATCAGCGTTAACAACATTGATGTGTTTCGGCTTGAAGATAAGAAAGCCAGTTCTCCATTGCGTTGTGGAATCTTGGTAAGCCCGCTTCCATCTTCAGCATCATCGTCACTTACAATTAGGTGAGATGATGCCAAGGGCTTACCAATTGTGAATAAAAAAAATTATTTTAAATTAAATTATGGATCCCTATATAAAGAGTTTGAAAGCAAGGATTTTTTTAAATATTTCTTGATACAAAGGAGCTATTACGTTGCCTCACACACAGCGCCCACCACACAACAAATGGCTTAACAAAAACCAAAAATTAAACAACGTCCTTTGTTGGCGAAAACGCTAAATTGAGGAAATTTCCATCCATTCTCCAGCCAGGCGTCATCCGCGCCTAAACCCCGCTTCAATTTCAATAGCACCCCCCTACATACTCCCTACACCCTTTAGGACGCCCCCACCTGCGCTGCGTCCTTGTCTGGCACTGGATTATCACGTCAAGCCGAGCGAGACAGAGTTACCTACAGGGCCGGTCCGAAAGTTAGACATATATTATTGTATTATACGGTCGTAGGTGGTGCGGGGGTGAAGATTGATGCCCGGGCGGGGGGAGGGGTAGTTTCGGCAACCCTATGGATGGCGACGTAACAAAATTTCGGTGTCACGCACATGTGTGCGTAAGCGACCTCATATTTCACGTCAGAAATTAGATGGAGGAATTAATTTTCAAGTTTTCAATACGCGCTGAGGAAAAATTGGCTGGTATATGGGACGGTGGTGTGGATTTTAGGGCTTCGTATGATATGAAAATGTTGTGAGGCTTCTAGCCAATTTCGTGGATGGCAAAGCTTAAAAACTGCCACAGAAAAAATACACTTTAGAAGTTTTTTCACAAATAGTATGTAAGTACTTATTTTTGGGCCTGTCAATAGTGTGTAAAGGGTAAAAAAAACTAAATGGCATGACTTTGTGTTCAAGTGTGTAAGTTTAACTTTAATTATTTTTACGTTTCCATACACCCAACGGGTGACAAACGGGACCCTATTGCTAAGCCTCCGCTGTCTGTCTGTCCGTCTGCAAGCGGGCTTTATTTCATGAACCGTAATAGGTAGACAGTTGAAATTTTCACAAAATGTGTATTTCTGTTGCCGCTATTTTTTTTCGTTTTTTTTTTAATTTCAAATTTGAGTGCGTTTGATCTGATGGTAAGTGATGATACAGTCGAGGATGGTATGACGCAAACTCAAATAATGCCTATTGACTCTTGCCATAAATATCTCCAAATTAAAGAAATCGGGAACAACTGACAATAAATTTAAATAATTTGAAAAATTGAAAAATTATGGGGGTCTTCATACAAAAAACGTGTTTTATTATAGGTCTTTAGAAGTATATTTGATTTAACTCTATTTTTAAAACGGTAATACATGCCAGCGTGAAACTTGTGTGATTATAGTTCTCATACTCAAGTAAAACAACAAATAATAAAAATCGGCCAAGTGTGAGTCGTACTCGCTCTAAGGAGTCCGAACTGAATGACACAAAATGCATATTTTTGTTGCTTGCGATTATGTCTTTTGCTTATAATGTGAATAGTTATCATTGTCATTTATACTATTTAGTTGTGTAGAGAGGTATGGTGGTACGGAACTCTCGGAGTGCTAGTCCGACTCGCACTTGGCCGGTTTAACATAACCTCAAATTTTGCAGTGTAGGTCACCTCTAAATGCTCTAAGTTCGTTCACATGTCGACAGACAACGAGATAGATAAGAATCGTCTGGACTTTCGCAGCAAAAATATCTCGCCGGTGTAGAATTTCAGAGAAAATGTCTTGAAGTTTTAAGAATATTTTAGGAATACATAGCTATCGTGAAATATTGTAAAACATAAGTATAATATGTATATATAGGTATACTATATAAATACTACGTCAGTATAGGTAAGTATAGAAAAACATTACATATTGTGCCAAAACAAAGATAGATAAAACATTTATTCAAAGCATCGATATATAGATCGACGATTCAAAGCTACATTACAATTTTAACACAAAAAGAAACAAAAGTAACCATGAATTCTTATATCTAAGCTTAAATGTAATAATTGAAAACGCTAAACACGTTAAAAAACCGACTTCCATCGCAACAACTTAGTTCATTTTTGCATTACTATTTTTGGTTTTTGTTAATTTTCGAATAAAGTTCTACACCGATTGTAATAAAATTTATATGGAACCACACGGGAAGCACTAGCTTTCAAATAAAAAAAGAATCATAAAGATCGGTTCATCCAGTCCAAAGTTATGAGGTAACAAACATAAAAAAAAAAAAAAACATACAGACGAATTGAGAACCTCCTCCTTTTTGGAAGTCGCTTGAAAAGAGGGTAGATACATAAAATTGTGCCGTAGCTCAGAAATGTCTCCGACTCAGCATATGCTGCAGGTAAAAATGACCAAATGCGGCAAGACCTGGTCCAAGGGTTGGTCAGGAGGTGGTCCTTGCCTTAGCCTGATGGTGTTGGCATCAGGAGTAGCGGCCTTGACTTTATACTCTAAAGGTCGGTAAGTGGGGAGACGCTATATCATAAACCTGGTAGTTAGCGTATCTGGTATTCTGGTAGATGTACGAGTCCCCACTGAGGGGTTCGAGCCTACCCTCAATAAGGCGATCGGGCCTTAGTAGACCACGCGGGCCCAGGACGGATTGGTCGACTTCACACACAACCTTCGAGTTTTTTCACAAGCGTGTGCAGGTTTCCTCGCGATGTTTCCCTTCACCGTTAGAGCGTCGGATAATCGTACATATCAAATTAAAATTCGAAAACACATTGGCACGTGGCAGGATTCGAACCACGACCTCCCGGACAGGAGGTAGCGGCCTTTCCCATTACGCCACCGACGCTACGAGTGGGCTTGTACCCAAACATATTCATACAGGGTGTTGATTTAGTAAGATACAACCGAATCAGGAGAACACTCACTTAAAAAAGTGTATACGAATAAAACTCTACATCTTTCACATACACATACACACAAACAACTTACACACGTAGTTTTTGTTTCAATACATCTAACTTATACTTTGAATGCATGCGACTTTTCATAGTTTATAAATACTTTTTTCTCATTTTTAAGGCTGTACAAAATATTTAATACTTACATAATTGTTCTCTTTCTTTTTTCTTGAGTTAAATTTGATGATCTCGGAGCTGGTACACTGTCTTTGACCCACACAGGACAAGCTTTGCCTAGTGTGGGGGTCGCAAGTAAACTAATCTCATGTATATATTATTGGCAAATAAACGTTTTTATTCTTTTTCTATTGTTGGCAAATAAACGTTTTAATTCTTTTTTTATTTTTGGCAAATAATCGTTTTTATTGTTTTTCTTTTTTTTTGGCTTATTAACGTATTTATTTTTTATCTTGTCCTTTTTTTGTCAAATAAACGTTTTTATTCTTTTTTTACTATATTTGGCAAATAAACGTTTGTATTCTTTTTCTATTTTTGCCATAAACTTTTTTATTATTTTTCTTTTTATTCTTTCTCAAAGAGAACCAATGTCAAATCGCAAAAACATTGTTGTATCCTTGTCCTCATTATCTGATTAACTAATTATTAGCTATATGGATACCAATGTTATTGTGCGAAACGACTACTTTGTATCCTCTTTTTATGCACATAATTGATAGGATAGGTGAAGGCCTACGTCAAGGATTTTCACAACGACCGGTCCAGCGCTGCCCGCATCCATCGGCTTTCCGCGACCTTCACCAGGTCGTCGGTCCACCGAGTTTCACCTAGGCAAGTAAACTAAAAATGTTATCGTTTTTGTGAAAACGAATTTTCTCAGAGATGACGCTAAACATCTATTATTATTTTTTTATTTACAATTGGTAAGCCCTTGGCAATGAAATGATGTCGAAGATGGTAGTGGGCTTACCAAGACTCCCAAAGGCAATGGGAAACTGGCTCTCTTATTTTAATACCGGTGCTTGACGGCAAGACTTACATAACATGGTGGTAGCTAGCCAGGAGGGCTTATAAAATACCCTGCCACCAACCAAACCGAGTCTTACACCGCCGGGATTCGAACCCGCGACCTCTTAGTGTGAAGCGAAAGGACTGACCATTACGCTACGGCGGTTAGTTTTAATAGACCTTTGGAGAAAGTTGTTCAGTTTTATAAGTGTTCATTCCTGCTCGGGTTGTAACTGCGTAACTGCACGCACGCTTTAGGTATATCTATTTATACTATGGCCTAGACTACAAATACTACAACACTTTAAAAAAAAAAGGAAGAATAAAATAAAAAAACTGGCCAAGTGGGAGTCAAACAACAAGCACTCCGAGAGTATCGTACCACCACACCTCTCCCCACAACTACATAGTAATTATAACAACTAGCTGTTTCCCGCGGCTTCACCCGCGTGGACAACGTTTCTATGACTTTTCGAGGGTGCGCAGTGCGCGAGCCGCGAGCGGCTCGCGATCTTGGGATAGGGAGCCTCTGTGTTAATCCAGGTCCTAATCTGTCTACCTACCGAATTTCAGGCAGATCCGTTTAGTAATTTTTGCGTGAAAGAGTAACAAACATACAGCCATATATTCTTTCTTACAAAACTTTTGCGTTTATAATATTACTAGGATGATACCTTTTCATATCACAAACAAAAGTTTTCAACGCGAGCTACAAAAATATGGTTTTTTCATCATTCAATTCGGACTCCTTAGCGCGAGTACGACTCATACTTGGCCCATATTTAGTATTAGTTGTTGTACATCAGTGTTAGTACCACAGTATTACAATATAGCGGCTTACAGTAGCGCAACAAATGTACTTACGCAGAGCAACGGAAGGGTACTTGCGGAGCAGCGGGCGGCGGGGCACAGCCTGGCAAACTCCACGAGTTTGCTAGTACCTACGCCGGTGGCGGAATCGTGCGACATACAAGGCGTTGCGCTACTATAAGCCATATCGTAATACTGTTGTTAGTACTATAATCACACCAAGTTTCATGCTTGTATGTATTACTGTTTTTACGATAGGTAGGGCTAAATCAAAAATACTTCCAAAAACCTATAAAAAACACGTTTTTTGTAAGTAGTATATTTTAACTTATACTCTTATTTTAACTTTTTACAGTTTTTAGTATTTGTTGTTATAGTATATGTGAAAATTTCAATTGTCTACCTATTACGGTTTATGAAATACAGCCCTTTGACAGACGGACAGACAGCGGAGGCTTAGTAATAGGGTCCCGTTGGTCACCCGTTGGGTGAACGGAACCCTAAAAATACTTCAGGCTTATTGAATAGAGTCTTCGTCTCTACTACAGGATGTAATAACAAAGACGTGAGGTACCTAGCGTCGGTGGCGCAATGGGAAGGGCCGCTACCTCCTGTCCGGGAGGTCGTGGTTTGAATCCTGCCACGTACCAATATGTTTTCGAATTTCGATTTCATATGTACGTTGATCCGATGCTCTTACGGTGAAGGAAAGCATCGTGAGGAAACCTGCACACGCCTGCGACAAAACTCGAAGGGTGTGTGTGAAGTCGACCAACCCGCACTGGGCCCGCGTGGTCGACTAAAAGCCAATCGCCCTAATTCAGGGTAAACTTGAGCCCCTCGGTGGGGACGTATATAAGCTGATATGATATAGTATCTAACACTTTAATGTGGGTGTGGGCTTCTTCCGTGAAACGGCACAACTTCAGTTCTATAATTTTCCTGCAATTGGCGCTGTCCAGTTTTAAAAAGGCATTTAAGGAAATAAATCATTTGGAAATATAACGAACATAACAGTAATATAATATAACAGTAATTAATTCATCATATCAGCCGAAGGAAGTCCACTGCTGGACATAGGCCTCCCCCAAGTAATATATATATATATATATAGTAATTAATTAAACCTAAAGTTTTCTCATGAATCACTCTTTCTATTGTTGAAAACCGCATGAAAATCAGTTCAGTAGTTTTTAAAATAAAAATACATATTACTATTTTTAGAAAATAATTTTCAGTTTTTTAATCCTTACTAATATTATAAGTGTCAAAATATGTTAAGTTTGTTTGTTACCTTTTCACGCTTCAACACCTCGAACAATCTTGATGAAATTTGGTATTTTGGTAACTTTTCTACACATTTTCAATTTTATACAAGTAAGGATAAAAAAGTGCAAATCATTTTCTTAAAATAGTTATATTTTCATTAAAAACTACTTAACTGCTTTTCATACAGTTTTCAACAAAAGGTAAAGTGATTTATGTATGAGAAAGGTTTAGGTACATAATTTGTCAAGGTTTTGTGTAAATTTGTACCCGTGCAAAGCCGGGGCGGGTCGCTAGTATTAGATATTTTAACAGCTACAATGTTTCCAACGTCAATTTCTAATGAATATGGTGGCGAGGAATCTACATTTACTTTATGACCTGTCGTTGTCCGAGAAAATTTAGCTTTTATAAATTTGCAGAAGAAGTTTTTTTCTGGTCTACAATTAAAACAATCCACACAAACCAGTTTGTCACACGACGGTTAAGTATAGTGTAGGTACGGTAGATAGGTAAGTAGGGTGTGGGTTTAGAAATTATGTTCGTGGACAGATGAATTTATTTCCATGTAAGAATATAAGACCCGAGA